>OY720302.1:18550757-21050757 GCA_963082785.1 Philonthus spinipes | reverse complement strand
AAGTAATTAGTTTTCCGCTAACCTGCTCTTAAAGTTGACTTTCCCAAATTGGGCGAAATTTTTATTAAAGTTTGCGATTTTTTCTTGGCGTTCTCAAGCGGTAAAAAGACATTGATTTGGGTGGAAATGTAGTTGAATTCTTTGAGAAAAGAATGCTGAAAACCGCGTCTTTTTATATTGTATATGAATTTTGTAATTTAGCTTAAACTGCATACGCGTCTGAAACGGCCAGTCGGCGGTTTTTCATTAAACCGTTTCCATAACGCTCCATATTAATTCCAGGGAGCCAATTCAAATGACCCAAAATGATTGAAAATAATTATTTTTTCTAGAAATTAAACAGTCAAAGTTGTTAGTAGAATAACCAAGGATCTTTGAGATTTTTTCAGATTCGATCGAGCCGATCAAAAAAATCGAGCCGCTCGAGCCTATCAAAAAGATCAAGCGGCTTGACCACATGCGAGGATCGAGCAGTTGATCTTTTTTGATCGATCTTGCCCATCATTAGTTTCGACCATGAATCATCTTTATGATGGAATATTTCTCTCTAAAACCAATGGTTAAAACTATTTGAAGAGAAAAATATATAAATTGAACAAACCAATTGATTAATTTAAAATATTAAATATATCTTTGGTTCTCATTGATCACTTGATGAAACATTTGAACTAATATTGAATTCGAAATTAAAGCACTTGGTTTGTTTAACTTATTTTTTTTATTTTCCAACAAGTTTCGACGATAAGTTATCAAGAAAAAAATTAAATAAACCAAGTGCCTTTAATTTCAAATTATATATTATTTATATCATAATATGCAGACTACATCAAATTGTTAACAATTTATTCTCAAAATTTACTGTTTTTAATATGTGCATACAATTACTACTTTCTTAAATTTTGAAATTTGATATTTTTACCGCAATCAGACCACTTATACTATACTATGTTTTAACTAAAAATGAATTTATTTTTTTGCTCAAAAATTTGCAAATATATACCCTATAAGATTTTTAACCGACATTTACATGTCTTTTTTATTTTATTTTTTTCTGCAGGGATAAGACTAATGTTTTGTTTTATTGCTTGAACTGTGTGGGGTTTGTGTAAAAAGGAAAACTCAATTTGATTTTCCTTGTCCACAAGAATGTAGTATTCTAATCAATTCTATTTATTTTCTTTTGTGGAGGCTTCTACTTCGTTATACATGTTTAAATATAATAATGAAAACAAAGTTTAGATAAAAAAAAATCATTATTACAATTCTATTTAGTTCCAAAGTATAATTTATAAGATAATATACTATGTTTTAACCAAATACGTTGCAATTCGCAGTAATACTGCTATGGATGCTCGGGAAGTAGTTGTTTCAATAAATGTTTGTAAGTAACTTTTTCAGTTTGAGATTGATCGAATTTTATTGATCATTACCAGAAATTGTCCTTGTTTAATTTCATTCATTTCGCAATTTTCCATAAAGTTCTTTTTCATCTCAAACTTATCTTCATACGACGCTCTTTCAATATCAGAAATAAAAAAAGACGTTTCGCCAACTCGTTCACCCCTAAAACATTTTTTTTACCCCGAGGCCTCAGTTATCAGCATATTGTTAAAAACTGTTTGTTAACATCCTTATTTAGTCACACTAGCTTTAAATATATAATAAAATAAGTATCTCGTTAAAACCAACCCCAAAACTAGTAACTACCCCTATGAACCATAAATTATCGAATTAAATGCAGCCGTATTTATTAAAGTTTCTGTAATTTACCATAACTAAATTAAAATACTTATTCCTATCATTGATAAGTGTACTTTCATAATCAAAAATCAAAAAAACGTTTTGAACCCCATTTCATCCCCAAAAAAATAATTTCCACCGCGCCTCGCGGAGACCGTTTACATCGATATAAATGTCGGTTTTTCACAATTTCCGCAAAGAGCCATAACTAAATAAAAATGCTTATTCTCATCGTTGTTAAGTGTACTTTCATAATCAAAAGTCCAATCGAAATTGATTGAAATAATAATTTTTTGTGAAAAAAACAAAATTTTCATTCGCGACACACGATTTCTATCAAAATTGAGATTTTTTCATAAAAAATGTGTGAATCATCTTTGTTTCATTTTATTTAATTTAATTTTTTGCTCAAAAATTCACGAAATCCACATAAATTTTATGAAGGCGCAAATTTCATTGTGAAAAAAACTGCAGATAATAACATATATGTCAGCAAAATTATGTATTATATCATAAAATTTCTTCTAAAAGAAGTTTGCCGTTTTGCGCATTATTATGAAGTGAATTTTCAGACAATTCCACTTATCCATATCAAGCATTAATAACCAAAGACTAAAGTTTCGTTAAAACACATTCTGTTACAATTTTCCACCTTCGGAATCATTAATCTCTGAAAAAAAGAAATGCGAGCCTGAATTATCTCCGAAATTTATGCGTCCCGACGATCCGTGCATCATTGTGTAGGTGAGCTGGGCCGGGCCCACCTTCGAAAATTTTGACTTCCGATCGGATATCATTCACCGGCACACGTACAGCGACTGGCGTTTATTGCGGGGTAATTAGGAAGTGTTAGGACGTGCCCTTTTAGTCTTTGGCGAAATTTTCTCACGAGGCCCAAGGCCGCCTCCGAAGGGATGATTCGAGGAGAGAAAAAAATACGTGAGAAAATTTTCGGGTTCACCTGAAGATTTATTGTGCGGCTCGTTGGTGGTGTCTTTTTGTCGGGTTTATTACTTTATTGCGTGTTTTCGGATTTGTCGATTAACCCGGGACTCGTTGCAAAAGAATGGTTTTCTTTGACGGTTTAAGAAAGCTGGAAATGCAATTTTAGATTAGAAAATAGAGGCATTTAAATAGTGAGGATTAAATCACATACTCCATTTTCTATTTGTAGTTTTCGTCAACAAAACAAAAATATTTTCCTTTTGAAACGTCTTGAAGGCCCGTCGACCACAATCACAGCTATCCGTTTTTAGGGTGTTCAATAAGTATAAAACAGGTTGAATATCTATGAAACTAATTATTGCATCAACATAAATTTTGGACTAATTCAAATATATCTATGAGAAAAAATTGAAACCGCTACCAATTAAGAAAAAATATTTTCTGTCTTGAAACTTTTGATAAATTAATAGTGACTTTGTTATTGAATATCTATGAAACTAATTATTGCATCAACATAAATTTTGGACTAATTGAAATATATCTATGAGGAAAAATTGAAACCGCTACCAATTAAGAAAAAATACTTTCCGTCTTGAAACTTTTGATAAATTAATAGTGATATTCCGTACAGATTTGCTTGAATAATATTATATTATATAATATATAATAAATATTTTCTGTACTCCGCCTACAATATATATTATTTGTAATAATAGTGGGATCTGTAATATTTTATTATTTTAGAAAATATTCTTTGTAATTAACAACCTTAACGATATTATTAATTAAATAAAAATATTATAAAAAGTGTTCATTATCTTGTCTTTTTTGTATATTTTAGATAGACCAACTTCTTATAAAGAATACATTTTTTGAGAAATCAATACTATAAAAGTTTCCCATAACGTGGATACGTTGATGTATCACCTACATATCTAGTATTGAGAGTGTGTATCAAATATTTAGTAAAGTCATGTTTGTTATTAAAGAAATTATTTATTATTTCGATCCACATCCAACATGTTTTTTTATAACAATTCGAAATATTCAATTAGTTCGGACTGTTTGAATTCATTAATTATTTTAAACGATCTCAATTAATCAATGGTTGAGGCTTTTACTTGATGAAACTCCATAATACATAATTTCTAAAAAAAAACAAAAGTTTTTTTAAGTTTCACAAAATTTATTGTGGCTGTGTTTCTAAAATAAATTTTGTGAACATTAAAAAACCTGTGTTTTATTTACAAAAAAATACGATTTTAATTGTTTGTATGGTCTGAACTGTGTGAATATATGTAATTGTACGAATAGTCTAAACTTTTTTATTAATTCAATTATAACTACTATTTTTAATATTTAATCATTGATAGTTCATATTGTCATAATAAATATGAATAGGTTATTAAAAATCTAAAAATAAAATAAATAAAAACAAAGATTTAATTAAATAATTTTAAATTCTCGACTAGTCGAGAGAGTGTTTTTATTTATTTTATTGGTAGATTTTTAATAATCTGGAATGTTCGAGCGGAGAGCGGATAATAATTAATTTATCCAAAATATTATTAATACTTTGATTTTATTTAACAATGGTAGTTATAATACAAACCACAAATTAACTAATTAGATTTCGTATGTGGGACTTAACTTGATTTTATTCCGGCCTGTCAGAAGATAGACTTAAGCGTTGATTAGATTTTTGTATATAATAACATATTTAATTTAAGAACTATGCAACTATGCGAGTCTGACTAATTACAATGTATAAACTTAAGATCACGGATTTTTATCTTTTCTTCATAACGGTATAAGTTACAGTAATTGTTATCAATAGATATTTCGATCATGGGAAAAGTAAACTTGAAAATCATTATCACAGGACGTAATATAATAATCGTTCAATTTGTTTGTAAAGGGTTTGCCAATTTTCCAAACTTATTGTTAAGGAAATCCAAATGTTTTTTTTTTATTTAATGTGAAGTACAATCGATACAATTAAGTTCTAAATAAAACGTCATTCAAATGGCCTCCACGACTTCTTCTGCAGGAACCCAATTTTCGAGCACTTTTTCCACTAAATCAAGTCGTATGTCATGAATGGCACGTTCAATATTGACTTATAAAGCTTGAAGAGAGTCTGGTTTATTTTGAAAGACCAATGACTTCAAATAACCCCACAAGAAATAGTCTAATGGTGTTAAATCACAACTTCTTGGAGGCCATTCAATATCACAATTTCTTGAAATAATCGATTTTCCAAACTTTTCTCGCAATAATTTAATTGTTGCATTTGCTGTGTGGCGTGTAGCCCCGTCTTGTTGAAACCAAATGTTGTCAAGATCAACTTCTTCGGCCATAAAAAGTTGGTTATCATCTATCTATACCGCTCTCCATTGACAGTACGGTGTTACCATTTTCATTTCGAAAGAAGTACAGACCGATGATTCCACCAGACCAAACACCACACCAAACTGTCAATTTAGGTAAATGTAATGGTTTTTCTTGAATAATTTGTAGATTTTCTTCGCACCAGAATCGACAGTTTTGTTTATTTACCGCACCACTCAGATGAAAGTGAGCCTCATCGGAGAAGATGATATTCTTCAAAAAAATCGTTATCGTTTCAAGTTGTTCCAAGGCAAAATTAGCAAATTCACAACGTTTACGGTGGTTCAATGGCTTCAGTTCTTGAGTGAGAACAATTTTATATGGATGCAAACCCAAATCCTTTTTCAAAATCCGCCAGATTGTGGTTTGAGACAGTCCCAATTGTTCTTGGAATTAACAAATTGCGGTCTTTAGCAACACTTGCCTGAACGGCAGCAATATTTGCATTACTTCGAGCGGTTCTTTGTCTTATTGGCACTTTAACATTATGTAAAGAAAATGTACGCTCACAATTTTCAACAATTCGACGAATAGCGAGCACACTTGGACGATTATCACGACCATAAAATGGCAAAAGCGCACGAAAAGTTGCAATTGGAGAACGATTATTTTGATAATAAAACTGTATAATTTGTAAACGTTGTTCTTGTGTATATCTCTCCATGATGAAATTGTAAACACAACTGAATACAATGAAAAATAAATGACAGATCATGACATATTACAAATAGCCGAAACGTCACTTCAAAATCATATCATCCCTATTGGAAAACCTTATATATGCCGGGACATTACAAATCTATTCACATTTATTATTTCAATTGTGATTATCTACAAATATCTATATTTTATTTAATAAAAGAATTTTTTTTATTCGCCGAAAAAAGTTTTGATTTAATAATATTTTAAATTTTGTCTGTGCAAAATTGCCAACCAAAATTTTGGGAGACAAAATGCCCCTGTCTGTTTCTCTACGCCCAATACAAATATCAGGTGTACCATTTAACTCGACGAATCAAAATAACTCGCAAAATACGGATCGTACGACAAAACGTTACGAGATCAAAAATTAATGTTTCCTAAGGTGACATCATTTTCTTCTAACTTCAACCTTGCTGCACCCTTAGTAGGTGGGGTGAGGATCAACTTTGAAATTTAAAATTGGAACCCTCATTCTTTTATTAAAGAATCACAATCTAGGAAAAATCCTAAATAAAAATAATGTTTCTATAAAAATAGAAACATTATTTTTATTCGCGACAGATGGCTTTATAGTGAAACATCAAAGAAGATATTTAATTGCAAATTTTATACAAAAGATAAGTCCAATCTTAAGAAACTTTCGTTTTCGACGTTTCTATTATTGCTAAAAACAAGACTTGCAGCATAATATGTTGTTATATCCATTTTTAGTCGAAAATCAACTTATATGTAAAATAGATTTCAGTAAATGTTCTTAATCATTCTGGCTCTTTATTATTTTCCTTTACAAAAATATCTTTGGTAATCACTAATTTGACATTATTCTGTAACAAATGAAACAATAATAAAAACTTGTTAATAAAATTTATTTAAAATTTTAAATATGCACAATTTTATCTTCAATTATATTCGCGTTGTGAGCTATACAATCGTATTTAAAATCACAATAATTCGTGTGATCATTCGAATCAATATTCAACGCAAGACAATTCGAGAATTAAGACTCGAAAAATAATCGATTATTTATGTCATTCGAATATAAATTATCGATTACTAAAATAATCGAGTTTGCTCATCATAATTTCGATACAAATAATTACACTGTCCAATATACAAAAGTATTAGCTGTCAAATGAGCGTAACCCGTGCCATTAAAAAATCAAGTAGACTTTGTGTCTTGAAATATTTGACAGATAGCGGTCTTGCCATAAATAGATATTTGATGCAATTTTAAGGTATACCTATTTTTTAATATCACTAATTTTCATACAATTATTTACACTTTCAAATATACAAAAGAATTAGCTGTCAAATAAGCGTAACCCCTGCCATTTGAAAAAAATATATACAAACGAATTAGCTGTCGAATTAGCATAACCCGTGCCATTTGAAAAAAAAATAAGTAGGCTTTGTGTCTTGAAATATTTGTCACCATAAATAGATATTTGATGGAATTAAGAAATAAACAAGTTGGCTTTGCATCTTGTAATTCGTGACAGAAAGCGGTTTTACCACAAATAGATATTTGGTACAATTGAAAGAAGCTTTTTATCTTGAATTTTTTACCATAAATATATTTTCGTGCTATTCATTACAAGAAATGGTATATTTAAGGTATACCTATTTTTAATATCACATTATATTTGTAATACATAAGTTATAAATCTCACTTAGACTGTGACTGAATAGAATAATGTGTACGTTAAATTTATAATTTCACGTAAGGAATAGCCACAATGAATTAGTCGATTTTCTCTTTTTAGTTTCCAAATTTCCTGAATTGTGACAAAAGTCTTCGCTTTGCACTTAAAAACATTCGTCTCTTTATAGAGAATCCATGGCTGGGCTTAATTTCTTTTAAGTTACGAAATACATACCCTTGATTTTATTATTGTAAATGATTATTTATACCTTTAGCAATAATCCAGTACCAAAAACGAATTCCTGAATTGTGACAAACACCTTCGTTTTAGTCCTTGAATCTGATATGTTAAAGTGCTGATTTGAGGCTAATAATTGAAAGTAAAAATGATTTTAATTTAAGTTGGATTTATGTTGTCACAGTTTTTATACAAATGGGTTATTTTTATTCGTTTATAAACTGAATCACGTTTAAAATATATTTTTACCCGGCGCATCCGCCATGGTGGCTGGAAATCCATGAGTAACTTCACATCGGTATTATACTATTATGTAAACCATGGCTCATTTTATAAAAATCAAATGAAGTTTTCATTTATTATTGACGGTTAACTTTTATATATAGATAAGTTTGGTTAAATCATCATATTTTTATTTCAGGAACTTGAGGTTATGCCATTTCCCAACATTAACGGGACATCCTATATAACGAAATTGTTAGTAACTTTTTTCACTACCAATAAAAAAAGTCACTTTAAAAAACCTACTACTGTGAGAATAAAATGAAAAATAATCTATACTTTATGTACATTGAAAAAAATGTGTAAACTCATTGTTTTTCAAACCGGAAGAGTGGTCCGTAGTAGGATCCCTGCGGCACCTTAGAGAGCAGAATTAAGTATTTTAACAATTTGTAATCAGGCGTTACTAAAATAATAACTAATTAATTATATATTAATCATAATTAGTTAATCATTATAATTCATATCAGGTATTTAATCCCAACAAAAAATTCGTTCAAGCTCCTTCATCAAGATATTGCACATGGGACACACTAGTCTTATGAGGTTTGAAACACCGAAATGGCCATCACTAGTTATCCATACACTAGATGAATGGTGGTTGAACATTTTATTAAATAATTATATATTCTTAAAATCAGTGATGGGAAAGACCGGTGAAAATGTTGAAGCTGCTCTTGGTTTGTTATCGATTTTACTGAAGGATTTTTTAGGATCGATCTTTTAGATATAACTTTTTTGCTAGATCATTTCAACTCGATCTGATCTACGCTGACCGATCTGTGACAATTAGTCTTTATGATTTTACAAGAAAGTAAAATAATTATAATAATAATTAATTATTATGTTTTTTGTATAATAAGTTAATTGGTTTTCGAAAATCCGTCATTAATTCGTCCGTTTTTATATACAATCTCTTACATTTATTTCGACAAAAAAATCCTTTATGTTGATAGCAAATGGTCTATATAGAATCAAATTTTATTAAATTATTATGACAATTCTCTTATAATATTTTTTATATTGATTTATATTTTTAAATTTTAAACAACAAATTCCACATTTAGTTGCGTGTAGATTTGTTTCTATACTAAACTAAAACATGTTTATTTTATTGTAGAAATGTAATTTTATTGTAAAGAATATTTGCGCTTAAATCAATATTTGAGAAGTAGAGTTCAAGCCTAAACGATTGTGCAATCAATCCGGAAAAAATGTGTAGCTTTAAAGATCTTTTCGGCTCGATCCGATTTTTAAGGATCGATTTAATCTAATTTTTAAGGTTCGATCATAGAATCATCAATCTTAAAAACGATCGATTTTGAGCATCACTAGTTAAAATACTCTAATTCTATTTGGGGTGCCACAGGGTTCCTAATACGGACCACTCTTCTGGTTTTCTTTCCAAAAATAATGATTTTACACAGTAAAAATTCAACTTTAAACACTTAAAAAACTAAGAATCACATTTTAATTCCATACACATGAATTTGAAAGATTAACAATTACCTGCTTCGTTAATCAATTATTATTTTATCAACGTTAAAATGAGATTATTTTCTTCTTTATTCAGCTTACAATCTAATTAAACAATTTTAACATAGAGACCACTACATTTTATTGAGCGAATACTATAAACAAACAGAAGATTTAACATCTGTAGCAAGCTTGGAGGAATTAGCGTGAAACACGAGCCGCGCTGGCTGGCGGAGAAAGCACGCGAGTTATTTGCGAAACAATGTCGGCGTTTTATTTGTTCCCTCCGGTGGTCAGCAGATCGTGCCCGGAGCAAAAAGCAGAAGCGATAGCGACAATGTGCCACAATCTGTAGCAAGTTAACTGCTAAATTGACACGTACGACAAGCACGGCTTAAGGTAATTTGCTCAGTGCGGCGCACGTCGAGATTAAACACACGTTCTAGTCAATTATTCACACCGGCGATAATAAATTCGAGTCGCGTTTATGATTAAAAGCAACTTTTTTTTGTGTTATTAGTTAATTTACTAAATTTGTATCCGGGTAAATAACAAAGTTTCATAGGTTTACTTGTTTTTTTTTGTTTTTTTTTTTTTTTTTTTCTCTCAAATTGTATTAAAAGTAATTTAAAGGTACAAATAAATATACAACTACATCTTCTACTAATGACAATGGATACTCAGTATCCGAAATGACATGTGAGAAGATTCCAGTAATAGATTTTAAAATTTGAAAAAAAAAACATCATTTTTAAAGTTTTTTCAGAATTTTTACTCTAAAATACTAATAATTACCTCAAATATGTCTATATCTACCCCAAACCTCAATTTCAACCCCTTTTATTACCCCCGCTTCAAACTGTAATGTATCTCTAACTTATGTACTCTGTACATAATTGTCATTATGTTTTAGTTTAATTATCGCTTTGTACATATAATATTGGAAATAGCAAATAATTCGCAAAACAATTTTTATGACATTCCAAATTTTTCTTAATAATTATAATCTCGTTTTTGTCATTCCATGTTATGTGTACAAGCAATTAGTGTATTATCTTATCACTAAAGAAATTGAGTTGTTCTTGTATTCTAAATCTAAACTCTAAATCTTTTACTTATAAATCGCGTGTGTTTAAAACTGTAAATTAATTTATTAAGTATCAAATTCAAATAAAACGTTTAACTTTTAGTCTATGTGATTGGACCTAAATTGGCTAAATCGCATTTTCGACAATAAATAAAAGACATTTTAATTAAATAAAAGATCCGTAACGACAAACAACATCATCGTACGTTGCAAAACTCTATGATTTCCAATGGTGTACTTATTTTAGTTATGGAAAACGTTAATTTATTTCAATTTCAAAAATGAGAATTCAACTTAGGAAAAAAATATATGCTTTACTTTGAAAGGCGGTGATCCTTCTTTTATTGTTGCATTTTTTTAGTTTAAGGTTTGTGCTTATTTTAGTTAATGTGACTTTGGGAATAATGCGTTTATATTTTTAGGGGTTGGTAAAAAATTGGGGTTGAAAATTGAGGTTTGGGTATTTATTAGTATTTTAGAGTAAACATTTTGATTAAACGTATTAAAATATTTTTTTTACAAATTTTTAAAATCTATTGCTGGAATCAAAACATACAACAACATAACACAACACATAAAATTATTAAAATATATACCATATAAGTTGAATTAAAAAACAAACTACGAAATACAATATTCAGAAGACACATTCTTCTTCCTCGGTCTCACAACCGACAATCATGAGGCGAGGAAAAAGGAATAAACTCCGTACAACGAGCGACAACTGCAGGCAATAATACATTTTAATATACAAATAATACATACTGTACTATATACCTATAATTGTAATATTGCTATAATAAATTATTTTCTTAAAAAAAATGTATTGCTAACTTCACATCCGTCAGAAATGTATGTTAAAAATCCCCGTGTGTTAAAAAAACTGAAGCCATTATAGTAAGCACACCTTAAATTTGATCATATCTAAAAAAAAAACAGAGTATACATTTCCACTATTTTTTTTAATATTCCCATTATAATTCATCGTAAAATTATTCAATTATCCCGTGACATTATTCACGTCTCGCCTTGCCATTCACTCGCTCCACGTTCAGGTGTTTTATTAGCGGACGCCAAATGTTGTGGAATTTCGTGGGGAAACACCGACATCTGGCCGATGATTTCAATGATTCCCACACCTTTCGCTGCTGCAATGGCCGCAATAACAATAAAGCTCGTCGTCCCATTGTGGGTGTTGCAGCGAATGCAAATCGTCGCGTTGGATTCCTTCCGGCGACGAAAACAAACACCTTTCACGGGGGGTTCAAAATAAACAAGCTTTTCTTCAGAGGGCGTCGATGGAATGATCATTATGTGCGCGTGCACGAAATATGTTATACAAAAACATACAATAGTTGGAAGTTTTATTTGAATAATTATTTTCATATTATTGAATAGATCTTTGTTTTGTTTTTCAGATAAAACGTCATTAATTGTATCTTTGATGTTGATTTCAAATAAACTTTGATATTGAAATAGATTAGATCTTTATTTTAGTTTTCAGATAATTATTGAATAGTTGGGGCTTTAATATTGTTTCCAGATAATCATTCAATGATTAGATTTTAATTTTGGATTTCAGATAAACATTGATTGAATGGATTATTAATTTTGATTTCTGATGAACATTGAAAAAAAAATGATCCAAACTAAAAAATCTGCCATTTAATGTTTATTTAAAAACAAAATCATGTAACGTGACTTCTGGTTTCATCAATTTAACCTTTGATGACAGAAGTCAGTTGATTCCTTTTTTTATTCCCTTGACTGGGTTGTGAAGAACTTAAGTCAACTTTATATGATTTTTACGACTGTTGTTTATTAAATAATGATGAATACACTTTTTAGGCTTTAGCGCTGATATTTAGAACTGTACAGTTTGAATGCCGGAGAATATCTCTGTTCCCAAAAGGTGAAGTTGGTCTCCTCGACACCAGAACAACCCCTCCCTTTTTGAGCGATAATAATATATTAACAATATTTGAATTTAGAGTTAACGACTTATTTGCTGTTCCAATGTTATCTGTGCGAATGAGATAATGAGTTCCTTAATTTACAACAGCTAATATTATTTACATAAATAGATTACAATAATCGAATAATATATAAAATATATACACGAAATATTTATAATAGTAATAATGTATATTATTATTATAAAATGTACTGGGGTATATTACAATCAAAGGTCATTCAACTTTTATCTAAAAACAAAATAAAATACCCAAATACTCAACAATTCTCTGAAAATCAAATTTAAAAAAGATTGGATCAAATATAATCTAATAAAAGTCAATCATTCAACTTTTATCTGATTATTATGATTATTGGTACTAAAAAATAATTAAATTGAATGAATTTGTACCAAGTGACCGTTTTAAATAAATGGAAAACTCCTACTAACATAATTATTCAATGTAATCTGTGTTTTGTTTGTTTTATTGGTTGATTTTTAATAATCTATTCATATTTATTGTATACGATGTAAACTACCAATATTTAAATAGTTTTTCCATTTATTAAAACTTTCATAGCGAAGTTTTTCCAGTACTTCCATAGTAACGAAATAAATAAAAAAAATCATTTCATCTCACAGTCATCTCTTCTGTAAATATGATGTCCCAGTTTGATAGTGTATGTGGCCACGATATCGATAAAATAATCAGTACAACTATTTCAATAAATACGGCCAAAACCCATAAGTCTATATAGAAGCAGTTTTCTGAATTTTGTGATTCAAATGAAATCGAACTTTCAGCAGATAAACCGAAGGAAGAATTTTAAAATATTTAAAAGTTTCAACATGAAGACGGTGAGGGGGCAGATTATAAAGAAAATGATGTAAAAGTTAGGTAGCAGCGAAGCTTCTACAGGAATTCTACTTCAAAAATTATAAGGTAAAATATGACCCTTTCAAAGATATTAAGTTTAATAGTGCTAAAAACGCGCGAAATACCAAATGCCGTTATAAACCGAAGGAAGAATTGGAAAATATTTAAATGTTTCAATGGTATTAAGTTTAAAAGTGCTAAAAACGAAATGCCAAATGCCGTTAACTCCCTCAAATTAGAAGAATGAGTGCTAGTATTTTTACATGAATACAAAACGCCGGATGGTTACAACGCCGATTTTATTCACATTGCAGCTTACGAATTGACTTGGCATTGGGAGGATGCAACGAAGTGTTTAATAAGATTTTTACGCCAGAAAATGATAATTATCGTAAATATACTGGTAGAATTATATACATATATACAGGGTGTCTCCTAAAAACAACGCCACATGCCATAACTTATTTATTTAAAATTTTAAAAAATAATAAAAAAAAATGGCTCCACCAGATCTATGAAGAAGTTTTGATTTGAGTTTTTTACCAAATGAACTTTCATGTCACCGATAGTTAACTTTTTTTTTCAAATGGCTATATATACAGCTCCCCTCTTCGATAGCTCAGTTTCTAGTTAAGTTAGGACTTTCAAATCTAGTCTGTACTTGAAGCCTAGGACGTATTTCAGGAAAATATTTTTGATTATGCAGGTTGTCCCAAAAAATTCATAATATGTTTTTTTAATTGTATATTAATACATAGCATGCGAAATATATCTGGATAATCAATAAATTAGTTCAGAATATCAATCAATTATTTCATTTTATAATACACATATTCCATCTCAAGAAAAAATAAAATATTACATGACTGTATTTTTTTAAAATTACAAATGTTATTTGATTCAGTATTTGATTTATTTTTTGTATGTAATGTTTTTCGACAGCAACCATGAAATGAATTTAGAACATTCTCAAAATTTCAACACACGAATTGAACAGATCATGAATAATTTTGTGAAGAACGCCAGCATTTGTTATATAATTACTGTAGACTATTGATTAAAACACTTGGTACTGTTTCACTGATTATTGAATAAACACTTGGTGTGTTTATAATTTATAAACATATATTTATAGTTTAAAATGTTTCACCACGGATTAAGTGAGAAATTAATTAAAGATATAATTACTGATTATAATTAAACAATTCATTCAACTCATTTATATAATGAGTTAAAGTAATTGTTTTATTATTGACACATTGCTCTTGGCATAACCAACAAATTATAAGCTTGAACTACAAGGTAACATGCACTAAATTCTCGAAATGTCTAATTTGAACGGTCAGTTTCCCCTTTAAATACGGTCAAATGCATTTTTGAATTTAATAGTAAATGAAAAGTTATTAAATGTAAATTTTAATTATTGTCTTTTAAAGTTAAAGCCAAATATTTAGAAGTTATTTTATTACTTTTTACTTTATAATGACTTTACAAATGTTCCCACACTATATAAAATTTTTAGAACAAATGTTCACAAAAGATCTATTCTCTTACCGAAATATTTATTTGACATCAACGTAATTATATAAATAATTAGTCTCCACAGCCAACATAAAGAAATTTATAAAAATAATTGTTTATTTTTAAGGGATTTTGTCAGGTAGACGAAATTCTTCCGCTTATAAAATTAAATCTGAAGGTCCTACAATTTTATAACAAAAATAATTTATTTTACAACTTTTATTTGATTTTTTCAATCGAAAATAATTAAGTATTTTATAATTATTCTCTTTCAATTGCTCTGAAATATATAGATTTACCAAGAATACATTAAGGTTGCGATTTTACGCCTAATAGACGGTGTGATTAGTGCCAGAGCGTTCAGTGTATGTGAGTGTTTTTACAAAATGTGTCTTCGTTTTATTCCAACTTTGATTTTTCAACTTATCGGCAAACACCTGAACCACCAGGTACAGTTCCAAAAACAAAAATGGTGGCGTTGAACTAAATTTGTTCTGATTGACTATTTAATAGGATTAACGAGTATACAAATAATATATAATGAATGTATTTAATATGGATATTTGAGAGGAATAATTTCCACGTGAAGTAGAATGTGTTTAATATAAATTAGATGTAATTTTCTAAATAAAATTAATTTTTGAAACATTTTTTTTTTTCACTTTTTTTTTGTTTTTAAAAAATAAAAATTTTCTGATTTCTTTCATCAATAAATAAGCTATCGACCTGTATTTTATATTTATTTTTTTATGAATCTATAACACTGTAAATCCTAATAAACGAAAACATATTGGGAGATCGCATTCCAAATTTCATAGCAATTGATTATTTTCGAATTCTTTTAATTTTAATTAAAACTGCAATTTTTCCACCGGGGTTTACAATGTTAATTAATATTATCAATATTATGATAATATTAATTAACATTGTGTACTTTTTTTAGAATTGATTGGGTAGATATTAAAAAAGTAAACGATAAAAACGAATATACCAATAAAAAAATCTAATTCACTTTTTTAATATTATCATTCACGTTTATTGTCCGCGTGGCGTTAATAGTTGTTGTGGAATTTACGTTTATTGGGAGTGATTAGGGGTGGCATAATCCGCAATCCGCCCAGATGTTTCGGCCCCGGATTTGGATTTTCCCAATTGACCTGCGTCAACTTGCACCCGGAAAACCCGGGGATTAGAGCGGTGCCCGTTTACCTCGCCCGTCCACCTCTTTTCAAATGCTAAATTTATTGCCGTTTACGCCTCGGAACGATTATTACGGGTAAAACCAAAACAAACACATCTGGTTTTCATTTTCGTCTTTAATTCGTGTAATCCTAATGGATTGATGAAATATTGAACGTGTATCGAAAATGTTTTATTTTTTATTGTTTAATTTTATTGTGTAATTAATTAATTATTTTTAATTTAATGAAATGTTCTAATAAACAGGACAAATTCGCCTTCATTTAGTGGACGAAATAATGATTCTCGGTTGTCTACCTTGCAGACCCGAATCGTTGACGATGCCACTTGAAATTAAGCAAAAAATTGCGCTTGCGACGTCTTTAATTTATAATGATTAATTATTTTTAAGTTTTCTTTTTAATCCAAGAGATTGCGTTCTTTTTTATTAACCTAATATTTCGACAGCAACCACAACCACAACCTTTGGCATGATATATCTTATAATAATGCAGACTTTGAAAATAATGATAGTAATCATGACGATTAGTTAGACAACGATAAGGATGAAACATAAACCAACTGCAAATTTGAAGATAAATAAGAATAATTAATTATTATACTTGTTCTTCTACGATTAAATGCAAACAATCACAAATCTACGCTTTCCGTCAGAGCAATTCATTCCATCGAATTTTAAAGACAGCTTTGAATGTATATTATTATCAGTTAGAGTATAGTACATATTTATTACACAATCCTAACACACTTCTTTATCATAAAAATCAACATTAAACCCATCCAAGAGCGCCTGAAAAGTTTGCCACAAACACCTACTTGAAAACTTTCTTTAAGCACCTGTGCATTGCTCATAATCCTAATGCTCCCACTAAATACAGGGTGTTTCTAAATTGATGCCAAAGATAATAAAGGGTAATTTTTCAGCAAAAATGTATGGGGGTATTTCGTATATTTTTTCTCCTCTCCAAGTTTCAGCCCTCTAAAGTTAAGGAATAAAAATGTTTTTATTTCATATATCTCCTATGGAACAATTTAGAAGAATTAAATTTAGCACACAGCTGTTTCTCATAAAATGGGATCTTTTGACGATTTTTGTAGCCCTAAAATATTATTACAAGGAGGCGAAAAAATCAACCCCTACAATATTTTGCATGAAAACTTTTTAAGCGTCCACATTTTTATATTTAAGAAAAAATGATTGAAATGAAGGGATTCAATCTGAAACTTTTCTGTCTCTTGATAACTAACTAACTAACCATCTTTATTCAAATGTGTATATGTATGTACAATAATATACAAAAATTAGAATTATATTCTGTAGATGATGAATCGGCTATCGACCGGAGAATCTCTTGATATTTTCTGCTAAAATTGTTAGTTTGATCACAAAAAAATAAAATAATACGTAGGCTCATTAGTCATAATTCAGATATTATTTTTTTGTTAAGAAAAATCAAGTAGGTCGTGTTTTGTTTATTGTGATCAAACTAACAAATTTATCAAGAGAGAAATTTGCAGGTTGAATCCCTTCATTTAAGTCAATAATAATAATAAAGTCAATAATAACTCAGATCTTGATAATGACGCATTGATAACAATTAGATAGATATCGACAAGAACGAGACAAAGACAGGCGGAAAGACCTTTGGTCAATAGCCAATTTATTTAAAAATCTAAGTTGATCATTTGTAAATTTATGTATACTTGTAAATATTTTAACGTTGTATATAAATAAAGATGTTAGTTATTATTCCCAATTTCTAAGTGTGCATTTAATATATCAACAGCCACATGAAGAAGAATGTTTTTTTTTTTAATTTGGATTAATTGTCTTGTCCAAAAATTACCACATCTTTTCTAGCCGTCTTGTATACCAACTCACCTACTTTGAAACAATCCAAGTATTTTTTAATATTAATTCATTATCCCTTATTCTTCTATGATTAAACGTAAACAATCACAAATTTACACTTTCCCTCAACGCAATTCATTCCATTGAATTTCGAAGATCGCTTTGAGCGTATATTATTATTAATTTCAGAATGAAACTAATTTCTAGGCACACATTAAATATTTCAAAATTTCAATAAATTATTTATTTTTTAATAATAATAGCATTTATTGCCCGACAGGATTTCCTAATACTAGGACAATATAAAGAAAAGTACAATAAAGAAAAATATATATATATATAAAATAAAAGTACAAAAAAATAATACAACTATGTACTAAATACTATGCACATTCACACATTTGTTTAAGCACTTAGGTTTTATAATGTAGTAATATTTTATTCCTTTCTTCACTTTTTTATTTTTATCACTATATGTACATTTCAAGCACAACGTGCTCTTTTTCAATAGTTTTATGTAAAATTGTCAATTTTAAAAATAAAAAATAAGAAATTGAAGAAAGGAATAAAATATTACTACATTTTATCAAGAAACTTCACGTACTCACTAACAAATAACTTATGTTTTATTTGACACATCTTGAAAATGTAGTATACCATTTCGTGCAGTAGGAAGTTTAAAGGTGAAACTTTACTAAGCATGCAAGGGAAGTCGATTTTTCCATGAATTAATTCCCTAAGAAAGTTATTAATTTTGATTAATTAACCTGAAAATTACCACACCTTTTCTGGCCACCTTGTAGATCAATTCACCTACTTTGATCCAAGTATTTTTTATTATTAATTAATTGATTATATTTATTCCTCTGCGATTAAATAAAATCCGCGGAGTAAAAGCGTAGATTCTTTTACTCCGCGTAATTCAATAAAAAATTCATACATCCAATAGTTTTTGAATAGAAAAAAATAAAAACGATTTAAAAAAAGTTTTTTCAATATTTCGAAAGCAAAAAAAGATATTTTAAATTTGTTTCGGATTATTTTTGGGCTCCAAATTTCACATATTTGCCCTAGTTTAATCAACAAACTAACTCTTCAAATAACCGACATCCCTATTTCCACGAAACACGAACACCCTGTATATGTTTCCAGAGCATCAAGTAGAAAGTGTACAACATTTATACGTAACCGTATTTATTCCTCTGCGATTAAATAAAATCCGCGGAGTAAAAGCGTAGATTCTTTTACTCCGCGTAATTCATTCCATCGGATTTCAAAGATCGCTTTGAATTCGCCGTAGAATTTCCGCGAAATTTCCAGTCTGACTTCAGTATTTAAAGCTTGGTGAACATTCATTGAATTTTATCGGTAAACTGATTACTATTGTAATGAGAAAGAGACACAAATGCCATTCAAAGCGTGTCCGGGCAAAGGGATTAAGGGAATATCCCAATTTCGGTAATTAGGAAAATCCCGAGGCGTGAATAGACGCGGTTTCTTCAAGACAAACAATTATAAGATAGAAAATGTTCGTTGGAATAATTGTAATTATTTGATTAAGTTACTCTTATAGAAATTATTTTAATATTGTTAGCAAATTTGTGTGCCAATATTTAAATCTTGTATTAAAATTGGATCTGAAAGGGTATACGCATTCGAGAAGACGATAATATGAAATAATAACAATTTTTTAATAATCTAATTAAATATTTAAATAAACAGGCTCCGGAGGTCTTTGAGCCTGTTTATTTCAATATTTAATTAGATTATAATAAATTGTTATTATTTTATATTATCGTCTTAACGTTGAATTCAGAAAAAAAAAATAAAAAATCCAATATGGTGCCCATAAGAAAAACAAAAGTTAGCCAACTTTTTTTTTGGTTTTGGGAGAAATATTCGGGATTATTTTATACGGGAAATGTTAAGTTTAACGTGTAAGTTATTAATTAAATGCACATTCTATGAATATATATCTATTAAAATGTTGCTTAGACCGCGAAGACAACAAAATTACATATACGTTAAATTTAACATTTCCCCTACAGAATAACCCCGATTAAAGTTATTTTAAATGTAAGTACACTACTGAATTCTTAATTAAAATTATAACGTAAAAGATGAAAATACCTAGATCCAATAGTTTTTGAATAAAAAAAGTAAAAACGATTTAAAAAAAGTTTTATCAATATTTCGAAAGCAAAAAAAGATATTTTAAATTTGTTTCGGATTATTTTTGGGCTCCAAATTTCATCATATCACATCTAACAAGAGTTAGATTGTTGATGAAACTAGGATCATCAACAATCTAACTCTTCAAATAACCGATATCCCTATTTCCACGAAATACGGACACCCTGTATATGTTCCCAGAGTATCAAGTAGAAAGTGTACAACATTTATACGTAACCATAGCTATATTAATTTATGTTATTATTCTTCAATTAACTTCATGAAATTAGTGCATCTTGAAGTTCAACATTATGCAGATATATTTCTTTGCAGTTCAAGTTTATAAAAAGTGTCACAAATATTTTATGTATGTAAAATTATTAATTGAAAAAATAGATTTTTGTGTTTGTTATTTCTTACCTTACAATGGATTTATAAAATTTCCATACACTGTATATAATTTCTTTATCATTTGTATTCGTTGGCGCAACATATTCAATGTTTTTGAAATATCAACATTATGCAGATGTATTTCTTTGCAGTTCAAGTTTATAAAAAGTGTCACAAATATTTTATAATATTAATTTTCCAATTGCCCTAAATTAGTAATGCGCTCTTAATTTATTTCAACCGTTTTTTGTATTTTTTTGTATTATCTTATGCCTTTTTATTGTCTAATTTCTATATAGGTATTATTTTCTTACGCTTAGCTTAAGAATTTTTTTATATATTTTTCCCAGTAAATGGATGTATTATCTCGATATATATATATATATATATATATATTATTTAAATAAAACTCTTGGTTTGTTTCACTATTTATATTTTATCTCTCCGACTAGTTTCGACCTTTGGTCATCTTCAGGGAGAAATGTAATGTGTAATGTGAAGACCAACGGTCGAAACTAGTCGGAGAGATAAAATAAAATATATATAGTGAAACAAACCAAGAGTTTTATTTAAATAATATATATATATATATATATATATATATATATGTTTCACCACGGGTTAAGTGAGAACTTAATTAATAAAATGTATTATCTGTTGGGAAAAAAATATAATTATTATTTCCATATACTTATACATTTCTACATTTCAATATTATTGCAAATTGAAAATCGAGGCTATTCTTTAAGGGAAATGTTAAGTTTGGCGTTATCTTTTATCCTCACAGTTTAAGCAACTTTTATAATAGATACTTTTTCATATAATGTGAATTAATTAATTAACGTAACAGATCCCATAGGGAATAGCCCCGAATAATTGGTGCAGATCTTCTTCCCTTCGTTCTTACCTCGGGAATAATGGGCGATGACTCCCATCTCGGGCAAACGGTATTGATGGAATTTTTCGTGCTTATTTCTTAATTTTTGTTGTTGTATTAAAATTTGTATTTTCAGTTTATAGGCTCTATAATTTAGTTTTTTTAAGTATTCTGCAAATTTGTTGTATTCGTGAATTGTCTGAGTTCATTTATTTATTATTTTTTATTGAGTTGTTTACGATATCTTATTTTTCATTGTTAAATTTTTTTCCGGTCAAAGGTCTGAATTTCTTCTAGTTTTGTAAACATGGATGTGCTTATTTATTGTTATTTGGATATTTGAAATTATAATTTTTTTTATTTTATGTATCAATGGTTCAAAATGATTTATTACTTATAAAGTCAAATGTATGAGCTTTGGTGGAATTTTGATTAAATAATTAGGAACTTACTTAACTTAATGGATAGATCGCAGTGTGTTCTTTTTTTTTATTAATGATATTGGGTCAGAAATTAATGTAGCTTAACTAGCTTTAACTGACGTTTTAAAGATTTATAAGAAAATTCGTAACATCTCAGATCAACAGTAACTGTAAAATGACTTAAATAGCATTGGATAATGGTGCAGAAATAATATCCTTCATATAAATTTGAATAAATGCTGTTTAGTCATATGCCATAACGCCAATGTGTTAACGAAATAATTGTAGCAATGTCTCTACAATAAATGGCGTGAAACTTAAAAAAAACTGTTCTTTTACTTAAAAATGGGGTATTATGGAGTTTTATCAAGTAAAAGCCTCAACCACCGATTATTTAATAAATGTAATTCCACATATTTTTGCTGTAGTTAATTACGCATTATATCATAAAGTTTTAAATAAGTTTCGAGATCAAGATGATTTAATAAATATTTTTTGAAACAATTAAATATTATCATTTATATTTAATTATATTTAAAAATATAATATATGTGATTTTATTGATTCTTTTGATCAAATTATCTAGATCTTAAAAATCTTAAAATATATACATTATTTTAGAGCAATTAAATATAAATTATCAAATGTTTATCAAATTGTATTAATCATTAAAAATTTTACATTTTTTAAATAAATGACTTCTGTTTTGATAAAAGCATCTAAATTTACAAAACTTTAATATACATTTTATTTAGAACAACCTTTTTTCATTTGATCAAATCTTCATAATTTTAATATTACTATTATTATTATTTTTGAGTTAATAAATATAAATGATTTTTCTTTTAACCAAAAACGATCAAATCATATTAATCTGTCAGACAGGAACTTTTAATATAAACTTTTAACGATCATCACATTTTACCCGAATATTTTGACAAGAATGTAAATATAAAATCCAGGCGGAAATACCATTGGTCGATAGCCAATTGGCAGATTTTTACAATACACATTCTAATATTTTATGTTATATGTGGGTGTTGTCAATAAAGATTATGTATATATTCATATTAATCTTCATAATTTTAATGAATTTTTTTGAGCAGATAAATATAAATTTGGCGGAAAGACCATAGGTCGATAGCCTGTTCAAGCAAGCAAGAAAGAAACAAATATACCATAATATATTGTAAATATATGTAAAACAAATAACTTTGAATAAAGATATTGTAGTAGTAAATATAAATGATTTTTTAATAAAATCATTTTGATCTTCATTTTCCTTGGAAATTCATCTGTTGCAAGACATATTTCAAACGAAATTTACTTGTCCCGGGTTCATGGATGTTGTGTTTGTCCTCATCCTAGATAAATGACTTATTAATGGAATTACATATGCCAAAAATAACCTCATGTAACTTAATCCTAATATATCCTTTAAAGCATCCTTCCTTAAAAAATATATAATTTTGGAGTAATTAAATATAAATGATATTTCTTTTATATCATTTTATTCTTCAAAATTTTAATATTGCCGTTGAGTAAAAAGAGATAGCTGTATGGTGAACTAGAAATAAACTATTAAAAAAGAGCCGGTCTCTAGGATTCAATAATATAAATATGTAGTTTCATTTTTGTCTGTCAAGAAGAAAAATATCAGTCTGACTATAGTAATACCCAATGTTTGGGTATTATGTCAATTTACTAGTTCGTGTTAGAAAAGAGAATTATTAAGAATTGAATAGAAGAGAGAATTGAGAATAGAAAAGAACATATAATGGAATTGATCGGTAATAAATTGGAAATTATTTTCATGTAGAATTTAGTGCTTAAATTTGACATAAAAATGTGTCATACATTTTCCTTGTTTTTCATGATTATTTTTTAGGAAAAAGTGATTATTAAAGTGATTTTTAATTTACCTGACGAAATTTTGGAATCTTTTAAGATTATGATAATTTACAAAACAATATTTTAAATTGGCCAGGATATCAATGTAACATTCACTAGTTCGTGTTAAAAGAATGCGAGATTTAATGAAATTGATACGTAAATTGCTGTAAATTTTCATTGCACGTTTTTTTTGTTACCAAATATAATAATTAAACATTTACATAAATATAATCGATTTCCATTATTTTTAATGATTGTTTTTTAGATAAAAACAATTATTAAAATGACTTAATTTAGCCGACGTTTTTTTTTATCATTTTTTTTTAAGATCACCTTAATTTCATACATTACCGCCCATTATGGTATTTTCCCCAGTGAATTCGGTCAAATGCGTTTTTGAATGAACATTTAATAGTAAATGAAAAATTATTAATTGAAAAAATTGATTGTTGTGTTCGTTATTTCTTACCTTACAATGGCTTGATAAAATTTCCATACACTCTATATAATTTCTTTATCATTTGTGTTCGTTGGTGCAACATATTCAGTGTTTTTGAAATATCAAATGATTTTGACGTTTTATTTGCCATTAAAATAATTACTGAAATAATTAAGTACTCCAATAAAAGTTTTACAACAAAAATTATTTATATTTTCAAGATCTATATATTTTATTTGAAATTAAAAATAAAATCGGAATTTAAAAAAAACATGGTACTTTCCCCGGTGAATTCGGTCAAATAAATTTTTGATTAAAAATTTAATAGGAAAACAAAAATTAAAATTGAAAAAGACATTTTTTAATGTATTAATCTAACAAATAATACTTCTATTATTTCCTCAAGAATTACTACCAACATATTTATTTCCAACCGTTGCGGCACAATTGGGCTTGGCGTAAACTAAAAAATCTTTGCAAAAATGTCTACCCAAATAGACTGGAGTGATAGTTATGTTGCAATTTGAAATAACCAATGCAACTTTAAATTACTATATTTAGAGATTTTTTTTACAAGATGAAACAATATATTCCTGAAATAATTTTTCCAAATGGATGAATTGAAGAAATATGTATCAGTAGGCAGATTTGAACAATTTTTAAGAGGTTCAATTTTAATTTTTCCTTTTTGAAGCTGAAAGCGTTTACGAATGATGTATTAAATATGACCGAACTTTGACGTTTTATTTGACATAAAAATAATTATTTAAATAATAAAAGTCTCCACAGCAAATATAAACTAGATTATAAAAATATTTTTTTATTTCTAAGGAAATTTATAAAGTAGATGAAATTCTTCCGCTTATAAAATAAAAACTAAAGATCCTACAAAAGAAGTTTTATAACAATAGTTATGTATATTTTAAAGATCTACTACTTTTATTTGAAACATTTTTCTATCCGGCTTAAAAAATGAAAAATCGCTTTGAGTAAAGTTGCACTTAATGAGTTTTGATCCTAACCAAAAGCTTTTCAGATCTTCACTATTATAAAAAGCTTAGATATGAAGTTTGGGTTTAATCCATTTAACCATTTATACGCTATCGCAGAAACACAGACACACCGACACAGACATTTTTCAAAACTCGATGGAATGGACTCAGGGGACTTCAAAAGTGCATATTTGTTAAAATTGACGATTCGAAAATTTTTACGATCACACACACAGGGGTCTGGGGAAATTAAAAAATAAAAAAAATCATCGAATAAATTAATAAGAAAGGAACGCTGCAAAATTTTCTTCACTGGATGTTTGTAATCTAAATGTATATTTGGTACAAATAAACATCGAGTGAAGAAAAGTTTACTCGCTTACAACTAGTATAAAACAATATTGTTCATTGACCAGGACTTCAATGTAACATGGATTAGTAATTATCAATAACTATTTAGCTAACTCTTTCTACTAAACTGCACCCTTAATATAATTTTTATTTGAAACAATTAACAATAAATGTTTTATTTTATCAAATCATTTTGATGCTCATTGAAAACTTCTAAACTTCTTTATTTCTTCTTCTTATTATTTATTTATTTTACTTTTTTTTATTTTTTTTTTTTTTTTCGTTTAATCAAAAATCCGGATTTCCTTAAACCAATGAAATTTAATAGTTATTTCATTGGTTTAATATGCTTCTACTAAACCGCGACCTTAATGTAAATGGTATTTAGAACAATTAAATATGATTTTTATTGATCAAATCATTTTGATCTTCAACGAAAACTTCTTTCTTATTATTTTTTGCCTAATATTTAGATAAATTAAATATAAATGATTTTTTATCAAACCATTTTGATCTTCATCGAAAACATCTTTCTTATTTTTTTATCGAATTAAAAGTATCGATTTGTCTACTCTAATGTAACAGCTAACTCTTTCTATTAAAACACACCCTTAATATAAATTTTATTTGGAACAATTAAATATAAATGATTTTTTTATCAAATCATTGTGATCTTCATCGAAAACTTCTTTCATTCTTTTTTTTTTGCCGAATCAAAAATCTGGATTTCCCTAATCCAATGGGCGTGCTCACCTGCATCCACCTGACCCTATGGTGGGGGACGAAGACACAATGGTGCACCTAACACCCATCCCACCTTCATTCACCTGTGCCTTCCATTTTTACGGAAACTGGCCCTTTTGCAGTGGCCCAGCTGAATCTCGGCCGGGATTCATTCTAAACAGCCCCAAAAATCGTTTGGGCCGCTTCAAGGTGTACTCTCGCAGCAAGGTGTCAGAAGAAGGTGTACCGAAAATTCCGCAGACACGTTTCGGACGCGACAAGTGCACTGTTATCGCGACAAGTGTAATGCGATAAGATTTTTGAGAGTTTTTGATCGGGACAAGTGCATGTTTTTTTTTTTGGTTGGTTTCGGTGTTGTTGAAGAAGTGTGATTGGGAGTGAAAAGTGTTTGGAGAATGAAGTACGAAATTAAGAAAGAGCCTAAACGTACGTAAACAAATAATTAAGTATCGTAATAGTTTCGACAGTTGATGTAAATAAAATTATGAACAATTTTGTGATTTTCAAAAAAGTGTGTTTATTTTCACAATTTATTGCTTGCACAGGTGAATGAAAGTTTAAATTTGCGAAACAATTGTAAAAATCAACACACTTTTTTGAAAATCACAAAATTATTCATAATTTTATGTACACTAAGTGAATATGGATTTTCAACATCTTAACGTCTTATCCATCAACCAGTTTCGAAAGTTACATAAAATACCGTAAATTTATTTAATTATTTATTTATTTTTACAGAACTTCCATTTTATAATATAAATTTTATTTACAAAAAAATAATCAATAAAATTAAAAATGCATTATAGTGCATTATATCCAAATATGGTTCAATGAAACTTTATTATTAATATTAAAATAATAATGTTTAACTTTACTGTTGAATACAAGAGAAACATACATAATAATCGTACAAAAATATATATTGTTAAATCCATAATATTTTCTGACGTTGTATACGAACAAGAAATATGACATTTAATAAAATATAAATAAAAAGCAGAAAGACCTATGGTCGATAGCCATTTAACCATTAATACATTTTTGTATGATATACAAAATCAATATTATGGTAAACTTAATCGTTAATAAAGATTGTTATATATATATATATATATACAGAGTGTCTCAGCGTGCGCGCCGAGTAGCTTTACGGCTAAATGGTTTATTTTTTTCAAAATCGGCTTTCGCAGTCGTATGTAGGTCTATTAGGACCATATTTTAAAATTAGTTTCAAATATACAGGGTGTCCCATAAAAGCATGGCGTATCATAGTTATATTTTTTCTAATGGAATGACCCATATTTTATAATTTTTTCAGATTCTACATCAAAAATAAAGTTAACTTTCATAATATGTTCATATGCCTAAACCTAATAACTTTTGAAATATTTAAATATTTTTGGAAAAATTGACGTTTCGAAAAAAAATCATAACTTTGAAATGGATGTATGAAAACAAATGAAATTTTGTGTCAGTATATCTGACTAATGGGTGAATATTTCAGACTATTAAGAGGAATTTAAAATCTTAAGATGTTTTGATAGTTCAACATATCTCTAGAAGCACATTCAAGGTTAAATTTCGTGCTTATTTCAAACGGCATACCCTATATCTAATAGGCCTATCTGGTAGGAAATTGTATTGTCTTTCAGAAAGTATACAGGTATTCTACACCTAAACCTAATAGTTTTCAAGATATATCCATTTTTGTTAATTTTCGTCATTATCATTATTATTTTAATATGACAATGTAACATAAAGCGCCATCTATTGCTTAATTTAATAATTATTATTGCCAGTTATTCTAATAGGCTTTTGTTTATAAGCAAATTTAATTGACACATTCGTATTATTACTAACAATTGAAAAAAATAATGTTCCTTTAAATGAAAGAATTAACATGACTGTAATAATAATGTAATGTTATTATGATTGTCTCTTAGTGTACAGAATGTTCTCTGATGGAAGACATCCTAATAAGAAGACTGTAGAGGAAGTTTTAAATACATTCAAAACTGTAGGCAGTATGAAGTATTTGAAAAAAAAAACTACCTTGAATACAGTAACTAATAATGAGGAGACACAATTACAAGTTTAATTCCATTGAATATTGGTCAAAAAAGGTAGTTTAATAAACAATGAATTGGAAGAATACATGGAATGCAGAATTAATAATACATTTAGATCAATTATACCTAATATGGTGAGAAATATCGAAATATCATTTAAAATAAAATTGAATTATGCATTCGATGGTAGTATTTTTGAATATTTATTATAAATTACTTTTAATTATATTTCGTCAATTTATTTGATGTATTTCGTTATATTTGTTTTACAATTCTAACAAGTTTTTATCAAATAATTTACACATGTGTAAATAAATAATGTAATTAGTATACTCACAATTAATAAAATTAGTGTATTAATTTAGGAAATATCTCGAAAATCATTTGTTGGGTCAAATGACTTTATTTATAAACAAGAACTAAACACTTGCCTTTATGGAATAATAATAATAAATATAAATTTGAACAATAGATGGCGCTTTGTATCGATTTTCCATATTATGAATAATAAATATTATGTCAAAAGTTAACGAAAATGCATATATCTTGAAAACTGTTAGGTTTAGGTAAAAAATACCTTTATACTTTTTGAAAGACAATACAATTTCCTACAAGATAGGGCTATTAGATATAGGGTGTGCCATTTAAAATAAGCATGAAATTTGACCTTGAATGTGTTTCTGGAGTTACGTTAAATTATCAAAACATCTTAAGATTTTAAATTCCTGTAAATAGCCTAAAATATTTACCCATTAGTCTAATATACTGGTATAAAATTTCATCTGTTTTCATTCATCCATTAGAGAGTTATGATTTTTTTTCGAAACGTCAATTTTTTCAAAAATATTTAAATATTTCAAAAATTATTAGGTTTAGGCCTATGAACATATTATGAAAGTTAACTTTATTTTTGATGTAGAATCTGAAAAAAATATAAAATATGGGTCATTCCATTAGAAAAAATATAACTATGATACGCCATGCTTTTATGGGACACCCTGTATATTTGAAACTAATTTTAAAATGTGGTCCTAATAGACCTACATACACCTGCGAAAGCCGATTTTGAAAAAAAATAAACCATTTAGCCGTAAAGCTACTCGGCGCGCACGCTGAGACACCCTGTATATATAAATAAAATATAACGTTTCTATCACTAAATAAAATATTTACTGCAAAAAATAAAAAAAAACCTATTGTTTTTCGATTGGATGTGTATTTTTCGAATTATGTTACCACCCCAGCATTTTTTTCGACGACCTGTTCCCATCTTTCTGGCAACTATATAATTACGCGTTCGCACCTAATTCAATTTTTTAGTCCAAAACATTCCATCTCTTTCCCCGACAAGTTTGGATCAAATAAAAAATTGAACGAATTGAAAATTGAAGAAAAGGATAAAGCCGTAAAACCTTCTGTCTTTATCCTTCTCTTCAATTATCTAATCGTTCAATGTTTTTATTTCTGTTCTGTCCAAATTGTTCCATCATTCTCCCTGAAAATTTTGGATTGAACAAAAAAATTGAAAATTGAAGAAAAGGCCATAACACTTCTGGTTACTTTGTTCTCATTGATCACTTCTTAAAACATTATGGATAATAAAAGATAATAAAAAAATATCACTTGATTTTGTTTCACATATTTGTAAACTATTTTCATCAAGATGCCGTTATCATAAATGATGTACACTGGATTTTCTCAAGTTTAAATACATTTCGTTTTTATTCAGGTAATAAGGGCATTTAATATAGGAGAGATCCAAAGGTCTTCGCTGTCATTAACCACGTTTTTTCCCGCCATTATTGCTTTGGTTTTTCCAAGCCTTCTCGATAATTTAGTTTTAATCCCTTATTACCTGCATGTCGGATCCTTACATCGTTTGAAGTAAAATTATGATTAAATGCCACACAATGTTTAGAAAAAAATGTTTTTTACTTTCCCCGGACCCCTGTCCAAGGGAAAGTATTGTGATCGTGAAAATTTTCGAACCGCCAATTTCAACAAATATGCACGTTTTTTTTATATTCAATATCTGCCGGTTTGCTCTAAATGTAATACCAAAACCGGCTGTCGTATGTTCAGTGAAGCCGATAAAAGCTATTCCGTCTCGGATGGTTAATTATCTAATTATCGTCGCAATTATCACATTTGATTAGATATAAAGTTTCGTTTTAATTTATGGTTTATGAGTTTCTTATTTATTGGCAATTTTCTAAAATTGTTTGATTTCGTCAAAATTATTTATTATTCGTTCCTTTCAGAATTCTTTTCATTTGTAGAGATGCTAGCCAATCTAATCAATTCCACGACATTATTTCAATGTATGATTCCGCATGAAAATATCGTTTTTGTATTGTTTCTTATTTAACATATTGTTAATTAAAAAATCTGTATATCTGTTGTTTACTCCAATTTTTTTTATGGAGTATAATATTGTTTCGAAATCTTTTTTGTGCAATTAAATTGAATTATTTAATCTACGTAATGCAGAATGAAATATGCTATATTTAATTTGATTATATGTAACATTCTGAAATAATGACGTACGTGCAAGTATTTTTTTCGGTATGTTAACCAATTTGCAGCCAAATTGTTACAAATACCATAACAATCTATTATTAATATTTATGAAAACTTCAGCTACTGAAGATGGAAACATCGTTTCCGAAATATATCTAGTTAAATAAAAAGCAAGTGGAAGAAAGGATAACTATTTTTATTTAAATAATATTCTTTATATTGGTTGTAGAGACTTTATTTAAATAATTAATTTAAAATACATTGCAAAAATCTTAAATAAAACATACGTCATACACTATTATTGCTAACCGCATTATTATAAATAGTAAAATAAAGGACAATCATTTTTATTTAAATAATAATTGATTATTTCTTAATATTTTAAGTTTTTTTTAATAAACACAATTTCAAAATATACATTTGTTCTTTATTCGCGACAATTGTTTTGCACGCTTTTGCGGCTTCTTCAGGCGAAGAATGATAATTCTTAAAAAACATAAATTATTAAGTATGGACTTTAAAAAATTAACAGACACATGAACAAAGATGTGTATACAGGTTGAGTCATTTATCTTGAGACACTATCCATCTATTAGAAAAAAATTAAAATAAAAGTTACTTCTTTTTGAGTTAACAAGGTCCCCAAGGGAGCCAACTTCATAATTTCAAATGGGAACTCCCATTTTTTTTATTTTTGATTCGAGTAAAAATTAAAAAAAATGAGAGTTCCCAACTTATGAAGTTGGCTCCCGTGGGGATCTTGTAGGAACTTCTTTCCACTACAGATCAATGCGTCCTTCTAAAATATAGGGGATTTTTTTTAAACTTTACTTATAAAATCATTAATTGTTGAGACACTTGGTTGTCTATAAAACATTTAATAAATATATGAAAATAATTAATATTCATAAGAATAATTAATTATTTTCCCTTTAGCCAATGCAACTTTTCACTTACATAATATAAGCACTTCAATAATCGTAATCAGAGATGCCAAGTCAGTGCTATATGTGGAATGCAACATTACTTCCCACTACGATTCTTTTTCAATTGTCGTTTTCATTTGATAATTATGAACTTCAGTTAGTCGACCCAATAAGATAACGCTCCTTTAGTGAAAAATCTTCTGTATAATTTGTTAAACCAATTCTGCCACTTCTCTGTACGATTCTCTTCAATTATCGTTTTCATCTCGTCATTATGAAATTCTGTTAGTCGACCTGAATGTTGACTCTCTTTAAGGTTGCGGTTTAGTGGAAAGAGATAGCTATATAGTAAAATGGAAATAATCGTTTGAAAATAGAGCTATTCTTTTGGATTTCATAATATGAATGTGTATTTACATTTTTTATCTACCAAGTATAAAGTATCATTCTAAATAAAAAATAAATCGTTAATTTTCGTCTATTACGTCAATTTACTAGTTTAAGTTAGAAAAGAAAATTGTAAGATATAATGAAATTAATAGGTCATGTCTGCTAAGTTATCTGAATGCAGAAGTTAGTGAAATCCATTAAATTTTCATTGCACAAGTTTTTATTAGCAAAAATTTAATTTAAAATTTGCTATAAATTTGATCAATTTTCATTGTATTTCATAATTATTTTTCACAGAAACTAAACATTAAAATAATTTTTAATTTATTTGATGAAATTACTGCTTATTTTAAGATTATTTTAATGTAAATACAATATTGTTCATTGATCACAACAACAATCTAACTCAAATTAGTGATTGCCCATATTTGTATAGCTATCTCTTTCTTCTAAACCACACCCTTAAGTGAAAAATTTCTAGTGAGATATTTTTAACCAATTCTGTCAATTCCCAGTACGATTCTATTCAATTTTTGCTTTAATCTAGTCATTATGAATTTCAGTCAGTCGACCAGAACGTTGACGTTCTTTAAGTGAAAAAACCTCAATACGATTTTTTAAACCAGCACCATTCTCTTCAATTGTCGTTTTCATCTGATCATTATGAACTTCAGTTAGTCGGCCTGAACGCTGAAAAGTTTGCACTACGATGTTTTGTGCTCTGTTATGCAATTAACACCATAAACATACCTTTTCATGGGCCTTGGCAACTTCCGTTCCTTTACTAAAAAGAAAAAGTAAAGTGAACCGAGAATGTTCAACAACAAACAACAAAATTGCAATCAACCATAAACGTGACTGATATCAAGCGTCGAAAGGAAAAAAATATTATACTCACAGAAGTACTTCAAAACAATCACAACGATATTTAAATATGAATACCAAATATACTTTTTTTACCAATCCAATAGCATGTTTCAGAAGAGCTGTGGAATACAAAAAATCGAGGGTATAAACAGGGAGGGTGTCAAAACAATAATGAATTTTGTTTTCACATTGTTAGATGCAATGGCCGATCCAGTTTTCACATTGATCCATGCAATGGCCCATACAGTTTTCATATTGATCCATGCAATAACCTATCCACTTTTCACACTGTTCTATGCAATAGCCTATCCAGTATTGTATCCAGCCAATCCTGTTAAGGATGAAAAATAAAAGGACCAAAAAGCAATCCCTCATTGATTTTCGAATCTGGCTAAGGCCCAGGTTATTGCATGGATCAATATTGAAAGTGTTCGTTATTAATTAATTCACATTCTATGAATATACATTTATTAAAAAGCAGCTCAGACTGTGATGATAAAAATTAACGTACACGTTAAACTCAACATTTCTCTTACAGAATAGCCCCGATTAAAGTCAAAATGCAGATTTTATGACAGTTATTTTATTGCACTTCTAAAAACCTACAGTACTTCTTATTATTATCACGTATCCCCCTTGATGCCAGTGGCCCCCAAGTAGCACGCTTCGATCGTAGAGTAAATGTTACATACCTTTTCGAGTACCTTAGTGTCTGGGCTCGTCAGCTGCAAACTCAACTGTATTGCATTCTAAAGCTCTTTCTTGCAACCGCACAGACTATAAAGTTTTTTTTAAGGAAAGGATAATTGATAGAACATTAAAGTTAGGAGGAGATGAAATAAGGACATTTTTGGTGTAGATATAAATTTTACATACCTTTTCGTGGGCCTTAGTGACTGGACTCGTCAGCTACAAACTCAACTGTAATGCATTCCAAAGCTTTTTCTTGCAAACGCATAAACTACAAAGTTTTTTTTAAAGGAATATTGATTGATATTAAGGTTAGGAAGAGATGAAATGAGGCCATTTGTGGCATTTGGTATTTCGAATCTGCCACTAACGAATTTTTTATATAAGTAATGCATCTATGATGATGACGAACTCAAACATCCATGGACGCGGGGCAAATGTATTTCATTAGAAATATCTTTTGCGGTGAGATTCGAAAGCTATAAAGTTCTCTGCTTTTATACGAATGCCATCTTTAATTATGAGGTATATATCAACTTATTAATATTGCATGATGCAATATATTGTTGATATGCAGCAGCAAAATGTTCATTATGTAATTCAATGTCTCGCGGGGTATTTTCCCGAAAAGTAGTTGTTTTAATGTACATTTGTTTAAAATACGTAAGTCAAAATATCACAGAGCTAAATGTGAAGAAAAAATATTAATTATTTTCAAATTATGTTTTTATTTAATTTATATCAACTTAAATTATTCCTACGCTATATACAGGGTGGCGCAAGATTCCGATGAAGTCCAATATCTCAGTTATTTAGAAATTTACAAAAAAATATTACTGACATAATTTGTAGCTACTGTAAAACTTCACATTTTAAAATTGATTTCCAATTGGTGTCCAATAATCACGTGACGTATCAAACATATGATTTTTTAAATGGAATGCTATATTTTTTATGTCGATTTTAGATTTTACGCTTAAAATTAATCATTTTTGACATAAGGTTTATTAGGTCAGTTTTTAATATTTTAAAAGTTATAAACAATTTCAATGGAAGATTGGGGCCTTATTTTTCAAAAATGAAAAACGATGTAAACTTTCTGTTAACGCAATTTAATTGAAAAAATGCTTAATAATATTGGGAATAATCGTTTGTTACCATAAAGCAAATGTTGTGTACAGGGTGAAACAATACGCAAAATGATTTTTTTCTTTTTTCACTTAAATGGAACACCCTATATTTTTTACACTATTTCGATAGAAAATTGATTGTTCTTTAATTTTTGTATAATAAACTATACCCCTATCTGTTACCATTTTTTAACAATTTCAATTCAAAGTTACAAAATTATAAGTTTCGCTTATAATCTATAATTTAAGTAGGCTATAATTAAAACAAATGCAATTCATAATCGTTTTCTAGTGTTTAATAACATACTTACTCCCTAACCTAAAAGGATATTTAAATGACAATCGATATTTAAAGGCGCATGCAAAATATAAAGAAAATAGTTGCGCAACGATTATTTAGCGAGTTATAATGGTTATTGGGACATATTTTTTAAGAAAAAAATTGTAAAATGTTTGAATGCTATTGAATTAAAAAAAAATGTGAATGTGTGAAATAAATACATAAAAATGTTAACAAAATATAATGATATAAATATTTTATTATTTCACTTAGTATCTATTTTCGGTTTTTCAGTCAACATGAATTGTTTAAATAAATCAATTTAAGAAGCATATAGGAATATTTTAAATATGTTTCGAATTATAACCAAAAAATATAGTTGTTAGTTTTTAACAATTAAATTAATCATTTATTGAAGAAGTATGTTTAACTGCACCAGTGTTACAAAATATAACGTAAAATGTACTTTACTTACTAATTATAATATTAAGCGTAACTTTCACAACTAAATAAATTAGTTGTTCTGGCGCGGCCTACTTTGGTTAAAAATTCTATACCAAATTATTTAATCAAATGCAATTTTGGAGAATAAATTGATGATAATAATAGGAATCGTAAAATCTGTTTAAAAATAAATTATTAATATTAACATACCTTAATAGAAAAAATAACTTCCAACCCATTCCTGGTGAATCGAAAACCAACTCACCTCCACCACTCACTAATTATCACTTGTTCATAAACAAAAATAAATCGCGTTTTTAATTATTAATAATTTCTAACGTTAAAAATTAAACCGGAATAGTGAACATTGCGCGTTTTCGGACGACTGAATCGAAATACAAGAGCGCAATTATCGCAAATCAAGAAGAAAAGAACGATCGATGACTCACTCCGAGAACGCATTCCTGCGATAAGAAGATTCGTTGTACCTGGATCCTGGCGCACAGCCAAGAACATACCTATTTAAATTGTTGTATTTTCAATATTATCGCGTATTAAAATAATTACAGCTTAATATTTATTTACTTTTTTTTATTAAATTCTCATTTATACCGTGGTAAAAAAATATGTATGAATTATTATGTATTTTAATTAATACACTTGATTATTCGTTTCACTAAATTATTTTATATTTGTGTTCGCATAACTTTCACAACTAAATAAATTAATTGTTCTGGCACGGCCTACTTTGATTAAAAATTCTATACCAAATTTGTATTTGAGATTAAATATCTCAAAAACGGTAGACGGTAGCTATTTAATATGTTATATAAAAAATGAAGAGTGATTAATTTTCAATTAAAATAGCATAAAAAATATAGGGTGTCCCATTTAAGTAAAAAGAGAAAAAAATCATTTTGCGTATTTCTTCATCTTGTATATAAAAATTTGTTTTAAGAGAAAAAAGAGTATTTCTTTTATTTTTAAGTATTTTTGCATTTGTATGGCGTTGACAGAATGTTTATTTCATTTTTCATTATTGAAATATTAGGCTCTAAACATCTATCGATTTCAACATTCATTTGTTTATAACTTTTAAACTATGAAAAATTGACCTATTAAATCTTATATAAAAAATGATTATTTTTAAACGTAGAATCGAAAATCTTCATAAAAAATATATCATTCCATTTAAAAAAAAACATATGTTTCATACGTTACGTGATTATTGGACACCTTGTATATATGAAACTAATTTTAAAATGTGAATTTTGACAGTAGCTACTAATAATGTAAGTAACATTTTTTTGTATATTTCTTTATAACTGAGATATTGGACTTCATCGTAATCTTGCACCACCCTGTATATATATATTGTTTCAACTATTCATGAACCACATTAAACACACAAATTTATGCAGCAAACCTCTCTACGAACATTTCAATTACCGCAATTAAAATTCGCGCTCTTTATTTCATTATTTTTTTTTAATTTCGCCAGTGTGCCTCGTTACGAATTTTAATTGACGAGTTTCCACTCACTCACTCGCTCTCTCTCCCTGTCGCGGAACGATGGCCACTCGCTTCCGACTACATCCGGCCGCCATTTTGTTTCCACTCGACGGCCCGTTTCGATTTGAATTGCAAAATAGCCAGGGACTTTTCCCCATTACAATCACTGTGTGGCGTTGTTACTTTTTCCCGTAGAGTGCGCGCGTCGTTTCTCGAAAGTGAACCAATTACACACCAGTTTCCATTGCGTGAAATTGCGAGCGGGTAATTGGGTATTCAGGATATGTGGTCCTATTATCGATCCTTGGGGCAACAATGGAGCGTGCGTTTGTTGCAACTATTAGTTTGTTTGCGGATGGTCGTTAATGCGACGTGGGTGTAAAGTGACGTTGTTGTTGGGAATGCGATTAGTTATGGAATGGATTGAGATAACGGTGATTAGAAATAATTAGGCGTTTTTAATCTTAATAATTACTTTATTATTAACAATCATCATTTCAATGAAATCAAGGGAAGTCCGAAGTGATTCGTGTGAAAATTGTCTCTTATCGTTTCGGATTAGATACAATCAACCTGATTGGGACAACAAACAAAATAAAAATATCTTTCGGGATAAGAGTAAAAAAAAACAAAATAAAATGTAAATATGATATACTTATTAATCAATAAACAACTAATTTAATCATTATATCATTACAAAAACACTATTTTTTGGCCCAACACCTCCTTTGCACCACAGCGAGGTAAAAGTCAAAGATAGGATTCAATACCCTAGGCCAATTTTTAATGATAATATCTATCTTTAACCGTTTCTCGGTCGACTGTGATATTTTTTGATGCTGCCTGTAACCTGTGGGGGTTATAACCCCCATCTCCCGAAATTTTAATGACTGACTAATTTGACAATTTCGAATCCGTCTATTTTGTTGCCGATGAAACATCACACTCTGGAAAGCCTGTTGAGGCTGATAAAGACACAATAAAGGCACTAATGCAATTACATATCTACTAATAAATATTTCATCAGTGTTAATTTAGCAGACTATATATATTTTTTATGAAAGTCCGACATTGCTAATCAATAATTGAAAGAGCACCAACTAACAACTAGAGATGGGCAAAGTCGATCTTTTTGTCACTGCATAATGAAGTATATGACAATTTTATTAATGTTATTTATAATACTAATATTGGGAAGTATCACCTATTTATTAATAAACTTCAATTTAAATTTATTATTATTTATTAACTTTTACTACTTAAAAATCATCGAATGAATTTAGTAACTGAGTAATTTTGCAGTTACTAAATTCATTCGATTTTGTCCAACACTACTAAAAACTTTGTGGTGTAGTATTTAGTTGGTGGAAACAAAACTGGTTTGAAATTTTTGGATCTGTACATTTTGTTGTTGAAGATGAATCACATTCTGTGATGTCAATTGATGCTCATAAAGACACAATGAGGGGATTAATACACATCGGCTTTTTTTTTTTCTTGCTTGAAGAGCATTTTTACCTTCTGGAGTTTTTCCGTACGGGAATTATTAAGTTTAACGTGTACGTTATTAAAAAAAACGTTGTGGTGTAGTTTTTAGTTGGTGGAAATAAAACTAGTTTGAAATATTGAATCCGTTCATTTTGTTGTTGAAAATGAAACTCGTTCTAGGATGTCAGTTGATGCCGATAAAGACATAATGAGGGGATTAATACAGTTCACTTCGGCTAATTTTTTCTTGCTTGAACAGAATTTTTGCCTTCGGCGGCTTTTCAAAACGAAATATATTAAGTTTAACGTGTACGATATTAATAACTTCACATTCTATGTATGTATATCCTTTATAAAAACTGCTTAGACTATGATGATGATCATAACGTAGACGTTAAATTTAACATTTTCTTTAGAGAATAGCCCATATATCTATCTATATTTATATAGTTTTAATTATTTGAATAAAAATCGTTATCCTTTCTCATACTTAACAAGTAGGAGAAATTACAACCAATTAATAAATAGGAAAAAGGATAACCATTTTTATGAATAACCCCTATATCTGTTGATTGGCTATCGACCACAAACACTTTGATTTCACTTGATTTTATTTTAATTTTGTTATATTTTTCTTTTTATCTAGCTTCATCCGGTATCCAACATACCATAACACACGCGATGAAGGAGAAGAGCAAAAATGCCGCGAGGTCGCGAAGGGAGAAAGAGAACGCGGAATTTCTGGAGCTGGCCAAGCTGCTTCCGCTGCCGGCCGCCATCACGTCACAGCTGGACAAAGCCTCCGTGATCCGGCTCACGACTTCCTACCTAAAAATGCGACAAGTTTTCCCAGACGGTAAGTAAATTTGTTTATCCACAACACCATACATAAAACTTTAAATCACTCCACAGAAGCATTATGATGGTTAATGGTTTTAATATTTAGACATTAGTAGTTCATATTGTATGAAATAAATATGAATAAATTATTAAAAATCAACCAATAAAATACAGAATAGATTGAATAACTTTAAACTAACTAACTTTTGTTTTATTGGTTGTTTTTTAATAATTTATTCATATATATTTCATACATTATAATTGTTATAAATCACAAGTGATTTATAACCATTTAAAATTTTAAATTCTCTTGAAAATGGGCTAATAACCCGAAACCAGTCGAGAATTTAAAGTTATTCAATCTAATCTGTGTTTTATTGGTTGATTTTTAATAATTCATTCATATTTATTTCATACATTATGATGGTTATAAATCACAAGGGATTTATAAGCATTATGGTGGTTTTATATTATACGGGATTTGTATTTAGTGTACAACTTCAGCTATGGGATTTCAAACGAGTCGATCTCGTTTCTTGCGAACATAAACGATTCTGAATCACTGTTCATGGAAAGAGAATTTCGATTCTTCAGTATAATAATTTTATTTTATTTCAATCGTCAATTTTTTTAACGTTATTAATGATCTTATTTTTTAAAATAATTTTAAGAGGCTACATATTCCCGGCGCATCCCCAATAAATAATAGAATTTTAATTATCATATACAATCGACTATAAATGGTAAAAATTAGTGTTGGGCAAAATCGAGTGAATTTAGTAATCGAGTATTTCTGAATAACCAATTTTAAGTAGCTAAAGTTATTAAATAACAATAAAATTGAGTTTATTAATCAATGGGTAAAACTTTCCAATATTAATATTATAAATAACATTAAGAAAATTGTCATAAACTTCATTTTGCAGTGACAAAAAACATCGAAAAGATCGACTTTGCCCATCTCTAGTAAAAATTAGTGAACTCACTTTCAAAATATTAGCAATATTATGAATAATAGCATCATTTATTCTCTTGTTATTAATCAGAATACCATTAAAAATGGATTTAAAAATGGATTTAAAAATACAAATTGTCGTATCGGGCAATTTTTTTCTTTTTCATTAATCTCTTGGTAAAATATTTTCAAAAATATATTGGTTTGTAAATTAAATTCACTTGATTTTGTTTCACTTATATTCGACTGAATGCCATTTTCAAAAATGACGTGTACATGGATTTGTTCAGGAATATATACAGTTTTCAATTTAATTGAGTAAAAAGGCGTTTAATATCGGGGAATTCGTTGTCGTTCGGGACTATTTAGTAAGAAAAACGTTAAGTTTAACGTGTAGGTATTTTTTTATCTTCACAGTCTAAGCAACTTTTGTAATAGATATAGATGCATTTGTTTATTAACATACAATTGATCACATTTTTACCCGCCATGAAATTTTTTAACCTTTCCCGACTGTCATAGTTGAATTAATTAGCAACATTTTGAATTGAAACTATTCAAACTGTTAATAATGGGTCGCAAAATTAAGCATAATTTGAATTTCAACCATTCAAAATATTACTAGTTCTACTTACATTAGACAATTAATGTGACTGTATTAAATAAAAATGATTTGAAAATAATTAATAAATATTAAATGTGGAAATACTTTATTAATTATTTTCAAATCATTTTCATTTAATATATTTAAATAACTGTGATCAAGTGAGTGAATACTCTTTTCTATTTAAATTAATATGACATTGCCGATAACATTATTAATTTGAACTTTGAAATACATTTTTAAGTGTGTGTCAATCAGAATTTATAATTGTCCAACATGGTACTTTCGCCTGTGAATTCGGTCAAATGAGTTTTTGAATAAATAGTAAATGAAAAGTTATTGCATTTTAAAGTTATTTAGAAGAATGTTACAAGTAATTTTGTTATTTCTTGCCTTACAATGACTACAAATCCCACACTATATATCGTTTTTAGAACATATTTGAATTTAAAAAAAAAAATAATTTAGTTACTAAACTATGACGGCATTTGGACGTTTTATTAGACATAAAAATAATTGTTTATTTTTGAATACTATAAGCGTAATCCTAGGATAACACGTTCGTTTTTTTTTTTTTTGCATAGCGGCCAATAATAATAATCGAGATGCAATACAAACATATTTCATTACTCATATTCAAAATTTCAGGGGACAACGTGTATAACAAAAAGTGTTTACTTTTGAAGATCTACAACTTTTATTTGAAACTGTTTTTTATACGAATAAAAAAATCGCTAAGAATATAACTCTAAGAGTTTAAGGGCCGTTTTACATACACAAGAATTCTCGCAGAAAGTTGTGCGAGAATTATATATAAAAGTTTTGCTATAATTATATATATAAAAATATTTTTCCTGTTTTACACAGCAAATAATTATTGTGAAAATAAGCAGAGCAGATTGTTTTTACAGTCGTCCAATACAAGCAGACGCGCCATTATGTAGTATGCTATTGCTTAACATTATTGGGAGACTGTTTTATATAATTCTTTTCTAGATTATTTTGAACATGTTCAATATATTTCTCGCGAGAATTCTGGCAATAAATATATTATAAAAATCGCTGTAATGCACATGCGCAAACTTATAATATTTTTCTATATATAATTATATTATGAATTTATGCGAGAATTCTTGTGTGTGTAAAACGGCACTCAGACAGTACAAAAAAAGGTAATAAAAGAAAATACTTGTTTTTCAAAATATACAACTTTTATTTCAAACATTCTTCGATGTGATCAACATTAGCAGAACACTTAATATGTTTTTTATGCTAACCAAAAGCTTTTCTGATTTCACAACTGTTATAAAAACCTAAGATTCAGTGCCTACTAAATATACAGGCCGGAATATCGGAGTGGAGAGAACTCCGAGACTTGACCTTGGAGCGCCTGCTCGTCTCACGCACTGCTCTAACGCAAGCAGGTTAAATTGTAACAATTATTTTTGCATATTGAATGATAAATATTTAAATTTTCAATTTTAATAAATGAAACACTTTTTTACTGTTTCATTTATTACAATTGAATTACAATGTAATTCCTTGACGTTCACATCTTACAACTATGTTATTCAACATTTATTGTAGCTAAAGTGATAAATAAATAAATAAATAAAATAAAAAATGTATAAAAAAGTAAAGGCCTCAACAATTAACAAGTTATTTAAATTGAATTAAAGACCAATGGTCATTAATTAAAATAATTTGATTTGGATGGAAATTAAATTCCAAAGTAAGTAATGATTGTGATGTTTTCATCACGATGTTCGTAGGCGAATGAAATCTCTCACTTGAACTGAGACTAGAATCCGAAATTTTAATTTCCCCTCTCCGACATTCCTGCCTGTATATTTAACAGGCACTGGTTCAATCCATTTAGCCGTTTTTGCGCTATCACGGAAACTCATGCACATATACAGACATTTTTCAATAATCGATGAAATGGACTCAGGGGACCTGAAAAATGGGCATATCCGTTGAAATTGGCGATTTGAAAAATTTTACGATCGCAATACTTTCCCCTGGACAGGGCTCCGGGGAAAGTAAAAATAAATTATTCTAATGTTACTAATGGTCAAAATAATTAACAGTTTTTAGAGTCAATTTGTTTAGTTTTTAAAGATTTTCTCTTCGTCTAAACATCGTGAACAAGGTTAAGTTAAAGTTCAAAGTTGGAATTCACAATATTTTTCGGAGTTTAAATTCACTCCTACATGAATATGTTGCCAACAGACTACGAATTTAATAACAATTTATAAGTTCTAACTGAAATCATCTATTTATTTTTTAAAGTTTTTTCTTCTTTGCCTACGAATCGTAAAACAAAATTAAGTTAAAATTTAAAGTTGAAAACTATGCATTTCATCTTTAAATTTTAACCAAATTTTGTTTTACGATTCATAGGTGAAGAAGAATTTAAAGTTTAAAACTATGCATTTAAACTTTAAATTTTAACTTAATTTTGTTTTAAAATTCGTAGGAGAAGAAGAAAAAAACTAAAAAAAGCAATTTCAGTCAGATAACCTAATTTTGTTTTACGATTCGTATGTGAAGAGGAAAAAATGTCATAAAAAATAAATAGACCTATTTTTGTTAAGAATAGACGATTTTGTTCGCAGTTAAATATATTTTTTTACGTAAATATATTGCTAATAATTCAATAGAAATCGCCCATTATTTTTTTGTGATTTTTTTTTATTTCTTTTTAAATGCACACTGTTGTCCATAGTTGTTATCTCTTCATATAGATGCGTTTTCAAGTATGACGAAAAAATTCATATAATTGCTAATATGTTACAAATAACTTTACTTTCTTCAATGAATGGACAAAACTGCCATCCTTGATTACAATATGTGGTTTATTAGACAAAGATAGGTATACACTAAATTGTATGTAATCGATTAAAAAAAGTCAGCCTCTGTGATTTAATAATACGAATTTGTAATTACATTTTGTATATTTCAAGTAAAAAATATGAATCTAAATTTTAACAAAATGTCTAATTAATAATAATATTAATACAAATACAAATATGTAAATTATTGTATAATGTAATCAATTATAATGGAGAATTCCGTAAAATAAAGTTAAAGTTAATACTTAACAAGGACACAAAACAACTCAACCTTATAGACATTGCTATCCCGGAACCTACCAATATCTCCAGTAAATACGCCGAAAAGATTCAGAAATATGTAACCCTAAGTGAATAATTGAATAAATTAAATAAAAGGAATTTGAAAATAAATAATTAATAAATTATTTTCCCTTTATATACTGTGGTATTATGACTTATGTTAAATAAGTACTTTAACAAATGTCTAATAATAGACATTTGCTGTTGCAATTTGAATCGAAAATATTTAATGCAAAAAACAAAAATATAAAATAAAAGTTACGTAATGTAAGGCTATCTGCAGACACGTGTTTCGCAATTTGATCACTCGACAGTACACCTGTGCCTTGTATAATTGCAAAGTTTTTATCTAAATCAATTAAAACGCACTATCACCTCTGAGATCCTCGATGTAAGTGAACGCAGATGACGTTTCTGGACAGGAAGGTCACGTGATTGTCATGCGCGATCTCGATAAATTGAAGACCCTGTGAGATCTGGAATGGGTAAAGATAATCCCCATCATAGTAGTAGCCACGGGAGAAATTCCCCACTCACTGACGGAGTCAGTGCCAATAGGAAATCTAAACTAAATAATAACCGAAGTTCAAAAGATCAGTATACTTGCCTCGCGTAACCGTGTCCGTAAAGTACTAAACAACAACCTGCAATAGAAATAAACCAACACCCTCCAGTGATACTTACCTCAACCCTGCGAAATAAAAAAAATTATAAGGGAAATTCACAATTTAACAAAATAATATATAAATATTACACAACAATAACATATTGTTATGAATTGCAGCCATTTACTAATTCTTGTTAGAAAAGATAATTGTAAGATATATTGAAATTAATAAGAAATGAATATAAAGCTATTTGAATATAGAATTTAGTAAAATTTTCTAAATTTTAATTGCACGCGTTTTTGTAATCGAAAATATTGATTAAAAATTGACAAAATTATATGTTTTCATTTTCTTAATTATTATTTTTTTAAAAGAGCCAATTATTAAAATTATGTTTTTAAATTACTATAATGTAAAATACAATATTGTCCATTGACATCAATGTAATACGAATTAGTGGCCACCAATAAGTATATAGCTATCTCTTTCTAATAAACCGCACCATTGAATATATTTTTTAATATTCTCATTTGTGGTGAATGCGCCGGGAAAATTATTCTCAAACTTAGTTTAATAATTACGCGTTAATGATTTCAACATTATTAATTTAATTATATTTAATTTAAAAATAATTATTGGAAGATTTTTAATAAATCTATTCATATTTGTTATGATTATTAATAATTTATGGAATTCGTAAATATGAACATATCTCGCAAACATTATTAGATATAAACTGGCTAAATATGAATAGCCATCGGATTTTACAATCGAGTGTACTTTATATCAAAATTATTCACGAACATAAGCCTCCCTAAATGTTCCGACCAGATGTGCATTATTTTAACGTGAGATTTCGAGGAATAAACAGGGCTATTCTCTAAGTAAAGTAGTAAGTCGTGTGTTGTCATCACAATCTAAATAACTATATATATATGAATGTTAATTAATAACTTATACGTTAAATTAAACATTTTCTGTGCACAATAGCCCCGATCATTTTTCCAGTGATCATTTTCATATAATATTTACCAAATTTAAACAAGAAATTAATACATTTTTATATTAAAAACATCCATCTTGTTAAGCTGATATTTTTTGAAAGATTTAATTTTTAGAACTCAATTTTAATTGTTTCTTTTTATTTTTATATCTTTTTGCGGACTATATATATAGATAAATCTTCTCCTGTAGGTTAAGTGGAAAAGAGAGAGTTGCAATACGAACTAAACTTCGCCTACAATCACGCAATTCAATTGTATGTACTGATAATAATTGGTACATTTTTTTATTATACGTTGTTTGTATGTTTTCTAAGTGAATCATGTACCACTTCAAATCGGTGAAATTAATTGTAGTCCTTTTTGTAAATGGAGATTCCGTTAAATAAATAAATTCAATAAAGACATATTTTATTATTATTATTAACTATTCTTTTTCACTCCATTCGGCATGCGATGTTATTCTATGGAGCAAACAATTCAGTTTATTTATTAGTTTAAAAACTTTCTGATAATGTGGCATGTTTGCAGCAAGACTGCATATTGCTTAACATTAATTATCCTATTAGGCAATCCGAGATTCTTGATGTTGTCTTTTAGGTTTTTGTTTACGATTCCTCCAGCTGATATCTCTACGTTTTTATGTTCTTTATTTCATAGGCTAGATTTTCGTACTTACAATTGTTTTCCTTTATTATTATTATTATTATTACGAATGTTTAATTATTAGAAATAGTAGTAGTAGTAAATCCATTTATTGAACCCAAAACAGTTACAAAAGGCCGTCGACCGAGGTCTTTCAGCCGAATTACAAATATTAATCATATTTATAAACAAAGTTTCTCCAAGGCACAAAAATACTTTCCGTCTATTATTTTTTAAATTTTAGATGTAAAATTAAAAAAAAATAATACACTAAACTTATTTTTAATGCCTGAGAGAAACTTCATTTAATTTATCTAAATTTAAAAGTATAAATAAATAATAACAATAATATAGGAATGGTATTTTTTCTGTCTTGGAGAAACTGTATTTTATTTATTTAAATTTAAATGTATAAATAAAAAAACAAAAATAATATACGAATTGTATTTTTTGTGTCTTTTGAGAAATTTTATTTTTCATTCTATTAAACAGGAAAAAACTTTCTATACACACTAATGTTATTGTTATTATTATTATTTTTTTTATGTAATAGTATTCCTCATTGATTATATTTACATGTGAGCAACTAAGAATCCGTATGTGTGTGCAGGTGATGTTATCTCGAGTCCCATTCAATTAGGGTTTAGGGCCCTTTTGGACGGACGCTTATCCGTCGATCGATCTGCATGAGAATGATGGTGGCGCAATGGCCTCGCATTGTGTGTGTGTGTGGAATGTGTTTAACAAGCAATCAGGAAACAAAAAATCGACATCGAAATATTCACAATCACGTCGAGACGGAAGGGAGAGGAAAATAATAATATAAAAAGAAAAACACAGATACGGATCTGAAGATTGCGCGAGGGAGAGAATAAAACGGGATGCGCGTTCGAAAGCGTGATTTGAATAACAATTGAAATATTTTTTCGCTGATTTTTTTTATTTTAATATATTAAATTCTGTATTTGCTAAGGTTGCAGTTTAGTAGAAAGAAAGTATACATGTAAAGTTCACTAATTAATTTAATTTATTTCCTGGGTACTGAAATAACTATATGTAATTCATAAAAAAATATTTACTTTTTACACTCTTCTTGGATCATTAAATAAAAGCTCTTTTAATCAATATAATCAATTTTGCCCATCACTAGGGCAAAATTGATTATATTAATAATCGAATATAAAATAATCGATTATTTTCAATAATAAAATGTTGATTTAATCATTTCTATAAAATGTGTGATTAAAAATTTAAAATTAGTTAATACAATCATTATTTTTACAACTGTTTGACGCACTTTAAAATTCAATTTTCATTTTCTTTTGTATTTTTTTCAAATAAATCGTTTTTTTTTAAATAAAAAAAATTGACTATCACAACTTTTAGCTCTAATTTATTAGAAATACTAATAAAATAAAGCTAAAAATGCTTATATTTAATGATCCAAGAAGACTATAAAAAATACATATTTTTTGTGAACTATATATAGTTCTCTTGTATCATATTTCTCTCCTACGCAATTCAACGTAACTAATTAACATATTAATAGTAAATAGAAACGCCACACGTGTGAACACAATGCTGTTATGTTCATTATTTCTCTCTCTCTCTCCCTCTCATTTATTCAGTTAAGAATTCCTTTATGTAATGTTAATTTCATGAACGCTGCGTGTGATTTTCATGTAAATTTAACGAGTCTTGGTGGTTTTCCGTTGTTTCAGGTTTAGGTGACGCCTGGGGAGCCTCGCCCACGATTACCAACCCCCAGGATGCCCCCATCAAAGAGCTCGGATCGTACCTCTTGCAAACTTTAGACGGGTTCATCTTCGTAGTCGCACCCGACGGGAAAATCATGTACATATCAGAAACGGCTTCTGTGCATTTGGGATTATCACAGGTAAAATAAAAATGCGAAATATCGAAATTTAATTTACAACAATACAGTGTTCATTTTCATCGATTATTATTAAACATCTAATTTTTATACAATAATATATAACATTTTAAATTAATGGATTTTTCAATCAAATAAAACAGCAATCGGCTAAGGACAAAAAGCATGTTTGCTACATTTTCATCGAATTTCCTTCGTTTGTTTAATTTCAAACAGAAATTCAATATTCGTCGATAGCAATACCAAATCTATGATGAGTTTCGATGTCATATAATATCATATTGATATTGTGACGAATATAATTTTCTCACTGCCTTAAAATTAAATATATTAAATAAAAATGATTTGAAAATAATTAATAAATTATTTTCACCAGAATTATTTCAAATCATTACATTGCAAGTGGTTACATCAAACAGTTTCAAATGGCATTCTTATATTTAGTCGTTTTACTTAGGTTCAAAATAATCACCATTTTTAATAATAAAGTAACAAGTAAAAAAAAAGTCGCAGTATCTAAAGATAAAATAATTATTAATTATTTTCAAATTTCTTTTTATAATAATAATAATCTTTATTAACAGATACATACAGCAAAAAATACTAAATAAATATTAAGAAATTACAAAATCAAATGTATATTTTATATCTGTTAATTGGCTATCGACCAATTTCTTTTATTTAATAAAAAAATATGAATATAATTTTAATATTTTTAAACATTTGCAGTTCATATTATAATAAAAAATATGAATAGATTATTCAAATTCGACCAATTAAATAAATAAAAAAACAGATTAAATTGCATATCTTTAAATTCTCGACAAGTTTGGAGTTTTATTTAATTTAAAAAGAAATGGATTTTGTAGTATAAATTACATCTTGTAATAATTTTGTGGAAACATTGATTACTATACATATTACGAAATCCTTTAATTTTTAAGATAAATAAAACCCAAAAATAGTAGAAAATTTCAAGTCTTTTAATCCTTTAATTTTTAAGTTAAATAAAACCCAAAAATAGTAGAGAATTTCAAGTTATTCAATTTAATCTGCGTTTTTATATATTTTTTTGGTAGATTTTTTAATAATGATTTCGTAATATAAATTACGAGTTATAATAATATTATCGAAACATTATGGTAATCAAAGTTGTGACAATATTATTACAAGATGTAATTTATGTTACGAAACCATTTTCTTTTTATCGTGAATATTTTGATGTCATCTTCAACAGCACAACAATTACTGCGTAAAAACATGGAGAAGAGAATAATTTCAATAAAAGCTGTCCTTTTTCTTTTATTTCTATTGATGAACGACACACCATTTCAGAATGTCCGCAATGTCTTTCTTCATTTTTAAATCTAATAATCTATTGAATCCAATCATATTCAATTTCCCATCATCCTGTGCAATATTATATTTGATAATCTCTCCCTGATTCAGGGTAATTGACCACATTCAAAGATTTTATTACAGCTTTAAAAGTAGGATATCATTCAAGCTCCTATTCAGTGAAACACTGTACTCTTTTGTGATCGTAGAGCAGAATCTTAAAAATAAAACCTGCGTGGATTTCGACGAAAAAAATTTAGAAATTTACGGAAAATGCCTATTTTGCGTTAAATATTGATTTTCTAAAATTTTATTTTATTTGAAATAAATATTGGTTATGTTGTATATCTATCAAAGCATAACCAATATACATATATACAAATATTATATTAAATAAAGTGAATATTTTGATTAATATTAATTTTCTTAAATTTGTTTGAAGGTAGAACTAACAGGGAACAGCATTTACGAATACATCCATCCAGCGGATCACGAGGAGATGACAGCTGTGCTGAGCCCCACGATGCCAGCTCCCGGCACGCCCCCGCACCAGGATTACGAGAGCGAGAGGGCTTTCTTCCTCAGGATGAAGTGCGTCTTGGCGAAGAGGAACGCTGGACTGACGAATGGAGGATACAAGGTAAAATACCCTGAACTCTCCTTAAATAATGCAAAGCGTAATAATTTGCCTAATTCAATTAAATTATTATCAACTCGTTCGCTTCAACCAGAAGCTGAAATAAAAACTTGTCAGATTGTAATCGATTCTAGAATCGAATTTAAATTTTCCATATAATAAGAAGAATCAGACGGTATAAAGATTTGAAGATGAAATATACATTTTCCAGATAGTTGGGAGATTTGATATTAATTTTTGTAATTTATTTGTGAAATAACAAAAACCTGCCAGGAAACTGAATATTATATTATGAATCTAGACAAGTGTCTTAATTTGAATTCACCTAATATTATTACGAAAGAGTTATAAATACAATTTCACTTCAGTAAAGCCAACGTGCGCAAACAAAACCGCTGTGAATCGCGCAAACATATTGGGTTTTACGCACAACTTTAACGATGTATAATGAGGTAGAAATTTAACAGCGCCGTTAACAGTCTTAACTACTTTTCTTAAAACGCATAAAATAAATAGTTTGCTAATATTCAAAGAGATAGTTTGTCTGCTAATGTTACATTTAAATTCTTCTTGAGGTAGAATATGTAAAGTTGTATATTATAAAATTAAATAATTGGTATTATTTTTACTCCCATCCCGAAAGATATTCTCATTTTGTTTGTTGTCCCAATCCGGTTGATTATTTCCACTTTTGTCTCTTTTTACCTGAACCACTTCGGACTTCCCTTAAATAATTGGTATTATAATATTTTATTAGAAAAATAATATTTATTCATTTGAGCACAATTGTTCTAATAATTAATTTAAATAATAAGAGATTTGAAAATTATTAATCTACACAGTTGAATAATTAATTGACTATTTCCCCTTTACATACTAATCAAAAAAGTAACAAAGCCTTTTCAATTAAATGTGAAATAAATTAAATAAAAGAATTTGAAAATAATTAATTATTAATCAATTATTTTCTCTTTAACTACAAACACTGCTACAGTTGTTTCGATACACAGTATCATCGTTAATGATATGATGTAAATGTGAATAGATTACAATAACAAAAAAGGTAAATTATCAATTGATAGATATATCAGTTTAAGACGCTTCGACGTCTTTGATCATTTGAGTTATCAATTGATTGAATTGTAACGATCAAGATATTTGAAAATATAAACGTGAGCACATTTTTTTGATAAAGTTATATATGCTTAATATTATAGGAAATTATAAATGTTCCAAATTGTTGAACATGACGATTTTTTATTGTATTGTTTTATTATTAATACAATTTAATAACTTACTAAGTAATAATTTAATAAAAAGGTATAATAACATATCAATTATTAATAAATTAATAAAAATGATTTGAAAATAATTTATTAATTATTGCAAATAAATTTAAAGATATACAATTTAATCTGTTTTTGTTATTGATTTAATTGGTCGAATTTGAATAATCTATTCATGTTTTTTATTACAATGTGATTTGAAAATAATTAATAAATTATTTCCACAGTTAGATCTGTGACATTTTGACTTGTGTTACGCAAGTACTTAAAAAATGAACATTAAAACAACTACTCCCCGGGCAAATACCATACATAATGCAACTTTTTTTTTAATCCGAGCAAAAATCAACAAAAAAAACGTTACTTGATTTCACAGAGCTAAATGTGGAAATAATGTATTAATTATTATAAAATCATTTTTATTTAATTTATTTAAATAACTGTTACCAAGTGAATGAATACTCTTTTCTATTTATATCTATTATTATTAGAAAAATACAAAAGAATACTAATAAAAATGAATAGATTATTAAATATCTACCAATAAAATAAATAAAAACACAGATTAAAAGTGTTAGCATATGCTGGTGCCGAAATTATTTTGCCTGTCCACAAGTTAATATATCTTTTTCTATTAAAATTGTTGTATAACCATTGAAATTTAAATAAATTAAATTTTGAGTTATCTTGAAAATGGGCTGATAACTCAAAACTAGTCGAGAATTTAAAGTATTAATTGTACAAAAGTATACGTTTTCTATATTGAATTAAATTAGATTATAAGAGATAATGATTTATTAGATTTATGATATATAATATATAATAATTATTATTATTAAATAATTGGTTAATAAAAGGTATAGTCATCTACCCATTGTTCTTAAAAAATAAAATAAATCTTTTTAAATGAATTAAATTATCACGTATCCCGTTATGAAACATATTGATTACTTTTGTTAAATGAATTAATCCCAACATTCTTCACTGTATCCTAATCAACCGAAATTAATAAAATCATTCATTGTAATTATTAGATAAAGCCAACAACAATCTATTAATATATTTCATTAGCGTTATGCTGATTTTTTTTTTTATACACACTAATTAAAATTTTTTATCATAGAGATATTTAAATCTTGATACAAAACATTCGACAATGCACGATATAATTACTTTTGTTAAATAAATTAATCCCATAATTCTTCAGTGTATCCTAATCAACCGAAATTAATAAAATCATTCGTTGTAATTATTAGATAAAGCCAACAACAATCTATTAATATATTTCATTAGCGTTATGCTGATTTTTTTATACACACTAATTAAATTTTTTTATCATAGAGATATTTAAATCTTGATACAAAACATTCGACAATGCACGATATAATTACTTTTGTTAAATAAATTAATCCCATAATTCTTCAGTGTATCCTAATTAACCGAAATTAATAAAATCATTCGTTGTAATTATTAGATAAAGCCAACAACAATCTATTAATATATTTCATTAGCGTTATGCTGATTTTTTTATACACACTAATTAAAATTTTTTATCATAGAGATATTTAAATCTTGATACAAAACATTCGACAATGCACGATATAATAATGAGTACTTTTAGTTCGAATATTATCAGATAGGATTTTCATTCAGTAATTTCTATAAAGATATATTTTTTTGTATTTTTCGCTCTCAAAATCTCAAATTTACAATATACATTTCATTTACAAAAAATTAATAAATAAAATACAAAATCTAATTGGTGCATCGAATCCCCAAACCCATCGTTAGGAATAATGAAGATCTATGTTATCCCCAATAATGTCGGCCTTATTACCTGACTGTACTTAAAATTATAGATATAAATGTCGGCACCTTTTTCTGTATTCATTGATAATGACTTATAGTCGAAATTAGTCGGAAAATAAAATAAAAATCAATGAAACATATACCAAATGTTTTAATTGATAGTTTATCTAACTTGTGTGACCATTGAGATGGAGATGAAGTTACGTAAAGTTTTTTTTCATTATAGTGAATTAAAAAAAAACAGTTGTAGAAAAGAATATTTATTCAATTAGTCATAGTTATTTAAATAAATTAAAAAAAATGTTGCAGGATTCAATATGTTATTGATATGCAACAGCAAATATCTATTACACAATTCAATGTCTGGCGGGGTATTTGTCCTAGAAGTGGTTGTTTTAATGTATATTTGTTTAAATTACTTAGGTAACATAAGTCAAAGTGTCGCGGCGCTAAAGGTACCTTCATCGTTAGCGCGGTTTTATTAATTATTTTTATTTAATTTAGTTGTATTCACTTTACTTGTATGTCCATACATGTTGCTTCTTTAAAATTTCACGATTGAATATATATATTAAATATTTATAATTGATACACTTTATAAATATATCGAATATCTAATGAACTAATTGAGAAGACATTAAATCCTATAACATCCCCCGGTGGATACGCGTGTGCATACAAGTAGAAACAGTGTCGATTAATTTCACCTAGGGTTGATTCTCAGCAGCAATACTACATTGAAAAAAAGGTGGTAATAATAATTTGCTTTAAATATGAATATGCATAATACGCCACATGTCCGCGCATATGAAGAGTTAATGAATTCCCTTTGTGGGCGCGCGACTCTTTTTCCGACGGAATTGAATAATTCGCTCGAGTGGGCCGATCATTAGTTTTATTTGCGCGCATGCATATTTATGGGGTGGATGGATATGCGTATGTGTGAGCATGCGAGTGGCTATTAATTGCTACTCGCGTGATATTTAACCGGGCGCACTTAATGCAAAGTATTGGTCCCCCTTAGCGGAATTCAAAAGGAATCCGCGGCTTCTATCTATCGTAGATGTTTCTAAGTACTTCACATTAATTAATTAATTCATAGCAAAATAAACAAGAAGATACAGTTTTATTTTAAAATTGTTATTATATAGTTGTTGTGCTTTAATACTGTAACGATATTGTACTACGTAATGTTTTTATTTTGTTTTTTTGCATTAAATATTCTCGAATCCAATATTGTTGTATTATGCAATATGTTATTAATATGCAACAGCAAGTGTCCATTATGTAATTCAATATCTGGCGGGGTACATGCCCGAGATGTAGTTGTTTTAATGTACCGGGTGTCCAAAAAAAGAAAGGTCACCGGCTATTTCACAGGAACTATGAGTGTTAGAGCTTTAAAATAAAAAAATGTCAATAAAAGTGATCATGAGAAAATCCTGGAAATAAATTTCAAGTTCGTAACTCTTCCGGTAGGGGGCGCAACTATGAGTGCTAGAGCTTTAAAATAAAAATAAAAATGTTAAAATAAGTGATCATGAGAAAATGCTGGAAATAAATTTCAAGTTAGTAACTCTTCCGGTAGGGGGCGCAATGACAGTCGAAAAGTAATAATGCGATTATCTCAATAAAAATTCAAATAAAAGCATAATAAAAGTACACTTTTTAAAATCACAATGGTCATCGGCCATATCTCTGCCGGTGACCTTTCTTATTTGGACACCCGGTACATTTGTTTTAAAGTCACAATAGCTAAAAGGAAATAATTTATTAGTTTTTTTCATTTTTTTTAAATTTATTTAAATAACTGTGACCAAGTAAATAAATACTCTTTTATATTGATATTGAATGGTTGTTCCGCAATATTTTCCGCACTTTACAATTTTTCGGTTTTGGGGAAAATATTTCAGCCTATCAGTGCACAGAGGGATGAAAGGGTATAAATCGCGCGTATGAAAAATTCTGTGTAATTGAGATGAATAAATAGCCTAGAAATGTGTGTGTATTGAACATGCATATTTTCATGACTTACGGAAAATATCTAATGAACTCTCCAGTTACAAGTAATTTAAGACCAATAAGCGTGTTACCTATGATATCTTAAATAATGAATGCTAATAATAATAATGTTTTAAATAAAAATGAATTGAAAATAATTAATAAATTATTTCCACATTCAGCTCTGTGTCATAATTTATTAATTATTTTCAAATCATTTTTATTTAATATATTTAATTAACTGTGACCAAGTGAATGAATACTCTTTTCTATTTATAATAATGATTTATTAGTCAGTAAATAAAACATTATTATAAATAGAAAAATCATACATTTTATAATTTCATACATATTTAAGAACATACTCTATATGCAGATGGTTCAATTTGTTAAGAATAATGAATTAATATCACCAATATAGTCAAAATTCAAAACTAATTATAGTTGTACTACTGCATTAGCGAGTGTTTTGTATGTTTTTTTTTTGCTACTACTGATCAAGGTCAAGTAACTTGCCTAATTTTACTAGGTTACAGTAAGGCCTTCAATGCGATCAATCATGACATTCTATAAAAAATACATTATTTATGGTACTGCAGTAAAATTAATTAAATCTTACTTAACAAAGAAGCAACCACGAAACCAAGCTTTGAACCTTATTGAAGTTAAATTATTGGTTCCTCAAGGCTCGATATCAGGTCCATTATTACACATTAAACATAATATTTCTCGTGCGGAATAGCACAGAATATTGTGTTATAAATTAAAGTAATTTTGAAACATGCACGAATTTCGTCGGATGTATTAAAAACGTTTCAATAATTATTTTTTAAATTTTAAATAAGAAGTTTTACATTAATATTGCCTGGTAAATTTATGTTTCATCTTTAAATTCCTACTATTTGGAAAAATTATATTTCATTTCAAAATCTTCGAAATTGGTTCCTCAAGGCTCAAAAAATGTATATAAAAAAAACTATTCATCCGACGAAATTCCTACACGTTTCAAATGTACAACACAATATTCTGAATTATTCTCTAAGGTAAAGGTTAAGTTTAATGTGTAAAAATGGACCTAATTTTTACACATTAAACTTAACCTTTACCTTACAGAATAATTCAGAATATTGTGTTGTACATTTGAAACGTGTAGGAATTTCGTTGGATGAATAATTTTTTTATATACATTTTAAAATCTTCAAATTTTTGGGAGGATGTTCTACAATAAAACTGCCTGGAAAATTTATATTCAACATATATAAAAATACATGTCATTTACGATCTGAAAAAATATATATATATATATATTTCATTTAAGGGAAGTCCGAAGTGGTTCAGGTAAAAAGAGACAAAAGTGGAAACAATCAACCTGATTGGGACAACAAACAAAATGAGAATATCTTTCGGGATATGAGTAAAATATTTCATTTAAAAATCCTCAAATCTTCGGGATGGGTTCCTCAAAGCTTGATATTAGGTTCATTATTACACGTTAAACATAGCCCAGAATATTTTGTTGTACAATGAAATTATTTTAAAACATGCAGGAATTTCAGATTAATTAAAAATCATTTCAATATTAGGTGCTCGCATGAATTCTAATCATTTTTCTACTTTAAAAAGACACTTATTCAGAAAAATCGATAAAATATATATTAATAAAAATATTTCCTTAATTTTCGACAACATTTGTCGATATTTTTTGCAACGTGGTGAAAGAACGATCTTGGTTTAACGGCAATCCACCATTTTCGTACTTCTTCAGCATTTCGAAAACGTGCACCAGCCAAGTTCTGGTCTTTTTTGTAACAATGCGTCATTCAAATTGGTCAATTAATGTCAGTAGACATCTGCAGTAAATGTTTCATTAGTTTGTAGCAGCTCATAATACACTACCCCATATGCACAGCAAGACTTTCGCCATGAATAATCCGCCATTTTCCTCCTTTTGGATCTTTTCCATTCGCTGTAAACGTCCAAGAAAACAGTTTATACTTCAACTGCTAAACCGTTTGAAAGTTCTTTGGAGTTTGAGATTTGGTTTTCTTATACAATTATATTAAACATTTTACATACATACATTTCACTAAGTTAGATTTCAGCAGTTTTTCGCCCTTATTTTACTAATTTGATATATAACAAACTATCTGTTTCTAACAACATATCAAAAATAGATATCTTACCATTTAACTTGTCAGCCTGGGAGCATGCCAAGAAACGTATTTCTAACAAACATTCTAACTTTGTTCAGATTTAATAAAATGTATTGCTTAATCCAAACAAGATCATGTTTATTGGAAACAAGATTCATTATAATGTTACTATAGTTACTTGGTCAATAAAGAATATTTGGTGGAAATTACAAATTAATTTAGTACCAAGATAATTTTAACCATTTTAACTTCATTCCGATAATTATGTTTAGATGTTTACTTTAAACGCTTTTATGATTATTCCATTCAAGAAACTGACAAGTAAAAATCCAACTTGTTTGGAAATATTTCTTTCAGTGTAGGGTATATATATACAGTGTAACACATTTCAATTCATTCAATGGAATATTTCGAAAAATATGAATCGTATAAAAAATGTTTTGGGAAAAAATTTAATGGTTTCGAGGAGGACATCCGATGCTATAAAAAATAAATTGCTATTGTTACCATATAGTAAGTTTTATTTAATTCCGATTCTGTTGTTGTTGTCACAAACCCCAAACAACAATCTTATGTTACTATAGGACACCCACCACTAGATTCGCTCGTGAAAACAAACACTCGCGCTCGTATATCCGGGGGTGTATGTAACCAACAACGGGGTAGATTTCAAGAGGTGGAGGTATCTATCTTTGTCACCTCACGTGCCACTAGAAAACACTAAAAGTAGTTTTTGTGGCGAGGCCGATGCGTTTCGCCGCATAAATTTACCAGATTACGTTACAAATTGTCGCACCTGGAGTGAGTGAGTGCATGCACCCTCTCTTCCATCGCCCCCTTCCTTGCGTGCGTGCTTATTTGAAGCGGTGTGAGCGAAAAAATGTTGCCCTGGTCACGTTTCGTATTTACATTGCGACGAAACGCGACCGCTGCTGTTTTCCAGGGTGTGAATGTCGCTGTTAGATACATTTTATTTATATTCCGTAAACCAAGCAAAGACGACCATAAACATGACTCATAACAAGTCATTCACAATAATAATAATAGAAATAAATTAAATAAAAATTATTTGAAAATAATTAATAAATTATTCCATCTTTCGCTACTACGACATTTTAACTTATGTTACATAAGTACTTTAAAACAAATTTAATAAAATGTTCAACCACCATTCATCTAGCGTATGAATAACTAGTGATGGACATTTCGGTTTTTAGGCGAAAAAATGGCGCTTGCGTCGTATTCCATTTATTATTATTTAAAACAAATCTTCAATAATGAACATTTTTTGTTGCATAACAGTAACATATTGTAAAATAACATTTTTTGAATCATAAATATTTAATTCAATAAACAAAACAAAAAAATACGTAATACAACGCCATCTGTAGATACGTATTTCGGGATTTCATCCCTCGTCGGCAATAAAGAGGGAATAATTTATTAATTATTTTCAAATTCTTTTTATTTATTTTATTTAAATATCTGTGACCAAGAAAATAAAACCTCTTTTCTATTATTAATGATAGAAATTAATGAATAAATACTCTTTTTTTTTATAATGACAAGTGTAAATTGTTGAAACTATACTAAATATAAAATTCTGCTATACAAACAAAGTTAAAAAAGTGTTTAATAACTCTTTATTCTATATATTTTTATTTATGAATTTACAGAAATATATATACACACATCTTTATTCAGACTATACAGATACTTTTAACAATATAACATAAATAATTACAATATATTTTATTTTTATTTTTACTCCTATCCCGAAAGATATTCTCATTTTGTTTGTTGTCCCAATCAGGTTGATTGTTTTCACTTTTGTCTCTTTTTACCTGAACCACTTCGGACTGACGTCTGGGCTATCGAGCACAGGTCTTTCTGCCCTGTCATGAATTTATGATGAAGTTAAAGAAAAATCAATGCTAGCTAGCTAAACTGTCCACATGATTTGCACAAATAAGTTGATGAATGGTGACGGTACGATGTTTTTATTTATTGTATAATACATAATTAATGTACAATTAACCATCGACCAATGATTTTTCAGCCAGTCTTTGTCTAGTTCTTGTTTTTTTTATTTAAAAGTTATCGCTAAGAACCTTCTCTAAGTCTGTATGTACAGTTGAAATGTATTAATGGATTTTAGATCGGGGAATTTTAATTTGGGTTCTAACAGGATTTCGAGGTATTCGAGGTATGAATTATCAAGCACCTGATTACTGTTTCATATCAAGAATGTAGGAATTCGTTACGAATTTTGTGGATAAGACTTCAAAACGGTGACAAATAAGAGGGATTTTACAAGTGTAGGAATGATGCCTTATTTTAGTTAATATTCTTAGCACCAATAATTATTTAATTTTTTTTTCCTCTTAAAATAATTACTTATTCAGATATTTGATTGCGTCAGAGTAAATTATTCACCTTTTTTTTTAAATATGACCTTTCAAAAAAGACCTTTATTATCAGGATGTCTTATTTTAGTTAATATTCTTAGCACCAATAATATATTTGATATTTTTCCTCATAAAATAATTATTTATTGAGATATTTGATTTGCTCAAGGTAAATTACTCACCTTTAAAAAAAATATGACCTTTAAAACAAGACCTTTATGTGCATAAACCATAACAACAAAGCACAACGCGACAAAAATGATATGACCTTTCAAATTTTCTATTTCAACAATTTAGTATGTGTAATACAAGCTGTGCGTTGTAGGCAAGTACATTATAATTATTACTCTAGTGCTATCTTGTAATTCAAGCTTTTGATTTGTTGGTTATGTAACAATTCAATTAATTCTATATACAATCATCATCATACAATACATTTATTTTTTATCGACCAGAGGTCTTTGTGTTCTCAGTTAATTATTTTTATTACTGAACTTCGCTTATTCTACATTATATGTTATTTTTCATTTGTAATAATAAATTAAAGACGACGCAAGCGCCACCTTTTGCCTAATTTCAACTGGCATTGCACATGGAACACACTAGTCTGATGAGGTTCGAAAAACCTAAATGGACATTACTAGTTATCCATAGGCTAGATGAATGGTGGCTGAATGTTTCATTAAATGTGAATTTCATTTATAACTTTTTTATCTTCCAATCTTCCAATAGACAGTTTGTTGTTGTTATTATTATTATTGTTATTCTCAAAGCGGACACTTTCTCAGCCGAAGCTGGAACACATTTACGTGCAACTTTTGGGTTTGGCTCAGTAGATGGAGATGAAGTTCATCATATTCCATTTATATAGATGATAATACTGATATTATGTGTTTTATCCCAGAAATATTCTTGTTATGTAGCAAGTTTCGAGATAATATTGGATTTCGATAAAGATAAATCCTCCTTTTTCTAGAACATCTGAAATTTATTGAAAATTAAATAACAGTTTTTTTTTTATTTCACGAAATGTATTGTAGAGATACTGCTACAATTGTTTACCTAACACAGTGTCAATATCAGGCAGATGATTAATCTTTGCAGCAGTGTCTCTAAAATAAATTGTATGTAACTTAAAAAAACTGTTTTTTATTTACAATTAGTGTATTATATAGTTTCGTCAAGTAAAAACCTCAACCATCGATTACCTTTTGAAATTTTTGAATCCGGAAAAGCTTAACTCCGATTTCGGAATTAAGAACAAGTAAAATTTTATGTTCTTGGCCAATCCGATTTCATTATTAAATATCCTATATAACATGTTGTTGTAACTGGAGGTGTTATAAATAAATTGAAAAGAAATCAACCACCATTTAAGTAGCGTATGGATAACTGGTGATAGCTCGGGGCCTCGTCAGATCAGTATGTTCCATGTACAATGCTTTGATGAATTATGTCATATATTAAATGTATTCTGAATATATAGTATTTATAACATTTACTGATAACAACCGTGGATATAATTATTAACAACTTAAACGATGGCTTCTTATTAACTGAATTATAATGATGGGCACAAGAATTGCAACATCCAATTGAAGTGCGAAGGCACAACACATAGCGCTTATTTTAAATAACAAATATCCTAGACATCTCAATGGGTTTGATCATTACTTTATGGTAATTCATTAATTATTAATGAAATATATCACTTTGTTTTTGCTATATTTTCTTAATTTAATTTAATTACGACATCACTTTTCTTTTCTATTACAGGTCATACATTGCTCGGGCTACCTGAAGGTGAAGCAGTTTTCGGCGTCTTCATCGCCGTACGAAAACTGCTACCAAAACATGGGCCTCGTGGCCGTCGGGCATTCGCTGCCGCCCAGCGCCATAACGGAGATCAAACTGCACACCAACATGTTCATGTTCAGGGCCAGTTTGGATTTGAAGCTCATCTTTCTGGACGCGAGGTAAATTGCAACACATTTCATATAATTGATGAATAAACCACCAATTCTTCACACTTTTATGCAGATTATGTTTTTATGTAGCATACAAAATGCATTATTAAATATGAATCGAAATTGATACGAATTAATACGGTAGGTTGCACTAATTTCAATAAATGATGAAATATAGAAGATGCAATAATTATTTATTTAACATCACAAGCTCAACATAGCTAAACAGCACCCAAAAGTATATAGACTTCTGATTAATGGATTGTAGTGGAATTTTTACCATATATGTGAAGCAACATATATATATATATATACAGAGAGCTTTTTTTATCAGTATACATTTCCCCTATGTATACCTGCAAAATACGCGAATCAAACGCATTAATTTATGTGTGTTTAGTTGCCTATAACACGCAACTGAACACACATATGCCAAATAATCAACTAAACATTCACACATTAATCGGATCAATGCGATTGACTCGCGCTTTTTGCAGGAATACACTTTGCCTAATGTATACTGATAAAAAAACCTCTCTGTATATATATATTCAATGACCCCTTTCTGCCCACATGGGTGTAGGGTAATGTGAAGCAACATGATATTTTTAATGAAAATATTTTCAAGATTCTTAAATTACCAGTTATACTGGAAATTTCTTTAGAAAGAACATACTGGTTCACATAAATGATAAAAATATCATTAAAATCTATTATTTGGAAGTCTATATACTTGTGTAGTGGAATTTTTACCATTTATATGAAGCAACAGTATTTGTTTAATGAAAATATTTTCAAGATTATATCACTTCCCATTTTACCAGTATTTTCATTACAATGAGTATAATGGTTTACATAAATACTTTTAGTGTACATAAGCGATCCTCTATCTAATTTGGAACACTCTTCGGAACCAACACGTACATTTCCACGTAATTTGACAGCTGTTACGAATACTTGATATTAATTATAAACAAAAACTAGTATATACTTTGATTATTATATTTCTTTAGTGTTGATTTCATATATCTAGTAAAAAGTTGCTCGTCTCAATGTATTATGAAATAAAAAAGAGTAATGCTGATTTTAAAACTATGACACATTTTAGTCCACTAAAACCCTCGTATCAATATCATCGGACTACTCCGGAGTACCGAGAGTCTAGAGTCGATTAAAACCCTCTATTCACTTTCTTTATTAGATTGATGATTTTACACAAGACAAAATCAAGATAAATACTTTTATTTTCATGGATACATAATTTTAAATGACGATTTTCACTTTTCAAAGTGTACAAAGTGTTTTCATATTTCTTTCAAATCTTCACGAAACTCACATTTAATTAAGTGTTAAACGATTTTCGCGATTTTTAAAATAACATTTTCAATAAATATACAATTTATACATCTAAGATAAACCTACCGTAAATTCCATTTAATTTATTGTTAAAACTATACACTAGTTAAATAATCCTAAATAAAATCTTGAAAAATGATAATTTGAAGTTGTGGGTCAAATATTAACTCTCTTGTGAATTATGGCCATCATAAGACTTTTGTAAAGATTTGTATATTGAATCTTTTACTTTGATGAAACTCCATAATACAATATTTGTAAATAAAACAACAGTTTTTTTTAAAATTAAATAATAATGATTTGAAAATAATTAATATATTATTTCCACATTTAGCTCCGTTACATTTTAACTTACGTTACATAAGTACTTTAAACAAATGCACATTAAAACAACTACTTCTCGGGCAAATACACCTAATAATAGACTTTGATTAAAACACTTGGTTTGTTCCACTGATTTTTTATTTTTACATTTAATAAAAAATCAGTGAAACAAACCAAGTGTTTTAATCAAAGTCTATTAATTAAATATGTTTCACCACGGGTTAAGTAAGAAATTAATTCAAAATATAATGTACACCTGCTGTTACATATCATTTTTTTGAGGCAAATGATTAATTAATCATCGAAACAATTGTAGCAGTACCTTTACAATACATTTTATGAAACTTAAAAAACTGATGTTTTATTTATAGTGTATTTGTACAATGATTTGATAATTTGATAATGTGGTTATCTTTACAAAAGTATTATGAATTGTAAAAAAAAGTATATGTAATTGAAACTAGTTACTAAAGTTAAATAAAATTGGTAAAATAATTTAAGAGTTTTCATTATATCAAAATTGAAAATGTATTCACTTCGTAAATGCCTCCAAAATTGAAGATTTGTATAATATTGTTTTATTGAAGATCGTGTATAAAATAAATTTATTAGAAAACCAACATTTATGGAAGAAACTTTACACCGAATTATTTATTTTCCAGAGTGGCGCAATTAACCGGCTACGAGCCGCAGGACCTAATCGAAAAAACCCTATACCATTACATCCACGGGAGCGACATCCTGCCGATGAGATTTTCACACCACCAGCGTAAGTACCATCGAATTATACACACACACACATACATAAAATCGATCCACCGCCGCCGAACGCGGGGGTGGGACCTGCCGTTGATACGGAGGGTGTGGGAACAAACATAGCTGTACAAACAGGGATAAAGCCAATGTAAAACGAAACCGATCGTAAAACGGCGTCGGCGCCCCTTCATTTTTTTCCCTCCTCCTCCTCCGCCTCTCGGATACTTTAATTTCAACATCAAACAAACCGTAAAAACGTCGCCGCCCGCGAGCTCCGCCAGGTGCACGCGTTCTCTTGGAAAAATAATATCTCGCCTGTTGTTTTTTTTTCTCTTCTTTTTTTTCTTATTGCATCGTTTCTTTCGATTTGTTTTAGTGCTATGCAAGGGACAGGTGACCACGAAGTATTACAGGTTCTTGTGCAAGGGCGGGGGATGGGTGTGGATGCAGAGTTACGCGACCATCGTGCACAATTCGAGATCTTCGAGGCCGCACTGTATAGTCAGTGTTAATTACGTTCTTAGGTATGTATCAAATATTTTGCCTGAAAATACCGAGTGAGTAATGTATCCGACATTACTCATTTTGAATTGCTAAATTCAAGTGTGCTCCATGTGTAATGACTTGATGAAAGAAGTTGGTCGGATATTGAGTACTGATTAAATAATCTGATATAAATCATATTATTGGAAATATAGCACAAAATGCCATATTTTGCCTAATTTATATGAGGCATAGTCAATTTTTGACAAATATGGCGCCTTTTGCTCTTTCCAATTATCTGATTTATGTTTTAAAAGTATTTGTTATTTATTATCTCCGTCAAACTTTCAGACGTTATCAGTCTTGTTGATATATTCGACAACAGAATGTCAGACGTTGCCAGTCTTGTTAAAAGTTTTAATAACAGGGCTATCAGAAGTTGTCAGTCTTTTGACGATTTCTACAAGACTGACAGGCGTTTTCAGTCTTTTTGATAGTTTCAACAACAAGACTTTCAGATGTTGTCAGTCTTATAGACAGTTTCAACAACAAGACTGCCAGACGTTTTCAGGCCTTTTGACAGTTTCGAAATTTGAGAGTCTTATTGTAGAAACTATCAACAAAACTCTCAGACGTTTTACTTTTGTTGAAACAGTTTTAACAACAAGACTCTCAGATGTTGTCAGTCTTCTTGAGAGTTTCAATAACAAGACTCTCAAATGTTGTCAGTCTTTTTGACAGCTTCGATAACAAGACTGTCTGACCTTGTCAGTCTTATTGACAGTTTTGACATCAAGACTGCCAGATGTTTTCAGTCCTTTTAATAGTTTCGACAACATCTGAGAGTCTTGTTGAGACTTTTAAGAAAACTCTCAGCCGTTCTAGTTTTGTTGATAGTTTAGCAACAAGACTCTCAGACATTGTCAATCTTGTTTACAGTTTCAACAACAAAACGGAAATAGTAAAAAACTAAATCATATTTTTAAACTAAATACATAAAGTAAAAATCATAAACATTAAAATGTACTAATGTTGAAATTGACAGTTGAATTATTAAATGGCTTTATAAATTGTCATGACATGCTCGCTCGTTTATGAATGTATGTTTTGAAATTCCCCTTTTATTAGAAATCATAGCGTCAAAACAGATCTGATTTCTTACCAAAGAGGGGTATTCCAAGGGGACTCCGTCAGCCCCCTTTCTTTTTTATACATCACTATAGCCATTATCTATTCGGAAAAATAAAATAAATAAACAAAACAATATGTTTGAAAATATATTTTTAACAGCAGTTTTTCTTTTTTACAGTGATTTAGAAGCAAAAGAGTTGATACTGAATCAGGCTCAAGGAACCCCCCGAGAAGACGTACCCAGTTCGCCCCACGAACGCCTCTCACCAATCCAGACGCCGTCTCGCCCCGCACTGAAATACAGGCCCCAGGTCCACCCAGCCATCATCACACCCCCCAGCTCATCGATACCCGACGACGACTTTAGCGATTCCAACGGCGGCGGCGGAGGGGGAGGTGGTAGCAACAGCAACGTCATGCCCTACCACCCGCCTGAATACTCCTTCCTCACCAACTACGCCGAGGAATCGTACTACCAACAACACCAAGAAATGTTCTACCCGTACTCAGACCCCGAACTCTCCCAGCATACCATGAACGTCATCCACCACCAGCAGCGACCCTACAGCGTCTCCTCGAACAGCTGCAGCAGCCCAGAAAGCGAGCAGCTCCAGGAACACCTACTAAACCCCTACTGCGCGGAAAGCCTGCACCCCAACACGCAAGCCTTCAATATAAACTGCTTCAACAACAACCAAACGCACACCCAAACATCGCAAAATTTATACGGGCACGCCGACTTCAAACAGATCGCCCAAACTTCCGCCGGATACACGAGCGTCATCGTCGAACCCCAACAGTACCAACTACCAAACGGTTACGTTCATTAACACAAAACTAAAAAAAAAGAAAACTACCATAAGATTGAATGGTGCGCCGTAGTTATTTCCTGAGGACTGTACTTTAACCTGTATATTTTTTTAAAGATAAACGAAATATGAGATGAAGCCCGTAGATATACGACAATAATTTGAGACTGTGAATATATAAATATTGAGATGTACTTGTAATATGTAAATATCCATAAAGCAAACAAGTTATTAATTATTATTAATATTATAATTATATATAAACGATGTGTACATATATAAATATTGAATATGTTTAAGGATTTATTTATAATTGAATTTAAATTAAGTATTTTATGATCATGACGATATCCGCCAAATATTATATACAGAAAAAAAGAATGATAAATTAAGAAGAAATAAAATTTGCTGTTATTTTTTAATAGAATTGCAGTTTTTCTTATAATGTTCTAGCCCCTGAATATTTTCCTTCCCCTCGCTTATTGATAACACTAATTTACACGGTTTATATACCTTAACTAAAAGTTACAATTTTTTATAAACTTTTAGATACTGAATCCAAAAATTTTTAAAAAAATCCATTACAAATATTTAATTAATAACAATAACATAAGAATATTTTCTAAATCAACAAAACTAAAAATGACATTCTACTGTCACGTGGGGGTCGATGTGACTTAATATTGTTATAACAAACTTACCATATTTCGAATTTACTCGTCGCTGTCTGGGCACCAACTCCCTTATTCCCATAATTCCACGGACCTCCTTGATCATCCTTCGTCAGCAAATAAATTTTCCCATCGAGTAAATCGTTGAGATTGCTGAGCATGGGAATGTCGTCGCGAAGCGGAAACAACCCTACACCAGCGTGTGAATAGATCCGATTCGCGAAATTACTCTCCCGTCAGGTAATCGTTGCCCTAAATACTATAATTACTAAATCTAAAAATACAATGCAAACATAAAAAAGTTTATAAAATAGTAACACAGTCTCTACCAATATCCTGAAAGTCTATAAAAATTTATGTGTATCAAATGGTACCGGGATCGATGCCTGGCGCATCCACCAAATCTCACATGTGGGTCGATAGTATTTAGTATGGTTATAAGAAACTAATCTTATTTCGATTTTACTCGTCGTTGTGTATGCATTAACTTCCTGATTCCGTCAGTCTTACGGACCTCCTCAGTCATCCTTTGTCAGCAAATATATTGTCCCGTGATCGAGTAAAACATTAAGATTGCTTTGCATGGGAAAGTCGTCGCGAAGCGGAAGCAACCCCTATACCAGCGTGTGAATAGATCCGATTCGCGAGACTACTTTATTTCTTATAAAATGTTGGGTCAATTTCCCCTATAACCGACCAACAACTAATCCCAAAAACCTTTGTGCCGATCTTGAAAAACGTTCAAATATTAATGGAAACGCTCTCATGATAATTTCGCGACAATTCCTGATCAACTTTTTCATTTCCTAAATTGTATCTTGTGATTTCTTGATTATAGACTAGTCAATAATACCTATTTTAGCATCATATAAACATGGCACAATCAGAATTATTGTAAAAATTATTGTTTTAAAAAATTATAAAGTTCAAAATGCAAAGCAATTAATATTTTTCGAAACATTTATAACGTCCAGTAGACGGTTAGTGGAATTAAATGCAAAGTTGTATTGTTTCAAGCCGTTAAAAGACAATATGTTAAGAAAACTATAATCTTTATTACAATGTGAAATTAAATATAAAGCAGAACTGTAGTTAGCAGTATTAAAATCTACACAAATAATTGTATTTTCATTAAGAAAGTATTCACCGCAATAATCAAATTAGTTGCAATAATTTGATCAATATCACTGGCTGGGAACTTAATTATTTAATTAGTGCAATTAACGCAGTTTTTTGCCGCGATTAGAATTCCCTCAACTTTACAACGTTGCATATCAGATCTAAATACTAGATAATTATCAGAGAATAATTCATTATCATATACATCATCCTCGAGCCATGTCTATTATAATATAATAAAATCATACTTACAGTTTATTAAGAATTATTATATAAATCTATTATTTTCGTGTTTAATCCTCGGACATTCTGGTAATAGAAATCTTCGTTTGTTGCGATTTAAAAAATCCTTATTTACTTCTGACGCTTGTATTATTCTTGGAATACCGCGAATTTATTTTATAGTTAAATTAATTTCACCGGTTGCCCTATGCTGAGACAAAAACGCTTGATACTCATCTCTTTCTCTTGATTAGACCCTACAAATCCAAAATAATGTAATGTTGTTTTCAGCGCTTCTGATATAGATTTTCCTTTTTTGCAAATACCAATTATCTACAAAAGTAACAAAAACGATCACAATTTGTTTTACACGATCTATTAGATATTTCGTAAAATTTTGAATACTTTCAACATAACATTCAACTTTAAATTACAGGTATTCGTACATATAAGCAAGAAACTGTTATCTTTTATCTTTTCAAGCAAAAAAGTTTGACGTGACAAACAAATTTCGAATGTCATTGTTATTTTATCAAAGCCTTCTAGATTTAAAAATGAGAGTTTGATCAAAAGTATATAAAAAATAATTTCTTTTAAACAAATGTTATTTGTAATGTTGTCTTCCTGAAAAAGCTATATCACTTTTTGCTTTAAAACAAATTATATAGTAGAGATAAGCACACTACTCACGAACTACTCGCGAGTGAGTACAGATTGGGCCTGAACTGATTCTCAGAAGTTAATTGAAGTTTGCAAATATAAATTGCACTTATTATTAATAGCATAAGCTATTTACATGTTATTCTTCTATAAATAGGCTTTGTTTTCACAATTCAACTTTTTTTTAAATAGACGATAACACATTACTTCTGTTATCATGTCATTCCAGATAAAGATGCGCCGTAATTGGATTCTGTCCCAGCTGTTTTTGTATTTTGTACAGATTGTAAGATTTTGTTCTATATTTGATTTTTATTGATATTTGATTTATCAACATATCGCTCAGCAACGTTACTAGATTTCCAACCATACCGTAATTGAATTCCTTCCCAGCTGTTTTTGTATTTTATACTGATTGTAAAATTTTGGTCTGTAACTGATCTATCAACATATTCCTCAGTAACGTTAAGGGTGCAGTTTAGACGAAAGAGATAGCTATATAAATATAAGCAATCACTAATTCGAGTTAGATTGTTGTTGTGATCAATGAACAATATTGTATTAAACATTAAAGTAATCTTAAAATAAGCATGAATTTTATCAAATGAATTAAAAATGATTTTAATGTTTAGTTTGTGTGAAAAACAATTATGAAAAACAACGAAAATTGATCAAATTTATAGCAAATTCCAAATTAAATTTTTGCTAATAAAAACTTGTGCAATGAAAATTTAAAGGATTTCACTAAATTCTGCATTCAAATAACTTAGCAGACATGACCTATTAATTTCATTATATCTTACAATTTTCTTTTCTAACTTGAACTAGTAAATTGACGTGATACACGAAAATTAACGATTTTTTTTATTCATACTGATACTTTATGATACTTTTTATCAACCAAGTATAAAAAAATGTAAATACATATTCATATTATTAAATCCAAAAGAATAAGTCTTTTTTCAAACGATTATTTCCATTTTACTATATAGCTATCTCTTTCTACGAAACAGCAACCTTAATAGATTTCCAACCACCGTGCCGTGCCGTTTTAAGAAAAGTCACCTCCTGCATTCACTAAAACCGTAGTAGAAGTTCTGCGTAAGCTATGGCCGGTATATTGTTCAGGAAAATTTAAATGCTGAGCTATATTCTATAGGAAGTTCACTATATTTGTTAAATCCGACACTTTCCATTCTGATAATTAATTAAGAATCTTGAATTATTTTTGTCAATATTTAGTTCATGTATGTTTTAGAAATGTCACAAAAGTGTTCAGAAATATGAAACGAACGTAGTATTTTTGTCTTTGTGTTAAATATTTTAACGAGAAGTAGTTCGTGAATTATTTATATTCTTGACTGTCAAATCTTTTAATTCATGGTAGCGCCAGAAATTCCAAAATTAAGATAACCTAAAACATTTTTACCACTAAGTATTTGTTAAAACCATAGTCATTAAATATTTTGAGTCGGTAGTATTCGTTAAGAATGTTATTTCTTGGACAGAAAAAGTTTTCAACTTTTTACTTTTAAAACCATCGGAGGGATTATAGAAATGAACATAACTTGGGATAGTTACTGACGTTGATATAATATTTTATTGACAATGTTGTTCTTAATTGTAATGTATTTACATTTAATTTGAATTGTTTTATATTTCGCGGTTTATATTCAGTTATAGGCGGAAAGACCAACGGTCGATAGCCAATTGGCAGAAGAATTTATTTTTATGTTAGTTATTTATTGTATTTATTTATTATTATTACTTTGTTAAAAATAATCTGCCAATAAAGATTTATATATATATTCAGTTATATGTTTTTTTTTTGTGTGCTAGCAATAGAGCAAGTGTAGTGTGCGGAACAACAATATCGTCTCTACCGTATGAGAATAAACGTTAATTTAACTTTATGTAATGTTTTATTTTAACCAACGACTCCTGTATAAAAACATAATTATTATTTGTTATATGCCATTCGGTCAGTACATAACATTTACATAGAATATGTAGACCATAAAGTCTAAAACTTTAAATTTTCATATAATTTTATAATATGCAAGCAACACAGTTTCCGAATAAAAATTTGCGTGATTGTCAATCTTCCATTTCATGAATTTTGCATAGATTTTTATATAACTCGTTTTCGATTATTCTGGTAATAAATCAGCATAGATTTTTCTCAGCTTGATTTACTATATCTAAATCATTTCTTGAATCAGAAATCATGATAACGTTCCGAACAGCGCAAACTGACATTCTTTAATATTAGCAGCAGCAGGCAACTAGATGCAGGTAAAAATTCGTACGTAATATTCGTCTCTATTGACGAAAGTTATGAGACTCTCATTCATTAGTGACAGAAATTGAATTTTCGCTGTAGTATTCGGTGACGAAAAGTCTGTTTTTATAAAAGTTAGTAGAAAAATAGTATTTATTCACCTGGTCACAATTATTAAAATTAAATTAAATATTATTATTTTGAAAACTTTCTATTATTTAATTTATAATTTTTGTTGTTCTAAAATATTACAGAAATTGTAACATTTTGAAATTGAGAAAACAGAATTATGAGCGATCAGAAAAATAGATATTTAGATATTTTCTGACCATCATAATTCTGTTTACATCAACGCCCGATATTACGACCTACAGCTAACTACCAAGCTACAAGCCAAAAAATTAAAACTACGATCAATCAGCATTAAAAATAGGGTTTTAAATAAAAAAAATCGCTTTCGTTTTATTTCAAAAACAAAAGATGATCCTTAATTAACAATTACAGTAAAATATAGTTGTTCAAGGATTTTTTTTTCAAAAACGTTTATTAATTATTTACTGCGATAGTTCCAGACTTTACAATCGCACTGTATATTCCAAATCTACTTTTCAGCGGCGAATTAATTTGTGCCTAAATGAAAATGGAAAACATTTTGAACATTTACTATAGTATCGTTTCTCTTTTGTATTAATAATTTTGAAGTATTATCTGTATTTATTCATCTCACATTGACGTTTACTTACATAGAAATGTAATTAAATGGATACTTTTGTGAAAAATATTGAATATCTCAACAACTATGGGGTTTAGACATAAGATATGCCCCATCAAATTGAAGAGAAGAAAAAGACCTATCGAATAATGACATAAAATAGGGAGCATTCCATTAAAAAAAATGGGTTATACCGCTTTGAAATTTGCAAAGTTTGGCATGTTTCTCTGAACACCCTGTACTACTAAATTTAAATTGCTCATTAATAAAACGTTGCTTATTAACCACACTGAGATATTTGCTAAAAGTTATTCTTACCTTCAATAAACGATGTCGCTACGATTTCTTAAAGTTGAGCTTGCTTATACATGATACTTGAAGAAAAAAATTGTAAAGTGGCAACACTGTAACATAATAAAAAACTAAATAGACAACAATGTAGAGGTTGAAAAATGTCATTAGAAAAGTTGAATAAATAGAGGGTGTTTTATTACAAAAAAACAAATATTTTTGTTATACTGCAAAATTGGGACACCCTGTATGTTTGAAAATAATTTTACGCCATAAAGATTTTTAAATCAATAATTGTTTGTACGAAACATTTTTTTTTTTTTTTTCACGGGAATGGCGCTAGGAAAGCCCGACACACTGTTGCAGGACCCTGTATAATCCTTGAGTCGAGTATATGTATAGAAGGTCGAGTAGAAGTATAGGTAGCCCAATCCTACTAAAAACTCATAACATATATACGTTTTGTAAATTACTCGTCTAGATAAAAAAATAGAACTTGATAGTGATAAATATATAAAGAAACCTTGTATTAACTATTTCTTCAGTCTTTATTTAGAGCGAATGTGCATTTCGGATGCTAAGCATCCATTACCAATAACATAACTGCACTATTCATAATCTAAATAAAGGGTGAAGAAATAGTGAGTATGACGTGTTTTTCTTTATATTTATCATCTTCACGTAACTTAACCAACACAAGTGAAATATTTCTTGATACTTTCAATACTTTATATTACTTTGATTCTTCGTACATTGAATTAATTTTATTGTTGTCGTCAACTCAAAAAATAGATTTAAATATTTGTAAAGTATCATTAACTTTATTTACTTAATGAAATCTTCGATTCCTACTCCCATTAACAGGACAAGTTCGCTTTCTTTTGGTGGATGAAACAACGATTCTCGATCGTCTACCTTGTCGACCCAAATTGTTGGCGATGTCACTTGTAAATTAGACGCTTCTTTCCAATTATATGAACTTATTAATTAAACACGTTTTACTTTGTTTTTATAACTTTGTTTCAATGTTTTTGACTATAATAATTAATAAATAATTGAAAATGCTTGGAGTTATTTTTAATCTCCGATGTAACATTATACATTGAAAACGTATTCGATAAAAAATCAGTGAAACATACCAATTGCATTATCAATTATTAATATTCTAAGGATGATATTCTTCAATGAAATAGATTGTAATAGAAAGACCTACGGTTATATTCGGGGCTATTGCGTACGTGTAATATTAAGTTTAACGTTGTTCACGTTATTAATTAGGATCACATTCTATGTATATATATATATATATATATATATATATATATATATATATATATATATAAAATATATATATATAAAAATAACGTATACGTTAAAATTATCATTTCTCTTAGAGAATATCCCCGATTATATGCAATGTATTATTTTCTCAGATAATAAAGATTTAGTAGAAGTATTTCATTGTAATAAACCACAGTTTATTACACTGATAACTTCCACACACTCGACTTTATTATTTTCTCCTCTCACGCATTTTTTTTTATTTTTTATTATTATTTTTTTTTGTTTTCGTCCGCGTGCCGTTTGACTCTATAATTGGTGTGTCTATCGAAAGGGCGCGTGTGCCCGAAAACCATCCCTTCTAATGGGAACGCCGTGGCGCGGAGGCATTGTTAACTCTGGAAGCGACGCCCGACGTCGTTAGTAAATCATCCCCGCGGCGCTTCCAGTCGGCTAAACTAAACCAATTATTCCCAACTTTTTTCCTCCCTAACACACACACACACACATACACATATTTGTGCGCCACCCCACACAGGTTACGGCTCCTATCATTTGGAAAATAAAAGGAATAGGTGGATGCAGCAAGGGGAGCAAATTGAGGCGAAAAATGATCGTCGTCGTTTTGGGGGATTAAATAGAGTGTTTTTATTATTTATTTTTTCAAAAAAAAGTCAATCCTTGGTTCAATTTTAATGAATATCTACATTAAAGACCTTATTATCTTTCTTCAATAACATTCTCACTTACTAATATGAACGTGAAAAATTAATAATAAACATATATCACAAAGTAATGGCTTCAACAATCAATTATATTCTCGCTTAACTTCTCTGTGACCTTATTATATTCATGTCCTGAAATGTTCTACCATACGCTGATAATTTTAAGATATTTCCTATATTAACTGCGTCAATGATATCATTGGAATTAAGCACAATATTGATGTAGGTATCCAATTAATAAACTTATATATCAATATTATCAGGTCGTGAAATATGAAGTTTGTAGAAAAAAAGAAAAGTTGGTTGATAACTTACAAATATAAAGAATTGTTTATTCATAAAAAATGCATCCATAGAGTCTATATATGTTTACCATTTAAGCGGCAGGTTGTTCAGCCCGGTGGTACGAAACATTGGCGGACGAGAGTCAATGAATTCCTGAAAGGCAAGTTTTACAGCATTGCCGGAATTAAATTGTTTTCTTATAAACGTTATCTAAATTGCAGAAGAAGTAGTAGACAGTGGGGTCTAAGTCTGGCAAGTATGGAGGATGATGAAGAAGTTCCAACTCCTGTAGTTTCACCATAGTCATTTGTGCATTCTGCGGTCTAGCGTAAGATAAGAGTCGATCTGTTAAGCAATCTGGGCTGTTTTTGTATAATTTCGTCTAGTTGGTTGCAGTATACTTCTGCTGTGATAGATGAGCTGGGTTCCATTAAATCATAATTGATCACACCTTCACTAGACCACCAAGCACTCATCATCAGCTTCTTTTGATTAAAATTATGCTTTGAGAATTGGATCCAATATGACAATCGCAAACATTCAATACTGTGGTTGAACAATGATGAATCACCAAAATCACTCTTTGTCAAACCACAGTGCTGAACATTTGTAATTGTGATAATGCATTCATTTCTTATTAAAAAATAAAATTTGATTCAAAAATGGATCAGATTTGTGACGAAAAAGTAACATCAAGCAAGCTTCCAGAAGCCTTTTTTTGTTTTTAAGTTAGTTCATGTAAAACCCGTGTAACAAAATTAATTGTTAAAAAAAGTTATTAATTACAAATTTCATCCTTGACAAACTGATACGATTGATATTAAAAAAAAATCAGTAATTGCGGTTGACATTCATAAAGTAATTATGAAACTAAATTCCTCGAGAGAGTTACAATTAACTTTGGATATACAGAAACTTCTTTATTCAGGCCATTACAAAAATACTTTTTAGCTCTGTTTTTTTATAACTTGTCGTTTTATTTTAGTGACTACAGCATAAAGCATCATTATAATTTTTTATTATGATAGTGAAGCTCTATGCTTGAGAAATTATAATCACTAAAATAAAATAGCAAGTTATACAAAGTTAAAACATGTTATATTTAATAAACTCAAAATGTATAACCAAGTGAAATACTTAGCAATCAATTCACAATCAAGAGTAATTTAAATTACAATTGAAGACAAATAAGGCATTTCTAAACATCAAGTAATTACAACAACATTTATGTACTACGCATGTGTTAGTTTTTCTGGACCATAGAAAGCAAAAATAGAAGAGCAAATCTACAAAAAACGACACTTATAACGATTGTTTACTTTATCTCACATATGGAAACATCTGTTTTAAGGATTATTTGAAGTCGAGTCCGGTATTTCATCTATCTTTACCCGCTCTGACTTCTTAGCTAGAAAATACTTCCTTCTATCTATTTCATACAACTCATTTGTAATTGAATCAGTTTCCCGCTTGCTTAACCTTTACTATGTAAAATCAAAAACTCCCCCGCTTTTAGACAATTTTTAAGTTACCTCTTCCTTTAACATCCAATCCTCTAAAAAAACTACCCTGCTATCCAAATTCTTCAGCAACCTCTTCCCGGTCAAAACCTACCTAAACCTAGACTTTCCCACCTCACCATCCAATCTTAATTCCCACTTCTACTCTGAAGCTAATAATAAATGGATCCCCTTCTCTCTTACACAGGCTGTGGAGTGTTCGTCAAGATTTCCCATCAGATTTCCCTCAACTCTTACAGACGATTTATCTGCTATTTTGGAATCCATCAAGCTGGTGAACGAGTTCAAGCTAGAACGATCAGTAATCTTCACTGACTCAAAATCGGACCTCTTCTCCATTTACAGGGTTAGAGTTAGATCCGATAGAATGATATTCGCAAACACCACCATATTCTGCTAAACAGACAGTTCATTCTCTCCTATACAGGCTGTGGGGTGTTCATCAACGAACACCTATCCGTTTCTTTCAGAATCCCTCATATTTCTTCAACTCTTACAGCCGAACTATCCGCCATTTAGGAATCCTTAAAACAGATGAACGAGCTTAAGCTGTAACGATCAGTAATCTTCACTGACTCAAAATCGAACCTCTTCTCCATATCCAGGGCTGGAGTTAGATCCGATAGATGCGCCCTAACTAATAACATTCGCAAAGACCACATTCTGCTATACAGACAGTTCTTTCTCTCACCTTCTCTTACACGAACGCCTATCTGCTTCTTTCGAAATTCCCTATATTTCCTCAACTCTTACAACCGAACTATCCGTCATTTTGGAATCCATCAAGCTGATGAACGAGCTCAATCTAGAACGATCTGTAATCTTCCCTGACTTAGTAAAGGACCTCTTCTTCATATCCAGGGCTGGAATTAGATCTGATAGATACACCCTAACTAATGATATTCGCAAATACCACATTCTGTTATACAAACGGTTTCATCTCTCTACACAGGCTGTGGAGAGTTAATCAACGAACACCTATAAGTTCCTTTCGGAATTCCCCATACTTCCTCAACTCTTACAGTCGAACTATCCCCCATTTTGGTACCTATCAAGCTGGTGAACGAACTCAAGCCATAAGGATTAGTAATTTTCACTGACCCAAAATCAGTCCTCTTTTCCATATCCAGAGTTGTAGCTAGATCCTATAGATGCACCCTAACTAATGTCATTCACACATTGATTTTTGACATGCATTCCGAAGGACATAAACTTGAACTTTATTGGATTCCCAGCCATAGAGGCATCACTGGTAGCTAAATCAGCTAGAGACCTTCCCCTTTCTCAGTTCACCTCCCCCTGTGACTATCTATTACCCTTAAAACTAGTACCAATAGCAAGTGGTCTGAAACCTCCCCGCACCTTAGATATTTTCCTCTCCGCCTGAATATCCCTCCCAAACCATGTTTTTTTTTTTGACCCCAAGATTCGTAGCAGACGATTTATTGCAACAATCATTCGTCTTAAAACGGCCCATAATTCATCCCCTAGCCATATCTATAAAATCAAGGTCATTTCCTCGCGGACGGATTATTTGGCGAAATTAATCACATATTCTTCTCTTGTCCTAATCACTTTAAAGAATGTAAAAATTTATAGTTTTCACTTTTCTAACTCGGCTCCTCTATCTATGTCCTCAATTCTTTCCCTTCTATTAAATAAAATAAGTACCTACAAAATATACAGGCCGGAATATCGGAGTGAGGAGGACTTCGAGATACATATGTATATATCTGATCTTGGAGAGCCTGCTTGTCTCGCGCACTGCTCTAATCCAAGCAACAATTATTGTTGCATGCATTTTTTAATTAAAATTATTATATTTAGATGAAAATAAAATTCCAAATTAAATAAACAAAAATATTGTGAACGGGAGATGCTTCCATCACGATGGTTCGTAGGTGAATGAATTTTCTCGCTTGGACTCCAAGACTTTGAGATTTCGATTTCCTCACTCCGACATTCCAACCTGTATATTTAGTAGACACTGATAAAACCTATCTTTTCCTCTTCTCTTTCTTAGTCATCACTAACACTCAATTATAACTGTTCCAATCCTTCTAGAGGAACTAATACATTAACCACTCTTTTTAACAACCCAACTCGCCTAAATTAAGTTGTGGCTGGTCGGCAGAGCTGTATCGCTAAAACTTCACAAGAAAAAGAAGAATCGTATATGTATACCAACCTACAAACATTGAAAAAATAGCTTGAAAGCAGTTATAGGAACATCGAAATATTTTGTTAGCGGAAAAAGAGGCAAATAAGGAGGCAATAAAAGGAAGGGCCAGTAGGGGGATGTTGGAGAAACGGTGAAGGCGATAGAAGTGTAGGAATGCTGTAAAGGCGTCACGTGGATGAAATGCAATAAGATTGGATATCATATGGAGGTCGGGATGATATATGTTAATGGAAACTGGAAAGATATACAAAAAAACATTGAAGGGAAGGTATAAGAAGAGGGAAGATGCATAGTGGGAAGGGACTTTAACGCAAGAATGGGGGAGTGATGGGGCAGCATAAATGATTGAGGGGAATTTATTGAAAGGACATCCCAAAATAAAGTAAAGAACAGAAAGGGTAAACTGATGAGAAAATGGGCAATGGAGGAGGGGTGTAATATATTGAACGGCTCACGAAGGGAGACTGGGATGGAAAGACTACGTACGGATATCAGGGAGGGTCAGTTATAGACTATATAGTGACGAGGAGGATACGAAGGGATGTAATTAGAAAATTGGAAGTGGAGGAAGTATTAAGGTCGGACCACTTTCCATTGATGGTGGAAATTGGAATGATGGAAAAAAAGCAAGGAGAAGGTCCAGTGGGAGTGGAAATTAGCAGACGACGTGAAAGATATGGGAGTGATGGTTGAACGCCTGAGGAAGATTAATTGGGAGGAAATGGAAACGATGGAGGAGATGGAGGACGAGGTTGTGAAATTTGGGTATAAAAGACAAATGCAAATGGATGCATATGGTTCGACGAAGAATGCACGCGAGCGAAGAGGAAAATGAGATGGTGGAGATTAGGTAATGGCAGTGGAAAGTAGTTGATGGAGGCGAGGAATTATTATGACAAAATAGGTAAAGAGAAGAAGTTGAGGGCGGTAGAACGAATAGCTCAACCGCTACAGGAGTGTAGATATGAATGTGAAGAATATTGAAAAGATGAGAGAGTGGAAGAGAGGTGGGGGTATCACTAGAGGAATAGACAAGAAAATGTAGATGAATGTGCGGAGAACCGAGTAGGGTGAGAGAACGACAGCCGGTAGGGAAGGTAGTGAGTTTCACGTTGGAAGAAATCGAAAGAACTTTCGAAGAGGTGGAGATTGGGAAAGCAGCCGGAATGCATAGAATTAAGACAGAGATGTGGAAGCTGGCAGAAAAAATGATAGAAGGAGATTCACAGAGCTGTTAAACCAGAAGTGGAAGGGCGAGGCAGAGTTACCGAGGATGTGACCGGTAGGAGTAATAAACCCGGTGCACAAAGATGGGGATAAAACAAATGTAGACAATTATAGGGGGTATCACTAATATGCATCGGGTACAAAATCGCAATGATTGTAGTGAGGGAACGTTTGGAGGTTGAAGTAGAAGCTGGGGGGTACTGCCGGAGAGCCAGGGAGAATTCAGAAGGAGAAGGGAGACCAGACACCTATTTTTTATACTAGTAAGAATGAGTGAGAGAGTGTTAGAAGAAAAGAAGAAGGTGTCTGCGTATGATATAACGAGGGAAAAGCTGTTGCAGTGCGTGAGAAGAAGAGATGTGAGGTCGGCAATAATTTAATGGATAAGAAGAATGTATGAAGAAACCTGGGTATGAGCAAAAGTGGGGAAGAATGTGCCTAAGCAATTTAAAGTGTGGAGTGATGTTAGACAGTAGTGCTCGCTGACCACTTTGCTATTCAATTTGTATCTTAGTGAGTTTGAGGAGGTACTGAGGAATGGGCAAGTGAGTGGGGTAGTGATTGGAAAAACCAAGGTGTGGACGCTGCGTGTGCGGATGATGTGGAAATGAAAGAGATGTTGGCTAAACTGGAAGGATATATGAATTGAAGAGGGTTGTGCGTGATGTAGGTAAGACTAAGTGGATGCGATTTGGGAATAGAGGAAGAAAGGAGAAATGGTTGAACTTGAGTTCATATTTCGGTGTACAGGCGGGTATGAAGAACGGGTCAAATGGACGAAAGCTAGCTAAAACGAGGAAAGCGTGGAGTATGGTGAGAATGAAATGGAGAAGATGGGTTCAAGGTTATGGGATGTGATGCGTAAAATCGATATTGTTGTATGGAGTGGAAGTCTGGGATATGAGAGAATATGAGTGTATGGAAATAGATCAAATGGCATTCCTAAAGCAGATACTGGAGGTAGAAAAAACTACGTACGATTATATTCTGCTTCAAGAAACGAATAGGAGAAGTATGCATGGGGAGACTATGAAGAGAGTGGTGAAGTGCGAGATGAAGCTAATTGAATTGGAGGATAGGTTAATGAAAGAAGTCTGAAGAACTTGTTTGGGAGAGGACGATTGTAAGTTGAAAAGGGAACGACGGAAAATGTATGAAAGAGTGGGAGGGTCGGAGAGTGTGTTTAATGAATGGTTGGAAAAGAGAATGAATATGGCCGTACGAATGAGGGAAAAATGAATGAAAGTTGAACTACGGGAGAAGCAGGGATGTATAGAAAAGAGTACATGCAATCCCATGTATATGAGATGGATAGTATATGGAGAGCTACTAAAGTACCTGAGAGAGGATATATTAATAGTAGAGGAAAAAGGATTATAGCTAGGGCACGGTGTGTTTCCGAAGAGTGATGAAGGGAAATATGGATGGTGATGTTTTATGTTAGATGTGTTTTATGTGAAGATGTGGAGGATATATGGACCTGGGGGGAGGAATGTTTGGGGGTATGCAAGGAATGGATCGAAGGAGAGATTAGAGTAAAGAAATGGATGAAAGAAGATAGTGCTAGATTAAAAATCTTGTCGAAGTTGATACGGGAGCAGGAAGCAAGAAGAAAGGAGGGAAGATTGGGTTAAACTGATGTGTTTTTTTTTTATCTTTTACTTCTTGGTATTTACTTGTTTAGAGAAGTTGTATTTATTTGAAAAATGCCAATAAAGGTTTTTTTACTTTCGACCAGAGGTCTTTCTGCGTTGATTCTATGGTGATGAGCAATACTATATTTTTATTGCTTTTAGTGCTTCCTAGCTGAACTGTCTCAATTATTCACAATAATGAATTGGTGAATTATGAGAGGAGAATTTGGAATATTTAAATAAAAATGAGTTTATGTTATAAATTGCAAAATTATTTCTTTAATTTGGCTTCGATTTTTAAAGACACCAACAATAACTTAAAGAAGAATGGTGGGCACATTACCATTTTTTATTAATATCGATATCTGTAGTAAAAAGCGTTGTATTAATAATTACATTAAATTACAAATTCGAAGCCGCTTTATTACAATTCATATTTGCACAATCGAATACACCATGAGCACAGGTGGATGTGTACACTGTGCATTTGTGAAACGTGCATAATGACCAATAATGAGTATATAAATGGATTATTATGTAGCGTACGCGGGGTGAGTTGCGAGGGTGCGGGGCTCGCCACGTGACAGACGGGAGGATGTCACCCCGGCTCGGGCCGGTATCCAAGACGACGGCACACCCCGGCGTACTCGCGCCTCAGTTTTCTGCGCTCCCATCCATCTGATATGTTTGTGTAAAGATTTTATACCAATTACACTTAGGTTCGCCAAAGGGCGCCAGTCTTTTCAACTCGAGGACCCTCCGGGACAAAGAGTTACATGGATTTAAGTGCCGGCGCGCGGGAGACAAGACAATAAAAAAAGAAGAGGAATCACCATCGATTTGGAAAACGCCATCGACAGCGCTTTTTTATTGTTGTTATTATTATACATTATCCCCCTGGAGGGGTTTTTATATTCTGATTTTTGTCTTACGAATTTTAATTATGCTTCCAGGACTTTATAAAAGAAAATATTTATAGAAAAGAGTATTTACTCACTTGGTCACAGTTATTTAAATAAATTAAATAAAAATGATTTGAAAATAATTAATAAATTATTTCCACATTTGTACATTACGTAATTCAATATCCGGCGGGGTATTCGCCCGGGAAGTAGTTGTTTTAATATGCATTTGTTTAACGTACTTACGTAACGTAAGTCAAAAGTCACATAGTGGAAATAATTTGTTAATTATCTTCAAATCATTTTTATTTAATTTAGAAAATATTAACTCTTAAATTAAATTCTCACATAATACTTGATGAAACATGTTTAAATAATTAGGTAAATGAAACTAGTCTGAATAACATATTATTTTAAATTTATAGTGAAACAAACCACCTGTTTAATTTTTACCGAATTGTTTAAGTAGTATTTAAAAATATGTAAATACAGCTCGTTCGTTTATAATAATTTTCTTTATGGTGATACCAATTGTTATCAGCCATCATCTGAAAAGGAATTGCCAAAAATCTAAATCAACACAAGTGTTCTTTACCCCCTATGTATCATTTAATTCGTTTGCTTGATGTTTAGGTAGCTATCTAAAAAATAAGTAAGTAAACAGTTAGCGATCCATGGTAAAACTTAGTTTTATTTCATCTCCTATATATTGTATTCATCAATTCAAATGGTTGATGTTGTTACAATATTATAGTTATTACTTTCAATCGTTTCAGCAATAAAAACAGTACGTATTTACAAAGTTTATTAACCACTATATAAATAATTTACATAAAACCCATATTTATTTTTCTCAAACAAACAATATAAAATAATTTTATATTATTAATACTTTTAAGAGTGATCAACAATGATTGCAGATTGATAAGTAGGCAACAAAATACGCTTGCTGGTACAACTGATCATATAAAAAGAAAATGCCCTAGATTGCCATTGGCATGGCAAACATGATTCATTTTCTATGTTAACTCTACGTTTTTTTTTATTTTCAAATATACGTTGAAGCTGCTCCAGATTTATATTCTTTATCTGTTATTCAGTCACTGCTTTGAGTGTGAATGCATACGCAAAACGCAATGGCAAAATACGACGCTGCTAGTGTCAATTTATTCAGTTTATTCATTTTTCATTAGCCAAGTTCATGCTACGGCGATAAAATTCCCCAGATTTTTCGGCGAGAATTTAACTTAACTCATTGTTGATCACTCTATATTTAAACATTGGTAGTGTAATAATAAATATGAACAGATTATTAAAAATCTACCAGTAAAATAAATAAAACCACAAATTATAACTTTAAATTCTCTACTAGTTTCGGGTTATCAAGACAATTCAAAATTTAATTTAAATAACCCGAAACTAGTCAGGAATTTCAAGTTATTCAATAAAATCTGTGTTTTTTTTAAATTTATATTATTGGTAGATTTTTGATAATCTATTCATATTTATTAATAGTATTTATAACAAAATAAGTTAGTTTAGTATGCTGGTCTGTTTGTCCTTTGCGGTCCTTGCGGATGGCTCCTGTAAAATAAAGAAGTAAAATAAAACAAAAGGAAACGGCAAAATTAATGTTAATTATAATAATTTAAGGTGGCTAAATCGAATAAAATCAAAACATTTTGTTGGCCAATAATTCTTGCTAGACTAATATTCTGCTCACTGAACAGGACAGTCGCGTATTCAGGGGGGTAATGTGCACTTCAGAATTTCGAAAAAAATGAGAATTTTTATGAATATTTCGATTATTAAGAAATAAAATTAAAAATTTAACATAGCACCATGCGAATTATTTCTACTTCTGTTTACCAACAGAAGTAGAAATAATTCTGATTTAAAAAAATGTACATGTTTTTATTTTATTCTATTAGTTTCTTTTTAAAGTACTAAATATATAATGCACAAGTTAGTTAATTATTTGAAATTAAAAAACCTTTTGTTTATGCACATGAATGTTTTCTATATTAATTTTCCCATTACATTTTTTTTTCATTCTGAACAATTTTCCAGCGCAAAACTAATCAAACACCATCAAACGACCACCTTAATCGCCTGACATTTTTCTATTTCCACAACTAAAACTACCACTTCATGATGCCCATTTACGAGCTATAAAAGAGAATTCGAAGTTGATTCAAGAAAAAGCCGTTAAAAATATTTTATTATTAATTATATAATTTTAAAATATTTTGGTAGTTGTATAATTGACTAAGACAAATATCTTTTCTGATTAATAATTACCATTACTTTTATTCCCAAAACTAAAATTTTCTACTACCTGATAAAAAATTATCACTTTTATTATTTTCATTTCTCAATTACCATACAACATCTTCAACAGATCCTAGTCAAAATATAAACATGAAAAACTAAGCCTTTAATGCTCATTTACTTATATTCAAAAGTCTTTATTTTGTAAAATGTGTAATTATCGAATAAAATGGGATACAAATCCTAGAAAATAATGACCCATACTAATTGCCGTCTCGCGGAGAAATGGTCGAACTTTCAAAGTTCGCGAATTCATAATTAATTATCGAATAAAATGGGTTAGAAATTCTGGTAAATAATGACCCTTACTAATCTGCCATCTCGCGGACAAATGGTTGAACTTTCAAAGCTCGCGATTCGATAATTAATTATCGAATAAAATGAGATAGAAATTCTCTAAAATAATGACCCATACTAATCTGAAATGGTTCAGTGGATATTGTGTTTGTTTATCCTTGTCTTACTGCAAGAATTCGCATATGCTACAAGGTATTTACTCTTTTAAAGTGCGCGGGTTAGACATGTAAGTAAAGCGTACTATTTCTTACAGGGTATGCTCATTAGTTTTATATGTAGAATTCCTTATTAACCAAAATCATTTTGTAATTTTTTTTTAAAACGGCAATCTTAATAATTAACAGTTTCTTATTTATAATTATTTTTCCCAATAACAATTCTATTATAAAATTTAAAAAATTACCATGCTCCTGAATTGCTCGGATTGTTGAAGCTATTGCCGAAACCAGGGCTAGAAAATAAAAACACACTTCATTAACAAAACTATCAAATCAGAGGTGAATATTTTAATAACAATAATTCCTTTATTATTATATTAATAATAATTATTATATTTATTATTATTATATTATTAATAATAATTATAATTAGCAACAGAGTGGGAACAGCTCTGAGAGCAAATTAAAATATGTTAAGCTCTCCATGACATCCTGGAAGTCGCCGGTGGTCCTTACAAGGAGGGAGGAGATCACCCTATGTCGTTTACGCAAAGGCCTTTTTGTACCTCCTTACCGACGACGAACAACCAGAATGCCAATACTGTCACGGCCAACTACTAACGGTAGAGAAATGTCCAGCCTACGCAATTCAACGAGATAGGCTGACGCTGGATAATTGAAAAATTCTCTTATTGCTTTGCGGTTGCGATCCGGTTCTGCCGAAACCTTTTTTCTTCTTTTCGGTAATCTTTTTTTTAAATTCAATGCAAAGATAATTAACTTAACAAATTTTCATAAAAACGAAATTTTTTATAGTAATTCTCTTTTTGTTTTCTTACGGTCTTTGCGGTTGCGATCCGGGCCTGCCGAAACCTTGGTTCATGTCCTGGAAATTGTTCCGACCCGGGTTTTGCCTTGGGAACCCGAACGGTTCTTCGTTACCCCTGACGGACGGAGTTCCACCGAAGAACGGCGGTTTGGTCGGGGTTTGATCCAACCTGGGTAAGAGGTCTCTCAAACCTGAATCCGGCCCACTGTTAGAAAGATACAAGACAAAATATGAGCGACATTATTCACACGATGAAGTCTAGAAAATAATAATTTTGCTTAACCCATTTCAACCTATCGTCCTTTTAAACGGACAGTTGTAACAGGCTCCTTTAATTTTTATTAGGCTATTGTATTCTAGATAGCGCTCTTAATCAATAATAATAATAATAACAATAACATTGTTGACCAACAGCTGAACCAATTATAGAATAATTTAATAGAAAAAAAACAACACTAGACACTATTTTTGAGTTATCCGCCTGCGCGCGGCATCTAACGCTGCGGAAAGGAAATTATTTTATGTTGGCTAGACTTACGAGATTTTAGGCGAGCCATGTTCAGGTTGAAAGATCATGAAGGACTTACAGTAATAATAATAGTAATTATAGGATTATCCTGAGACCTGCTTATGACCTTAGTAATTATATAACATAATATATATACAAAAACAAACAAATATATTAGTTTCACAGACAATGCTAAGTCACTGTCTCATTTCAGATGAGAAAAATATGTCGTCAAACAAACGATTAGCATTTTTGATCAAATAAAAAAGGGGAGCAGGACATTAATTTTGGAAAAATGTACATAAAATGTAATATTATCACGAGAAGAGAGTCTTGGAACATATAATTTCACTTGAGACAGTAATAATAGCCTATTACTACGCATGTGATTACAGAGTTTGCTCTCAGAGATTTTTTTCTTTCTTAGAATAATACTTAACAAGAGACATGAGGGTAGTGTTTCCGAATGGTGTCACGGGATATATAAAATTTTAAAAACAGAATCTTGAGTAAACGTGCGTGAAATGAACGAATCCGAAGTCAAAATCTGTAGGAAACTTACCGTTTAGTCACAATTCGCATTTAAAGTCCCAATTTTGAGGTTATAATTGATCCTATTTTCGACTAAATAAGCACTTTGCGAGTATAAATCGTACACATGATGAAATAATCTTCTAATTTATGACAAACAAATTTGTTGCGATTTTTTCATTTACTCAGTCAAAATCACGATTTTAATTTTATACAGAAAATGACGTTTACTGACGTTTATATAAAAAAAATCAATATATATTTTAGATTCATTTGTAAATAATAGATATTTTAATTTATGATACCAAAAATAGATGGCGCCACCACTCCACTAAATCGAATGTATTTTGTACAATATAATAAAAAAATAATACCGAATTATTCATCGACTATTATAAATAATACATATTCAATTAAAGATTTTTTAATGAAAATATTAGGTATACGTTCTGTAACCCCGGCCCCAAATGTTTAGCCATCATGCATTCTTGTTTCCTCTTTGTTTCGTCTCTTTTGTTTTGCTACACATATTTTCCAATTGAACATTACATGACATTTTTTTGCGAAACTATTTTGTCTTGCCGTTAATAGGCATTATTATTTTTTGTATCTATTAATATTATATTATCTTTTAATATTATATCTTTTAATATTATATTAAACATCTATGCCACTGTATTTTAAATGAATTTCAACAATGAAGAAATGATACAGAAAAAGTATGTAGAAATTTATTTAAAATATTTGGCGAAGGAACAGTTTCTGATAGGACTTGCAGAAGATGATACGAAAAATTTGTAACAGGTAATTGCGACCTTTCTGATCAGCCATCTTTGATCGACGACGATATTGTTAAGGTGGAGCAAGATCCTTTTTTGGCAGCATCGGAGATCACAGAAAGGCTAAATTCAGCTCAGAAAATCATTTCGGACCATATTCTAAAGATAGGATTAGTGAGAAAATATTCAAAACGGATAACGAATTAAATCAGAATAATTTGGAATATTGAGTCGTCATTGGTCGAAACAAAATCGAGCCCTTTTGGGGATGAAAACTGGATTACCTACGATAACATTGTAAGGAAAATAGCATATTGTGAACCCGGAAAACCTAGTCCTTCCACATCCAAAACAAATTTGACATTAATAAGAGAATGTTATGTATATGGTGGTATATTAGAGAACCAATACATTACGAGCTTTTAAAATCAAATAGAAAGCTCAATTCGGAGAAGTATTATCAGCTACTGGATAATTTAAAGACAGTGATAAAAAAAGAGGCCGAAATATTCAATAGAAACGACATCATACTGCCTCATGATAATGTCAAGCCACATGCTGCTTTGGGGATTCGTCAACAAATTGGACAATTAAGCTGAGAAATTCTGTCGCATCTATGATATTTCCCTGACATTGCATCCTCCGACTATCACCTGTTTTTGTCCTTGCTATTTTTTGACGGACAAAAATTCATAAATGAATAAGATATCAAACAAGCACTAGTACAATATTTCGCATCCAAGGATGAAACATTTTCAAAAATTGGATATGTAAATTTCCCTCACGCTGGCAATTATATTGTTTAATAAAGTTAAATGATGATAAGAAAAAAATGTATTTTGTTTGATTCCGAAAAACAGACAGAACTTTCCGGTAGACCTGTTGTAATAATATCACTAGAGAATTAATATTAATATATTAATTTTTATATACACTCATTTAAATCTTCTTACAGATTAATAGAATATTGATGATTCGCAATTTTGTAGATATTTAAATAGTTTAAAAACGCATAATATTTACAAATCTCAGAATTCTTAGCCAAGATTCAAAAATCGTAGTATTGTGCAATTTCCACCTATTTAAACAACTACGAAATAAACACGTGTGTATTTTAATTGGTATTAATTACGATAGATAACATGCATTATTAATACACAAAAAAAGAAACCATTATTAAAAGTAATCGATAATTATAAAAATCGATCGATTGATTTTAATAATGAATTATTCATTATGATGTTTCCATAGTGTATGTAATTTTTAATAAAGATCCTATTTTATTTTACTTATTATTTGTATCTATTCATGGATTCATTCGAACAAAACAATTAAATTAGATTAACTCGGATAATCTTATCATTCGTACAGGCGGCAATCAAACGAATGGCAAATAATTCACACAAAATTCGATAAGAAAGATAAACCAAATCCCTTGAATGTAAAATGACCTCATCGTCCCGATATTTTATTTTATTATTATTGAACTGTTGATACAATTGTATTTGATAATGTTCGCATGTTATCAAATATTATTAACGTGAATAAATTCAATGCTAAGAATTCGTTTTATCCTATTTATAAATTATTTATAGTAACAATCAAACATAGTAACAATGAAACATTGCATTAAGTCTGTTTTTATTAATGTGGCCAAATTAAGCTGTGTTCACTTCGTAGGCATGTTTCAGAAGAATGGGATTTTCATAACTGAATTTTCGAAACATCGACAATTTGTGAAACTGACAAAGTAGTAGTATGTTATAATGACTGATTAAGTAAGAAATAGTTTCGTTTTCACATAATATGCTCAATTTGTGAATTTTGAGATCGTATTAACCATTGACACTTGTCATTTGGGTACTGTGACGTTTCACGGAACATTTCTGAATCATTGAAATTTCTGAATAATTGTGGTAATTGTGTGAGAATGGATATTAATTGTGACGAAAAATTTACCGCCAGAATTCCAATACCAAGCAAACAATGTTACTCAAAATTTATTACCCAGAAAATCAAGGCAAAGGTACGAAAAATATAAAATTATTCAACAACTGGAAGAAGACTAACAAAGCAAAAAACGTAACAGAAAACGTTTTACTCGCATATCTATCTAAAATTATAAATGCCGCTACGCTGTGGTCTGAATTTTCAATGCTGAAAAGCACGTTTAAAGTAAAGGAAAATATTAATTTTCATCATTTTCATAAAATTCGAGCATTTTTAAAACAAAATTCTGTAAATTACCTACCCAAAAAGTCCACAACTTTGTCCCAAATACAATGTATTAAGTTTTTCAAAGAAACGGATAATTTCTTATGATGAAGGTAGACAAATAGGTTATAATAAATTTATTTAGTTTTATTTTTATCGTTGAATTGTATAATTTCTCATGATACGGAGCTTATCGCCGAAATGAATTGTTAAATATGAAGCTTGAGAACAATATTCATTGTTACATTTCCGGAAATTAAACATAATATTACTAGGACGTTTATAATCACTAATAATACAGTAGACGGGTTGAATCTACTTGATATATATAACAAATATATTTTCCTTAAACCCACCCACCCTCCTTATAAACGCCTATTCATATATTATAAGAATAATAAATCTACAGTACAGCCGGTCGGAAAGAACACATTCAGCAAAATTCCAGGAAAAAGTTGCATCTTTTTGGAACTTCCTATTCCTGATACAGAAACAGGACACTGCTTCCGCTATAGCTCTGCAACCCTTCTAGCTAACTCTGGGAGTGATTTGATAACAATCAAAAAGCCAGCAGTGCTTATCAAATAATATTAAAGTTTCACAAAATATCATGACAAACTCAAAACAACAACCTAATCATACTGGTAAAGAAGTCACAACTGAAGAGTTAAATAATAATGACCAAATGAATAAATTACCAGTTAATTTAGAAAATTACAATGTATCCTTCATCCATGGAAATAAGTCACCATACTGCTCAAACACCTACCAAATGGCTACAAATTTTGGTATCCACAATTGTGCTCGAGGAATATTTAACACTAATTACTACAATAAATATTTTGGGCATTTTTACTACTGTTCGTATTTATGAAATTAAAGAATTTTGTTATATTTTCTAATTCCTTGTTTTTCTTTTTGTAGGCGAAAAATTGTTGAGAGTAACTCTGGCCGAAAAGCTATAGTAGCCTGACGATATTAGCAGCACGAGCGAGTGTATTTTCTGTACTTGGTACGCTGTATACTATACTAATGATCTAATTTTATTTTCAAACGGCCTAAAATTATATTTGTTCTGATCGGCTACAAATCAAATTTTTGGTGCACTTCAGAAGAAAACGACACGAAACATTTTTTTAAGAAATAAAATCGTCAGGTGTATAGGAAGAACAATCGCTTGAGCGCGGATGAGGCGAGACGCGCAGTTAGACGATGGCTCTGTCTCCGTGCGCATGCGTTTCCTGATATACACAGATGATTCTACGCCAATGAGAGCAAGAGACAAAGTTGAATATTAGTTCGTGTTAGACGAAGATACATATTTATACACATTAGTGATTCGCTTTTCCCCGACGTAACTAATGAATATCTGATAAACCTCCGACAATTTCAGTCCGATACACACAGGAAGAAAATTATACAGGGTGATCCATTTTAATTATCCAGTGGAATATCACATACAAAATAATGTTTCGGACAAAAGTTTAATGGTTTCGAGGGGGACATCCGATGCTGTACAAATATGTTCACTGCCACCCCCACCCTCAGGGGGTGGCAGAGGTGGTTAATTTTGAAATATTAAATGGGAAACCATATTTTTTTATTACAAATTCGGATTCAACGCCAAAAAAGATAGGAGTTTAAACTACGGGAATACATTTTATAAAAATACTACTGAAAAAATAATACAAAATTTTAATATATAAAGGAAACAGCATTATCTAATTTAAAGCCCGAACAAGAGCGAAGAGTAATTGGGAGTAATTTTAGACGATTCAAATTGCTGGATAAAAGCCAAAAAATACATACCAGGATCAAGCAGCTCTTGAGAAGAAGGTATATTTTTTATAGTATCTAAGTTTGACGCTGTGTTTTCAAAATAATATTATGAAGTAAGTTGCCGTTATTTTTGTTTCAGACATTGTAGAGAAAAAATGGTATTTAAATAATACTTTGCCGAAAGATCTAACATCTAGAAAATCTCGATTTATCAGTATTCAGAAGAAGCAGGAGATGAGAAAGCCCTGCAAATCAGGATTCATCATTATTATAAATCGTTACTATCGTCTAAGAATATGGAAGATGGTATCCCTGAAACCGATGTTCAAGATAGTGATATTTAAAGGACGAGTAACTTTGTTGTAAAAAGGCAAGTGCCATAAAAAAAATATTGAAAAAAAAAAATTTTATAGCTGGGAGTTTTTATATGTTTTGTTTTGTTACTTACGTCGAATTTTTTCAATCAATAAATTCAAGCTGTGGCGATTTTTCATTTCAATTTAAACTTTCAAACGACTACTTCTCAAAAGTTCAAATAATGGAATCACCTTGTTTTGGCAGTAACACGACGATATACAATATTACACTTCGGATTTTCCTTTTGATTTGTGGTTAAAATAAGTGAAGTAAAAGTTCAGCGGTCGAGACCCTGACTTTGATTCGAGTTTCACCTGGGGCGAGATTTTTCTTACAAATAGTGCTCGTTTCAAAATACATGGATGTTGGTGATTGTTATCAATTGGTTAAAATATACAGGGTTGGGGTAATGTATAGAACTAAGTAAATATCTTAAAAAAAACGGACGATATCTTTGAAATTTTGCAGGTAAGTGCAATGGGGCAAAATGCATTTAATAATATACTTTCGGTTTAACTGGAAATACCCTCAACTTTTTTAATTAAATGGTACATCCTGTATATTTCCGCAGGTTTTTAAAGAGAATTTTTACATATTTGTCTTCGTCCGTTTTATTTTAAAGATAGGTTCCATACTTTATCGCAACTCTGTATACAATAAGAATTTTATTTTATAAATCATAGTCCTATGTACTGTTTATAGCAATTTATGTCATTAATGAAATTTCATAGTAATTAGTGATTGAGATGCAATGAAATGGAACAATGAACTTTCTTCGATGAAATAAAATCCTCATTGTACACAATTTATGTAGACTTAATGGCCGAGGTCATTCCATATGTTCATCCTCATTTCTCTATTCTCACCTATCTTTAACCTATCCTTCAAAAACAACAATCTAAAGTTGTGCACTGTGGCGATCCGCGCCTGGACGCTCTCGACTATTTCAATAGCCACTTTAATGAATAAAAATCGAATGTTGCTTTGAAAAACATTTTTTTGACATTGTAAACTTCAACTGTCAAAGTGACATGAGTCTACGTTAGCTTTAGTAACGTTAAAAGTATAAGTAATTGTTTGCTTAAGCTTTTCATAAACAATATTTTTTTGACAACGAATTCAATCGAGATGATATTATAGGAATGATTCTCATATTTCTAAAATACGGAAAGAACTCGTTTTCACCTCCAATTACACAAGAAAACATGCATCAAACAATCAAAGACATATTTCAAAATATTTCACCCGACCTATTACAAAGACTGGCAAGGTAATTTCGTGTTTGTCTTTATTTGTGCTTCCAAAACAATTGAAAAAATGTCAAACATTAGTTCTAGTATGTAATTTATTGTTATAAATATTTTTGTTCTGTCCTTTTAATGTTATAACAGAAACTATGTTTTATACAAAGTTTAATACTTTCATAATGTGTGATTTAGACAAAGGTCTGTGAAACTTTTAGAGCTGTCGTTAAAATAATTGTAGTTAGATGACATGCCTGTCAATAGAATATTTTTTCAAAGCAACCTTCGAATTTTCATCAAAATGCCTATTGAAATGGTAAAAAAAACAGTTTTTTACCAATAACTTTTAATCTGTTCGGAATTTAGATAGGGTTGTAAAGAAGAAGAATGATTGTTTTTTGATTCTATATGGAATGGTATAAAAATATACAGGGGTTCCAATTTAAAGTGAGAAAAATAAAATACATTCAAATTTGAAAAGTTTGACACTAAATTTTGGACACCCTGTATAATTCATATCAATAAAATTTGACTATTAGGATTGTTAGACCTTATTTAACAAGTACCCTGTATAATTTTATTCGCAAGCTCCTAATTTTTTTTTTATTTTTTTAACCAATGGCGCAAAACCTTTTTTTCTACTTTTTATTTTTTTGGTTGGTATCACTGAAGCGATTTCAATAAAATTCATGCCGTAACTCTTTTTTTGAGACACCCTGTATAATCAAAAATATTTTTATGAAGTACGTCCTAGGACCCAAGTAAAGTTTCCAAAATTTCAGTCGTAACTTAATTAGTTACTATATACATATAAAACATTACAATATGTAATATAAAGGTCTGCCAATTAGCTATCGACCGATGGTCTTTCCGCCTGAATTTTGTATTTTCGTCCTTGTCGAAATATACAGATAAAATTATTGAATAATGGAAAATTTATTGTAATTATTATTTTGGACTTACGTTTCAATTTTCAAGCGTAGAACTTCCAGTTGCTTGTTAATATTGTTGGCGTAGGTAAACAAAACGATCAGAGCGATTATCACTAGCGCGAGGACTCCTCCAAGGACTCCGCCGATTATCAAATCCTTCGTTTCAAGATCATCGATTCTCGGGACCAATTTCTGATAGTTTGTCTTTAAAAAAAAACTTCCTAATTTAAATATTTTCCAAAAAAGATATGTTATATTTAAAGCTTAATCAGCATGAACAATTTTTTTAATCACTGTTAAACAAACGATGTTAATTTTATTTAACTATTATTGATAAAAAAGCTTTTTAAAGAGTATATTCACTTGGTCGCAGTTATATAAATAATTAAATTTGTTAATAATTTAAATAACTGGGAACATTTAAATCGGAATTTAATTATTTAAATAACTGTGACAAAGTGAATAAAAAGCTAAAGGGAAGTTGATTGATTAATTATTTTCTTTTTATAAAATTTCTTAAAAAAAACCTTTATATTGATAGTTAAATAAAATCAACTCAACTCTTTTCAATTATTAATTCATATTAATTAAAACAAACTGATTTGTTTTAAATCAGTAATTGAAATATTAATTTTAGTGATTGAAATTAAAATGTTTAGCCCTCATAATCAAGCGATTTCACTTGAAAATTAGGCAATGACTCTTAACGTGTTTTATTAAATTTACTATTATTTTTAATATTTACTTAAAAATAAAATCTTTATTTTCCATTAATATACATACAAGAGACATGTCAAATTGCGTAATTCCTGATGGACCAGAACGAAATCGATTCGAAAACTAATCACTCACTCGATTAACGGGCACCCTATACACTGTCGCTGACGTGTTGATAGGTTTTATCAATCCTCGCGTACTTGAGCACGATGCAGGCGAGATAAGGTATCAGTGGCGTTAGAAAAATGTAGAGCGCGTACGGGACGGGCGGGGTCGAGCCGAAGGGAGGCAGCCAAAAACCCCTTCGGGCGGCATCCCTAGCATGGTGGCTGACGAAGGCGGTGAAGGTAATCAGGGAGAACCGCTGCAGCCATCTTAGTTGCAACCAGAGGGACACTAGGAGCGCCGAAAGGGTAGCGACCAGCGGCGGAGTGGTAGCGTGCAAAGGTGGACGATGATCTAATTGCACGGCATTCTGAAAAGGAAGAAATAAAATAAATAGATGGCTTTTTTTGACATTTTTGATACAATCCTGGTACATCAATCGAGATTTGAAAAGATATTTCATGAAATACTTGTTTCAGTTTTTAATGTTCGATAGCTATTTAAAGGTTGTAGAACATGAAATAAAATTCAACGATCTTGAAACGAATAATTCATTCTTTCTATTATGAAACTCCTGGAAGCTATTTTCGTAATCCTGATTGTTACTCTAATAGTCACGTCGACTATACAAAAATTTATATATATATATATATATCGGTATATATATATATATATATACCGATCTACAATAAATTCTCGCAACATAGCTTTTATGTGTTGGAGAGTATTACTTACACAAACAATAGGATGAAGCGGGATAGATAATAAACAACAAATTGATTCCATGGTTACTTGTAATACTTTCAGCTATTAATTGCGAATGACAGATTTCTTGATATTTCGATTAATTGTTTAAGAAATTGATTTACTGCAAATAAATTTACAAATAATTATTGCAAGATTTCAACAGCACATTCGAAACTAGTATGAGTAAAATTCACATATTATATAATAACTGGTTTTTGAACCAGCAAACAATACAAATGAATACATGGATAAGTTAATTTACAATAAATGTTCAAATACAGATCCTTGCACCGCTAAACAGTGCCCTAATCTGTCATAGAAGTTCCTTCTCACGTTATGAAGCATTAGAGGTGTAATGGTTCCAAACACATTGATAATCCTTTGGCGAAGCTGTTCTAAATTTGCAGGTCTTATATGATTATAGACATTCTGCTTCACGTATGGCCAAACGAAAAAGTCAATTACAGCTAAATCGGGAGACCTGACTGCCCACCTGATATCACCTCTTCTGCCAATTAAACGATTCGGAAAAGTAGTGTTTAGAAATTCACGCACATTAAGCATATCGTGTGCAGGACATCAATCCTGCTGATACCATATTTGGTTAAATTCTACTCCTGGAAGTTGCCTCATTGCTGGAATTATTTGATCACGGAGAAGATTCAAATACTTAACTCCATTCAAATTACCCTCAATGAAGAAGGGTCCAACAATATGATTTCCGATGACACCAGCCCATACATTCAATTTTTGTGGGTATTGAGTTCGGAAATCCATTCGGTGATGTGGATTTTCCCTACTCCAAAACCTAATAACGTTAGGATTGTGCCTTCCTAATAGTGGAAAGGTTGATTCATCCGTAAAACAAATATTCTTCAAAAAATTAGGAATTTCATTTGTACGTTCCATCATCGTTTCACAGAACACCATTATTTCAATCTTATCTTCAGGAAATATCTGATGACCTGTTGAAATTTTGTAAGATTTGTATCCATTTCGTTTCAGAACTTTTCGAACAGTTTCCCTGTTAGAATCCACTTCTGTAGGAATCCAAAGGCTGGATTTTGACGAATCTTCTTCTGCAACAGCGCAAATCATTACGTCCCGTCTTTCCTCGTCTTCTGCAGCGTTTTGTTCTCTTCTATGGCATTTCTTGTTGGCCACACATCCAGTCTGTTCAAAACCACGAACAATTTTTGAAATTGTTGAAACGTGTGGAATTGGACGGTTCTCAAAATTTGCCACAAATAAATGAACGGTATCCCTCATCGAGTTGCCACCGTATACCCATTTAATAATTTGTATTCTCTCTTCCAGAGTATAAGACATCGCGGCACTTGACAATTCCAAATTTGAAGCAAAATTTCATAAACATGATAATATTTATTTTCGAATACGTAGTCATAGTAACAACTATTAAGATTCGTCTGCTATATATTTTATCTTTCTCTCACTTCAGATAATCCTATTGTACTGTATTAACCTATGGATTTTGCTATGTTGTGCACTTTAAGCACGATGCAATCATTTTGTTGCCTTGGCCACCGGAGTCACTGGATTTTTCTCCAATTGAGCTTGTCTGGGATAAGATCAATCCCTTAACTAAAGCGTTAGAAGCCGTCGTACATGGACTCATATATGTTTTTTTTTTCGTATAATCGCAAGTCCCTCTTTTTTAATCTGTGAATACGACTTTTGACTTTTCTTTTGTTGCAGTTTAGTAGAAAGAGATAGCTATATAGTAAAATGGAAATAATCGTTTGAAAAAAGAGCCATTCTTTTGGATTTAATAATATGAATATGTACTTACATTTTTATATCTACCAAATATAAAGTATCAGTCTAAATAAAAAATAAATTGTTAATTTTCGTGTATTACGTCAATTTACTAGTATAAGTTAGAAAAGGAAATTGTAAGATATAATGAAATTAATAGATCATGTCTGCTAAGTTATTTGAATGTAGAATTTAGTGAAATCCTTTAAATTTTCATTGCACAAGTTTTTATTAGCAAAAATATAATTTGAAATTTGCTATAAATTTGATCAATTTTCATTGTTTTTCACACATACTAAACATTTAAATAATTTTTAATTCATCTGATGAAATTCCTGCTTATTTTAAGATTACTTTAATGTATAATATAATATTGTTCATTGATCACAACAGCAATCTAACTCAAATTAGTAATTGCCAATATTTATATAGCTATCTCTTTTCGTCTAAATCGCACCCTTAAGATACGTGAAGCAAATGCTATAGGTTTTTCATTATTAGAGCTTACATGCGAAATCACTGCACCGACACCATGCTCTGAAGCATCCACTTCTAAAATCAATGGTAAATTTGGATCATAATGAGCCAAAGTTTTTGCATCACTTAAAATACCCTTAACTTTATTAAAAGAATCTTCACATTTTTTTGACCACTGAAATTTAACATTTTTTTTGTAATAACTCATACAGAGGATGTAAAATATCTGAACTATTTTGAATGAATTGTAATAATTGACCATCCCCAAAAATGATTTTAATTCTGTAAGGTTTGACGGTTGCGGTGCATTTTTGATTGCTTCTGTTTTCTCTGGTAATGTATGAAGACCGTTTTTATCTATTAAGTGACCTAAATAAATAATTCTTTGTTTGAAAAATTCACACTTTTGTTGGCTAATAGTAAACCCACTTTCCTGTAACACATTTAGTACCCTTTTAACCCTATCTAAATTCTCGCTAAAATTTTTTCCTGCAATTATGATGTCGCATAGATAGCGAACTACCCCTTCTAATCCTTCCAATAGCGATTACATTACTTTTTGAAATTTAGCGGGAGCACATGCTATCCCATATGGCATGCGTGTATATTTGAATAATCCCTTGTGCGTACTTATAGTTAAAAGTTGTGAACTTTTATTAAGTTCCATTTGTTGATACGCCGCTGTTAAATCTAATTTTGTGAAAAATTCTCCCCCTTGCAATTTCGCAAACAATTCGTCAATCCTAGGAAGTGGATGACCAACATCATGTATGGCTTCATTTAGTGTCACCTTGTAATCTCCACATAATCTAATTGAACCGTCCTTTCTTTTAAGATTGGTACTACCGGAGTACCCCAATGACTGAAATTAACTGGCTTTAAAATTCCTACCTCAATTAATCTTTGAATTTTCTCAATTTTTTCATTGTTTAATAATGTTAATAATACACCATAAAAACGATTGAAAGAAGAAAATCGTTTTTATTTGGGGATCCTCAGAAGTTATGAATTTTTGAAAATTTCGGATTCAAGAATCGTGGCTGGAAATAAAAAAATGCATTATGTCATTTTCTCAATTTTTTGCATTATTTAATATTGTTAACAATACTCATTAGAAACAATTGATACAAGAAAATCGTTTCTATTTGGGGACCCACAGAAGTTATGAATTTTTGAAAAATTTGGAGTCAAGAATCCTTGCTGGTTCATTAAGTATGGCATAGACATTTTTTCCCAGTTTTCGTTAATTGCTATTGTTTGTAAACATTTATTTAACAGGTCGTCAAATAGGATTTTTAAGTGCTTAAATATGTTGCAATTATGAAATGTTCGAATGTGGAGGCGCCGGGTTAAATCCGTGGCTGGAGAATTTATGACCAACTAAATAGAAAACAGTATTCATTCCACTTGGTCACAGTAGCTAAATGTGGAAATAATTTATTAATTATTTTCAAATCATTTTTATTTAATATATTATGACCAACTTCTAATCGGTCCGGGAGCCTACAGGCATCCAACAGACAGTCGTGAGTTTGCTAGGATACAATTCAATTCCCAACAAAATATATAGAACAAAATGGTTGTTGCCGGACTTGAAAATTGTTACTGCATCGACTTCATGAACCCATTAAAAATGGATCAACTTTATGGAATTAAGGGCCGGTTTACAATCGCCCAGAAAAAGCCAGGGAAAGGATCACATACGGAAAGGCCATTAGATCCCGTTCATCTCTCCAGTTTCCGTATCGTTCCCGAGCAATCGTGAACCGGTCCTATGAGTTGAACAGTCGTTGGTCAGACTATCATAATTCTTAAAACCGTATTAAAATTCTGACCCTGATCCATGAGATGGTTATAATGAACGAAATTCCAAAAAGTGCTAATAGATGGCAATAGTATAGGTAATCTGTGATGTAGAAGAAAATATATATACAGAGAGGTTATTTCAACAGTATACATATCCCCTATGTATACATGTAAAATACCCAAGTCAAACGCATTGATGTATGTATTTAGTTGCCTATAATACGCAACCCGAACAATCGATTCCTTCAACTAGGATAATTCAAAAAAACAATTAAACAATTTTCTATTTCTGTTTATGACAATATAGAAATGCACAAGGTGGAAGAATTTTCACGATCATTTGAGTTAATGTCTTGCAGTTTCTGGTGGTCATTTCTAGCACTTATTCTAATTATTGATTTCAAGTTTATTGTTCTTCCCTGTTACTTTTCTTTCAAATTATCTTAATAAAATCTTTTTTTACCTGTAATTTCTCCATAATAATAAGTATTTATGATAAAAAAAAAAGGAAATTGTTTGTGACGGTAACGCATGCAGTGTTAGTCATGATTTATTTCGTTGCGTTTTTCAATAGAATAAAGAGAACGCAACATACATCCTTCCAAAGAAAATGTTTTAGTTTAATTATTTTTAGAATAATCCTAACTGGGGTATTAGGAAACTTTGGATTCATTGAAAACATGTCTTATCCTCCTCTAGTACTGTTGGAATTGTAATACACGCTTGAAATTCGACTTTTTCTTTATTTGTATACATTTTCGATCAAATATTTCACACATTTTGAAGTTTAGCGTTTGACGTTTAGTTGTGTGTTATAGGCAACCAAACATACACATATAAATGCGTTTGACTTGCTTTTTTTGCAGGTATTCACTTCGCCTCTCTGTATATTATTGAAAATGTTTAATTAATGTCACAAAAATACAACCTGAATTGATATTTCAGCAAGATAACGACTCATTACATTCAAGAAGGTAAAGAAAAGCATGCCTTGCTGAACATAACATTACTATTTTGGACTTACCAGCATTTTCACCGGACATTCATTTCTTGGGGTACTTACAAAAATATATGTACCTAGGAAAAAAAATTAAGAAAAAATTCCAGGGTGCGACAGTCCCCTTTGCTGTAATGCAGCGGCGCCCATGTTAGCCCCGAATAAAAATTAACTTTGAATTTTATTACAATTTTGTAAATACAATATATGCAACCAAATATGATTACGAAATAAAAATATATCTTGATGTTTCTGTCTTCTATAATATAAATACAAAAATTCATTTTTTTTCTCTTTTCCGCGATATAAATACAAAAAAATAAAAACTTGTCTATTCGATTACATCAACATTATTATTTTCAGATTATAGTTATTTATTACAATTATTAACACAGTATTTTACAAGTGAAGTAAATTTTATTTTGGATGGTAAAACAGTTTGGGGCTCCTCCAACACTGAATTCCACCTTATGATGCGCATTTAATTGTTATTATTCTCTTTCTCTATTAATATGTACCGGGTGTCTAAATAAGAAAGGTCACCGGGCTATATCTCAGAAACTATGAGTGCTAGAGCTTTCATATAAAAAAAATGTTAATAAAATCATGAGAAAATGCTGGAAATAAATTTCAAGTTCGTAATTCTTACGGTAGGGGGCGCAATGAACAGTCGAAAAGTAATATTGTGATTACCTCAAAAAAATGTTTAATAAAGGCATCATAAAACTACACGTTTTGAAATTATGATGAGTTTATAAAATAAAAATGTTACAGAATTTTTTTTCTTTCTCTTGAAATAAAGGGTAGGGGAAGGTCAGAATTTATAAAGAGCAAATGTCAAATAACTCTTTTGTTTTTTAACCGATCTTAATGATTTAATGTCATACGAAAGACCTTATCATGCTGATTAAAATTATTGACAATAATCAGAAAAATAACTTTATCGCCGCTAGGTGGCACCAACTTAAAGTATAGATAATTTTTCCATTTTTCTTAAAAATTTCAAATGGAATGATATATTTTTCTTAATGTTAGTAGAAAGAGGATTATAAAGTAAGAAATTTAGTGAAAACCGGAAGTCTATATCTAAATCCTATCACAAGTTATAATTAAAAGAATTTTTAGAATCAAAAATTATTAATTATAACTAAAATAACAAAATTAAATTATTTTGTCACCGACAGGAGGCGCTTTTTAATTTTAATAATAATTTTCTCATTTTTTTAAATAAAGAAATTTTTCTTATAATACAGGTGAAAGGAGTATCAAAACGAAATGGAAAAACATTTTCAATGCCAAATGTATATCAAAATTTTGTCTTTCAAATTGTCCAATGACTCCACCATTATATTTAATACAATCACATAATTTTATACAATTAAATAAGCAGCGACATCCACTCTAGCAATAGTAGTATATCTATTACTGAAGTTTTGCATTTCAGATCCAAAAAAAATAGTCTGTCCTCGTTCTGGGCCTGGATTGATAAAAAATATTTTTTTTTAATTTGCCCCAAAAATAAAAATCTGAACATACGGCAAATCGTGGTGACCAAAAAAATAAGCATCCCCATCTATTCACCTTTCAAGAAAGAGTATATCCAAATAATTTAGCACGCTTTGGAAAATGCCCACTGGTGGTGATAAACTAATTCATTTTTTTGTTTTTGTTATAAATTTTATTAACCTCAAAAAGTTTTCCAATGACATTTGAAATTTTTAATTTGAAATTTTCTTTTATATATAACTTGTGATAGAATAAAGGTATTGATATGCGGATTTCACCAAATTTCTTACATTATCACGCACTTTCTATTGATACTAAAAAATATATCATTCCATTTGAAATTTGTAAGAAAAAATGGGAAAATTATATTCTTTTTAACTTGGCGCCACCTAGCGGCGAATGATTTACTTATTTTTATGATTTTTTTTATGTTTTAATCAGTATGATAAGTTCTTTCGTATGAAATTAAAATCATTAAGATCGGTTAAAAAACAAAAGTTATTTAACATTTGCTGTTTATAAATTCTGACCTTCCCCCACCCTTTATTTCAAGAGTAAGATAAAAATTTCTGTAACATTTTTATTTTATAAACTCATCATGATTTCTAAAAGTATAGTTTTATTATGCCTTTATTTAAACTTTTTTAAGATAATCGCAGAATTATTTTTCGACTGTTCATTGCGCCCTCTACTGGAAGAGATACGAACTTAAAATATATTTCCAACATTTTCTCATGGTCGCTTTTATTAACATATTTTTTATTTGAAAGCTCTAGGAGTTTTAGTTCCTGAGATATAACCGGTGACCTTTCTTATCTGAACACCCGGTACATTTATACATCTTTGTTTAACGTTACTATTATGCAAACAAATAATCATTATTATAATGAAAATAATTACAAACGTAATCATCCATTCAATTTCGTTTACATATACTTACAAACAAAGAAAACGAACGGGCGGCAAAGAAATGATCGAGATCAATCAGCGAGGACACCGCCGTGCAAACGACGATTTCAATCAGAGTCTGCGAGGCGTGATGGTTCCTGTAATTCACGCAGACAATCATCCACGAAAGCCCCCCGATAATCGCGTGCGTGGCGTTATCGAAAAGGGCTTTATACAGTTGCAATTTCGAGTGGCCCACGAAGTAATCGCCGCAAACCGCTGTTAAAATTATTATCAGTATCAATACGTGTTGCACGTTGATGTACATGTTATTGATAAAGTCGATGGAATGAACCCGCACGGTTGGCACATAATTAATTTCATGTGCAAACTGATAGTGATGAGAGTGTCGCGAAAGAATTAACCGATTGCAAATTAAAGGTTAAGTTGTTGTTTTTGTTTCATATAGGCAACTTAATTTACAAGAACCAAAATATTTAAATCACAGACTATTCTGTGAAGAAAATTAAACATATATGTATTAAACTAATAGGTATATGAAATTAAATAAAATAATCTTCAAGCATAGATGTATAATCAGTAGTTGATTTCTATTTATATGTATTCAGGACTATTCCGTACAAGGGCCAATTCACAATCGAGAATTAAAATGAATCGTATACGAAAAGTCCATAAGGCTTCTTCCCGGGCGATTGTAAATAAATACATGTAAATCCTATGATTTATCTCTCCCGTTTCTGTTCTCGTTCCTGGGAAATAATGAATGGGCCCAATGCTTTAATTTAAAGTTATCCTGAAAGTGGCCCTGTGTTTCGGGCAAAGAAATGTTAAATTTGACATATACGTTATTTCAAACTTATTAATCTAAATATATACTGCGTTATCATAAAGTAAGGAACATATTTCATCTTATATATTTAAAAAAAAAATTAAACTAAAAACAAATGGTAAAAGAAAAAAAAAAGTAGAGGAAAAGAAAAAAAACTTAAATAATGGGAATATCACCTCCACTTTGTTATTGTAAAATCGCCATTAGTTGATGTTTTTCATATTGAGCGTGTAAACCTGAGTTGTACGCTCAGAGACAAACTTTTTTTCTAAAAATGGTAAAAGAAACATTTCTATCTTAGCCGTTTGTGGAAGTGGGATGAAAGGCCCATTTAAAACCCATGACTGCAAGTGAGAGCAAATCCCGTCGAAAAAAAACCCTTTAATTTTTTTCCAAATAACATTTTTTCTTAAAAATATTTAAAAATTTTGCTATAAATTGAGTTGATTGCTAGCTTTAATTACTGTGCTAACATATTTTCGAAATGTTATGACTATATTTTATTAATGAAATAAATATGAATAAATTATCTCTTGAAAATGGGCTAATAACCCGAAACTAGTCGAGATTTAAAGTTATTCAATCTATTCTGTGTTTTATTGGTTGATTTTTAATAATTTATTCATATTTATTTCATACAATATGAACTGCCAATGTCTAAATATTAAAACCATTAATTATATTTTATTAATATCAACTACAGATTTATTCTTGTAGTTTTTTTGAGACTAAGTAAAGATTCCCTATTATTTGCAATACTTATAAATATATTTATAAGTTATTAACTTTATAAGACAGTGCTAAATCTGTAAAAATTCTGTTATATATTATTACCATAATTTATTATTCGTAGTTACGTGTTTCGCGGCACTAAATCGTAACAATGAATCTGAATTGTCCCGTTCCTCCTCGAAATACCGCACAAGAAATGCTACAAATTGTTATGCCTGCATTCCTAATATTTTAGACATTTTAAGGCTGCGATTTTACGCCTAATAGACGGTGCGATTAGCGCCAGAGCGTGTTTGTGAGTGTTTTTACAAAATGTGTGTCTTCATTTTATTCCAACCTATCGGCAAACACCTAAACTACCAGGCACTGTTCCAAAACAGAAATGATGGCGTCGAGCTAAATTTGCTCCCATTGACTATTTAATAAGGTTAACGAGTACACAAATAATATATTATGCATGCATTCAATATGGATATTTAAGAGGAAGACTTTCCACGTGTAGTAGAATATGTTTAATATAGATTAGATGTACTTTTGTAAATTAAACTATTTTAAAAATTATCAGATGTCATTCATCAGTAAGTAAGCTATCTGCCTGTATTTTATGTATATTTTTGTATGAATTTATAACACTGTTAATCCTATAAAACGAAAACATATTGGGGGTCGCAGCCTTAATCAAAAATATATTGAGTTTTAATGGTTTAATACAAACTTCAAACAATTGCAAAACAACAATGAAATTTCACAAACTCACAAACTTTTAATTTATATTAAAACAAAAAAAAAACATTTTGTTCTTTCATTTTGGAAAATTTATTGATATAAAATTGGCAATAAAAAGTACTAACCATGACGTCACTTATTGTGACTAGACTATAATACTTCACCTAAAATAAAACGATATTTTAAAAAGAATAACACAAACAACTTAATATACTTGTCATTTTAAAAAGTGATATTTACCAAATAAAAATTGTGTTTATAGAATATTATAGTTAACTATTTCTATTGATATTGTTATTTTTACTAACAAGGACAGATTTATGTAGGCATTTTTACTAAAACAAACAGAAGGGTGTATTAATTTTATATAAAATGGGATCTTTAAAAGGCAACACTGGAAAATTCTTGCTTATTACAGGTAACTATTTCAATTGACATTGTATTATTGTTGTTACTATAAAAACGGAGAGATGAATTAAATTTGTATTAAATGTGTTTTTTTTTTAGATGTATAGCATGGTCAATTTAATATATATTTAAATAGTCATAGATAATTTTTAATGTATTACGCTGAATAACATAAGTCTTGCCTTAGTTATTGAATATTAAAGTTTTATATATTTCAATTAAATGTCTTTACAAAAACACTGAAAAAACTGCAAAATTCAAGGAATTTATATAAAATTTGATTAAGGGACATTATATAGACTTAATATACATCTAACTTGTCATAATTACAATTTTTAAAAACGTGTTACCCTCTGTAAAACTCTAGATTATATAACATTATAGTTTTATCTACTTCGATTAAATATCTTAACAAATTTACTCAAAAAAAAAGGGAAATAGCATTGAATTTATATAACATTTGATATTTAGACATAGACTTAGTATGTGTGTGTTTATATACTAAATCTATGCTTTTAGGCATAGATTTAGTATGTATGTGTTTATATACAAAATCTATATTTTTAGGCATAGATTTAGTATATATACTACATCTATGTTTTTAGGGACATAAAATAGGCAACTTAATACACATATAACTTGTCAAACAAATATTCTAAAAAAAATATTTTTAATTAGAAAAACTCTTGTTTTATAAATATTGTAATTGTCTATTTTAATTGAAATATTATTGTTGAAAATTAGTACAAACATACATAAAGATGCATGAAATTGGTCATTATTGGTTTTAAAATGATTTGAAAAAAATATTACTTTCAATAAAACTCCCGTTTATAGAATATAATAATTAATTCAATTAAAGCATTCTGTGCTATTCTATAGGAAGAAATAATAAATTCAACGTATACTTTATTTTTAACCTCGCTATCTAAGAATACATATCAATCAGAAAATTCGCTTAAATTGTGATGATAAAGAATAATGTGTACGTTACATTTTATAATTCTCGTATAAAATAACCCTAATTATTATTATTAAACAGAAGGATGTATTAAATATATACAGGGTGTTCCAGCGAAACCGCACACTAACAGAATATGGACTTCTAAATTGACATTTTCAGCATTATAGTAATAGTATGGGCTCCTTTCAATTAAAATATTTTCAAGATTATAAGACTTCCGGTTATACCGGAAGTAGACACCAATTCTCTTATTTTAAATAGAATAATTTATTTTTTTATTATAAATTTGGATAGTAAATACAATTTAATGAAATAAATTATTAAGTAACATAACCTCCAAGTTTAACCGTTTTCAAGATATTTGATATTTAGTTAAAATTTAGTGATTTTTCCTAATTCACTTAAAAGTACACATCTTCGAACAAAAAAGTCTATAACCAACATGGCAGGTTATAAACAGCCAATACCTTAAGATACCCAATGGTGATTTCGTTTTGGAAAAATTAAATACAGAGTGTTTAAAATTTCACCTCACATTTACTCAACTTTAAACGATTAAGACAGTGCTAAATCTGTAAAATTTCTGTTACATGATTATCATGATTTATTATTCGTCGTGTTTCGCGGCACAAAAACTTAAAAATGAATCTGGATTTTCCCGTTCCTCCTCGAAACACCGCACAAGAAATGCAACCAATTGATAGGGCTTTATATTGGACCATTTTGGGACTGCATACACCAAATTAGACTTAGGATTTTTATTACATTTTGTAAATGAAATGTATATTGTAAAATGGAGATTTCGTAAATAAGCAACTAAAAAAATTCTCGATTATTTTATCTTTAAATGGAAACAAGATACGTATAGGAAATACTAGTATAGATCAATGCAGAATTAAATTTTGCATCAGAATGTGTCAAAATATACAGGGTGTTTCCCAAATTAAAATAACTAAGAAGTAATTGTTTAAAATTTACTAAATGTGGGATGAAATTTTGAACACTCTGTTTTTACCTTAAAGTTCCCCTGCTTCCTGGTAAAAATGGCACCAATGGAAGGTAATAATTTTTCCAAGTAAGGTTATTTATAAATTTTCCATTATACACTTTATTTCAGAATACTTCAGTAAGGTAATCTGTGGACTACTTCTTTTTTTTGAGTAATGAGGTAAAAGAAAACTAATTCACAATTTGTATTTAACAAAAACAAAACGTTTTCAGATTTTGATTTACTTTTTTTCAGCTGTGTGTTGATATTTTGGCTTAAATAACCGTTGAATATAATTGACCCATATCTATCTGTTTTGCCTGTTTTTGTAATTGCAAATACTTAATTATTTGTAACTTTAAAGTTAATCATATATATACTATATAAAGAAATATACAAAGTAAATAATGAATTTAATATTTGTAAAAAAAACAACGTTTATTTAAGTTTCACAAAATGTATTGTAGATACTGTTAGAAAAGTAACAGAATTATATATATATTACGAAAAAAAACCTTTATACCCTTAAGAGTCTTAAGGGTATAAAGAATTAACAGAATTATAATTTATATTATATGATTTTGTTATTGCATATAAAAGATAATTATCTTGTGCTGGAAATGGCTATCGACCAGAAGTCTTCTTGCCTCACTAGAAATATTATTACCATAATTTTGATTTATTATTTAATCACATCATGATTAAGAAATAATCATTCATTTTTAGTATTTTTTCGATTATTTGAATTATCTTTCAAATTTTAAGTGATAATTCAAATGATTTGAATGATCATCCAATTATTATTAGCATTCAAATACTAACAATTGAATAATTGAAATCATCTACATTTACGCATCAGTACGCCACGATATTTCACAAATATTCTCCTTTTTTTTTTCTTTTCTTTTCTGTGCACACAATAGACTTCGCGAAGGACTCGATAATCTTGTTTACCAGCTGAAAATTACGCAACTGATATCGCTCCGGTTTCGAAAGAAATAATGAGAAAAAAAGGGTCAAAAGAGTCAAAGATAATTGACGGGCATTGGCGTCAAACCCGTGTTATTCCGCGGCATCGGTGGGCGCGCATCGGCATTCTTGACCTCAGCGAATCGGACGATAATCGCCCCCCTTCTGCTGCGTTCAGTACATCGGGTTTTCAGTCACTTGGAGTGCGTCTTTCTGGTTGGTGGCTTCGCCGGATTTACTGAGTTCATTAAGGAAAAGTCATGTCTGCGCAAAAGCACATCGGTGAGTGTTTTAATTTGGCTTTAAATTCGAATTTATGAAAAGTGCGCTGGCAATTGTTTTCCGGTGAAAGAAACAAATGCCGGCGCGCGGGAAAGTAGTGTCTTCACCATAACCTTAAAAAAAACGAAAATGTTAGTTTTGCAGCATGCGTCCACGCGCGTTGGTGTTGAATGGAAAGTGCGCTTAATTTATATAAGTGGATATATTTAAATTTGATATTAATTCATCCCATTGAATAAATATGTTCACAATTAACATTGCATCAAGATTAAATTATAGAATAATACTAATTTTGGTCAAAATCGTGTGATATTAGTAATCGAGTATTTCTAAATGAGCATTTTTAAATAAATTAAGTCAATAAGTAGCAATAAATTGATGTTTTTTTTTTCTTCAATAAACAGAGAACAGTTACTGATAGTAATAGAATATGTTGCTTTATCTCTAAATAATTCTAAGGATTGAACATGCAATATTGATATATATATATATATATATATATATATATATAATCTATGTATATATATATATAATCTAAAATCCCCATCTACCATAATGGTGGTGTAGGGGTATGCAATATTGATGCAATGTTTAAATGTTCATTTTGCTACACAACTATTCTTATATTATTTGTAAAATTATACATTGAAACTGCATATAAGTCATTAACTATAAATTCACATGAAGTTAATTCTATTAATCTCCCATTTACAATATGTATTGTTATAACAATATGTATTGTTATAATAAATATGATAATAAATTATTATAAATCTACTAATAAAACAAATAAAAACACAGTTTAAAATGAATAACTTTAAATTTAATGTTACAAATAAAATTAATAAAACTTATGTAAATTAAGATTTAGGAAACATGCTTCTGCACCCGTTCGGCTTATCAACCGATAACTATAAAATGCAGCAGGACCCGAACACGGGAGAATACTCAGTCGCTTTCAAGAAATAATTTATTCTAAACACTAATAAACCATTAAATTCAATTCATTTATTTACGGTAAATCACCTTTATACAGAATAATAACAATATTCAAAATGTTTAGATAAATAGCATGACTGTAAATCACATTTAAACAGAATAATACAATTTTACATATATAACATATTTTAATATCAGTAGCGGAAACTGCAAAATAAAATAAATAACAAATAAAAATTTTATTTGATTATTTTGTGGAAACTAAAATGACTACAATATAATTAAACAAAAACATTAAAGATGAAATAAATGGAATTTAATGTAATTGATAGACCTTTAATAGTTTATTCATATTTATTTTACAATATGAAATACCAATATTTAAATATCAATTATATTAAAGTTGCAGATTTATTGTTATAACATAAATATTTTTCTGTACTATAATTATAATTTGCTTTACAATGTTAGCCTAATGTATGAAAAATCTCTTATATCTAATTATGAAACTGCTCTACTTACCAATATAACAACATATACAATGAACTTCTCTCATATATATCACAGGCTTGATCAATCTTTTTTAGATGGAATATCCTATATCGGCTTTTGTATATGGGACATCCTGTATATAAAAGATATGTAGTATGTAGTTCAAAAGTTAATCCTGCTAGTGATTAATGAATTACATTCAATGCATTATATAATTACAAAAGGTCACAAAATTTGAACAGTGTGACAACCAATTGTGAAAATTTACTGCAAAAGTTATGTTACGTTAGCTGTGAACACTGATGGTGGTGGGCTCACGGGGATCGTTCTCAAGAAGTGCAGAAGAGTAACAATAACACGTTTTATTTTAACTTATACACAATGATTCAACATGGTAGTTGAGGAGCTAGTGCCGATGCTCGCGGTACACCCCCTCATCCACCCTACACAATGAATGGGCGTCAGGGGTGGCGCACGCGCTTTAACATTAGCCTTTGTTTGTTGAGCATCATTTCTCGAATTTCCCAAGGAAATAAATGTGTTCATTTAAATTTAGCATATTATGCTTTTGTTTGTAGAGCAATGTTTCTCAAACTCCTCAAGGATTGGTAAAAAAGTTGCTATGCCTATGTTGTGGTGCTGGTGATCTAGCTTGGAAAGCAAACAAAAAATTTCAAGTGCGTGGAAAAACTTAAAAGTTGGTCAATTTTGGCTGACTCCTGAGGTCATGTGACCGATTGGTCATATAACACCAAAATGACCTTTGGTAACCATGGTGATTGTAAATTACCCAGTTCCAATCAGTTGGAAACTGAGAATGTTGGACTCTGTTACTCTTATTTGCAATAGTACCAACCTGATGGCTATGTCACCATTCGATTCAATGAACCGAATAACCACTTTTTTGTATTACAGAGACAGCTAGTGTTGGGTGGCATGGAGTAATTTTATTGATTAGGTTTAGTGTTCATTAATAAATAGGAAATTGGTATTGATGCTATAAGAATAAATAATAATTATTTTTAAACAAAAAGCACTACTTAGACCATCTTTAATAACAGCCAAGTTGATTAGTTTGGACGATATTGTCCTTTCTTTAAATCTTGCAAATTTTTTAACTAAACTTTATATGATACGAAATATGTTTAAATATCTATGACATTTTTTTTTAAATCGTCTTTTGTTTTTGAGATATAATGGAAGTGATATATTTTTTTAAATGGAAACCCTATTTTTTTATGTTGAATTTAGAAAGAGCATGGAAGACCAAATACACTAAAAAAGTATAATATTGTATTATGAAATATTTGAGATAATTGCTTTTAAAGTTTTAAAACCAAAAACCTAATAACAATCAAGAGTTCCAAGATTTAATAAAAAAATTGATTAGCCATGTAACAGTGGCTGATAAAATAATGACAATCAATGTTAAAAAATGGTATCACCACTAGAGGGCGCTATACTCTATTGGTGTTAAAAATATTTTAATTTTGTTATAAATATTATTAAAAGACTGGTCGATAGCCCTTATGAAAATATTAATTTAATATATTGGATTATATACAATGTATTATTTTTCTCAGATAATGATGATTTAGTAGTAGTATTATTAAACAGAAAGTCTATTCAAATAACTTTAAGATTTTTTTATTGCAAATATTCTTCTGTTTATAACATTTTTTGTTTATAAAAACTTCTTATTTTTTAATCCTTTCTCCATATAAATTAAAAAAAACATCATAACATTTGAAATTTTTTAGATAAATGAAAAATGTTATTATTTTGTTAACACTTTTTCCATCTAAATTTAGAAAACACATCATTACATTTAAAATTTTTGAAAAAATGGATTTTTTTCAATTTTTTCTTCTTAGCGCCATGAGTTTAGTTATACTTGTCTTTTGAAATAACATCAAAATAGCTAAAATCGGTTAAAAAAAAAATACAAGAGTTATTAACTGTTTCTTTATTACAATTCGGTAATGGGCGTCTTGAGCCTAAGAAAGCAAGTGAATAGAGGAACACCACTATTATGGAATCTAGCACTAAACGACCTTTTAAAGGAGTTGGAGTGTACTGGATGCAAAACAATTGCATATGCAGGTGATTTGATAATCACAGTCTCTGGAGAACACCTTAACCTACTCTCACAATTCATGCAAAATATACTGGGGAATGTGGAAAGGTGGTGTGAAAGATGTGGTTTAGAGATAAACCCTCGCAAGACGGAGCTGGTGCTCTTCACTAGAATGCACAAATTACCTAATTTCGAGACAACCATACTGGGAGGAATAAATTTGGAATTAAGGAAGCAAATTTCTGGGCATTATAGTCAACAGAAAATTAAACTGGAAACCCAACATTCAAGAAAGAGCAAATAACACGATGTTGGCACCTTACTCTTGCAAGAAGGCCATGGGTGGTAAATGAAACCTTATATCATTCACTGGATCTACAAGGCTGTGGTACGGCTTATTATGCTCTAGTATGGTGGACAGCTATGGAGAAAAATTCCCACCTCATATTAGAGAGGATAGAAAGGGCGGCATGTCTGTTAATTACAGGAGCCCTGAAAACAACTGCTACGAAAGCTTTAGAAATGCTGCTAAATCTGGCTCCCATAGACCTATCATGCAGACAGTCTGCAGCCAGCACGGCAGTAAGATTAAACTCAATTGGACTGCTGTACACCAGCAAGCAGGGTCACTCGAGGATACTCTGGGAACTAGGCAACAGTTCTATGGCCGAGACTCGATATAGCCAATTGCGAAAGGCTACTAGCGCTAAGCAAAGTCGATATAAGGATGACAGTAGGGATCATTACTCGCCACTGTCACCTAGGAAAACACAGGAAAGTCATGAAAATGGCATATCGAGATTATTGCAGGGGATGCAAAGACAGGGAGGAAGAAGAAACAGTACTTTTGGGTCAATGCCCCGCTCTGAAACAATTCCTAGGAATGGCTCGCTTTAATGGGTTGATGAACCTAGTACCACTCAAGATGGGGGGCTTGGTCAACTACATTAAGAGCTTGAAATGGTTCTAGAAGGTTATATGGGGGAGAAACAATCACTTTCTCCTACGTGGTAATACAATGGGTCTGAATGGCCTAAGTGAGTCTACGGCTGCCACAGCTACCTAACCTAATCTTATTACAAATTCGAGCTTTAACCCACGATTTTTTTCTAGAATAAGAGGAAAAACTTTCTAAAGTTTTTCTCTCATAAACTCATCTTGCCATCATATAGTGAAGTTTTATGATGGCTTTAATAGAACTTCACCTCACACTGAGAAGTAGAGAGGAACATATAACGATGTTATATAAGACTAAATAAATAAAATAATAGAACTTGTTTTGAGCTAATCGTAGTATTATATTTACGCCCCCTTCCGGACAAACTTGAAAATTATTTCCAACATTTTTTCATGGCCCGTTTTATTAACATTTCTTTACAAGAAAACTTTACAACTAATAATTCCTGAGATATATGGGTCTATTCCGTACAGAAAATGTTAAGATTAACGTGTACGTTATTAATTAATTTCATATTCTGTGAATACAATTCTTAACATTACTTAACATTTTCCGTACGGAATAGCTCCGATAGTCAGTGACCTTTCTTATTTGAATACCCGGTACATATAATTGTAAATCAAAACTCCTGACCCCCAGTCTCCCCTCCAAGTTTGGAGTCTAGTTACGTCTATATGTGCAACATTGGCAAAAAAACACATGATAAGATAGTTCTACATTCGTTCAATAGTAATGACCTTGATGCAAACACAGCACAACAAATTACGTCTATTTATTTATTTTTGTTATCGTTGATTACAAGACGATTTTTTGTAATAATATTATCTTTTAAATATAAAATATATTTTCACATAAATGAAGTGGAATAAAGCTAAATCAATCTCTATACCCGAGAGGGTGTAATAGAGATTTAAATGATAATATATATAATACGTTTTCATTAACATAAAAGAAGAATGTCTATAAAGATCAATAAGAAAAAAATGTGCGTACAATAAAACGGGGAAGAAAATTGTTGAGCCGGGAGGAAATTTCAAATTTATAGTCACATTGATAAACCAACGTTGTATTATTTTAAATGGTACATCCTATATATTTGTATGCCTTTGTTAAGTTTGCCACAGCTTTAACAAAAACATACTGTCATTATTATTTGTCTGAAACTGATTTTGTAATGTTGAAAACAATTGTAAAATTAATTTAAATGGAATTAGATGTGACAACCTACAAGTAGAGATCTGAAGATTGTAGAAGTAGATAACATAAGTGAAAAAATGTGATGATAACGATCATAAATATAACAAATTGATGAATCTATTAACCTATAATTATTAGAATTGATAGAAAACAACAAATAATAAAAAAACATGTATATTGACTATTATTAATAATTTAAGTTAAAAAAAAACAATTAGTAATCCTTTTTCTTCACTGGTTTATTACTAAAGGATTACTAATTGTTTCATTTAATTATGCTAAGGATTAGTTTTCACCAATTAATTAATAGAAACTAAATTATTGGTAACTGAGGTTTCTAGTTATATGTTGAGTGTGAATAAATAAAGCACTGTTTACAACTTCGTATAAATGAAACTGTAAATATTCACGGCCGGTATGACTCATCATATTGGCTTCCAAGCTATCACCCCTTTGTGTGAAGATGCCGACTGTTTGGAATAAACTCCAACCGGCCATCGCCCGTGTGTGTGTGTTTGTTTAAATGGTTTAAACCGTAGTCACTAAGTATTTATTTTATTTTATTTAGTCTTATATAACATCGTTATATGTTCCTCTCTACTTCTCAGTGTGAGGTGTGTCACTAAGTATTTGTTTATAAAAAAACATTTTTTTAATGAAGTGAATAATGAGAATCAATTATAATTCCTGAATACAGTTGTCATTTATCACTATATTAATATTTTAAATTGATTTTTAACATGCTGACTGATTAATTCCGTTTACAGCTCTTTTGTCCGTTTCGGACAAGACAGGCCTCCTTGACCTCGGCAAAGGTCTGGCCCAGCTGGGATTCACCTTAGTAGGAAGCGGTGGCACTGCCAAGGCTCTCCGTGATGCCGGTCTCACTGTCAAGGATGTTTCTGAAATATCGGGAGCGCCTGAAATTCTTGGAGGTCGTGTGAAAACTCTGCATCCAGTCGTACATGGAGGAATTTTATCGAGGTATGTTTGGGTGTTGACATGATTAAATATACATAGGGATTTTATATGTAAACAAAAATTGTCCAAACTCTTGCAGACATAACTGATGTCTGGATTCAATTCGTTTTTACATTTGCATTTATCAATGTCTTTCCTGTCTCCTCTGACCCTTTCTTGAAAAGGCTGCATACACATTTCGTAACAACTGGCAGAAGTTATAAAAATTGCACACATTCATGCATAACTATGCCCTTCCACCTTAGTTATGACTGCAACTGTACCATCTATGCGCAGTTTTTAAAACTGCACAGTTTACCTAACCACACGTAACGTTATGCCTGCAATGTGTTGAACTCCGTAGACAAAATGTTTTGCATAACCTGGTGTCTGGACCGTGCTTAACACTTCCTCACTTCTCCGTATTTTCAAATAAATGAGTTTTGAATTCATGTGAAGTGTTAATATCAATAACACAAGAGTTTTTTTTATACTATTCAGTAAAGGAAAGGATCCCTTTAACAACAATGCATAATCTCACCCCACATTTTCAACCCTTACATTTTTAAAGTGCCCCTAAAATTGATACATTATTTAAATTAATTTTAACAACTTTCTAAGTGTTCCATAAAAAATAGAAGGCCATATCTGGATTCAGCATACATCAATTAACAAAACTAAACAATAAAATTAGGAACACCATCCCCGGTACAAAGAAAAAAAGACTTCCCTAACACACACTTTATCTGAAATAATGATAATTTTCATTTCAAGATTTGCGACAAACTATAAGTTTTTTATGTTCTGGGAGTGGTGTTCCTAATTTTAGTGATTAGTTTTGTTAATTGATGTATGCTGAAACCAGATCTGGCCTTAGATTTTTTATGGAACTTATAGTTTGTCGCAAATCTTGAAATGAAAATTATCGTTATTTCGGTTAAATTGTGTGTTAGGGATTTTTTTTTTGTTTGTTCCGAGGGTGGTGTTCCTAATTTTATTGTTTAGTTTTGTTAATTGATGTATGCTGAAACCAGATCTGGCCTTAGATTTTTTATGGAACTTATAGTTTGTCGCAAGTATTGAAATGAAAATTATCATTATTTCGGTTAAAGTGTGTGCTAGGGGAAGTTTTTTTCTATGTTTTTGGGGTGGTGTTCCTAATTTTATTGTTTAGTTTGTTAATTGATGTATGCTGAATCCAGATATGGCCTTATATTTTTTATGGAACACTTAGAAAGTTGTTAAAATTAATTTAAATAATGTATCAATTTTAGGGGCACTTTAAAAATATAAGTGTTGAAAATTTGGGGTGAGATTATGCATTGTTATTAAAGGAATCCTTCCTTTACTGAATAGTATGAAATTCGGAATTTTATGTGTAATACTTTGCCTAAAATATAAATTTGAAATCTATTGCTAACTTCACACCCGTTTCAACACTTTGCGTGTTGAAATGTACATCTAAAGTGTTAAATAAAAAATAAAGTAAGGAAAAAACTCTTGTGTTATTATCTCCATATTTTATTCAACATATATCTAAATTTTATCTTCCCCTCCTTTCCTTTCTCTTTCCAGCAATATTTTCTTAATTATTTTTTTACATGTCTTTACCTGAATTTAATTAAAAATGATTAATCTTGCAATTAAAAAATCCGCAAAAGTAAGCATTTCTAATTTATATAAGCACACATCATCCTCAAAGTTGACAGGGATTAATTTAAAACAAAGTAAATACTTTAAATTAAAAATAATGATAATTACTATAAAAAAAAACAATTTAATAAAATTCAATCAATCCTTTTTTTTCCAACTGCAAAAAATTATTTACACTGTAAGTTTTACAAACATTTATTGAAACAACTACTTCCCGAGCATTTACCCCAATGTCCGGCGGGGTAAATGCTCGGGAAGTAGTTGTTTCAATAGATGTTTATAAAATTTACAGTGTAAGTAATTTTTTGCAGTTGGAAAAAAAGGATTGATTGAATTTTATTGATCATTGCCAGAAATTGTCCTTGTTTAATTTCAATGTAATTTAAATAACTGCAAATGTGTGAATCATCTTTGTTTCATTTTATTTAATTTAATTGAAAACAGTTTATGTCCATACTAATATGAATCCTAGATTTGCGAATATTATTGGTGTATCCAAGGATTCTTTGCAAAATAATCCACTATTATATCAACTATTGCATATATTTCAACACAATCCAATACTCAATCCAATTAATACAAAACTCAATTGTTTTTTTGTTTTTTTTTTTCAGGACCATTCCCTCCGATTTGGCCGACTTGCAAGCACAAAAAATCGACATGATCCAGCTGGTCGTTTGCAATTTGTACCCATTCGTGCAGACCGTATCGAAACCCGATGTAACTGTCGCCGATGCAGTGGAAAACATCGATATTGGTGGAGTGACTTTATTGAGAGCGGCCGCCAAAAACCACAACAGGGTCACCGTCGTCTGCGACCCGACAGACTACAGCCAAATCCTCGATGAGATGAAGAAATCCGCCAACAAAGACACATCTCTCGATACAAGGTGAGGAAGAATTAATTAAACCAAAAATTGGCATTAATTGAATAGAAGTTTTACAAAATAATGGGTTTAAGTTTAGTGGCAGCACGCATTATTGTAACGCAGATGACACCAGGATATTTTTTTCAATCCGTTGTAATATGTAAATAAATAATAATAATGTTAACCATGAAATAAATAAACATCAAACTACTTTATGACCGCAGACAGTTCTGTGTATTTTTTTTTTAATGCTAAAAGTAGCTCTTTCTCTCTCTAACAAAACTATCGAGCGTATAACAAAAATCGACGACGAAGTTGGCATTGGAAATCTAAAGTCATGTCTGAACTAAAAACATACGCACACGCAAAGTACTGGTTGTCATGTTGACGGCAACCAGCATTTCACGCGTGTGATCTTAGTACAGACATGACTCAAGACTTCCAACTCCAACTTCGTCCTAGATTTTTGTTATACTCTCAATATTTCCTTTTCACTCAACAGCGTTTCCGCGCTTCAGGTGGCGCTGTATAAAGTGAAATAATTTACAGGAATCTGTTTCTCTTATAAAAATAATTTCGTTAGAGAGATGCTTTATTAATGTAAAGATGAATTTCAAAGTAATAAAATATATCCCATATGAAAAAAATTTTGGTTTTTAACTATTATTTGCAATTGCTTTAGAAATCATTTTTATGATTTATTATTCAATGATTAAAAATAACATGTTACACTGTGTATAACCCAATTGTTTTTATTAATATCATTTTAATTGTGTCTCTGTATAATTTTTTTCTTTATTCTAACAGACAAAAGCTCGCCCTTAAAGCCTTCGTCCACACTGCCGAATACGACAACGCAATCTCAGATTATTTCCGCAAACAATTCTCCTCCGGCATCTCCCAACTAACCCTACGCTATGGCATGAACCCCCACCAGAAACCCGCCCAGCTCTTCACCGCCCTCAACAAGCTGCCCCTCGAGGTAGTAAACGGATCCCCCGGCTTCATCAACCTCTGCGACGCCCTCAACGGCTGGCAGTTAGTAAAAGAACTGAAACAGGCCATGGGTTTACCGGCTGCGACTAGTTTCAAGCACGTATCTCCAGCCGGTGCCGCCATCGGGGTCCCGTTGACCGAAGCCGAGGCCAAAGTCTGCATGGTGGATGATTTATTAGCAAACCTGTCTCCATTGGCTGTGGCTTACGCGAGGGCCAGGGGAGCCGATCGTATGTCCAGCTTTGGGGATTTCGTCGCTTTGTCGGATGTCTGCGATGTGTGGACGGCTAAGTTAATCTCCAGGGAGGTTTCAGATGGTGTAATTGCACCTGGTTACACACCAGAAGCTTTGGAGTTGTTGAAGAAGAAGAAAAACGGGGGATATTGTGTACTCAAGGTAAGGGGAAATATTAAATCATGAGTAAATTGTCAATTTGTGACAGAAACAATTGATTTTTTACATATTTTATTATAATTGTGATATTGAATATGGTGTCCTATTTTTTATGGTTTCTTCATATAAAGTACCATTAATATTAATGATAGAGAAAAACCAAGCTAAATGGAATTTGACTTTATTAGTTGGAGTAAATGAATTAAAATTTCATTATTCCTACCAATTAAGACGATATTTCAATTTATTATCAGATCGATCCCTCATACGAACCAGAACCAATTGAAAGGAAAACCCTGTTCGGTCTGACGATGGAACAACAGCGTAACCACGCTGTCATCGATAAGAACCTCTTCTCCAACGTCGTCACCACCAACAAGAACATGCCAGAGAGTGCAGTCAGAGATCTCATCGTGGCCACCATCGCCCTCAAGTACACCCAGAGCAACTCCGTCTGCTATGCTAAGAACGGCCAAGTGATTGGAATTGGTGCCGGACAACAATCGAGGATCCACTGCACACGCTTGGCTGGCGACAAGGCCGACAACTGGTGGTTGAGACAGCACCCCAAGGTCGCCAACATGAAGTTCAAGAAGGGAGTTAAGAGGGCCGAGATCTCAAACGCTATTGATAATTACGTCAACGGTTCAGTCGGTAAGAAAAAATAAAATAAAAAAATTTGAATTGATTTAAATGATCATGTTTTTGTATGATAATCATTAATTAAATATGAGGTAATATGTTTTTAAATTTGAATTAGGGATGCACTTTAAGATTGCAGCGTCAAAGTGAGGAAATCAAAACCCATTTAAAGTATGCAAACCAACATTTGATTATTCTTCTCCTACTGTGATACAACTGTGATACTAAAATGATAAAAAAGAGATAGTTTTTCTATGTAGTCGACTAAAATTTCAAAATATCAGATTTAATAAAATCAATTTAGTTAAGATAGTTTTTCTTGTCATAAGTAAATTCTAATAGGTTTAAAAAACAAAATGGAAAGCATGAAACAAGTACTTGTTGGACGCAACAAATTTAGCAAATAACGCTTGCGGTGTCTTTCATTTATATCAGGTATATAACCACAATACAAAATTCGTTCAGCCGCCTTCATCAAGCATTGCACATGGAACACAATAGTCTGATGAGGTTTGAAAAACCGAAATGGCTATCACTAGTTATTCATACGCTAGTTAAATGGTTGCTGAACATTTTATTAAGTCCAAACAATGATTTAAAAAAATTGTGATTATTATCTGAATTGAATAAAATTTGAATTTGAATAAAAATGTAACTTTGAATTCGTTTTATAATAATAATTTATTTCTCAACAGAATCAATGCCAATTACAAAGTAACATACATCAAAAGAGATAAACCAATAATACTATACAATAGTAGTTAAAGTTACAATTTTATGAGGCATTATGCAGAGCAATTTATTTAAAAAAAAAGTTATTTGTATTCCTTCCTCTACTTAAATATTTATTTACCAATTATGTTTCTCATTTTATATGAGAAAGGAATATACAGTGTTTCACATAAAATTGAATACACCAATTTTAGGCAATTACATACATTTTTACATGAATGTAAATACTTAAAATCAAAATGAAAGTGTTTGTCCTTGGCTGTCGACCATAGGTCTTTCTACCATTAGATTGACTTCTTATTAATATTGTAATTTATTATTCTAATTGATGAATATTTTTCTTTTAGGTAAGGACATGGACAGGAATATGTGGATGTCGATGTACGAGGAAGTTCCTGTTGACTTAACCGAGGCCGAAAAGAAGGAATGGATTCAAAAGCTGAACGGAGTCGCTCTCGCTTCAGATGCATTCTTCCCATTCAGAGATAACGTGGATAGAGCACGTTTGGTAGGAATATTATTTTATTTATCTGATAATTTCACCTCACACTAAGAAGTAGAGAGCAACATATAACGATGTTATATAAGACTAAATAAATAAAATATCTGATAATTTAAGGCAGTGAGCTAGATCAGTTGTGTTGTTTCGGAGATAGGAGATGGCACTGCCTAGTTTGCATTGAATTTTGGAGTGTAGTTTTGATAATTTCGTTGTATATAGTATCTTCCGAAAGTGCGAACATCGCACCACACTGTCATCTATGGAATGGGTTTATTTTGCTTCGTTAGATTATTACTCATATTAGTTAGTACAAAAATGAAGCAAAATAAACACGTTTTGCAGCATTTTATTAGAATTCTTTAATACATTAGGAAACTAAAACTATATTTTATATGAATTTATAATTCCTAACAAATATAATAATTTTTAGACACCCTAATAATCCTCTCTGCAATCCTTCCAATACTTCCCTCTACGAAACATGCAAAATTCCCACTATTAAACACAGACTTAAAATTCTTTCCTTAAAATTCGCCAAAAATCCTCACATAGCTCCTATTATAAAACACCTATGTATACCTCATAATCCTAACATCAATCCCAAATATGCATATCCTTCACTAACAATTCATCAATTCATTTCAAATAATTTAGAGAACTTAAGACAGTGACGTTAGCAATCATGACGATTGAATAAAAAACCAAGAACTGGACAAAGACAGGCAGAAAGAAATGGTCGATAGCCATTTTCTGAGGCTTTACTAGAGGTTTATGATTGTAATGTAAATATTGTAATGTAATTTAACGTATTTCTCAGAAATAAAGATTTTCTATATATGTATAATAATTAAAAAAAATATTTAAAGACACATGAATTAAAATAAGGGAATGATAAGTTGTTTTTTTATCAGCAAATTTGACTAAATATAATTGAAATACAAAGTTTTTTTACATTTTAAAAATCAATTATGAGTATAGTTTGTGTAAATATTGTGGTTTGCACGATTTGATATAAAAAATTATGAATACTAGTAATATTAATTAAAGATTTATTTAAAATATAGCTTAAAATATAAAAACAGATAACAAAAGTACAGAATGAAATAGATAACATAAATATAGAATTAAAATTGAAATTTACCAACAGAAAGATGTGATGTTACTCGTTTCAAAGTTGAGGACATTTTTTTTAGTCAAAAATTAAAATACAAATTTATAAAAACAGGAAAAGAGTGGGAGTAGAAAGTGAGGAGAAAATATGAAAAATATATTAAACAAAACAAAAAAACAGAAAAGTGGACATTTTTTGGATGTAGTTTGGGGTTCCAAGAAGTGCATTTACAACTTAATCTTTAGCACAAGGATTATTTCGAATTGAGCATAATTAGGCACATTCAGCTCTGTCTTTTTAAATTCAAGAAAAATATTGAAATAGTTTATTTCTCTTCGGTCGTATACAAAATTGAATAAAGTCACAAAATATCAATAAAAAAAATGAAAGAAACCTACATGCGAATGCTATGGTTTTTTTTAATATTTGGTACAAACAGTTTTTTTCTTCTGTTCTTAATTTACAAAAATTCCCGTCCTTGAGTCAATAATAGGAATAAGAAAGGACACTCTGTTAATTTATACATGAACATGACTACATCGACCAGCTAGGGTTGTTCAGATGGGGTGCGTTTTCGCGGAATAATCCACGCTGGGTCAGGTACCCGGCCCACTAATCCATCCCTGAGGAAGAAGTAGCCATCTCCCCCACTTTTTTGTATATATTTTCATTTTGAGAGTCATTAAAATCTCAACCTTGTAAGAAATAAATCCCAAAGTCTTAAAATTTTATTTTAATCTTCGAACAACCAAGTCCGAAAGTCGTTAAAATGTATCATCTTACAAACAACACCGTCTTTCATGAAAACTTAACACTTGCCATTATTTTCATTTCTTCTAGTGTTATTCCCTTCTTCATTCCTTTTTTTGTTGAATTTGGTCAATTCATTTCCTCCTCCATCGCCCACTCAGTTTTGAATAAAAAATCATTATTATGTAGTTGAAACTGTAGCCACTATTAATTTTCACTGGTTTCATTAATGTATTTATTTACTTAAATCTAATTCACAGAGTGGAGTTAGCTACATTGGCAGCCCTCAAGGATCAACAATGGACGCCGAAGTAATCAAAGCCTGCAACGACCACAACATCGCCCTGGCGCACACGAATCTCAGGCTGTTCCATCATTGATTCCTATTCAATAAAAAATATTATTTGATTCGTTTGTATTCACCTATTTTGTAATTATTTTTCTATAGAAGGAATTTTCAATTTTGAATGCAATACGTCCGTACTGAGTGAGATTAATAAAATAAAAACAAAACTGTTGCAGTCAATTTAACTGGAAACAATTTAGTCCAAAACACACCTATCAGTTCTTTACTGTTCAGACTCCTTATCTATTTAATTTTCCTTATAGCTCAAAAAAAACTTTAATTTGTTTTTTATTACATAAAATGTGGAGGTCAAAATTATATTTTCATATTATACTTCAAATATATTTTTGCTTTTAAAACAGGAAATTAATTCTGCAATAATATAATCAAAATATCATTTATCGTTCAGTAAAATTAAACCGGTTTGAATGTTTGTTAATGTAAAAAATCCAGAAACTGACAAAACTATTATTTTGGAATAAAAATAGGGAAAATGCATACTTTAAAAGTCACATTTTATAAAAGGATGTCAAGACGAAATTAAAATTATCTATGTATATTAAGTTGCATATATTATATCCAAAATTTCATAGATGGAGCACATTATTATAATTTTCATATACTGCGCTCTTCCATAGAAAAACATTAAATTTAACGTATTCGTTATGAACTACAGTCATAATTTAACTATCCGCTTCAATTATAAAACTCGCTTAGACTGTGATGCTAAAAAAATAACGTTACATTAACTTTTACATTTCTTCTACAGAATAGTGTAAATTATAATTATATACATTTGTTTTTAAGATTTAAAATTAATAATATCAAAACCGTAACTAATTTGTTATTATATCTTTCGTCTAGTAAAATATGGAACCAATTCAAAACTTTATTAAAGTGATAAGGCCACAGTATGGCAAAATAATTCTTGTAAAATAATAACAGGACAGTTACATATTTAAAAGTTTGTTATTTTATTTATACATTATTCTGTATTTCCCATAGAGTTAGAATATATTCTACGTCTATGTGTATTTCCAATATATATATTATATTGGGTTGCATATATTATATATACATTACCATAGATATCACTTTATCTTTATTCCATAGATGCAAAATTTTATAAATTGAAGTTTGTTTAATCTTTTTTTACAATTAAACTAATGAATTAAGTAATAAAATAGGCTATAAATGTTTATAAAAATGGCGAAATCTAAAGTTTCTTATATAATTATCAAAGAATCGCCTTGGCGAAAATATTATTCTTTTTATCGAGCTTTTTATATATTCGGTTCGGTATATATTCGGTTCTAAAATTTGTGAATGCAAAATGTCACAGCGATATGAAAAAATCTTATGATAATATTATTAATACATATTTGAAAAGTTGTAATTTTATTTAAAAAAATCCTTTATTTTTAAATCAAATTTAAATTTTGTTTTGTTTCAATAGAGTTGCATATATTACACACGCATAATCATAGATGTATTATTTTAATGATTACGAAAATTATTATTGAATTATTTTAAATTTATCACACAGTGAACTCAAAATTATCTTATATTATATTGAAAAAAAAATATGTGACAAAATAATATTATATTTATAACTTGGCGTAAGTGTAAAATATAATTCAAATAAATAAAACACTTTTTAACTATTTTTTATTATTTGAATAATAGTGTATGACAAAGTAGAATCTTTAAAATTTAATTAATTATGAAATGTAACTGTTTTAATTTGGCGAATACTCAGTTCAAACATACAAAATTAAATAGATAGTGCAAACACTAAAGTTTATTTATAAAATTATTAAATGAATTAAATATAATAATAGTATGCCGTATAAAATGAGTAAGTTCTGATTTAATTTCATTTAAAAACGTGAATAATATATTTTAAAACATTTTTTATATTTACATGTTGGTATAAGTGGGAAATGTGATTGTTTTAGTTTCCTAAAGTTGGCGCAACTGAAGTTGAAGTAGCGAGGTCGACGGACGTGCTGTTGTGCGAAAAGCGGCTGTTGTGCAGAAAAATCTCGGCGAAAAGACGAAACAGCCTTAATAAAAATCCGCTAGCGTTGTTCTATCGAGAACATACACGAATGTCCGAGTGAAACCGACGTAAAGTAAGTGGCTGTTTAGTCCTGTAAGTGATGTATATTTGTGTATCGATCCCGGGGCTCGGCCCGACGATGATGGCCGCCGCGCGACGCCCGTCTCTATGGCGGCCGTTGGTGCCGTTCACCACACGGGCTAAAGTGCGACGCCGACGCGAAAAAATAGTTATATTGAGAGAAATCACGTACATTCCGCTTGGGAAGAGGAGACGCCTGCTCCGCGCGAGTGCTTTTGATTGAGGTCGGTCGCGCTCACTCTTCAGGAAATGCCCTTTTGTTCCATTGAACGCAACTCTTTCACGGGCTGCGGCGTACGCGAGTGTGAACTAACCGTAATCGTCCGGTCGAGAGCAACGCAGGTGTCTCCATCGCGTCGCGTCGTGATTACCGGTAATTTTGACCACGGGAATGGTCGAACGGTTTAACACAGATGGGACTTTATACCTACAATTTATTTTATAGTCTTATTCGGATGGCCTCAGGTTATGTTTAGTGCTTTTTAAATAAAACACACATACACAAAGTACAAATTTCACATGTTACCGTTGCCTGTGTGTGATGGTGGTGGTGGTGGTGATTTACCCCCTTTAAGATAAATTGCTGCAATTTCATCTGTATGTGCTATTTCCTTTCCTCCCCTTAAAAACAAATAACGCATTTGATGTCTTTTTGTTTTATGTATGGGTGCGTGAATGTGTGTAATCAAATGGTTGTTGCGTGCTTGGGGTTGTTGAGAATTTTGTAGTGTGTGGCGGTGGTTCCGTACTTTTTGCTGATAACGCGTGTCGTGCTTCTAGTTTCGTGGCTAGTAACGCCAAGTCGCGTGTTCTTTACTTACTGGGAGATCTTCAAATAGAGTAGACTTCTTCTACTGTCAGCAATAGGTGAGTTATTTTTAATTATGTAATAGGATTTTGCTTCAATCTAGATTGTTTTGCTCTTTATAGGGAGGATGTCTTCGAGAAGAAGGAGTCGCAGTAGAGAGAGAGCGAAACCCAGCGTTCCCTCGAAACTTCGAATGGACAGCAAACAACAACCACCTAGGATTACAGGTATACTTAAATCTAAAAAAAAAAACATGCTTTCTTTTCACTAATTGAAAAGTATAAACACATGTAGCAGATTGTGAAGAATTTTGCAAGAACGCAAGTATTTCTTATTTAATCAGTGACTATTATACAAAATTGAGTTAATTTAATTGTTATATTTTTCTAAACATCCTAACATTGGAAATCCTAACTATGCAAAAATAAAATATGATTAAAAGTTTAATGCATTGTCGGAAAATATCTGTAGAAGCCTAAAATTGATACTATAATTCATTTGTTTTTGTTATTCAAACTAATAGATAGTTTTTATGATGACTGATAGATGTGGGAGTATCCCTAAAGTTTGCACTTATATTTTGTTGTGAGGTTATGTCACAATTTTTTTAATTTTACCACAATAAAAGCATTCTTTTGTGTAAAATTTTGATCCTAGAAAAATTTAATGTAAAAGCAACAAAAGGAATGCTACTTAACGCTGTACTGACGAGGGATAGATCCTGAAACACATGACTGCAGATGGCCTTTTATATTAAGTAACGTTCCTTTTGTTGTTTTTACATTAAATTTTTCTTGGATCAAAATTTGTTGCATTATGCAATATTTTATTGATGTGCAACAGCGGGTGTGCAATATGTCATTCAATGTCCGGTGTGGGTTTTTGCCCAGGAAGTAATTGTTTTGGTGTGCATTTGTTTAACGTACTTACGTAACATAAGTCAAATTATTATTTTCAAATCATTTTTATTTAATATTTAATAAGAAAATTAGCAACATTATTTTTCTCAAAAAAAAAAAACTGTCATTCATTGAGCGATTTGTGCAATAGCCAAGGGCCTTATTCCTGAAATTGATCACATGTTTCATTCATATGCAACTGTCAAATTCACTATCAAAATGACAAATTTTGTACGACCAAAACAAACAACCTATTTCAGGAATACGGGCCCAGATTGTGTATACATCTGTGAGTGGCACATTAATTCTTAATACAGACCACAGGTGGCCAATGACCTGTACAGTACTCTACATTTTATTTATTTTTCTCTCTCATTTAATATAAACTTTTGTGTAACCAAACTTCTTTCAATTAAGAAAATTTCTCTTTTATTTCATTTAATCTGTGCAAAACCTAAACGTAATCACTATCACTGTCTCGTGGTTGTACTTCATATTATAAGTACTGTATCACAAAGCCTCAAGTTCTAGCAACTTAATATGACTAACTTCATACTGGAATTCAAGACCAATTCTAAGACATATTATTAAATTGACAAAAATATTCTTAATAGAAAGACTTGGGTGGTAGAAAGAAATGTATTTTTCACATTCCAGATCCCAGTTTACCAGCGGGAAGAAGACGCGAGATCGATAATGTGATGAAGAAAGCGAGGGCCTCCCCCAACTCCAACGTTTATTGGGACAAAAAGCTGCTCGAAGTCGAAGCTAAAGATCCTAATCGGTAAACATATTTTCTTTAATAATTTGATCATTGAATAATAATAAAACTACCTCGGTGATAATATTTCAAGGTCTTAGCGCTTTTGAAACAAAATCCATAAAGAAATTAGAGATAATTATTTAAAAAATTATATTTGTGCTATTTTTAAAATTATTATTGGATAAACAAAATTTTATAAATGTCGAGTATTTACAATATCATAACTAAATTATTTGCAACTCTTTAATTTTAATGTAGAAATTTCATTTAATACTTAACATAATCGGACGTGATATAATGTAATGTTTGTTTTAATGGGAAATTTATATTTAAAGTGTCGTAATTCAACAACACAAAATGATTGTGCATTTTGGTTGTGCCACATATGAAAAATTAAATCCAAGTTTGAGGTTACAACTCAACAACTTAAAATGATAAATAAAATGTGATAACACATAACATAAAGTGTTAATCACTGTTTTTCTATTTGTTTTCTTCGCCATTGTTTTTATTATTAAAAATTGGCCTAGGGTTGCGAAATCGGATATTTCTTAAATTAAAAAAGTTTTCCATATGTGGCACTACCTTGTACATGTGTTTTTACGAAGATAGAACACTTCTCGAGACCCTCATGGTACCTGCCAGTGCTAAATTGACGGAAATCGGCTACTTGATATTGAACTTGGTACTAACTATAACTTCACTGCCTTCACTGACACACATTATCAACTCGATATGGTACTCTGCTCGATAGTGATCAATATGCAAAATATTGGCTATTATTTTCTACACATTTTATTTTTCTGACAATTGATAAACACCATCTCAAAAAAATTATACCAAACTTTTTTTTTTAATTTAATAAGGTGATAATCGGATCGGATAAGGCTTTCACCAGTCCATTGACATGTAACAAAATCACTTTAGTATATCTTTGAGCCCATTGTTGTTTTCCAATTAAGACCATGGAGGTATGAAAAAGGGCCGTATATTTAAGATGTATTGCAGGGTAATATAAAACGCATAATGAGACTTACAAGTGTAAATTCAGAATTACGAATTGGCCATCACACTACAATTGAATTGATGACTGATCTCTGAATAACTTGTATATATTTTGACTAAAACTTTGTTAAATCTAAATGGTTAGCTAAGAATATTTAGTCCAGTCATTTGGTAGTTTTACCAAATGAATAGTTTCAGCGTACGAGTGGCACAAAAGTTAACTCTTAACATGAGTTTTGGCCAAAAAAAAAACTAATTTCCACACCACCATGAGGTGGAGTAATTTTGGCAATTTTTTTTTATTGTGGTATTCCCAATAGGCCTAATCCACACGCAATGAACTATTGCAAAATTTAGTGCATTCTCCTCTGCTTCGATCATCGTGATGGACCAGGTGTTGCGAGTTCATTGTCTTTAGTACCAATCGAAACGTCAGAGATAGAAATAGAGCGTCAGAAATATGAGGTAGCAAAGTTGAAATTCGGAAAGAGCATGTCGAAATCTATAAAATCACCAATTTTCAAAACTCTCAGAAAACTTTCCAGGTAACCCCAAATGACTGGATTAATTGTCTTGTTCTTAAATAATTAGGTTTGTTCATTACATGAAATAGTGCAGCACATTTTACACTTTCTGCACTAGCATAGCAATCTTATGGGTTACGTCGCAAATTTTCTAATTTGAAACGAGTCCAGTTATTGTAGTACGAACATACAAAATGATTGTTTTTATATTTGAAGATTATTGTGTGAAAATTTATGTTTTATTTAAGAAACGGCTATAATGGCATGTATGTTTTGATTTTCGTTTCGTTCTAGTTGGCGTCACAGCGGTTACAAGTCGTTGTACCTGGACGGATCGTCGTCGCCGTCGTCGGACAGACGGAGCCGATCGCGGTCCGCGGGGGCGCGCCGCGCGTCTCCGCCATCGCGTCGTTCGCCCGTGGGTCGCCGCTCGCCGCGCTCGCCACCGTCGCGACGTTCCCCGGTACGTCGGTCCCCGTGGCCGACGCCGCCGCGTCGCTCCCCCGTCGGCAGGAGATCGCCGCCGTCACGGCCAATACGGCCCCGTTCGCCGCCGCCGAGGAGCAGCGGCCCGCGGCGATCGCCGTCCGGCAGCTCCGTTAGCAGTTGTTCCGACGACTCGTGCTCCGTTTGCTCACCGAAGAACAGGGGAGGCAGATCCAGGTACAAGGATAGGTATATATAATTCATGCTTTTTTTCTTTTATTTTACACACTAACAAACATGCCATACACTGATTTTTTGTTTTAAATTTAACTTTTGAGGGAAGTAAAGTGCCCCCTCAGAAATTCACAAACCTTTATTTCATTAGTTGTTTGCCAGAATTTAAACAATTGCCTATGTTTAAATTTTAATAAATAATCCCCCCCTCCCTAAAATAAAAGTTTATGAAGTTCTGCTGTAACCCTCTGAATGACTACAATTAAAACACTGGAGAGGGAGTTCATTTTTCACTCTTGGGTTTTTTCATTCGGACAGGAGCAGGTCCCTTTCCGCTCCTCGTTCCAGAGCAAAGGGACATGGTAAGAGTCATAAAAAGATACGCACACGTCCACCGTCTCCCTCGCCGTCACCACCACCACGCAGACTGCCACGGCCTATGACTCCACCACCAGCACGCCGTCCTATTAGGCCAACTCCATCGACCTCAAATGATAGACCCACTGATCCCAGACGACAACCCCCGCCCCCGAGGCCGAGGAACCGTGCCGGGGAAGTCATTGATGTGTCCGGCGTGAAGCCACCTCCACCGAAAAATGTGAGAAAAATCAAAGAAAAGGAACCAGTAAGTAATCCATTATAAATGGACACATCTATTTTCCTATTATTTATTTATTTACATTTTACAACGGATTGCAGAAAATATTCTGGTGTCATCCGAGTTACAATAGCATATGTTGTCACTTAATAATAACTTTATAGCCGACACCGTTTACGTAACATAAAATTGAATACTTAAATAAACACCATAACAATAATTTATACTTTTATTTATATGGATACAACCTTTTAATATTTCAAAATGTACTTGCATCAAATTTCTTTTTAATATGTTGAAAGATGTATCAAATAACTACAAATGAGGCGATGTACATAAAATATTCACAAATTTGACTGTGTGACATACTGGTTTATTTAATTAGTTCTGTGGAATGTTTCTTTAACATGTTGATCACTTTGTCAGTCACAGGTGACTTTATAGTTTTTGTTTTAAGAGGTTGGAGCCAACACGACAAAGCTTCCGTATGAAATCAAAACGATTTGATTGCGACAAATTGTTCGTACTTGCAGTTACTATTACAATGCTTAATATGGAGATGTCCTGTCTTCTGTCTAGTGAGTTAAGAAATAGAATGGTCAGGCACGTAAATAAAGAATAACGAAAAAACATCTGCCAAACCTGAGTATATTAAATAATAATTAAATATGAATTAAGTACGGAACATCAAGGAAGACCATGAATGAAATTTGGAAGACAATTTCCTTGAAATGGATCATTTAACAATGTTTCTGAAGTGCAACCACATCAACCTAATTTAAGAACACTTGATCTGTGACAGACAAATTAAGAATTATGTATATTCGGAAATAATGTCCTTGTTGCCTACAAACGTATTTTTTTTATTCTGTCACAGAATTCAACAAGATTGTGAAAATAATAATGTTGATTAATTATTTCACTTTCATACAATAAACATGACATAAATTATAGGTATTATTGACGAGGATCAAGAAGGAAAAAACAAGGAAACGACCTGGGTCACCCGGCGGAGAATCTTCGGGTTCTGAGGATAGTTCAAACTCCTCGACTTCTGCCATTGTTGCGACCACTAGGCTCACATTATCCGAGAGATTCGGGAAAATGGCTCAATGGAGTGTCGACCGGGAACGCAGAGACATTGAAAACATGCGCATCACAAAGACTGGAGGTGATCTGAAGGTCATGATCGAAGAGGACGACTTCTTATACGGAACACCACCTAGAAGGTATAGGTTAGTAAAATATCTAAAAGGGAAATCAATGAGAGAATTTTGAATGTTTAATAGTTGTGTTTTTAATTTGATTCTTAAAATTGCCATAAAATTCATTAAATTAAAATCAAGCAGCACTTAAATTTTAGTCTTACCGATTTCTTAATATCCAAAAAAAAATTAATAAAAATTAAATATTTTTTATTAGTAAAACAAAGAAATTTTAGTTTACAACATTTAAGTATATAATTATATGAATATAATCTTCATTGGCAAACAATATCTAAGTATGACATGAAATATTACAATATGTACTGTAAAAGTCTGCCAATTGGCTATCGATCAGTGGTCTTTCCCCTTGATTTTTATATTTTCGTCCTTGTCAAAATATGGAGATAAAATGTGATGTTTATATCAAAAGTCCCTTTCAGATATGTATGTCACTTAACTGTGTTGTGAGATGAAGTGATGGGGATTTTATGTTTAGGACATAGTTTTATTACATGGAATACATAGCGAGTTTAGGTCTAGTTTTATGGGATTTGAAGGAAATTTGTGAGATAGGATATAATAATAATCAATTATGAGTGAAAAGAAAATATCTCTGGTGGGATTTGAGTCTAAACCTCCCTTATTTCTAATTAAGTGTGTTACCAACTACTTCTTTCTTATTATTAATATTCGCTTATTTAGAGATTCAAATACAATTGACAAATTGATATTGATGCCAGCTGATTTGTATTTATCCATTCATTTTTGTATTTGTATTATTAAATTTTGTTAATGTAATTAACAATTTTCAGCATATCTCCAGTACCAGCAGGCCACTTCCCAGACGAGCTCCTCGGTTCTGGCCCTTCAAGAATGGCAGGCTGGGACGACGTGCGTGTCCGTTACCAGTACTACAAAGACCTGGGTTACTTACGCGACCTGACCCTCGACGACTACGTTAAGTGGGAGGAGTGGTGGTACAAGTACCAAGAATGGCTCGCGAATGAGCGACATTATGAGCATTGGCTGTCGACACAAAACCGAAGAAGGCGCAAGCGTTTGCCCGCCACTCAGAGGCTGAATTAAATACTCCTTGCGTTCATTCAAAGGGAAAATAAAAGAAGAGAAAATAAAAACGCGCGGGAAAAATTGAAATAATTGTATGCGTATAAAGAGTGTGAGAGCATTGTGAACAAACTAACTATTTCGTTATCTCCGGGCGTTTTTTTTGTCTAATAGATATTTCGGTATAATTATAAAAGGTTGCTTTTACTGTTAAGGACAGAACGATGAGGAGTATAGAGGTAAGTTTTTTTTGCGTGATTATAAACTTATACATGAGTTATATTTAATTTATATATACTTAAAATTACCATTTTCAGTATCAATACAATTTTGATTTTATTAATTGCTTTCAAAATGAATTAATTTGTAAAGTTGTAATAATTAAATTTTAATTGCTTTTAATCAATTTAGTTGAATTGTAAAATTCCTGAAACATTTTTCTAACAAAAATAAAAAACATTAATTAAATAAATTAATATAGAATAATGTAATGTTTTATAAAATCAACAACATTAAGAAATTACTTCAATTTTTATTAAATATGAAATCTTGAAATTAAAAATTTGTTTGTTAAATTGTTAAAAATGTTTGTTACCATTATAGTTAAAAGAGAAAAATTAAATTTTAATTAAACATTAAATTTACTGATTTAAATATAACATATAATTTTGCATCTAGCAATGCTTATGAAATAATTAATATATATTAAATAAGAAATGCATCAGTGTTCTAAATATTTATTCACAATAATTATAACTCATGTATAAAAATCGAATTAATACCTCTAAAGAAGTTTATATATATGAAAAAAGTGTTAATAATTGAGAATACATGTACTATTATTTTCGACTTGGCCTTTACACAAAAAGAGAAAATTTATTGTATTACCAATTAAAATTCTCGATTTTTTTTTATTTATATTAACTGCCGTTGCAACGAGATATATATTTTTTTTTTTTTTTCATTTTAATCGGTAGTTATAGACGTACGACAAGCGGATGACATTGTGTTTCAGAATTGGATTGCACATGAATGTTTCTCATGTAAATATAAAAATTTGCTATATACGTGTATACAAGTAGATCACTGAACGTGTAAATAATCATTATTTTTTTTGTTTTGTTTTTGCCGGCGAGAGATTTGCTAACAAAAAAATAAAGGTTTAATTATATATTTGATGTGTATTGAGGATTTAAGAGAGTTCATATTGTTTATGAATTTACGAATAAAGTATATTTAGTTTGTATTGGTTATATATTTATCCAGGTCGATCCCCTGTCTTTAGTTTCCTTAAAACCATCCCAATAAATCCATCTAAATTTTACCATGCAGAATCATAGTTTGTAAAGATTTCTGATTCGCTGTCACAATACTGTCTGATTCAGAATTACCTAGCTGATTATAACCTAACAATCCTATGTAATTGAAATGGACTTTTTTTTAGTTTGGCAAAATTGAGTACTACATTTTATAATAGAATGTCAGCCACTTTAAGACAATAAAATTAAACAATAGTTTGTTGCTTATCAATAAAAATCAAATTATTTCTGATGATAATAAACATGGTAATATTCATAAAATCATTAACTTGATTTAGCAATGATTTAAAAAAAGTATATTTAATTAAATGTTTAACCACCGTTCATCTAGTGTAACTGATGGCCTTTTGTTTAAGGTTGCAGTTTAGTAGGTAGTTTAGAAATTAATGACTGCTAAGTTATTCAAGTGCAGAATTTAGTGAAATTATTAACATTTTCATTGCACAAGTTTTTATTAGCAAAAATATAATTTAAAATTTGCTATAAATTTGACCAATTTTCATTGTTTTTTTACAAAAACTAAACATTAAAATAATGTTTAATTCATCTGATGAAATTCCTGCTTATTTTAAGATTACTTTAATGCATAATACAATATTCTTCATTGATTACAACAGCAATCTAACTCGAATTAGTGATTGCTAATATTTATATAGCTATCTCTTTTATGTAAACCGCACCCTTAAAGTACTTGCGTAAGTCATAATATCTCAGAGCTAAAGTTGGAAATAATTTTAAATACTTTTATTTAAATAACTGTGATCATTCTATTGTTAATGGCCATCACTCGGTTTTTCGAACCTCGTTAAACCAATGCCTTTAGATTCCTAATTTCATGTGGCATTGGTCGCGTTAATGGAACTGTAGCGCTTTACGAAAGCGGTGTCGCTGAACGGTACCGCTTTATGTGTGGCGCTGTACTGCTTTATCAAGCGGTAAAGCATATATTTTTCCGCTTGATCGTATTTCAAGCCGCGCAGCTGTAAACAAAACCGCCATATTATCGTGAGCGTCCTCAACCTTGAAAGCGTGTTCAGAGAACATCAAGCGCTGTAGCGCTACATGTATAAAATTTCCCTGTCAACGACTTTGTTCTACAAGGTCGCTGTTTCGTCCACTAAAGGAAGGCAAAGTCATTGACAATGCCCTATGAAATTAAGCAATAGATGGCGCTAGCATCATCTCCCAATTATTCTAGTATATTTATTAAAAATTTGAAAACTCATCAACCCTACAGGTTTTCTATGCTACACCCATATGGGTAGAAAGGGTCATTGATTGTACAGCACATAAGATACATTTTGGTATAATTGTTTAATCAACGAAAAAAAAATTACTTACCTAGTTTTTAATAACTGAAAAACGACACAAGTATTGTTTGAAAACAATATGGAGTATATGGATGGTCTCAGTGGTTTGCTTTTCCACCTCAATTGTTTTTAATGTTTGTTCTTGACACAATAAATCTGCATAAAAAGAAGCAATGCTTCATAATAATTGAAAAAAAAATACTATTTTAAATTCATGATTTATTTAAATGAAACACTTTGTATCAATAAGTATTTGTTACATTTAAGTACTTGTAAGTTTTTAATTGAAGGAAATAATTAAATTGTTAATTATTTTTGCAATACTGTCTTTAATTTTAATTAAAAATGCAATGAAAATATTTTCAATTACAACATTATAAATTCTTAATTTTTTACTTTAACAGTAAGTATATTAACAATTAATGACTATAATTTCAAGTGTTTTAACTTATGAATAAATTAAAAGTAAACCTATTGTTAGAGAATTTTAACAGTTTATACTTATCAAACTAAAAGTAGACCTTACTTTGGTCACTAAATAAATATTAATTACATATTAAAAAGTGTTTTATTTAAATCTTTAACAACTTGAAATAGGATCTTCAAATATCGAAATCATAAGCAATAAATAAACGTAAATATTAAATAAATGTTCGAATCTAAACAAAAATCAAATTATGTGGTTATTAGAATATAAAAATAAATTAATTACAGTGCATAAAGATATATTTAAGTCTTCATGTACAAGCAAATATTACATAATCCGTATAATAAGATAACCCTACATTTCGGTGGGAGACAGCGGCGGCGTCCGCACCGACAGAGTGCTTGTGTGCCGGGGGCACGGCACGTGCCGCATTCAAACACTGCGCTTACACATGTAAGAAAATGAATTTTTTTCATATATATATATATTTATAATATATATTTTTTTTATTTATATATATATTCGAATAGAGAACAAATAATCACAAGTTAACACTTGTCCCTATCGCCAATACCTCTTTACCACTGCTCTGCATCTACTACATTATATATATTATATAGTGTTTAGTATATTATATAAATTACGTCTAAGTTCAGCTCGGATGGCCCTTGTGTTTTCTTGGCGCGGGGTCGCAGGCCCTGTCCGAAAACAATAAAGCGGATATCAAAATAATAAGGATGAGAGTAGAGAGAGAGACATGCAAACTACAAATAGGATAATCAATATAACAATTATATACACCAACGATGAATAAAAGAAAATTATCCCACTGCTGCTGCTACCGCTTGGTGTACATATAACGTGATTTTGGTTAAGTTGCATAATCTCGCATGCTTCCTCTGATTTTTTTTCTTAATCATTTTTTTTCTCAAATTAAATAAACATAATCATTTAAAAAAAACTATTGAGCTATACCTACATTGGTTTCTCCTCTTTTTTGACATTTTATTTTTCGACTTAGATTTCTGTTTTTTTATTTTTTATTTAATCATCATCATCTCTAGTCTAGGTTTCCCTTAGTATTTACCAAAATAATAATAAACATGAAAATTAAATTTAAATCATTTAAAAAGAGACGCGCGCTAAGCTTGCTTTTTCGTTTTTTATACGGGTGTTAAGTTTCTGTTTTGTTTTGTTTGTTGTGGTATGTGTGTGTGTATATGTGTTGTCTGTACATTTACGATTATAAACTCTTCATTTTTTCTTCTCCACTCCTATAAAAAAAATGAAAGAGATTACTGGTTCCACTTGTTGGTTAATCCTGGCCATGCCTGAAAATAAAAATTATTATTACAATTCTTTTATATATTTTTTTAAAATAAGACAATTAAATTAATTTCCAGTCTACTTTTAGTTAGTTCCATTGATTCTGGTAAAGTGGAAGGGGTAGGTAGTTTTAGTAGGAGCTAACACTCCATCCGAAAATAATTCTCTTTGAAACCATAAAAAAGTTAAAAAAAAAAATATTCAACCTTAGAAAAGTAATTTATTTACTATACCAGATAGTAAATAAATTACTAGTTTAAAGAAAATATTGTTTTCACTTTTGTTATGATTTGCACATCACAACAAAAGTAGAAAATGAAATATTGATTATTTCAGTAATTAAATATGAAATAAAATTCTATAAGATATATAATTTAAAACATAATGCAATTATAATTTCCACTAGGATTAAATGATTTTCGTTTCCTGGTCACAAACATGACCTTTAGTAGACGAAAAATCGGTTCTCTATCATCTACCTTGTAGACCCAAATTGTTGACAATGCTACTTATAATTAGGCAACAGATGGCGCTTTGTGCTATCTTTCCAATTATATAGGGATTTAGATTGAATTTTTGGCATTTGCTTTTTTTTGTTTTAAATAAAATGTATCATTTAAAAGTGACAGTGTCTCACACATGACTAACATACTTCTGAACCACTTTTAAGAACATTAAACAAATATTGTATACAATTTAAAATATTTATTACATTTCAAAAGACTTAGATGACTGGAAAAAAAATAATATACTTGAAATCAACAAAAACAAAAAAATTTACTATTTTTTTTTATATTATTTTCAGAAATCTACGCCAATCAAATAACAGGAAATAGTGTCCAACCCGCAAGACATTTATAAATTGTACATTTTAATTGAAAAAAAAAATACAATAAAATTTCCTATAGTTTCCTATTAATTAGTTTAAATATCTATAAACAAGTGAATACAAAAATGATACAAGTGATTAACGACAATATAGTGGAAATAGTTCAATGAAGTGAAACATAATTTATAGTTAAAGATTACTTAAATAAATAATTACTTACATGTTGCGGTTTGTCTTGCAAGTCGGACATATTGGGACGTGTTTCCCACGATGATAGGTCTACTTTTAAATCGGGGGGAAAGTCGGGCGGCGGAGGGCGCATGCTACTCAATTGCGGTTGTTGCTGAGCATAAAAAAACTGATGCATGGAAAAGTTGTTCTCCAGCGGCATTCCGTGCTGCAATACAAAATTAACATTATTTACCTTAAAGAAGCATTTTTTGACCCTTCTTACCTGTAAGGTGGAATCCATTAAATGAGTCATATCATCGGAAACCATGGAATGAATTCTGGGCATCACAGGCGGCATCCTGTTATCCATGCTGTTAGACCTCCCTCCTGTCCACAAAGGTCTCTGCAGGATTTTCTCGTTTCCGGACATCATCCAGTTAGAGTTTTCTATAGTCGGATTGAAAGCCTTCCTCGCCCTCTCCGTTCCAATCGGCTGCGGCTTGCTGCGATCTTCCATATAGTGATTCTCGTTCAGCAGCAAGTTGGGTGGTAAATTCGGCGACATCGCCGGGGAGTTGTTGACCAAATCCGCGCCGTTTTCCAGCGCCTCCGTAGCCCGCGCGATGTGCTGAAGTGTCATCCCCGCCATTCCGCTCATTATGTCGGTCTGTTGGATGTTGAACGGCGCCGGCATTTGCATCATCGGCCAGGCGTTGCTTTGCGTGGCGACCGCCGAACGGTGGAAGTTCGGAACGATCGGCTTGGCGATCGGGGATGGGTAGCTGTTGCTGTTCTGGCTGCCAGAGAGCTGGTTCGGGTATCCGTTGTACATCTGCTGGTTCTTCCCAAGGAAGTCTGGGGCTTTCGGGTTCAGCCGTGACATGCTGACCGACATGCTCTGTTGCTGCTGCTGCGGTTGGGAATAGCTGAGGTTTCCTTGGAATGGTTGGAGTAGCGGTGTTTCGTGCAGCATGGGTGGTGTGTCGGAGAAGTTGCTGGCTTGTTTATACAAATTTGTATCGGAGTGTGTGAGATGCTGCATAGAGCGATCTGCTTGGGAGAAATAGTGCCCTCCGGATATATCATTCTGATTGGTCTGACTGGCTGGGCGGTTGTGAGGTAAATTACTTCCGATTGGCGGCAATGGTTGGGTTTTTGTTTCCGTGAAATTATGGTAGCTAGTGCTCGAACTCATTGGTAGATTTGGAGGAGTGGTGCTGTTACTGCTCGTCTTCGAACTAACAGGCGAGCAAACTGCTGTTCCTCTGTACCCGGGAGCTTTAGCTGCGTCAACTTGGGGAGGTTCTTCATCCACGAATTTCGGTTGTGTTATTGCCTGAGAGTTATTCCCGCCAGTTACAGCTGCGAAATTAGTTGTAGGCTTTTGCGACTCGTGCTCCCTTCTCCACATTGGCTGCTGCGCAATTGTGTTGTTGAATAACGAATAAACTTGTGTGGTGGCAACTGTTGTCACTGGTTGAACCAGTTCCTCCGACTGGTGAGTGGTTTGATTTTGTGCAATTGGTGTTGGGCTGCAAGGCTGACTAATAACAGACGAATGTTCTGACGTGCTGGACGCTCCTGACACGCTAACGGTGTTTGCATTGGTGAACGGTTTTCCCGAAGGAGGGAAATGTATATTTGGTGGGGCTGATGAAGTCGGAACTGGCCTCAAGTGATGTTTAGGACTCGATTGATTACTAACCATTGGTGTTGAGTTACTTTGCTGTGGTGACACAAGACCGGTGCTCGATGGAGGCACGGTCAATCCAACACGTGGTTTTCCATTATTCAAATGAGACTGACTAGTGGTGGTCGTCATTTCTGTTAATTTGGCAGCAAATGTTTGCGTGGCTGTTGTTGTGATCACTTTAGTGGTACCCCGTGTGGAGGTAGTTATGGTGGACGGGTGGGACGCCGCTGTGGTGGTGTTACGGGAGTTATGTAAAGCCGCTGCAGCAGTCGCATTTTTCTCAGCTTGTGCTAACAAACGGGGTGCGGTTACTCTAGGAGTCGCTGTTGCTGTCGGCGCTCTGGGTTTAATTGTAGTTGTACTGAATCTACTCGGGATGCTTATCGGCGCAGTACTGATTTGCGGTTTTTGTTGAGTTACTACAACCAGGGATGATGATTGGCTAGTTAAAACTTTACCCGTCACCTTCTTTGTCTAAAAAATAAATAAATAAACAATGTTAGAAAATAGAAATAGCTTTTTGTATACAGAAATACACCATTATGTTTCATTCGGTGTACTCAATAAAAACAATGAATGAAAAATTAATTATACCAGAGCTTACTAAATATACAAGCCAGAATGTTGGAAAGGGGGGACTCAGAGATAAACACATTTGCATACAGCTTGGAGGTGAGCTTGCCTAGCGCACTGCTCTAATGCAAGTAACCCACTTGCATTAGAGCAGTGCGCGAGGCAATAACAATTATTGTCACATGTAGTTATAATGAAAAATATTTAAATTTTCTATTAAAATATTAATATCTTATTTAGTAAAAATATTTTATTTAGATGATGAAAATGTAACTCCAAATTAGGTAAAGAAATGATTGTGAACGGGAGATGTTTTCGTCAAGTTGAATCGTACGTGAATGAATTTTCCTGTGTGGACTACGAGATTTCGAACTTTGCACTCTAATATTTCCATCTATATATTTAGTAGGCTTTGATTTTTACTTATAAAAATATCTTTATTGACATATAAACAACACATTTACAACAAAACTAATAAATTCCTTATATTTGTTTAAATAGTTGCAAGAAACCATTTGTATCGCATTTTTGATAATAGCATTAGGCCAACAACTAGTTGAAATAAATTAAAAAATAAAACAAACCCAAACGATTTTTTAATCGTTTCAAATATACTGTAAATGCAGCTTTTTATAAAAATATAAATCGAATAAAAATATCTCAAAAACTCACCCCAATTTGAGTTTTATCCCAAAGAGTAGTAGTGGACGTAGGTGTTTTGGTGGTCTTCGGCAACATTTGCAGGATATCCACGTCTGGATCACGGATCAAAATTGCTATCAAAGAATGTGCATGCTTCGTCGCATCAGCTGTACCCCTATTAAACAAAACAGAAAAATAAATCAAAACAAATTCCCATTAAAATTCTTCCACTAATCATACTTAATGGTAATAATCCTTTCCCCTTGACCTTTGCTCTGTTTCTCCACTTCAATGTGAGCGCCCGTCGCACCACGGATAGCATTGATGTTGCTGCCACCACGCCCAATCACCCTCGATATGGCGTTGAGTGGCACAGAAACCTTCTTGATTCCGGATTCGTTCGAGGAAACCGTCTGCACTGATGATTTCCTGACGACTTCCTTCCAACCCTCTTCACGTTTCCCGGATTGTTTCGGGCTTGTCGATGAGTTTAGTTTACTATTAGGTGATTGTTGGACACTCTCCGTTTCATTGTGACTGTGGAAAAAAAAAATAAAACAAAACATTGTTAGAATGTTTCGTAAATAAAAGTTAGGTGATTGAAACATTGTTATTATAAAGGAATCAAAAACTTTGGTGTAAACAAACTTTAATTCCAGAATCATTAATATTTTTTTTGTTTTGCTTATTTAATGACCCGTTATTAAGAATAATAGAAAAGATTTTTATTAAGTTTTCACACCTAAAAGATTCAAGAAACACTGTTGATTACTTTAAATCTGTTCATTTGTTCTGCACTAAGTTGAACTGAGTGTAGAAAGTGTAAAAAATGCTGCACTAATCCATATAATGAACAAACCTATTGTTTACATTACAATCAAGACTATTATAGCCATTGAATATAAATACAGTTAAAACTTCTTTTCATTGCAAAATGTATAATGAAGTAGAAAAGTTCAGCGAATATGTTAATAGAATCTAATTTATGATTACTAATGTATATAAAAAAAATGGTCAAATTCATGAAATTGGTGTTAGGTTGCAAGGTGCTGGACACTTCTAATATGTTAACTGTGTGCACTGGTGAATGGTTTTTCTGAAGGAGGTAAATTTTGAACATTTGGTTGGAAGTGGACTCAGTTCTCAGCGGTGGAGTCTGCTAAATGTCACCATTATTTCACTGTAATCATTCTCAAACTAAGTTTGGGAATGATTAAGTGATTAATTTTTTCATATTGATCAAAATATTCAGATTTTTTTCATGAATTATTGTTTTACCTTTGTGATTTTTTACTTTTGCTGGACACAAAATTCTCGTTTCCAGTCGCCTCAAAATCGTCCCTCTCTGCTGGACTTCTGGTAGAATCAAATATCAATCCCTTCCTAACATTCTGCGTGTTTCCACTCGAGCTCTTGGAGTTCTTGCTACTGTCCTGTTTCTCACTGCGCTTCTCCTCCTTCCCGTCTATCTTACTGCTGCTGGTAGAATTCAGATTGTTTTGGTTGCGGCTTTCATTCTTCATGGCGCTCGAGTTGTTCTTTTTCTTCTTCTTGTCCTTCCTCTTCTCTTTCGACTTGACGTCGTTGCTCGAGCAGCTCCCTTGACTGTTGGCATCGATGCCGCTGTCTCCCTCTTCTTTATCAGCGGAGGTCTCCCCGTTGCGGATGGGGCTGTTGTTCTCTCGACTATCGTCGTCTTTGACTTTGTCGATTTCGTCTTCGCATTTGTCGTTCTTCTCGTCGTAGTCTTCGTTCTTTTTGTTCTCTTCGTTCAGTTTTCGTTTCTCCTCTTTCTTCTCGAGTTTCTTCTTCTTCTTGCGCTCCCGCCTTCGGGCCGCGGCTGCCTTTTTGGATTCCTCACGGTTTCTCTCCATGTCCAATTCTTCGAGCAGAATCGACGCGTTTTTATTGGCTTTCGCAGCTTGAGTCTCTTTCGCGGCCCTAATAGTTTTCACGCATTCCTGGCATTTTTCTAGGAGCTCTTTATCGTTCACGGTTGAGATGTACCGGATCATTTCTTGATCGCTGGGGAATTGCGTGACGTAATTTACCATCCATTTGACGACTTTCGTATGTCCTTTTCTAAAAGCGGCCATCAAACAGGAGACTTTCCTGTTGTCTTGGGAATCGATGTCCGCTGAGAGGTTGTAGAGGAGCTCCACGACGCTCAGGTGTCCGCCGTTTGCCGCAAGCCACAGCGGGGAGTTGCCTTTTTTGTTTTTTACCTCCACTGCGGCTGCGCGGCATAAGAGGAGTTCCACGAAGCGGACATGTCCTTTGTCCGCAGCTATTGTTAAAGCGGTGTCTCGTGAGGAGGGCACGGGTGTAGCATTGACATCAGCGCCCTTGTCCAGCAATACTCTTCCGACCTCCACATAGCCCCCGCTCGCCGCTTCCATCAATGGTGTCAATCCGGTTTTCGCTCGGTGCTCCACGTTAGCTTTCCTGTCCAACAGCAGGCTGACGACTTCGTGCCTGCCTTGGAAACAAGCAAGGGTTAGTGCGGTGTTTCTGTTTGTTTCGATTTGAGCGTTTATATCGCTTCCCATGTCCAACAGTAGTTTCACCGCAGCTGTGTGCCCGTTCATGGCAGCCAGCATTAATGGCGATATGCCCAACTTGCTGCCGGTTCTCGAGTTTATTTCAGCTCCGTGGTTTAATAACAGTTTGATTATGTTAACATAACCACCAGATGCTGCGAGACTTAGAGGGGTATAGTCGGACACGTTGCGGTGTTCCTTATTTGCATTTCTATTCAGCAATATCTCAACAACCTGAAGAAAACAAATATTTTTTTTATTTATATATTAAACTACAATGACCCTAATTGTAATCAAAGTGGGCTAGTTGAAATTTTGTTATGATATATATTTAAATAATGTACACTATTTTTAATAAGCTAATAATATTAGAGAATTCAATATTATACACTAATACTTTTTTCATAACATTTTTTTTTTAAGTTAATTACAAGGATTTCTAGTTTCATAGATTTATTTAGATTTTATTAAGCAGCTTGTATTTAACTGGGTAATAAACGCAATTGTTGCAGTGTTCTCAAGAAAATAGATTTGTGAAATTTCAAGACTTTGTATCATTAAATAAATTCCATCATACATCGTTCATTGATGATGTCACTTACAAATTAGGCAACAGATGGCACTTTGTACCATTGTTACCAGACATAACCAGAAAATGGGTGGAGTTTAATTTTTTGGGTTTAACTTCTCTCTTCGATTATTACATATGGACTGTACTCTTATAATTATTACTATTTATTATAACTTCTTGTAAGTACTTTTTGAGATTCAAAAAAAAAGATCACATTGAAAATTATAAACCCCATACTTGATTTCTTTGATTTGATTTATTACTTACTTCAAAACGTCCTCCAGAGCAGGCCAAACTCAGCGGCGTGTCCTTGGTGCGTTCCGATTGCGCCTCGATGTCGGCACTGTTCTTCAACAGGATGTCGACCACTTTTTCGTGGCCCGCCGTCGCTGCTAAGATGAGAGGTGTGAAGCCCTTCTTATCGCGATGTTCTATGTCGGCACCTCTCGCCAGAAGGAGTTCGACGAGTTCCTCGTGTCCGCCGGCGCAAGCCAGTGTGAGAGCCGTGTCGTGGTTGCTCTCCGTCTCAGAATCCACGTCCATGCAGAAGTTGGTGGAAGGAACCGCTGTTGTCGACGCTGCGGCAGCGCATTGTTGTTGAGCAGCGGGCGGCGTCACTGTTCCATATTGTGTAATCGCTAAAAAATAATGAAAATAATTTATATTTAGAACTACCGGCAGCTACTACAACTATGAAAGTTAATCCTAACTTAAAATTACAGATTTATTTAAAACAGTGGTTCCAAACTTCTTCCTGTGAAGAAACCAAACAGGTTATTTTAAAGACTTGTTATCTCGAAATTTTGACTATTGTCCCTGTTTTATATTCATTTGACAAGTAATGTTTCTTTAGTAGAAAGTAAAATAACTGCTACAATGCCTTAGCATATTTCATTTCCTACTGATTGGGAAATGTTGCTTTAAAGTATTTGTATCAAAGAATTCTATTCTTACCTGAGTTAGGATCAATTTGGTAATTTTGATTGGACTGGAAGGCCGTGGCCAATTGCTGCTGCGGCTGGTGCCTGAACACGAGTCTTCCTTTCTTCTTCATGTCCAGCGTTGTCGTGGACTTGCTGGACTTCTTGTTTTCGGTAGGTGTTGGCGTCGCTTGGGGGGTCTGCGTGGCTGCTTGCACTTGGTGCGAGGTCGGCTGCTGTTGTTGCTGCTGCTGCTGTTGCTGCTGGTGGTGGGTCAGAGTAAGGGTCTGGTGGTGCTGGCTGCAGGGAACCTGACAGTGGTGCGTCGTCTGCAGGAGGCCCGTCGGAGCCAGGTGTGTGCAGGACGTCGGAACGCATGGCTGCGCTGGCTGCACGTAAGTCTGCGCCGAGGTGCTCGGTAGCGGCGCCGACGTTGACGGAACCACCGTTGCCATTTTTTCACCTGACGTCGCACTCGGACAAGCTATTATTTCAATTAACAAATTAGTACATATTTCTTCTATTTTGTTATACACCGTAATTCGCAATAACGAAAAAAACTGTGTTTGTATAATTGAACTTTTTATTAGTAACTATTATAAGTTTGAAACTATAGTCATTAATAAAAATTACCTCCATACAAAGTTAAACTTTTTTTGAAATAATGAACTTTGTATAACTGACATTTCAGTTACTTACCAAGCGTGTGCTGTACTAAGCTGAGTCCCGCCTGGAAGCCGGCCTGGTAGATGGCGTCGTTTCTCTCGGAATTGGTAGGTATGCTGGCCACGTTTCCCACCGCCTGCAGATAGTGTTCATAGGGATCAAAAGAATGCTAAAACAACCAACACATTCCCTATGCTCAACTTGCTCAAATTAACGCCCGTCACTTAAAACAAGTTAGTAATGTTAACTAAAGACCAATATCAAAAGGAGATATTGCAAACGACTAAAATGAGTGAGTGAGTATAAGTAACCAAATCTACCACACACACGCACACAAATATACTCTTTTACTAGATAAAGAAGATAGAATCAGAGTATGATTAAAAAAAGAGTCAAGAGAATTTTGAAAATAAAATAAATTACTTGTTGGTGTCTAATTAGTTTTTACAAATATTAAATAAAAGTGAAGAAGAAAAGTTTTTCAATCTAAATATGATTTGTTGACTTATTTTTTTGTCAAGAAACATTTTTTTTTAATTAACAAATTTACTAAAAAATTTCATCACCACCACAAAGAACAAACAAGCAGAACTAAAAAAAAGCAAGTAATAAAATTTGAAGCAACATGTAACAATTTCTCACCTGTACCGGCATCTGAGCACTACTGCTGGGCACAGCGAAATACTCCACCCGTGAGACATCTGTCTGCCCCGACAGATCCTGTTGGGCGGCTACCGTCGCTGCGATCATACTCTCGTCCAGTGAGGTAGTGTATGGATTCACCTGAAATGGGAAAACAAAAAGGAGCGTTAACACACAAAAATCCAGAGAACCTCGCATTAAAGCCAAAGACCTGTAAGTTGTACAACTGAGCCTGCACTTGCTGGTCAGTTATGTCGCTGATGCTGTAACCGTCTTCAGTCAGCTCGTCACGGGTGTCCTTCACCCGCTGCTGTTTCTCCATGAACTTGATCGCTTCGTTGAGCATGTTGTCGTAAACCGTCGGTTTCCTAGGTTGTGCAGGCTGTTAAAATATAATTGTTTAAACACACATTCGACACCCTCATCTCTGCTGCACATGCATGACTCCCACTGGTTGTAAAGGCCGGACACAGCAAACTATCTAGTTACGTACCTATATTTTCGGAACTAGGCTACTTAATTGCAAATTCGGAACACTTACTTTTGATTCATTATTGATGGGCGAGGCGACAAACGCCGTCCTTATGGTGTTAATTTGAGGTGTGCTGTGGAACTGCTGCAGGATAGACGCCGTCAGCAGGTTCTCCTGGGCTTCGTCTTTCAGATCGAAGGTGTCTTGATCCAGGGTGTCCAAATCAAGGCCCTGCAGTGCTTCCTGAGTCTTGTTGGTGGTAGTGGTAGTGATTTGTTGTGGGATCGAGGGTAGCAACGCGTTGGACGGTTGCGGTTGAGTGGAAGGCGGTTGTTGTTGCTGCTGCAGCGATTGCGCCGCCTGCACCTGGCTGCCCAACAGCAACTGCTGGTTGTTGTACAGCGGTGTGGTTTGGTACTGTTGCTGCTGTTGCTTGCGTAGGTTCTTCCCTTCCTTTTTCGACACCGGTTTTGCTTTCGGTCTATCACTGATAGCCGTACTCTAAAAATATTAAAAACATAAAGATGTGTTTTGAAGATATACTCTTGTGAATACTATGTAACATACTGTTGGACAACTCTATACATATTATTGTTTATTATTTTTGTTACCTGGCTAACTTCCGCATGAGAGGTGACGGTTTGGAACTTAATGGGCTGTGTGACAACACTTGATGCCGTCGAGAGAGGTACAGCGACCGGGGCAAAATAGAAGGCCTGCTGGGTTTGGTTGGTGGTGAACGAGGCAGCTGTGGACGAGTCCCCGCCCACGGACAGCTTCAGCGGGATTCCTGGCGATTGAACACACGCTGCGCCGGTATAGAAGGCATTTTGAACCCGCAGGTTCCCGCTGGGAAACATCGAGCCCGTCATAGGTGTCGTGTTTAAATCTGAAGTACACAAAATTAAGGTGTTCATTAATTGTTTCAGCTTGTACTTCTTCATATATCGTTATTCAATTTATAAAATAACTTTTGACTTTGTATAACTGAATGAAAATAAATTAGCATTGATTGGTTGAAAGTACCTAGTAGCTAAGGTCATAAATCACTGAGAAGAAATTAATTAGAGCTCTATTTGATAGATAGTTGCTTAAGTAATTTTATTTTTTGCCTAAAAGTATATTAATAATTGTTTTGGACTGCTTACCTTGCTGCTGCATATTGATATCAATATTTAGAGTGTGGGGCAGTGTAGCATTGGTGGTAGTTGAAGAACTGTCATCTTGAGGCACTGATGCTGCATGCGTGAACAGGGGATTGTGTGTTTGCTGCATATCCTGGAACTCTCGGTCTACCCTCTGATGCATTAAAAAAAAAGATTATGTTGTTAATACATCCACAATCAACACATATTAAAAAAACATGTGTAATTATTGAGTTTGATTCAACAGACATTTGCTATTAGAAGGTTTAATTTAATAGATATTTAATGTTGGTTTTGACTTAATAGTTTTTTTTTATTGAGATGTCTGTTAATATTCGCTATTGTTAGGTTTGTTGCAAATTAAAAAAACTTATCAATGAAGTATCAACACAATAGACGAGGTAGTTCAAGCTTAGTTAGCAATGTGAGTCTTATGTGTGATAAACTTGTTCTTGCATCAACCGTTGATAGAAGTATTGTACAAGATTGGCAATAGAGTGAATTTCCACCATTTTTTTAGTGCTGTCATATATTGCATAACATATAAACCAACGATTTAACTGTGATCGCTTCCTACGCGGAAAATTTTCGATATTCCTAAGGATGCACTGTCAATGCAGAAAGTTTAAAAAGTGCAATACTAGTTCATGTATCGGCCTTTTGGATAATGAATGTGTATAACCTGAAGAAAAGTTCATCTGATATAATACTATACTTTAATATAAAGGTGGATACTGTGTAATGCATGTCTTAAGCGTTGGACAAAATAAATCATTCTGTAAGATTGCTGAATAACCCTCTCTTTAGTTGCATTGAAGAGTGGTATAATTTATCATTTATTTGTTTCTCATTTAATACTCTCTAAAATACTATTTTTTACAATAGATAGTTGAGAATAAAATAAAAATTTTTGAATGTAAAACAAACCAAGTTATTTTATTTACAACTATTTGTGGTAATAATTACTTACATGTAATTCCTCCAATATTTGTTGTTTCTTCTGGGTGCTGCCCTCGTCGGACGACGAGGAAGTGGTGGGGGTGGGCGTCGTGGTAGTCGGACACACAGACGGAACATGCGACGTTGAGGACGTGACGCGGTTCTTCTTGCTCTTGATGTAGTCGAGTATGCTCTTGTTCTTGTCGATGATGAAGCCGGGGTCCTGCTTGGCGAGGAACTCCATGGTGGCAGTGGCGGCGTACACCTCGCAGTCGTCCAGGTCGCTGAGGGTGAGGGGCTGGGTGCGCACCTGCTGCGCCTCGGCCGACGTCAGACCCCCGTCGAAGGACGCGCTGCCGCCGGCCCTGCTGCCCGCCCCCTTCATTAAACGACCGCCGTCCTTCAGCTGTTGCCCGTCCGGCAGGAGCCGGCTCGGCGAGGACAGGTTCGCCTGGATCTGCTTGCTAGCCTCGCCACCGCTTCCGCCCCCGCCTCCTCCACCTCCGCCGTCGCTGCTAGAGTTCTGCGCCTCCTCCTGCGCCACGATCCGCACGGCTTCCGGCACTTCTTGCAGAAGGTGTGCAGAAAATTCTTCTGCGTAACAAATAAAAATAAAATACCAGACCAGAATCCAAGAAAATTTGAAAGTCAACCCATTTACCATCCCTGTCGCAGACCCGTCATAGACCCTTCAAACTTGCTAACCCCCCTGAAGACTTTTAAAAAAATCGTGAAATTTAAAAGTTCACAAAATCCCCCATCCATAAGCGCCTGTTACCACAAAAATTGGTTATAGATCTTTCTTTCAATAATAAAATAATAAAGATTGGTTTTCCATCTTCCTAAAAAAAAACCTTAAAAATTATCCTTTTTGAGGGTGATTAAGATAAGTGGAGGCATTTGGGCGAGGAGTGTGAGAGAGAGTACGCAAAAAATGGTTGTTGGGAAGAAAGAGGATTGATGAGTGAATGAGATAGGATTGAGCTGACGTAAGGATCCTGAAGAGACTGGAGTGGAAATGAAAAGAGAAAAGAATGATGTTTGAGTGATTATGCCAGTAGATCTTTCAATCTGGTAACAGGCGTGAATTAATTAACATTCCCCAAAATTTTAGTTATAAAATTATAAATTTACCAATAAAGAAGTTACAATAAAACATTTTTTGTTTATACTTACGGGATAGTTCTTGGAAAAAATTAATTTCTTGATGCTGGTAGGTGGAGGAAGGCAAAGGCGAATCAGGGCTACCAACCTGGCCCGGTAGCATGGATAGGTTGGTAGCTGTGGTCGGCGTTGGCTGGTTCAGCATCATGGAGTGAGGATAGTCCAGCAGCAATTGGACGACATTAGTATGGCCCCCTTTCGCCGCTTCAATTAACATTGTTGAATTGTCCTAAACAAAAAAACATAATTATTATTCACGTCATGAAATACAAATAGTATTTATTTCATGATTTCCAAATTTTCCCCATTGAATATATCTTAATCCTCAAAACACTCAGAATATGATTGTTGTGCTTAGAAAAAATAATATTGATTTCTAAGATATAAATTATTATATAAATCCCTTGGAATGTAAGTGAATTAATAAAAGAAAATATATAAAATGTTAGATATTTGTCTCGGGTATAAATCTATACATAGCAATAAGTTGATAACTAAGTGTTGGACATTTTTGACCGTATCCAGAATTTTGTTTTCAGTATCTATGAAGGTAGTTGAACAAAATTCATTATATTAAATGAATTTCATTTCCTGATCATAAACAGGATATTTGTGTGCAAATTAATGTGGGGACAAAACAATGATTCTCGGTCGTTTACCTTGTATACCCAAATGTTTGGCAATGCCATATGTAATTAGTCAAAAGATTGTCGTCTTTTGCTATCATTCCAATAGGCAAAAGATCTTTATCAGCTAGTTACTTACTTTTAATTTATGGGTGGGATCAGCTCTGTGTGCCAGGAGAAGCTCCACAACGGGCAGATGTCCTCCGGCACAAGCCAGTGAGAGTGGTGTATGGTCATTGTTGGTGGTTTGCCTCCTGACATTAGCCCCCTTGGATATGAGGAATTGCACTGTGCACAGGTGACCGGCACGGCACGCTTTCATCAATGGTGTTCTGCCTCCTTCAGATTCGTGTTCCTGCAAATCGCAAAAAGAAAAACATATTAAATTGATACAAATTCCAAGAAGAATCACGATGAACCCGAGTCAAAAATATCGTTGTCAATGTTTCACTATTATAACATCAGATTACATTCTGTAATTTGATATTAAATAATAGTGAAACAATATTGGTAAAGTATAAAATGTTATTCACCCCTACACCACCATTATGATAGATGGGGATTTTAGATTATATATATATATAAAATGTTATTCCAAGCATTAAAATAATTTAAAATGACAGGGTATTTCCCCGCTTCCCCGCATTCGATGCTCGAATAAACACTAGCGACGCTTGTGGTTTCCGGGAGATACTAAACGAAAATTTGAAGAAATCTTTCTATAGGAATTATTAATATAATGACCGTACCAATAGTCGCAGTTTAATCATGCAATCAATCTAGGATTTATGAATCGCGGATTCGCGAATTTTCAATACAATCCAGGATTATGTCGACTATTGTATACGCAATTCAAGAATTAATACTCAATTCTAGATCAATCCGTGATCATTAATACGGGCATAAGTAATGTAATCTGTGTTAAATACATTCTATCAAATGTCAAAAAAGTACCGTGAATTGATTATTCAAGATTTATATCTTAATATTTTTGACATTTGACAGAATGTATTCAATATTACTGAAACAATTGAAAAAAGGATGAGGTTTAAATTTATTATGTTGTTTATTGTTAAAACTCACCAAGTCAGCACCGTACTGCAACAGCGTGTCCGCGACGTCGGTGTGGCCGTTCTCGCAGGCGTACGTGAGTGCCGTGTCCCCGGTCTGGGTCTGGGCGTGCACGTTGGCGTTGTTGGCGAGGAGGTACTTGACGAGCTCGAGGTGGCCCTCTTGGGCGGCCTCCATGAGGGGCGTCGAGGCGCCCAGCTCGATGTCGGCGCCCGCCTTTATCAGGAAGTCCGCCACCTCGGTGAAGCCGCCGCAGCATGCCAGCGTCAGCGCCGTTTCCTGCGTCTCGTCCGTCTGGGCATTTATGTTGGCACCTAGAAAAAATCAACGAAACATTAACAAACAAATAAAACACACAAAAAAACCATATCGTAGTGGACCAGGGCCGTAGCCACGGGACAATTCGTGCGTAGAGAACATTTTTTATTATAGATTTTCAAAGCAAATTTATACAATTAGATTTAGCGAATTGTTTTTACTGTATTATCCTTTTATAGCTTTTATATTTTTTATAGAATTAAGGGCTCAATCCTAGTATACGTGCTACACTTCACCATGAAGTTGGCCGCGTTACAGCGCTCATATCAGACGTTTCAAATCAAGAACGTGCAGCCAGTATAACACGACTTACGACCACGAGATGGCGATTACGAGTTACCCTAGATTAAATATTATTATTCATCATAATTAATAAATAATATTATGGATTATTCCATAAAAAAGGCGATCCATAGGTTAGGAAAATAAAAGGTTTTGAAGATAGAAAGCGAACATTAAAAAGAGTTATTACATAAAAAAAGGCGATCTATAGGTTAGGTAAATAAAAGGTTTTGAAGATAGAAAGCAAACATTAAAAAGGGTTATTAATCTATTATTGCATAGATTAAACGAAAAAAGGGAGGATATTTAACAGTTTAAACTAAATGAGAGAGAAAAATGCAGAGCACCATTCCGTTGGATGGCCATCTATGGTCTGCGTTGAGAACTAATGTACAAATGAAAACGCAAGTTCACCGTCGAACGTACGCTTAATGAATGACGTGCGGATGACGTAGTTTTGTGAAAATTAAATTCAATAATTTCCTTAATAAATGCCGTTTTAACACGATAAAAGCGTGCTGAAGGGTAACACTAGCGTAAATAGGTGCGGAAAATAACTACAGAATGGTTTTTATAGTGATGGAAATACGAAAAATCAGTGACATAACCTTCCGACTTTCGAGCTGAATTGTGAAAAAAAATACAAGTCTAAACACCCGAAAACCACCAAAAATCAACTCCTAAGATCATCATTCATCATAAAAATACCCTTTTATAGGGCTTTGTTTCGAAAATAATGAAATAAGAGGTGTAGCACGTATACTAGGATCTAACCGAATTAAGAATTCAATATCTGACTACGTCCATTGTGGCTGATATACATGTATATCATCAAATAGGATAGTAATTCATTCCTCTATTGCAAAAACGTAATATTTTTTTACAATAGGAAAATCTCTTTAGTCGTTACGGGGGTGGGGAAAGAGTAATATTTTTATATTATAGTGATAAAAAAATAACGTACACGTACACGTTATTTTCTACACTTTTTTTACAGAATAGCCCCAATATTTTCCCCTCAGCGGCGGATCCAGAAGGAGTTATTTGGAGCTTCCATTTATCTTTGATAAATTTGCCCCCTTGACACTTAAAAAAAAGAATATTTCTTAGTGGGATCGCCCTTGTTTCCGCTTGATCACCATTCAAGCAGAACAAACTCTAAACAACCGCCGCATTTTTATAAACGCGTTTGTCGTTAACCTCACATTTTAGATTTCAATTATTTTTTTAATTAATCTATCCACCATTAATAAAAATAGGCTAATTTAAAATTCGAATAAAGCCATAGTATTAGTAAAAAACATGTTTTTTTTTTGTTCATGATCTTTGAATTTAAAAGTAAATATAGTCATAGAACATTTTTTCTCTTCAAATCGCTGAGAGCGGCCATATGGACGTCATTGCAAGGCCAAAAAAGGAACAAATAATAGTCACAGAATAAGAAAAACTATAGCCACATAAATCTATGCCTGCCCAGGAAACATCAAGAGCTAAAAACGCGCCCATTTTTTTTGTTTTCAGAATAATTAATGGTTGTTAAGATCAAAGTCGCATCGATTTACATTAAAATAATTGACAGTTTGTTTGGTGTCAAAAAACGGTGCAATCACGCAGTAAGTAATCGATGCTTTCTTTTAAATAAACAAATAGCTATTGTTTTAATAATCAATTTAAATAGTACTCACATTTTATAATCCCATTCATTTCGCTTTAGTATTAATACGTATATTTTATTTACGTTATTTTATATTTATTACTGAACAGGTAAGTATAGTTATTTGTCACAATGGATAAACAAATGCTAGTAAATTGATTGTACTGCACATATGAATCAGATTTTTAGTAAAAAAAAGTTTTTTAAATATTATAAATACATATTCAAGGCCAAGATATGCGTTGCATGCTTGTTTAGAGAATATTGTCAATATACAATAGTTGCATAGGGCTTACTACGTCAACGTCTTAAATTTTTTCAACTATTTGTAAATAAAGCAACGAATTTTTAAGTTTCACAAAAAAATATGTTACAATTGTTTCGCCAATGCGGTGGCATCATCAGGCAGAGGATTTTTTGTTATACTTAAAAAAACTTTGCATTATTTATAAATAGTATATTATGGAGTTTCATCAAGTAAAAACCACAGCGAACATTTTTTCAATACAAGACAGTTCATTAAAAAAAAATATATCAAAAATCTTTCAAAAAATCACTTTAGTTTGGAATATATTAAATAACAAAATTAAATTTTAAATACTTCTTATAAACTTCATTTTTCAATACAAAACAGTTCATTTCATCATTTTAAAAAAAAAAAAACTCGCTTTTTTATGAAATATATTAAATAACAAAATGAAATTTTGAATACTTTTAATATATTGAATAAAATGATTACAAGTAGTGATGGGCAAGGAAAAAATGATTATTTAAACAATCGATTTATTTGAAAACTCCAAAAAATAAAGAATATTTAATTTGAAAATGTCTCAATCAGTTATGGAAATATTAATTATAACAACTACATTTAAGTTTTTAATTACACATCTTATAGAATTGATTTAATTTTCATTTGATTACTAAAAATAATTGATTATTTTGTATTTGATTACTCTAGTTACAAATAATGTTGCATCGACAGTGGAACAACATTAAATGCTAATTTAAAATTGGTACAACATTTTTCTTATGTTTATTTTGTTTAGAGGGTAATTTTTATTTAGAATTAATTTTGTTTTTAGTAAAGTTTACCTTGGCTGAGTAAAAGTGCGACCATATCCTCGTGGCCCTCGCGGGCCGCTTCCATGAGCGGCGTGTACCCCTCGTCGTTGACCTCCTCGATGTTGGCGCCGCGCTCGATGAGGAGCATGGCGAGATCGACGTGGCCCCCGCACGCGGCCAGCGTCAGCGGCGACTCGAAACTGTCCGTCGGCATGTTGACCTGCGCCCCGGAGTCGAGCAGGAGCCGCGCGACCTCAACGTGGCCGTCCATGGAGGCCTCCATGAGGGCGGTGTGCATTTCGTCCGTCTTGTGCTCCTGGTCGGCGCCGGCCTCGAGCAGGAACTTCACCATGTCCAGGTGGCCCTTGTAGCACGCCAGCGTCAGCGCGGACTCCTTGAACTCGTTGGAATGGGTGTTGATGCCGGCGCCGTGCATCAGGAGGATCTTGGCGAGGCCCACGTGGCCGGCGCTCGCCGCCTCCATCAGCGGCGTGTGCCCGTTCTCGTTGTGATCCTCTACGTTGGCGCCGTTCTCCAGCAAGAACTTTACGACTTCTTGGTGTCCGCCGGCGCAACCGTACATCAATGGAGTATTCCCTACAAAAAAACGCATTAAAGTCAAAGTATTCTGAAAAAAGGTAATTCAAATATTCAGAGGAATAATTAATTAATTAAAAAAATGTGAATGAGAATTCTAAACAAGAAAGGAAATTTAAATATTCAAATGAATAATTAATAAATTAAAAAAAATGTAACTATGATCTGGCAAGGCTGAAAAATTACGACTCAAACTAAAGCAGGCATATATGATTTTAATCTACAATTATTCAACTATTCGGGATTATTCTGTAAGGGACATGTTAAATTTAACGTGTGCGTTATTTTTTATCATCACAGTCTAAGCAGCTTTTTAACAGATATATATATATATATATATATATATATATTCATAGAATGTGAATTTAATTAATAACGCACACATACAACAAAACGATCAACCGCATTTTCTTCTTCCAGATCCTTCACTCTTAGCATAACTGCCAGACTCCAAGTACTAACAGTAAGCATCTTGAATGGTACTACAAGGTATACCCAATGAACGAGACACGTAGTGCTTGCTATGGTCATCTTCAATTAAAGCCACAATTTGAGACACTTCCGCAACAGTTACCTTCATTCTGCTTTTTTTATTGCGATATTTATTAACTCTATAACTACTATCAAACGATTCACATGAGCCCATTTGATTTTGCCACACATAAATGATAAAATAAGATCTATAATCTTTTAATGAGTAAATAACAAAAACTTCTTAATCTCGTTAAAAACAAAATTTATAGCTTAAAAAGAAAGGAGGGAATGGAGAAGACATCTTAATTTTAGAAACTATACTTATCATAAAAACCTATATATATGCCATTAAGACTAGGTTTTAAAAATATGTTATGGTGGCCGGTTTAGGGATTTTTTCTTGCTTTTGTCAAAACTATATAGTTTCGCTTTTTCTTCATCATTACGCATTTTCTTTTTAAAGGTTGTCTGCATTAGAGGTCCTTATTAGTTGAATACAAAGGTCAAAATAGATCTATTTTTTGTCATTAATGAAGCAATTATAAAACCCTTGGTTCTTTGTTTTTTTAATTCTTTTATCAATAACAAAAGGTCAGATCTATTTTATCTTTTGTATTGAACAAATGAGGACTACTAATGCAGATAGATAACTTTAAAAGAAATTCATAATGATGAAGAAAACGCGAAACTATACAGATTTAACAATAGCAAAAAAAAATCCCTAAACCGGCCACCATAACATATTTTTAATACCAAGTCTTAATGGCATATGTTACTATTGTACCCTGTAGTTCCAACGTTTATCTATTTTTATGAATTTTTGAAAATTTCGCTCAACACGACATAATATGGAATAAATGAAAACACTTTTAACACTTTGAATGGTTATAAGTGTAACTCTATCGGAACTGTCATTAAAACATGACAAATTTAAATTTTAATGACAGTTCCAATAGTGTTCAATTATTTTTTTAATCAGATTAAAGATTTAAAATTAGTGATGAGTTAGATCAAACAATGTTCGATCACTGTTCTATCTTTCACTTGTTCGACGACACGAATTGTTCGAACGGCTCGAATTGTTTAAATAGTACGGTTCGAACAGGTGCCGGATTCTGAATGAGTCAATCCATTTATTCCTACTATGCTAAACCACTGTTGAGATAGATAGTACTCGATCGGTTCGAAAATGATCCTTTTAATAATAGATTTTGCCCATCACTAATATACCGTTCGAACCCATCGATCGGATAGTTGTTGGAACGGTTCGATCGTTGAGATCTTCAATGTAACCCACCACTAGTTAAAAGTGTTTTGTTTTAATAAATGAATATTTTAACGTACCTGATGTGGATTGCGCGTTTACATCGGCTCCGTGCACCACCAGCAGCCTGACAATATCCAGATGGCCAGCGGAGGCTGCTTCCATCAAAGGGGTGCATTCCCCTTTGATACCACGGTCTTCTACGTTCGCATGCATTGCTAATAATACCTGAAAAGTAATGAAATAAGCATATTATTATTTCGTTCATTAGCGCAGTGTTGTGTTTCACATGAATTTGATTTTACTTGTTGTTGACACTCTTTTGATTTACCTAGGAATAACCCTATATTCTTTAGTTATTTGAAGATTTTATTAATAAAAAAAGGTATAACCCATGGCAGTCTATAAAAACAGACGGAATTTTTACGCGAGTTACGATTATATATATATAAGGACAAAAAGCTGTCATTCTTACAACTCAATCCATTTAATCCTCATCTATTTCACAACATTCATTCCCTTCCCCTGTGGCTATTGAGTGGTTAGCTACTCATTAGCCACAATTTCCGATACTTCTCATACTCTCATACTTCTGATTTGTCTCATACTTCTCATTTGTTCTTTGGTAGAGTCCCGCACACAAACTTGGATTCAACAAGCTGCGGGGTCTACCGTGCTCTCGAGCATGGATGTCTGAAAGGGGCAGATACCCAAGTTGGAAATGTAGGCCTTCCCGTGGCACCCCCATGTCCATATCTTGGATAGGGCTAAATGAATGCGGCGCGGTCGACTCAGCCCTGGTGCTTCACGCTATTAAATGAGGAGTCGGGGACCGTTAAAAGCCTAAGGGTGTCTATTCGCCCTTCCGGTCCACACATGACGTCGATATCATCACGATCGAGCGGTGCTCCAAATGGTCATACACCGAAAGACAGGAGCAAGTCATATCTAGTAATAGGTCATGCATGTTGGTAAATGAAAGGATGGCAAAGAAAGTGCCAAAAACGTGGATGAGAACAGAAGATTGTTAGTGACTCTTGTTTTCTCATGCACGTTTTCCGTATTTCCTTTGCCATCATTTCATTTTCCAATTCACTCAAATTCGTTTCATAATTTATTATTCATCTCACAGACTCGCCATGCATACTTCCACTATTCGTTTACTGAAGCAGAATGTGCCTGGGAGGAGTCGAATTTCCATCCCCCGACATCTGTTTGTTTTTTTTTTTTCACACATTCATACTGTTTCATACCGAAACTTTTATCACTTGTCGAAATGCGGGCTTTTCTACAATTACGGTAGAAAAGTACTGTCAGCAAATCTACGAAATGCACCAAAAATTTCAACCAAGACGAGACCAAAAACGCCTTTAACAATTTTATCGCGTCGAGAACTCCAGAATTTTATTCTACAAGGTATATATATATAATTATGCAAATAATTTAAATCCTCTTGAATATTAATGAAGTTTGATAGTAAAATAATTAATGCCCGTTTGCACCGATTTTACTTTAAGGCCTCCTTTGTCAAGGGTTCCTTAAAAGTTAAGGAAAGAATAGTAGAGATTGAATTGCACCGCTCATATAAAATCTCTCCTTAGTTGGGGGGAAAATCTAGTGGAAAGTCGGTGCCTAACTTCATGTCGTCTATTATTCTTGCTTGCTAACCTTGAAATCATAGAAAATTATTATTAATTTTAGAAAATCACATTTATTTGGGATAATTATTACCGTTATAAACATTATAGTAATCAAAAGAAACTTTAAATAATATATTTATTTAAGAATGTATAAATTTCACCATTTTTTATAACATTATTCGTTCGCTTTCTCTACTTTATTCGTTATCTATAAATTTATAGGTTAGAATCAGCCGTACGTCAACGCTAAGGCACCCTTAGTGAAGTTAAGCCGCCAACATCGGCGGCTTAAATTTAAGACCTTAGACATTGTGCGCGCGCGGTGCAAACCAAATGTCATAAGTTAAGAATAACTTAGCACTAAGGAGTACTTAAACAAGGCGGTGCAAACGGGCATAAGTCATCTGTATAGTGTAAGTAATTGCAAAACTTCAAGCTGTTTGGTAGATCATTAATAAACAAATTGTATAAAATAGGACCAACATGGGAGCCTTGAGGTATACCTAACGTAACTATACGTCCCGTTTTGAGCGGGAATGTCCAGTTTTCAGTTAGTCTATCCCGCTGTCCCTAGTGAGAACAAAAATGTCCCCCTTTCGCAAATAGATCATACGATACTATTAATAAGGTTTTGACATTTATGGTTGCTATATTAAACAATCAACGTCTCCTTGCGTGTGATACAAAATTTAAAAAAAAAACTTTTTTAAGAAAAGTTCCCTCATTTCTTTTCACTTATTCGTGGTCGTAATAATGTTGAATTGACAACATCATCTATTGGCGATGATGAGTAACATGGTCAGTTATCCTGTTATTCATCCTTATACTGGATCACACCATCTAGTGGTCTTTACAAAATTCATTAACAGTCCCGCTTTGATGAACAAAATAGTGATGTGTCCATCATGGTACTTTCCCCTGTGAATTCGGTCAAATAAGTTTTTGATTGAATGAAAAGTTATTAAATGAAAAAAGTTCAAGCCTAATATTTGGAAGTTAGTTTGTTATTCCTTACCTTACAATGAGTATAAATTTTCCCACTCTATATAAAATTTTTAGAAAATTTCTTTGAAATATGACGACATTTTGACGTTTTATTTGACATAACAATAATTATTTAAACAATTAAAGTCTCCACAGCCAACATAAAGAAGATTACAAAAATATTTATCAGGTAGATGAAACGCTCCCGCCTATAAAATGAAAAGTGAAGGTCCTACAATGACAGTTTTAGAGCAAAAAATATTTATTTTTTAAGATCTGCAACTTTTATTTGAAACAATTTTAACCGAAATCAAAAATCGCTAAGTAAAGTTGCACTTAATGAGTATTGATTCTGACCAAAAGCTTTTCAGATCATTCCATTGTAATAAAAAGCTTAGATATAAACTTTGAGTTTAATCCATCTAGTCGTTTATGTGCTATCGCGGAAACACAGATACACACACTTTTTTTCAAAACTCGACGAACTCAGGGAACCTCAAATCGTGTATACTTTCAATAACAATTCTTTCACTTGGACAGGGGTCCGGGGAAAGTAAAAATAAATTAGGCATACGAGATGTAGTTTTGATTTTAACTGAAATGCAATTATCTAGTTTTACCTATTTGATATCTGTTTATTTAACAATATTCTTAAAAAAAAAGAATGTACATCGACTCATTCGGAATCTGGCCCGAGAGGATGTTCTTACGTCATAAATATATTGCATCAACAGTTTAATTATAATTTACTTAGAATTATTCTAGATTTATTACGTTACTTTTCAGCAAAAATGACTTTGATATGTTTTTTTATATAATTTGGTAAATGTATATATTATTTGCCCCGCGTTGTAAGTAGCCTTGACTTTTAGCGCCAAAAGTTGAATTTTAGACATAGAACATTGCAACGGTTCTCAATAGCCCGCTTTTGCAGGTAATTATCTTCGGAGAGCGGTTAAAATATGCAAATCAGTATCTGTATATTAGATTAATTTCGTAAGTAATATTTGAGCACCGCAATTTCACATTACTTGAAGCCATGATTCCCTTTATCATCGCTGCAAAAATTACGTACACTGTAAGTTTTTTTACAAACATTTTGTTTATTTTTGTTGAAAGAACTACTTCTCGGGCAAATAGCCTTGTGGGCATTGGATTACATAATAGGTGTTTGTTGTACAGGGCTGGGTCTACACTGAGATATGTGCCTCCATTTCATACGCTTGTGAGTTCGACTGGGTTGAGGTTGGGATTCAGCTCTGCTGTTTTTAATATGTGGCGGGCTTTAAGAGGGTTGTGTGTGTAATTGCGGGCCCCTATGGAGAATTTAATTTAAACCGTAAACTGAAAATAAATATGCTCAAATTGTTGGTTAAATTCGAGTGCATACATTTAAAATTTTCCAATCATTGTTTTCGAAGGCTCGTGGTTGTCTATGCTCGTCGCACCATTTCGAAGAGAGAGAGGGGGGTTGTTCCTCGCTGAATGCAGTGGCCTTCGTCGTCTTACATGTGTTACATAGCTAAGATTTATTATATTCTATCTTTAATTTTACTGGGATACTGGTTTATATAATTCTTTTTAACATGTTCAATATTTTTCATGCAAAAATTCTCCCGAGAAAAATATTGTAAAATTAGTTTAAACAAAATTGCATAAACTTATATTTTAACAAAGATTTGAATTTTGACCCGAGTTTGGTATATCACTTGCTGTTACCTATATTTTTGCTATTTATTTTGTATTTGTCAAGTGTTGATAATAACAACATCGTGATCGAAATCTGTTTTAAATAAATCAATGATAAAATGATCTTTTAAATAAATCTACATATAAGCGGAGCACTCCAAATTATTTTAAAATATCAAAAGGAAAGGAGTTAAATGAAAAATAATAAAGGTGCAGATTCTCATTATGGGTTTAATAATAAAAAATATGATACGACAAATTGTTGTAGGATATATGTGCAGAAACACTAAAAACATCACGACACCAAAAAGAGATGAAATGAAACGACGGCCGATGAACGTCGGTCGAACCTGTTACGGTGCGCACGCGTTTCATGATATACGCAGATGATTCTACGCCAAAGGATGGGAGCAAGAGACAAGGTCGAATATTAGTTCCTGTTGGACAAAGATACATATTCGCTTTTTCACGACATCACTGATGGATATGTGATGAACCTCTCAAAATTCATTTCAGTTCTTTACACACAGGACGACTCTTTAACGTTTTCTTATTTAGTTGTTATTGTTTACCTGGGCTAATTCAAAATAACCGGCGCTACAGGCGAGTGAGAGGAGACTCTCGCCGTCCTCGGAAGTCTCGTGCACGGAACGGCCCTCCGTCAGCAGTTTGCGCACGGTGCCGACATCGCCGTCGTTGCAGGCTTCCACCAGTGAGGTTTTCTCGGGCTGGCCGTGCGGGTTGTCGGAACGCATGCGCGTGAGGGCGGCGGCCGCTTCGTCCAGCGCGCTTGACACACTCGACGTAAGGCGTCTCAGCACTTCCGGATCGGCGAGGTGCTTGCCATCCTTGGTGGCCAACTGTCCGATGCCAGCCGCCTGCAGGAGCGCCTCGAGGCGCGCCTGTGTCTCCGGGTCTACGGTGCGGTCCTCCTGCGCGTTCAGCAGGAACTTCGCCGCCTCCACTTGCGGATCGTCGAATTCCTGATCGATTACAAATGACTCCACCTATAAAAAAAAAACACACAACATTATTAAATTTCATTCAATACCACAAATATTGTTTATAAACAATTAATAAAAGTTTGTTTATAAAAATGTAGTAGAACTACAGTAATACAACATATAAAATACACAACATATCGTGTAAAAAATCATTAAGCGGAGGATCAATTCTGTGTTCCGCCGGTTCGAATATAGAAATAACAATAATCATATGGTCATATATATCTTCGAGATGCCACGTCATCATTTGCACATCTTAATCACAACCAGACGCCATACAATATGACATAATATTTAAAATGACATTAGATATGTGGAAAGCTACAACAACTCCTGGAATTCTGTCCCATTTATTATATTTCTCTTTCATACATGTCATTAGTAAGCATTATAATATAAAACAGCAAAGACAGAAAGGTAGTTCAGAAAGGTTAAATAAATATATTAAAAAAAATGTTTGCACAATTTTGTTACAAAAGGTTCAATACACATCTTTGTAAATATAAATTTGAAAAATATCATTTTATAACAATGCTGAAATGAAAACCGTAACATACAAATTACACGACTTAACCTTCCCCTTAATGAATTCATTAAGGGGACCTCTTAATATTCATTTGAAATTTAAAATTTGTCAGACTTTTTCCTAAGCTCAAGAATTTATTGTTTTTACTATTTGTTGCAATCGTGGATACATTTAGTCAATAACTGACAGCTTGAGCTCACATTTAAACTTATATTAACTTTGAATTTAAAATAATTTGATTTTGGAAGTTCCACTTTTTGTTGCCTTTTGTGGTATACAAAGCACTAAATCGCATTTACAAATATTTATTCCGGTATAAAATACAACTACACGTAAAGCGCAAGTGAGTGGAGCCAAATTGATGCGAGTACACCTCGATAATGAATTGAGTGCCAACAAATAAATCAATGGTGCAAATTGCCTGGGATTTTTCACAGACACGACATCGGTCAGAAAAGAAAGCCCAGACTTTTGCCAACGTGAATTTTCATCTATTTTATTTCACTGTAATTGTTCCTCTACGCTGTAACTTCTTTAAGTAAATAAATATATAACAGCATGAATTGTCAATATTACCCTGCGTAAAGTGCTACAATGTAATAACTTTTATCTATGAATTTTAGAAATTTCAATGTACAACATTGAGGTATAATTTAAATTAATTAAATATTAAGTGGAAAACTATTACTGTTCTATGTTGCGTAGTTGGTAACGCATTCGACTAGAAATCGGGAGACATGGGTTCAAATCCCATCAGAGATGTTTCTTTTCCACTTTATATTTAATTAATTTAAATTATACTTCAATGTTGTACCTCTATTGAAATTTCTACAATTCATAGATATAAATATAATTTAAAAGGAATACCAATTTAATTTAATTAATAACTTTTATTCAAGGTGACCAGAAAAAGGTTGATAATCTTCAGGTAGTATGATTTGTTGATTAATTTGGATAAATAATCTAAATAAAAATAATATACAGATAATCTAGAACAGACAAACCATCGGGATCTGCTTCATCACCTTCCAGTTGCCACCCATCGGCACTTATACCGAATTTCAATACCATTTAAATTTTCTTATTTGAATTCGTTATGAATAAATGGTGATTTATGAATGAACAGTATTACTTTTTATTGTTTTAATCTATCAATTATTCGTCAGAATAAAATAATTCATAATCATTCTTTTTCTCGATTATATATTGGGGAACCTGTTGTACCTTGGTCCTATAACGTTTTTGACGTCGCCTGTTCTTTATTTAAATTTTCGGAGCGATTCGTTGACATACCGATAGGAGTGAACAAAACATAACCTATAGCATATATGTCAGTTTCAATTCGGCTGTGATCACCCTCAATGTTTCTCCGTGCCAGAAAGTAAGTATTTTAATTGTTCATTTTTTTCCCGTGACTTTAATAATTTGTCAAGACTAAGTGAAGTATATCCGTAAATCAGATATAATTTTTAAATATATTAGCCCCACAATCATTCTAATGACCTCAAATACAGATAAGTGTAAACAATAATTGTTCGGGCATTCATCTGTTGTACCTTAGACACGTATGCTCGTTGTAACTTCGCCCTAGGTCCAACAGTTTCCAGTTTATATTTTTGAAATAAATAAGTCCACTCTATATGTATTGTATGCCCAGTTGAACTGGAAAAGTTCACCTTAAGTTCAAGCTGAATTGCAGTTCAAGTGGACAGTTCTTATTGTTCTAATGTCATTTTGAACCAGTTCAGCTTGAACTTGGGTTGAACGTTTTTGGCGCAACTGGGCCATTAGTATTTATTTTGGGTATTAAAACATCATGCCTCGCAGCACATCAGGGATTAAACGGAAACCAATCGATGGAGATGGCATCATCAAAGCTGTGGAAAGGGTCACCACTAAATCAATGACGGTTTATGCTGATTCAAAACAATTTAACATTTCGAAAACAAAGCTATTGAGGCAAGTAAAGCGAGTCTGGAAAGGCAACGTAATGACGTAAAACAAGTTTTTGCTATATAAAAAAGGTAGGACAACTTCATTTTGGATTGACATTAATACAAATTTGTCAATTGGCTTACCAATTCGCCAAGAGCAACAACAAGGCGTTGATGAATGTTGAAGTAGATATTAGATGGCTGAAGCATTTTGGCCGCACTTGTTTAAATCAAAATATGAGGATGAGATATCTTTGAGAGCACTAGAGGCCACTAGCTTGGTTAGATCAAGGGCTTTTAATAGAACAACCGTGGCAATCTTTTTCAAAAACCTAAAAGTGGTCCTAGAAAAAAAAATCGCGTTTAAATATTTAGAATTGTGACGAAAGTGGAATTTGAACCATCCACGTACTACCAAAAATTATGACTTCAAAAGGACTTAAACAAAAGGGATCGATGACGAGCGCCGAAGGACGGACAATTATCATTGCTACCATAAATGGCGGGGGGAGGGGGTGGTTTTATACCAATACTTATTTTTCTACGAATCAACTTTAAACATTTTATGTTAATAGGAGCACCACCCGGAATCATAGGTACAGCAAACCCTTCTCCAGTATACTGGATCTATATCTGTATACCTGCAATTCAGATAGCAAAAGACAACATTACTGATATTTCATCCCCATTCAAGTCATAAGATGCAGCCACTAGATCGAACTATTTTTGGCCCTTTTAAGAGTTATTACAACACGGCTATGGAAGAATGGATGATGACGCCGGGGAACATAGGTATTCCCGCTTCTATTTATGACGTGGTTGAGCATTTCCTCTGTCATTCATGCATGCAAATATCATTAGCGGATTTCAAGTTATAGGGATAAGCCCTATAAATGAAAATATATTTAAAGACAATGAATTTCTAGCATAAGAAGTTACAAACAGGCCAGTTCCCAACAACAGTGAACCAACCTTTTTAGTTCAAAATTCAGTATCAATCCAACCAGTTGATTCTACTTTGACCCTAGATCGATCCCCAGTTTCCCCTTTAACATCGGTTCATCCATTTACTTCTCTATTAGCAACCATATTTTAACTCCAGAAGAAATAACACCTCTTCCGGGGATAAACCCCAAAAGAGAAAGAAAATCTTGCATTTTAACCGATATCCCAGAAAACATCAATTTGAAGAAGAAAAATCTGCCAAGACTGAAGAAAAAAAAAATACTCGAAGCCAATAACTAAAAAGAAAACATGAACGAAAACTTCAAGTTAAGGCGTTCAGCTCTGAATCTTAACCAGATTACGGATAAGTTAATGCATTTTAGAGCAAAGAAAAGTAATAGGTTCTAGGTATATCATACGTAGGACCGGGGTACATCATGAGGATGTAGCTTGGTCCTTAAGGATTATGGATTTAGGGTTGGGATGGCAGCAAGCATGCCCATGTAAGCCATATCTTTTGATCATTGTAGTGCCTCCTCATTCAAGTGGCTAAACCCATTCGGCCACGACAGCCATTTCCAGTATTTAGTCATGGGTCAATTTCCACGTGGAGTCTTCACGATTTCGGAGCATCTCACTCCTCATGGAACTTCTTATGCTTGACAGCGCTGGGCATTCGTAAAGTATGCTGTTTCTTCATCGCATCCTCTGCATAGGTCATCCCCCAATGCCCATTCTTAGGAGGTGCTTTCGAAAGCCTTAGTGGTTGGTAATATACCCGGTTAGAATTCTGGTGTGCTGTCTGGAGTGCCTAAGGAGTTTTTGGCCTCCTTAGGGTTAGGTTTTAGTCTGACAGCACATTGTTAATTTCCTCCATTTCTCTTCCTGCATCTTGGTGGTAAATGTATTTAATAGTTTTGTTAGAGTTTTGAGCGTCAACTCTATTTTTATCTTATCTGCATCTGATGCTCTTGATGCTTCCTTTGCTAAGCTGTCGGCAATAGTAATGCCTGTATTTACTTCACTGTGGCTTTTGGTTGACGTTAGGATTATGGATTTCTTTCCGCGGCTCCGCTTAGCTTCTTCATACATCTGTGGATCAGAGGTGCGGTTATTTTAGGTTTGCTTAGTGCCGCTTTACGATCTGTGGCTACAGTGATATCTTTTCCGAATAAGTTGGCGCACATCGAACTTAAATTGTTAATTGTTTAGAAAAGTCGAAATTAATTAATAAAAAATATATAATAAAATTATACGCAGCCAAAGATATTGTAAATAATCAAAAATTGTATCAGATATTTTTCATGAAAAATGAACGAAAATTGCGTAAAAGACTAAAAATAGACCCAAGGTACAACAGGTTTCCTTACAAATAACTTCATTCAGACAATTACATTAAAAAAAATGAGTATATACACTAAAATAAAGGTTTATCTGTAGTAGGCTATCGACCGGAGGCCTTTCAGCCCTCGATTAACCATTTAATTAAAAATAATAAAAATGACTCTCATATTTATTTTAAACTGTCATGTATGTTGATTAACTGGATATTTGAAAGAACGTTCCTTTTTTTGTGGAATCAAGACTATAAACCAATTTCTGTAGGTCCCCACAAAACTACTTGTAAACTATTTACTTTTCAACAAATGTTCAGCCACCATTCATCTAGCGAGCGTATGAATAACTAGGATGGCCATTTACTTTTCACTCAACACTTTGTAAAACATGGTGAACACTGCATGAAGGTTATATTTGAATAAAAGCATTCAAAATACGTTTTTCAGTTTGTAAACAAAGAAAGCAAGTTCTGGCATTAAAGTAGAATGGCATTGTGTTGACTATATTTAGAAAGTATTTTTAGAAATTTCTATTTAAAAAAATCACATGTAAGTATACTTGTCACGATAATTAAAATTATGTAAACTAATTGTTAACTCTGCTGAGCAGCGTTTTGTGGGTGATCAGGGAGATTAATCAATTCAAAGAACTGTAGTCGTTTCAACACGATTACATTAACAACTTGGATTTAAAAATCTTTGTTCCGTAACGGTTGTAATCGTTCAATGTTCGTATGTCAGTATGACCAGTGCCCGTATTCCTGAAATAGGTCGTACGTTTCGGTCGTACGAAATCTGTCATTTAGATAGGAATTTACATGTGAATTTTAGAGTTGCAAACGACCGAAATGTGCAATCAATTTCAGGAATAAGGCCTGAGCGCTGAACACAGAAATGTCTCTTTCTTAATTATTTGTATCCTTCTCCTCTCACAGGTACTCTACCCAAAAACAAAAAGCAAGCACGCATAAAAATGGCGTCTGCCATCCTACACATAACCTTAAATTTTGTCATGATTTATTTTGGAATTTATTTATAAAATGTACAAAAAATAATATTATACAATATCCAAATAAATGTCATGTATAGTTTCAATTCGGAGAATTGCACAAACAAACGAGTAAGTAATAATCATGTAATTCAATAACAAACAATATTACTTGCAAACAAATATGATAAAGCGTGTTTTGATTTTGTATTTTCTTTAATTACAAAAATATCATCATGTTTTGCTATAATCGTTTATAAAAACGTATCTTAAATATATTTAACATATTTGTTTGTATGAAATAATTCATTGCAAAAATTATTTACTACTGACATATTCATATGAAAAGAGAAAAATGTTTAATTATTAGAAGCACATGTTTAAGACATTTTGTTGCATTTTCTTGCAAAAAATATTATTCGTTAAAAAATTATATGTTTCTTGTTTACCTGTTCGTGTTTTTCTTCGAAATTACAGTAATGCAGGACATTTATTTTAATTTTAATAAATGAAACACTTTTTTTACTTCGTTTGTATTACTAGGATTGTTTTATTGTTGACTATAGTTTCGACAAACTTAATCTATCATTATCAAAAGAAAAGTTAGGAATCACGTTAAGGTTGTCGAAACTACAGTCAACAAATAGAAAAGAGTATTCATTCACATGGTCAGTTATTTAAATATATTAAATAAAAATGATTTTTCATTAATTTGATTCAATTCTTTTCGTTTAATATTATTCGGTTTTGATTTAAATTGAATTAATTTGGTTTAATTTAATTTAAATTGATTTAGTTTAATTTGATGATTTAATATAATTGATTTAATTTTGCTGATTGTATTTGAATTACTTTAATTGATTTATTTTAACATCTTTAAATTATGTAAGGCATAGCTGTACTGACGAGGGATAGATCCCGAACACGTGTCTGCAGATGGCCTTATATTAAGTAACGTTCCTTTTGTTGTTTTTACATTAAAATTTTCTCGGATCAAAAATTTGTTGCATTATGCAATATTTTATTGATGTGCAACAGCAGGTGTACATTATGTAATTCAATGTCCGGCGTGGGTATTTGCCCGGGAGGTAGTTGTTTTAATGTGCATTTGTTTAACGTACTTACGTAACGTAAGTCATAAGTCACAGAGCTAAATGTGAAAATAATTTATTAATTATTTTCAAATCATTTTTATTTAATATACAGTCAACAATATTATACAAACGAAGTAAAAAAAGTGTTTATTAAAATTGAATTACAATGTATAACAAAATAGAAACTCCAACAATTAATAAGTTCATTTGTTTTAAGATTACCCTGTCTTACAAATCGAAAATATCGTTGCCAATGTTTCACTATTGTAGCATCAGATTATATTTTGTAATTTTGAAGCAATATTGGCAAAGTATGAAACATTATTTGAAGCATTAAAATAATTTAAAGTAACGCGGGAATTCCCTCCACCTCCAAATTCCATTGCTCGAATCGACACTAGCGACGTTTGTGGATTCCGGGGCACACTAAACGAAACTTTGAACAAATCTTTCTATTGGAGTTATCAATCTAAGTAAGGTGATCTGTCAGTATGTCAGAAAGGGTGTCGCTTTAGGGCAGATACGATTTAACACTAATTAATAATTACTGTTGGACAAAATGGAGTAATATTAGTAATCAAGTATTTCTAAATAAGCAGTTTTCAATAAATAAAGTCAATAATTAACAATAAATTGATGTTTTCAATAAACAGGCAACAGTTACTGATATTAATAGAATATCCGGGTTATTTATTCCCAATCGAAAATGTTACGTTTAACGTGTACGCTATTAATTAAAATAATATTCTATAAATACATTGGAAATTTAGTTAGGTTTTATTTTTATTTGCAACGTCCTTTTGCCACAAGAACCGTATATAAGCGTACACGTTAAACTTAACATTTCCCTTACAGAATATTGAATTAATAATATTGCACTATACATATTTCTGCAGTAACAAAAAGATCGACTTTGTCCATCTCCACTAATTATAAATTAAGTAGTGAAAAATAAGTGTTTCAGTAAAAAAAAGTGTTTATACGGAACTTGTAGTTAGCCCAATCCCCTTCAATTTTAATCGGTTAGAATTCATGGGGATTAAAAAAATTTTTTCGTAAATCGACAATACTCGCGCATGCAAATATGCGAAACGCTTTATCTCGCGATAAACCTAGGAAATGAAAACAGTTGATTAATTTGCGCAGTGTACAGGCAATTTGTCGCGGTGTTGTTTTTTATTATTATTTCAATTTTGCTGACGTATTGCAACGGTGCTCCCGCATCTATATGTATATGTGGCGTGTAAAGCACACACACATAAACTCGACGCGCTGGCGTCACTTCAAATTCCTGTTGAATTCTGATAGTGTTCGCCGTGTGCGTGTGTGTGTTCGTGCGAACGGAACCGACAAAAGAGAATAAATATGTAATCCAATGTCGCAATTAAAATGAGCTGCAGCGCCATTCGACCCAATTGTTTACGCGCGATAACGATGATAACAACAAGGCGCATCCTTGCTAGGTTTTCTCTATTCGATTCGCGGAAGATATTAATTTTTTATTTACACAAAAAAACTGTTGATGTGTCCATCATAGTACTTTCCCCGGTGAATTCGGTCAAACGAGTTTTTGAATGAATAATTAATAGTAAATGAAAAGTTATTAAATTAAAATATTAAAGCCAAATATTTAGAAGTTATTTTGTTACTTCTTACCTTACAATAACTTTATAAATTTTCCCACACTATATAAAATTTTGAAAACATTTTTGTAGTAATTCACAAAAGATTATTCCCTTACTGAAATATGACCGCATTTTGACGATTTGTAAGTTTTTCTAAAGGTTGATTTCCAATATTATATGTGAATAGTATTGGTTTAATTTTGCGTGAATAAGTAACTACTTTACATTTAGCTACGTTTAGAGTTAAATGATTAACACAACACCATTCAGTAATTAAATCAAGCATATTTTGTAAATTTAGACAACAAGAAACTGTGTCAATATTAGAAAATATATTAAGATCAACTAATTATTTTAATAATTAAAGTCTCCACAGCCAACATAAAGAATATTATAAAAATAATTGTTTACTTCTAAGGGAATTTATCAGGTAGATGCAAGGCTGGACCATTGGATATGCAGAGTGTACCCACTGCGGGGTGGGGGGTAAATATGCGATACTAGTGCTGCTTCTTACGGTGGTATTTGTAACTATTATGCGCGTTACACCATAGAAAAATAACCTCATTTAATTTCTTTATTTATAAATTTAAAATCAATTAACACGTGAAATTGAGTAATTTAAAAAAAATCATAAAAAAATAAAAATGCCGGACTATACCTAAATTTGTTTACGATAGAACTATATTTAAAGGTGGGTAAAGTCGATCATTTCGATTGTTTTTGTTATTGCAAAATTAAGTATATGATAGTTTTATTAATGCAACATATTCTATTACTATCAGTAACTGTTCCCCAGTTATTAAAAAAAAAACATCAATTCATTGTTACTTATTGATTTTATTTATTAAAAATTGCTCATTTCAAAATACTACTTGATACTTGATTTTGCCCAACATTAACCTTGTTAGTACTACCTAGAACTGTCTTTAGTTCTAGTACTACTAACTTCATAAAATATCATAATTAAATTTATCATTGAGTACATTTAATTATGGAACATTTAATTCCATAGAATACTAAAAATGAAATAAAATTTATCATGCTGTCGATTTCAGGTACAAAATCAAATTTAGAAATAGTTCCGGCATTTTTCATATACAAACATTTTTATTCAGACAGCAGAATTACAATTCTTTACAAATATTTATATGTACAATATATATGTTGATGGGTTAGTAGTCTGTCATGGGCTATCGACCGGAGGTCTTTCTGCCACATTTTTCATTTTCTTATGATTTTTTTAAAATTTCACTCAGCACGTCATTTATTTATTTATTTACGGTATACACCTTTTAACAAATGTTTACATAAAGTTTACAGCTTAAATGTAATAAATACTAATGTAAAAAAACAGTTATATAGAGCTTACTACGCTTACAATAATTACAGATAGAAACAATCAACGGACTTTTCTATAACATTAGATTAAAAAAAATAATTAATTGATAATTTGGACAGAGATGTACGTTTCAAACATCTTTTACAATGATATGTTGATGGCGAAAATATTACAAAGTTTACATCATCATTAATATTTAATAAATAAAAAACCATTCTTTTGATTTCAGACAGTTTAAATAACAATTTTAGATAGTACTTATACAGTTCTAGCATGTATAATCAATTTTAAAAATAGTTCCGGCATTGTTTTTATGAATTTTTCAAAATTTTATTAGGTGAACATAATATTGAATATAGTTGTCATGTTCTTGATCTCAAATGGTTTTAATTACAGTCCTAGATGGTATAAAAAGAAGTCTATCGTATACAAATTTAAAAATAGTTCCGGCATTTTTCTATTTTTTATGAATGTTTCAATGATAGAATTCTTCTAGAACTACCCAGAATTCTTTACTAAACTGTAAAAATATGCATTCAAAATCATCATTTTTTTTTTCAAAATTTCACTCAGCACGTCATAATATTGAATAAATAAAAAGACAATTGTCATTCTCTTGATTTCAGACGGTTTTAATGACAGTTCTTACACAAACAAATTTACAAATTGTTAAGGACTTTTTTAATTATATATATATATATATATATATATATATATATATATATATATGTAAATATATATTCAATGACACTTTCTACCCATATAGGTGTAGAGTTATTTTTTTTTATAAATCTTTCAAAATTTCACTCGACGAAATATTAAATAAATAAAAATATAGTCGTACCATTGATTTCAAACCGTTTTAATAACATTTATAGATATTACTAACAGAATTCTAGAATGCGTAATCAAATTTAAAAATTGTTTTGACATTTTTATTTATTTTTTATGAAATTTTCAAAATAGGATCAGCTAATATTGAATAATGTAGTTGTCATGCTGTTAATTCAGGCGGTTTTAAGAATCGTTACAACTAGTACTAACACAGTTTTATCGCATACAATCAAATTTAGAAACAGTTTCGGCATTTTATTAATTTTTACGAAATATTCAAAAATTGCACTCTGCACGACATATTTCATAAATAAAAATAAGTCATTCTGTTGATTTCAGACGGTTTTAATAACAGTTCTAGTTAGTGCTAACAAAGTTCTATCGTACACAATCAAATTTATAAATAGTTCTGGTATTTTTTAAGAATTTGTTAAATTTGCAATCACCACGAAATAATATTGAATAAACGAAGACCGTTTTTTAAATTTTCATTTCAAATTTATTAAATAATCAATAAACATTATTTATTCCATTCTGAACAACAATTGTTATAATCATTTATATGCTCATATAATATAAATACGGATTTAACCATAAAACTATTAACAATAATACGTATAATATATATAAATCAATTTTTATCTTCTTTAAGTACCGTATATAGTACATATATACATATATTTTAATAGAGTTTCATTTATAGTCAATTGTAGAGATTTTTTATTTACTATTGAATAGATTGAAATAATTATAATCTTTAAAATGTCGTACTTGAATTTTGAAAAATTCATAAAAAGTAGAAAACTGCCTGAAATATGTCTAAAATTGATTGCAAATGATATAACTCTTCCAGAAATATCCAGATTTATGCTGAAAACACAATATTAATATACGAATAACTTTATTATTTGTGTTTTTTTTTTATAAATTAGTAGCAATTTACTTACTTTTGTCATATTATATAAATTTAATTCTTGTGCTTGTTTATATAGTTGTTCCGTATTTATTCTTCTTTCTGTCCAACTTATAAATTACTTTTAGATTTTGTTTGTTGAATTTATAGTTTATTTAGATTTTTGTGTGTTGCGTCAGCCCATATATTATCTAGGTAGATATTTTACGATGTGAAAATTGAGTTATATATTTTTTTCTGTTATGTAGTTTCATATTTTTGCTACTGCATATATTGTTTGTTTTAGCGTTCTTCTTTCTTAAGTTGTTTATGTGTTCGGCTTAAATTCTAGTAGAATATTGTCACGAATTTTCTGACCATTTTGAATATTTGACTAAAAACTGCAAAAGTACATAAATATAACGATCTTTTTGATTTAGATAACACATACGTGTTAATTTTTCAGTTATCAGTAATTCAGATTTTTAGATTTTCCTGAATTGTTAGTCCTAGGTATTTTACTATTGTGATTTGATTTATTGGTGATTCTTTTATTTTAATATCTAGTTGTACGCTTTCTGTTATGTTAAATATCATGAATTCCGTTTTTGTTTCATTGTCATTAAGTGGTTGTAGAAAAATTGTTGTTTGTTTTATCAATATTTTTAAAACGAGCTCTTTTGTTTTTCTAATTACGCCGTTGTTATTCTAGGGAAATTTACTACTACTATGATAATAACTCAATAACAAAGTTAGCAATAGTGCACAGTTAATTTATAACAACTTGTATATTTGAATAGATATACGGGGCTATTCTTTAAAGAAAATGTTAAGTTTAACGTGTATGTTAGTTTTTATCATCACAGTCTAGGCAGCTGTTTAATTAATACATGTATTCATAGAATGTGAATTTTATTAATAACGTATACGTTAAACTTAACATTTTCTGTACGGAATAGCCCCGATAATGTGAAACTATTTTTGCTTTCAGAGCTATGATGAGTTCTACAACAATTGTGTTTTTTTTTTTTTCATAAAACGTCCAGGCAACTTCACAGACGTCATAATTTTAGTTATGAATATAATTCTATAAAATTATTGTTCATATTAGGTTATTTAATCGCAACACAAGATCTATTTAAACACATTCAGCAAGGCATTGCACATGGAACCTACTGGTCTAATGAGGATCGAAAAACCGAAATGGTGGTTACACATTTTATTAAATTTTATAAAATACTATGTTTTGATAAGAATTTTTTTATTAAAATCCATACATATTTGTCTTAAGTCTAGCTATTCTAAAAAATCTAAAAACTATATTAGAGAAAAGCAACAAGAAAATCAATTTATAAACAATGCATTGGTAAAATTTCAATGAGGCGCGTTTGTAGCCTTGCACTTTAACAGCATTCCTTCATTTCTGATAGAAAAAGTCCATCTTTAAAACTTGCTGTATCAACATGTAAGAATTATTAAATTGCCCGGTTGAAGACTAGAACCGCCATTTTGAAAGTGTATTTTTTCTCTAAAAAATTGAAATTTGTAGTCCATTATATGGCCAATACAACCGACAAAACCGCATTTCAAAATAATTTGACTTCGATAAAAAAAAATCCCACAGTTGATCCATTTTTCAGGAGTCAGGTCCAGAACCTCGTTTTGTTGTTTTTTTTAAATACTTGTGAAGGTTTTTCGTGAATTCTTTTGTCTAAACACTTCATTCAGGTTAATTACAAAAATGAAATATCCTCTTATTTTTTCTTATCTTTTTTTTTTTAGTGTCTGTTCTTTGAATATTTTTCTCGAATTATTTTGACTGAACACTTCGTTCAGATTAATTGAGGAAAAATTCGAAACTTCTTTAATTGTTTTTATTTTTCAATAGCTGTTCGTTGATTATTTTTTCACTGAAAACTTCGTTCAGCTTAATTAACACGTTGACCGCTTCGTCAGTCACCGGTGACTGACACTGAAGTATTCCAATGTCAGTTAAACTTACTTTTCATTTAAAAAATGCATTAAAATGAATTAAATAAGCATATTCTTACTCATTTTATAAAATAAAACTTAAAAACAAACATTTTTTACATTAAAAAAAACATGTTGACAGCCAATGTTTAAAATTATTTTTTTACGATGTCTGTTTTTCGAATTTTTTTTTTACAATTTCTTTTTGACTAGACGTTTCGTTTATTTTATTATTTTTATTTAATAGAATCTAATAAGATTACGTCTGAGAAAGTGCCACGGACAAGTGTTCAGCGTATAGTGCTGGCCAAGGTCGCTGACGCCCGCTCGATCGATATTTTTTCAGCGCTGCCCTAAAAGGGCTGAACCTCCGCCGCCGCCGCCACCACCATCTACACACAGCGAAGAATCGCCAAGAAAAAAATATATATTTACAAACAAAGGCGTAACACAATACACTATATATCTTATCACTTTGGCGGATTATTGAGGGTTTTAAATTTCCTTTCCAGTTAAAATGAAACATTGTTGAGTTTCCAGAAAATTGTATACGTTTAGGAACAACTTGATTTAAATAGAATTGATTGATTCTATTTAAATCAAGTTATTTCTAAATGTATACAATTTTCAGGTTCAGGTTATACAATGAATTTTTTAACAATTATCACGCTTTTCAATCGATATACATTTGGAGAGTTTAAATTAATAACTTTTTGTATTCACTTTTTGATTAAAGTTTTATTAATTTTAAATGTATCTCGTCTTTACCACAAAATATCTAGAGAGTTTAAATTAATAACTTTTTGTATTCACTTTTTGATTAGTTTCATTAATTTTAAATGTATCTCGCCTTTACCACAAAATATCTAGAGAGTTCAGTATGTTCATAAACCATGTTTCAATTAATTGTGAATGCATTATTGAATTCGTTGCTAAAAGAAGGCTATTTGTTGATTGATTTCAGTATAAATTCTGTTTTTTTTTTAATTGACATTTCAAGAATTTAGTAAAAACACTAAAGTCTTGAAATGTCAATAAAATCTCTGTGTTTTCAATCGGGGAAAGATTATTTCCGTGTTATTTTGCAATTTAAGCTTTTAATTTGTTTAGGTTATAATAATAATAATAATTACTTTCCCCGTTATTTCGTAATTCAAGCTTTTGGTTTTTTTAGTTATAATAAAAATAACAATTAATTTCTCAAAAGATCAAGGCGATGTCATCTTGCAATATTACAATGCTAGATGGCCGATTTACTCGATATCGAGGCATATTGGTATTCTAGTTGAATATCGGGCGAGTGCAGTAAGACAACAATGTCTTCTTGCAGGCACGCTTTCGTAGGGCATAAATGAAGACACGTGAATATGTTTCTGTTACCGGCTTATTTTAAAAAAATATACTGCATTGAAATGGTTTGGACAAAAATAAAAAAAAATTATGTTACTCGAACTTTATTGAAGGGCTCAATTAAAAAGGTATCTAGTGAAATATCTTCAACAGAGGTCCATATTTCTAAAAAATGGTTGATCGCTTAAAAAACAATATTATATAGCAAATTTTATATATACCCTACACCCATGTAGGTAGAAAGGGTCATTGAATATATATATATATATATATATATATATATATATATAAATTTTATATATTTTACTTTTAAAATAATTAGTTGATAAACAAATTTTATAAAAAGGAAAGTTTTACACTATCATAACTTAATTGCAACTATTTAATTTTTCAATGTATAAATGCTCGTCAATTTCACAAATTTGCTTTTTTTATTTTGTGGACCACCTCACACTAAGAAGTAGAGAGGAACATATAACGATGTTATATATATATATATATATTTTTTTTTTTTTTTTGATGACGATAGAACGATTCTCGAGACCCTCATGGTACCTGGCGGGGTATCGTGCAAATATGACAGAAATTGGATGGTCGATATCGAATTCGACACAAATTAGAATACTCTTTCGTTGACACACACTATCGACTCGATACGTTATGCTGCTCGACAGTAAACTAGAATCTCTATGCAAGTCCAGTTACAGAAAAAAAATATAAACACATCACCTCACACTGAGAAGTAGAAAGGAACATATAACGATGTTATATAAGACTAAATAAATAAATAATATAAACACATTACCATTGAGGAAAGATGCAAAGAGTGGCAATGACGGGTAAAAAAGTTTCACGCTATTTCAGGCATGTCAGGAATGTCGTTAAGATTGTATTTCATTGAAAATTACTTGTTTTTCTATATCGAATGTCTGGTATAAGTTTGAATCATCTGCCGCTACATTTGTTGTATTTTCAAACGTTTTCACAAACTTGGTAATTGTTGATATAGACGGAATTGGTCGATTGTTAAATTCAACCGAAAATAAGTCAACTCTTCATAAACTAACGCCACTGTAAAATGTTTTTATAATAAATACCCTCTCTTCATTGGTATAACTCAGTTTATTATTCATTACATTTTTTTTTGTTCACTATAACATGACATTTGTCTAACTCATGGCAAGGAGAGCTATTAATTGCACATATTTAATTTGACATGTTAAATTCTTATGATGTTCGCCCCTTGTCCCAGACACTTGGTATATTCAAATAATCAATGAAATATCATTGTTCTCATAAACTGTTTTAAACAATAAACATTCTACAAAGCTCTATTACACCAAGTCCAGTTATGAAAAAATATATATATATATATAAACATATTACCATTGAGGAAAAAATACCAAGAGTGGCAATGACGGGTAAAAAAGCGTCACGCTATTTAAAGCAGGTCACTTAGTGTCTTGAAGATTACATTTCATTGTTCATTGCTTGTCTTTCCTTATATTCAAATAATCAATTAAATATAATAATTTTATTGTGTTACATATTTACATAAATAATTACACTCATACACACATCACGAGATCAAATTGTGTATTAAAAAAAAATTATCGATATGGAAAGGGCATCTGTCTAGTAAAATAGCTTTAATTTGAGTTTTAAATTTAAGATAATTTAATTTTCTCAGATGTATTGGAAAATGATTAAATAGTTTTATTCCGTGATAACTGATACTGTAACAAGATCAACTGAAACAACTGTAAGGGATACAAAAATTATATCTTGATCTTGTATCATAATCAAGGATATCGTTCACAGTTCCGTAGCTGTGGATATGTTTTTATATATGAAGCAGAGTGTGTATGATATCTACTATTAAACTCTTTCAAACATAAATATTGGACATAGCTCTATTTCAATAAAATAAAATCCTTATAGTATATATAATCTTTATTAACAGATATGTACAATAAAATATACAAAATAAATGATAATTACAGAAACAAATAAATAATTTATATCTGTTAATTGGCTATAGACCAATGGTCTTTTCGCTCCATAATCTTTAATGACAAACACAATACACTATCTTCATATAACATAAAATATCACAATATATATTGTAAAGATCCGCCAATTGGCTATTTTTTTATTAAGCAGGAAATAAAAAAGAGTGTTAATAAAACACATATTTGTTTACATTTTGCTTTCACAAAAAATATTTTGTTATTATTACTTGTTATTATATTCCATGTCGTGTACTATTTTGTTTAATTTGTATATCAATAAAACAAAATATGTGGCTAATGAAAAACTAAAAATATCTATGTAAATGTCACTGTACTAATTTCATATCGATAACATTGCAAATAAATGTGCTATCAAAAACATATTTAATACACCGTATACGTAAAAGGTCAATAAAAAATAACTCAAATTTTCTTTTCTTCGCTGTTTAGCTCTCTTAGAATGCTTAATATATATATATTGCTTTTTATACCACTTATTTCTGATGGGTAAAAGTCTAACATTATTTCGTGATAGACGAAGATATATCAATACAAATGTCAGATCTTCGCTTTTTCGCCACGTGACTGATGAATATGTTATGAACCTCTCACGATTTATTTCACACACATTTATTTTCATAGATATTCTATCAAGCAGAAATTTAAAAAAAGCTGCAAATATTGTTCTTCTTATTCTTTCCGTACATTTTGTATTGAGCAGAAAATGAAAACGATCCGACTTGATTTCAGCCTGTCGAGCTAAGTTGCAGCAGCAGCAGGCGAAAAGTCGCGCCGCCAGTGAATGGAATAATTGCACATTATATATTACACACCTAATTTATATACAGCGCGCGGTAATGACGATACAATTCCTTGGGAACCGTACACATTGTTTCTCACAGTCCGTAATTACGATTCCACGTTGTTCGAAAGTGTCTTTGTTTCGAAATTGTGATTCCGACCAAAAAAAGAAAGAAAAAAAGCAGACAGATAGAGAGCAAAAAAAAACGACAAAAGTTGATATATTTGAATTAAACAAAAAAAATATGAACAAAAATAATCACTAGGCCGCAGTTATTTAAATTAAATCAAATAAAAAGAAAGACGTGTCTGCAGATGGTCCTATATTACGTAAGACGCTTGTTTCTTTTCATTAAATATTCTCGAGTTCAAAAAACTCAGAATAAAACATTTGATTTATTTCACTTAATATGTTTATTTCTTCCAACTAGTTTTCGTTATCAAAGAATAAATAGTACATTCTTTCTTAATAAACATATAAGTGAAATAAACCAATGTTTTATTATAAATTTTTTGAACTTTCACCACCTAGTGTTAAGTGAGACATTAATAAAAATATTTAAATATTCTCGAACCAAAAATTATTGCATTATCCAATATGTAATTGTTATGCAACAGGAAATTTCAAAATCTGGCGGGGTATTTTCCCGAGAAGCAATCATGACGAGTAACTAGACAACTACTAGAACAAGACAAAAATAAGCGAAAAGACGATACCCATTTGTAAATATATGTATATATATTGTTTATTAATTTTAGCTACTCAAAATAACTCATTTAGTAATACTCGATAACCAAAATTACTCGATTTTACCAAATACTAAAGAAATGACATACTAATAATTTGCCTGATGTTTGTAAAATAATTATAGGAGTGTCTTTACAACAATCTCTTTGTGAAACTTTAAATAAATGGTTTATTTACAAATGGTAACGACATATATCTTACTTTTATAAATAAATGAAACACTTTCTCTTTATTTGTTTAAACTTGGATTATTTATATTTTTGTTTTATAAAATTAAAGATAACCTTACTTCATAAGAAATTGTTTGAGCTACAGAACGCAGACCCTCTAATAATGAATAATTTGAATTAGATGATCAACCCACACACTTAATCTTGAACAACATAAAAAATACTCCTAAATTAAAACTTAAAAATACTCTTATAAAAGACATACATATTCATAAAAATAAATTTATAATAGGAGAAAAATGATATATGTTAAAATTAGATATTATAAGACAAATACATGCCTTTCTAAATAATTTAATAATACAAGAAAATGGTTGGAGGTCTTTAAATACTACCTTATTTGGTCCTTTACGAATCCGAATATAGCCTATTGTGACTATAGACAATCCAAGTTATACAAACAAAGTTTTTTCAAATTTAATTACAATGTATAACAAAGTAGAATCTTCAAAATTGACATATTTCTTACTGCTTATCATTTAAAGTCGACAGTCCGAAAAGGTGAATCGTAAGATTTCGTAGCATTCGCGAATAGTTTCATCACGTTCACTGCCAAGCGAGCTTTTTTCTTTCCTTTTCTGTTTAACAACAACACGACGACATTTTTTGGCATCATGCACTTTATTTAGAAATCCAATAAAACTCCGAAAAGGTGCAGGCGTTTTATTTCGTTTCAATTCCCGGGCTTTCTATCTCTTTTCTGTTCCCTCTCTCTTTCCGAAAAATTTACGGGCAATTAAAATTTTATAAAAATATTCATATGTGTTAAATATGCAATGACAACTTGTGAATAAGGATTATTATTATTATATTGTTCAGTAATTATAGACAAAATTATAAGTAAATACATTTATGGCTCAACAAGAAACAAAAGACCGAAATACAGGATAATATTAAATATATAGCTGAAAGACCTAAGGTCGATAGCCATTTATAAGTTTATATCAAATATATTGGTATTTACATATACATATATTATTATGTATATGTAAATACCACAATAAAGATGATTGTATATATTAAATATATTCATTTGTGCGAATCATCTAGATCAGTGGTTCCCAAAGTTGACTATCTAAGGGCCGTTTTACACACACAAGAATTCTCGCATAAATTCATAATAGAATTATATATAGAAAAATATTATAAGTTTGCGCATGTGCAATACAGCGATTTTTATAATATATTTCTTGCGAGAATTCTCGCGAGAAATATATTGAACATGTTTAAAATAATCTAGAAAAGAATTATATAAAACAGTCTCCCAATAATGTTAAGCAATAGCATACTACATAATGGTGCGTCTGCTTGTATTGGACGACTGTAAAAACAATCTGCTCTGCTTATTTCTACAATAATTATTTGCTGTGTAAAACAGGAAAAATATTTTTATATATATAATTATAGCAAAACTTTTATACATAATTCTCGCACAACTTTCTGCGAGAATTCTTGTGTGTGTAAAACGGCCCTAACAAAAGATTCCCCAGTGGCGCGTCGTGGAACTACTTAAGACAGCATTCATTCATGTCTTATTTATTGAAAAAAAATTCCAAGTCTTATTTGTTATAATTGAAATAAAAGAAATATTTTGTATAAGTGTTATTTTTTTAACTCATGTATACAGTGGTGATGGCCCACTTAATATTCGCTCGCGACCCACCAGTGGGATCAAGTGTTGTTAGAATTAATATTCCAAATGAATTTTAATTATCTTTAATAATAATCAATTTGAGCGTGAACAACGAAAATCCAAAATTTTTGTTTTTCAGATATTTTTAAGAAAACGTAATAAAAAATGAAAATTTTAAATATTAATTGAAGTTGAACACTTATAGGAAATTGTATTCCCAACATTGTTCCATTAAAAATAGAACAAATAGAACATACGCATTCAATAATAAATAAATAAATTTGCGCCCCTGTAGTTTCCATTTTGTCCATCGATTCGAATAGTTTCACATTTTCACGACGCAAAGTGGTTCAAATTGCTTATTATAGATGTTTACTAAATAATTCTACAATTAACATAATAAATTGCTGGCGTTGAGTAAAAATATATAGACATTTATGGTGTTAGGACTTTTAATTAAATAAAAATAGTTGTCATTTCTCCTAATTAAGTAGGAGAAAGGACAAACAATTTTATTTAAATAATGAAAGTCTCCAATAATGAACATAAAGAAGTTTAGAACAGTTGCTTCAATATTTTTCATAAATTAGTTTTAAATATTCTTTATAGATTTTAGTTGTCATGCATACTTCTATTAATTTTGCCAATTCAATATTCATAATAAAGTAAAGACGACGCAAGCGCCACCTTTTGCCTAAGTATAAATGTGAATTCAATATTGTTTGAGTTTCGCCATTAATTGCACATATTTAATTTTACATGTTAAATTTTTAGATGTTTGCCCCTTGTCCCAGACACTTGGTATATTCAAATAATCAATGAAATAACATTGATGTCATAAACTGTTTTAAACAATAAACATTCTACAAAGCTCTATTACACCAAGTCCAGTTATGAAAAAAAAAATATATATAAACATATTACCAATATTTTTTATAAATTATTTTTAAATATTCTTTATAGTTTTTAGTTGTCATGCATACTTCTATTAATTTTGGCAATTCAATATTCATAATAAATTAAAGACGACGCAAGCGCCACCTTTTGCCTAATTATAAATGTGAATTCAATATTGTTTGAGTTTCGCTAAAATTAAATTCATTTTTTAAAAATTAGTTAATACTGATAATTTTTATTCATTAACAATTCATATTTATGACAGACAATTATTAACAATTACATATAAGATGTCGTAGAGGGCGCTTTTTTCATAATTGTAAATATTCTTTGTAGTTTGTAGTTGTCATTCATACTTACTTTTATTAATTTTGGCAATTCAGTATTCGGGGCTATTCTGTTATCTTTTATTATCGTAATCTAAGCCGCTTTTGTTATAAATATATGCTCATGAAGTTAATTAATAATGTACACTTTAAACTTAACATTCCCAGTACAGAATAGCCCCGATTGTTTCTTTAATTAATAAAAAAAAATGCAAGGGCCCGCCACGCTGTGTTGCCGAATACGCGCGGAGGGTATTTTTCAACTTTCAATATTGAAGAAATTAAGTACACCATCATGTTCCCCATACTTCAGAACCTAGAAATACAAAATCTCAACATAATTACTTTAATAGTTATCGAGTAATTAATTCATAAACTTAGGCAAATTTTAAAAGTTAAATTTTAACGAAATCCCCTACACCACCATTATGGTAGATGGGGATTTTAGATTATATATATATATATAAATTTTAACGAAAACCAATAAAAATTATATATTTATAACCGCTCCAAAAATATGTTTAGATTTTTTTATTTAAACTAAAAGAATACTAAAAGAACCACTTTTATGTTGAATAGTTACTGAATTAAATATTATCAAGTTTATCTAATTTTAAAACACGGTTTTAAATTTAGCAAAGCTAAAAAAAACGCACAGTTTCAATTGCTTCGATATCCGGTTTACCCGAGGATATAGTCAATTTTCCTCGTTTTCGAAAAAAAAAGATTTTTTGAAATATCGAACCGATCTTTTGAGAAATTATTTTTCTGTTGAGAGTCGTCGTAAAATTTCGTTCGAATAAGCGTAGATATGCCAGCGAGCTAGGATTGATTTCACGCTACCTAAATTTAAAAAGACTTGCATTACAAAAGAAAATAATTTCTCAAAAAATTGGTTCCATAATTAAAAAAAAAAAAAATTATGAAAAAGAGGAAACGTAAACAATTTCAAAAGTTGATTTCTTATAGAAAAATAACCTATATGAAAATCCTATAGTTTAATATAAATGAAATCAAACTGTTTTTTATATGTGATGAGTAAACATTTTGGGCTTCCTAATTGTCTGGAAATATTATAATTTGATTAATAAGTCACTGCAGAAATATATAAATAAAAACATCTAAAATATAAACATAATCTTTACTGACAAACGTAATACAACATCTATATATAACATAAAATATTACAATGCATGGTGTGAAACTCTGCTAATTGGCTATCAACCAGTGGTCTCTCCGCCTGGATTTCATCCTTGTCAAAATATACGGATGAAATCAATGTCATATATGTGTTGAAATAGTATCGCTGGAATTCAGATATTAGATGAACCACGAGGAGCGAAATAAAAACACGTGTTGTCGATTGGAAAACTGTGTATCAACTAAACTCCTTACTCATAGATGTCTCACATTACAAAAACAGTAGATATTACAAACATAATAGATGTCCATAATTTTGATATCTTATAACAATATGCACGTCATTTAACAGTCTTGAATAAACATCTAAAATTAAACATATATTTAAATAATGTCTACAATGATTGTATCAAGTATTGCCAAAAATTTACTTACACATATTTTTCTATGGTTCGATAAAAATTTTAAATCTGAAACAATAATCTCCAAATTGTAATATTTTGGCACAATTATGAAGTAAAATTTTACGAGTTACGAATTTTTTGTAGCCACCTCTCTCGATTTTTCACAAATACGCATTGAGCAAGGAACGGGCGCATCAAGTGACTATCGTGATCTCGTCCTTGCATGTTCAAGGCAGCGCGCGTGCAATTTCGCAAAGAGGAACAAATTAAAAATATCAACTGATAAAATCAGATTGTTTTGAATTTGAAATGTTAATGGTAGTATGGAGAAAAAAAAAACGACATGAAGTTAATCTACAGTTATCAGCCTACGGATTTGTGACCGGCGCCTCCACCATGGTGGATGCCCCAGGATTTCTATATTGCAAAGTTGTCTCTACAACATGTTAGTAAAGTCCTTAGAAGCAACTAGTTAACAAAAGATCTAAATCAGAATCTAAAAATGACAATGTTTTACAGGACATTGGATATGTTCGAAAATCCCTGGGCTGTGAAAAAAGTTTATTTTGAAACATCCCAGTTTTATTTTATCAAAATGTATTAGGTTGATGCAAAAGAAATGTCGGTTTTTCACCATTAACTTTAATTGAGCAAAACCTTTTATAGAATAAACTTTATTAATCAAAATAAGAACCATTAAAATTGATACAACTTTGCCAACAAGAAACAAGTTTATTTATCAAATAAATGGGTTTTTAAAAAAGTGAAGTAAGGAAAACACTCGTGTGTTATTATGAAGTTTATTTATGCCAGTAGCATAGAAATCTGGAGTTCTTGAAGCAACGAAATAATTGAAGGCGATTTCAGCATCTTTTTGATTTTTAAGCATTTATCACGCAAGAAGTTGTCCAGATGCTTGAAAAAGTGGAAATCAGTAGGCAGGTCGAGCAAATATGGTGGATGGTCGAGAGTTTCGTAGCCCAACTCATGCAGCTTTTGTCTTGTCATAATTGAAACATGTGACCGAGCGTTGTCATGAAGAAGAATTGGGCCTTTTCTATTGACCAATGCCGGCTGTTTTGTCGAAGTTTTTTGTGCATTTCGTCGATTTGTTGACAATACTTTTTCACCCGGATTCAGAAAGCTGTGATGTATCAAACCCACAATAGACCACCAAACAGTCACCACAACCTTCTTTTGATGCATATTTGGCTTGGGGAAGTGCTTGGGAGCTTCATCATGATGCAACCATTGGACTGAACATCTTCGGTTATTATAAAGAACCCACTTTTCATCGCAGGTGACGATTCGGTTAAGATACGGGTCGTTTTGGTTGCGAAGAAGTAGTGCAGATGACACAACAAAACGGCGATTATTTTGATTTTCGTTCAGTTCATGCGGAACTTATTTGTCAAGCTTTTTCACTTTCCCAATTTTCTTTAAATGTCGAACAACGGTTGACTGGTCAACATTGAGCTCTTCAGCAACTTTTCTTGGTGTTTTGCTTGTGTCAGCTTCAATTATGGCCTTCAATTGGTCATCATCAACTTCTGATGGTCGGCTACCGTGTTTTTCATCTTCAAGACTTTCATCACCATTATGGAATAGGACGAACCATCGTTGTACAGCACGTTCATTAGCAGTATTTTGGCCAAATGCTTCGTTGATATTGCGAGTCGCCACAGCTGCTTTTTGACCTCGCTTAAACTATCGCTCTTAATTGCTTCTTTTCTAGCATTTCTAGAATGAACAAAATATAACAAAGTCATAGAATATTTATATTAAAAATATAGAGCATATTCTAAGCTTTAAAATAATATATATAATGTCAATAATTATTAAGACAAATATTATTTTTTTTAAACTATAAAGTTAAATAATATGAAATCCGACATTTCTTTTGCATCAACCTAATATTTTGGTAAAAAAATAACGTCAAAATAAAAATAATTTAAAAATGACAAGATTATTATATTATTCGAGGTTAAATGAAACGCAGGGAGGAACTATTATGGAGTAGTATTTTACAACTCACTGCTCGAAAATGTAAAGCAGCTAATAGTGTTTTCTGCTTATATAGAATCGGGGCGCACCAGTGCGCACTGAATGAGAGCTGTGACGTATTGCACTGCCCAGGTTTTCAAACAGCACGTGCAATTCAGCACTGGCAGTGAGAAGTAAAATGCACGAAATATGAATTGGCAGCCGATTTCAACACATAACACGTCTACAATTATGCTAGGTGACATGAGAGAAATACATTTTATTATAGATACGACAAAAAGTTTACTCAAATTGGATGAGAATTCGTGTTTATTCGTAATAAGTACATAGATTTATTACAACATTTCATTACAAATTATCACATGACTTTTGTTTTGCCGCCATATTGCACTGGAACTCGTTCACTCACTCCCCAAGTCGGTGTCGTTTTCTTGCACTCTGTCGAGGCGAGTGCACATTTTTATGTAAGCAACATACAATTTTGACAGGGCGCACTGAATAAGTGCGTACTAGTGCAGTAAGCAGAAAACGCTATTAATTTTCTATATAAATAACACTTTTTAGATAGTTCAAGATTGTGAGATAATTACGGAATATTTATACATGAAGAAATTATGTACCTAGGTAACAAAATGTCTACTGTGAACACTGATGGTGGTGGATGGTTCTCAAGAAGAGCAGAAGAGTAATAATTATTTCAACTTATATACAATGATTCAACATGGTAGTCGAGGAGCTAGTGCCGATGCTCGCGGTACACCGCCTCATCCACCCTACACAATGAATGGGCATCAGAGGTGGCGCATGCGCTTTAACATCTACAATACAATGGAGTTAATAGAATATTAAAATATTTAGTTTTATTTTTGCATTCCCTACTACCCGGGAACCGGCGTGAATAAATTTATAGAAAAGTGCACCCTAATGACCCAAGAAATAAAATACATGTTTTAATAATAAAAAAATAGAAATATTAGAGAAAAAAATATTTATTCATATGGTCACAGTTATTTAAATAAATTAATAAAAAATGAGCATTATACAATTGTTATGCAACAGCAAGTGTCCGTTATTGTTATTTAAAGTACATACATAACGTAAGTCTTTTGACTTGCCACAGTATTTCTTGAGTAACATTCTCACTAATCACTTGGTAAAACATTTTGAACTAATAATATTTCAAATATAAATTAAAACACTTGGCCATAGTAGCTAAAGAGGGAATAATTTAAATTAAATTTAATGTGCGCCTTAAGTAGTCACTTCCGACTTCGAACATTGTTATTTAATTATTTTCAAATTCTATTTATTTGATAAAAAAAATATTTATTCACTAGGTCACAATTATTAAAATTAAATAAATTTATTTGATTTAATACGTTTCATTTTTTGTTGATTAACAATATATCCCGAATGGTTTCACAAAATAAAAACAAACACACATACTGATATTATTCTCAATAACACTCACTAATTCCCAAAACATCCGCAGCCGATTTTAATCGCCCATTCAATTTTCCCAGCGCGTACGTTTTCGCAATCCACCGTCTGACCCGTAAAGGTCAGTGCTGCTGGCTCGAAGGAAGGTGAATTCGTAATAATAACGATAATAAAAAGTCTACAATATGGAAAGAAACGGGTTTGGAATTTCGGGCTGGACCTTACTTATCCGCCGCGTGGAGGTGATAATTCAAAGTTCGGAGCCTGCGTGAAAAAGCTGCTGCTGGCTGCGAGCGAGTTCGTCGAACCCGTTCGAAACGCATAATTGACTCCCCGTGCGAACGAGGAAGGGCCATCAGCCGGGAGACACGCACATGATACACACAGGCAGACGTGTTGTACACAACACACGAAACTACAATTTCCTGCCTCATTTTATATGGATTGAAAAAAAAGTAATAATAAAAGAATGAGTGCGGTGACAGCTGATGTTTGGTTGTTTGTTGAGTTGTTGTGAGAAAGTAATTGGGTATTTGATCTATTCACTTTTGATTCGTCTACCACTTGATGAAACATGGTTCATCTTTGTTTTGTATCTCTATGAGATAATGGTAGCTTGACCTAAACTAATTAGAATTACAATAAAATTAAACAAGGAAAAATTATTGGCAATAATCAATAAAATTCGATCAATCCCTTTTTCCAACTGCAAAAATTATTTACACTATAAGTTATGTACCTAGCTTTGAAAATATGACCGAAATATCAAAAAAGTGAGTTTCATTTTTGCCTCCTGTACTAGTTAGAATTGTTAAATAAATAAAAATAGTGAAACAATAATCAATTGATTATTTTCTAAACAATAAATTCTCACCCATGAGAAGTTAGCAATAAATTTCCAGCCACGAATCCCGGCGCCTCAACCATGTGGAATAACTTGGGCGCCCTTTAGGGACATTTTTTTATGTAGGATGTAATTTTGCACCTTAAATAATAGAATAAAATATTTTCCAGAGTACCACTTTGTTTCTATTTTGTTTAAATAATTTATTTCCATTACATGATTTTCCCGATATATGGAATTTTCAAAAGTCAAAAAATATAACTTGGGCGCCCTCTATGGACGATTTCTTATGTATGATGTATTCGTTGAACCTTAGACAATAGAATAAAACATTTTCAAAAGTACCATTTTGTTTAAATAATTTATTTCCATTATGTGATTCTCTCGATATGCGGAATTTTCAAAAATCAAAAAATATAACTTGGGCGCCATTTAGGGACGATTTCTTATGCAGGATGTATTCTTTGAACTTTAGACAATAGAATAAGACAATTTCCAGAATACCATTTTGTTTCTACATACATAAACATCTTTATTTCTGAGATTGGAATATACAATTACAATACAATATCTAACAATACACTAACGTTCACAATATATTTCCAACTCTGAAACTGGCTATCGACTAATGGTCTTTCAGCGTTTTGTTTCTATTTTGTTTAAATAATTTATTTCCATTACGTGATTCGCCTGATATGCGGAATTTTCAAAAATCAAAAAATATAACTTCGGCGCTCTTTAGGGACGATTTCTTATGCAGGATGTATTCTTTGAACCTTAGACAATAGAATAAGACAATTTCCAGAATACCATTTTGTTTCTACATACATAAACATCTTTATTTCTGAGATTGGAATATACAATTACAATACAATATCTGACAATACACCAACGTTCACAATATATTTCCAACTCTGAAACTGGCTATCGACCAGTGGTCTTTCAGCCTTTTGTTTCTATTTTGTTTAAATAATTTATTTCCATTACGTGATTCTCCCCCATATGCGGAATTTTCAAAAATGGGATAAACAGCAAATGATGGTTGGTCCTCGTGGTCCGCATAATTTTCACTTTACCTGCTCTATAATATAAATGTCAAAAGTTTTGATTTGACTTTTTTCTAATAAAAGTCGTTTGAAAATAAATGCTAAGCAACTTTTGATTGAAAAATTGTTACCCAAATTTCAAAGTTATTGGTGAAAGATGAAATACTGTTGTCAAAGAAAATCTAATCTAATCGAATTCCAATAAAATTTATTCCAAATATTTTTTGTGACTGTCAAAACTGACGTTGTACGAGTGCTAGCAACTATCAAACTGTGTAAGTTTTCATGACTAGTGTTGATTTCGGGCAATTGGGTCGTGGTCTGTTGGAGTTTAAACCAAACGTTTCGCTGACAACTGCAATCGGTATCTTCAGTGGAGACATCTAAGAGTTCATCCTTCTTTAAATAAGTTTAATTTTCAATAGACTTTAGTTTCTTCACAGAGCTACTGAAGATGCCGACCACAGTAGATAATGAATCGTACCATGCCAACAGATTTTCAATTTTTCGGCGCGAATTAATTCATGACCTAGAAAAATATGACATGACTTAATTTCATCTGGCTGCGTTTAAACCAACAAAAATCAATTCCAAATAAATTTTATACCAGGCATTATTTGTCGGTCAAAATGTTGATTTATTTTTTCAAAAAATAAAAAAATATTTCGAATAAAATTTATTTAAAATTGAATATTTGAAGCAAACATTGTTTAGTAACTGTCAAAATGACAAGGGGAACGTCAATTTTGACATTTACTAAAATTGTTTCAACATTTTTCTTAACTAACAAAATAAAAGAGTTACCCCCTCTATAACTCATCGCCATAGCCACAAACTTTCGATTTTTCGAGAGAAACGAAATCGCGACGTCATTTTATCTTGGAAAAATTCATTTCAGCAAGATTTTTGTAACCTAGTTTTTCTTAACTGACAAAATAAAAGAGTTACCCCCTCTATAACTCATCGCCATAGCCACAAACTGTCGATTTTTCGAAGGAAACGAAATCGCGACGTCATTTTATCTTGAAAAAAATCATTTCAGCAAGATGTTTCTAACCTAATTTTTCGTAACTGTTAAAATAGCCGTGTTTTGGCGGGAATGGAATTCTCTTCAAAGAACATAACCTAACCTAACACAACCCAACTGTGCCTAACATCCAGCGTGTAGATAGAAATATTTTTCGGAGGGGAGGGGGTTTGTATGGGTGTTGTAACTTCTTACGATTAATAATTTAATACAAATGAAATAAAATTTAAAAACAAGCACAAATTTTAAAACGTTATTTGTTTTTCTATCAGTCATTATTTTCTGAGGAGAGGGGGTTGGTATGAGTGTTGTAATTTCTTACGGTTAATAATTTAATACAAATGAAATAAAATTTAAAAACAAGCACATATTTTAAAACGTTATTTGCTTTTCTATCAGTCATTAAAATTTTGAAGGAGGGTATGGGAGCTGTGGGGTTTTATAACCACAAGGCTCACACAACTCTTGAATTAATTTCTCACTTGATGAAATATGTTGAAACAATTAGGTAAAAATTAAACACGTGGTTTGTTTGGTTATCAAAATACTTATTTAAGTAAAAATGTTTCAGGCAAAACTCGTTTGGAATTGAAGTGTGAGCAAGTTTTATCGAACTGTCAAAGCCATAGTCATGTGTGCGCTTGTAACAAATTTCGATTGTTTAATATGTTGGTCATTATTTAAGTCTTCACTTAAAAGTCGTGAAAACGTAAATAATGACAAATTTCGATTGTTCAGTATGTAATCGAAATTTATTACAACTGAAAATACCAAACAAAGAAACTTTTGAGTGTAAGATGAAAAATCCGCCATAATCTTCTATGAATTTAAAATGGAATTGAATATCTCTGAATATATTATATTTTCGCATTTGTACAGAGCATTTCAGCCTCCGCACTAAGAAATTGAGCAGAATTTAACTTAAATTCAAAGAACACCATCAAGGACTTAAACAACATCGAAACTTCTTGTATAACGTTGTGACTAGTACGAAACGTAATGCTTTTAATTGTTTTTAGAAATCAAATATAAAAGTGCAATAAGTAAAGGCTCAGAAAATTAAATCAGAAAAAAATACACTGTTTAGAAAAGAAAAAAACAGTGTTCCCTTTGAATCGTAGGAATGAATTCTGCGACTTGAAGGAAATAATTCAAAACGTAGACAATTTTGAAAAAAAAAATGCAATTTTTGAAATGAATGAAAGAAAATGAATGTTTCTTTAGATACGATTCATTTTTAATAAACTTCATTTTCTTTAAAGTGCAATATAGAAAACCTCAGGTGAGTCAAATCCGAAAAGGATACACCGTTTGGAAAAAAAAAACAGTGTACCCTTCTAATCGTAGCAATGAATTCTACGACTTGAAGGAAATAATTCTTAACAGAAGCAATTATCAAATAAAAAAACGATATTTTTGAAATTTATGAAAGAAAATAAAAGTGTCTTTAAATAAGTTTAATTTTCAATAGACTTTACTTTCTTCACAGTGCAGTATAGAGGCTCAGGTAAGTCAAATCAGAAAAGGATTGACTTACCTGAGCCTCTATACTGTACTATGTACTTTGTTTGGAAAAAAAAACAGTGTTCCCTTCGAATCGTAGGAATAAATTCTGCAACTTGAAGAAAATAATTTTAAATGGAAGCAATTATCAAATAAAAAAACGATATTTTTGAAATTTATGAAAGAAAATGAAAGTGTCTTTAAACAAGTTTAATTTTCAATGGAAGCAATTTTGAAATTTATGAGAGTAAATAAAAGTTTCTTTAAATAAGACTCATTTTCAAAGGACTCTTCGTTTCTTCATAACGTATTTGGTCCCACCTGGCCAGAATGTTAATATTGTTTTTTTTTCTATTTTGAAGCGCTTGTTCCAGCTTATTCGCTTATAATATGGTGAAAAAGGAAGTTGAAGTAATAAAGGGCTATCACCGACATTCATAAAATCTGCAGATGATTTAATAAAACATTCGTTAAACATGCTTCTTGTCTCTGCACTTCGCTTAATAGAGTCTCAAAAAAGCAATTTTGGAAAAACACTGTTTTTGAAATTTATGAAAAAATAAAGGCTCTTAAAATGTTTCATTTTTAATGGACTTCAGATTCTTCATAACGGATTTGGTTACACCTGGCCAGAATGTTAATATTGTTTCTTTATCTTGATGTTTTTATGCGTTTATTCCAGCGTATTCGTTCACAATATCGTGAAAAAGGAAGTTGACATAATGAAAGGCTTTCACCGACTCTTTTTTTAAATCAACCAACAGATGATCTAAAATACTCGTTCAACCTGCTTCTTGATTCTGTACTTCGCTTAATAGAGTCTCAAAGAAGCAATTTTGAAAAAAGAAAAGAAAAAAAAGGTTTTTTATATTAAATTTCATTTTTAGTGGAAATCAGTTTTTTCATAGATGATTTAGTTCTATCTCTGACCTTAATGTTACTGTTGCTTTTTTAGTTTAGTGTTTTGAAGCGTTTGTTGCGGTTTATTCGCTCACAATATCGTGAAATAAGAATTTGACGTAATAAAAGACTTTCACCGACATTCCTAAGATCTGCAGATGATCTAAAATATTCGTTCAATATGCTTCTGGACTCTGCATTTCGCTTAATAGAGTCTCAAAAAGGCAATTTCAAAAAAAAAACTATTTTTGAAATTTATGAAAGAAAATAAACGTGTTTTTAAATAAGTTTAATTTTTAATAGGCTAGTCTTAACACCTAATTGCCAACAACAACAAAAAAAAAACACAAAAACTCGATGAATGATATTTTCAATTAATGAGATTTTTTAAATAAAAAAAAAACATTGCCATTACCCTTCATTTGGATCTGCCAAATGAGACAAGTATTTTTTCTTAGTTTAAAAAAATCTAGCCGAGTAACCGACGATACAACAAACCTTGATGAGGTATAAATCCCTAAACGTGTTTTCAGATTGATTTAACGGGAATTTTATATACACAACATAAAAATAATATTCCTACCTCAAAACAATCCAGCTGTGATTTTAGTGAAAACGATACAATAAAAACATTTTGAAAGCCGCAATGATGAGGTATAAGTGTGTTTGGCAGAGTCTTACATTCCTCAATGCTTCTCAATTTCAAATTTTAAACAACATTGACTCAAGGTTGTCGAGTTGGAGTCAAAGTCTTTGGATTTTGACTGGAGTTGGAGTCTTTGGATTTCGACTGGAGTCAGATTCTTTGAATTTTGACTGGAGTTGGATTTCAACAGGAGTTGGAGTCTTTGGATTTCGACTGGAGTCCGAATCTTTGGATTCTGACTGAAGTCAGAGTCTTTGGATTTGGCCTGTAGTCGGAGTCTTTGGATTTCAACTGAAGTCAGATTCTTTAGATTTTGACTGAAGTCGGAGATTTCAACAGGAGTTGGAGTCCGAAGTTTTGGATTCTTACTGGAGTCGGAGTCTTTGGATTTCAACAGGAGTCGGAGTTTTTTATTTCGGCCGGAGTCCGAATCTTTGGATTTTGACTTGATTCCCTGACATTTCCCGACGATTAAAATTGCCTGAGATTACGAGATTTTTTCTTTTGGTCGAAATGCTGATGATCACGTTCTCTACTTTAAAATTCCCTATAAAGAAAATAAAACTTATTACGCAATTGTTAGTACTATTGAATAAATTACCAATAAAAAAAATTAAAAATTTTCACATTAAAATATTGATAAATCTATGATTATTGTATCAACACTCCTCTAATTTTTACATATTTATTAAAAATAAATTATGTTGGCAATAAAAGTAACCACATAATATAGCTTATGTTATTCTAACAAATTTCGGAAGATATTTGCATGGCCTTAATCTGTCCAATATTGGTTAATATTTAATGGTATTGTACTACTATTTAATTATAACTTAATCGTCCTGGCCAGCTTCTATTTCTGTTGTGTTTAATTTAACTACTGGTGTTGTTCAGTGTTATATTTTAAGTATATATCAATTAGAATATCATTTATATATTCATTGGTTGCATAAATAAATCCGTAATAAATGAATTATTATTAAATTCAAGAATTTGATTTTATAAATAATGACAATGTGACGTTTTATTTGTTTTATTCACTAGTGTCAACAACATGTAAAATACAAAAATCAAAGCACTTCAGATCATAAACTACATAAATTATCAAAAAATAGAGATCCGCAAAGTCGATCGATTTTGTTACTGCAAAATTTTATTAATGCAACATATTCTATTAATATAAGTGACTCTTTCCTATTTATTTAAAATCTTCAATTTAATAATACTTATTGACTTTATTTATTTAAAATTGCTCATTTAGAAATACTAATATTACCATTATTCCATTCTTAAAATAATAATACACCACTAATAAAATAAAAAGGGGCATAAAGACCTATGGTAGATAACCATTATTTATATACAAGGTGTGATAATATTCAATTGTTTATTGATTAATTTCAAGTAGAAAATTTAAGTAAAAAAATATTGTACGGTTCTTCACTAACGCCCAAAAGGCCATTGATTTAATAAATATGACTAGAAATCAGTAATATTTTAGAAATATTTTGATTAAAATTAATTCTATATACATCCAGTTAAAGATTGCAAATGTTTATTTAATGATAATTCGATTATTAATAGCAATAATTATACATAAAATATTAAAAACAAATTCTAGTCACATATTTAGGATATTAATGGCCTCATAAAGCTTATTGAATAATTACTCAATATTTTTTTTTTGGTTTTATTTAATTTATTTTTTTATTTTAAAAACTTTTTTTAGTTTTTTTTTACTTAAAATTGATTAACGATACTCTTTATGACTTTATTAAAAGGGATATTTTTTTCCCTTTAATCCGATATAACATAAGCCATATTTATTTTTAAAATAAAATAAGTTACAGTCGTTTTTAATTTTACCATACACCAAAAAATAGTTAGCCATGAAAAACAATTGCGGTTGTTTATAGCAACGTAGCAAATCAATATTTAATTTATTATCTTTCTTTAGATTTGTCAAAAGTCAAGCAAATAATTCCGAAATTATCAAAATAATAATAGAAGAAAATTTTAAATATTACATATGATGCTCAAAAAGTCCACCATTATTATTATGGCATAAAGTACATCTTTTTAAAATCGAATTTATGGCTTTTTTGACTTTTCTTCTGTCAATATAATAAAATGTTTCAAGTACAGCTGGTCTAAGATCCTCCACGGATTGATATGATTGTTGATACACTTTGTTCTTCACATAACACCACAGAAAAAAGTCTAAAACGGATAGGTCGGGTGATCTAGGTGGCCATAGGATTGGTCCATTTCTTCCCACCCATGAATTAGGAAAAGCATCATTTAAATAGTTTCGCACAGCCAACGTGCTATGAGGTGGAGCTCCGTCGTGTTAAAACCACTTCAATCTTGCCCGTACTGATAAATTTAAATCATCGAGCATATCTTCAAATGTTTCTTGAAGAACACGAAGGTAATCATTTCCATTCAATGTGTTATCAAAAATATATGGGCCGAGAATTCTCGATCCGAACACACCGCACCATACATTAAATCCAAATTTAATTTGTGGTCTCGTAGATTCTCCTGACTCCAAACATGTTCATTGTGCTGGTTAAAAATCCCACAATTAGTAAATCGCGTTTCATCTGTCCAAATTATTTTTGTAGGGAACGTTTTATCTTGCCTCTTGGCACATGTTTTTGTACCACATACAGAAGACCATTCTCTTATTGGTATCACCGTCATGTAAATTTTGTGAAATTGATACCTTATATGGGTGATATTTATGTTTTTTTCAAAACTCGTACTACTGTCCGTTGAGATATGCTTGCTTCTGTTGCAATTTGTCTGGTCGATGTGGATGGATCTATCATCGCCAATGCTAATACGTTTATTTCCGAAACATCATTAATTTAGTTTTTTTTTTTTCAAGTTTCGGCTTTGTAAAGGATCCGTACTCACCCAAATTGTGGTAAATTCTTTTGAATGTTGGTAAAGATGGCTGCCGACGATCGATATATTGATTATAATATTGTTCTGCAGCATCCGCAGCGTTTTTATTACACTGAATGTAACAAACAAGAATATCACGCTTTTCTTCGTTGGAAAAATTCATTATCACTTTAAAAAACGTACAACACCAAAAAAATATAAAACGAACTTATCGAAACAAACCAAATATGGAAATGAATTAATGTGTGTTTAGAATAAACAACTGCAATTGTTTTACTTTTGTCTTTTTCATGGCTAACTATTTTTTGGTGTATTGTAAAATTAAAAACGACTGTAACTTATTTTATTTTAAAAATTACTATGGCATATGTTATATCGGATTAAAGGGAAAAAAATATCCCTTTTAATAAAGTCATAGCCAACTATTGTTTCCATTTAAAAAAAGGTAAGTTTGTGTCATATCTCCCAAAATATGGGCGAAAAAATTTTTTTGATTTTTTGTTATTAATCTGTGTAAAATTTTCTACAACTTTGTCCTTTACAGTTTTTTTCTATCTATGATAATAATAGAGATATATTGATTTCAAAAAATTGACACATTTTACTTTTTTCAAAATATCTAGTTACCCTTGACTTTTTCAAATATTTTGAAAGTGTCATTTTATTCGTCTTATAAAACTACACTTCTTTCCCCATTTAACCGTTTTTCTATCTCTTATAGTTTCCGAGATCCCCATAGAGAACATCGAAAAAAACTCACCCTGTATATACACCCATTTGGGTTGTATTTTAGTACTTCTTTATAATCTGAGGAAAAAAATAATACATTCTATAATATATGTATTATTTTTTTCCACAGATTATAAAGAAGTACTAAAATAAAAACTACATGTGCTTATATAAAATGATATTTATTATTTAACATAGTTATATAAAATTTAAATAAAAAGAATTGTTACTTTAAAAAAAAATAGTATTCCTTATGAGTCACCAGTCTTAAAGAACCAAAACCGTCTTGTTGTTGGAACGGAGCCAAGCCCGTACGGCTGGTCCGAAAATAACGGAACCCGTTCGCCTTCCATAAGGAATTGCCCGCTCGATTTGTTTAAAATCGATTTGAAAAAAATGCGCTTTGAAATACCGAAAGAAAGAAGAAGAAAAAATAAATGAATATCGGTGCGTTGTCGAGTGTGTGGTGGGGGGGGAGCGTCAAGGTCGCGCACGGGAATGTCGTGCGGCGGGCGGGCGTCGGGTCGATATTGTCTGTGTCGATTGTTGGACAGCGGCGGGCGAGAGAGGATCGTTTTAATTGATCGACACCGGAACGGAGGGGGCTCGAAATGTATTAGTTTAACTTTTCGCGAGTGCGCTTAGTCATTTTTTACTTTTAACGTTGTTTTTAGATTCTGCCAATTGCTGGGTCGCCGAAAAAAATCATAAAAAATAACTAAAATACATGACCCAAATGTTCTTAGAATATTTCCCGAGACTGCTTGCAAAAAGCTAAGACAAAGAAATTAAATTTAATGTGCGCCTTAAGTAGTCACTTCTGACTTCGAACATTGTTATTCCATTTAACCAATTACTAGGTCAATGAATAAATTCATAAAACACAAATACCAAATTTTCTTTCTCAGAATATTTCCTAGAACTGTTAGAAACAGACAATGAAATTGAATTTAAAGTGCGTCTTAAGTAGTCATTTCTGACTTTGAACAATGTTATTACGAGGCCAATGAAAAATGCATAAAAAAATAACTAAAACACATACCACAAATGTTCTTTCTCGGATTACTAATAACAAGCTAAGACAAAACAATGTATTTGAAGTGAGCCCAACGTATTCATTTTTTTAATTTAAACATTGTTCTTTGATTCAACCAATGAAAAAAATATATATAAAAATAACTAAAATACATACCACGAATTTTCTTTCTCAGAATAATTCATAATACTCGCAACAAGCTAAGACAAAAAATGTATTAAAAGTGCGCCCAAAGTATTTACTTTTGACTTTGAACATTGTTTTTAGATTCAACCAATTACGAAATCAATGAAAAAAAAAAGAAAAACTAAATTAAATATTGTAAAGGTGGGTGATTTTCTAGTCTTTAGCCATATTTTTGTATAAATGTATCCTGAGGATTCCTTTTTTTTTGCAAAACAAAATTTTAAAAGTAAACTTTTGAAAAACAACCACAAAAACTCCTCAACAATTCAAGCGCCACACTTCGCTTTTATAGTCTCCCCTCTCTTTTTTACGCGTCTAGAATATTCTGGATTACGAGGCCCCGCTCCGCCATCAAACGCCGGGGAGTTTGTGACGGGCTTATATTGACAGAGAGTGGGGGAGAAAAGAGAAAAAAATCTAATGGCCGTTCTCCGCCCGTCTGGAATCTAATATTGACATTCAAACAGAAGCTCTATTTTTTTTCTTCCTCGAGGTTTAAACAAATAAAAAAATAGTTTGTGTGTGTATATCGCGTTACGAATAATATTTATGACAAACAAGCTGATTCAGCAGCGGGCGATGGCGGGAGAAAGAAAAGCACGGTGATTAATTGAATTCCACTGATTAAATGGTTTCTGCGTGGAGTAAGCGATTGGGAATTATTTCGGGCTTATCGTCAAGAGTGCGGGAAATTGTGATTCTAATTATCGTTTCAAGGTAGTGAAAATAAATACGATTATTTTTATAATAGCGTTTGCATGTTTAATTGAAGATACATTTTGGGGATTTTAATGATTAGTGCAGAAAAATAAAAACAAAGCATTTTCGAAGTCGATTTGTAACAATTACTATTAATGTTGGGCAAAATCGAATATTCATAACAATAATAATTTATTGGCGATTTCAATGATCTGCACAAAAAAAATCGCACTTTCAAATTCAATTTATAACATTTACTATTATTATTGGACAAAATCAAGTAATATTAATAATCGCATTTCAATAACAATAATTTATTCGCCATTTAATGATTTCCATAGAAAAACCAAACAAACGCATTTTCGAATCCGGTTTGTAATTACATTTTTACAAACATTGAGTATACAGGGTGTTTCAAAAGTAACAGTTACGATTAGTGTTGGACAAAATCGAGTAATATTAGTAATCGAGTATCAATAACAATAATAATTTATTGGCGACTTCAATGAACTCTACAGAAAAAAGCACAGCACTTTAAAATATAATTTGTAATATTTAAAATTACTATTGGACAAGATTGAGTAATATTAATAATCGAGTTTTAATAAAAATAATAATTTATTCGCGATTTTAATAATTTCCATTGAAAAAACAAACACATTTCCGAATCACGTCCCAACTGTAACTGTTACAGTTACAATTAGTGTTGGAACAAAATCGAGTAATATTAGTAATCGAGTATCAATAACAATAATAATTTATTGGCGACTTCAATGAACTCTACAGAAAAAAAGCACAGCACTTTAAAATATAATTTGTAATATTTAAAATTAGAATTGGACAAGATTGAGTAATATTAATAATCGAGTTTTAATAAAAATAATAATTTATTCGCTATTTTAATAATTTCCATTGAAAAAAAAAACAAACACATTTCCGAATCAGGTCCCAACACTAATTGTAACTATTACAAAGTTACGATTAGTGTTGGGACAAAATCGAGTAATATTAGTAATCGAGTATCAATAACAATGATTTATTGGCGATTTCAATGAACTCCATAGAAAAAAAACATTCGCACTTCCAAATTCAATTTGTAACATTTAAGATTACTATTGGACAAAATCGAGTAATATTAATAATCGAGTTTCGATAACAATAATAATTCATTCGCGATTTTAATCATTTCAATAGAATTATTTTATATTTATTGATTGTTACGATTAGTGTTGGATAAAATCGAGTAATATGAATAGCAATAATAATTTATTGGCGATTTCAATTTATATAATTATTTTTTTTAGAACGACCTCAATTCCTCCTCTCTGCAGAGTACAGACAAAGTGGACTTAATGAGTGAATGACACACAGTCACACACACTAACACGAGCCATCCACATTACTCACTCGCATGTCGCTCGACAATTGTAACCTAATCATCATCGGCGCATTCCTTCTTCGGTAAATAAGATTAGCGGCAGTGGACTTTTGATAAAAGCGATTAACCCTCGACGAATCGGTCGTTTCCTGTACTACGAAATGTGCGAAAGAAAAAAATGCGATATTTTTATGTTTGTTGTTTTTTTTCGGGTGGCTTATCGTTTAGTACGGAGGAATGTAAAAAAATGACGTGTTTGTGTTAAAGCTGACTTGTGTGTTTTTATTAGTGTTGGACAAAATCGAATACATTTAGTAATCGAGTATTTCTGAATAAACAATTTTAAGTAGTTAATAAATAACAATAAATTGGAGTTTATTAATAAATAGGTAACACTTCTCAATATTCATATTAAAAATAGTATTAAGAAAATTGTCACATATTTTATTTCGTAGTGATAATGATAAAAAAAATCGACTTTGCCCACCTCTAGTTTTTATCGAGTGTGTGACGAGTTTTAAAAATAATAAAGTTAATATTAATAATAATTAATAAGAACAGAAAAGATTATTCATTCACTTGTTCGGTTATTTAAATATATTAATAAAAGGGGGGGAGTCCGACGTGGTCCAGGAAATCTTCCATGCAATAGTGAAGATCGTGTAATACGATAGATAGTGAGGAATAAAAACCCAAGTGGTTATATTAATAAAAGGAATTTAAAAATAATTAATAAATTAGCTATTTTGACATTTTCAATTACGTTACGTAAATACTTTAAAACAAATTGTATCCGTTTGTTTTTAATTACTTTTTTAAGATACAAAAAAGACTGTTTAACATACAAATTCCTAAACGAGAGCGCGAGAAACTAAAATTAACAAAATAATAATCGAAAAAGAGAAAAACAAAAAATAAAACAATAAACGAAATTGGAATAATAATAAAATGTAATTAATTATTATGTACAGGCTTGTCTGGGGGTCCTAAATGATAATTTTCCGCTTTTTCTCCGTGTACATTAAAAATAGAGATGGGCAAAGTTAATCTGTTGTGTCATTTTTGTTACTGAAAAATTAAGTATACGACAATTTTATTAATGCAATATGTTCTATTAATTTCAGTAACTGTTCCATATTTATTGAAAAACATCAATTAATTATTAATTAATGGACTTTATTTATTTAAAATTTATCATTTAGAAATACTCGATTACTAATGTTACTCGATTTTTTCCAACACTAATTAAAACAACTACTACTCAAGTAAATATCTCGCTTAACATTGAATTATTTTTATTTATTAATTAATAAATTGTGTGTGAATATATACAGGGTGGCGCAAGATTCCAATGAAGTCCAATATCTCAGTTATTTAGAAATTTACAAAAAGATATTATGGAATAGGATAGAAGCGTATTCGAGCAAGGGACGGCACATCTTCCATTTATTATAACATTTTGTAAGAAAAAAACAAGTGTTAGTTTTTTGGAAAATTTCAAAGATTATTCAAAAATATTTCACCGCGGGTTAAGTGATGAAAATGATTAAAAATTTACGAAAAAAATGTTTTCTTTGTTGCAAAATTAATTTATTGTTAAACATAATTTTTGCGATGTGGACGATTTAAAAGAATAGGAATCGCAAAACAAACTATCAAATCTTCATTAATGAATTTAGAACTAATGTATACTTACTTTAGTCTTGCGAAAATCGCATTTGTTTATTGCGAAAGTAATTTATTGATAAATGCAATTTTGGAGAATTGATGATAATAATAGGAATCGTAAAATCTGTTTAAAAATAAATTATTAATATTAACATACCTTAATAGAAAAAATAACTTCAAACCCATTCCCGGTGAATCGAAAACCGACTCACCTCCACCACTCACTAATTACCACTTGTTCATAAACAATAATAAATCCCGTTTTTAATTATTAATAATTTCTAACGTTAAAAATTAAACCGGAATAGTGAACACTGCGCGTTTTCGGACGACTGAATCGAAATACAAGAACGCAATTATCGCAAATCAAGAAGAAAAAAACGATCGATGACTCACTCCGAGAACGCATTCCTGAGATAAGAAGATACGTTGTACCTGGATCCTGGCGCACAGCCAAGAACATACCTATTTAAATTGTTGTATTTTCAATATTATCGTGTATTAAAATAATTACAGCTTAATATTTATTTACTTTTTTTATTAAATTCTCATTTATCCCGTGGTAAAAAAATATGTATGAATTATGATGTATTTTAATTAACACACTTGATTATTCGTTTCAATAAATTATTTTATATTTGTGTTCGCGTAACTTTCACAACTAAATAAATTAGTTGTTCTGGCACGGCCTACTTTGATTAAAAATTCTATACCAAATTTGTATTTGAGATTAAATATCTCAAAAAACGGTAGACGGTAGCTATTTAATATGTTATATAAAAAATGAAGAGTGATTAATTTTCTATTAAAATAGCATAAAAAATATAGGGTGTCCCATTTAAGTAAAAAGAGAAAAAAATCATTTTTCGTATTGCTTCACCTTGTATATAAAAATTTGTTTTAAGAGAAAAAAAGAGTATTTCTTTTATTATTAAGTATTTTTGCATTTGTATGGCGTTGACAGAATGTTTATTTCATTTTTCATTATTGAAATATTAGGCTCTAAACATCTATCGATTTCAACATTCATTTGTTTATAACTTTTAAACTATGAAAAATTGACCGATTAAATCTTATATAAAAAATAATTATTTTTAAACGTAGAATCGAAAATCTTCATAAAAAATATATCATTCCATTTAAAAAAAACATATGTTTGATACGTTACGTGATTATTGGACACCTTGTATATATGAAACTAATTTTAAAATGTGAATTTTGACAGTAGCTACTAATAATGTAAGTAACATTTTTTCGTATATTTCTTTATAACTAAGATATTGGTCTTCATCGTAATCTTGCGCCACCCTGTATATATATTTTTTTTGAATGTAAGACGAGTTCTAATAATAAAAACTTTTTTTAATAATAAAAATAAAACATGTCTTGTTCTTTGCTAAATTTTTATTTATTGAATGTGCTATCTTAGTGTAAAATTTTTACGTTTTTTGTATACAGACATCTTTATTCAAAATATACAGATAGTACAAAACAATATAGCATAAATAATTACAATGCATACTAACACATATGCATTGTAATTGTTTATGTTATGGCCGTCTGGGCTTTCGTGTTTCTACCATTATTATTTGTATTTTTCTTAATTACTTATTTTATATTTATTGATTGTTAATTTAATATTACTGAAAATGGATATTTATTACTTTCCATGGACCCCTGTAGCAAGTAGAAATATTGTGATCGTGAAAATGTTCGAATCGCTAATTTCAACGGATATACACGTTTTCAGGTCCCCCGAGTCCATTCCATCGATTTTTGATAAATGTCTCAATGTATTTGTCTCCGCGATAAAGCAAAACGGTTAAATGAATTTAACCCAAAAGTTATATACACGCTTTTTATAAAGAGATTTGAAAAGTTATTGTTCAGAATAAAAACTCACTAAGTGTTCTTATCTATTTTTATTTTAAACAATTATTAGACAAGTATTGTATAAAGAAAAATACTAAGAACTATACTAGGACCAATTAAAACCGGAGATATGGAATACCGAAGGAGGACAAACGAGGAACTATAAAAGTAAATAGGAAGAGATATAGTTAGCAAAATAAAAGAACAGCGAGTGAAGTGGCTCGAGCATGTCTGGAGAGCAGGGCCAAAGACAACTATATGTTCAATATTAGAATGGACACCGGGAGGTAAAAGAAGAAGAGAAAGACCGAAATCAACATGACTGCAGGAGGTGAAAAAGGATTTAAGTGGAATTGGAATGAACAAATGGCAGAACAAAACAAAGGATAGGAATTTATGGAGGCAAATCAGTAAGAAAGTTTAGAAAATTGAAAATCAACCCAGTAATTATGATCTGGAGAGCTACAGTATGGAGCAGCGCAACCCCACCTAGGGATATAGCCACCAGATATATATACAAATATTGATCGATTCAAATAAAAAAAAAATGTACATCTTTTGATGTTTCCTTCAATATGAACATTATTTTTTAGGTTACGTGGAAGAGCAGCGACGGGCGTTAGCCTGCCTGAACTTCGCCTACTCTTAATTATTTATGTTTCTATTGTACAATTGTTGATGAAATAAAGACATTTATTATTATTATTACATATAGTTTTTCTTTTCTCTTATTTGTTATATATAATTTTGTTATATAATATAATAATAATTTATCCTGTAATAGACCATTGGACTGCTGGTTAAATAAATGAATGAACGAATCTGAAAAAAATGAGTATTTTATACATACGTATTTATTCAGACAATAACAAAAACATTTATACACAATACATTTATGTGTTAGTCTGTCTGGGATATCGTCCAGAAGTCTTTCTTTTCTGACTTGAATTTATGCTGACGTGTAATAAGAATATCTGCAAGCTGAACCGAATTGTTCTCAGTAATGAATTGGTGAATTGTTTCATTAATTTTTTGTATTACCTAATAATATTATTTTCTCTATTGTATAGTTTATACATGACGATTGTTATATATTTTTTAAATCTCTTGCAATAAATAATTTTGATAATATACAGGATGTTCCAGCGAAATCGCACACTAAAAGAATATGGACTTCTAATTAATGTATAATATTGATATTTTCAGCATTATAGTAATAGTATGTGCATTTTTCAATTAAAATATTTTCATGATTATACGACTTTCAGTTATACCGGAAGTAGACACAAACATTTAGAATGCTATATTTTTTATTATGAATTTGGATTCTACATAAATTTTTATGTAAAAAATCATTAAATAACATAACCTCTATGTTTAACAGTTTTCAATATATTTAACATTTAGTCAAAATTTAGTGATTTTTCCTAATTCACTTAAAAGTACGCATCTCCGAACAAGAACAAAATCTAAGGCATGCAATGCTGGTTATAAACAGCCAATACCTTAAGATACCCAATGGTGATTTGTGCTTACAATTAAGGTTACGGTTTAGTAGAAAGAGATAGCTATATACTAAAATGGAAATAATTATTTAAGAGGGCTGTGTGTATGTGGGCGCTTATGGAGAATTCAATGTAAATTGTTAACCCAAATTAAAAGTAAATTATTCAATTTTTTTTAATTATTTTCGCCTAAGGAGTGATTTCATGATTAGAAAACGTTACCTATTAATTCATTTTTATTTATTTTGGCCATTGTGGTTTTTGCGATATAACAAAGTGCGAAAAAAGTTACCTGAAATGCTTCCTCTACTTTATACCTAAATAACTTCATAAATAATTCAAATAATGAAAAGCAATTCCGTGACTTAAATAAAGAATTGTCGAAAATAAATATACCCAAAATATTGGTTAATTTCGAGTGTATATATTTAATATTTGGGTTAAAAAACAACATTTTTTCAATGATCATTTTCAAAGGCTCTCGATTGGCGATGCTGGTCGCACTTTTTGGAGGTGGGAATGATGCCTCCCTAATGCAGTAGCGCACGTACAGAATTATTGTGGAAATATACGTTTGCGCATGCGCTCTAGGAAAAATTAAGCGATTGTGGGCGATGGAAAACGATAGCACACAGAACCTAGTAACCCAGACAAATTAGTACGGAACGCCTGCGTGTTTCTATTGAAAATTTCGCTAGTCGATATTTCAATAATAGTCCAACCCCAACAATCGGGGCATTATACACAACATTCTATGCTTAAATTTACTGGGAGGCTGGTTAATATAAATTTAGAGAAATATATTTTAAAAATAATTATATTACAGGGAAAAAAGTTGAGGAAAGCACTTCAAATTATTTTAATTATATAATACTAAGAAGTGTAAGATGCAAAAATAATAAGAATGCAGATTTTTCATTGCCGACTCAATATAAATAAAAAAAATGGTGATGTGTCCATCATGGTACTTTCCCCGGTGAATACGGTCAAATAAGTTTCTGATTGAAAATTTAATAGGAAAGCAAAATGATTAATAGAAAAAATGTATTGTTGTCTTCCAAAGTTAAAACGGAGTATTTAGAAGAATATTATAATTAAGTATGTTATTTCTTACCTTATAATGTGTTGAAATTATTCCTCCACACTCTTCGTCATTTTTTCAAACTTTGCGAATGTGCTGAATATGATGGCACTTTGACGTTTTATTTGTCATTAAAATAATTATTTCAATAATTAAAATCTCTAAAGGAATTTATCATGTAAACGCTTATAAAATGAAAACCGGAGGTCCTACAATAAAAGTTTTATAACAGAAATTATTTATTTTCCAAGATTTAAAACTTTTATTTGAAACATTTTTCTATCCGAATTAAATAATGAAAAATTGCTAAGAGTAAAGTTGCACTTAATGAGTTTTGATTCTAACCAAAAGCTTTTCAGATCATTCCACTGTTATGAAAAGCTTAGATATAAAGTTTGTGCAGACACACACACAGACATTTTTCAAAACTCGATGGAATGGATTCAGGGGACCTCAAAACGTGCATATTTGTTGAAATTGGCGGTTCGAAAACTTTCACGATCACAATACTTTCCCTTGGACAGGGATCCGGGGAAAGCAAAAAGAGTGCCTAATTTTAATTAAAGAAAATAATAAATAGGAATAGATTATTCAAAATTTACTAATAAAATAAATGAAAACACAGATTAAATTAATAATATTTTGATAATATTAATATTAGAGATATTTATGATATAATTATTTATTTATTTATCAATTAATACTTTTTTATTTCTTTTATTTTTTTACTTTTGCAGTAGTTAAAATTATTGCGTACGACTGCCGTAAATATTCTCATTCGTTGATAAGTCTGGTGTTGAAATATCAGTCGATATTATTTGTGCAGCGCACGTGAGCCACGGACTGTGGGTTTTAATGCTGTCACGGACGATGGATTTTGTCACGCCGGTGAAATTATAACGAAAAAAAGACGTCATTCGACGCGTGTCACAAAAATGTTCTAAGATTAGAGGAAAATCCAAGTGTGGTAAATATTGACACCCGCCTGCGAATACTGTTTCTTAAAAAAAATACGTTTGCCGAATTTCCTCATTTATTGTTGCTACAATTACTTTAACATCAAAGTAAGGGCGCATTTATAGTGAGACAGTGATGTTAAAACACACCAAGTATTACACCCGCCTACGAATACTGTTTCTTCAAATTACAAAAAAAATACGATTGCCGAATTTCCTCATTTATTGCTACAATTACTTTAACATCAAAGTAAGGGCGCATTTATAGTGAGACAAGTGATGTTAGAACACACCAAGTATTATACCTTAAACCAAAAGATCCAACAATTGGCCCCTAATTGTTTGCGCGTACACGCGTTTGTGTAAAGGCGGCTAGTATCGTCGATTCCACTATAAATACGGTCTAAGGCAATAAGAATATTATATCCAAATTCCATTTAGCAAGGCAACAATTAATCAATTGTTTCACATTATAAATATGATGGATTAATGGCACGATTGTTAATTTGAGTGAGGAGAGAACCAAACAACAAATAGCCCATAATTATTGGTTTGCATGTACACGCGTTTGTCTTAGCCTCTTTCAATGTATGGTGCAGCTAACATCGTGCTGTCTCACTATAAATGCGGCCTAAGGCAATGAGAGTAGCATAGCCAAATTCCATTTAGCAAGGCCAATTATAAATTAATCAATTGTTTCATATTATAAATGTGATTGATTTATAGCAGAATTGTGTATTAGAGAGAGAATGGTTTAGAATTCATAGAAATATTCAAAGTGTATGAATTATTTTATATTTTTTATGAAAAGGTTAACACTATTTAATTTTAAAAAAATCTATGCTATTGTAAATCATCTTAAAAAAATGCAGCAGAATGGGCTATTTTTTAAAAGTTGTCAATTTTATGTCAATTTAAACTGTGTAGGATTTTATAGCCAGTATAACTAATGTAATGCCAAATCTTGATTTTTTTTATTTTAAAGTTATCAATTTTATGTCAAATTTAACTGTGTAGGCTTTCACGGCCCGTATGACTAAGGTGTTGTCAATATAAATAGAAAAGAGTATTTATTCATTTGCTCACAGTTATTTAAACAAATTAAATAAAAATGATTTGAAAATAATCAATAAATTATATCCACAATTAGCTCTGTGATATTTTAACTTACGTTTCGTAAGTACTTTAAACAAATGCACATTAAGACAACTACTTCCCGGGCAAATACTCCGCCGGACATTGAATTACATAATGTACACCTGCTGTTGCATATCAATAAAATATTGCATCATGTAACACATTTTTGATCCGAGAAAAATTCAATGAAAAAAAAAATAATAACGTTAATAAGGCCATCTGCAAGTCTTGATTTTTTATTATTTAAAATTATCATTTATATGTCAAGTTAAACTGTATGGACTTTCAAGGCCTTGACTTAGACTTGAAGTAATGTCAAGTCTTGATTTATTATTTTCAAGTTGTAAATTCTATGTCAAGTTAAATTGCATAAGCATCTACGGCCGGTATGACCAAAATACTATCAAATCTTGACTTTTTATTACAAAGTTGTCAATTTTAAGTCAAGTTAAAATGTATAGTTTTGCACGGCCGATATAACTAAAGTAGTGTCAAGTCTTGATTTTGTTGATTACTGAGGCACTTAATTTATATATAATCAAAATCACATTTACCCTTTCGGGTGTCGCGTAATTTTTTAAAACCCTCATAAAATCTAGTAAAACTTGTATATAAGTAGATGTTTTTTGTATAAATGAATGTATTTTAATTCTTCACCTGATTAAGCTAAGCGTAGCATAACAATTGTAGCGAAATTAATAAAAAGTCGAAAATCATAATTAAATTTGTTTTTAATGAAAAGTGTTTTTTTTATTATTTTAAGTTACCAAAATACTGCACTCAGTTTCTCCTCATGCGCAACATTTACGTTCGTACGCAGAATTCTACTTTCCGCACTAGTTATGTAATATACTATTATTACTTCTTTAATATTATAGTATAGATAGTAGAAACGTCTAAAAGTGAATATATTCTCTGAAAACGAAAAAAATATTTATATAAATTAATTTCGCCTCATAAGTAACATTCTGGTTCGTACGCAAAATTTTACTTTCCGCAATAGTTATGTAATATACTTTTTTTACTTCTTTAATATTATAGTATTTAATATTTCCTTTACAGAATAGCCGCATTTATCGAGCTATTTATTCTCCGAAAACGAAGAAATTTTAGTGTACATAACTGAGATATAGAATTTAAATTAATTAAATTTAAGTAAACCTCGACACCCAATACGGGTAACAGAGGATAAGATTAAGAAAGAAATTTAAGTAAAAAGAAAATATCTCTGATAGGATTTGAACCCACATACCTCAGGTTTAAGCATATTTATTTTGACAGTAATTTCTAGGGAAAAGCAATTTTAATGAACTTGATTCCGGAATATTTGTCGACACACAAAAAAAGCATAAATCATGGCCTTCCATTACGCCAAAACAACATGAACGGTGTTTGTATTAATTATCCTCGAAATGTACCTATAAATCCCATTGTGTTTCCGAAGGACGTCTCTCTTTCTATCTCTCCTAATTTTGGCGAACGGAAATTTTAATCAAGAACGACAGCTGATATTTTCATATGATTACTTAAAAATTAAGTTTAAAAAATATAATCTACCACCCATTTAAGGGAGGTCCGAAGTGGTTCGAGTAAAAAGGAGGCAAAAGTGGGAACTTTTGGCTCTTTTTTCTTCGGGATAGGTGTAAAAATGAAAATGTTAGACACAGCTGTTCTACCACACATTTTTTTTTTATTTTATGGTGTTTCCTGTTTCAACAGCACAAAAATTTTGAGATGTTAGCAATTGATATCACCGTGGCGTATGAATCACAAATTGAAATAAATTTTAATTTTTTTGAAAATGTAAAACAAAAATCGAGCAGATCTTCTAGAATTTTCAAAGAACGAAATGAAGTTGTTAATCAATTACTATAAAATTCACGTAATTAAATTGTTATACATTTTTCACATGTCTCATCACATAACCAACAAATTAAAAGCACAGATAAAAAACGTAACCAAAAACACACACCCCAAATTATGGAAATGTCAAATTTGAAATATATTAAAAAAGCATTCTTTACTTATTATTAGTGATGGGCAAAGTCAATCTTTTATTATTGCTAAATTAAGTATATTATAATTTTAAGAATGTTACTTAATTTAAAAATATCAAAAATAACTTCCCATTTATTAATAAACATAAATATGAAGTTACTTTTTCGTTTTAAATACTTAAAATGACACATTTAGTAATACTCGATTACTAATATTATTCGATTTTGCCCAACATTAATTATTATTATTTTAATGGAAAAACACCGTTTCGTGAATAAACATAAATTCAATTGCATCACATTGTGACATATTTATTCCACTCGATTAAAATGAAATATAAATTCCACGATTTCCATGAAGTCCAGAAGGATTCAAACATTTCTAGAAATACCGGCTTTGTCCGCAACGCACACAACCGACCGACTCATGACGTGTTTTTTCTTTCTTTCTTTTTTCGCCGAGTTACCTGCAAACTAGGATCCGCTAAGTTTTCACAATAATCTAATCGCCTTTCCTGTGAAAAACGAAAAATATGTGTTGAGTTTTTATTATTCCTTTCACAACTATTTTGAGAAATGAATGATGTATAATTAATTTTAACTTCATTAGCCAATTTTATTATAAATATAACTATGTAACACATAGTGACACAGAATAAATAAAAAATAAGGTTGCGGTTTAATAGAAAGAAATAGCTTACAGTAAAGTAAAAAATTGACAAAAAAAGACTCAAGTCTAGAGTTAAATAACATTAACATGTACTGGCATTTTTTATTTGTTAAGTAGAAAAATATCATTCTAAATTTTTATTAATTGTAACTATTCATTTTATCATATATGTATGTTACTGTATGTAATGGCCTCCGTTAATTAAATAAATAAATAAATTTAAAAAAAGATTGTTATTGCATTTTATACACAGGTTCTTGTTAGGATAGAAAATTGTAACATATAATGAAATTAATTAAAATAACTTCACAAACATTACCTATTAATATCATAATATCTTAAATTGTGAAGTTATTTTAATTAATTTCATTATTATATCTTACAATTTTCTATTCTGTAGAATTTAGTAAAATTGTTGACATTTTCACTACACACGTTTTTTGTTTAAAAAGTGACATAAAACTCATTATTTTATTCATAATTGTTTTAATACATTTTAATTTATCTGACGAAAATCCTGCATAACTTTTATGAACAATGAACAATATCATTGTGCAGAATAGAAATGTAACTCAAATTATTAACTGCCAATAAACCGCACCCTTAACGATTTATAGCATGAAATGAAAATAAAGGCATTCTGTTTTAAAGAAATTAAATCACTAATCATCACTAAAAGAAGTTTATAAAAACAATTGAACATAACGTTATTTTAGCATCTACAAATTTTGGGTGTTTCTGTTGCGAACAGTTATAGGCCTACTTCAACAGCAAGGTTTTTTATCACTGGATTTTTGAGACGTTGGCAATTGATTGTTAATTTGCCTGTCAAATTAATTTGAAACTATCTCGAATTGTAAACACGAATGGAACAGATTGTGTGAAGAATTTTGTAGGAACGCAAAGGTATTTTTTGTTAATTAATTAGTGACTGTCATACAAAAATCAGTTATTTGGATTGTTATAATGCTGTAAAACTTCATTTTAATATGCACCTGGTGATAAATAAGGTCACCAGAAACAAAAGAATTATTTGACATTTATTTATAACAAATTCGAACTTTCCCTCACCTTTTAATCCAGGATTATGAATAAAATATTTGTCAAAAAACTAGTGATGATTCACCAACTATAAAGGCATCTACTTCGCCATAAATTGTTAAATATAAATAAAAACACTGTCATTAATATAACAATTAATTTATTTGGTGACTATAGTTTCGATATTTCACGTATCATTATCAGTCTAACAATATGTCACATGATATAGTACTGGGTGTACAAATAAGACATTACTAGCATATCTTAGAAACCATAAGAACTGTTAATGTTGTTAAAATGGACCGTGAAACATTTCTAAAAATTTGCTCAAGTTTATAAGTCATCCGCTAGGGGTGCAATGAACACTAAAAAATATCTCAAAAAAGTTCTAATTAAAACTACACTTTTTGAAATCATGAAGTGTAATTAAAAACACTGTCTATTACTTTGTATAACAAGTACCATTTGAAAGATCATATTAATCATTATCATTATTACCATAAGTAAGGTTACTTACCTTACTTATGGTTTGATAATGATACTTGTTATACAAAGTAATAGACAATGTTATTAATTACACTCTTCATGATTTCAAAAAGTGTAGTTTTAATTAGAACTTTTTTGAGATATTTTTTAGTGTTCATTGCACACCTAGCGGATGACTTATAGACTTGAGCAAATTTCTAGAAATGTTTCACGGTCCATTTTATCAACATTAACAGTTCTTATGGTTTCTAAGATATGCTAGTAACATCTTATTTGTACACCCAGTACTATATCATGTAACATATTGTTAAACTTTAGTATTGACCTCTAATATTTTTCTTAGCATAACCAATAAAGTAAAAGCGAGGTTTACACGAATACGCAAGAACAATCTTACCCTAGCCTAAAACACACATTTTGAAGTACACACACTAAATTCTTGAAACACCAAATTTGAAAGATCATATTTAAAAAAACGTAATTTAGTGTTATTATATAATATTAATGTTATTATATTAAAATTATATAATTTTAATATAATAACATCAACTAAAATCATCATTTTTAGTTGGATTTCCCAGCATGTGTCAAACGGAGGTTATGCTTTTATGTTATAGTGGTAAATGTAAAACTGTCAACAAGACAATGCCGTATATTTTGAGATTTTTAATAAAATCTTTAAGTAGCACAATTAAACATGTTTATTGATTGTTGAACTGACAGCAAGAGTGACATCTGACAGTTTATTTTAATGTGTTCAACCGAGGATTATATTTATATATTATAATAGTAATTGAATTGACATGATATGTATTGCAGTTTTACAATTATCAATTATAATAATTGATATAAACATGTTTTTTAAATGTTTGAAATTGATTCATAAAAAATTATCAGAAGAAAAAGCTGAAAGTGTGTTTCACCCTGTACATATTGTTCAGTATAGTAGATATACCGAGTGATCAATGTCAACCGTCCTGAGTTGGCAATACTAAATTTAAGTTGGATTCCTCAGCCTGATAAACCAGGTTTTAATATGTCAAATTAAGGTTATGTTTTTATTTTATATTGGAAACTGTAAAATTATCAACAAGACTGACAACGTCTGTCAGTAGATTTGATTCTGTTCAACCTAGGCTTATATTTATATGTTATAATAGTAATTGTAAAACTCTCAAAAAGAATGACGATAGTTCGATGGAAAAAATAAATTACTGAATTAATGGTTTGTAAACTATCAGACATGATAAAGTACTAATATAGTTCTTTTTTTTTTCTTTTGCAAACACTGAACAGTTGAGATTAACCACTCGGTAGTTATTTTTATAATGTATTGCTTTTATGTTCAAAATATTTGTTTTGTGAAGGATCTCTCTTCAATAAACGATTTATTTGTTGTCATTAGTCTAGTAGTACATGTTGAGAAATACTAAAACAATCATTGCCAGTTCACGCCGAATTTAAGTGACAGTGTGAAATTTACGATTTTCACTTGTCTCTCGCTCTCTTTTTTTATGTTATTACAAAACATTTCGAAAGCGTTTATTTAATTAAAAGAAAAACACACAAACCACACTGAATTATTGACTTACAAGTAATAACACGTTATCTTTTCAAAACACTAATTGTGCATTTATTGAATTCCATTATGTGGTGAAAAAAGAGTGTAAAGGTATGGGAATTACGTTTCGTGCGCCATATTCACCATCACCAGGGCAACGGATCGCGCGGCGTTGCAATTCCAACATGGGGGGACCTCCTCGCCGAAGGAGGAAACCACCGACTTTCTCCGGTTGTTGTTGCGGCTATTGTTGCTACACCACCGTCACGATCCTTTTATTGCCAGCATCCGCAATTCGGAATACAGGGGGGCCCCCATTGGAATTCACACGATTCGGCGCGCACACGCGAAATAAATGTATTATTAAAAAAATAAAAGGAAAGAGGAGTGTGCAAAATCGGCAACAGGGTTTTTTTTTATATTTCTTTTCAGGAGGGTTATTTAGTGGGGGGCTCGGAACCAACTTCACAATCCGTCCGCGGAATATGAAAAATAATTTTCGGGGGGCGAAGGCTGGCTCACTCACTCACTCGCTGAACTCACTTGCGGATTATAATCGGAATGCGCACGCGGTGGGTGTTAAAGTTTGGTTATGGGGGAAGAATCCGGGGCGCTCCCACTTTTGGAATTTATTGCCAATTTGATTGGGAATTAAAAAAAAAAAAAAACAATGCACCATCGCGCGCGCTGCCTTTGTTTCATTTACAATTCGCCGCGCCGAGGAACAATCGAGCAACTGGAATTCACCTCGAGCGGCGTGTTCAGGTCGATTCTGGAATGAACCTTAACCTCCCCGATTAAAAGGACAAAAAAATACTGATTTCAGGGCCCGAACAGGTTTTTTAAATTAATTTAAAAGGGATTTGAATATATAAAAACAGGGTGGGCTTACATAAGCACGCGGGATTTCGGTGTTAGTATGCAGTGTACGTAGCCGTTCAATTGTTTAATTATAAACAATTGAAAGGGGCGGAATGCGGTATCGAAATCCGGATAGAACACACACGGGTACTAAAAGCGGCCGGAGAGATACATAAAAGAGAGACGGCCGCCGCAAGATGTCTCTCGGAAGTTCATTGATACCTCCGTCCCGTCCTCGAGACGGCGACGGAAAACCCCCGAAACGGAATGCGCCCGTATTTTTTCGCCCGCGACCAGCGGGAAGATTTCCCCGCAAAATCCTACCTCAGAAACGCTGTCCTCTTCGCTCTCCGACGAATCGGACATATATTGGCGGTGTTCCGAGTACGTTTCCGTCTCCGATTTGGCCGGACTCGAGTTTGTTGAATGGGGAGTAGTCGACGGCGAGTTCCCTATATCGTGGTGGACGACGTTCACTTTTTCTATTTTCGGATTATCTGCGGCGGATCCTTGTGCTACATTCTGCATTTTTGCCTTGCATTCAAACTAGATACGATTACACTGTTTTCCCGATGGCCGAAACTTCACTGCGCGCACAATTCTCGGTATATTCGTTACGATTAAAGTCTCATCACCGTCGCCATTTTCCACTATGGCCGCACACAAAAACCGTGTTCCGTATGTTTGATTGACCCGACCGTGGCGCCACCTCGCGAACCTTCGTCCAGACTCTACGCTACCGGATTCCAGGGGGCGCATCGCGACACTTGAACTACTTTTCTTCTTTATCCACCGAAAAATGTGCGCGAGATTCGTAATCGCAAAAAAAATATTCTACACGACTCAAAAATTATTTTATTAAAACATTATTAAACTAAGTCACTTACTACTGTTGATTCAAGTTTACATGAAGCGTTATAAATCAACGAATTTAAGTTAATTCCTTACTTCACTTATTATTATAAATAAGAATTTTATTTTGTTACGTTTATAATTACGTTTACGAAGTTAATTGGTAAAATAATGTAAAGTGTAGCGAGATAAAAATATTGTTTATCAAGTAGCCTAGATATTTGACAAACATTTTCTAAACTAATTTTGTCCTTAAAATTACTATACACTTATTAAATACCACACTTTTAAATTTAATGAAAGAAATTAGACAACGAATATTAAAAGTAAACAATTGCAGCTTTTAACAATGAAGTCTCCAGAAAACTATACATCAAATGTTGAAATCTTTCAGCAAGTTGATTTCAAATCTTTTATTGGAGATAGCATTTAAGATCGCAGCGCCAAAGTGACGAAATTCTGAACACTATTCGGATACACAACTACATTTAACATTGAAGTCTCCCAAAAACTACTCCAAACACTGATATCTGCCAAATCTTCTATTGGAGATTCAATTTAAGATCGCAACTACATTTAGCAATGACGTGTCCATAAAACTATATGCCAAACACTAAAAACAAATTGCTGGACAGTTGAAACCTGTCAAATTTTCTATCGAAGATACAATTTAAGATTGCAGCGCCAAAGTGGCGAAATTCTTAACACTATTCGGGTGTGCAGCTACATTTAATAATGAAGTTTCATGAAACTATACGCCAAACAATAAACACAACTTGTTAGACATTTGACACCTGTCAAATCTTCTATTGGAAATACAATTTAAAATTACAGCGCAGAGTGAGGAAATTCTGAACACTATTTGGGTACTCAAGTACATTTAACAATGAAGTCTTCACCCATACAGCACAGGCAGATTGTAGAAAGGTTGCATAAATATTGCAGATTATTGCAGCATGATTAATGCAATGTTGCTACAAGATTAAAATGTCCGCCTTAGGCAATATTACATTGTGCCATAAATGTCTCCATTATTCGCTAATAAGATGGACACCAAGGTCTCAAACAGTGATCAACACATCTACGAAGGAAGACGATCCAATTTCAAAATAAAGACTAATGGTGAATATTTTATGTTATTTACATGAATTTAAAATTTATAGATGTTTTGATAATTCAACGTATCTCCAGAAATACAAGGTCAAATTTCATGCTTATTTTAAATGGCATACCCTATATCTAATACGCCTTTATACTTTATAAAAGACAATAATATTTCCTACAAGATATGGCTATTAGATGTACGATGTGCCATTTAAAATAAGCATGAAATTCGACCTTGAATGTGTTTCTGGAGTTACGTTAAATTATCAAAAAATCTTAAGATTTTAAATCCCTGTAAATAGCCTAAAATATTCACCCATTAGTCTAATACACTGATAAAAAAATTCATTTGTTTTCATTTACCCATTTGAAAGTGATTTTTTTTCGAAACGTCATTTTTTAAAAAAATATTTAAATATTTCCAAAATTATTAGGTTTATGGTGTAGCATATGCAAAGATCGCATAGAACGAAAGTTCAATGACTTCTGTCGGGAAAACAGAGCGTTCCTTATAAAGGCTGCTGGGACCATCCCACCAATTATACGCTTGAGGCGACCTCTGCCGGGTGAAACAGCGCGTTTTGTATGTCGGTGGCCACGCGCTGTCGGTCATGCTTTTGCAACACTAATGCAATTTTTCTAAAACACACCGCAGTAGTGTGCAATGTGTCTTAACATCAACGTTGCGTCAATTTTGCAAAGAAATCTACAACATTACAATGCTAGTGCAATATTGCTGAAATATTCTACGCTGTAGAGGCATAAATCTATATGTCAAACTCTAAAAACAACTTGCTGGACATTTTACACCCGTAAAACTTCTATTGGAGATACAATTTAATATCGTAGCGCAAAAGTCACAAAATTCTGAACACTATTCGGGTACGCAAATACTTTTGACAATGAAATCTCCATACAACTATACACATCAAACACTAAAATTAACTTGTTGCAACATTTGATATCTGTTAAATCTTCTATTGGAGATGCAAATTTGTACACAATTACGCAACTATATTCACGTTTGTTTTAAAATGTCAATCAATTTGAATATTGGTTTCACGATTCTTTATTTCAACTTTAAATTTAGATATGGAAAAATACTGAAAACGGTCAATAAAATTATATCATTCCCTTTCTCATCACTGCATCCACTCTTAGATTTGAATTACCTGAAGTTATCGCTATTAATTGAAACACTTGTTATTTCCTTACTTCATTTGTTTTATTTGCCAGCTAGGGAAATTCCAAATGAAAAGCTATAGTACTCGGAGTTCACTCAACCGTGGTTCGGTATCGCTACAGCTTCGTTTTAAGTCGTAATAGACCGGATCGACTCATACGGAATCTTGCCTCAGATGTACCTGACCCGATCCCTTTGAATAATCTCCATCCCTCCTACTGAAGATGCATGCCGCAATGTCAGAGTTGGGAAATACGAAATCTCAGAGTCTAGGGACTCTGAATTCGCGTGAATTCAGTCGCCAGCACAGAATTTTGAATTATACCAATTTTTATAATTAATATAATTTTATTTTTTAATACATTGATTTTTAGTTATTATTTTTTTGTATAAAATAAATATATATGTTTAGAACTGCATCTGAAAATAATTGTTAAAATTTAATGTATCTCATCTTATACATTTGTAACAGGTTAGGTGAAAGACCCTATATATAAATTTGTTGTAATTTTGGATGGACATTTTTAGCAATGGGTGGAGGATTGGTGGATTTTAACCATACTTACCACAATCTTCACAACAGGACAATTCATGGGTAAATAAAAAAGAAATGACACTATTTCATAAATGTCATTTATATTTGTACCTTGTTGCAACATTTTCAAAAATTATTGATTGCATTTATTATTTTTATTTAAAATAGAGTTTCATCAAGTATCAGCCTTAACCATAGAATTATTGATGATATGCCTACAATTTCTATTAATGTAACTTACAGATGAAATCGTTCCCAAAGAAGAAGCTATAAATCCTCTTGTTACCTTGCTCCTAAATTGTTAAAAAGTGTCTGCAGTAAATTTGCGCTTAATGACTTTTGATATTGGCCGTGTTTCTTTCAATGCTGCTAAGTATTACAAAATTCTTATAGCATTTGCATTCAATTCTATTGGCAATGAATTAAAATAAAATATTTGATAGAAGAGTCTGTTACTTGGTGACACTCCATTATAAAATACTTTAAATAAAACACAATGTTTTTAATAAGTTTCACAATAAAGATGATGAATTCATCACCTGCTCAATGTGTACTGTGTACCGAGACAATTGTAGCAGTGTTCTACAATTATTGTGAAACTTGTTAAAAACATTGTGTTTTATTTAAAGTACTTTAAAATAAAATACATTGTTTCCACCGTTCCTTGAGATGACCTTGAAAGGACGTCGTTAGATTATCCCCTTCTCAGAGAAAAACATATTTCACTTTTCGCCCGTCCCTGTGTTAGTTGAAACATAATAGTTTTTTTTAAATTGATTCTGTTGCAATAAAGTGCAAATATATTTTTTTTTATTATAAATTACCAACAAAATGTACACGTGTATCTTTTTGGTGCTTAAAAAATGCCACAAGCACAAATGCAATTACAGAAGAACAGCATCTGTCTGTAAAAACTGGAACATTCCAATTAAAGGAATGGCTCTATGTTGATTTCCAGACACGAGCACGGGTTTGTCAATTCAAATTTACCCAAAACGTCCGGATGGAGGACGCCGATTTTACCGATCACTTTACCGTTGGCCACGACTTCGGCACATCTCCTCGGGAAAAATGCTGAATCTAAAACGTTACAATAAGAAAAATATTTTTCTGAAAAATAGAAAGCAGTAGGATAATCTTTTGTAGTTAAATTTTCTAATCTCTTAACCTTTCTGTATATATCGGGATTTTAAATTATCGCATAATTAAATTGCATTAGCCATGACTTTTACATAAAAGATCCAATTAAAATTAACTTCACTTTTGACATATTTCTATGCAATGTAACATGAATTTTTTCCGTAAGTCATGGCTAATGCAATTTAAACAAGTAATATTTTGCAAATATAATCAATTTTTATTAATTATTTATAAATTATAAACTTATTTTAAGTTAATGAAGTATTCTTTTTCATGGATTTTAAAGTCTAGCAGGAATTTGCATAAAATAGTTTTTATATTTAAAATTCCTATGTATACCTGATCGCATCAACATGTCAACACTATACTGGGTGTTGACGTGTTGATGCTTAATACCGGTGCCTTGTGATTTTTTTTAAGAAAGTCGTCTTGACAGGTACCTAAACGTGAAGAGTGTATTATACTCTTTTCTAATAAGTAATTAAGTTAATTCAGCATTGTTTATAAAAGGTTACTGATGGATTGGTCATAGTTACCAATCCATTAATGAAGTAATTAATTAAAAAGCAGTGCTTAACTATAGAGTTATTTGAGTTGATTAAAGTTTGATTTAAATAATGAAAAACATGTATACTTTTCATAATTTGCTTGACTATGCTGATGATCAAAAAATAATAATTTATTTCATAAAATAATGTATAATACATTTTTTTTTATTTTTTATTATATAAATATTTCAAATGTTTTCAATTATTATTATTATTATGAATAAATGTTAAATTATAATAAAAAAAGAGATTTTATTACCTTCGACAGGACGCAGGAAATATCCTTCATTTCCCTTATTTGGACTCCACGGTACCTCCAAGAGCACCATTACCCTGTCCAACAAACCGTGAACAACCTCAAAACCGGCAGTCTTGTTGCAATTAACTGCACAGAGTCTACGCTCGTTTCTAGCTCCAACCTCTAAGCAAAAACACGTAAGTGAAAGTGTTTGTGTAACTGCGAAATTAATTTAATATCTAAAATTTTGAATATTATCAAATGGTGTGTAGTATTAAATAAAATAAAATCTGTATATTTACTTAATTAAAATGACCAATTTCACTTACGAGAAGGGTGTTCATTTAAAAAGTATATAAAATCTAAAATACTACACATCCCGACCCCCTAATAAACCATCTTAAAACGTGGATGGAATTGTACACTCGCATTTTCTTCCTCTTACTTTCATGTCTAACCAAAGTTTGCTTTAGAAAAGTAAATACCATGCGAATATAGCGAGACAAGGATAAATTAATCTACCAAGGCTTGCTTATGCGCGACAATTAAAGGTTGGACAATTTCTCCATGAGATGGCAGATTATTAAGGCTCACTATTTTTTAAAACTTCAATCCATCTCTACTTTTTAATTACACATTTTATGAAAAATAATTGCTTTAGGATGGCTCCAGGTTGCGCCAGAGTGATGGAATTCTAAGCGGGAGGGAGCAAAATGGGCTCTTTGGAGCCTGATTGCTGATGGAAATGTGACCCACATTGAGATATCCAAATCCAATGAAAAATGTTGTAGGACAAAATATTCTTTATCAAAGCAAACTGACCATACAAGTTTTAATTTTTCATTTTCATGTTTATTTTATGATTTAATACTGAATAAATAAAAAATGTAAACTTTGTTGGTCCTCCCTATAATTATTTGAAATACAGCAGTGTTGGTTTTTACAATTCCATCTGAAATTTTGAATATGAATAATGTAATGTAAAATATTTGTATTTTGATGATTATTATTATTGGTCACTATGCAAAAAATGAGCATGGCAACTAAGTGCCATGTAAAACATTCAAATGTCTCTATTCAAAGTTTCAGGGGACAAAGAGTATGAAATTTGTGCTGGAAATATGGGCTTGAAATTTAGGTATGGTATCCATTTCCTCTTATATTTATCAAATTTTCAGTGTAATCATATAGCAGGCAACTATCCCTGCTCCTTTAGTAAGTATCAAAAATCGCTAGGGTGGGGACATAAGGCTTGCCTTTTTCATTAGTGAGTCTTATGTCAAAAGTTGGCAGGATAAGCCTACTAATTCATTTGCTTATTTTAATCCTGGAAATCAACTGTTGCAATAAATGCATAAATATGAATGAATTTAAAAAACCTACAAATAAAATAAACAAAAACACAGATTAAAATGAATAACTTTAAATTCATGATTGTCAGGTTATTCACATTTTAATCTGTTTTTATTTATTTTATGCGTAGATTTATAATGATTTATTCATATTTATATTCATTCTAAATTACAATAATTTAGTTAATTATATTAAAAATGCATAAATATTTAATTACCCGTATTTTCATCTTTAATAACGACATCTGAGATTTCGAAGACCTTCATCGGCAGTGGCATTTTCTTATTCGCCGCCAATGTTTTCAGTAATCCGGGCACCAAAGTCGTTCTGCAAACTTGAAACTCTAGGGTCTTCGGGTTGGAAATGTGAACCGCTGGAACTTGTTCGATGCTTGTTCCTAGTTTTGTTGAAATATCATCTCTTGAACACTGGAAGGAAATTAATGAATAAGAATTAATTTTAACACATTCACAGATTGGTTGTTTTGAATAACTGTCAGTGAAACAACCAATTGCACAAAACTATTGTGGAATTATCACATTGCATTATTGCATTTAAAATCCTAGTTTCTGAAACAGTCCATCAAATTTAAAGCTATTTGTGTGAATGACGAACACCAGAAAATTTATTTATTTTCCATTTTAATGGACTATCAACATTGAATTAAATGTTAACTTATACATATAAATTTAAAATAATTCATACATTTTGATCACCTTTGGAAATTAGTTTACTTTCTTGCTCAAACTCACAATTGGTGGCATAAATTTATTTCACTCAATTTATAATATTGTTTCATTAAATTAAATAAAAAAATAATTTGAAAATAATTAATAAATTATTTCCTCTTTTGCATCTGTGATATTTTTGACTTACGTTACGTTAATTATTTTCAAATTCTTTTTATTTAAATAACTGTGACTATGTTATATAAAGTGAAAGGGCAATTATATAAATTTGATGAGATTTGATTAAAGTATTATTGATTGAAATATTCACATAGATTCACAACCTTATGGATGAAAATGACTGTGCAGTTAATACATGGTGTTGGTTAATTCTATGCACATCTGTTAAATGGGAGGCTCGCAGGGATTTTATTTAAAAACGTGCTCACTTCTATAAGGAACCATATTAAGAAATGCAAAAAGGCTGTTTTATATAAAATAAAAGTTTTTTTTTAGGTTACTTTTAAAGCTCAATGATAGGAAGTGATGTTATTTCTATATATTCCAATATAGAATTGGTGGCTTTATAACACTGGTATATAAATTTGCAACAAATGAAAATTAGTAAATCGGGTTGTATCTTTCATAATGATTGGTCCTGAATAGAGCTAACGTCCAGTGCAAAACTGTTAGCTTTATAAATTTTCATCAACAATAATATCAAATTTAAATACACCCTTTTTATATCTTACCAAAGAGAATGTTAAGGCTTCTGTGAATCCACCCTGAGCAATGGGATGCCTCAAAAGATCAGTGAGCTTATTGATGGGCAACTGTTGCCCGATGGTGTTAGTTTTCGGGAGAGTCCTCGTGATGTTGTTGTAACCGTGAGCTATGGCGACATCCTCATAAATATCGCAGGGGTGAATGACGTCATGTCGCGTCGGCGGAACTGTCACCATCACTTTTCCTTCACTGGATAAATTAGATTCAAGACACATTCTCGATAATAACGACACGACTTCATCATCAGTTTTACTAAAACAAAAGAATGTTGTGATTTAAGTAATCGAGAGATTAAATTATTCTCATTGTTTTTAAAATTATGCTTATTTAAAAAATTAAATGAAATCTGTTTACTATGCTTTCATCACTTAATAAGTTGTAAATGTAAGTTTATAAAAATCTTTTTTTTAATATGAACTTTCAAGAAATTAGTGTGTGTAATACAAGCTATGTGTCTTATTCAAGTGTTATCTTGTAAATCGTGCTTTTGATTTATTGGTTATGCGAAGAGAAATGTAACAACAATATAACAATTCAGTTACCACAATTTTGAATAATAGTTACTAATTAAATAAAAATTATTTGCATTCTTATAAACATTTTCAAAACACAAATTGAAAAAGTTTTAAATTTATTTGATAAGTTATGATTTATAATAGTTGTAAATGAGATACATTAAGATGTTTTCATTAAATAAAACACTGTAAACTTATCTTTCCTGGATGTTTATTTGTATATTCATTGGTAATGATCACCTTGTGATTGAAATATACATTTGGTACAAATAAACATCCAGTGATGAAAAATTTATTGTGATTTTTTTAAAGTACCATCCTATTAAAAAAAAAAAAAAAATAGGTTGAGATGGTTAAGGATATGAATTGAGAGTAAAGGCCTTGGTTACTAGACTTTTTTAACAAGTCACAGCTATTATTTAATTATGATTTAAGATGTCACACATTAAAAATGCCCTGCTGTTGAAACAGACCTATAACAGTTAACCATAAACACACCCTAAATTTGATCATATTAAAAAAAAAAACAGACTTTAATGCCCATACTAATATCAAGGATTAATCTTGAATTGGGTACTGATTCTCAGTTCCCATTAAAATGTATATAATCCTGAATTATAATGTAAACCATTTTTGGATCCACCAAGGACTAAGGGATGGGAGGGCAGCTGATCCACCAATAATATTCATTAATAATAAATTGATTCAAGTATTATACTACTACGAATTAATAATAAATTGATTCAAGTATTATACTACGACTATTACTATGGCCATAAATGTTTTCTTTAACTTAACAAAACTATTAGGATAAAGAAAACATTGTCATCAGTGCAATAAATCAGATCTTCGAATCTGCTTGTTAGAATGTAATGCAGTTTTTACATTTTCTTTATTTTAATTGATCCTAACAGAATCCTCAAAGTCACATGGATTGAATTACCTAATTCCGATACATTTATTTACTTCCTTAACCTCAATGAGCTCGTTCCGGTATTCCAACTGGGGAGTGATTTTGACAGAACCATCTGGATATTCGATAGCGCAGGTTTCTACTGTATATTTATTGACACAGTATTGACTGAACATGCAGACAAGGGTGTCCAAAACGACGTTTGCCTGAAAAAATATATTTTAAAATGTATACTACAACAAATACTGAGAAAATTAACAAAAAAAATCATCCCAATATTGTTAAATATGGTTTTAATGTTGATGCTTTGGTATTTGTGAAAATTTTGTTCAGTGACAAACATGACAAAATGAATTAAAACAATATTTACTTACGTAAATAAAATAGCAAACTACACAAATGCTGAAATGGCGAACATGCAATTCATGAAAATAGGTTAAAAACTCTTTAGAAACTTGAGAAATGTCTTCATTTGACTTCAGACTAATGGAGTTTTTTAGTAAATAATAATCAATTTCTAAATTATAGTACTCATTTAATATAATTTAGAAAACGATTATTATTTGTTAAAAAAAATCAAGTAGGCTGAATTTAGGACAGAAGACCATTGGTCAGACAAACTAACACTAAATATTAATAATTAGTTGTAAATATTTTAAAGAAAATTGTATTGAAAATTTAGGAACTCCCTATATTTTGTGACATTATACCAAATCGATGAGAGAACAATAAATATTGCCATTATCATTAATATTGATTCCGACTTACCTTGGTGAGGTCAGTTGCGGTGCATTCAATGAAAACATTTTTTGTCTTCAGAGTGATTTTGGAGTGATCCCCGTTTATAATCGGTGGCATCGACAAAACCACACCCTCACTGTCAGTGATTACTGGGTAGACCTCACTGTCTCTTATAATCGGTAAATATTGTTTGAGTTGAGCATGAGTCTGAAAATTGTGATTACAATTGGATTCAATGAAAACACAATACATTTAAGAATACACGATCAGAGAGAAGTAGATTTAGCCCGGCCTGGCTTTAATCCTTTATTTTTGCCTTAGCTAATAATTAAAGTATTGTCAAACACTCTCTTAACATTACTTTTGTTAATTTTCAACCCTTAAATACTCACTGAATACAATTCCATCAATCCAACCGCCGTGTATTCCTTGGTTTGATTCAAAGGCACGAATTTAATATCCGCCGGTGGTTTCGCATCATAAACAAACGGCCCTTTAAGGGTATCCAAATCGTGGGTGCCAATTGCCACGAGAGAGCGTTTTCTGCAAATGTTTTGGTGCAGCTTGTCTTGCAGATCAATGAAGCTGTTGTAGGAGGTTTCGGTAAAAGTCATATTTCTCAAAACGGCAGCGACGGCGTAAGGTCGTATTTTCGCCGTGTCGGGCTTGATGATAAGCTTCTGGAAGCTACCTTCTGATGGCTTTAATGGTTTGTATAATGGAAATTTCATCCTGAAAAATAACAATAATGATACTAGTTTTTTTCACCTCACACTGAGAAGTAGAGAGGAACATATAACGATGTTATATAAGACTAAATAAATAAAATACTAGTTTTTCCATAGTCTAATTGATTTTGCAGAAGGGAAGTTGGGAATGATTAAAAAAAGGAAACCAAGATTTTGCAAATAAATTTATTAATTCTTAAGGATTCTCTTACACCCGAAAGGGTACAAAGGCATAAAGATTAAAGAAAGAAACTTAAGTCTTCTACTTCATTATACATCGTTATTCAATGAATGAAAACACTCTTTAAATTTATTTGTATAACTCAAATTTGGTGACTACTGTTTCAACATCTTTAAATATCCACTAAATAAAAGTTAGTTAAGAAGAGTTTCCATTAATTTTGCAAACAGGAAATCAAAAACAACTTTTAACATTCAATTCATAATTTTGCAGAAAATAAATCGGAATTATCAACTCTTTATTTTGTAGACAGAAAATCAGAAACAATTTTAGAATTAACTTATAATTTTGCAGAAAGGAAATCTGGAACAACTTTTAATAATCAATCCTTGATTTTGCACAAGAGAAATTGTGAATTATTTCAAAAATCAATTCTAGATTATGGAAAAGGTAATCAAAATGAAGTCATGGCAATGAGTTCATAATTTTGGAGAAGAGAAAACAAAAGCGATGATTTTGCAAATCAGAAACAGCTTTTAATAAATAATTAATAATTTTGCAGAAAAGAAAACAACTTTAATAACTAATTCTTAATTTTGCAGTAAGAAATTCAAATTATAAATTTTCTTGCGCTAAATATTCTATCGCCAGAACATCATTCAGGGTTGGCAGAAAGGCTTCTGGTTATTAGCCGATTGCTGTTTAATTTCGTGCATGTAATATATAATTCTTGATTTCAAAATCCATAAATTAAAAATATATGTTATTGTATCAAAGCAGTAATAAAGATTAAACTTTAATATGTATGTATCATTTTTTTTTTCAGACAAAATCACAGAGAATTAATTATTTATTTCAATGATTTTAATAGACTATTCAAAAGCCTTTTGATACCATAAATCATAACATTTTGATTCATAAATTACATTATAACCCTACACTCTTATGGGTATAAAGGTTTTTTTTTTGATAATATATATGTATGTAAATTACATTATATGGACTTTGATAAGAATTCAGTTTCTTGTATTAAAAGTTTTTTAGCGGTTAGATAAATAAACAATTTTGTATATTGATATTACAGGTGTATCTCAAGGCTCACCCATCCTCTCTTGTATATATACATCAATTTCTAATAGACTCTCTTAAATATACTAACGCATATACTGACGACTTTCAATTTTTATGTTCCTTTAAATCTACTTCTGACTATACTCAGATATTTCTAAACTTCTTGACATATCAATAAAGCACTCACTTTTCATTAATGAAACAATCCAAGAGTAAAACCTTTTTTATAGAATTTCTTTTCCAAGACCAACAATCCCAGAGCCAAACCTTCTTTTATTTATAGACTTACATTTTCAAGAAGACCAACAATCTAAGAGGCAAATCTTCTTTTCTTATAGACTTACTTTTTCAAGAAGACCATCAATCCAAGAGTCAAACCTTCAAGGCACAAAAGATCGTAACGATTAGCCGGAATGTCAATTCTGTAAATAACATCCTCAGAAGCTCCTTTTATATTCTCCGCATCCTCTCCTTGTTCTTTCGTGATCATTTGCTTTTCAGTTGTCTAAATAAGAAAAAAATTTAGTGACAATAATTTTTAGTTTCAATATGTAGAAGGAATGCATATAAAAAATTATTACTGTATGCAAAAATAAACGTATGGCCATATAAATAGTTGCAGCTTAATACTAAAATCAATCTGGGATTGATAAATTCTAAATCTACGAATGTTATTGGTGGATCTGAGGATTGTTTACTATATAATCCAGCATTTTGTAAACTACTTCATACATTTTGACATGATTCTAGAAAAAATCCCAATTAGTATGGTCATAAATATTATATGAAGCCAATAATTAATAATCGGGGCTAGTCTATAAGGGAAATGTTAAGTACAACGCGTAGGTTATTATTTATCATTACAGTCTAAGCAGCTTTCTTTAGAATGTGAATTAAATTAATAATGCAAGCGTTAAAATTAACAATCCTCATACGGAATAGACCCGAATATTACTTAAACATCTATATCTTCAATAAATTTTTAAGTTATATTATTAATTACTAGCTTCATGTATGAAGCTAAATATTGTAATATTTATCACCATACTAATAGTCAGAGATTGATCTAGAATTGAGTATTCACTTTCAAATCGTGTTAAAATGTATGAAATATTAAAGCTATTAGTAATATTATTAATTAAACCTGTATAATCTAATAATTCTCATACCAAATTGTAGTTTTCTGTTAATATTGAATTAATAACCCCACATGCTAGATTTCTATCAAAATCTTTAATTGAATAACTAAAAATGTATTAAATTGATGCAGTACAGTTAAAATCATTTATTATCAGTTTGTTCTGTGTAACATCTTATTCACAAATGAGTCTATAATTTGATTTCCCTCATAAAAAAAGTTTGTAGGAAATCTGGTGTGTGATCTAATCAATTCAATATTAGCACAAAATTACAACTTTTTTTAAAGTCAAAATTATAAGGTTTGTTTCTGTGAACCATCAATAAAATTTTCAATCAATGGTTGCTCATAAGATTTAAGTTGCTGTTACAGCAGAGTGTAAAATGTACTGCACTAAGGTCCGCAAATAATGCGAAAGTAACGTCTTCACGGAATAAAAGTAAATGTTTATGATTCTCTCCATTTGATAATTAATGAGAGTGCTGCCGTCCAAATGAAAAAATCAAGAGTAGCGTTACTTGAGGTTTGTAATGAACCAATGACTATATACTAAAGGATTGCTAGAATCTTAAGCACCGAAATTGTGAGAAAATTTGTTACATTCAAAGAGTGTGATAGTGACACCATTTTTCTTCGAGCTAAGTCAAACACGGACTAATACACAATGAATGAAATTAGATTAGTCCTATAATTTATAGTCATCGGTAATGAACAGACTTTATAATAAAGTTTTAATTATAACAAAATGACAGCTATTACCATATGTTATACTTATACAATTTATTCCAAAAACTTTCAATCAAAAAAAGAAGTAAGCCGTTTAACAAGTAACACACTCACAACTTCATCCAATTCCAGTCCATATTCGAAGCAGAGATTTTGGAATTCATCGTCAGCTGAAAGAGAATTGAACGTTCAGCAAATCATAACCTCGAAATTGCATTTCGCCGCACTCACTGTAAGTTTTCCCAAGGGCTTCGAAGAGGACGTCGCGTTTAACACCAATCGTCGGCATCCTGAGGGTTTCGTCTAAGCGTTTCTCGTGCTGTTTACACCTTGCGGAGTTTTTTTGATTGAATTTTTTATTGAAATTGCATCAGCGGCTCAAATTCACAGACTGATGACGAATTAACGTTTCAAATGTTGGCAGCAATGCGTGTGAATTTCAGTCGATATGTCAAATGTTCTATGGAACGAAAAGTTGGTAAACTGTACAAAAAAAGACATAGAGGAGAATTTTAATCTATGAGAAAAGAGAATAAAACATTTATTAATTTTTAAATCAAATTCTAAGGTTTGTTGAGGTTTTCACTTGGTTATACATTTTGAATTTAGTAAATAAGACTTTTTAACTTTGTACAACTTGTTATTTTAGTTAGTCTTTTACTTAACAAATTCTAAGGGTCGATTCACAATTTTCCAGAAATGAGAACAGCAACGGATTATATGCAGAAAGTCCGTAAAACCCCTTCCCGGGTGATTGTGAATTGATACACATAAGTGACGATTCACAATCACTCGGAAGAGATAAATTAGGTTTTACGTCTATCAATTCACATTTGTCCGGAAAGTGGCCTTGCGGACTTTCTGTATAAGACTTGTTTCCGTTCCTTTTCTCGGAAGATTGCGAATAGGCCTTAAATTTATTTTAAAATGCTTATTTTATGAAATAGGGAAGATAAAAATATAACAGATTTTTAATATTGACAATAGATCATAGACTTATTATCAATGAAGTTGACTTTTATAGAATTATAAATCTATGATACTTATATTATTATATTTTAAAATACTCTATAAAATTTTACATTTATTGATAAATTATAAAGTTCTGTAGCCAGAAATTTTCTTATAGTTAAAATATGTTTTGAAGTTTTATTTTGAAATTAGGCAAATGGTGGCGCTTGCGTCGTCTTTTATTTATTATTTTTAATATTTAAACATTGATAGATCCCATTATAATAATCGAGGATATTCCGAAACAAACCAAGTGTTTTTTTAAAAAAAAAATCAGATTATCAAATATAAAATTATTGATAACTGAGGTTCCTGTTTTGTTATACATTTGGAACTATTCTGTACAGGATATGTTAAGCTTAACGTGTACGTTATTAATTAACCTAACATTCTATTTGTATATAAATGTATTAATATAAAATCTGCTTTGCTTGTGATGGTAAAAAAAACTTGCATGTTAAACTTTAAGTTCCCGATTGTGTATGATTAAATAAAACACGCTTTTAACTTTATATGAGAGAGGAATGAATAAAGTATTTTATATACTTTAGTTATAAAATATCTTATTCATTATAAAGCTATTTTTTTAGTTCGTCCTCTTAAGTATTGATTGCCAATAAAAAGTTATTGTTAATAAGAATTCTAATTTTCCAAAAATAAAATATTTTATTTCCACATCAAATAATTGTTAACTTTTACGAAATATCATTTTAAAAAAAGCAACAGCGATCCATTTATTTTACAAAAACTTAATTTAATTTTTAATAGTCAAATAATTTACCTGAAGTATATTTACAAAAATACGTTTTAAAAATAGCGACATTTCCTTCTTTTAACAAGAGAACACAATTATTAATTTATTAATCAGTCTTTCAAGATAATCAGTACTCTTCCTCGTCCGTATATTCATCCTCTGTCAGTTCAGTTTCGTGCAGAGACGATTCATATTCTAAAATTTCTTCATCTGAAAGATGGGATTGTCCTTCAACGAATGAAGCAAAACTAAAACAGAGAAAAACATTGAGTGTAAAGAGTGGGATGAAAATTAGTTGTTTATTTAAATTTTATTACCAAAGGCGTCCCCAAATACAGAATCCGTATTTCTTTCACTTTAATAAAAACTTATTACTCTGTATTAACCTAGTGATTTTGCATTTGTAAAATATGTTGTAAGAAACAAAACTCTAGGATTATTACCATCAGTCTGCTACATGATCTGTATTTCTCTTACATTAATAAAAAAAAGTATTATTTTGTGTTACCTAAGGATTTTGCTACTTCACACAAAAAAAAAAAATGTTACACAATATATCTCTGTATCCTTGTAACAGAGATATATTGTTCAATAATTAAAATTATTACACAATATTTCAATATAATAGGATTTTTGTTGATATAAGCAAGTATCATATTTTACTGCGCTTACCTATCTAACATGTAAAAAAAATTATTACACTGTATAATTATAATAATTTTGCATCATCAAAAAACCCCACCCATGCCTATGATTTTAACTAATTTTTAAGATATATTTGGAAAAATTACACATTTTCTGCACCATGTTTTTACATTTCAATTATCTCACACAATTTTCAATTTTACAATCATTCTCTAAAGTATTGCAGAACAAGTGTTTATTTTTCAAATGTATATATCCATCAAGAGTGTATTGAAATCAATTAAGTTAGTTTAAACCACAAAAAAATTATTAATATCAATAAAAACATTTATTCAGTGGTGACTGTACTCAACCAACCGTTTTGCTTCCTTTAATTTTAAAATAGTCTTCCACTGGTTGCAGTCAGGACTCGAGCAATACTTCCTCAACTCGTCGAGAGCCTTCTGCGTCTCCCTCACGCCCTGGTGGTAATACTCGTCGTTCGATATCAATTCCACTTTGGGTGGGAACCTCCTTTTCCTGCAAACAAACCTTCCTTGTACACATGCCTGCTTGACAGGGAACGGCAATTTCCATTACTTGATCGCACATACCAGTAACTCTTTGACTTAGACACCCACCTCTGTGGGAAGTTGTAGAGGATTACCAGCAAGCAGATCTGGCCCATTGAAGCCTCCCGGAATTCGCTGCTGAAGAATATCGAGAACAAGCCCATTGCTTGCAGGGACCACTGGATTAATTTCAGTGTTCGTTTGTTTGAGACAGGACCCATCCGATAACATACTGGAAAATGAGATGGGTTGAAACGGTTATTATTAAAATAAGCTGAGTATTGTAGCAAAAAATTTATACAAATCATATATTAGGTTGCTGCTATATTGTCTCCTTTTTAATATACACTTATTAAACAATTGAAACAAATACATATCTTTTTTGTCAAATATCTTTATTCAGAGCCTACTAAATATACAGGCCAGAATGTCGAAATGGGGAGGACTGCGAAACTTTATAATAATAATAAATGACTCTTTTATTTATTTATTTAGTCTTATATAACATCGTTATATGTTCCTCTCTACTTCTCAGTGTGAGGTGAAATGAACCTTTTGCTTCGCATATATTTTTTTTTTCATAAACTATACTTTTCTTTTAATAAATTAAATACTTACCCAGAAAACTAATTAACCCTGTAATCAGAGCATACCAAACCACGAACGATTGATAGGTAACTAAAATGACTCTGATATTCTCCCAAATCATCTGCAAGATATAAACTCCAATTGTCCATCCGCAGGCGATGACTCCATACATTAATGGCTTCTATGATTGCAAAACAGAACATAGTTTTTTTAAAATAATTGAACTTTAATAGAAAAATTAACATTGATTTTAAAAGTTTTGGCTCCTCTATTCGTACAACGATAAAATGATTAATACATTTTTCAATAATATTCATTCAAACATAAGCAGAAAGAGCAATTATTTCTATGCAAGATATTTTGATCCATTGAAATAATGATATTTAACTTTACTAATGGAAATCCACCATTTAACAAAATATAGTTATAAATAATACACATAAAATAATATTGTATCACGTGGTTAAATAATAGTAAAAAAAAAAAACAAGAAAGTTTTGATCTTGTTGCTGCTCTGTGTTACTTAATTGAGTGATTTTAATCCTTTGTTTTTAAAGACCTTCAATTATTTTTTAAAAAATAATAAAAAGAAAGAATAATGGTAACAACTAGTTGGAGAGAAAATATATGTTTTTTGTTAATCAAAATATTAGCACCAATTCACAATCGCCTGGGAACAGATTGTATACAGTCCCTTGTTGGGCGATTATGAATCGGTATGATTCATCTTTCCAGTTCCATTCTATAGCGATTGTAAATCCGCCTTTACTCACTACTTACACTATACTTACCCTAGGAAACAATCGACTAATGAAATAAATCAGAATTATAAAAGAAGCCGATATTCCAAACGAAATGCCGCAGATGTAATAAAAGGCGGCGTTCTGGCTCAATTTCGGTGCCGAAACGAACAGGAAGATTCCAAAGAGCAGAGCCAGCACTTTCCAATAATCAATTCGTATTATGTTCAAATGGACTTTGTAGTTTTCCACACTGTCGACGCCAATACAGCTCTGGTTGAACGGGTCGAGCTTGAAGCGTTTCTGCTTCCACGAGAACAGGCTGATACCCCAGCTCGACCTGTGCTCCTGATACTCCTGCCGGACCTTCTCCGGCGTCGGTCCATCGTACAGCACATAATTTTCGTTTTTGAGATCAATTTGCAGCTGGAATAATTTTAGACTAAGTTAAATCGAGTGTTTCAAGAAATAAAAGTAAATACAGTCTATCTTAAATGGAATAACATAAAAATTAGAATATAGGGCTGATTCATAAGTGCCCACGAGCGAGAACGGACTGTATACAGAAAATTCGTAAGGCCCATCCCAGGTAATTTTGAATCAATACTCAAAATCATAGAATTCCTGTTTCTCGTTTCCATTCCCTTCCTGAGTATGTATTCTTGAAATAGGTAGTACAATTTGGTTGTAGGAAATCTGTCATTTAAATTGGAATTTACATATGAATTTAACAGTTGCATACAACCGAAACGTGCGATTAATTTCAAGAATAAGACCCCTGGGCGATTACGAATCAGTACTAAGTTAAATCAATTGTTTTAAAAAAGTAAATCTTGTTTGGAACAACATACAAATTTGAATATTTTTGAGATCATACTTAAAAATAAAATCCAGTGACAATAACTAAAATCAACACATACCGTAACAGACTGCCATATATGTATAATATACTTGGGTTTCCCTGCATAGCAGTAAACCTGAAACCGTCCATCTTCGGGCTTGTGGCCGACGACGTCCCCCTGCTCCAGGTACACCGCTGAAAGCAAATCGTAAACGTTTGATTATAAATAGACATAACCTCAAATTCGGGCGCGTTACCTTTTTGCGCGGAAATACCCGCTATAAAAGCGAAATAAATTAAGTAAAGTATTTTCAAACAGCTCCTTTCCATTTTACCGCGACCGCATCAAGGGCTTTTAGTCAGAAAACTCACGCGATCTTCAAAGTGAATAGCGATAACGAAACTGCATTTACAGAGCGAAAATAAAATGGTAAATAAATTTAGGCAACCGCGCGCACAGATTTTTGAATTTTTTTTGCAGAATACATCCTGATGGATTCAAAATTAAATGGGAAAACACGAAACGTGCACTTGGTATTAAAGTTACAAAACTTGTTACATTAGAACACTAAATGAAAATGTTATTAAAATTAGTAAACAATCTATTCAAATCAAAGATGTCTAAAGTTTGAATTTGAATTGGATTGATTAATTAAATAGGAATAGAATTTTGAAAATCATTAATGAAAATTATAGCAATTTAAAATAAAAACTCAACTTGAGTAAATAAATTAAGCAAAATAAGAGCGAACCAGTTTATCTACCGACCAACACAAATTCTATGATTTTTTTATGGTGGCTGCCATTTTGTAATAACACAAAATGATTGCCAACATAAAATAATCATATACATAAAATATAAAGTCTATGAAAAAATGAATTTATTTCTTATTTTGGTTTTAATTTTTTTTAACATTCGGCCCTATTCCCTAAACTTAATGGTTGACAGTTACGTTGGGATAGTAGCCTATGATAGCGTGTGCAACAACTCTTCTGGATAATTCCATATTCCGTATCGAGTAACATGTTATTCCTGCAGTGTTAAAAAAGAATATAGTTTTGATATGTCGGTAGAAAGAGAGAGATTATTATATGTCGAATTAGTAAGACAAGGCCGATAAATTTCAAAGTTGTGCTCATCGAATGGCTGTTGAATGGTTGAATTCTAACACAGGAAAATGTGTGTGTGTAAACTATGTAATCGAAGAAAACCAAAGTGCATCAAACATCCATAAACAGTGCGATTATGTTCTTTATTGTTTATGTGTAATTCAGATTCTATGAAAACATATTTTATTTTTTAATGTTGGTTGCCATTTTGTGAAACATCAAAAAATGAGATTACCAACATAAATTGATGAAATATGCAAAAATTAAAAATTTGAATAAAGAAAACTTTGCGACAAAATTATTAATAAAAATGACTGAATTAATAAAAATACACTAATGAAATTAAATAATTAAATTTTCAACTAATTTCAGGATAAGAAAATTTACAATTTTATTAATGGACTAATATTCTGAAACTAGTTTAGATTTTTAAGTTATTAAAAATTTTACATTCTATTTATATTAATTATTTTAATTTCTTTTGTTACTTATAGCATTCCAATGTTAGTTAATTTCAAAATAGCTTTATGGTTTAGATGTAAAGCTTGTTGTATTAATGTGGTTTGCATCTAAAACTTTGTTACTGTTGAATGAAATTCAATTCAATCAATTGTGAGGATTAATCAATATAATTTATACAATGTCCCTGTGACTCTTTTAAATAAAGAAGTATCATTACTATAAATGTTTAAAAATAAGCAGAAAAATAGATTATTACAGATTGAAAAACCATTAATTGATAGCAAAAATTGAGTGTTTGTATTCACACTAGAATATTTATTAATTATTACGAAAATTGTATAATTTCTGTAATTAAAGGTGTGTATGTTAGATTTTAAGGGAATGACTGTAAATGATGTAAATATTTGAAAAATTTATTTCCAAACCATAAAATATAAATTGTACTTACAGCACATAACAATAAAATAATATCACCCTAAAAATTACAGACATGTACACAATCAGATTTACACCATACTAAAACCACAGTAAGAAAAAATAATCGTTAAAAACCTAAAAATGGAACGTATAAAATTATTCACATTCGCCTTCTCCCGATTCTGTGTATGATAAAGTTGGCCAAAAACGGCCAAACGATAACAAACACCAGGAGGCTGGTGGGGACTCCAAACATTCCCCCCCTTTTTGGTCTCACAGCCACTGCTGATCTGCTCTTCTCCAAATTGTTTACTTTGCTCGACAACCGCTCGATGTCAGCTTTCAGGCTCTGAACAGTCGTCGCAATTTCGTTCGTGATATCAATCGATGGGTCCATTTGATGATGTTGGGCGTACCTTTGTTTGGAGCGCGCTTTGTGTCCTGGGGCTCTTGATCTGTGTTCATCTGGAACGTTCCCGTTGGGGATTAATTTCTTCGGCTCCAATGTCTGTACAAAAAAAGAAAATTATAATAGAAAAATTATTAATACTGATAAGTTTTCGTTGGTGGTTGATTGGAGAAAATCCTATGCCAAATAAAAATTCCTGTGAGAATGAATATTTTGTTCCAGTAGTAAGAGAAGGAATTCATTAATTTTTTCCACAATATAATTGAAGTTTTAGTACCAGTTTTTTATCTTCTTAGATAACATTCTGACTTATCACTTAGTGAGAAATTTTAGCGATATTTAGGTAAATAAGAACACTTGGTTTGTTCCACCTTCTAGTAAACATACAAGTTAATTTACTGAAATAAACTATGTATTCTTATTTACTTCCATATCTACTTATGAAGTTACATTATTTCAGTAAAAATAGAGTGGATGAAATTAATACATTTTATTTGAAGAAAAAAACTTTCGCATAAAAGGGAGGAGTCAGTCAGCATTTTACTTCTCTATTTTTCTATACGAGTTATGTTTTAAAATCAGCTGCTAATTCATATTTCGCGCATTTTACTTCTCTCTGCCAGTGCTGAACTGCCACAGTGTTTGAAAACCGGGGCAGTGCAATACATTACACTTCTCATTCAGTGCACACTGGTGCGCCCCTCCATCTGTGTATGCAGACTTGGACACAGCAGTTGTTTAAAGTAAAGTAAGTCAAAATGTCACAGAGCTAAATGTAAAAATTATTTATTAATTATTTTTATTTAATTTACTATAAATTTCATTTGAACATAGCATTACCTGGTCCTATGTTCAAATTAAATTGATCACTAGAACCCTTCTAGTGAATTCCAAAATTACTGACGTGTTGGCCTTCGTTTATTGATGAATAGTGTACACTATAGGGAACTACCAATGCCCCCCTCCCTCACACTGAATAATGGCTGTGTAGGCTAACTTTAGCTTTGTTTTTTATCTAATTTAAACTTTTACTTTTAAATTAGATAAAATGTTGAAAATAAAAATATAAGGATTTTGTTTTTACTTCTATTGTGTCAACGTATTCTCCATCACTGTGATCTGTAGAATCTCCCTCTGTTGGTGAAACGGAACGGCTGGAGCTCAGCTGCGAAATTAAACGATTTGGAGAAGCATCTCTAGAAGCTATAAGAAAACATATGTTTAGATTATTATTTATATTTATTTTTTAATGAACTTGTCAATACACAATTTTTAATGTAGGGATGTTTTGTTGCCAACCACAGATAATTGTGATTGATCACAGTATATTCAACACATAACTTACCTAAAGGTGAGTTTGATTGTGATCGGACCCTCTCAATTACATCCCCAACAACGAGCTGTAAATCCTCTATTTTCAAGTTGTCCAACTCGTTGGTAGGGGCGTCTAGAAAATTAGCCACTTTGTCTGAATAGCTCATGGTTTCAACTATTCTGCAAGGATACACAAGATTAGTAATGTCATGATTGATTCAATGTAACAAAATGTTATATTTAATAACATTTGTCTTTATTCCATAAAAGTAACAGAATTATTTATATTATATAATTTTGTTTGCGACAGATGTTGTAAAAAAACCGAAGCATCCACAGGTAGATTTCATTGAACTCTTTAATAATATGTGTATTTCTTTAATTTTGGATACGACTGAAGGACAATAAACTATTGTTAAATTTTTCTTGAGTTATAAAAGGACTCCGAGTTGAATGTGCTCAATTCGAGATAATCCTCGGGCAAAGAATTAAGTTGTAAACGCCCTTCTCAAGACCATTCTCCACCTCAAAAGCTTTTCGCCATTTGTTTCTCTTTTTTGTTTAACTTATGTAATTTTCACGAATATTAAGCCCATTGCTATTTATATCGCTCATGGACGACATAATAAATGAAACAAAATCAAGAACAAAAGGAATTACAATTGGATACAAAAATATGAGAAAAATAGAAATAAAAGAGTGTGTATTTGCAGACGACATTGTAATATTCGCAGGAATGGAAAAATATCTCAATGAGAAAATAAAAATATGGCAAGAGGCTCTAATCAAAAGAAAGCTGAATATAAACAAAGATAAGACTAAAGTAATGGCAGTAACTAAGGAAAACAAGATAATGAACATACAAGTAAATAGAGAGAAACTGGAACTAGTACAGGAATTTAAGTATTTGGGTTTAATAATAGACAGCCAGGGAAAGTACGACAGCGACATCAACAATAGAGTTTTGACAGCAGGAAGAATGTATAGTACTCTAAGAAGTTCTTTCATAAATAAGAGAGAAATATTGACAAAAAAATGACAGTCTTTAGAACAATATACATACCAATACTGACGTACGGAAGCGAAAAATGGGTGATGAATACAAGACAAAAATCCAAGTTACAGGCGTCAGAAATGAAATACCTGAGAAGAGTGGAGGGAGTTACAAAGAGAGACAGAATATGGAATGTAGACATAAGGGAAATATTAGGAAGCACATCCATACAGAAGAATGTGTCTAAACCACCTTAGTTGTCCCCCTTACAACTAAGGTGGTTTGGACACATAAATAGAATGAGCGAGGAAGACAAGAGAAACAAGTGTGGGAGGTAAGAACAAATGGAAAGAGAACAAGAGGAAGACCACAAGGGACCTGGAATGATACGATTGAGAAAGCGCTAAATCAAAAAGGAATGAGATGGGCACAAGCAAAGGAACTATCAACGAATAGAAAGGAGTGGATAACATTCTATATGGGATAGAACCAAACCTCGACACCCAATACGGGTAAAAGAGGATAAGATTAAGAAAGAAAGATGTAATTTTTACATTTTCCTCCTGCTTTATACTCCCACTCTTTTTCTGGTTTTTGTAAAATTTTAATTTTATTTTCTAACAAGAGAGTCTGTTCTCAACTTTAAAACGTGCAACATAACGTCCTTCGGTCGTATCCGTGTTAAATATTACCTTTAATTCTAAGTTTTAATTCTGTACTTTTTTTACTTTCAGCAATTGTCTTTATTTAATATTACTAGTATTCATAATTTTGTTACCAAATCATACAAACCGTTACATACATTGTTATTATACATAAAACATAAATATTTAGTTCTTGAATTGGCTTTCGACCATAGATCTTTCCTCTTTTCATTTCTTATTTTATTCATATTGATTATATTGTTAGATATTTTTTGTTATTATATAAATTAAAATTATGTGTTTTCAAATATTAACTTTCAAAAATTTAGTGTGATTTCTTCTGTGAAATTAATGGTCCTGGCTTCGAAGCATATTGAGTAAATTTAGTTTGTGTAATAAGTGTTTTGGATTAGAACAAGATTATTCAAGCTTTTAATTTATTGCTTATGTGAAGTAATATAATAATTAAATTGATTATAGAGTGATAGTCCTAATTAAATAATAAATACTTGTGTTTTTACAAAAAATCCTCACAATCTGTTAATTCATATGTTTGAATTTTGAGAAAGTTCTTAACTCATTTTAAGTTATGATTTATCATACATCTCATTGAAAATTAATTACAAATGTCTTGAAAATTCAGTGATAAAAATCCCCTGCTATTGAAACAGGCCTCCAAATATTCATACCACACACACTAATTTTGGTCATATTAAAAAAAATAGACTTTACGGATCAGAATATATAATTTAATATCAGAAATAAATTTTTGCTGTTTTATTATTATTGCTCCAATAATTTCATTATTCTTCTTAAATTGATATTTTTTAATTTTGATAGTTGAATGTATTCAATCATTCAGGGTTATATGGTACATGTGGTTTTTATTGTAATTAGTACCAGATTTTTAAAAATGATTTGAAAATTGTCAACGCAACTTTCATATACTTAATTAAAAAAAGATGAATATCAAAGCAGCACTATTTTGGAAAAAACCTTTTCAAATACTTGACGAATAGAGCCCTTTGAGGAAAATAAATTGTATTCTTTTAATTTTTGGTATCCTTACATCTTTTTAGGTGAACTCATTTTGATGGTTCTAGATTTAATAACACTAATTTCGCGGTTTTAGCCATACTGTATAATAATTACCACCATTAATTTCCATAATTGCATGCCTCGCTTAAGAAATTTGATTTTTGTGAGAGTAAATCGTATTTTCACAATGTCCGTTAAATAATTATGATAAAATGAAGGAAACACATTTTACCTTCACAAAAAATCATTAGAAAAAATAATTATATAAAAAGTTTCTTACTACAACTATTTTCATGAAGAATAAAGTGTAAACATTCTTTTATAAAAGTTGTTTGAATTAAGGAAAACTGAAGTAATTCACGAAAACAGTTTAACTGGACAGTAGTACCACAGACCTCTCAATCATCGCATTTTGAAATGTAGCTCAACCTATTAAAGCTGTATATATTTTTATTCTTGTCAAACGTAGTTATAAATCTCATGCACGTTCATTTAATAAATATTTTTTGTTAATGTACAATGTGTCTATTTCATTAATTCAAAAAATTGATTCAATTTGTAAACAAATTTAATAAATATTTTTTGTTAATGTACAATGTGTCTATTTCATTAATTCAAAAAATCGATTCAATTTGTAAACAAATATTTCACAGAATATCTTGAACACGGACTACAACAGACGGCCAGCTCTGTGTATTTTTTTAAAAGGTAAACAAAACTTTTTCTCTAAATAAAGTGTCTGCACAAAAACATTCATAGTATTAAAAATATTTAAATATTTATCAAAATAAAATTGACAGGATGTCAAACACAAAGTAATATAAAAGGAGATGTGAAATCTTTGTGTTAAAGTTTAGCGCTATCTAGGTCATCATTACAGCCCATATGATCAATAAGTAAGGACGAGGAAGACATATGTCAGAGTGAGACAGATTTTGTATGGAGCTAGGCTGGCCTGGGGCCGTAATCCTAAAACTTTTTGTACGTTTTGGTCTTACGAAATCTGTCATTTAAATAGGAATTTACATGTGAATTTGACAGTATAGTACGAGATCAATTTTAGAAATAAGGTCCCTGATTTTGAATTTATGCCAGCAATGCTGCATTGTCATGGATTTTACTAAACTGTACATAAGGTTATCTTCAGTAAAATAAAATCCTCAGTCTATAAATATTGCAATAGAAACTAATGTCATGAATTGACAAAAATAGTTCTTTGTTATATATTCATCTATGTACGGGCTTGTAGGTCATATAATTCAGAATAAAGCATTGATTTTTGTCTGTTCAGGGAAGGTCAAGCACTTTCTGCTTTATCACTGTACGCTAAAAATTTCCTAAACACGACCATTAAAAATATTTACAACCGTCTGTACGTACCATTAAAAAATCCATAAAACTTGTTTTAACAAACAAAAAATACTGGTGCTACTAAACTGTATCTGAATTTCATATTTATTTTGTATTTCACACATTTGGTGGAATGAAATATTCATACTCTCTCTTTGAATATTAATGCAACAAAAAAGTTAAGTAAGAATTAATTACTATGCTTTGAAAATATTCATAAAAAAATGGAATTCAATTAATATTTATGTTTAACGGAACACTTGTAGTGATGTAAAATATAAAAATAAACAAGTGTTACACAAACAAAGTAATAAGAGTTTTATTGTGAAATTTATATGTATAACAAAGTTGAAGCCTCCACAATACAGAAAATATTTCATAATCCTAACAATTTATTAAGAAATTATGACAAGTATAATACGAAAGTCAAAATATTTTTTAAGATTAAATAAATATTAATAGATTATTAAAAATCAACCAATAACAATTAAACACACAGATTAAATTGAATAATTTTAAATTTTTATTTTTTTGCTTGATTTTTAATAATCTATTAATATTTATTTTATACAATATAAACTACCAATGTTTAAATATTAAAACTATTAATTCTTTAAGATGTTTAGGTATTTTTTAACAATTAATTCTTTATTTATAAAAATATTTACATTAACTTATACATTTCAATATTATTGCAAATTGAAAATAAATAGTCCTCGACACCAAATACGGGTAAAAAAGGATAAAAGATTAAGAAAGAAAATAAGTAGTGCAGGTGTTCTTCTCTTTGTTCTCACCTCAAGATTTATGGGCATTGACACCCTTCTCGGGCCAACGGTATTGAGTTTTTTTTATTTGATTTAATTTTTTTGTTTAAAATTAATTTTTTTATTTTTAATTTACAGTCGTCATAATTTGTTTTTTTTGTTTATTGTTGCTAACGATATCATATTTTTCTTAATTGTGAATTTTTCCAGGCTGGATTTTTTCTTCTACTTTTGTAATCATGGATGTGCTTGTTTATTGTTGTTTTGATTTCATAAGTTTTTTTTTGTTTTTTGTATTAGTATTAAGTTTATGGAGTTTGATCAGGTTTGCATTATTATTTGAAACAAATAATCACACACTCATATGTACAAAACAATAAACTGTCAAATGAGTATAATTTTGATTTCCCATGACATTTAAAAAAGTCAAGGTGGTGATGTTTCTCTCAAATTTCGCCATGAATAAATATTAACGGATATAGATCGGTGGGTTGAAGAATGTCCGCTATGAGCGCTGGTGTCGTTCTGAGTCTCTCGCATCTCTCTTTTAATCACGTTCCCACAGGATGCTGAATCAAGCAGATATCTGATCTTCATCTCTTTTATTAGGGTATATTAAATATACAAGGTGTATAAAAAGTCCTGGGACAATCACATAAATTGAGAAAAACACATCGAATCAAAATATTTAAAAAATAATGTTCAATATTTTTGAATAATTTATTGAATGTCACGAAACACAAGCTTACACATCGAATTCTTGAGCCAAGCTGTACAAATTTTAAGATTCCATTTGAAAAATTACAACTTCGAAATTTTTATGGTATTTGGGACACCATGTATAACATGAAAATAATTTTAGAAAGTAACCTCTGAAATAAACATTTTAAAAAGTGCTGTACTTTGGCCACAATACTCCGTTTCGTATAGCATGAATAACTCAGTATATAGGTATTGGGTTATCTAAAAAGTATTTTCTGATTTTTTATTTTCAATAAAGAAAAATTCCATTCAAAAATGATAAAAAAAATAGGAAGATACTTTATTTGGAAACAAAGGGAATAAGTGATTTTTTACCAAGCCCAAGTATTAATTATGGCAATATTTAGTTGTAATTTGGCACTACTTACAATAAAAGAAATACACACAAACTTTATTGTTATTTTATTAAATTTATTAGACACTCTAAATCAGTGGTTCTTAAAGGGGGTGTCACGGTGCCTTAGGGCACCACAAAATTTATAAATAATTAAATTCAATTAAAAAGAAGATTATTAAATTAAATAAATAATTAAAAAAGTTATATTAATTTTGGTTCTAACAATCAATTCATTTGCGCGAATGATTAGGACAGTTCAGTTGGCTAGTACAGATTTTTCTTTAACTTCATCATAAATTGACAGGGTAGAAAGACCTCTGGTTGATAGATTAATACCTACATGTATTGTAATTATTTATGTTATATTGTTAAATATATTGTTGTTGTTACATGTGTGTATATGTACATTGTATTTTTTTATTTTATTTTTATTAATTCATTTATCAATCTTATATTTTTTAATTGCAATAAGTTGTCTGTGAAAATAGGATTCTCTGCACTCATAAATGTTAAAACAAAGAAGACTACAGGTAATTGTAAATAAAATGATAATGTAAGATTTCAAAACCACGACCTAATATCAAAAGAATATGTAAACACATTAAGTTTAGATTTTGAATAAGATACTTCTATAATATACTTTGTTTTGTATGTTTTTGTATTTTTTAAAAATATATATATTTACCTTTATTATTTTTCTTTACTAACTAGGGGTGCCGTGAGCTTTGTCTAATAATTTCAGTGTGCCGCCTGGAAGCCAAATGTTTTGCTCGGACTTTCAACTTGCATTTTTTACAACTTGTTTACAGCCGAAAGAACGATTAGCCATTGTCAAGAAAATATTGCAGATTTCTAAAGATTAACGTTTATGTGCCAAATTGGGCCCATAAACGTTAATCCGTTTCCAGTACCCGATCCTCTGTCCTGTTTTCTCATATTGAAAAATCTAATTATTCTTGACCAGATTTTCCTATTCCAACACATTCAGTCTTACCTTATCTTGAAAAAATCCCTCTCTAATTATTTTTGACCAGATTTTCCTATCCCAACAAATTTTCTCTTACAGTCTTGTCCAGAACAACGCGTTGACAACATCGTTTTTTCGGTCGTACAGCATTTTCTATCTCATATTAGCAATTTCATTTTTAACAACTAAATAATTTAACTTATACTTTTTCTTCCTTTTTTTGTTATTTATTTTCTATTTAAATGAGTTATTAAATAAATTGTTTTGTTTAATATTATGGCATTAGTAATTTTGATTAAAAATCGCGTGCGCGACCCCATAATTTTCACTTAAATATTCATATGTACTGAAATCTCATGAATAAACAATTATCAGTTCCAAAGATTTCTATTTATTCACATAATTATTTGATAATATTGGTGACGAGTGTGGTTTCCTCCAGGTTATTTGTGTGTTATCAAAATCAATGAAGTTGAGTTTAACTACCTATTAACACATACGTTGAATATTTACAAAAATGGTGGCAGTGTTTTGCATCAACATGCGCTTCAACCCACATGGTCAAAGTTTAGGTAGACGGGATTAAATTCAAGCACGTTAATGCGGCAATAAACCTTTGTTCTTCATGAGATAATCAGGTAACAAAACATGTTAATTGATTTGTTCTTGGAAGCAATAAAACTGAGCAGTAATGAAAAATAAGAGGATTAAAGAAATGCGACAAAGCTATATAAAAACCAGAAAAATAATGTAAAAGTTGGCTGATAGACCTTTGGTCAATTCCCAATTTTTGAATTGTATATTAATTATATGTAATATTGTACAACTAACCCATTTTAATTTATCTAGTGGAATATCTCTACAAATATGCATCGTATAAAAAAATGTTTCGGGCAAAAGTTTAATAGTTTTGAGGGGGACATCTGATACTGTAAAAAATGTTCACTGCCACTCCCCAGGGTGTGGGAGAGGTGGTTAACTTTGAAATCTTAAAAAGAAACCCATATTTTTATTGCAGATTTGAATACTACATCAATAAATATGAAGGATTACTCCGAAGATTTTTTTGAAATAATGATAGATACTGTAGTTGTTGCAAAAATAAAAAAGGTAAATCTTAACAAAAGCTGTTTTAAGAGCTGCCACCCCGGGGGTGGGGGTGAGGTCAAATTTGAAAAATAAAATAGTAACCCATATTTTTTATTGCAGATTCGGACACTACACCTAAAATTATGTAGGTTTTATCCGAACATTTTATTTGAATAGTAGCCTCAAAAATAAAAAAAAAGGTAAATCTGATCAAAAGGAGATCAAAGAATATGGTGGCTTCTTATAAAATTTTAAAATATGTAAAAACAATTTACTTCGTAAATCGTTGATTTTTTTGTCACAAAAATTGAGTATTTGGTTGTGATAAATTTGTATAATAAAGGCATGATTTAAAAATTAAGGTTTTGTTTGTTTAATTAATTGGATTCTCAAAAGTCACACCGTTCTGCTCATGGCAAAGCTGAATTCGCCGTTCAAAAAGAAAGTTGTGTGAAATTTTTCACAAGCCCTTTCGATTCTCTGAACAATGGTGGTTGGTCTTTCACAGTAAACCGTGTTTTTAAGGAAACCCCACAAGTAAAAATCCGGTGGTGTCAAATCTGGTTACCTTGCTGGCCACTTAACTCAAATAAGTTCTTACTATATTTGCAAATGTGGTGGAGCACTATACTGCTGAAACCACAGTCTAATCATGATTTCTAAGTCGACATTTTTCATTGAAATGGGAAGAACATTACGGAGGAGATGCAAATAAAACTCACTGGTCACAGTGCCTTCGAAGAAATACAACCAATTAAATATCTGTTTACTATAACGCACCAGACATTTACAGTCCAGCGGTGTTGGTGATCCACCAGGGATTGGGTTATCAAGTGTTCAATAATGACTGTTGTAAATTATTAATAACTGAGGCTTCAACTTTGTTATACATTGTTTATAAATTAAATAAAACACTTTTAACTTTGTATAACACAAAAAGTGTTTTATTAATTGAATGACTATTGTGTCGATTCAATAACCCAGAATGAAGCCTAGTTAGAAAACGCAACGAATTTGAAAACAAACTTTTCTTTTTGCATTTGTTGTCTTGACCGATGATAAAACAATCGCCATTGTTCATAATCCTGCTCACTCAATGCCTGATTTAAAGATACATGATACAAATGGAATTTTGCAATGTTTAAGTATCTTCTAGAGGTCTCTCTCGGAATGCCAATTTGCTGCTGGATTTCGCGAACTGATTTGTATCTGGGAAAGCACGGATTATTGTAATGATAATCAATGGTGTTTTGCCTTCTTTGAATATTTCTTCTTCTAGATCTTATATCAATATAATGAACAATTTTATGATTCGGATCATGCTGTCAATGAGGAAATCTCCTTCGATATAATGCAGCAGCTCTTCAATACGGCGACATTCTACTAGGACAAGGAGAATATCCACCATTTCATTGGGAGAATAATCACTCATTTTGAATAAATTTCAGTGTATTCGTTTTTAGTTCTCACTTCGATGCGTTTTATATGGGAACTTTCATTTATTTTATTTTCGAAATTTTAACCTTCAATCCATGTTAATGTTGCATAAATTCATCTAAATTCATCACAATTGCTCATCTTGAAAACATTTAACGATCATCTGTGCCATTAAAAAAAAAAGCATTTTTATCTAGTTATGGCCCTCTGCGGAAATTGTGAAAAATCGACATTAAATCGATATGTATGGTGTCCGCGAGGCGTGGGGGAAATTATTTTTTTTGGGGGTGAAGTGGGGTCCGAAACGTTTTTTTGACTTTTGATTATGAAAGTACACTTATTAGTGATAAGAATAAGAATTTTTATTTAGTTATGGCTCTCTGCGAAAATTGTGAAAAATCGACATTTATATTGATATGTATGGTGTCCGCGAGGCGTGGGGGAAATTATTTTTTTTTTGGGGTGAAGTGGGGTCCAAACGTTTTTTTGACTTTTGATTATGAAAGTACACTCATTAGTGATAAGAATAAGAATTTTTATTTAGTTATGGCTCTCTGCGAAAATTTTGTGAAAAATCGACATTTATATCGATATGTATGGTGTCCGCGGGGCGTGGGGGAAATTATTTTTTTTGGGGGTGAAGTGGGGTTCGAAACGTTTTTTTGACTTTTGATTATGAAAGTACACTTATTAATGATAAGAATAAGCATTTTTATTTAGTTATGGCTCTCTGCGGAAATTGTGAAAAATCGACATTTATATCGATGTAAAAGGTTTCCGCGAGGCGTGGGGGGAAATTATTTTTTTTTGGGGATGGAGTGGGGTTCAAAACGTTTTTTTGATTTTTGATTATGAAAGTATGCTTATTAGTGACAATAATGGGAATTTTTATTCAGTTATGGTAAATTGCAGAAACATTAATAAATACGGCTGCATTTAATTCGATAATTTATGGTTTATAGGGGTAGTTACTAGTTTTGGGGTTGGTTTTAACCAGATACTTATTTTATTATATATTTAAAGCTAGTGTGACTAAATAATGATGTTAACAAACAGTTTTTAACAATATGCTGATAACTGAGGCCTCGGGGTAAAAAAAAATATTTTAGGGGTGAACGAGTTGGCGAAACGTTTTTTTTATTTCTGATATTGAAAGAGCGTGGGATGAAGATAATTTTGAGATAAAAAAGAACTTTATGGAAAATTGCGAACTTGGAGAAAAAACATAATCTTTTTTGATGGGGATGAAAAAATATAAGGGGTGAAAATTAGGGGTTGATATTTTCTGTGGTGTTAATTTAGACCTTTCTTAATTGTATGTTTAAAACATTTTTCGATTTGCTTTTCTTTTCTCCGAGATATTAATTTTTGAAATTTATTGCTGGATCTATTGCTAACTTCACACCCGTAACTGTTTTTACATTTTTTTAAATTTTATAAGGAGCTACCGTATTCTTTGATCTCCTTTTGATCAGATTTTACTTTTTTTATTTTTGAGACTACTATCCCATCGATCACATTTTCAAATAAAATGTTCGGATAAAAGTATTATTGAAAATATGAATAACAATAAGTGTAATAAGTTCAAACAGATAACAAAAACAAGGCACTTTCACAAATTAGGCAACCGTGAAATTATCATCATCTCAGTTAATGTTTAAATTAAGCACTAAATTTTTCGAGGCCTTAAATGAATTCATTGCGTAAACGACACAAAGCATGCAAAAATTATTCAGACATCCTGAAAACCGCACTTTGTGCCGCACTCGTTAATTTAAATTCCAAACATTTATTCATATCCATGACGCTTTCGATTCATGCTTTTCCTGTTCTACGTTCCGAGGCCACAGTCTTTTACATTGCGTCATTGTGTTTCAATTAAAATTTTCTAATTACGACACAGCGCTACTGAAACGGTGGGTATTTGTGCAATCTTGTTTATTAAACATGCACTTAATAAATACAAGAACATAAACAAGTCTTATTAGATTGATTTATATTATATATATTGAGTCACAGAATATCTCCTTTGTAGTTAGAAATTCAGCATTAATTTATTAATAAAACTTGCTTGACTACTGAAGATGCATAATGTAAAATTATTTTCATATATACAGGGTGTCCCATTACCCCGGAATTCATATCAACTTTATTATTTCAAACGGAACACCCTATATATTATTTTTTTATTTAATTCCCCTGTAAATTATCTTTACAGCAATATAACATAGTTAGTAATTTTGACTAGCCATTAATGCAGAAAACAAAAATTTGACAGGCATGTCAAGCAAGTTTTATTAATAACTTAATGCTGATTTTTTTTTGGTGACACCCTGTATAAAGAAATATTTTTATATTATTTTTAGCTAAGAAAATACGGCCATTTGATATTTCAAGAAATTAAACATCAAGCATATATGATTTAAAATAATTTAATTTTTAAAATGTTCAACTAAATATACAACGTTAGACAGAGAAACCACTGGTCGATAGCCAATTGGTAGACTCTTACAGCATGTACTGTAATATTTTATGTTATATGTAGTTGTTATATTATGTTTGTCAATAAAGATTATGTATATATATATAAACATTCATATAAATATTAAATTATTTAAATGTTAAACATTTCCTTTACAGAATAGCACCAAATATGAATGAAATAATAAAAATTATTATGCAGTAAAAATATATATTAAACATAATTTATTTCATTATGAATATCTTGACATTGATAAGATAATAAACAAAGGATGACAAATAAATTTATATAAATTATTTGGAAACAAAGGCAATAAGTGATTTTATATCAAGCAATATAAACTGCTTGAAAAGATAATTCATATCATCGTCGACTAAATATAATGCTTTGTATTTATGTTTGATTGTTATAAATACAATAAAAGCATATTATTTGTTATTAGTGTAATGCAAAAATAAATGATTTACATGTTTACTGTAACGTTATAGAAATTACTTTTGTACTGATTTCTTCAAGGTAAAATGCAATTGGGTGAAATTCTGGAATTTTCTTAAGTGATTGCTGTTTTACTCTATCATTTTCTAATTTGTCGTAGTTTTTCATATATCCTTTTCCTGTCAAGTGATTCCAAAACCTTCCTCTGATAAAACTTATTCATTTTTTATTGTAGATAAAAAAATAATATTGTGGTTTCATTAAATTTTATGTGATATTTTAAATTTCAATTTTTCTGTGTTATTTCATTCTTTTAATACATATTTATTCATTAATTATTGCAATCATAATCTCAAGAATGTATAATAAAAGAATCTTGATGAAACAGCATGGTTTCATGCCCGGAAGATCGACTGTAACAAAATCTAATGTAGTACCAAACATTCAATTATTATAACCCATTGCTATCAACGTAATAAATTCTTCCTCAACTTAAGTAAATGCTTTGCTCCATAAAATAACTCTTCTTCAAGACAGTGAACGAGTAAGTTCCTTTAATTTTCTTAACTTATTTTGGTATTTTGTCACTTCACTTTTTTTTTAATTCAATATTTTGTTTAGTTTAACTTAATTTCTCTGTTGTTCCATTTCGTCCTTTTCTATTATTTCTTGTTAATTTATGTTAAATTGTTTATTATTTCATTTTCTCTATGAGAAAATTTGTATTAGCTCGTTTTTAAATAAATATAAACAGTGATAATAATAAATATGAATAAATCATTAAAAAATGTACCAATAAAATAAATAAATTAAAATGAATATCTTTAAATTCTCAACCAGTTTCGGGTTATTATTATTTTTTAATTTATGATAAAATCCAAACCATCCACAGAACATTGTGTTTGCATTCTTTCTACTCTAAAAAGGATCACACAACCGATTTGCACAAATAGAATTGCAATTACGTACGTGTGCAGTTCATCGACGTATTTGGCCATGGCTTCCGATTTCGGCATGTTGCCCATACGCTTCCACGCGTCGTACTTCGCCCTGCCCACGATGTCCCAGAAAGCGGGCCTCGAACCTGTGCAGGGCCCCTGCGTCGCCTGCTTGAAGTACCCATAGAACCTCAGCATCAAGTCATTGCTGGGTTGATATGAACCTGAACAGGATAAATCACAGAATTAATGCAAACATTTCAATTTTGTTATGGAGGAATTAAATTTTTTTAATTGTAGTAATTCAAAACTCGATGTAATTTATTTAACATTCCTGTGAAACTATTTAAATAAACAATTTATTATTATTAATGTGTATTAATTACCAGTCCCTGGGGAATAAATGTTATTGGGTACAAATAACAAGTACTTTTAATCTGAAATTAAAGTAGCATAAATATCAATATAATCGATTTATTTACTTTATTTATAAAAATAATAAAAACACTTTTTAATATAAAGTTAAAAAATAACTGTAATATTAAAAACAGAGATGATTTTAGTTATTCAAATTAAATAAAACAAAATGTTGAAAATGATCAATAAAATTCGCAGCAATGAAAACAGGAATCTGTTTTCATTGCTGCAATGTGCAGTCGTACAATCTAATCCAATCTCTGGTGGGATATTTAACACTGTTTTAATTACTTACGACCAATTCACAATTGCCCCAGAACAGAATAAAAGGAATCATATACAGAAAGGCTGTAACACCTCTTACCAGGTTATTGTGAATCGATACAAGTAAATCCTATGATTCACCTTTCCTGTTTCTGTTCCGTTTTCATTTATAGGCGTTTGTGAATCAGCACTTATTCATCTTACCGAAGTAATTTCTGTAATAATTACATTTTTAATTTATTCATCAATTATTTATGGAAATCTCCAATTACAATACAATATAAATATATCACAAAAAGTACAATAAAAGACGAACCATAATGTGTGTATGTATAAACAAATAGTAACATGGAAATATCACAAAAAAAAAACTATAATGCAATCAAGTCTTCTATGCCAAGTGGTTAAAGAATAGATAATTTTTTGTTTTATTTTTAACTTGAAAATAATTAAACTGGCATAAACATTATTTATGTTCTTAGAAAAAAAAAAAGAAATAATAATCACTGATTTAATACAAACGAGTATTTTGACCTGAAATTGAAAAAAACATAAATATCATTATAATTGATTTATATTGTATGGTTGAGGCTTTTATGAGATGAATAATTACTATTTGAAACAATTGTGCGTTTCCGCAATACATCTTTTTTGTTTACAAATGGTGAAATATGGAAATATTATTAAAAATCTGTGCCAATAAAACTGCTTAGAATTCTATTTTAAATTCTTACAATAAAGGCCTAATAACCCGAAACTAGTTGATAATTTAAAGTTATTTAATTTAAACTATCTTTTTATTTGTTTTATTGGTAGATTTTTAATACTATAAAGTTAAACGTTTTTTCATCAATCATTATAATTGCTTTAAGTAAAACTAGCATACCCCTACACCACCATTATGGTAGATGGGGATTTTAGATTATATATATATATAAAACTAGCATAAATGTTAGTCGAATTTTTATTAATGTTATTATTATTTTATTAACCAATTGAGAAAGTATTTCGACCTGACATTGAAATAAAGCATAAACACGACTATAATTAGTTGTTGAGTTATTTCTCAAGTACAAAGAACGCATAATAAAATTTAATTAAGCCCACCAAGGCTACAAAGCGAAATCATAAAATCACGTAAATTAAAACAATCCGAGAAGATTCCACCCAAATCAATTCTCAACAACAATAAAAGTGCACGACATAAAGGTGAAAGTACCCGCACACAAAAAAAGAAACACTCACCATTCTTCGGTAGGCTCCTTATCACATTAACTGCTGCATGAAATTTCTCTTCGGTCGTCATGTTTCTCTGTGTTTATGTTTTTTTTGGAAGTGTTTAAATGGTAGGAGTGGAAAAAAAGTGTTGTGTAGGCGTGAGAAATTTTGGAAAGAGTCGTGCGGTTTTCGGGAAAGGGGGAAAAATTCAGCGAGCCGAGTCCACTCTGTTGCGTTTCAATAAATCAGTCACATAGCGAAATAAAGGTCGTTTCGATAAAGCGAGCTCAAGTGAGTGCAAGGTTCAGGATTCAGAACATCAGGATTTTCATCATAGAAAACTTAAAGAGAGAGGAGCAATTCTCCTCAAAAAAATGACACTTGTAACGATTGTTTGTATTATCTCGTATATGTATACCAACCTACAAACATTGAAAGAATACCTCAAAGATGTATATTTTGTATACCATATGCATTGATATCATAGAGATAGAATTTAAGAGGGCCACAATTATAAGTTATTCTTTCTTTCTTAATCTTATCCTCTTTTAACCCTATTGGGTGTCGAGGGTAATTATAAGTTATACAGTCAAAAAATAATAGTCAATATAGAAGTATACTTCTAAAATAAGTATTGAGAATTAAGGAATTAATTATATTATTGTTAATAACTATTATTATTGAATTTTATCATTAACATTTTTGAGATAGGTGTATTTCAAATAAAATACAATATTATATAAATTATATACAGAGAGCTTTTTCCATCAGTAAACATTTCCCCATGATTACCGGTAAAAAAAAACGCGAGTCAAAAGCATTGAACCAATCATAGACATAAATAATTTATCTTTGATTTGGTTCTTATTGATCACTTGATGAAACATTTTAACTAATATTGAATTTAAAATTAAAGGCATTTGATTTGTTTCACTTTTTTTTATTTTCCAACTAGTTTCGGCTTATCGTCATGATAAGATATAGCCAAGTGCTTTTAATTTCAAATTGAAAATATTAGATTAATTTATATTGTACTATAGGCAACTAAACATACATTGCCAAAAAAATAAATTGCACTAAACTTCAAATTGTGACATTGTCGGAGGCGGTGGTGGGCGTAATAATTTTGGTGGTGGTGATCGTGTTGACTGCATTTATTCATTAACGTAATAATACATAAACTACATATACATAATCAACTCGTAACTCTCTGTCGCTCCGACGACAACTTCACTTCTATTCCTTATACATAATTCTCTCCGCCGATAAGTACTACCAACCTAAGTTATTGGCGCTAAATTTAAATAATTTGCCTACAACATATTTGGTCGAAAATGTATACAAATAAAGAAAATGTAGAATTGTAACAATTTCAAATTTCAAGGAAATTTTAGACATGTAGCGCTACAGCGCAAAGCGCTTGATGTTCTCTGAACACGCTTTCAAGTTTAGGACTCTCATGAAAATTGGCGGTTTTGTTTACCGCTTGATAAAAATACAATTTTCTTCTTATACTGCTTATGGGTTAAATTTCGTACATCGGTTAGCATAGATTATTTAGATACATTTGATACCGAATTTCGATTCGTTTAATGCCAAACCACCAGTGGCGCGCATAGTAGTCAAATTTTTAGCAAAAGGCGTGTATATTCAAATTAAATTTACTTATAATGAAAGTTAAAATAAAAATACTCATGAATAATTTAACTAGTTTATTTAAAAAAATAATTAATTACATTTACATACAATTTTTGATAGTTAATTTATAATAATAATAGAAATACATATGAAAAGCAATATTTTTTACATTATTTTAGTTGTCATACTATTTTAGAATAATAATATTAATATTTTAAAATTATATTTTGATTAAAATAAGGAGTCAGTGTTCGAATCTCGGCAAGGCAAGTAACATAAGTGATTTATAAGCTATATATATATAGAATTTTATTCAAAACGTAATTAATGTGAAAAATACAAAAAAGATACATCAATTATCAAAACTAGTGTTGGGCAAAATCGAATAATATTAGTAATCGAGTATTACTAAATGTGTCATTTTAAGTATTTAAAATGTAAAAGTAACTTCAAATTTATGTTTATTAATAAATGGGAAGTTATTTTTGATATTTTTATAATAAGTAACATTCATAAAATTATAATATACTTAATTTAGAAATAATAAAAGATCGACTTTGCCCATCACTAATCAAAACCGATTCTTAATTTATATAACAAACAAAAGTACTTAAACTATGAAATGTGCATTACTAATATAAAATCTTACACAGTAAAATACTTCAGTCAAAAGAAGAACACACTGATTTTGTTGTTAGTATATGACCAATATTTAGGGAGAGATAAGGAAGAAGTTAGTGTGAAAAAATAATTAATAAATAAGAATATTATCTGAAATTTTGGGAATTTAACTTCACCATTTAAAGTGAAAATCGATTCATCCGTAAACAATATTTTTATTATTGACGAGATCAAATAATTTTTCACGCATCTCTGTTTTTTTTCTTTATCTTCTTCAAATAATTGTTAATGGTTTCAAAATTTATAAAGTTTGTATTTAAACTTCTTTTCAGTTTTCAGTCAAAAATTTCATTTTGATATTTTTAAAAGTTTGGCAATTACCGTTTCGTTGAAACAACAATTCTGTCGCACTGGCCATATATGATGAATAAATTCATAATGTCTTGATTTTTATACTTATTCATTGTAATTTTACTCGAACGAAGCGTTTACAATTATTGACACATTAGAAATGTTTTTTTCCAGATTAGGTTCAGTGAATATTGACAGTAGCCTACTATGGTGCACGTGTGAATAGTACAGAAATTATTCAATTGTGTAAAAATTTTAAGATGAAAGAAATTTCCAAATAACTCAAAAAAATACTTGCTGTAGATATAGAGTTGCACAATAATTTTATGTTGCAAATTGTCTTACTAATTGCTTACAAATATTGATCATTCCATTAAAAAATAAAAGAATTATGATGTTTTTAAGTGGGCACTGAAGTTTTAACATTTTTGAATTACTTATTGTAAAAAATGATAGATGTTATTTTTTCAATTCTAGAGAGATCTATTAGTAACAATTCAAGATGCCGCTCGTCTGTTTATCTTGTTCCTACTAAAAGTTATAGGCATTTTTAAAACGTCTATTTGAGATCAAAATTTGCCAAAACAATTTTAAATTAAAAACTGTAAGAGTTATGTGGACATAAATCCATGTGAGGGGTAGTCAATTGAATGGGGAATCAAAAAATATTAATACATGGGGTATTCTATTTAAAATAACAAAGTAGGTAGCCATTTCCGGTACAACCGAAAGTTATAGAAAGTCGAAATATTTTCCATTAGGAGGCCACATTCAATCGTGCACTGCAGATTTTTTTCAAATTTTTCCTCTGTCAGGAGCGCAGTAAACTTTTAATGGACGTTATTCGTGGCCCACTCTGTATATAGCCGACCCCACTGTATTCCAAAAAAATCATAGACTATAGAATACAGGGGAGAACGTAAGGGTAGGGTTCCATTTGTAGTCCGGGTTTAAAAAATTCAAAACTTGAGCCGAGACCTCTGACACAATCACTGAACTTCACAAAACTTCGCCAGCATAATCTCTTGTCTAAATATATTGCCTTTGCTGGATATAATTGCAATAAAAGCTTTGGTGGAATAGAACGATAAGGTACCAGCAATGTTGTCTACATGTTGAGAAAAAATCTGAATCTGGGATGCTCTGCATATATTATTAACAACGCAGTGCACCACGGATGTGATTTACTGCCAGTAGATGCTGAATCTATCATCTTAAAAATTTATATTTTTTTCCACTTATACAGTTGAGATCGAATAAATAAACAGTCTCTGTATCATTCCAAGACGCGTTGGCTAAGCCTGTTTCCAGCTATCGAGATTCTTCCGAAGCTCTACCGTTAAAGGATGCGTTTAAAACTTTATAAAGGCTACATGTTTTAATTATACAGTTTTTTATAAATCCTCTCTCGAGGTATAGAGAATTTAAAGAAAATTGATAACTCAGTCCTTGAAACCGGAAGTATAATTGCTTCCATTTATTTTGGATAATCGAATTAAGGAAAGTTTTGTGCCGTTGAATTAATAAAGAAAATAAAAACACGAAAAAAGAAAGTTTAAAAAATGAAAATGTACCTTGAAGAATGAATCAAACCGTTAAAACATTTTTAGAAATTTGACTTGATGTTTCTGCTGAAAATTAATAAAAACACTAAATTCACTCTTATTAAAGACATTATTTTTTATTTAAATAGACATGAACATAGATATTGACGACTCAAAAGTAATTGACTAGTAAGCATATTTAAAGGCTACGAGACAAAACTTAACTGAACAAGATAAGCTTTATATTCAAATCAACTTTAGGTACATTTTTTAAAAATAATATACCAGCTCATAATGCCAATGCGGAGAGAATATTCTCATTAATTACACAATAATGGACGAAGAAAAAAAGAAATTTACTAAGCGTAGAAACAATTAGTGATAAAAATTAAGTTCAATTCCAAGATTAGAGCCGTATTGATTTTTATAAATTCTTTTTAAACAGTGATATATTCTAAAAGCTTTCGGAAAAGATTATAAATACAAAAAAAAAACTAAAAAGTAAAAAAAAGTGGGAGAGCTTTAAAGCAGGTAATTAAAAATGTATAAGTGCAATAATCTATTTTTCAATTATGTTATTAAAGTTCTGATTGTTTTTTAGTATGTAAAAGAAATTTAAAATATGACTGCTGATTTAATTTTTAAGGTGATATATTTTGAAAATTAAAAATATAAAATCACTTCATTTGTTTCATATTTATTTATTGTGACCAATGATTTTATATTTTTAATTTTCTTAATATTTAATTATGTTTCATCAAGTGATCAATGAGAAACAAATTAGAGATATTTTAAGGTGATATTATTATATTACAAGAGTTATTTAGAAAAATCAAAACTGTAACAGCACTGAGTCTTTATTTAAGTCTTTGAGAAGATAAATTTGTTAAATTAGTATATTTTTTGGTACTTTTATATTTTATGAGATAAATAATGTAAGACCTTCTCCTTAAAACTTTTAAAATGTTCAGTTTTGTTGCTTAAGATTTAAGAAGACTAAATTTAGTTATAATATGCTAAGAGATTTTTTTGTTGTATACATAACATAACTACATATTCGTATTTGAAAATATATATGCAAATTGTGGAATAGCCTGCTATGCCGATGACACAAATTTATTACTTTTTTTGAAACATAAATAGACGTTATTGGATGTGGAAACATAATTATGAAAGGTTTAGAAATAATAAACTAATAATCATTAACGAATCCCGAACATATAACTTTAAATAACAACTTATTCAAATTTTCAATCAGTGCCAAGTTTTTAGGCGTAATACTTGATGAAACTCTAAGTTACCGAGCACATATTGAATCTCTAACATCTAAGCTTAGCAAATCGTGCAATGTTAAAGATGAAACAAAACGATAGTTGTAAAGGATTGTGTTCAAAAGATTAGGCATTTTGACGGTTCCAGCAATTTACATATACGAATGTATTAAGTTTTTATGTAGACATGGTGAGTTATTCTCTCAATATACTTTAGATAACATTCACAATACTAGACATGGTATAACCTTCAGGTATTCATTGCACAAATTAAGTATGTTTGAGAAAGGGCCATTTTACAATTGCATAAAATTTTTCAACCACCTTCCTCAACATATAAAGTACGCAGGCACTTTTGATAAAATGAAGCATATGCTTTTTGATCTATTGCGCATATTGGAGCCATATAATACGGATGAATTTAATAGATTATATTAGTGCTATATGTAAATTGATGTGACGTGTTTCCATGTTTGTGCTGTACCTACTCTATACTTGTATACTAATTGTTACTGTACATACACTGGAAATAAATGCTATTTTTATTATTACATATGAGTGCCGATGAAAACTTTAAGAAGATAATTATATTATTTGAATAAAAATGGTGGTCCTTTCTCTTATTATTTTTATTTATTATTATTTATTTAACTATTTTATTATTTTTTATTTAACTAAATATATTTCGGAAACTATGTTTCCATCTTCAGTAGTAGAAATTTTAGTGAAGATGGAAACGTTGTTTCAGAAATAAATTTAGTTCAATAAAAAATATATTTACTTTTTTTATTCTATTCCTACTGGAAAAAGGACAACCATTTTTATTTAAATAAATAAGGTCTCCACAACCAATATAAAGAAGATTACAAGATAATTATAATTGAGTTAAAGGAGTTACCTCAAAAATTATAACACTGAATACTAAAATGGTCCCAGTACTTTTAAGATTTTTTGTTGAAAAATAATTTAAGTCTCATGAAGGTGGGTTAATATTTTAATAAAGTTTTGTTTTCATAACAGAGCATACAATTTATGTTTTATGTCAAGAATAAAAAAAATAAAACTGATAATTAAAATGATTGGTAACAAACAAAATTTAGATTTATTAAATCTTCGATCTGCTAAATCCACTCTTTCCTTCATTTCTCCTCGTTCCCACATCTGTAGCAGGATAAGAGTTCGTGCATCTATTTTGTTATATTTAAAATGATGATAAAAGATGACTAAATCAAATTTATATATATTTGAAAATACATAAAAATTTATGATATTTTAATTTGTTCTGGGCTCCAAAATCCGGAAATTTCATGCGTCTTGTCCTTGTTGCGAAATTGTAGAGATGGCAGTCCTATGTAAGGCGAATACACAATTTGTAAACACAGCTGATTTTGTCGCCTAAAAAATACATAAACTCGTTAGTGCTTTATTAAATTATTAGCTCATGTTGGTGTTTTTAACTAGATTTTCATTGCTTATGTCTTACAGTTATTACTCTGATGTAAAAATATAATATGATTTATATACAATTTCGAATTACTATCGGGCTCTTTATGTAAGAATGACATAACGAGTAATAGTTGATCTGTATATTTTATAGTTAATTAAGATACTATGAACAATTTCGACCATCATCAACATCGGTAAATAATTGTTGGGAATTTTCATCCATTTGAATTTAAGTGGGAAATAAAACAGCTTGTGTTTATGTTCACCTTTACAATATATCTAATATATTCTATACTTCTTTAATATATTCTATACAAAGTCTATACAAAAAATATTAGGTATATATGCACTATTAGAGTAATAATCCATTATTTTTCTAATAGATGGCTCTAGTCACCTGTATTTAGAGTTGTATAAGTTCTACTAGATGGGGTTAGAAAGATTAGATCGTACCATAGAGATAAAGTATAAGAGGGCCAGATCCATGTATTTAGCGGGAAACGCGCGCAACGCCATCCAGTGCTCAAGTGGACAACTATTTCCCGAGTTTCAAACCTTTATAAGGTTTTTGAGGTTAGGTTCATATATACACTATAATAAAACTAATGGCGGGACTTTTGAACATTTTTCTATTATTTGTTCACTATTTTACTTCAAATTATTTATATAAAAGTTTTTTTTATAAATGTGCTATTTTACAGAAAAAAATATCAGTAGGTCATGCAAATAAGAAATTGCAATTAATAAAATTATCTGAAAAAATACATAAAAAATAACATATAAAAACAACAATATTTTTAAGTAAAATATATTAAACTTATAAAAGTATCATTTAACCTGTTATTACATTCATACATTAACTAAAACATATTAACAACAGTTATAATTTGAATTAATTAATATCTCCCAGCTGGATAATTTTATGAACTCTTTTCCTTAAAGAATCTAAAAAAATATGGATGTAAATATTACTTCAAAAACGTCTACGTTAAATATATATTTTCTAATGGAAAATATTGTAAAAAGCATAAACTATATAATAAAAAATGAATATTTATAAACCGAAAACATATCTTGAGAATGTGGGAAATAAATCATATTTATTAATAATTAATTATTGCTCGATTGGTTCATAATTTTAAGTTATGTATATTCTTTCAAAAATATACAATTCATAGAAATTAATAAGCAAACGTATTTTAAACTACAAATAATTACTTACCAGTTGTAGTTTTATAAGAAAAAGTAAAGAAACTTCTGACGAATACAAAATAAAAACTGTCAAAAACAATTCATGTGATTTACATCAATCAAATTGAAATATGGCAAACTGATCCTTATTTAGAACACCTTTAATGTTTAATTAAAAGTATAAATGTTTAAGACATATACCTTATAGGGCGACAAAAGTCACCAATAATAAATAAATCATTGTAAAAAGCCGAAAATAAAGTATTTTAAATTTTCCACTTGAGACTTCAGCGCCTCCAGTGCTCAAGTGGCCAACTATTGTCGTGTTTCCCAATTTCATATATTATCCGACCCCCCCTGGATCGTACTAAAAAACTGTTCTGACTTAGAAAATTAATAGATATAGAAGACCCACTCCCATGTTAATACTGAACCGTTCTTTATTTTAACAACATTTTAAATTACAATAATTATTTAAAAAATATATTGAAAATAATAATTGAATAACATATATTGGCACAATACAAAAGTGAAAATATATATTTTTGAGTTTCTTCAAAGGTTCCCAGCAAACTATCATCTGCCGATCGGCATCCGATTTCTTGCCGATTTGACGATAACGTGCAGATGCGTCGATATCTATCCGTTGCTTATTCGGAACCTTCAAATCTGCATCCCACATGTCGCGATGCGTTGTTAGCTAATGGTTTCCCATTCGAAACCGTCATCGCTTACTTCATATCTACATATAGCTAGTTGTAGCATATTTATTTTGCTTTCGTCGTATATTTAATGTATATAATGCAAGATATTTTAAATAATTGTTTAATTAAAACTAGTTGAAAATGTTGCAAGCTTGTATTATCATGACGAGTAAAAAATATATTTTTTAAAAATCAATGTGTCAGAGGCGTGCCGTAGTGGGGTCGGCAAAATATCACAATAAATGTATACAGGGACTTTTTAAATATGGAATATAAGCCTTCCAGCTGAGGTAGCTCGAAATATGAAAAAAACCTTGGACAGGTCGAATTTTGTTCTCTATAGCGCACTTTTCTAGGCCTTCTATAGAAAAGGAGCGCAAAGGAAATACTACTATAAAACTATTATAATTTAAATTTCAATATAATCAAATACTTTTTCTCTTCAGAATAAAATATGACGCACTTAGAAGCGAATGGGTGTAAATCAAAAATTTTAAAAATGATTGTTAATTACAAAGAGATACATAAGTACCTATATAAAATGTGGTTAATACGGATTTTTCATGTTTAATTTTTATTGACAGTAACTGTTTGAAAAAACTTCAAAAATGTACCTCAGAATAACATCGAAAAATTTCGGAACCATTCTTTTATTAATAGTTTGAAAAATACACTTGATTTGTTTCACTAATTGTTTTATTTCCTCCGACTAGTTTCGACTCACGTCATTCTCAAGGAGTGTCTTTTTATGTCAAAAGAATGGTTCCGAAATGCTGTCGATAAGGAAGTTTTACATTTTTTATATATTATATAGTTTTTTATATACATTTTTTACTTTAACCACTATATGTTTTTTATATATACTTATTATATAATAAAGAGATTAATTACATTTGATTTTCTTTTTTATATCGATTATTGTTTTCAAACAATTCGTTTGCTGACGACGTCGTCGCGATATAGGTTTCGAATATGTCGTCACGACGTTGTCACGATTGTTGGTTTTGAATGCCTGTTGACTCGATGACGATGTCGTCACGATTGTGGTTTCGAATAGACATCGATTTGATGACGACGTCGTCACGACATCGATTTGATGACCACGTCGTCACGACATCGATATGCGATCGGATGCCGATCGGACGGACATAACGCCGAATCGTGGTCGGACATAGACATCGAATCGGCAACGACGTTCCGACGCATCGGCATCCGATCGGCACACGATGGTTTGCCGGGTTTAGTATTGCTTTATTTTATTTAGTCTTATATAACATCGTTATATGTTCCTCTCTACTTCTCAGTGTAAGGTGAGTATTGCTTTAAAAAATGTAATAAATATATTGGATACTTGAGAATTATAAATAATAAAAAAAAAATACTTAGCTCAGTATACTTTACACGAAGAAATAAATGGAGATAACAGAATAATATGTATCAAAAATAAATTTATAAATTATATTTTTATTAATTATTTGAAATTTGATGCTTGCAGACCTTTACCTTTACGTTTTTGACGTAAATAACACACTTTTATTATTAGATAAAAGTATGTTATTTACAACATACTTTTATTATTAGATAAAAGTATGTTATTTAATCTCTTTTATTAGTCCTTTAAAAATATCATACACTTGTAAAAATAATCAGTTGAATCATATTTTTATCCCAGGAATTTAGGGTTAATAACGGAACACCCTCTATATTTGACAAAGGAGAATATTACAGTGAATCTCATTTGATAAATAGTGAAATACAATTGAAAAACTCCGTATATTGAGTGACATTTTCAAATCGTTTATGAATTAAGAACTATGGAAGCGTTATACATTAAAGTAAATAAAACATTTCAACTTTGTATAACATGAATTATTTATTATTGTAAATGCAGTTTCGACAAATTGACAAAGTTCGTGTGTCTTATTTAGTTTATATATCGTTTATCGATTTTCATAAATGTTGATTTTAATTAATTTATAATCATTTACTTTTTTCTTGATTAAAAAAAAAAACAACTTTAAAAATGTTCTGTTCAGATTTAAATATGCTTGCAATACGTTCACATTGATTTTATTATTGAATATATTTTATTAAAAATTAAATCCCAATTGTATATACAACATACATTTTGATTTATGGGGAGCAATTTTATATATGGAATCTAAGTATACATTTCAATTATAAAACTCGTCTCAGCCTCGGATGTGCTCGACTCGAAGATTCGTGTCAAATTGCAGGAGCACGCCTCTTTGCCTTCGTTCTCTCGTGCTCAGCCTAGAATAATAAACAGGTGCTCAGTGCTATATAAAACCAGTACCACAGACAAACTAAGTTTGTAGTACGGTTTTAATTATGCTTTTGTGAGTCACATTAATTCGCGAACGTTTACGAATTCCGCGGAGTTAACCGGTTAGCGTTTTGTGTGGTCAATGTTAGTGAAATTATTCTTTTCACTAGCTACAGTGGTGTGGCTGATTTAATTTCTTCTGTTGTTTCTTTCATCCGTCTTCGACTTTCAGGATGGTTTTCAATCTATTGGAATTCTAAAATAAATGTTATACTGCATCGACAGGACTTAATAATTCTGGAATATTTATCACAAATTAAAAATGAATAATTTCGGATATCTGGTATTGTACTTGATAAAGATTACAGACAGGGGCGGATAGGTAGCGTAGTAGCGGCAAGGGGAAATATATTTTTTTAGTGTCATTTCAACAAAAAGTTTGTCTATCTACCGACCCTTAGGACAAACTAGTCACCAGCCCACCGGGAAATTTCCCGGTCTCTCGTATAGCTCATCCGCCCCTGACTACAGAATTATTAGGTCCTATTGTATAAATTTAACAACATTTGTAAACAAAAAATAAATAAAAGTACAATGCCAGGCATTCGAAATTGATTAATTTTAAAAGTAATTTACAAACTTTATTACAATTGAAATAAGAACAGAATTTGCACAAAAGCATTGGCAATAAGTTAAAATCAACAGAATTGATCAATTTTAAAAATAATTTACAAACTTCATTATAATTGTAATAAGAACACAATTTACACAAAAACATTAACAATATGTTAAAATCAACAGAATAACTTCTTTACATTATAATGTTTCGGTGTTTTATTTATAGTCAAGAGTTAAAATGGAGGCTTAATAAACTTCTCAATGTAATCAAGTACTTTCCTCAGAATGGAGGTTCCACAACACGAATATCATATCCATTTTCTAAAGTTTTAGATAATTATGTCATAGCTTCCAATTTCAAAATTTTGACAAAATTAAGTCCATATTTTTCTAATTTCTATCTCGTTAAAATAATGTATGATTTTTACATTAATTTTTTAATTAAAAATGCGGATTTATCGGTCCGGAACAAAAAAAGCATTGTGTTGAATTAATTGAAAACAATTCTGTTTTTTTTTTACAAGCCGAGTCGAGGATATTTTTTGTTCCGGATCGATAAATCCGCATATTGCACGCGTCCGTCACCGAACGCAATCATTTTCATTTGAGATCCCCGTGAAAACGGCATGTAAAAATGTTTCACTAAGGGCTTACAGGGCAGAGCTGTACTGATAAGGAATGAATCCCGAAACACGTATCTACATATAGCCTTGTAATTATGATTTATGGGTACCTTTCATTAAATATTTTTGACTCAAACTGTTTCAATGCGCAGCAGTACTGGTATGTAACAAACAAATATTTATCGCGTAATCCAATGTCAGGCGGGGTATATGTTCGCGAAGTAGTTTCAATAGATGTTTGCCAAAAATATACAGTGTAATCATACAATAAAAAGAGAATGATGGAATTTTATTGATCATTGCCGTAATTTTTTCTTGTTTAATTTTATTGTGTTAATCGTCAAAATATTATTAAGTTATATAATTCTTTGAATGCTTTTAAATTGGATTATCCTTTGAATATAAATTACCTATTGAGTCTTAATGATATTAATATTTTCAAAATTATTGCGTACTTTATTAATACATCGAAAATAAAAATTTAATATTACCCTTTGTTTTTCTTTTCCTATGTGTGTATATTAAACCTTTTTACCGTGGTATATCTGTTTGTTTTAAAGTCGCCTTGAACTACCCCTTGGCGTGAAGAGTACCCTATGTTAATCCTCTAGATTTAGTTATAAATTATAAATCTTTCGTTAGTGGCTGATTGGAGAAAATCCTATGCAAAAAAATTATTGTAATAAGTATGATTAGGGATGGATCCCGAAACACGTGTCTCTCTCTATTCTACTAAACCGTTGAGACCATTGCATTGATTCTGTCAAAAATCAAGTATTTTGAGAATGTCGGGATTGATACATTTGCTTAATCGTGCTTTGCGTAACATTAATAGAAATCAGTGCTTAAAATTTGAATTATCTTTTTCAGTTTCGAAATTTCTTGATTTCTATACAATTTTCTTAAAACTAGATCCCTCCAAGTAAAGTTTGACGTAACTTTACTTGGAGGGATCCTTGTTCCTTTATGTCCGAACAAGAATTCCCTCAAGATTCACTCTTTACCACCTGTAGTTTACAATATACTAGTCCAAGACATTTACCATATGCTGATGATACAACACTAATAGCTCATGCACCCTATTTATTTTGTTTATTTTTTGGTATATATTTGTTAATAAAGATTGTTATATGTATATTTCTAATTTTTATTTATTTACAAAAAAAATACAAAATTTATATATTCTTATTTGTAATTTGCGCCTTTGCGCTTATGTTATTTTTACTTTTAAATTTTGCCACCACCTTGACGGCCAAAAGATAACAAGCTCGGGCGATATAAACCGAAATGATGAGGTTCAGAATGGCGGCGTTCATTTCCTTCAGCTTGAATTTCTTCATCTTCGCTGGTTCCCCTCATAAATTAATCTGAAACAATTCATTCAATTAAAATTAATGCGACATTGAAATTAAATTTTTTTGCAATTATCTCGGATTTATTTTTAATTTAAAAATTGAATTAAAAACACGTGACTAGATTAAAAAAATATTAGAATTTCAAACCGCTCATTCAATTAAATGCTTGTCTTTTTTTAACAAAACCCATTTTTTATTGTAGTCATTACAGAATCTGTAATGACTACAATAAAAAATGGGCAGACGGTTTTGTTAAAAAAAAGACTGGCATTTAATTTAATAACTGCCCATTAAATTAAATGCCAGTCTTTTGAAATTGTAACATTTTTTAATCTAGTTTATTGAACAAATCAAGTGTTTTTTTAAATTCAATTTTAAATTAAAAATAAATACGAGATAATTGCAAATTTCACTTAACTAACTAACTAAACATTTTTATTCATGTAACATTCATACATAGTTTGAATAATTATTTACGAAGTATTTATAGAGTTCTGTTCACATACAATGCATGAAATGGCTAAATGGCTAATTTTACTTATTTTCACTAAATATGTACTTACATTTTTGGGATAATTTTGGCGTTAATTAAGCAATTATCATTTTAATTGATCAACATCAAAGCATTGTAGTTTATGGCACATTAAATACTAGCAGAGTATTAAAAAACATAAAATCTATTTTTAAATATTAAATTTTATTATGAAATTGGCCCTTAACTGACTGCTTCATTTAATTTTTTTTCCATTGGGCCATGGAGGATAACTCAATGATTCGGCTTTTATTTTAAATAATTGTGGAAACTTCTTTCAAATGGATTTAAACGATTAGCTTATTTAAACGTTAGAGTTATAACTTAACTATCTGTCTAAAATGTAACATTTTTGAGAGTAGTCATTAAAAAAATCAAATATTTCAATTTAATTGTTTTTAATTTTATAAAAAATCTGAGGGCAGAAAGACCCCAGGTCGATAGCCCGGACAGACTAACACAATATTTAGTCTTGTTAAGTAAATATAAATGTATGTATAAGCTTATGTAATGTTGTCTAAATAAAGGTGTTTGTATATATAAAAAATCTGAAATTATAAGTTATACTTTATTAAATAAAACAACCTTTTAATGTAATTTTTACTTTTTTTACCTAATAGATAGTAACAGTATATTTTAGAGTTTTCATGAAATGAATAATCATAAAATAAGAAGACTGACATTATTTACTTCACTTGTTAATTGTTGAGGCTTCTACTTTGTTATACATTGTAATTCAATTGTAATAAATGAAACACTTTTTTACTTTGTTTGTATAATTCGGATTGATTTTATTGTTGACTATAGTTTCGACAGTGTTTCATTTATTACAATTATTTACTTCACTTTCAAAAATAAAAAGTAAACTAATGAATATCAGTTCTCTTATATTATTATTAATAGTTAGTATCATTAAAAAAAAAACTGTCTGTTTAATTTAAAAATTAAGATTCAAACTGTAACAAGTTTTTAAACGATGTGAAGTTACCCACGGATTTTCAGCCATGGATTTGTGTACTTATTCATGATGGGGTAGCCGGGCAAACCCGTGGCTGTTAATCCGTGGATAACTCTATAACAGTAGTTTTTTTTTAAATTTATTAATCATTTTTTTAACTTAACTAATCATGCTATTAATTTACTTTTTTTAAGTTAGTAGTTTCAATTCGTAACATTTTTAAGTTACAAATTGTTTAATTTAATATTTATTTAACGGAATATACCATTTTTACAAATATAAGACATACATGTAAAATGCAATAAATTTATATGTATTACTAACTAATTTTAAATACAATATTGATGCAAATTTAAAAATGGTGATTGTCCATCATGATATTCTCCCCGGTGAATTCTTTCAGATTAGTTTTATAGTAAATAAAAAAAATAAAAAAAAAATAGATTGTCGTCTTTAAAAGTTAAAACCAAGTATTTAGAAGAATTAATGTAATTAAACATTTTTTTTAACTTTTTTAGAAGAATATTGCAATTTACAATTTAAATATATAGAATATTTGCAATTTATTCGCCCTTTGTATCTCTCTTTAAGTTAAATTAATTACATCTCTTATTATTTTAGTTTTTTACTTATTTTTTACTTTTTTAAAATTAATTCCATTTCTTATTATTTTGCAATTGGTAATTTGCTTAAGGCTTACCTTTTAAAATTGATTTGTTTTTGTTTGTTTGTGGATTTAAAATACAACAAAATGTTTTGTAAAACAATTTTAAATGGGCGTTGTATTTAACAATTTAAAAGTACGCGTGCTCCAAGAGGTATTCGGAAATTATTCACGCGGACAGAAAATCTCTCCTTTTAATTGCAAATTGCTAAAATCCAAGGTTGCAACTCAAACCGCACAAACACGAATATTTAATATGAGGTGAGATGTGGCTGCAAAAAACATTATTTTAATTTTAAAGGTTGTTATTTTTTAAGTAAGTAATTTTTATTTTTCAGTAGAATAAACATTAAAATAATAATGCGCGGTACATTGGTCGATAAAATATGTCCACATAACTTAGTCGTAAAATGTATATACATTTTCTATTCTAAATAAAGATGTTTGAATACATACATAGTACCTTGTTTTCATACTGCATTTATTATATTAAATACATTTCTATTTAAATCTTTTGACATATAATATATTTGAGAAATACTGAATGTAATTTTAAATTAAATGAATCAAGTATACTTGATAATGGCACTTTCACTGTCGAAACTTAAGGGTGCGGTTTAGACGAAAGAGATAGCTATATAAATATTGGCAATCACTAATTCAAGTTAGATTGCAGTTGTGATCAATGAACAATAATTATACATTAAAGTAATCTTAAAATAAGCAGGAATTTCATCAGATGAATTAAAAATTATTTTAATGTTTAGTTTGTGTTAAAAACAATTATGAAAAACAATGAAATCTGATCAAATTTATAGCAAATTTCAAATTATATTTTTGCTAATAGAAACTTGTCCAATGAAAATTTAAAGTATTTCACTAAATTCTGCATTCAAATAACTTAGTAGACATGACCTATTAATTTCATTATATCTTATAATTTTCTTTTCTAACTTGAACTAGTAAATTGACGTATTACACGAAAATTAACGATTTATTTTTTTTATTTAGACTGATGCTTTATACTTGGTAGATGAAAAATGTAAATACATATTGATATTATTAAATCCAGAAGAATGGCTTTTTTTCAAACGATTATTTCCATTTTACTATATAGCTATCTCTTTCTACTAAAAGCACTTATGTATATATATTTGAGTAAAATCTGCATTAGTCGTTATATTTATTAATTTAACGAATTTACCTTTTTGCAAATCTATATGATTATATAATTAATAAAAAGTGGTAAAAAACGGTAGTAACGGCCGAAGTAGATTTACTTCTACCAAATTTATCTATTTTACCGATGTTTAGATTCTTTATTGATATTTTTTAAGTAGACTTATATAATTTTAGTTTTAATGTAATATAGTTTTTAAGGTTTCATTTGCGTAATTATCTTGTAATTGGGAAGTAGTTTCCCGTTGGGCAATAAATGTAATTTTTATAATTTATTTATTTATTCAACGGAGACACCTTTTTTACAAAAATATTGAAAAAACTTAAACTTAATATTAACAAAGACATATTCGATATATATAGACATTGACGAGCATTACAACTTAAATTTATTAGAAATCGATTCTACGCAGTAAAGATTTGAATATATTTATTTATGTGAGTATTAATTAAATAAATTGCTTCAACATTTGTTTGTGTTTTTTACACGTTCAATGTTATGCTATGTTGAATGAAATTAAATCCTCACTGTATAATATATATAAATGACATTTCAATACAACAGTTGTATGGACACCTTTATACAATCCCTTTATGAGTAAAAAGACTGTTATTCCTTTACTATTTATTTTTATGTTAGATGTACATTTCGAGACACAATATGCTCATTATCAATAACAATTATTGATAATGAGATTAATTAATGCTAATAAATTGTGTAGTAAAGAATAACGGTCTTTTTATTTGTAATTAAACACTTCACGTAAACTCACAAACTATATAGTTATGCCTTTATGAGGGATGAATGTTATTCTTTGTAATGTACATATTATAGAAATTTTTAGGTGGAGATTTTCAAAAAGATTAATCTGTTTTACAGTTTGTGAATACTAAATTAGGGAAGCATATTTCAATATTGAACGCATAAAAGTGTCAAATTTGTGTTATGAAAATTTACAGAATAAATTCTACTGCTTTAAAGAAACCGATGTGAAGTTACACCATTTCTTTTTTTGCAGGCGGTGGAGGCGCAGGGATGTCTATTAATATTTTTTATATTTCTAACAATAAATTAAAAATTGTATATTATATTCAAATTAAATCCTAAACTAATTAAAGTTTTCATATTTTACGTAATGATAAACAGGACAGTTTAACAAAACTTTGATAATTTCGAGAGATACATGGGCTTAGACAAAAATAATCATAAACAGTTTATTTGAAAAAAAGCTCATTTTTATATTCTTAAAATGTGTTAACAAGGCCATTAGCAATAAACTACCGTCAAAATATAAAATCTAAAAAATGACAAACAATGTTTACAGGACTTTGAAATATTTCGAGAGATCTGTGGGTTGGGACAATAAAAATCATGAAAAGTTTATTTTGAAACATCCCACTTTTATATCCTCAAAATATATTGTAAGGTGCGAAGAAAATATAGCTCCCGAATCATCCTGCGTCGGCGGGATGGGGGAAATCAGGGAAGCTAGAGACAATGGATTGGAGGTGTTAGTGTGACATAGAAACTAACAAGTAATTATAAAATAAAAGTTGAGTAATCGTTAAGAGTATTATTTCGCACCTTTGCGGATTCACGAGAATTCTACAATATTAATAAGATACTTAACAAAAAAATAATGTCAAGATAAAAATTAAAAAAAAATGACAAATAATATTTTACATGGCTTTGAAATATTTCGAGGAACCCGTGGGCTGAGACAAAAGAAAAAAAATAAATAGTTTATTTTGAATCAACCCACTTTCATATCCTCAAAATATGTTAACAAGGTAGTTATCAACACATTAATGTTAAAATAAAAAATCTAAAAACAGTGTTATATAACATAGGGAATACAACTGCTAGAAAACGTAAAACTTAATGTTTATTTAGAAAATTTATTGAGAAAACTTCAATGTACGCTTTAGTTGAGGATTTAGTTTGGATATAAAATACAATTTTTAATTTATTGTTAGAAATATAGAAAATATTAATAAAGACATTACTGCGCCTCTGCCATGGTGGATACGCCGAACACAAACCAGTGAGCTGGGGTAATTTTATATCGAATTGAATATAAAATCTTTATCAAATCAGACATGTATTAATTTTGTTTTTATTGTTTTGTATTATTAATTTATAAACTGCTTAATTTAATTGATTTTATTGATATTTTTTAGCCATTTTCTATAAGTATTGGTATCTTTTCTGTTATCTAATTTATACATTTTTTTTGTTGCGTTTGTAGTCTATTAATGTTAATTGCGTGAACCCCATATAATTAATCGAAACGACATGTATGGTAGAAACTGTGCATAATAAACATTGATTAAGTATTTTAAGTTGATAACTGCTCAACATACGAAAATTAAAAAAATAACTATAGATAGTCTTTGTTTTAGGGTGGTTATGTTATTTTAGATTTTTGTTAAATCAAGTCCAACACTTTGTTATTTTATTTGCAAACAATACCACATACGAATTTATTGTTTTGCCTTGAAATGAGAAGTAATTATATGTTGTTTTATCCATGTTCAAATCTATTGCTATTTATCCAGTATTTTATTTTCTCTGCGCAGAGCTTGCGGCCTTAGATAGCCGCTCTTATCTCTTACGGACGAGGAAAGTTGTGTATATCTAATAAGTATAAAATCGAAGTCACTAAGAAATTCAACAATATCTGTTATGAATAGGGAACTCAAGACTAATCCTTAAAGTAATTCTTTAATCTGTACCCCTATCTGTCATTGCAGTTAATTTCTACAAACTAAGTTAAGTAGCTTGCAAATTAAGCTACTGTCTGTTCTGTTGCTCTAAGTATTTCTAATTTATTTAGGTAAAAGTATATTATGTGACACACAACCAAATGTTTTGCTTAGTTTATAGAAGATTAGATCTCGGTTTCTGCAATTTCGAGAATATCTAAAACAATAGTGACAGTAAATTTTCCTGTGTTAAAACCAAATTGTTGAGAAGATAAGATATTCTGACTCTCAATATTAATTTTTATTTATAATAAATTAAAGACGACGCAAGCGCCACCTTTTGCCTAATTTCAAGTGGCATCGTCAACGATTTGGGTCTACAAAGTAGACGACCGAGAATCATTGTTTCGTCCACTAAAGGAAGGCGAACTTGTCCTGTTTATGAAAACAAGGAAAACGAAATTCACATTTAAAGAAATTAGGCAAATTTGGCGCTTGCGTCAAATTTAAAATGTTTGATATTTAAAAGCAAAGAAATTGAAGATATTCAATTCGTGTTTATTTCATTTTTTAAACAGTGGTTTGAACTTCGGCAGTTTTGAGTTATTTAAAAATATTCCGGTCTCTAATGAACAATTAATTAAGTATGTCATGGATTTGAGTAAAAAGTCATAGAACCCTTTCATTATAAATTTAGGAAGGAATTAACATAATAGAATTTCTAATTACTTCTAATTAGAAATTCTAGTTTGATAAACTAATTATAAATTCTACTGTTAGTCCTTGCATTTTTTTGTCTAAATGCAACTTTCAAAGTCGTAGCTATTAAAACTGTATCCCATAATTGAAAATAAATTATGTTTAAACAAAACTTAATAGATGTCCTAATTCAATGTCTACGAGTATAGATGACATGCTATCTATCCACTCCTGCGTTAATGCTCAATAAAACAACTTTTTCATATGAAATGATGCGATTTGGAGTCGTTGATAAAGTATACCATTACACTAATGAAAATACGCCATAAAATACTTAAACTAATTACTCCATTCGCGCACAGCTCATGCTGTATACTTCTCTTTTCTTATTTATGGTCATTACAATACACCGTCAACAAACTTTTTTATCTTAATTTATGCTGTATTGATTAGAGTATAGCATATCAACAAAATCGTGATTATTGATCATAAAATACTTAGACGATTTATTCTATTCTCCCCACACTGGTTCTGTAAACTTCATGTTTCGTAGATATTTGTTGGTGAGTATTTTTTTTTTTTTTGATTTAATATTTATATTTTATTTCTTTCTTCACTTCTCTATATTTAATAGTAAATGTACATTTCGAGCACAATGTGTACGTTATCAATAGTTTTTTTATATAAAGTTGCCAAAAAATAAATAAAATATAAATAATATTTCATTTTTCGTATTTATGGCCACTTCTTTATCAGAAATTATCCCGTATTATTTGAGTCGTAAATAAAATATAGTATTTCACTCGTGATTATAGGCTATAAAAAAACTCAGATGATTTACTCCACTCGCATACGGCTCGTAGGTCAAAATAATACACCACAGGATAATACACTTTCGTATAACTGAATTATTTATTTAGAGTCCATAATATTAATCAGAGGAAACATTTTGTTTGATAATAACGAGTATTATTTAGTACACCATAACATATCAATAGCATTAAAACCATTCACAAAAATAAAAAAAATCACATATTTAATTAAAAAAACACAAACAGACTCAACTCATACATCAGGAATATATAAATTAACATGCAAAGACTCTAAAGGTGTAAATTTTGTCTGATTTTAATAACGACCCTCAATAATTGTATCACCTGAAGAATATTTAAAGTGTTTCTTATAAACAATCATTTAATTTCGATTATAATTTGCACACGCGAAATGTTCATCGCATTAGAATTTCGCGTGGGTGACAGGAAGTGGACTCTCCTAGTTGCATAATTCATCCGACGTTGCTGCAACATATCAATCGAGGAACAAAACGGGCGGTCCTAAAACGTTTCGGAAACTCTTTTTTTATTTATTTCGTTGAGCGCGATTTCAGCCGGTGCAATTTGCCAGTAATTATGCGTCGAATGTCTCTTCTTGGCTAATTGGCGATTTCGTAAGCGCAAATAGAAAACCGTCGAGTGCGTTACGTGATTTTGGATTTGCTTGATTTACACTAAAAGAATTTTCACAACAAAAATATATTCAAGAAAAATACAGTTTTAAGGAGATTGGATAGAACAAACAAACATCAACAAAAACTAAATTTAATTGATTTAGAAAGGATAGTAGGATTAGTTGTTTGGATAGTAATTATAGTATAAAAAATTAGAAAATATTTTCAAATAACATGGAAAATAAGGCTTGGTTTCAATAATATTTACTTAATGGCAAAGAATTAAAAATAATAAACTATTTGTTGTAGAGTATCTGAAGTTTGAATGTGTCAAGAATTAGGAACTATTTTCAATATTAAGACAACTTCTTCTTGATAAGAAATCGATTAGTAACGCGCATAATAGGAAAAGTAAAGCCTGGTTTCCAAAATGCGAAATAATTGCTTTATGATGACGCGGATTTAGAAGAATCTTCAAAAATATTTGCTATTTACCAGAGATGAGATTGTCTTATTTTATGACGCAGGTTCGCTTAGAAAAATTGAAATAAAGATTATAATATTTAGAGGGTTATTATTTTTTCATTGTCATTAAAGAATGAAAAAGAATAAACTATTTGAATTAATTTAATTGATTTATCTTAACATCTTTAAATTATGTAAGGCATAGCTGTACTAACGAGAGATAGATCCCGAAACACGTGTCTGCAGATGGCCTTATATTAAGTAACGTTCTTTTTGTTGTTTTTACATTAGATTTTTCTCGGATTAAACATTTGTTGCATTATGGAATATTTTATTGATGTGCAACAGCAGGTGTACATTATATAATTCAATGTCCGGCGTGGGTATTTGCCCGGGAAGTAGTTGTTTTAATGTGCATTTGTTTAACGTACTTACGTAACGTAAGTCATAAGTCACAGAGCTAAATGTGAAAATAATTTATTAATTATTTTCAAATCATTTTTATTTAATATAAACTATTTGTTGTTTTCAATTTAACCCTCTCAAGATTATCATCCATATTTCAATTTTCCTGAGTGAATCTGCTTTATGAAATAAGACTTTCTCGTCTCTGGTAAATTATCATCATAATTATTACCTTTTATCGCTTAACCCCAATTATCAGCAACAGCTCTTTGTTGGCATTGAATATTTATTACCGCCCGCGCGCTCATTTTCACAATAATTAAGTACGATTTGCAAAATTCATGTGTAAAAAACTGGGACGCTGTTAAGGCTGTAAATCGATTAAGGTTTATCGTCAAGTTTGGTAAGAGCGGCTGTAAAGTTAATCGCTATTTGTTCAACATTTAAAGAACAACGTTATGATCAGGTTAATTTTATGCTATTATACACCCGTATCTGATTGACGATAAAACGTAAAGGCAATTGCGAAATTATAACATGTGTATGCATTAAGTAAATAAATACAAATTATTATTATTTGTATTTAAAAGACTTTGTCAACGTTTTCTTAGACCTCTGTATATAAAATGACAATTTGCCTTTTAATATTTAGGGTTACAGAAAATATAGTGAACAGATTAGTAATAGTTGATATATGAAGCACAATATGCATATGCCGGATATTTTTTAATAATAATACCTTATTTGACCACCTTTAAACGAAACAAAAGCCAATCATTTAATTCTGAAGCATTAAATCTTTCCAACTGTTTGAATACGTAGAAGTATCTAACCTTTTATTCGCCCTATCTCGATAATTTCCTTTGTTAAAAATTGAATAAAAATATTTAAGATTATTCAAGTAGATAGACCTTATCTAAGTCGTCATAATTTGCATATAACCTGTATATATACCAGTATTTTGTAAACAAAAATTGTATCTCCTTGAGAATGTCCAACGGCTGAATTTAGAATAGTAGAAATATAAAAATAGTGAAACAAAACCAAGTGTTTCAATTAATCTTTTAATTAATGTAAAAATATAAACATGTTTCACCAGGTTTTAAATGAGAATTGAATACATTTTGCGTTTCTATATCACAACATGACTTTGTGTTTCATATATCAACTATTACTAATCTTCACAATAAATTAAAGATGACGCAAGCGCCACCTTTTGACTAATTTCAAGTGGCATCGTCAACGATTTGGGTCTACAAAGTAGACGACCGAGAATCATTGTTTCATCCACTAAAGGAAGGCGAACTTGTCCTGTTTAAGCAAACAAGGAAAATAGTAATAAAAATAATAATTAAATATTACTAATCTGTTTACTATATTTTCCGTAACCCTAAATATTAGATGGCAAATTGACGTTTTATATAAAGAGATCTAAAAAAAAACGTTGACAAGGTCTAGCACCGCATACTTTGTTGTACACTGAGCCAAGCTTACAGCATTGTATTCCAGTGATAGAAAACATTTTGTACAGTATGCGGCGATTTTTATAATGAATATTATTCTAGGGATAGTGCTCCTCAAGGATCAGTCTTAGGTCCAGTATTTTTCTTTATTTTCATAGATGACCTACCTAAAAGTAAGGGCCTTGTCGAAGAATTTTGGCGCCAAAATCAGGCAAAAAAAATGCTCTCGTTTAGAGAACATAACAAATTTATTTGTAAAACAATAATTTATAATATGAAAAAGTATTCATTCACTTGGATTCAAATCCCAATCAGAGATGTTTCTTTTCCACTTATATTTAATTAATTTAAATTATATCTCAGTGTTGTACACTGGAATTTTCTTCAATTTCACAAAAGAAATTTTAATAATAAATATGAATAAATTATTAAATATGGCAACAGAATGTTTATGGTGATGTTTGTTGTATGTTACAACAACGCAACGTGAACCGATCGCCTCCGTATTCTCGAAAACTTGTATTTTTACTGGTTCCTCCATTCCAAAATTTTGCAATGGCTAGTTTAAATTTCATTTACACAAGTGCATATTAATTCCTTATCCAATAAATCTCTCCTAATTTCACATTTTCTTAGAAAGAATCCCATCCATGTGAGCTTGATTTTGGAAACCAAATCCAATAATATTTTTCCCCTCAAAGACTGACCTCCTCTAATATTATTAAAGGAGGCTCACTAATAGCAGATAAAATTAAATAAAGCTAATCCACCCCCAATAAATAGATTGATGAACATATATGTGCACAAAAATGTCATTTTCACTATGGCCTCACTTTACGACCACGTTCTTATAATTAGCGATTTTAACCTAAATAAGACGAAGAATAACCATTTATCTTCTTTTGTGTCATATTCAAACTTTTTTTTCGAATTCCCACTGATTCCACCTTCGTTATATTCCGCAATTAGTCCTCGATTCCCGACATCTTCTATCCACCAGCAATCGGGGCTATTCTGTATGGATAACGATCAACATAAAGTGAATCTTCTATAAATTACAATAAATCTAAATCTGCTCAAATTGTGGTTATGAATATAACAGACGTTAAATTTTACGTTTTCTCTTAGGGCCGTTTTACACACACAAGAATTCTCGCATAAATTCATAATATAATTATATATAGAAAAATATTATAAGTTTGCGCATGTGCATTACAGCGATTTTTATAATATATTTCTTGTGAGAATTCTCGCGATAACTAATCTAGAAAAGAATTATATAAAACAGTCTCCCAATAATGTTAAGCAATAGCATACTACACAATGGCGCGTCTGCTTGTATTGGACGACTGTAAAAACAATCTGCTCTGCTTATTTCCACAATAATTATTTGCTGTGTAAAACAGGAAAAATATTTTTATATATATAATTATAGCAAAACTTTTATATATAATTCTCGCACAACTTTCTGCGAGAATTCTTGTGTGTGTAAAACGGCCCTTACAGAATAACACAAAATATCAACGTATAACGTAGAACTTGCTCCAGACCTATTTTACCATTAACTCGCCACCAAGTTTTCAATTGCCTCAGACATACCTTTCATACTAGAACAAAATGATTAAAAAATAGCGTCCTATATCCAAGACCAGATATCTCCGTACCCGTTAAATTTTATTCAATATCGTTTCACATTCCTTTCCAAAGCAATATTCACATCTAACTGCCAAAAAAAGTTTGTAAAATTGTAAAAAGTTTATAGGTTCAATAAATAAATAATTAAGTTCTGCCTATAAGAGTTCCTGTTTCACGCAAATGCCTTCAAGTTATGTTACTTTGTTTTTCTTTAAAATAAAGTACTTTCCCTCCAATTTTTAAAGCTTACTTAAAGCACGAGCAATTATTCACTCATTGATTCGCATCCGAGTGACTACTTTCGAAGAACTGAAACATTTTAAACGGCAAAATCAACTTCGAAAGGAGAAGTTGGTCTTGCCGTTTAAAATGTTTCAGTTGACTGTCCAATCAGCCACAGCTCTGTAACTTTCGAAGAACGTTCCTTTTGGAAGATAGTCTTACCGTTGACAATGTTTCATTTTATTGTCCAATCAGCCACACTTCTGTAGATGATCTAGTTGTAGTAGCCATTATTTAAGAGAACAGAGATTAACAAAAGCAAAGTTGAGGAGAACAAATTCTGTCAAGTACTCGTTTACCAACTTTTGGAACATCCTTTCAATATGATCAATTCTTTGAGTGAGAATCCTAGATCTTTGCCATCTCAAAAGTACAGCTTCGATCGTAAGGCGGATACTCTGCTTCACTCCATCCCAGTGGTGAAAATAAAACTTTCGAAGAACATCCCCTTTCGAAGGTAGTCTTACTGTTGACAATATTTCAGTTGACTATTAGCCACAATTTTGTAGAGGATACAGTTGTAGTAGTATACGAAAACTTACCATTCGGTTTAGATTTAAGGAGTGCTGTTTAAATGCTTTACTTTAGGTTGATAGATGACATTCTTATCCTTTTCCATTTATTTACCATTCCAAGTGTATGTCAACCCTCTCATATAAACGTCCACCTTAGACTCTAAACTTACCCTTAACGAATATTTTCAAAACCTTAAAACTAGCGTCAAGAGCAGGGTTCAACACTTCAGAACACATACATTCAAAAAACAATGCGTCTCGATAATTACAGCTGTTAATATATATTAAATGACTTGTAGATTTCTGCTTGATTGCTTCTATCCTTTTCGCTCTAATGTTTTAAGAAACAGGTTTTTTTCTGATAAATGAAATATGCGAAATTCCCCCCATAAGACACAGACTCGAAATCCTATTCTTAAAATTCACTACTAATAATAATTATAATATTTGTTTCAATTATCCAGCACCAATGCATCCTATGCATTTTCAAGGGAATTTTGAAATTAAATTCGGCAATTTTTCTTTAAAATAGCTCATAACCAGAAATAATATAATATTTATATTTTATTTCTTTATTCACTTCTGTATTTTGTAATACTAATACTAAAAATACTAAATGTACATTTTATTTGTCAATTAGATATAAAAAACTATTGATAAAGAGAATACAATGTTCGAAATGTATATTTAGTATTTTAGTATTATAATATAAATATTATATCAAGAAAAATTCAAGGCACAGGTGAACCAGTAATAAATCTAAAATTTTAATTAATGGTTTTAATATTTAGACATTGGTAGTTCATATTGTATGAAATAAATATGAATAAATTATTAAAAATCAACCAATAAAACACAGATTAGATTGAATAACTTTAAATTCTCGACTAGTTTCGAGAATATATTTATGTCATCCTAAAATTTTAAGTTTTTTAATATAATTTGTCTTAAATCATAAATGAGCCCACTATTAAGAGAACTTAAAATTTAATTCAACATTAAATTCTGAACTTCTTTTGAAAATGGGCTAATAACCAGAATTTAAAGTTATTGTATTTTATTTTTAATTTTAAGATTTTTAATAATTTATTCACCTTTATAATGATATTAAATGAAGTACCAATGTTTAAATATTAGCAATATTAATCATATTAAAGTTTCTAAAAAAACGGTTCATGTTTATAACAAATTAATTTTCAAATTTTTATGAAGACCTTCACTCGCCCTTTTATCTCATTTTTTTGCTATATATTAAATGAAGTACCAATATTTAAATATTAGCAATATTAATCATATTAAAGTTTCTAAAAAACGGTTCATGTTTATAACAAATTAATTTTTAAATTTTTATGAAAACCGTCACTCGCCTTTTTTTTCTCATTTTTTGCTATTTCTTTTAAAATTGAGTTGGTATCACATTTTCAATTGATTCTACTGACTTGCAATATTAGTAATATTTTCTATTTGCATGCGATATTTCCTTTAAAATGAATACCATATTATATTAAAAGGCTTAATTTAAGTTGGAATGTTGATATTTTTTGCAATAAATTTATCCTAGTTTTTAATAGAGTCACACAATATTAATGATCATTCGTTTATCTAAATTAACGCATTTTAAATTAGAGATTATTAAAATCTGTGAATGATTAAACGCACTATTCAATTTGGCTTTCTTATCTTGTAGTACTAGCACTTTTTATAACTAGATTTTTAAGGAGTGTTTGATTAATATTCTACCTTTATGTTGAGAACTAAAAAAAACGAAATTTTATTCAATAATGGCAAAAAATCCAACGAACCAGAAATGCATCTATTTCTGGTTGGATTTTTTTACATCATTATATATACACACACATCGTTATTCAGACTATACAGATAATTTTAGCAATATAACATAAATAATTACATGCAGGTGTGAGTCTGTCTAGACACATCATTAATTACTTAGTTTAGTGAATGATCGAACATGGAACGGTTCAAGACTTCTAATTTGTTCTATAATTTTAATAATAAAGACATCGACCATTTATTGAGTAATATCAAAAAATGAATATTTCAAGAACAAAACCTTATTCCATAGGTTTGAAAAATGTGCTGTTAAAGGGAGTATAAGTAGAAACTATTTTTATATTTTGCACCAAAATCCTTTCAACTAGAAGTAGTTTTGTGTATTTCGCCGTTTCACTTACTTTTAATTAAAATAACCAATCATTGAGTCTCTTAATCTATAATCTTTATAATTTACAGAAGACAAATGTTTTCTACACATTTTATCAATCACTTTATTTATTGATTTTAATCATACATTACTTCGTGATTAGTTAAATGGAATCGGATTTTATGAAGTTTCTTTATGTTATTTGTCAAAAAAAGCCTTCTATTATTTATGGTTTCTTTTCAGTAAATATTTTCGACTCAAACCGTTGCAATGTACAGTAGTGCTGGTATGCAAGAAACAAACATCAATTGTGTAATCTAATGTCCGGCAGAGTATATGCTCGGGAAATAGTTGTTTCAATAGATATTTGTCAAAAACTTACAGTGTAAGTAACTTTTGCAATTGGAAAGGAGGGACTAATCGAATTTTATTAATAATTGCCTGAAATTGTCCTTCTAAAAAATGTCTTCAACAGAATTATTATAAAGAAAAAAATCTTCTACTTCTGCTATCCCTTGCCCCTTAGGGCGTCGGGTAAGAAAATAAATCAAATTATTGTTATAACGTATGCTATAATTTTGTGTATTTGTTAATTGTGTATTATAATTTTAATTTTTAATGTTAACGTTTTATTATTCATAATGTATTTAAATAAAATGTCTGTTTTCTTAGTTTTAAGCTAAATTGTAAATGGTCTGCCGTATATTGACTAAATAAATAAATAAATAAATATGATAAAAATTTTATTTCAGTATTTTAATTATCTTATCATATCAGTGTGGAAAAGTCGGATAAGCTGCCCGTTGAAACATTTTTTTTAAATCTGTTTAAAAATGCGAATTTTAATTGCACTTGACCAAACGATTACTCATCATTTGCAAACCGATGCACAGCACGGCCATGACTAACTTTTAGTGTTCTAGGAATAATATGTTTACACAAAACATTTTACAACCAAAACAGGTAGCTTAACATTGAACGCTGGAAGTGAGTTCCGGAAACGACGAAATTCATATACGAACTTTGATTGAAACAACGCTGCTAAGAAGTAAGCTCGTTAATGACCGAATAATTAAACCTATGCCATTAAATAATAAAAAAAGAATTAAGCTGATAACTTCAGCTTTTTTATTGTTTACTGGCACAGGTTTAAATTTATCAAGCTATAGCAATATATAAAAAACTGTTGTTGTTAACTTATTAAGATTTTGCATTATAAAGAACTTCTCACTGGAGTCAAAATAAGAACGATTTTCATACAGAATGAGTTTAATTATTGAATGAAAATTTAGTTTTCAAGTCATGTCAGCTCATTTATTGTGTAAATCTTATTTTCTTCTCCTGTAATGGGTGTTGGGCAATAACGTTATTATTATTATTATTAAATTAAATAAATATTTGTTTTGATTTTTAATTATTAATTGTAATAACAAATATGAATACATTATTAAAAATATACTAATAATAAAAATAATAAATATAAATTGATTAAAATTAATAACTGTATAGTTATTACGACGTGTTTTTAAATTAATAATTATAATAATAAATATACGTATTCATATTAAAAATCTACCAATAATATAAATAAAAAACACAGGTTTAAAAGAATAACTGTATAGTTAGTGTCTAGTGTTTTTGACAGATTTAAAAATCGAGGTTGAGTTCAAATTCCAGCGACTGCAAGGAGCGAGAATTTAATAGACCGAGATTTTTAAATCTTATAAAACTCGTGTTGTTTCCAAGTTTTTTTTCCAATACTAATTTTGTAATAAACAACCCTAATTTCAAAAAATATTATTTACTTATAAAATGTGATAGATAGTGTATTCATGTTACTCATTAAAAGTGAGCGCGGTGCTGCAGAAACGGTATCAACAAATAATTAAAAAAATGCAGTAACGAGGAGCGTTTCAATACAAATTGTAAATAAATGCAATTAATTGCGCTGAAATTTAGTACCTATGAAATAAAAAAAACAGCCTAGGAAAAAATGTACTATTTATTCAATAGTTGGAAAAATGCAATGGAAATCACAGAGATTACCGAAGATGTAATTTTATCGTTTTTGATATTAAGTTGTAAAAGTTGTGATAACTTTTATCTTTTTGGCCAGAATATTCCATATTGAAGACATCTTTGAAAGGGAATGAAAACATTCACATTGAAAGGTGTGGCGCAGTCATTGCTTTTTTAAAACAACTAAATGTTGGATAGTCTGTAATGTAGGTTATCGAACCAAAAAATCAAATGTTTTGATATGGGAACAAATCATCACATTTTTGAAAGATTCAGAATATGGTGAATATTTATTAATGAAGGTTTCTTTAATCATTGGAATTGCTGAAGCCCTTAGAAAATCTTAATTTTGCAGCATGAAATACGAAGATTATTAAGTGTTTTGTATATAGATATGTGTCTGCTATGTTATTTGTAAACCTTCATGCTTAACGATATGTTTATTTAATTATTGTATTGTGTTAATTGAATTTGTATATCATCCTTAATATGGAGTTAATATGTTGGCTATTATTATTATTATGTAGTTAAGCACACAAAAAAGAAGATTTTTAATGTTATTGATATGCATTACAAATGTCCATTATATAATTCAATGTCGGGCGGGGTATTGGCCCGAGAAGTGGTTGTATTAATGTACATTTGTTTAAAGTACTTATGTAACATAAGTAAAAACTTCGCAGTAACTAAAGAGGAAAAAAATTATCAATTATTTTCAAATTCTTTTTATTTAATTTATCTTTATGAAACTTGTTTATCAAAACTATATTGTGGCTATAAAATCTGATAGTGTATACAATATTAATGGGATTTTATTAATAATGTGCGTGATGCTGTAGAAATGGTATCAACAAGTAATTAAAAATAAAGCTAAACACAATTGTGACAAATAAAAACGAATTGAATATGACCGTTTCAATAAAAATAATAAATAAATAAAAAATAATTGACGGGAACCTACTACTTATAAAGTCTAAAAGAACGTTCGAAAAAAATTTACCAAATATTTTAACAATGAACTGTTATCTTATGAACCTTGTTTATTTTTATAAACAAACGTTGCTAATGTCGACGTATTTTAAGGACAACATGAGACAATAATAGTATAAAATAATAATATTGGAAAAATTATTATTCATTTTAATCTGTATTTGTATTTATTTTATTGGCAATTTTTATTTAATATTAAAATGTAAACTACCAATGTGTAAATATTCAGAGTATTTTAAGGACAACATGAGACAATAATAGTATAAAAAAATAATATTAGAAAAATTATTTTTCATTTTAATCTGTATTTTTATTTATTTTATTGGCAATTTTTATTTAATATTAAAATGTAAGCTACCAATGTGTAAATATTCAGAGTATTATTTAATTATAATTTCGTATTTACTATTGTGAAGGTTTCTTCTTCGATATAATTGTTTAAATTTAATTATGAAAATTCTTTTATAAAATAATTAGTAATAAAATTTTTAAAATAATTCATAAAATTTATGATTTTCTCTCTGATCACAGCAATGACTTACATTATGTAGGCACTTAAACATAATTCATAGTTGCAATAGCTAAAGGGAAATAATTAATTTTATTAATTAAAATAATAAATAATGGCAGAAAGACCTCGGGTCGATAGCCTATGAAAGGACAACCTCAAATTATATACCGTATTATACTATACAATACTGTACTTAATATAATGTAAAAGTCCCTTGAATAAAGATATTTGTATATATAATAACCTGCACTCAAGTGAACTTAGAAAATTATATTTTCTTTAAGTATTATTATTATTCTTATTTTTACTTATTTAAGTATTATATTTTTACTATCTCCTATCTTATTCTCATTGATCTAATGTTAGTTGAAAGCTTGTCAATGCTTGCTATTTATGGTAAGTACTTGTATTTCTACAATACAATAATTGTAATAATTTAATGTAAAGAGGATTTTCCGTTATTAAATGAAATTAAGCGAAACACTGATTTATTATTCTGGTTGTAGTTTTCATGTCATTCTCAATTATAAATAACTTCAAATTATACCAAAATGTTCGCAATGAATGGGGGCATCGACTGTATAAATTTGAGCGAAATAAAACAAATAGTTTTCGTACAGCGGGCATGTAAATAGAGCCTTCGGAAAATAAGCGAAAAAATGTCCGATTTTGGAATTTTTTTAGACAAGCAAAAACGCCACATTTCAATATTTTTTTAAGTGAAATGTAGATAAATCCTGCCTGAATCCTATACTTCAAGTTCCAGTATTCTATCGTAACTGTGAACAAAGTTATCTTATTTCAAGGAACGTCGCGTCAAAAAGCGTTGGTCTCGCTTAAACCATTACCATAAGAATTCATGTAAACGGGACTAGAGAAATTCAAATGCCTTCAATGAACCGGAAATAAAATTTTTAGTAAAAAATAAATACCCTACCCTCTTTATAATATCTTGAAAAGGGTTTGAGACTTTTTTCCGATTTTTTTTTTTTTGAGATAAAAAAATCATTTTATTTGTATATTGAAAAAATGTATTTTGGCGAAAAATCCCAAGATCCCGGAATATCTTAAAATTATACCAAAATATTTTCAATAAATGAGAACATCAACTGTGTAAATTTAACCAACATAAAGCAAATAGTTTTTGTATAGCAAGCATGTAAAATAGGCCTCTGAAAAATGAGTGAAAAAATTGTCAGAGTTTGAGAATTTTTATAGACGACTGGAAAACTCTAATTTTAATATGTTTCCATGTAGAATATAGAAAAACTATTTCTGAATCTTATTCTTCAAGTTTCATCACTCAATCGTATCTGTGAACAAAGTTATCAAATTTACAGGAACGTCGCGTCAAAAAGCGTCGATCTCGCTTAAACAGTTACCATAAGAATTCATGTAAACGGGACTAGAGAAATTCAAATGGCTTCAATGAACCATGAAATTTTTAGTCCAAAACAAATATCCTACATTCTTTATAATATCTTGAAGAGTATTTGAGACTTTAATCCAGATTTTTCGAGAGAAAAAAGATCATCAGAAAAAGTTTATTTTTGTGAAAAAATCGAAACTCCCGGAATAACTTCAAATTATATCAAAATATTCGCAATAAATGGGAGTATAAACTATGTAAATTTAAGCAGCATTAAGCAAGCATGAAAAATTAGCCTCTGAAAAGTGGGTGAAAAAAATTGTCAAACTTTGAGAATGTTTATAGACGATTGCAAAACTCTAATTTTAATACGTTTATATTTATATTAAAAACAAAATATTCCTGAATCTTATTCTTCAAGTTTCATCACTCCATCCATCTGTGAATAAAGTTATTTAAGTTTAATCAGCGTTGCAACTAGAAGCGTCGACCGAACCAGCTCGCTTAAAACTTTCCTATAAGGCTCCAATGGGACTTCGTCATAAATAGCCTTAATTAACAGAAAATGTGTTTATTTTTTCAAAATAAATATGCCATGCTCTTTCTAACCTCTTGAAGAGTATTTAAGAATTTTTCAGATTTTTTGAAAGAAAGAAAAAAACATCGAAATTTGATTTTTTTTTAAATGGGAAAAATTCGAAACTCACACAATAACTTCAAATTATACCAAAATATTCGCAATGAATGGGAGCATTGACTGTATAAATTTGAGCGAAATAAAATAAAAAGATCATTAATCACTTGGAAAAACATGAATAAATGAATATGAATAATATGAATATTAATTTAAATAAAAATCGCGGGAAACAAGGGCCGTTCACTGAATTTTGGATAAGATTTGGAAATACGAAAAGCAATAAAAGCTGGAAAGTTGATAACAACGACGAACTATGGATTTTCCCAATAGTTAATGGCCTTCTTTATTACCTGATTATTATACAGTGCTTCTCAAAAGTAACGGATAAATTCTATAAAATCGTAAATAAAAATATTTCAGAAAAATGCTCTGACAAGTCAATTTTTATTTTTAAATTACTATCCTGACTTAAACTTTTCAGCTCGATACCCCTTCGTCCCTAAGGGATAGTAACCCCAATTTTAAAATATCAAATAGCAAAGTACCCCTTGCGATACCTCAATTGATAGTGTTTTTCATTCTGAAACCAAAAAATAAAATATCAAAATCGGTTTATAAATAACGGTAATATTACCAAGATGTATTCAAAGAAGAACGTCAATATTAGAGTAGGCGCTGTTGAAGCGAGCATAGCAACAATTTGTACTTATATCAAACACAATTCATAGTTTTTCGTGATTGAAGGAATAGTTGCAAAGTGAGACTTACTGTAAACGAAAAAATCGAAGTTTTAATGTTTTGGAGGTAGAAGCCGGACGCATGAAAAAGTTCGTGTTTTCTTCAATGAAACGCAACCGGAATGTCCTCCAATATATTTGACATAAGTAAAAAGAAGTTGCAATTGTTTTAACGACTTCCCAAAAGTAACGGATAAATTCTATAAAATCGTAAATAAAAATATTTCAGAAAAATGCTCTGACACGTCGATTTTTATTTTTAAATTACTATTCTGACTTACACTTTTTCGCCCCCCATCCCTTCGCCCCTAAGAGGTGGTAACGCTAACATAAGAAAGTACCCTTCGCTACGGCTTAATTGATAATTTTTTTCATTCTGAATACAACAAAGAAATTATCAAAATCGGTTAATAAATATAATATTTACCGAAATGTATTCAAAGAAGAGCGTAAATATTCGAGCAGGTGCAATTGAAGCGGCCATAGCAAAATCGTTAAAACAATTTAACTTGTTTTTACTTATGTCAAACATATTGGAGGACTGTAAAAATGTAATTTCTGTACATTTCATGATAAGCTTTTGATTGCGTTAAACATCATATAATGTTTACAGCTACTAAAATCTATCTTTTCGAAAGAAACCAATAGTTCAATAATAGAAAAATGGGGATTTATTCACTTGATCACAGTTATTTAAATAAATAAAAAGAATTTTGAAAATAATTAATAAATTGTTATGGTACTTATGTAACGTAAGACAAATTGTCACAGTAGCTAAAAGAGGAAATAATTTATTAATTAGTTTCAAATACTTTTTATTTAATTTAATTTTTATTTATTCAAATTGTTCAATTCAAGGGGATGATATCTGATATTTATTCAATCAATAGGGGTGTCCCTCAAGGGTCGATTTTAGGTCCAATACTTTTTCTAATATATATTAATGACATGCCGAAACAACTAAGCATGGCCAACTCATATTATTTGCTCATGACAGTACAGTGATTGTTAAAGGGACAAGTATTGACGAATTATCACAAAAAACGGAAATAATGACGCATAAAACTGCTCAGTTGTGTATAGAAAACTGAACGACACAAAAACTAAATAAAATGATCATCATTCTTAATAAAGTAGATGTTGGTGATGCATATCTGACCACTTATTTTCTTGGTCTTCATATTGATTTGACCCTAAAGTGGGTTCCATTTTAGCAAAAAAAAAAACTATCTATAATTAATTTTGCGTTACTTCAACTGTCTGGTACCGTGTCAAGTAATACGCAAAGACATCATATTTTGGATATTTCCAAGTCAGTTCTCAAATATGGTGTCTTAATCTGGGGGTATTCGTCTTGTCGTCACCGAATATTTGCAATAAAAAGAAGGATAATTCGTATTTTAACTAAATTGGGATATCTAGATGATTGTAAACACAGTTTTTCTGAACTAGGTATTTATCAAATATTATTAATTTCAACTACAGCATCAATAATAGTCAACTTGAACAATTGTGTGAAATTAAAGATCTAGGTGTGTCACTGGATACAAAATTACCTTTTGATAGCCACATAAATTCAATTTGCAACAAAGCATCAAAAAATGTTGGGTTACATAAGTAGGATGGCTAAAGATTTGTCAGCTCAATCATTCAAACTTGTTTATTTTGCTTATGTACGCTCTAATATGGAATACATGTCTTGTGTCTGGTCTCCTAATACCATTACTCATAGTAATGCTCTGGAGAGAATTCAGAAGAAGTTTTTAAAAATTCTTGCGTTTAAGTCTTATTTAGATGTTGACAGAGTTATGTCGGTATTTTGCATTGATACGCTTAAGAGACGCAGGATTCTCTTGGACTTGTCAATGTTTTATAAACTTCTGAATGGCCAAATGCAATGTCCATATTTATTGGCACAAGTTGATTTTTACGTAAACTTATCAGATCGTACTACTCGTCATAGACCACTTTTTCGCATTCCCTTACATAGGTCAAACTACGCCTACAACAATACTCTCTCCAGGTGCATGCGAATTTCCAATTCACTATCTTTGGATCCACATTTTGATTTCTTTTCAGAATCCCATACGCAATTTATGTCTAAATTAAAGCATGTAATGTTCTGAATATAATATTTAGTTAATTATCATTATAAGTTTATTGCAGTAATACCAATTGTATTTCTATTTCTATTTTTATTATGTCATTTTTTTTATCCAAGATGCACGTAGCTCTAGTTTTATATATTATTTGTTATTATAATATTTATGTTATTCTGTTTGTAAATTTTTTTTTTTTTGCCGTTAATAAATGAATTTGAATTTGAATATTACTGTCCTTATTTATTTTAGAATGTCTTATATGTATAAAAAAACATCTTAATAAATATTGCAGCTTTGACTACACATACGATACACGAAACAGAGATAATCTACAACAACAGTAGCACAGACTATCAAATTCACGTTCATGTGTTAATTGCTTTGCCATCGAATTACAACAAGTTACAACAAATTACCATCCAGTATAAGTACGCTCTCTTTACCCTTATAAGAGGAAGATAAAAGAGTTGATAATTAAAGGCGGCTTTTATTCAAGTGAAGAATATTTAATTCATGAGATGGAAACGGTAGAATATTAATATGTTAGTGTATATTTATTATTATCCAACAGATTACAAGATCTTATTAAAGGATAATTTAAAACTAACAATTACAAATTATAGCGTGTAAGCACAATGTGTATGATGAAACGAATAATTAATTCTTGCATATAAAAATAAAAACAATATCATTAATTGTACTTTTGTTATATTTCACATACAAGTTTTTAAAGTGTTATTTTTAATTGTTTATTTCTTGTTAGATTTAAGTTATATTCTATATTTCTTACATCATTTTTTGCAATTATTTTAAAGTAATATTTTATTTTATTATATATACTGGATTTGTGTAATACAATATTGTTAAAAACATCAATAAATACTCATTTACTTACTTATTAATATCTAGAAGCCGAAACTATTTGGAATAAATCAAATATTTTTATTTAAATTAATATTTAAAAAGTTAGTGCTTGTTGCGCTACACTCTTGATGGAACAGGTTATTCAAATTTTGTGAAGAATAATACTTGTTACGTACCATTATTTTATTTTCATTTTAATTCGTAATAATTTATTTTAACCTTCGATAATGATCTGTAAAGGCCGAAACACGTGTTATGAAACTGAAAAAAAGAATATTTCTTTTTTTCTTAATTAAATTTTCATATACATAAAGTTCATGTTTGACATTTGATGATATTGATAGTTAAACCGGTATATTAAATGAAATATATTAATTTTATTATATATTATATTGGAAAGATTTAACTGCATTAATAAATAAATTTAAAGTTTTATACAAAATTAAAAAAAAAATATTATTTTATTAGCGTTTCCATATTTTATCTTCTTTCCTATTTTAAAATTTTGATTCGCATCTTGGGAGTTGAAATATAATAATATTATAGTTGTAAATAAAACACTACAGTTTGTTTTATTTACAACTATAATATTATTGAATTGATTAATTATCTGCCACTGTGTTGGCGAAACAATTGTAGCAGTGTCTCTACAATAAATTTTGTGAAACTTAAAAAAGTTTTATTTACAAATAGTGTATTATGGACTTATTTATTTATTTATTAACGGAAATCTCCAATTTACAAAGATATAATTCATATATATTACTAAAAATACAAAAAAAAACACAAACCATAATGTGTGCATGTATAAACAAATAGCAATATAGAAATATTATAAAAAAAACTATAAAGCGATCAAGTCTTCTATTCAAAATGGTTCAAGAATTATCAAGTAAAAGCCTCAACCACCGATTATAACAATTTCTTTTTTTTTTCTATTATCAACTCAACTTCAGTTATTCATTGAAAATCCTTACATAACATCTACACCACGTCACTTTCCTTTTTAACTGATAAGAAAACGTTTACAGTGAACAACAGACAAAGCTATTTACATGCAAATAACTAAAATAAATAAACTAGTCTTCATGCATTTGGGTGAATATAAAAGACAGTTTGCGTAGGATAGATTTTCTTTTTACATCACCATAATTTCAAGTCAGGTCAGAAAAACTACTCTAGGCGATAGCCCAGAGAAAAATCGGTATTGTATAAATAAATATTGTAAACATATCATGACTTTTTCTAAACAAAGATGTTTGTATATGTGTACAGAAACTAATAAATAAATAAAATGGTAGAATGTTATTCCCATGATGGACTACAATGAGGAAGATATGAATAGAATCCAACCGACCGCAACGATGACAATTCCACAACAACTTAAGTGCGTTTAACAACAATTTTACAATCGATACGCGTGTTACCGTTGCTCAATTTAAACCTGCATGTTTTCTCCTCGCCATTAAAAAAACAAAATTAAACCCTTACGAAATTTTAATTCCGATTCCAATTCCGAATTTCGCGACAAGCGCGCTGTTATTCCGTTCCTGGATTTGCGGAAGAAAATCTATCGGATGCGGATAATTTATTTTTTGTGCAGCCTATTATCATTCTATCATTCAGCAATTGTAAAACTGCAAGGATAAAATAGTCCAAGGTTACTTACGTAATGCAAGTTGGTGTGTGTTTTACATATGCGTGTAAATTTATATGGATGCGCTGGTGGTACCGAGCCGACTAATCGACCGTCGTCTTTCGGTACGACGCGAACGATTTTTTTTTCGAAAAATATAGAGTTATTGTTTATGTTTTAATTAAGTGTCGAGGGAATAATTCCGCGATACATATTTATAAGTGTGAAAAGCCGGGCGAAAAGTTTTCAGTGCGCGTTCGAATAATGCGCCGACATGACTTGCCCACTGGCCGGTTTGTTTTTGCTCATTACCATCAGCGTGTGTTCTTCTAAAGGTGTGTTTTTATTATGAAATAAATTTTCAAAATGACTTTCTTATAAAACAAATAATTACTTAATGCTTAAAAATATTACTTAATTACAAACAACTTTATTAAAGTTTACTACATTCTTAACGAAATCGAAAAACAACATTATTTTCACATTCAATAAAATACTATGATAAAAATTTAGTGGTGATTTCTTTATAATATCAGTGGTGTTTTTTTTTTATTCATCAGAATTTTCAACATCCAACATGATTGTAATTTTTTCAAGTAACATTAAATACATTATTTTCACATATAAGAAAATACTATGCTAAATATAAAATTGATAGTTGAAACCATTACTTTTTTATACATGATTAACTAATGTAAAAAGAGATAGGTTTAAAAAAATAAACACTTGTTTTGAGTGATACGAGCAAAGTGTTCTTTACACTGTGATAAATATTTAGTGGTGATTTCTTTATAATATCACTGTTTTTTTATTCATCAGAATTTTCAACATTCAACATAATTGTATTTCTTCAAGTAATATTAACAACATTATATTCACATACAAGAAAATATTATGATAAATATATAATTATGGTTGGAGCCATTACTTTATGATACGAGCAAATTGTTTAATTTTTAAACCCATCTCTTTTTACACCATAATAAATATTTAGTGGTGATTTCTTTATAATATCAATAGTGTGTTTTTTTATTCATCAGAATTTTCAACATTCAATCTGATTGTATTTCTTCAAGTAATATTAACAACTTTTTTTTACGTACAAGAAAATACTATGATAAATGCCATATCTTTTTTTTTAATTTTTAACTAATGTAAAAATGATAGGTTTAAAAATTAATAATTTTTAATTAATTAATTTTTTTTGAGTGATACGAGTGTTTAATTTTTAAACCTATAGAGATAGGTTAAAGAGTTTTACACTATGTTAAATATTTAGTGGTTATTTCTTTATATCAGTAATGTTTTCTTTACTCATCACTATATTCAACATGATTGTATTTTTTGTTTGTTTCGAATATTGGTTTTCGATAAACGGTATACCGGGTATTCTGATTACGTGTGTTTCTGTGTTGTATATTTATTTTTTATGCTTTAGGCTAATACTATTCTTTATTACTTAAATCTTCATAAAATTCACGGAATCTTCTTAGTTTGGTGATTTTGTATTGAATATTATTGAAAACGTGATTCGGATCTCCATTTTAACTTCTCAGCAAAAATTGTTGAAAGAAATCGAACAAAATAGTATGGTTCGAAAATATCATTCATATTATAAATAATTGACGGGAATTTACTACCTATAAGTTTAAAACAGCGTACGAAAAAATGTAGCAAGTATTTCAACATTGAACCGTTATACTTATGATTGTATATTTTTTTATGTATTTTTAGAAAGAATATGTTTTCTATTGTGTAAACTTATGGAATATTTAACTTGTCCTGTATTGGGTACTCTGTTGGACAAATAAAGTTATTATTATTATTACTTTTAACAGTTATGCAATTTTCTGACGACCGGCGTCAGAAAATTGCATAACTGTTGTATCTCAACAATGCGCCCAATCTTTTTGATCCACGCGTAACTCAGCTTAAATTTAAAATTCGTTAATTGTTGGGAATTATAGGGCGCTTCGACATCTTTGGTTATTCACGTCCTTAATTGTTGAAGCGTCTACTTTGTTATACATCGTCATTCACAATAATAAAACACTATTACTTACAATATAAAAGAGTATTTATTCGATTGGTCACAGTTATTTAAATAAATTAAATATAAACAATGTGTTTTACTTTGTTTGTATAACTTTTTTTTAGTGACTTCAGTTTTGACGACATTAACGCGTCATTATCAAACTTGGTATCAACATCTCTCCCACTCCTGATTTATTATTATTTATAATTTAAATAAACGATTTATTTTTTATTTAAACTATATTTATCCTTTTCAATTTTGTATACAAAAAGTGAAGAAAGGCGTTTCAACAAAATTTTATTTTATATGACTTCAGTTTCCAAAAACTTAACTTGCCATTATAAAACATAACATGAGTCAGGAGCATTTGGCACTGAGCAAAATAATAAATAATCACAAAACCCATTAAATAAATATAAAAAATGTGTTCCAACTGATCACTCACTAAAACTAGAACTATCACCTCAAACACATATTCGGGGCTGTTATGTAAGAGTAATGTTAAGTTTAACATGTATGTTATATTATCACGGCCAAAGATGCTTTTTTAATAAATATAAATACATAGAATGTGAATTTATTTAATAACATTCACGTTAAAATTAACTTTTCTCTTACGGAATAGCCTCGATTTTTTTCTTTTCTTATCTATAAATTACTATCACCTTACACCCATAAAAAATCATCAACCTTGACAGAAAGGCTACTGGCCGATGCCATTAATCAAAATTAAAATGTATTACTTAACCCACTGAGCAAAACGGACATAATAATGTTGCACCAATGTTACATTAACGTTTAATGTTGTTTTTAATGTTGATGCAACGTTATTTGTGAACATTTTGTTCAGTGGGAATGTATTATTTTAAACTATTGTACAAATAAATGTTAAAACATGTTTGCTATTACTAAATAAATTATATAAAAAGAATATCAAACTAATTAATTACCAATTAATTACTTAGCTACTGCGTTAAAGGTGAAAGGAGAGCGCACTAGCTAAAGAGGAAATAACATATATATACAGGGTGGCGCAAGATTCCGATGAAGTCCAAAATCTCAGTTATAAAGAAATATACAAAAAAAATGTTACTTACATTATTAGTAGCTACTGTCAAAATTCACATTTTAAAATTAGTTTCATATATACAAGGTGTCCAATAATCACGTAACGTATCAAACATATGTTTTTTTTAAATGGAATGATATATTTTTTATGAAGATTTTCGATTCTACGTTTAAAAATAATCATTTTTTATATAAGATTTAATAGGTCAATTTTTCATAGTTTAAATGTTATAAACAAATGAATGTTGAAATCGATAGATGTTTAGAGCCTAATATTTCAATAATTAAAAATGAAATAAACATTCTGTCAACGCCATACAAATGCAAAGATACTTAATAATAAAAGAAGTACTCTTTTTTTCTCTTAAAACATTTTTTTTATATACAAGGTGAAGCAATACGCAAAATGATTTTTTTCTCTTTTTACTTAAATGGGACACCCTATATTTTTTATGCTATTTTAATAGAAAATTGATCACTCTTCATTTTTTATATAACATATTAAATAGCTACCGTTTACCGTTTTTGAGATATTTAATCTCAAATACAAATTTGGTATAGAATTTTTAATCAAAGTAGGCCGTGCCAGAACAACTAATTTATTTAGTTGTGAAAGTTACGCTTAATATCATATTTAGTAAGTAAAGTATATTTTACGTTATATTTTGTAACACTGGTGCAGTTAAACATACTTCTTCAATAAATGATTAATTTAATTGTTAAAAACTAACAACAACTATATTTTTTGGTTATTATTCGAAAAATATTTAAAATATTCCTATATGCTTGTTAAATTGATTTATTTAAACAATTCATGTTGATTGAAAAACCGAAAATAGATATTAAGTGAAATAATAAAATACTTATATCATTATATTTTGTTAGTATTAACATTTTTATATATTTATTTCACGCAATCACATCATTTTTTTTAATTCAAACATTTTACAATTTTTTTCTTAAAAATTGTGTGCCAATAACCATTATAACTCGCTAAATAATCGTCGAGCAACTATTTTCTTTATATTTTGCATGCGCCTTTAAATATCGATTGTCATTTGAATATCCTTTTAGGTTAGGAAGTAAGTATGTTATTAAATGTCAGAAAATGATTATGAATTGCATTTGTTTTAATTATAGCCTACTTAAATTATAGATTATAAGCGAAACTTATAATTTTGTACTTTGAATTGAAATTGTTAAAAAACGGTAACAGATAGGGCTATAGTTTATTATAGAAAAATTAAAGATCAACCAATTTTCTATTGAAATAGTGTAAAAAATATAGGGTGTTCCATTTAAGTGAAAAAAGAAAAAAATCATTTTGCGTATTGTTTCACCCTGTACACAACATTTGCTTTATGGTAACAAAGGATTATTTCTTATATTATTATGCATTTTTTCAATTAAATTGCGTTAACAGAAAATTTACATCGTTTTTCAATTTTGAAAAATAAGACTCTAAACTTCTATTGATTTCAACATTAAATTGTTTATAACTTTTAAAATATTGAAAATTGACCTAATAAACCTTATATCGAAAATGATTAATTTTAAACGTAGAATCTAAAATCTACATAAAAAATATAGCATTCCATTTAAAAAATCATATGTTTGATACGTCACGTCATTATTGGGCACCCTGTATATATGAAACTAATTTTAAAATGTGAAGTTTTACAGTAGCTACAAATTATGTCAGTAATATTTTTTTGTAAATTTCTAAATAACTGAGATATATAATAGACCCGATTATCATTTAAATCTCTATTATACTCTCTCGGGTGTAGAGATTGATTCAGCTTTATTTAACTTCATTTTATTTTTTTATAGTCTTTCTAGTCCTTCCGCTTCCTTGCTCTGGTACTCGCTTCGTTTGAATTGATTTTTTTTTTCTTAGAACTTCCTCGATCTTGTCCTCCCAATTTAATTGCGGTCTGCCTCTATTCTTGTTCTTAACTTTGTATATTTTCCATATCGTCTTCACCTGCCTATCTTCTATCCTTCAGTTTAGATTCCAAAACCATCCTAACTATTTTTTCTATTGCTATTTGTGTGCTGTATAATCAAGTGTCTTCTTATATCACAGAGAAAAAATATTTAGTCTTCATTTCTCATTCTGTTCATAATTGTGACTAGAGGAAATAATTTGTTTATATGAAGGTAAAAAAAAAATAATAAAACCCTTTGCTTGTTTCACGCACAATATTGTTATCCCGCACTTACAGCGTGATACAAGCAAAGTGTTTTATTATTTCTTTACCTTCATATTTGTAATAAACATATATCACAAAGTAATGGCTTTAGCAATCAATTATATACATAATTTATTGATTATTTTGAAATTCTTATTTAATTTATTTAAATAAGTGTTACCAAGTGAATGAATACTCTTTTCTTTCTTTCTTTCTTTCTTAATCTTATCCTCTTTTACCCATATTGGGTGTCGAGGTTATACTCTTTTCTACTATAATTAAATAAATGTTAAAAATAAAGGAAATATATCTTAGTTAAAACTAAAAGTAAATGAGTTTTATTGTTGTAAATTTAAAATAATTCAAGTATCAGTTTTCACTGAGCAAAACTCAAACAATATTGTTTCATTAACGTTTAAAAATATTGTTAATTTTGATCCAACGATATTTGTGAATATTTTATTCAATTACTGTATACTCACAATTTTTAATTTTAATTCTATATCTCGTAGGTGCCATTCTAACAAACTGCGCCAGAAACGACATCCGTTTTGAAAAAGTGATTGGCTTGAAGCCGTCGAATAACTTCAAACCCCTACTGCTCCAAGAGAAGCCCGTGAATCAATCGTTGACGCTGGAATGCATGGAAAAGTGCGCCAATAATGATGAGTGCCTTAGTTTCGTGCTGTACTATCAGAATTCAAGTTGCTACTGGTTTCGGAATGAAGTACACAGGCTTCAGGAAGAAGAAAGCATCCTAGATAACAACGCAGCGTGGTTTATGAAGACTTGCCTGAAAGGTAATATGCCTCAAAGTAGGGGAAAATTTGAAAATATAATTGATTTAAGAATGTTATTAACACGTGGATTTGTTTTACTTGTTTATATAAACAAGTCATGTTAAATATATTTTACCAAGTGATAAATGAGATTAGAAATTGAGGGACATGGGTTCAAATCCCATCAGAGATGTTTCTTTTCCATTTATATTTAATTAATTTAAATTATATCTCAATGTTGTACATTCAAATGTCTTCAATTCAAAGTATCCAATATTTGAAAATAATATTTTTTTATATATTACATATGGCTTTTGCCTGCTTTTGGAATATATTATATTAGCCAACATAAAATTTATTTTATAAATTTATTCTTATATTTACGAGGGCTGCTATTTATGTATTAAGAATTGGCAACACCGGTGAAATCTGACATTACCATCGAAAAGTTCTACATTTTTAAGGTTATACGTACTTAATACGTTTTGACGTGGAAACATAATTTATGTTGTTTACAGTATGTTAAAAATTTAATCTCGGCCAAATATGGAATTAACTCGTGAAAATTTTCGAGCTATGATATGTTATATATTTCTACGTGGTCTAACTCAAGAACAATGTATCAATCAACTAAATTCAACTTTTGGCGATGAAGAGCCATCATCAGCTACTGTATGTTGCTGGTTTTCAGATTTCAAACGTGGACGTAGTTCGCTCTTGGACAAAGTTAAAGAAGGTCGTCTAATTTCGGTTGTTGTGCCGGAAAATGTCGATGCTGTGAGAAAAGTAATTGAAGAAGATTATCATGTGACATATTAGGAAATCGATATATGTTTGTATGACCAGCATACATAAGATTTTGCACGAACATTTGTGTATTCGGAAGCCCTATGTGCGTTAGATTCCACATTTGTTTACAGACGCTCCAAAAATATATTCATTCAAATTTTCATTAAAATTAATTGAGAGAGAGAGAGAATCAGTACCTTTATTGGCCGAACCTTAATAATTACAGTGTATAATACATATTTCCAATACATCAATTATTAAATTATTCATTTCTAATTGTCCCTGTCACTGTCAGATGGCTATCGATTCAAGGTCTTTCTGCCTATATTGAATGATTTTATCGTACGCACGTCGTTAGTGCGTGAAATGCATTGATTTTTATGGATTTTATCGAACTTTGATCGGAAAATGAGATTTTCTTCCACTGTGTCCACCTGTCCAAAATCCTTATATAAATAGATACTCACTTTTGCTCATTTTACTAACACAATACTCAATTATGTACTAGATGCCAATACTCAATTTTTAATATGACAAAATTTAGAGTATGTTTTCTGCTAAGAAAATACTTCGAAAATTTAAACAATAAATTGTTAAGATTTTATTTATTTTTTATTTATCTATTTATTTACCATAAACTGCAAACCCCTTTTACACTTTCAAATATACAGGGTGGTGCATTTTGGTAGTGCTATATATTTTATTTTTATTTAAAAATGATAAATAAAACGTGATTGCATATTCGAAGACAGAATAAAGTATGCTTTGAGAAACTAAACTGTTCATTATATTTTACTATTTTTAATGATAACGTAGTTATAGTCACCATCGAAAAATTATTCGTTGGTAACTTCCGGGTATAACCCGGAAACAGTTAAAGATGGATAATTATTATCCTCGCCATTATTTTTATCATTAAAAATTGGCCTATGGTAACGAAAACTGTTTTTTGATATCTCTTAAAATAAAAATACCACAAAAATGCACTAATAACAATAATTACAGGTAAAAGTAAACTACACAACAACAACAATTCTATAAATATCTTTCAATATCACTTTCAAATGTAGTATAATATGAATTAAATAAATTGAACCATGTTTTTGAGAGAAATCGTCAGACATTCACATCATCCCTTTCCAATTTATTGTGGCAGACGTTTGTAACGTAAATTTTAATCCGAAAAATTGTTCTGCTCCTACAAAAATCAATCTATTCGAAAATATCAACACAATTCATTTTTCATTTATTATTTTATGCATCGCATTGATAAATTACGCGACGACGATCTTCTAAAGTTTTAATATTCATGCTTAACATAATTTCCACATCGTGAATGTCTCCTCCCTAATTTGAACTCCATACCACGCAGGAACTTATTTTCAGTAATTTTCAATCTGTTCGGCAATTTTGGCAATTGATTGTCAATGTGACATATACTAAATTAAGTGCGCGCCTTGCTAACTTTGCTATTAGTTGAGCTAGAGAATCGGTTAAATTAGCAAAGTAGTCGTAATTTTTCCGGGGATTACAGTGGTGGAATCAGGAAAAAAAACAAAAGAGCATAATGTTTTCAAGATATTAACAAAACAAACATTTTTAAATGGAACAACTAAATATATTTTTATGATAATTTGACATAGAAGAGTTATAATAGACTTTGATTAAAACACTTGATTTGTTTCACTGATTTTTTATTTTTACTCCGACTAGTTTCGACCTTAGGTCGGAGTAAAAATAAAAAATTAGTGAAACAAACTAAGTGTTTTAATCAAAGTCTATTAATTAAATATGTTTCACCACGGGTTAAGTGAGAAATTAATTCAAAAATGAAGAGTTATAATTTATTCGCATATTAATATTGTGTTTTCAGTTCTTGTAAATAACAAAATAGCAACAAATCAAGAAAATAAATGTTGTTTTCTCAATCTGTCAGTTAATTACTTAATCAATATAAACTTTATTTATTAATGAATTACAACAAAAAAATAGTATTTCAATATAAAATGTGTAATATGTTCGTCACGTAGATTATTAGTACAAGGGTTCGACGTTCGATCTAGAATTCACATTTTTTTTATTCATTATACCATAATTGACATTTACATCAATTAAATAGGTGCTAAATTAACTTATAATAAACGATTTTATAATTATTTGTTAGTGTTTTGTTTTTTATAACAACTTGATTTCATCGCAAACAAAATATTGAAATGCGAAGAACTTCGTTATTTGTGATTTTTTGAAATAGTCTAACTATTTATTTTGTTAATATCTTGAAAACGCGGTATTAATTTGTTTTTATGATTTGGGGTTGTAATCCCCGGAAATTTTACTACTACTTTGCTAATTTAACCTACTCTCTAGCTCAACTAATAATAAAGTTAGTAATGACACGCACTTAATTTAGAACAACCTGTATATAAAAAGTTCTCAAATAAATTTGAGCAATTTGGACCCTAGTATAATAAAAAATGAAAAAATAACTTTATCTACGTTGTTATATATTGCAACTGTGGTTGTATCGTGTGTCGTAGTAACTTAAAAATTATTATTAACAGGTCACCCCTACACCACCATGATTTATGGTGGTATATATATATATATATATATTAACAGGTGCGTTGTTTGTGTTAATATGTATTATCGATATTTAATTTCAGTAGATATAGGAAATGGGTTTAACGTACGCAACATTTATTTAAAACTGGCTATTATGATATTTAATTCTATCACCTTTCCATCCTCTGGTTTTCCCAACCTTATTAATTATTTAGAAGGCATGTGCCTTTAGTTAAACTCAAAAATATATTAAAATATGCGACTTTACTCCGAATAAACATCCATGAGATTACTTCTCGGGGCAATTATTATGCCGTCGAGATTTTGATAATGCCTCATTGCATTTTTCACTGAACCCTGAGCTATTCAACTCCCCGTATTCCTTTGGAGTTTCATAACCATATTTAAAAATAAATCCTACATTCAATAGCATGATTTTTAACATATGATACACGACCAGTTGTTATTATCTTGCTGTGGTTGATCCATACCTCGACGGTATCAATCTCCTTTCCTTAATCCTGACAGAGAAGTCTTTCTGTACTACCATGCGTTCTAAGTACGACTCGAATACGTTAGATTAAGTAGATTTTACATGGAACAATCCAAAAGGTCAATGTAATATGTGGCATTAACTGGCGACTGAATAATTCAGAACGATCCTAATACGCCAATACGCTCTGGCAGTTCACTAGCGAGAGCACTCCTTCATTTTCTTAAGTGGCATGACTCTAACATATTAATAAGATATAGTGAATTAACTAGCTAGAACTATACCCTGCAGTCGTTATTCAAAACAATCTTAATACGTTAACAGTCAATTGACTCTTTCTTACACTCCTACATAATATGACTCTAACAGTTCAACGCAATGTATTAACCCATACTTAATATTATTTTGATTAATTAAGCGTCCTCTTTTAATTATGACTTTGAATATGTGATATCTAAACTCCGCGCTCGACCTTCTACTCTTACATGTCCGGATGTTGGTGAAGGTCTCGTATTTTTATACTTCACATCATTGATATTTTTTATCATATTTTAAAATAAACATTAAGATGTTAGAATTATATTCGTTCCAAAGTTTTACTCGCTGTCTTTTTCAATTTATATAGATTTTCGTTCGATATCCTGACACCAAGCTTTGCCAGTCCATAATGTTCATAGAGCTCGCTCGTAATCTGCTCTGTCAGTCCAAAATCCTCATAGTGTTTGCAATTTGAACACTTAGTAAAAAATTTAGAATCTTTATAGAGATCGCTATTTTCACCATACCGATAATTATGGTTAGATGTTTACTTTAAATGCTTTTGTGATTATTCCATTCAAGAAACTGCCAAACAAGCGAAAATCCAACTTGTTTGGAAATATTTCTTTCAGTGTATCACCGTTATTTATTTGTGTTTAATAAACCTCGTTCATGTTTTAAGAATAGTTTAAGGAGAAGAAACATCGGCGATCAGATTATCCGACCATCGAATCATTTTCATTCATTTTACTGTATTGTAATAATTAAATAATGTCTATTCTGATCAAATACCCTTTACCATATTTCTGGTAGTAACATAATTATACACTCCAGCAATTATTGATCCAAGTAAGTTTTGACCTCCTCATTTGAATTAAACGCTTTACCGTCTAATAATATTGTAAAGATTGAAACAAATAGCAATCGGAAGGTTCAGGATTGTATGGTGTGTGTGGTAGTATATTCCATCCAAGCTCTAAAAGCTTTTTCCGAGTGGTCAAAATATGTGGTTTCGCATCATCATGTAGAAACACTAATATTTTCCTATCATCCTACTCTGGCCTTTTTCTTCATCATTCAATTTATTCAACTGATAACACTACACGTCAGTTGATGGAAACACGAAGTAACTGAAAGTTAAAGTGATGATAAAAAAAAGTGAATGTTAATAATTAAATGGATTTTTTCAATAAAACATATTTGTTTTCAAAATTTATCATTGTGTAGCTCGGTAGCAGCTCAAAATAAACGATTAATAATAATAATAATATTTATTGCCCCACAGGAAATGTTCCCAATAACAAGACAATTATGTAAATAAAAATTGATGAATACAAATTAATTTTAAAAACATAATAAAATATCTAATAAATACATTAAAATATAAAGAATAGTAAACTTACGTTAGCATAGAGTAACGAAGGAAGATAAAGGATCAAAAAATATATCAAGGTTTGCGGGCACTTGATTACAGATGTTGCAAATAATACCCACAGGGGATTTAGAGCCGTATACAGTTTTATTAAATTCAACACGAAAAGTAACCTTATTTATAGCATTTTAAGTTGGAAAGTTGGAGTATGCAAATCTATAAGTTTTAGTAAATCCGGGCAGTCAATATACTTATTAAGAAGTTTATATAAAATTGTTATACTTGATTTTTTACGTCTATGTTCATGCGAATCCACGTTGAATTTGTGCAGCAATAATGAATGATTAAAGCTGCGTTCAGGGTAAATTCCATCTACTTTAAAATATAAGTATTCAAGAAATTTACGCTGAACGCTCTCCATTAACTCTATTTGAAATTGCGTCTGAGGACACCCAATTAAAGAAGCATATTCCAACTTAGAACGGACAAAAACGTTAAATAAGAATTTAAGCGCATTGGGATCGTTAAAATTTAGAGAATTACGATGAAGAAAACCTAACGCCCTGAAGGATTCCCCAACTAGCTGCTGGACGTGGGGATTAAATGTAAACTTATCATCAAATACAACACCCAAATCTTTAAAAATGCTTACACGCTTGATTGTGCAGTCAGAAACTTTGTAATTATATTGAAACGCACAATGTTTATTTGTAAAGGACATAAATTTGCACTTGAGACTATTAAGTGTAAGATTATTGGTATTACACCAATTAGCAATTGTATCAATTTGATATTGTAACTCTTGGCAATCAGAAAGTGATGAAATATTAGCGTATATTTTCAAGTCATCCGCATAAAATAGGTGTTTACAAGTTAGAAGTTCTGATAAGTCATTAATAAACAAATTAAAGAGCAATGGGCCTAATATTGAGCCTTGAGGAACACCATAGGTAGGAAAGTATGTCTTAGATTTGAAATTATTGACTCACTCATATGTTTTACGTTTAATCAAATAGGAAACTATTAAGAGTAGAGCATTCGAATAGAAACCAAAGTTACCTAATTTATTTAAAAGTAGATTGTGTCAAATGCTTTTGTCATATCAGTATAGATAATATCAATTTGTCCAGAAGAGTCCAAAGTTCTAGAGATATCATGAGTAATAACAGCCAGATTAGTTGTAGTGGAGCGCCCAGGAATAAATCCATGCTGATTCGTAGATAAGTATGGTGCGACATGGCTAAATATTTGGAAATAGAGGGCTTTTTCAAATATTTTCCCAATATGAGATAATATGGCGATTGGACGATAGTTAGATATATTTCGTTGATTTGTTGTAGTTTTAGGAATAGAGCAAATTGATGCTATTTTTAGTTTATATGAAAATATTGATATTCTTATTGATAAATTAAAATGATTTACTTTGAAATCCCTCAAATTACACGAATAAAATAAAAATTCACTTTGCTTGTATTAAAAAAGTCATCCTATCTGATTGATTGTGGAATTGTGTGATACATAATTAATTAATCGAATAAATGTGAAAATATACTTTGCTTGTACACTAAAAGAAATAAGTGATCATTTTAAAGATGATTACGCTTATCATTTAACTTGCCGGTTTGGGAGTATGGCAAGTAACGTATTTCCAGCAAATATTTAAACTTGTTTAAGATTTATAAAATGTATTGCTTAATCCAAACAAGATCATGTTAATAGTAAACCAGATTCATTATAATGTTACTATAGTTACTTGGTCAATAGAGAATATTTGGTGGAAATTACCAATTAACTTAGTACCACGTACCAACATAATTTTAACCATTCCGATAATTATGTTTAGGTGTTTACTTTAAACGTGGTTATTCCATTCAAGAAACTGCCGTTATTTATTTACGTGACTATAGTTTCGACCTTTCGACCTATTCGGTCATTACCAATCCTGTAACGTTATCGACCGAATATATCGAAACAATAGTTATGTAAATAAATAATGGCAATACAGCATATTTTTAATAAACTGTTTTGATGAATATTGGCTTTCGACTTTTCTACTTTTTGTGCTTAATATTGTTGTAGACAAACCTGCGCATGGGTGATGCTTCAAACATGAAACATTTTCTTAGTGTTTGATAAGCAAATCACAAAATTCAATGCAACGGAATATTTTTATCGTAACAAGATGAAAAACCTATATGTTAAGCTTTAAGATTAAACCGAGCCGTTTAAAATGATCATGAACGATCATGATCCAATAAATTTAATCTCTCAACGATCTCAGGAGTTGTTATTCGCCGGTTTGCATCAATTTATGCCTTTATTGTGCCTGCATCAGGTTTAACTGACCTTTTAAAACATGGTACATATTCGAGACAAAAATTGCAATTTTGAAAAGTTTTGATACTTCTTGCTTGAACAGAGATTTTAACCGTTTCTATAGTGAAAAAGTAAAATATACTGTTTTCACTTTCACCCTTTTATATAAAGTGTATAAACGAGAATTTACTGAATCAATCGATTTTTTTCACAAGTAAGCCTTGCTATATCAACTGCCAAAATATATATGATTATGAAGTTTAAACACAGAGTACAAAATGTACTTCTTCCTCTATGGTTTAAGTAAGAAATAGGTTGTGAAAAAATACAATTAAGAAGGTTTGTGTGTATGTGGACGCTTATGGATAATAACCCAAATCAAAATTAACCTATTCAATATTATTTAAATTAATATTAATACATATTTTTATTGACATGATTTTTTTGAGTTTACAATAATGAAAATGATATAAAAATATTTTAAAAATGTTAAAAATGTTTTAAAAATGGTCGATAGACGATTGACATATCGACCATTAGTCTTTCTGCCTGTCTTTTAATTTTTTTGACTTTTTTGCAAATTATTTCGTCGTTGGTCGTCATTGCTAAACTGTCAATGTCAATTTAACTATCAATCGGGGCTATTCTATAAGGCAAATGTTAATTTCAAAGTGTTCGTTATTTTTGATTATCACAGTCTAAGCAATTTTTGTGATAGATATACATGTATATAGAAGGTGAAGTTAATTAATAACATACACCTCAAAATTAATATTTTCTGTACGGTTTAGCCCAGTATTTCTTGGAAAGATGCAATGAATTGAAATATTATTTAAATTATTTTTGACAGAAGAGAGATTTATAATTGCAAAAGTTTTCTATTCGTTTATTTTTTATTTTAGTCATTGTGGTTTTTGTGATATAACAGAGTACGAAAAAAAAAATACTCTAGTTTATACTTAAACAATTTTATAAATAATTCGTATAATGAAAAATAAACTGTTCGATAACATGCCCTCTGCAGAAAAAAAAAACAAATTACTTTCTGTAAAACTTAGTATTGCTTTTGTGTATTTTCAATAAATAAAGATATTTATTATTATTGTTATTAGTATTGCTTTTGTGTATTTTCAATAAATAAAGATATTTATTATTGTTGTTATTAAATTTATAAGCGATATTAAACTTATTAAAACATAATTGGCATATCTTAGTGCCAGATTTCTCGAGCGACAGCGAGCTTATAAAAACCCTTCACTGACAGAGTTTAATCTCTGATTTGCGAGCGATAGCGAGTCTATAAGAGTAAACTAACAATCATATTTCATGCATTTCGTAACCACAAATCAAAACACTTTCTAGATTTCCCATTTTTTGTATTATTTAAATCATGCTGGTTATCGTAAATGGCGTTTCTTTATCCACTTTTTATGTGGACCCTCGATATGGGTGTTTTAAATAATCTAAATGCCTCTCCATCGATATCGCACCCAATGGGGCAACATACCCGTAATGGCCCATTCTTTTGCGCAACTATGAAATTATTCAATCGCCGCAATAAAGAAAAAAAAAATAAAGCAACTAATGTTGTGAGATAACAAAAAGCTGAATAAGCCATCATCATTACGTAATTCTTGCGTGATAAGGTTGTCATTGATGTTCTTGCGCAAGGAAGTGAAATAAAATAATTTTTCTTTTGTATGATTGAAATGATTTTATTTTCATATCTTGTGAATTCAGAATGTTTGTTCAAAAAATCGTAAAATATGTTGATAGTTATTTAATATTAATTCATTAAACTATTTTCTGAATAAAAGTACTCTGAATATAGTTAATTAAAAAATAGATATATCTTCTCTATATAGCAATTATATAAGGGATTGAAACAGTGACTAGGGAGGTGTGGACTGGAAGTTACAAAGATTGAGGCTGGAATGAAGGAACAAAAAGATGTGTGAATGAGAGTAGATATATATCAAGGTTGAATAATCAGCGAAATGAAAGAAGATGTATAAAAAGGTAAGACGATCAGCAAGATTTGTAGAGGAAACCAACGTCTCCTCTACAAATCTTGCTCATCATCTTACCTTTTTATACATCTTCTCTCATTCACATATCCATTTCGTTCCTTCATTCCAGAATCAATATTTGTAACTTCCAGTCCACGCCTCCCTTGTCACTCTTTCATTCCCCATCTCATACATCCGTCTATTCATTTTAACCACACTTTTAGTTGCTATCAATCCAATCATCAACCTCTGGCTCTCCTGTAGCAGAATGTAGCCAGAAGTAAATAGCTCCAGTCCCAAATTAAACAATTTATTAATTGTAATAGAAAAAATGTATACTTTCACATGGTCATAGTTATTTAAAATAAACTAGAATTTGGAAATATTTTGTTTTCTTTTTTTTAATATTTTTCCTTTCTACCGTTAGGTGTAAGGAGTGGAAATAATTAATTATTAATAAATAAAAAACGCTGATTGACTTTGTTTGTATAACTTTAATTTTATTTTAGTGATTATAGTTTCAACAACTTTCACTTGTCATTATCAAACTAAGAGTACAATGTATAACGAAGTAGAAGCCTCTATTATCATTTCTAAACATTTCTCCCTTAGCTACTGTGACTTTTTTACTTACATTACGCAAGTACTTAAAACAAATGCAAATTAAAACAACTACTTCTCGGGCCTATATCCATCCAGACATTGAATTACATAATTTATTGTTGCATTGCAATAACATATTTTTAAGTAGTTAAGTAACATAATTCAAAATGATATTGGTGCTAAAGAGAAAATGATTGATTAATGATTAATTATTTCGAAATCTTTTTATTTAATTTAATAATTATTCGTCAGCTGAAAAGGTATAAGGATTGGAAAAGAATAAGAATTTAATAATTAATTAATTAGTTATTTTAATTCTCTATTTTTAGAAACTACAAGATGTGATAAATATTGGGCTTTCGAAAGAGTCCCCGGCGCCACTTTAGTCGGAAACAACACGAAAAAACTGCCGAATCTACTGACGCGAAACGAATGCCAGCAGTACTGCCTAAACGAAACGAGCTTCGAATGCAGGTCTGTGAAATTCAAAGTCCAGGCGATGAACGCCATCGTTTCGAGTTACTACAAGATCCCGCCGAATACGATCGACACGCTCGGCATTTGCATACTGAGCAACGCAGACAGGATGCTGTCACCGAACGCCTACAGGGTTTCCAGCTATGCCGACGAGTATTTCGAAAACCAATGCTCAAAAAGTAAGAAACAAAAATTTTGTTTAAAATAATAACATAACTTACTTTATTTAAATAAAAATTATTTTTTTACTTACTTTTTATTAAACTAAATAGGAGAAAAAAAAAGAAATACATCCATTTTTATTTAAATAATTAGTCTTCACAACCAACATAAAGAAAATTATAACTTACGTTGATGTAAATAGACCATTGATTTTTTTTAATTGTAATTCTATGGAATTACTAGTTATATACTTTAACTAGTAATTCCATAGAATTACAATTTAAAAAAACCAATGGTCTAATTTACATTAGTTATATACTTTAACTAGTAATTCCATAGAATTACAATTTAAAAAAATCAATGGTCTATTTACATTTTATACACATTTTCTTGTATGTAAACCAAAATAGAAAATATCGGCATGAGTAAAAAAATATTGTTCAATCTAGTTGACTAAAGATTAAACTCAATCAGAGGTTCTTTTCAAATACTTGTCATACATAGGGCTTAATTGACAGCTCTTTGTGATTCACTCTTCTCTTGAATTCAACACCTATTCAACTAAAAAGCATTATTTTCATTCTTTCAGAAATTACGAACAAGTTTTGTGCTTTCGAAGAATTCGTAGACGTGGAACTTTCACACATTGACGCTCAAAAACTAAACCTTACAAAGATCCAATGCCAGGATGCGTGCAACAATATGATAGAATTCCAGTGCAGAGGGTATTCTCTGCAGCCGACCAATAAAATTTCCATGGGAGATTCCCAGTACACTTGTTTGCTACACAGCGAGAACAGCAAGCTGCATGGGCCGAAATCTTTGAAAGATCACATGGGTGCAATGTATTACGAGAGGGCGCCATGTCTTAATGGTAAGAGATTTTAAATTGATAGATTACATATAAGGAAATGGATATAAAAAGTATAGCTTGAAGAAGCCGCATTTCCAACAACGAGAATAAAATCATAGAGTAACTAGTATACATCATATATTTCATCCTCTTTGATAAAATTCTTTCTTTTGTCAAGAGAACACACAATACTTTTTATTAATCCCCGCATGATACGACAGTCATCTGTACATACTAGAGGAATAGAGTTATATTCATAACTCTTAAAAGTGAAGATCAATGGGGGACAAGAACAATACATGCCCTTAATTCTGATCAATCCAAACATTACAAACTGGGAAAAAAATACCTGCTGGATTCAGATACAAAAAATTAATCAATCACTAATATTTAAGGGTTCTGTGAAGTAAAGATATTTGGCATTTTAATGATAACGCAAAAACTACTCAATACATGAAATTTGAAATCTCTATCTAAAACAAGTTTCTCAATGCGTTTTTCGTTATAATTTGATTTTATAAACAACGTTATATGAATAAAATAATGCATTTCAACGATAACTCAAAAACTACTCAACATTTTATCATGAAACTTTTGCACACTTCTCTGAAATAAGTATCTTAATGCTTAATGTATACCTTTTTTAGAAATAACAATTTAAATAAATAAAATTGAATAATAATTAGAGAATACAAACAAATAAACGTCTAGGTCACAGTTTATCAAAATATAAATATATCACAAATTCAGTCCTCATCGAAGCAACACCTAGGAAGCTGCTCTAACCAAAACGAGAGAGTTACTAGGAAGACACGAATCATACAGGGTGAGTTTTTTTCGATGTTCTCTATGGGGATCTCGGAAACTATAAGAGATAGAAAAACGGTTAAATGGGGAAAGAAGTGTAGTTTTATAAGACGAATAAAATGACACTTTCAAATTATTTGAAAAAGTCAAGGGTAACTAGATATTTTGAAAAAAGTAAAATGTGTCAATTTTTTTAAATCAATATATCTCTATTATTATCATAGATAGAAAAAAACTGTAAAGGACAAAGTTGTAGAAAATTTTATACAGATTAATAACAAAAAATAAAAAAAAATTTTCGCCGTTATTTTGGGAGATATGACACAAACTTACCTTTTTTTAAATGGAAACAGTAGTTGACTATGACTTTATTAAAAGTGTTATTTTTTCCCTTTAATCCGATATAACATATGTCATAGTTATTTTTAAAATAAAATAAGTTACAGTCGTTTTTAATTTTACCATACACCAAAAATTAGTTAGCCATGAAAAAGACAAAAGTAAAACAATGTATTATCTTTCTTTAGATTTGTCAAAAGCAACATAAAGTAAAATAATTCCGAAATTATCAAAATAATAATAGAAGAAAATTTTAAATATTACATAAGATGCTCAAAAAGTCCACCATTATTATTATGGCATAAAGTACATCTTTTTAAAATCGAATTTGTGTTTTTTTTTACTTTTCTTCTGTCAATAGAATAAAATGTTTCAAGTACAGCTAGTCTAAGATCCTCCACAGATTGATATGATTGTTCATACACTTTGTTCTTCACATAACCCCACAGAAAAAAGTCTAAAACGGTGATACTTCTGAATGTTGGTAAAGATGGTTACCGACGATCGATATATTGATTATAATATTGTTCTGCAGCATCCGCAGCGTTTTTATTGCACTGAATGTAACAAACAAGCATATCACGCTTTTCTTCGTTGGAAAAATTCATTATCACTTTAAAAAACTTACAACACGAAAAATATACAAAACAAACTTATCGAAACAAACCAAATATGGAAATGAATTAATGTGTGTTTAGAATAAACAATTGCAATTGTTTTACTTTTGTCTTTTTCATGGCTAACTAATTTTTGGTGTATGGTAAAATTAAAAACGACTGTAACTTATTTTATTTTAAAAATAACTATGGCATATGTTATATCGGATTAAAGGAAAAAATAACCCTTTTAATAAAGTCATAGCCAACTACTGTTTCCATTTAAAAAAAGGTAAGTTTGTGTCATATCTCCCAAAATAACGGCGAAAATTTTTTTTTATTTTTTGTTATTAATCTGTGTAAAATTTTCTACAACTTTGTCCTTTACAGTTTTTTTCTATCTATGATAATAATAGAGATATATTGATTTCAAAAAATTGACACATTTTACTTTTTTCAAAATATCTAGTTACCCTTGACTTTTTCAAATATTTTGAAAGTGTCATTTTATTCGTCTTATAAAACTACACTTCTTTCCCCATTTAACTGTTTTTCTATCTCTTATAGTTTCCGAGATCCCCATAGAGAACATCGAAAAAAACTCACCCTGTATACAAGACAATAAAATGATCAAAATAAGCGAAAATTTCGATGAACTCGAAAAGAAAAGTTGGAATTTTGTCTTTATACCACGGGGTAAATTGTTTTAAATTTTACCTCGATTAACAAAGACAAAGTCTAGTTAAGCCCAATATGCATTCTTTTTATACCACCGGACTTGTTTTTGGTTTAATAGAAATCAGAATCAGTGATAAAGTTAGATTTAGTTTAAGTATTGATGATTAATTCGTAAATGATTAATTTGTTCATGATTATTAGTAATGTATGAATCAAATTAATTGGCGTATCCAACAGAACGTTTTACAGTTATTAGATTAAATTGTTTTCTTATGCATGAAATCGTGATAAATCGAACGACTTTTTAAATATCCATAATGTTGCTTGAACGGTAAAAAAAAGAAATATTTTCTACATCGAATCATTATTGGGTACGAAAGATAATCTTGCTATGACAAGCCAAAACGCAATCGATTATATCTAAAGTCCGGTCAACCGGGGACATCATTGCCGAAGCCGAATATTTATGATGCTAGATAACGCTTTGTATTTGCTGCAATTAGAAAGGTGCGATCCTTCATGAGCTGCTAAAACCAGACCAAACAAACATGGAAGACTTCTAAAGAAAACACTCTATCTATTTAAAGTAACATGTAGTCGAAAAACGTCCAGGCTAGAAAAACGTTTTACTTTGTTTAACTTGGATTGTTTATTGTTGACTATAGTTTCGACCACCTTAACGTGTCAAATAAGAGTGATTCACTTTTGTTTTGCTAATGTGGTAAAAACTATAATCAAAAATAATAAATAGAAGGCGATGCAAGCGCCATCAATTGCCTAATTTCATGTGACATCATCAACTATTTGGATCTACAAGGTAGACGACCGAAAATCGTTGTTTAGTCCACTAAAGGAATGCGAACTTGTCCTGTTTATGAGAACAGGGAAAGAAACTCATTTAATAAAATATTCATCTAGCTATCCATCACTAGTTATCCATACACTGGATGAATGGCGGTTGAATATTTTATTAAAAATAAACAATCCAAAGCCGAATGAATAAAGGCCTTGCTTATGAGGCTTATGAGAGGTATTGTAATATCATAAAATCAATATTAAATAGTACTGGATGAAAGTAGCCAAGGCCATATCCTCAAGTTATGTCCTTAACTTTCGTACCCTTTCATGTCTCTCTTTTTAAGAAAAGAAATAAGCAGAACAATTCAAGTTATATAAACCAAGTAAAAAAGTGTTTCATTTACTAAAAGTTAATTAGAATGCATAACAAAGTAGAGATCTCAACAATTAATAAACCAGGCAAGAGTTAATAATCTTCCACCATAACTATATTCGACCTCATGTTGCTATTTCGGTTAAAACTATTTAGGAAATAGTGTATATGAAATTCAAACGATTTGTTTCGATCGATCCAGAAGACGTTACTGACAGAGTACAAGATACTGATATTTGAATACACTTCACTACAGAACATATAAAAAATGGCTTCATTGATTCTTGCTTTCAAAACATTGATGCTTTTTTCACGATGGAATCCATAAATTGTTAGAAATATGTGGAAAAATTGTGGTTAGTAATAGCTAACTTAATACTTTGAAATGATTTATTTATCAAAGAAAAAAAAACGGATCAATTTAAGTTTTAAACCCAATAATTGTTATACAGCATATTTTTTTTAGTGGTAGTAAACTGTTCTCCAAAAATCATGACGGTCACGTTCACACCGGACGTGACATTCAACGGACGATTATACATGAAGGGATATTCCGAAAATCCAGAGTGCTTCGCCTTGGGGAACTACACGCAGGCTGTCAACTTGAAAGTCCCGCTAATCGCACAAAAATGCGGAATAGTTCGGGTCGAAAGTCCTCTTAACAGGTAAACATTTTTTTAAGACAAACGCTTGGTTTCTCCAACGTGATTTGAGACAGATTTGTCAAGCTCGACACAAACCCATATCTGGCTTGAGGTGGATTTGCATTGCACCAAGGTTTCGTCTTGGTTAGGCTTCCAATATATCTGAAGAACTTAGGTTGAGTAATATGAAGTGTTGTATGATAATATAGAAGAAAATAAAAATTCCTTACTTCACTTTAAATATTATTAATACATATTATTTTGCAATATATCTTTCAATATCTCCGTTTTTTTTTTTTTTCGCTTAGTGGCTGTTTTAAAGTTCCCAGGAAAAAAAAATTAACGACAAACCAAACGTCATATTTTATATAAATTATGGGCCGCTTCACAATTAAAGTAGAACCGAGGGTGCATGGAATGGAAAACGGGTTGGAAAAAACGAAAAAAAAATCTTTAACGCATTAAATACGGGAGGAAAGGAACTTTTTTGTTCTTTCATTCCCAAATTACGATTCATTTCCGATCCGTTTCTGATTTATTTTCATTCCTTTCCCATTTTCCAAGTGAGCCGTAATGCGTTACGAATGAGCTAAAATAAGAAAAACGTGCCTAGAAGAAATTATAGAAAGCCTGGAATTGACCAAAAACGGTCAAGAATCAGAACCATTTTTATTGTGTTGACGACAAAAAATCTTTATTACTGTTTTAATACAATATTTATACAAAAATATATAAAATTTCAAATTAATGAATTTTGAAATCAAATAAAACAGCAATCGGCTAACAATCAAAAGCACAATATATATTTTTTAAATAATATATATATATATATATATATATATATATATATATATATGTATATGTATATACAGGGTGGCGCAAGATTCCGATTAAGTCCAATATCTCAGTTATTTAGAAATTTACAAAAAGATATTACTGACATAATTTGTAGCTACTGTAAAACTTCACATTTTAAAATTGGTTTCATATATACAGAGTGTCCAATAATCACGTGACGTATCAAACATATGATTTTTTAAATAGAATGCTATATTTTTTATGTCGATTTTAGATTCTACACTTGAAATGAATCATTTTTGACATAAGGTTTATTAGGTCAGTTTTTAATATTTTAAAAGTTATAAACAATTTAAGGTTGAAATCAATCGAAGATTGGGGCCTTATTTTTCAAAAATGAAAAACGATGTAAACTTTCTGTTAACGCAATTTAATTGAAAAAATGCTTAATAATATAAGGAATAATCGTTTGTTACCATAAAGCAAATGTTGTGTACAGGGTGAAACAATACGCAAAATAATTGTTTTCTTTTTTCACTTAAATGGAACACCCTATATTTTTTACACTATTTCGATAGAATATTGATTGTTCTTTAATTTTTGTGTAATAAACTATACCCCTATCTGTTACCATTTTTTAACAATTTCAATTCAAAGTACAAAATTATAAGTTTCGCTTATAATTTATAATTTAAGTAGGCTATAATTAAATCAAATGCAATTCATAATCGTTTTCTGGTATTTAATAACATACTTACTCCCTAACCTAAAAGGATACTCAAATAACAATCGATATTTAAAGGCGCATGCAAAATATAAAGAGAACAGTTGCTCAACGATTATTTAGCGAGTTATAATGGTTATTGGGACATATTTTTTAAGAAAAAAAAAGTAAAATGTTTGAATGCTATTGAATTAAAAAAAATGTGAATGTGTTGAATAAATACATAAAAATGTTAACAAAATATAATGATATAAATATTTTATTATTTCACTTAGTATCTATTTTCGGTTTTTCAGTCAACATGAATTGTTTAAATCAATCAATTTAATAAGCATATAGGAATATTTTAAATATTTTTCGAATAATAACCAAAAAATATAGTTGTTGTTAGTTTTTAACAATTAAATTAATCATTTATTGAAGAATAAATGTTTGTATGTTTAACTGCACCAGTGTTACAAAATATAACGTAAAATGTACTTTACTTACTAATTATAAGATTAAGCGTTGAAAGTTACTAAATAAAATAGTTGTTCTGGCGTGGTCTACTTTGGTTAAAAATTCTATACCAAATTATTTAATCAAATGCAATTTTGGAGAATAAATTGATGATAATAATAGGAATCGTAAAATCTGTTTAAAAATAAATTATTAATATTAACATACCTTAATAGAAAAAATAACTTCCAACCCATTCCTGGTGAATCGAAAACCAACTCACCTCCACCACTCACTAATTACCACTTGTTCATAAACAAAAATAAATCGCGTTTTTAATTATTAATAATTTCTAACGTTAAAAATTAAACCGGAACAGTGAACACTGCGCGTTTTCGGACGACTGAATCGAAATACAAGAGCGCAATTATCGCAAATCAAGAAGAAAAAAACGATCGACGACTCACTCCGAGAACGCATTCCTGAGATAAGAAGATTCGTTGTACCTGGATCCTGGCGCACAGCCAAGAACATACCTATTTAAATTGTTGTATTTTCAATATTATCGCGTATTAAAATAATTACAGCTTAATATTTATTTACTTTTTTTTATTAAATTCTCATTTATCCCGTGTTTAAAAAAAATATGTATGAATTATGATGTATTTTAATTAATACACTTGATTATTCGTTTCACTAAATTATTTTATATTTGTGTTCGCGTAACTTTCACAACGGCCTACTTTGATTAAAAATTCTATACCAAATTTGTATTTGAGATTAAATATCTCAAAAACGGTAAACGGTAGCTATTTAATATGTTATATAAAAAATGAAGAGTGATTAATTTTCTATTAAAATAGCATAAAAAATATAGGGTGTCCCATTTAAGTAAAAAGAGAAAAAAATCATTTTGCGTATTGCTTCACCTTGTATATAAAAATTTGTTTTAAGAGAAAAAAAGAGTATTTCTTTTATTATTAAGTATTTTTGCATTTGTATGGCGTTGACAGAATGTTTATTTCATTTTTCATTATTGAAATATTAGGCTCTAAACATCTATCGATTTCAACACTCATTTGTTTATAACTTTTAAACTATGAAAAATTGACTTATTAAATCTTATATAAAAAATGATTATTTTTAAACGTAGAATCGAAAATCTTCATAAAAAATATATCATTCCATTTAAAAAAAACATATGTTTGATACGTTACGTGATTATTGGACACCTTGTATATATGAAACTAATTTTAAAATGTGAATTTTGACAGTAGCTTCTAATAATATAAGTAACATTTTTTTTGTATATTTCTTTATAACTGAGATATTGGACTTCATCGTAATCTTGCGCCACCCTGTATATATAATCTAAAATTCCCATCTACCATAATGGTGGTGTAGGGGTTTTAAATAATACAAAATTTAATATTATTATACACAGAACTAGTTTTATGTTTCATTTTAGACTTCCATTCTTTTTAAAGTAAGCTATATGTGCTGCTATTCAGAAAAAATGTTGTTGCAAGAAAATTATTCTATTGTGAAACGGCTCTGTTTCAAAGCTTGGGTGTTTAAAATTGGTTTAAATAAAATAATATTTATCCGTGATAAAAAAGAATACGCTGAGATAGGGTTTCAACGCACAGCTTAAGATCTAAATATGTCTTAAGACATGTTGAAGAAACAGGGCGTGAGCGTTATTTATTTAGTTAATGTTAAATAAAATTATCATTATTTTTTTTAATTTTAGAACACTTCTTTCGAGCACAATGATTCTACAATATAATTCTCTGGTGCAAACTCAAGCAGACAGAATAATTAAAGTGGGGTGCATATTTACAAACAGCACGAAATTAGTGATTGGTGCCGGATTTAATTTTACTGAGTATGTTTTTTGTTTTAGATTTAGTTTATTTTGCAACACTAACATTCAACACTACACAGAATCAGATATACGTACAATAATTATTATTTATTTTTACTTAGAATTAATACACCTGTCTTAATGTGCGCAAATTGTTACTATATGTATAAAGGGTGAGTAAAAATTATGAAAACTTTCTTATAATTTATACATTTAAAAATATAATTGTTGTAAAAGTTTTTCAATTTAATGGAGTTATTCGATTGTATCTATCGTAAACAACTTCGTTGCTGTGACATCTGAATCTTTGTTAATAATTGCAAGAATGTGAATAATTTTTATTAATATTTCTTCTTATTATGGAGTAGTATAAATATCTTATCTTTTTTTTGAAAACCTGAGATTCACAATTTAAAAAAAGTTTTCTATAATGAATTTTAAACTCAGCCATTGAAAGTAGATCTGTTTAAAAGGTGTATAAATTGTTTATATTAAAAAAAAATCTAAATATTTTTTCTCCAACCTCACTTTGGCGAGTTGCGCCACCTGAATTGTACTTATCTCTCATTCTGCCTTTTTTATTTTATATAAGCCGTAACTAATTGAAATCTAAAAAATGTCTTGTGTAGAGAACACATTAGTTCCGGATCAAACTTAGTAAACACGACAATTACACTGCCCAGTGTGGAAATGCGAATTCTGGATTTGAACACTCAAGGAGAAGTGAGTGACACGCAAATCGGCGACGAGCTTCAGCTCGTTATCGAAATGAATCCAGCTAATAGTAAGTTTTCATAAAACAATACAGACGAAATAGAAAGAATAATTAATACTTCATCATTATTAACAGAAATAATTTAAATGAAAGATTTGACCGAAAGAAAACAACAGGACTGACTTACTTATTGAAATATTGACTTGTAAAATTATTCAATTTAAACTTAATTTATATAAATTTTATTAGTATAGAATAAAAGTATGATTAAAAAATAAAATCACTGCTCTTGATTTGTTCATAAAGACATTTTACACGCATTCATATTTAAAAAAAAATCATTTTAAATTATTAATCCATGTGTTATGTTTATTTTTCTTTCTTTTTATTTATAGAAGGGATAGATATTTGGGCTGGCCATCTCGTGGCCATGACAGAAAACGGACAAGACTCAATATTACTTCTGGATGACAGGGGATGTCCGACGAATTTAGACGTCTTTCCAGGATTAACCAAGACATCGGTCGACGACGTCACGTCGCTCACCGCTACCTTTCAAGCTTTCAAATTCTCCTCTTCAAACATCATTCGTTTCAGTGTGATCGTGCAGTTCTGCATGGACAAATGCCCACCGGTAAGTGTTTTGTTAAAAAAAAACAATTAAGTAAAAAATGGCTTTATAATAAACCGTACAGACTGACTAAAATAAGAGCCGCAATCTGCTACGATTGTGCTCAAACATGAAAACGCATCAATAATCAACTATATCCTGTTTAGGATTGGATTAAAACCATCAGAAATGAAGATCATTGTTGTTCCAAACAAAATTGAACTAAGAGATACTATAAAGGCTATAAAGACTAACTACATTAGAGTTTCCAACCTTACTTCAAAGAAGTCACTATTGAGAAGGAAAAATCCATCACAAAATGTGTGATTTACCTATAGTTGTAAAATGTTAATCAATGCTTGTCTAATTTACCTGTAACTCTGGAGTTGCCATTAGAAAAAAGTGTATAGCTCATTTTAAATATGACATAAATGTACATGAAACAATGATTCTCGGTCGTCTACTTTGTAGACCCAAATCGTTGACGATGCCACTTGAAATTAGGCAAAAGGTGGCGCTTGCGTCGTCTTTAATTTATTATGACATAAATGTTTCGTTACTCGCATTTGCTCATATCTTATAACATCCATCGCCATTGCATGGGCTTTATGACAGCTGTATAAAGTCAAATCGTCGTGATGGATTAACATCCCAAGTCTCCCCTACGGCACGATGGAACTGCCGAACTAATGGTTTAACTTTGAATTCGATGTGATTTTTCCAATTTAGTTTTTTTGTTGAGAGTGACTCGAAGTTATTTCACATCCTCGTTAAATTTTCACAAAGATACCTAGGGCGAACTCTTTTTGTCCCTTGATGTATGCATGTTAGACATGTATAAGTGGATTAACTACGAGCGTTACAGCTCTTAATAATTTCTCAGAAAGCCTCTCTAACGTTATTAATAAAAACGATAAGAGAGCCTATGGGATATACCTAGGGCCAAACTGAATCAAAACTGTATTACTATCTTCTCAAGTAGTTCCCCTTGTCCCCACTGAAGCGGGGCGAGGATATTCTGTCTGGTTCAGGTGATTTGAAGGCGGAAAAGCTATTAATTGATAAGGTTTATCACAAGATCTTCCAAATCCCAGTTTGTAGGTGTTTCTGGTGTGATTGTAGTTTCTTCAATGTTTGGCGTTTTTTAAAAAAAGTGCAATCGGGGAAGAGAGTTTTGAGCAAAAAACGTAGACTCTCTTGGAAGTCGAAGTCGTGTAGGTACAGTCCTTTTTTAGAACTCCCACGGGTTGCTGATGATTCCGTAAGAGCAACTTTTTGAGTTTGTTAACCTCCTGGGTGTCCTCTATGCTTTCGCACTATTCGCGCCAGGGGAAGTTGTCTTAAGAGTTTTTTTTATACTCTTTAAGACAATCCTTGTAATGGATCCAGTCACAGTTTATTTTTGAGTACTTGGCTCTCTCATATATTTTCTTTATTTTTCTTCAGTGAGTCAAGTTCAGAGCAGCAGCAAAGTGTGGCACAGCCGGACTCTGGCCTCTTTTTGACGGATAAGATACTTTATATGCCCTAATCATTCCCATTTATACTTCCCTTGCAATAAGGCCAAAGCTGATGCTGTAGTTATGGCTTTCTATTTTTCTGTCCTGCATGCCCTTTTGAAGATATCTAATATAGGCATCCTTATCCGTATGTCTCGCATTTCTAAAAGGCAATCTACCAATCTTGACTAGAAAGTAATCCATCGATAGTTTGACTTTGAAACGTCTTGGCTTACCTGAGATACTTATGGTAGCCACCGCATGTCTATTACGGATTGGCTACGTACATTAATAAAAGTGGATACTACGTTTAAGTATTTCTATATTATTACTTATTGAAAAGTCATATAAGGACATAACTTTAGCAACAGTAGCCCTGCTTCTCTACGCAATGTGGTGCGAGTTAGAGTCACTTCCTTTTTGAAGTATTCAACCAATACTACCAAGTCCATAGTGGGAGGCGGAAGGTTGGTATCTCCTAGAAGGTAGGCTGAAGCCAGGATGACATCCTTATTTTTCCCTAAGCCACCATATACTCTCATTACGGTGATGTCCTCATCCGAGAGGTGTGGTATCAGGAGGAATGTGACTTGCCTAGGGGTGTGAATCACTATCCTAGCCTGTAAAACAAGTTACCCGTTAATTTACCTAGTCCACATACCCTAGATTTCGTAATCCCGGATTCCTATTGTATCTGAGGCCAAATCAAGTCGCCTACAGAGCGTAGCTGTGGCTGCCCCCGAATGGCCCAGATTGCACTGTATAAAATTATACTTTACCTTTACAATTGTTCATAATGGCTATCCTTCGATTTTCTCCCACCAGTGAGCATCTAGGTTATAGGATGGAAGATTCCACTAACGTTGACTCCATGTCAACATCTATTACTCCTGGTATATATGCTTTTCAGCAATGTTGAATTCTTCTTTGGTTAACCACAAGGTGGCCTTCGACAGCTTAGGAAGACGGCCTTTAGTGGTTGCAATCAAGTTACATTCTGGCCACAGGGTTAATCCTCAGACTGTTCTTTCCAGCCACAGCATGGTGTCCAGATCCTCGTAGTGAACCCTGAGGGTTTCACCTTTGTAAGACGAGGTCCTGAAGGTCAGTGGGGGTAGTAGGACCAAACATCATCCTCTCAAGTATATCAGAGAAGGCACGCCTAATTAGTGTTGTCCTCTCCTGACTGATTTTGCATAAGGGGTTCGATCCATCTCATATTACGTCAAGTCCTACGGCAGCTTCACTGTAAGACTTGACAGGTTCCATAGGCTCCGAAGAGTTGATCTGCCAATCCATTGCCCCTACTCTTGTCCTCAGCTTTAACATGAACCGTCTTGGTGGGCGATTTGATCTTCTCCTGGATGGATTCACAACCCTAACTCAGTAGGTTTCCACAGGACAAGATTTTTAGAGGCGGCCACCTTAGAGACGTGTTGGATTAGCCTGCGCGTTCAATAATTTCTTTCTCCTTTTCGCTTGTGCACCGCAGATGCTATATCTCTTCCTTCATTGCTCCCTGAAGCCATCCTGGTCTGATTGGGGTGATCTCTAGGGACCAGCCTTGATCTCACCTGGTGTCTTCAGCGAGGATTGTTTACCTTTCGATGAGGTGGTCGTACTCCTGGAAACGGCCACTTCACCTTCAGGTTGATTTTGTGCTTGATTTACTGGGTTTAGTGGTGAGCTCACGGGTTCAGCTACTTTTTATCGGCAATAACTTTGTCCATACGGATGAGACATTAATCCATCCCTCCATCCGCCACGGAGCCCAAAATTGAAAGCGTCAACTTGACGCCCAGGGTTACCGGATAGCTATAGACTGTCAGGCGGCCTACAGCATGAGCGAAGGAAGCAATCTCCTCACTACGCACCTACCATCCCACAGTCTTTCCTGTTTGCCCTCTGACGGAACAACGCAGCCGATTGATTGGAAGTGGGTATTCTCCAACCACCCGTCTAGTCGAACTCCAGGCCAAAGTGGAGTATTGATTTCACGCCCCCGCAGGTGATGCTTCCTCTCTGCCACCAGCATTCCTTCATACGACAAAACGGGTCGCCACGCACGGCATAAACAATTAGGTTGGTAATTAGCCTTAAGCCACTGGCTGCCATGCAATTGACAAGCCAGGGCTCGCGCAGCCCCTTCACCACAACAAGGTACCAACCATATTTGAGAGGGTAATAAGTTCCCCTTTAGCTAGTGTAACTTTCGACTTAGATAAAGTAACGACAAACATCCAATATAAAAACTACTTCCCGGGCAAACATCCCGCTGGACATAAGACTATAGAATGGACATTGGCTGTTGCATGACAAATTATAGCATAATGCAATTGTGTTAATTAATGATGTATTTATATTAAATTAATTTAAATAACTGCGAGCTAGTGAATAAAATATTCTTTCCTATTAACTGAGACTTATACATAAATATATATTTTTAGGTGGATTGCGGTACGACTTATTACAGGAAAAAGAGATCAGTGACAACTGACGGTTCGAAAGTGACACCTGTCAACAGGAGCGAATTCAACGGACGCACCAACACGAAGATCGTTGATAAGAAACCCCTGGAATTCATCATAATTGTTAGGGGCGCCGATACTAAACCAGACAGATTGGTTTACGGTGAAAATAATAGGATATTGGTGGCAGGATACGGTAAGTCGAAATCACAAATGAAATTACAATAAAAGAAAAACAAAGAAAAAAAAACAGAAAGCATTAATTTATATAAGCAATAATTATTTAATATGTGTTCCAATAATGATATTTGTATTTTTGTGTGTTCATGTTTTGTTTTGTTATTTCATTGTTGTGGGACTGAAAATTAGAAAAAAAAAACTTACGGTTGCGGTTTATTAGAAAGAGATAGCTATATAGAAAGGTGAAAACTATCGATCTGAATTAGACGTAAATATGTACTTACATTTCTTATGTGTTAAATAAAAAAATATCGGCCTAAATTTAAAAAAAATATGGCGAATAATAAAAATTCACTAATTTTTACTGAAAATGTAAAAAATATTTATTATGGGAAATAAATCTTGCCATAATAAATAATATAAGTATTAAAAGAGATAAAGATCGAATATTCGATCCATGCAATTGATCGAGCCGCTCAATCTCTATAAGCGGCTCGATCTTTTTAATCGGCAATCGAGCCGATCGACTCGATATTTCTGATCATCTCTTTTCGAGCGGCTCGATACTTCAACTGATTTGATTGATCGATCTTTGAGATGATCACTCTTGGCCATCACTATAAAATATAATGTAATTAATATGTCATCACATATTAATTCCATGCGATGATGTAATTTGAATGTAAAATTTAGTGAAATTCTTGAATTTTTATTGCATATGTCTCTGTTGCCAAAAATATAGATTAAAAATGACATATTTTCATTGTTTATCGTAAATGTTTTATGGAAAAACGGTTTATTAAAATACATTTTATTTAATCTGACGAAATTCCTGTATGTGTTAAGATTACTTTAACGTGTAATACAATATTGTCTATTGACTATGTCATCAATGTAACACGAATTAGTAACTACCAATTACTATATAGCTATTTCCTTCTACTAAGAAAATATACAGTAAGTTAGTATATTTACTGACTAACTGCATCTCAATTTTAAACTTTAAATGAGTAAAAACATTTTGAGTTATAGTTTAAATTTAAATTTAATTGAAAATGTATTTTATTTATATTTTTGTTATTTGTTGTGATTAACATTTACCAAATCACTGCCTGATGATTAATCTCAATTATGTTACAGCTAAATTTTAAGGTATTTTAAGGTAATGAATTAATAATATTAATTCGCTGTTTTGTAAATATTTAATTGTGTTCAAGCCACGTTTGTATTATCCATAATGTATTATCTACCTAATATACCAATAAATTTTTTGTATCGAAAACATCGTGACGTTAATTTTTCTATCATTTCGTATAACAATTTAATTTTTTAGATTACCTAAGCAACGAAGTTTGCTTTGATTACTCCCTGCTAATTGGTTTAGTGATAACGTGGATCCTGATACAGATCATCATGGTGGTCAGTTGTTTTCTGTTGATAAGGAAATACAAACGGCACTACGAAAACCAGTGCCTGAATGAGTCTTTGGAAGAGCTTCACAAAAACTTCGGCCTCGGATTCAGCAATCTGGAAGGGAACAGGAGGGTTCATTTCGCGGATGGTCACCTTACTTAAGCAAAATCTTAAACACTCCTTCATGTAACATCGAATCGAACTAGACTCCATTATTATTAATTATCGTTTCTGCAAAATTGAATGAAAGGACATTGGAAAGAATGATGTTTACACTTGTGATAATTATTTTTTAATTAAGCGATATTTATTTAATTTATAGATATACGTCAATGTACAGAATATTTGTTTTCCCTGGAAGAGGCTAAGTACTTTTTTTAGAAAAACAACAACATTTTTTATTATTACAATACGTTTTTAGAATAGGGAGCTATGTCTAGAAACCAGGGTATAAAATGTGGACAAATTAATTTTTCGATTAATGAAAACACTTTTTTAACTTTGTTTATATAACTGAAATTTATTTAGAGACTATAGTTTCGACGCCATTATCAAACTAACAGTTTGATATGGTCTAACAAAGTGGCAGCCTTAATTTTTTTAGTAATTTATTATTTTTTTAGTACTTAGTAAATTAAATTAGTTTTCATTTTTAATATTACAATTATATCCAATTAAACAATTTGTTTATATAAATATTTAACATTTTATTTCATATCTTGTAAAACGTGTAATTCCAAATACAGAGTGTTGAATTGAATTTCGCTTGATAAGGATTTCAATGTTAAATTCTTAACGTTTAAATATTGGATCCTTAATTATCTTAGAGACCCCTACACCACCATTATGGTAGATGGGGATTTTAGATTATATATAATTATTTTAGAGAAAAAGTGTAAATATGTTTCTTGTAGAGAAAAAATACTGTACAAAATCATATCATTACTTATTTTCTTACTTTCCATACAAAGGGGAAATCGAGTAAATTAAAAACCACTATTTTAGCAAAAATGGATGGTGCCTTGGAATTGTTGAAACAAACAGCCGTTGATTGTTAGAATTTGAATGGAAGTATTTAATTAAATCTAAGTTACTATTGTGTATCTGTTGAATGAAAAGATCCAAATGCTAAAATGGTACAATTACGGTAATAGTGCACGTACAGTATGTGATATGTTTTGTGTAGAATATCTGAATCGGCCTTTTCAAAACCACACTACTGTTGAACGACAATTCCAAGGCACCACTTATTTTTGCTAAAATAGTAGTTTTCATTTCTCCTTTGTATGAAAAATAAAAAAACAAGTAATGATATACACTATTTTTTTACATATTCACACGTTTCCTCTAAAATAATTAAGGGAGCCAATATTTAAACATTAAGAATTTAACATGGAAATCCCTATGGTACGTGAATTATAAATAAATAAAGAATGAATAAATAATAAAAAGACACAGCCCGTCCACTGCGCGCTGTAAACTCAACAAATAATTAAGTCGCCGCATTCCATAGCTCTCTTTCTATAAACGCACTGACTATAATTAGCTACAAATTAACCCTCTATTGCACAATCTTCATAATTGAAAACACAATTTAAGTACGCGATAGATTTATAGTAATGCAATATAGGGTTAAGAAAATTAGTATTATAAGATTTTATAAGCTTCTGATAATATTATGTCTTCAGCAAAATAATTTTATTGTTAATCAAAATTAAAATAAGGAAAGTAATTTAAAGTTAGAAATTAATTTAAAAAATCAAATTAATGATTGAAATTAAGCGATAGTTTCAGAATCAGTGGTGAATTTTCTAATAGGCTAAGTAGGCTGAAGATTACAACGGCAAATTATGTACGTAATATTGACTTTTTACAATATTTATATGTATTGAAATTTCTGCAGTAAAAGAGAATTCATTCGAAATATTCATTACGTATTTAAATATATTTTATATTTTTTTTTAGTTTGTTTATCATTTATCACTTCGTGGAACATGATTGTCTCACTAGTGTTAGTGAAATTATCAACATTCATATATTTTCAAAAATTGTGCAAAGGATTGCACACTAGAGATTTTGCCTGCGGTCCAATTGTTTGTGTTTAAATTCACTAGGCAAAATGTTTCAGCTTACCAATAGCCAAACCGTAAATCCGCCACTGTTGAGAATATGTAATGTTGATTTAAATTCGATTAGTTAGAGAATAACAATTGAGGAAAGATAAATAATTTTGAGCATGTTTTGTATTTTTTGTATATTCTATTTTTTATATTGCACAGATTGTATTTTTGTATAATTGTTTAACAATGTATATTATCCCAATAAAAATTATATTTCATTACATCCAGGTGCATATCTATTTCGTTCCTGCAAAAGAAGAAAATATAATTAAAGGTTTTTGCATTTTCATATAAAGATAAATACTGTAATATTTCGTTACACAATTTACCTTTTTATGAAAATGTTTATAAAAAAACGCATAAACCAAAACTAGTAAAATCTAGTCGCGCGATGTAAATCCACTTTAATTTGAATCTGATATCAAAACTAATTACTGTTGTTGCTTAATACAAGTTTCAATTCAAAATCTTGTGGCGCGATATAAAACTGCTCTTTCATTGCAAAATCCTGACATCAAAACTAATTTCCGTCGTTGAAACAGATACCAGGGAAATAAATAATATCAATAATTATCGGCCTATATCAATTCTTCCGAATTTTGCAAAAATATTTAAAAAGTCATATATTTCACAGCGAAAGCATGGTTTTATAACAGGGCGATCAACAGTAGCTAATTTAACTATTATTACTCAATATTTGCGTGACACTTCAGATAATCGTAATGAAGTAGATTTAATTTATACAGAGTTTACTAAAGTTTTTGACAATATAAGCAATAATATACTTTTAAACTCGAATCATTTAGTCACTGTAATCCTATCTAAAGTAGCAAACAATATATGTAATTTTAATGGATTTAAATCACACCAGCTTATATTAATCTCAGGGGTCCTTCAGGGATAAAACCTTGGACCATAGAAAACCTAAACGTTTTACCTTCTAATATATACAAAAGGAAATTTTAGTGACCCTTGTACTTTATTTTATTTATTAATGGCTCTATTACTTCTATGTCTTGTAAAACTTTAGCTTTTGTGGATGACATCAAAATATACTCTACAATAAATAATTTGAAAGATTACTTGTATTTATAATATAATCGGAACTAAATGTATGACTAATGTTGTCATAATAATTTGTTCATAAATCACAACAACTATATCATATACAAAAATAAACACACGTTTGATTCAATTATCAATTAATGGTGACCTTTTAAGTAATAATAAATCAGTTAAGGGCTTGGGTGTCACTTTTGACATTTTTTCAAGATTTAGTGAAAATTTTTAAAAACGCTACAACAAATCATCCCGACTGAGCTCATTATATAAGGGGTTATATTGCTTTGAATATAGTTGGAGTAGTTGTTTAGCTGACGTGCTGGTTATTTCACTGTCGCTTTCAATTCATGCGTGTTAAATCAAATAAAAAGCGTTTAAAAATAATTTACTGAAATGAATGATTAATTAATTATTATTTCAAACAAACATCCATTGAAACAACCACTTCTTGGGCAAATACCCCGCCCTTAATTGAACTACACAATGAACATTTGCTGTTGCATTACAAATAATACAAATATTTATGTAATATAATTTTTTTGATTCAAGAATATTCAATGCAAAGAAAAACAACGTTAAACGTTTTCGTACTAGTTTTTGGGCCATGCTTCCAGACTTAAGAATGATAAACTTTTTTTGAATTGTACGCAGCTCTTGTGCCTTTATTCCCGAAATACACTTTTCTATCACTATTTGTATTTCATGATACAAAATGACTGATAAAATCTATCGTATGCGGCTAGGAGCGCGTAAACTTTTTCTGCTAAATCGGTTATTGTACTATTATTAAGCCGGTACGATTTTGATTCTATTGTTCCTTAGAACATAGTGTTCCTTACAATTATATTGCACAGTTTCCAAAGTATCTTATAAGCGCTAAATAATACATCTTTTCAAACTGCAAAGGTAGTATGCCCTAATAAAAAAGCATCTGAGATTTCCAAAATCAATAGCTATAATTGATTTTGGACTCAGATACTACTACAAAATTAAATTGATGCAAAGAAACGAATCATAACTTTGTACTCTTATGATATTTTCAAAGTAATTTTGGAAAATATCGCAATATAGGCCTCCATAATCCTCAGAAATCCGGGACTATTCCGTACTGGAAATATAACGTTTAACGCGTAAGTTATTAAATAACTTCACATTCTATGTATCAATATATCTATTATAAAAGCTGCTTATACTGTGATGATAAAAATTAACGTACGCATTAAACTTAACATTTCGCTTAAAGAATAATCCCGATCATAATTTAAAATAGTCGGGTGGTTTTCGTAGAGTGTGAATAAAAGAAAGAAAGTATCAAGGTAGATCGAGTGACACATATATACATATGTGTAAAGGTATGCTGAACTAGCGCCTCACATAGTTTCAACGCCCCCCTTGCTTCTCACCTCCCTTTCGGTCATTCAGACCTCGTGACGTAGATGAATTCGAATATTTTCGCGCGTACACCGGCGAAAACAAGCATAACCTATTTTCACATTGCGTGCTTTCTACTTCTTCGTTTATGCCCGTTCATTGTTTCATTATTTAGTTATACTTTGGTCTTTCAGCGACCATGTGAAAAGTAAATTTGAAAATTGTTATCACCGGGCGTAATACATTAATTTGTTTGTCGGCGGGACATTACACATTTTTGTATTATTTTATTACTTTGATCCACAATATTTTAAAATGTTGCACTCTTTAGGTTTTTACACAAACAAATGCACATACTATGGTAACTGAGTAAAAATGCTAATAACTAAATTCATTACTACACTGTATTATTATAAAAAAAAATACATTTTTATAAGCATTGAAATGGTCACATCGTGACTGAAATATGCATTTGCAATCAATAAATTTTATGAAGGAAGAAGACTCAATCTTTAATTTACTCGTACACTTTTATTTGTACGCAATAAATACAACTTAAGTAACGACTTTTGAGGTTATTGTTTATTATAATTTTATTACGATACAAATATTAAACAATTTAATTAATATTAGTATTTTTATTTTAGTAATAAATATAATAAAATAAAACGAAAATTAATTAAATTAATATAACCTAAGGCCGTATTCTAGTTTAGTCGATAACGACTCAAAACGAAGATGGAGCGATTCCAAACAACGGTTGAAAGAGAGAAAACTCCGATTCGATATCGTTTAATTTATTATTCGATAGCTATTTTAATCATATTTAAAGCGTGCGCAGTGAGTTAATGTGACGTCATGAGGTCTCCCATTAAATTCCCCCCACTCTCAAATTTTCTATTCCATCTATCCTTTATACATATACTCAAGCGTCGTTGGAAAGTATATAAAATAATAAAACAGTCTTATCTCAGAATAATTTACTTAATTATTAAAGAAAGGTTTTGCTACTTACTTAGAAGTATTTCTGCATTGAATTATTAAATATAAAAAGAAACAATTAGGAGCTAAGTTTCTCTTTTTAAATTTATGACAGATCTATCAATGCGCATAACATTCTACACAACGAAAATTCTTTATATCGAAACGCGATCAATAGGTGGCGACATCTGTGTTTGCATAATTACAATTCAATACTCGATAAATGCGACAGAGGGCGCTTCGTCTGTATGACTTGAAACAGTTCACTATCTCTGTACAATCTATGATTTTATAACCTACAAAAACTTTACACGGAAAGTACGGAAATCCTATAATAATAAACATTATAAATAAAAACTCATTCGAATAAGGGTTAATTTTAATGAGACTTAAATAATTGTAAAGGATGGAAGGGAACATTAGCTATAAGATTGAATTAGATGATTTCAATAACGTATGCCGGACTTGTCTTGAAAAATCCAGCACTGCTAGGAAGTCTTTTAATGAAGCAGTATTTGGAAATAAATCGGTTTTTTCGTTGTTGGAGAAATTTATTTCTATGCAGGTAAAAGAAATCAGTATTGTGTAAATATTATTTAAAAAAAAAAACTTTGTATCGGAAACAGCTCACAGGATAATTTCATGTGAAGCTGTCTACGACCAATGAAATACAACACATGACGTTAACTTGCAATTATTTATTACCTTGGCAGTTGAGCCTCGCTGAATTTAACGTGTGGGCCTCCACTCCTTTCTATTATTGCAGTATACAAATAAAGTGTTTTATTGTAAACATAATTTTAATTCCTTTTCGATTGGATTTTAATTTCCTTTTTGTCTGCATGAAATGTTAAAATTAACATAACAGTGGGTACAGTCAGCCCCTCCACCATGACCAGGCTGTATATTGTGTCTCATAAGTAAAATTAACAAACACTATTCATTATCGTCGCCTATTTCTTCCTATTTCATTTATTATTTTTCCAGGAATTGGAATGTGATTACTTACCTCAAAGTTTATGCAATGAATGCGTGTCAAAATTGGTAGAATTTTATAAATTTGAAGAAAAATGTGTGAGAAATGAGCGGATACTTTTAGGATTACATAAAAAGCTAGTGAGTGGTGTATTAGAATATTCGACATCAGGAGGAAATAATTTTGAAAGTGAAGATGAAGAAGTTCTTTCCTCAATTAAAATAGAAGAAGAAGTAATTCAAATCCCAACAAATGCAGCAGAAGAAAAATGTGATCCTATATCAGAAGATATATTTCCTGTATCTGAAATCCCAACAATAACAGCAATAGAAAGTGCTCATCCTGTGTCAAAGAAAATTTTCCGTTTAGTTGAAATTCCAATAAAAAATGCTAATCCTGTGTCAAAAGAAATGTCTCCTGTAATTGTCCCAACAATACTAGCAAAGGAAAATGGTGATCCGGTATCAAAAGAAATTTCTCCTGTAATTGACCCAACACTACCGGCAAAAGAAAATGCTAATTCTCCTTCAAAAAGTAAATCTGTATCAAAGAAAAATTTGAAAATTAAAAATGGCATTAAATGCATATATTGCGATGTTGTTTGTGCAAGCCAGATTGCTTTAATCGAACATAAGAAAGAAGCAAAGCATCCGAAAAGGAGGATGTATGTCTGCACGGAATGTGGAAAATTGTTTACCAACACTAAGTTGATACAGCACATGAGATCTCACACAAAGGAAAAACCTTTCGTGTGCACTGTTTGTGGCATAGGGTTTTCTGTTAGAGGGAATTTGAATAGGCACGTGATGACACACACGGGGGAAAAGCCGCATGTTTGTGATATCTGCGGAAAAGGTGATTATGTTTGTAATATCTTAATAAATTCATTAACGCTGAGAGGAGAAAATGAGTCCAATGAAATCTACTAAATTGCTGTTAAGGCATAAGTAAAAAAAATTAAGCTTTAATTTTTTGTTCTGACATAATCAGAACAAGAATGGTAAATCTGGGTATTTAAATCGTCACACTAAATTTCTGTTCTAATATTTCTATAGTTCGGATAAGTAATTAATGTACAAAGTGAAAACATTTTTTTTTCTTTTTGTAGGTTTTATACAATCAAACGCTTTAGTGGTCCACAAGGCGATGCATATCCGCAAAGAAAAAAGTGACGGCCAAGCCTTGAATCTAGTGTGCAATTATTGCGGTCGGAGTTTCAAACATGAGGCTCGATTTAACACTCACTTAATCCGGCATTTTTCTATAGGTAGAAAACAAGAGAGGAACGATAAAGTCGAGAAACCGAAAGAGTACCTGTGTGAAATTTGCAATCGCGCTTACAAAACCAAAAATCAATTAAGGGTCCATTCATTGACTCATGGGGAAAAGAGGTTTTTATGCTCACACTGTGGGAAGGCGTTTAAGACTAGTGCAGCTCTGGACTCACATGAGAAGGTAAATGATTTTATTTTAAGGTGAAAGTAAAATTTTATACATAACGACAATATGAGAATGTGGAATAATCTGAAATGAAATTCAATTAATTGAAAAAATAAACAGATAAAAGTCTGTATGTATTTGATTTATATTGAAATGAGGAAGACAATATATGAAATTGAGATGTTGATAGAGAATTTATTGTATAAAGGATAGAAAATTATAAGAGATCGTAATTTCAATGAGGCTAATAGATTTTCTTGTTTTTTTTTTTTGTTAAATTCCTTAAAGAAATTTTAACCCATTAACATTTTAAAAAAAATTTGGGTTTTGTCCACTCCGTAATGGAAAAAATGCAGTATTTACGAAATACCATCTATAGAAATTTATAATAATGGATTTAATCTTTAATTAAAAATACATAGACAATATCACAGAGCTGTCTCACCGTATTGATACAGTGTCTTGATCAAGTGAAATGGAAAAATCAAACCCCAGCTGTGAGGGGATTAGATTGAGTTGTAAGACAGATTGATCCGAAAAAAATCAATCATAAAATATAATAATAAATATTTTGGTTATTACATCTTTTTATTCAACCTTTCCAATTAATTTTTAATTAAAGTTATATTTATTCAGAAAATCATGCATGAAATGTTTTCATCTCAATAAAATAATATTCCTGAATTGCAAATAGTTTCTAAAGAGACAAGACCACGATCGAAATGTAATATCATCCTTCCGAGCTAATATTATATAATTCTTTTAGGTGCACACTGGAGAAAAACCCTACAAATGCACCATATGCAAAAAGGCGTTTGCACAAATTTTCAGCTTCAACGTGCACATGTTAACACACACCGGCGAAAAACCCTATGCTTGCGACATCTGTGGTAGAACATTCAAACAGTCCACGCACCTGATGTACCACAAAAGGACACACAGTGGTGAGCGGCCATACAGCTGCTCGTTTTGTGAAAAACGTTTCACCTTTAAACATAATTTAACGGTCCACATCCGCACTCACACTGGTGAAACCCCTTTTGTTTGTTCAGAGTGTGGGCGAGGGTTTCATGATTCGAGCAACCTGAAGAAACATCTCAAAGCCCACAAGCAAATTGAAGAACAATTAAACTCTGAAAATATAAGTGATGCTGGAAATAAAACTGAACTGAATCAAAATGAAAATTTAATTTCTAAAAATGATTCAAGTAATGATTTATGAAGCCCAACAAAGGGAAATTTTATTGTTTTATAAAGTGTACATATTTCAGGTGACTTTTTTTATTTCACTATTTTTATTTATTTCACCTAATTTGTATAGCCATGTAAATACAAATTATATGAAGATGAGAAGATTGAAATCACTATATACTCCTATTTACAAGGATTTATTGTTTTTTAACAGTAGAAGAGGAAAAATCCATAAGATTCCTTATGGGTTTTTTATCAGAAAACTACCACACAAAAATTAATTAAGAATTGTATTTTCTGTACTAATATATTTTTAATATTCCTAAATAATTTGTGATTTTTTCTAGTTTCTCACCCATTTCCATGTTTTTTTTTTGCCTTAACAAATTATGTAAAAGTGATCTGAAATGCATTAAAAAATGTTTTGTATCGTTTTTGCCCCTAATTAATTTAGTACAAAATGTAGATTTCAATGGTTTACAAAAATTGTTTTTGGTTTCTGTAAACCATTGAAAATGATCATAATTGAAATGTAGATTTTTAGTATATCGCCGCGTTCTTCAGGTAGATCCATGGAGCCAGAAGGTCCTGCTGCTCCAGATAAACCCATGAGGTCCCTTTCCCCGTGTAATCCCAGACCTCCAGGATAACCTAAACAAAAATATCTTAATTGCGGAACTACACTGGATGAATTGTTATTTTAATTCACTGCTCTATGCGTTGTTAATTTTTGTAAATAAAAAATGTAATTTTTCCGAAAACCACGGTTCCTGACGAGCTCCACCATCACAAAAACTGCACTACTTGCTGGGCAGTGCAGTTTAGAAATACCTAAATTAAATCCCTATTAATACAAAGAGACGAATCACAACTTTGATACTTTAGGCCTTCATAAACTACAGAAGTCATAATTTAAAATGGTTGAGTGGTTTTCGTAAAACGTGAATAATACATAGAAAGTAATTAAAATAATCTTAAATGGGATTCTAAATGAAACGATATTGCGATAGCTTTCTATCAACCGTTGATTGGCATCGCTCCATCTTCGTTTTGAGTATTTGACTAACTAGAATCCAGCCTCTTATCTCAGAATAATTTACTTAATTATTAAAGAAATGTTTTGCTACTTACATTTGCTCATTTGAAATATTTGTGCATTGAATTATTAAACATTACCTGACATCCTGTGTGGTAGAAGGGTTATAATAATGATTATTAAACATAAAAACAAACAATTAGCGGCTACATTCCTTCTTTTAAATTTTTGATAGTGTATCTACTAATTTTCTATGGATATATCAATGCGCATAACATTCTACACATCGAAAGTTCTTTACATCGAAACAGGGATTAGTACGTGGCGTCATCTGTACTCAATCTCGTTAAATTCAACTGTACAAGTTGTACACCCTAGAATAATAAACACACTACAACTTGAAACTCTATGATTTTATAACCTAAACAACTTTACGTGGAAATCCTAGTATAATAATTAAAAACTATTTGAATTAGGATTAATTTTAATGAAGCTTTTCAAAAAATATAAAGGATGGAGACGAATATTAGTTGTAAGATTGAATTAGAAGATTTTGATAATATATGCCGGACTTGTCTTGAAAAATCAAGCACTGCTAGAAAGCTTTTTAATGAAACAGTATTAGGAAATAAAACGGTTTTTTCGTTGCTGGAGAAATTTATTTCGTTGCAGGTAAAAAAAGGGTAATACGAACATTTTATTTTTAAGAAAACACTTTAATCTTTGTATCCGTCATTGATACACTCACAGGCTAAATTAGATTAATATTAAGTAATTAGTCAGTGGGTCTTCGAAACCTGGGCCCCTATTCCTGAAATTGATCGAACGTTTCGATCGTATGAAATCTGTCATTTAGATAGGAATTTACATGTGAATTTGACAGTTGCGTACGACCAATTTCATGCGATCGATTTTAGGAATAAGGCTCTTGGGCCAATAAATTCACAGAAGTTACACAAAATTCTTGAAATGTGCAATTTGAATGGTCATATTACTTTTGTTTCAAAGATAAAAGAAGCCCATAGCAATTTAAATATAATGGTCACGATTAGAGAATTTTTTCGCTATAGCAGAAAGTGTTTGATGTTGCCAGAATGAATGAATTTAAAATATTTTATTCCGATTTATATGGTTATATTCACTTCTTTTTGAAGATATATATTTTACAATAAGAAATTGTTTATAAAAACATTGTTTCAGTGGAGAGAAGTAAGAAATTAAAAGTTAAATTATTTAATAATTTATTTAAATATTTCATATTTATAAAATTGTAAAATGTTTTTTTTACAAATGGTTTTTCTGACTATAAAATTTATTATTTTTTCAGGAATTGGAATGTGATTATTTACCTCAAAGTTTATGCAATGAATGCATTTCAAAATTGGTAGAATTCCATACATTTGAAGAAAAATGTGTGAGGAATGAGCAGATACTTTTAGGGTTACATGAAAAGCTGGTGAGTGATGTATTAGAATATTCGACATCAGGAGGAAATAATGTTGAAAGTGAAAATGAAGAAGTTCTTTCTTCAATTAAAATAGAAGAAGAAGGAATTCAAATCCCAGCAATTGAAGCAGAAGAAAAATGTGATCCTATATCAGAAGAAAATGTTGCTGTATCTGAAGTCGCAATAAAACCAGCAAAAGAAAATGTTCATCCTGTGTCAAAGGAAATATTCTATTTAGTTGAAATTCCAACAATACCAACAAAGGAAAATGCTGATCCCGTGTCAAAAGAAATGTCTGTTGCAATTGACCCAACAGCACCGGCAAAAGAAAATGCTAATCCTCCTTCAAAAAGTAAATCTGTGTCAAAGAAAAAATCGAATGTTAAAAAAGGCGTTAAATGCATATATTGCGATGTGGTTTGTGCAAGCCAGATTGCTTTAATCGAACATAAGAAAAAGGCGAAGCATCCGAAAAGGAGGATGTATGTCTGCACGGAATGTGGAAAATTGTTTAGCAGCAATAAGTTGAGAGAACATATGAGATCTCACACAAAGGAAAAACCTCACGTGTGCACCATTTGCGACGCAGCGTTTTCTGTTAGAGGGAATTTGAATAGGCACGTTATGACACATACAGGAGAAAGGCCGTATGTTTGTGATATCTGCGGAAAAAGTGATTATGTTTGTTATATCTTAATAAATTCAATAAGGCTGAGAGGAAAAAATGAGTTGTGTGAATTATAGAAAATTTTTATTGCTGGCATTCGTTTTTTCCCCTCTTTTATAGTAAAAAAATAAGCTTTTTTTGTTCAGACATAATCAGAATAAGAACAGCAAATCTGGATATTTAAATCATCACACGAAATATCTTTTCTAATAATTCTCTGGTTCTGATAAGCAATTAATGTACGGAATTAAAACATGTTTTTTTTCTTTTTGTAGGTTTTATACAATCGAACTCTTTAGTGGCACACAAGAGGACGCACATCAACAAAGAGAAAAGAGAGAGTAGTGTTGGAAAACAAATGAATCTGGTGTGCAATTATTGTGGGCAGAGTTTCAAAAATGAGCGACGTTTCAACACTCACTTAATCCGGCATTTTTCTGCAGGTAGCAAACAAGAGGGGAATGATAAAGCCGAAACACCTAAAAAGTACCTGTGCGAGATATGCAATCGCGCTTACACAACCAAAAAACAATTAAAGGTCCATTTATTGACTCATGGAGAGAGGAGATTCTTATGCTCAGACTGCGGGAAGGCGTTTAAGACTAATGCGGCTCTGCAAACACATGTGAAGGTGAATGATTTTATTTTAAGGTGGAAATAAAATTTTCTATATAGCCACAATACATGAAATAATCTGAAATGAAATTCAGATATTTGAAAAAAAAAAATAGATTAAAGTCTATATTTGATTAATATTGAAGAAATCTGTAATGAGGAAGAAAATACATGAGATTATAACAATGGTCGCGTTCAGGGAATTTTTAGACATGTAGCGCTACAGCCACACATAAAGCGGTACTGTTCAGGGATACCGCTTTCGTAAAGTGCTTAAGCGCTACAGTTCCCTGAATGCGACCATTGATATGTAATTTAGTGTAAAAAGAAGGTTACAAGAAGTGGTTGTTATCACGTAATCGTTATATTCAATAATGAGGGCTATTCTGTAAGGGAAATGTTAACGTGTACGTTATTTTGTATCATCACACTGTAAGCTGAATTTTAAATAGATATATACATAGAATGTAAATTTATTTAATAACGTTCACGTTAAAATTAACTTGTCCCATTCGGAATAGCCACAAATTTCAATTAGGATTTTTTTTTGTATTAAATTCATAAAGGTAATTTTAAAGGGAGTGGAAATGTGATGTTCAATTCATTTGAAAAAACTATCATTCCGAGAGAGTTGAAATTTTGACAGCCTATATAAATCATAATTCTAATTAAAAATGTGGGCTTACTTTTTTTTAAAAAAATTTTATTCGGAGATATAAAAAATGTATTGTTTAAACTTTTAAAATTAATACTCCCATATTATTAAATATTAAAAATAATTCTATTCTGAATATAACCTATGAGTTTCATCAAGATATGATAACACATGTCGAAATGAAGTTGAAATTACTTTTGTAAAAATTTAGCGCAGTAAAATGAGCCGCTTTGCGAATCTAGCTTTCGTTCAGCGCTTGTGCACTCGTTGCCAAAATTGGAGCATACATGAATCGATGCGGCGCACCATTTGGCAAAATCGTTTGCGAGCGGCCACAGGGCTAGAGGGGACATGAAAAATAAAACTCGAAAATTAAACAATCTTTTAATTGCACCTCATTCGACATGCATTAAAACCTAGGATCCTAGTTTATTGAAACTATTATATAAATAACAACCCTGCAATTAATTTGTAAAGTTGAACAATTTGAAATGAGTAAAATACGGCGAAAGAATGCACTACATAAAAAAATATATATTACAGTTATTATAAAAGATAATGATCTCAATTATTTATTTGAATGAGTATGTATATTGTACTTTAAAATGCCGCAAGATGGAGCCGAAAAAAAGATCAAGTGGATTGATCCTTTTAATCAATCACTCCAATCACTATTTCTTTCTAGTTATATTTGTTCAGAGAATCGATTATGAAATTATGTAATCTCATTTACAGAAACAAGACTACAATCGAAATGTAATATCCTTCAAAACTAATATTATTCTTATTTTATACATGTATACTTCTTTTAGGTGCACACTGGAGAAAAACCTTACAAATGCACCATATGCGAAAAGGCCTTTACACAAATTGGCGGCTTCAAGGTGCACATGTTAACACACACTGGCGAAAAACCGCATGCTTGCGACATTTGCGGCAAAACATTCAAACAGTCCACGCACCTGATGTACCACAAAAGAATGCACAGCGGCGAACGGCCATACAGCTGCTCGTTTTGCGAAAAGAGTTTCGCCATCAAAAACAACTTAAAAGTACACATCCGCACTCACACTGGTGAAACCCCTTTTGTTTGTCCAGAGTGTGGGCGGGGCTTTCATGATTCGAGCAACATGAAGAAACATCTCAAAGTCCATAAGCAAATTGAAGAACAAGTAAGCCATGAAAATGTAAGTGATGGAGAGAATAAAGATAAGTCAAATGACCTGAATCAAAATGAAAATTTAATATCTGAAAATGATACGGGCAAAGATGTATAAAGTGAATTTTTATTTTTTTTATATGCGCTATACAGGGTGAGTTTTTTTCGATGTTCTCTATGGGGATCTCGGAAACTATAAGAGATAGAAAAACGGTTAAATGGGGAAAGAAGTGTAGTTTTATAAGACGAATAAAATGACACTTTCAAAATATTTGAAAAAGTCAAGGGTAACTAGATATTTTGAAAAAAGTAAAATGTGTTAATTTTTTGAAATCAATATATCTCTATTATTATCATAGATAGAAAAAAACTGTAAAGGACAAAGTTGTAGAAAATTTTACAAAGATTAATAATAAAAAATCAAAAAAAAAATTTCGCCCATATTTTGGGAGATATGACACAAACTTACCTTTTTTTAAATGGAAACAATAGTTGGCTATGACTTTATTAAAAGGGCTATTTTTTTCCCTTTAATCCGATATAACATATGCCATAGTTATTTTTAAAATAAAATAAGTTACAGTCGTTTTTAATTTTGCCATACACCAAAAAATAGTTAGCCATGAAAAAGACAAAAGTAAAACAATTGCAGTTGTTTATTCTAAACACACATTAATTCATTTCCATATTTGGTTTGTTTCGATAAGTTTGTTTTGTATTTTTTTGGTGTTGTAAGTTTTTTAAAGTGATAATGAATTTTTCCAATGAAGAAAAGCGTGATATGCTTGTTTGTTACATTCAGTGTAATAAAAACGCTGCGGATGCTGCAGAACAATATTATAATCAATATATCGATCGTCGGCAGCCATCTTTACCAACATTGAGAAGAATTTACCACAATTTGGGTGAGTACAGATCCTTTACAAAGCCGAAACTTGAAAAAAAAAAACTAAATTAATTATGTTTCGGAAATAAACGTATTAGCATTGGCGATGATGGATCCATCCACATCGACCAGACAAATTGCAACAGAAGCAAGCATATCTCAACGGACTCTAGTACATAAATATCACCCATATAAGGTATCAATTTCACAAAATTTACATGACGGTGATACCAATAAAAGAATGTAAAAGAATGGTCTTCTGTATGTGGTACAAAAACATGTGCCAAGAGGATAATACGTTCCCTACAAAAATAATTTGGACAGATGAAACGCGACCTATCCGTTGTAGACTTTTTTCTGTGGGGTTATGTGAAGAACAAAGTGTATCAACAATCATATCAATCCGTGTACTTGAAACATTTTATTCTATTGACAGAAGAAAAGTCAAAAAAGCCACAAATTCAATTTCAAAAAGATGTACTTTATGCCATAATAATAATGGTGGACTTTTTGAGCATCTTATGTAATATTTAAAATTTTCTTCTATTATTATTTTGATAATTTCGGAATTATTTTACTTTATGTTGCTTTTGACAAATCTAAAGAAAGATAATAAATTAAAAATTGATTTCGTTGCTATAAACAACCGCAATTGTTTTACTTTTGTCTTTTTCATAGCTAACTATTTTTTGGTGTATGGTAAAATTAAAAAACGACTGTAACTTATTTTATTTTAAATATAACTATGGCATATGTTATATCGGATTAAAGGAAAAAAAATAGCCCTTTTAATAAAGTCATAGCCAACTATTGTTTCCATTTAAAAAAAGGTAAGTTTGTGTCATATCTCCCAAAATATGGGCGAAAAAATTTTTTTGATTTTTTATTATTAATCTTTGTAAAATTTTCTACAACTTTGTCCTTTACAGTTTTTTTCTATCTATGATAATAATAGAGATATATTGATTTCAAAAAATTGACACATTTTACTTTTTTCAAAATATCTAGTTACCCTTGACTTTTTCAAATATTTTGAAAGTGCCATTTTATTCGTCTTATAAAACTACACTTCTTTCCCCATTTAACCGTTTTTCTATCTCTTATAGTTTCCGAGATCCCCATAGAGAACATCGAAAAAAACTCACCCTGTATATTTCTAGTGAAATATTTTTGTTTTACTACAATAATGCCTTTTTATATGAATTATATAAAGATGGAAAAATTAAAATCACTATATACTCTTCTTAACAAGAATTTTTTGGGCTGAAAAAGGGGAAAATCCATTTACAAAAACGGAGTGTCGGACTCCTCATAGGTTTTTACTAGGAAACTACCACACAAAAATTAATTAAGAATTATATTCTTAATGTTCCTGTGTAATTGGATATTAAATAATTTGGGATTTTAAAAGCTTTTTAGTTTCTTACCCATTTCCATGTTTTTTTTTTGCTTATAAACAAATTATCTAAAAGTGAATTGAAATGCATTAAAAAACGTTTTGTATACTTTACTTCACTTAATTTATTTAGTACAAAATGTACAATTCAATGGTTTTACAAAATGTTTTTTTGGTTTTTGGAAATTATTGAAAATGATCACGATTGAAATGTACATTTTGTACTAAATTAATTAAGTAAAGTATACAAATTTTTTTTGTCATTTATCATAACTTCACTCAACTCAAAAGTCATTATAATAATTTGTTTAAATTATATTAAATATTGAATCTTACGCTTAGACTGTAACAATAAGAATAGTTAGCACATTAAATTTAAAATTTCATGTCCAAAAATGCATTTCAATGCTGAATGAATGATTCAAGGACTTCAATCATGAGTATAGTTTGGGTCAATTGACAATCACCCCAGAATGAGAACGAATCTACAGAAAAGCTCCTTCCCCAGGTGCTTGTGAATGGATACACCTAAAAACTACGATTTGTAGATAAACGTAACATTTTCCAATAATCATTATTTGATAAATTAAATAAAAATCAAATCATATTTGTTTAATTTAGTAAGTAACTGTGACCAAGTGAATAAATACTCTTTTCTATTTATAATCTTTATTTGTGTAATTTTACATAATTAATTATTATTTACAATACGAAGGGGGGGGGGGGGGGGGGTTGAAGATATCCGCTGAAAAGGGGGGTTAGAGGGTAGTGTAGTCAATTGTTGTTCTGAGCAAATCTACCATCTTTAGAGTTAAGTTTCATCCTGATCAGATTAGTAAGGCATGAGCTATCGTTCAATTGATTCGTGGCTTTCAAAACTTTGAACCACCCACCTTACAGTCCAGACTTTGCCTCCTCCGACTATTATTTGTTTTTAACCAAAAAAAAAAAAATCTTCAAGGGAAGAAATTAAAGGACGATGAAGACTTCAAAGCAATGATAATTGAGCATTTTAAGCATTGGACATTTTTTAAATGGGATATTTAAGTTAATTCACAGATCAGAAGAATGTGTAGCATTAGGCAATTATATTGAAAAAGAAAACTTTTGTATTTGTCACCCCTCTTCCGCCTCATTCTGCGAACATCTTGACCTCGTCTCGTACATATATGTAAAGATATTGCGAATGGCTAACAACCAGCTGTCTTTCAGCAAGAGTTTCGTTCACTTCAGACAAATGATTTACCACTTACTGTTTCAAAACTTGTTGTTTTCCCATTACCTTCAGTGTCATCCTGAAGAAGGGATAAATTATAGTCCCGAAAGCTTGGTTCATACAATAAAAGTTTGAGAGAAATTTAATTCCTGCCTATTTTGGTCGCTTGCCCTGTAGGGAGTCCTCTCTCCAATCGCCCTTGTGTTTCAACCAGAAATACATTAATATTTATAAGCACATTTCTATTATAATCAGTGGAATTTAATACAAAACCATTACTTACTAAATAAACACAATTAGAAGATAATAAATCCAAATCCACTGTTGAGCGTGTTCGAAATATTTAACTTTTTATCCAAAAAAATCTGCTTCAACAACACAAAAACAGACACTCTGTAGCAGGGGGTTTACACACTAGTAACAAACTATTATAATAATGTAAAACTTTTAATATACCGCCAGAAAATTTTAAATATACCGCCAAAATTTTAAATTTGGCGCCCTTGTTGAAGAGGTGTACTCTGAAGGGTTGCTTATTTTACATTGAGTTGAGCATCTATGATTCGGATTTACTACGTTATACATAGATTTAGATTATATACTGCGTCTATGATATTATAGATACATTTCATTGTAGATATCTATATTGATGTGGTTTCCACTGCTGACATCTGTGTTCAAATAAAAGTAACTTCAAGCTGTAGAGCACCTCATTAGACGTCACGTGAATATTAGCATTGAAAAGAGAGAGCTGGAAATTAGATAAAGTCATGTTTACAAATCGTGCAATATTTTTTTTAATCAGAAAGTCATTCGCACCCGATCCCAGCAGGCGTTTCCTAGGTTAATATTTATTGTATTTTCGTTAAGTAACAAAATGGATATTGCAGGTAAATTCCTACAAAACAGAAACATATTGGTTATATTTTGATAAGGTTTACATTATTGTAATACGTTTAAAATTTATTTATAATATACTTAATAATAATGAAATTGAGACTACAATAAATAATTAATATCATTAATAATTATAATAGAAAATATGATGATTTAATTTAAAATGTTTTCTTTGCAGTTTGATTAAATTTTAAAATGTTGTGATAATAAATAACGAAAACTTTAATATAATTAATATTTCAACATAGGAAGTTCATAATATTTAAACATGTTTCGACAACAAGTGAAAATTTAATTAATCATAAGTAAATTTGTTTGTTTCACTACAATTTTACTTCATTCTTGAGAAGTTTTAAACAAACCAAGGGTCTTTAGTTTAATTATCAATATTAAATGGTCAATATTCGTGTTTATTATTGTAATAATAAAGAAATAATTAATACTTCAAAATAAAGTACCTAAAGAAATACAAATAATTTTATTAAATATTTGTTATATTTAAGTATTTATTGACCTCGACACCCAATACGGGTAAAAGAGGATAACATTAAGAAAGAAAAAAAGAAAGAAAGTATTTATTGAATAGTTTATTTGTTGAAACTGCATTCTTGTTTAGACAAAGTAAAACATTAATGTGTATAGTTTCAAAATTATTTTTATGTATATAGAAAATCTTTATTTCTGAGAGTTATATTAAATTACATTACAATACTTACAACATTACAATATTTTACAACAAGTTAAGCCTCAGAAAAGGATTATCGATCATTAGTCTTGCTGCCAATTATTTTAATTTTAAGTACTTATTTTATTTAAATGTAACAAATATCTATTAAAATGCTTTGTTACGTTTACATACTTACACAGTAAGTCTTTGAATACAGAGTAATTTAAGGAAATAATTAATTTATTACGATGATTACTTTTGAAATTGAAAAATATTTAATTTTCAATGGCATGGGTAAATGGAACTTTAATGATCCTTACAGAATGATGTAAAAAGGACTCATTAACAGACAAGATAATGTAATTCATTTTTAAAGATTTAATTTCAGTTGAAGTGCTTTAATATGACGAGATAGGATGGCTGTGCTGAGACATGGTCTAGATACCCTACAGGAAGGAAGCATTAGGGGCTTGACGAAGCCTATGTTGTATTGGCACCATTTGCACCTCCCACAAAACCTTAACCGTAGTACCTCAATATATGACCCATTTAATTTTTATTTTTGCAGTGTATTTCTAAACAATAATTTTACATTCATCGGCCTAATCCATTAGAAAATGAAAAACATATAAACAAATAAATCATTTGTTAAGTGTTGCAATAACACATAAAGGTTATTAAAGTGTAACATACACATTATTATTTAAATTCGCAACCTGTGAGTATAGATATTTTTAATGCAAAAGGCTGCTTAGACTGCAATGATAAAAAATAAAGTACACGTTAAACTTAACATATCCCTTACAAAATAGCCCCAATTATTAATAATCAAATTGAAAATACAAATTACAAATTAAATAATGCGATATAATAATAATAATTCCTTACACCTAACGGTAGAAAGGAAAAAGATTAAAAAAATAATAATAATAATAATCATTACTATTATTGTGTATATTACTGTGTAATTGTATTATCTATTTTGATTTAAAATTGTTTACTGAAATATTTCAGGCTTGAGGACAGCTTACAATGAAAGGACAAAGTTGTTAATGGAAGACAATTTATCAAACAAGGATCCCATTGCAATTTTTCATGAATGGTTTGATGAGGCGAAGAATGACAAAGATGTAATAGAACCCAACGCAATGTGCTTAGCGACCTGCACAAAGTAAATGTATATTTATTAAAAGAAGCATTTAATTCAATGTTCAACTACCGACTGAACTGGCTATTCAAACGTTAGATGAATGGTGGTTGAACATTTAATTAAATGAATTTAGTTTTCTGTTCTCATAAAGAGGACAGGTTCGCTTTCCTTTAGTGAACGAAACAACAATTCTTGCTCGTCAATTTTTTTAAAAATTATATAGTGATTTTAAAATTATACAATTTCTTTAAATAAATCATATTTTGATTAAAAACTTAAATAGGAAAATTTTAATTAATTAATATTAGAGATGAAAAAAGTCGATCTCTTCGATCTTGTTTATTACTACTAAATTAAATATACAATATTTTTTTTAAACATTACTTTAATATTAAGAGTAGTACCAAGTTTTTGGTATATATGTTATATACAAAAATAATTTTATATTTAGTATACAGTAAAAAAAGGAAGCACTTAAAACTTGTCACTATGAAAAAAAAAAAAAAAAGAATTAAAGATTGAATAACTTTAATTCTCGAGAATTTAAAGTTATTCAATCTAATCTGTGTTTTATAGGTTGATTTTTAATATTTTATTCATATTTATTTCATACAATATGAACTACCAACATCTAAATATTAAAACCATTAATTACTTGTCACTATTTTAAAATTACCTTAAAACGGTAATTGTGTCTAGTGTTGGGCAAAATCGAACATTTAAATAATCGATTTATTTGAAAATTATGAAAGATTAGTTTGAAAATAGTTCAATTAATTGTGAAAATAGTACTCATAAATTTTGAATGATACATCTCATAGAAACAATTAAATCATCATTTGCTTATTGAAAATAATCAATTATTTCATATTCGATTATAGCAATAATCGACTTTGCTCATCATTAATTGTGTCCAACATAAAATACATATATTTTTTGTAATCGGTAATGTACTTCAAATATTTAATAATTGTTGATAAGTGCTTATGTATACTGTATGTCAATTTAGTATTTTTAAATTAACAGACGTTTCTAAGCAAGTGTTTATAAAATAATGACAAAATTTAAAGAATCACTTTCTTTTTGTCTGAGAGTGTACATGAGTGAATACATATTTTAATACTGTTTGAAAATAGTGACTACAAAAATTCTTGCAAAATATTCAATAAATTTTATTAATTTTGAATTTTGAAAGTAATTGCTAGTTTTCATATTCATTTATTCTTCTATCTGGATACAAAATTATCTGTCTATATCTGTCAATAGTAGATCAGGAAAAAGTCTTTATCACCCAAAACTCTAGTAGTAACTATTTTCTTGTTTCACAATCAGCTAGGAATGAGAACGGAATGGAAACAGAAAAGATGGATTCCAGGATTTACAAGTTTCTATTCATAATCGCCCGGGGAGGGGCCTTATGGACTTTCTGCACACGATCCGTTCTTGTTCCCAGTCCATTCCCTTATTTGTCAATTTTAGCTTAAATTAATTTTAACTTAAAATTGTTCATTTACAAATTCTCGTTATTAACATTATTACATTTTGCCCAACACTAATTAATCGGGGCTAATCGCTATGGAAAATGTTACGTTAAAAAGTGCATTATTAATTAAATTCACATTCTATGAATAAATATATACTGGGTGCGGCAAAAGTCACTTAATTGAATTACATATTAATAAAAACAAACAATGACGGAATACAAAAACTTGGTTTATTATTAAAAATCAAAAATCGTATTGTAGTCGGAATTGTGACGTTGGTACCCTGGCTGCGCTGCTATCGGATGAACGACACAAGTATACTAAACTAGTCGTACATAAATATTTGTGATGGCGTTAACTGACTTTTACCGCACCTGGTATTACAAATGTTGCTTAGACTGTGATGATAAAAAATAACGTACATGTTAAACTTACAGAATAGCCCTGAATATCTATTAGAAACACATAGAAATACTAATAGATTTTATGAAGCAGAACATAATTAATTTATTTAAAAGACCTTGTGATTCCAGTAAAAATAAATTTACAATTTAATTAGCAATAAATCTAAGACTAATGGTTTTTCAAGGTTTTTAAAATTAATACCAATTTCAATTAAATTAAATTGTTTCTGTTCAACTCAATTGATTATTTATAGAAATAGAACATGATTCTATTTTATATGTGGGAAATTTTAGGGACGGAACCCCTTCTGCACGTTTTGTATTATGCAAAGGCTTTGGAAAGGATGGCTTCAAATTTTTCACTCATTACACAAGCCGGAAAGGACAGGAATTGGTAATTATTGATGAATATTATTAATACATTTTTTTTTTAATTTTATGGTTGTTAATATATTAATTCTTATGATCTTTGCTTGTGAACGATCAGATCGATTTTACTTAGTGATGGGCAAAGTCGATCTTTTATTATTGCTAAATTAAGTATATTATAATTTTAAGAATGTTACTTATTATAAAAATATCAAAAATAACTTCCCATTTATTAATAAACATAAATTTGAAGTTACTTTTTTGTTTTAAATACTTAAAATGACACATTTAGTAATACTCGATTACTAATATTATCCGATTTTGCCCAACACTAATTTTACTGAAGGATCTTTTATGATAGATATATTTTTTTTGATTGATCATTTCAGGTTAGTCTAATCTGTACTGCCCAATCTGTGTTAATCAGTCTTTCTGGCTCGATCACCTCATACAAGAATGCTAAATAATCATTATGATTTTTAATTTGTCTGTTTTTATTAACAATCTCTCACAACATATATTTCGAGAAAAAATCCTTTATTTTCATGGAAAATGTTCTACATAGAATCAAATTTAATTTAATTTGTGTTTAAATCAATTTTTGAGAAGTAGAGTTGAAGTCAAAACGATCATGCCGAAATTAACAATCTGGAAAAAAATTGTGTAGCTTTAAAGATCAATCTTTCCGGCTCGATCTTTAAAGGTCTATATTTTTGATACAATTTTTTAGATGTGATCTTTAAGGATCGATCCTTCAAGCAATCGATCACAGATTGATTGATTTTAAAAACAATCGATTTTTAGATATGCAATTACAAAACTGTTTTAGAATGTGATGATAAATAATAAGCTGTATGTTAAATGTAACATACGGAATAGTCCCAAATAAATGAAATATATTTATTGTGTTTTTATCACTATTTATAGGCAGTGATAGAAATTCCTGTTGAAACTCAACTAGTGACATAATATTAATAAATAGTGACAATTTCAACTTTGTATAACTGAAATTTATTTTGTAACTATGATTTCTACGTCACTAATATGTTATTATCAAATCGAGTAGCAATGTATAATGAAGTAGAAATTTTAACATTTAATAAATCAATAAATAGTGGTAAAAAAACAATTAATGTATTTAATATCTCACAAATGAGTCCCACAAAATAATAATCAACACCATCCAGATGTTATAATAATTTTTCTTTATATTCATTAATAGGAAGAAAACCCGAAAGCCGCTTTAACTTTTTTTTGGGCCTCCTTGAGTAAATCGGTAAGTATTATTAATCACAATTATTCTTTAGCCTGTTATTTTTAAAATGACCTTTCAAGTTTGAATTTAATGTGTGTAATAGAAGCTGTGTGTTTCAATATAGGGCAACATAACAATTCATGCTTTTAATTTTTTGTGAAGGGAAAAGAGACAGTAACATAACAATTGAATAAACTTATTTTTTATACTGCTATAATAAAATTACTTATGTTTAAGTAATTCTTGCATTCTTACATAAATTCTTCATCTGTTCATTTCTGTATTTAAATTTTGAGAAATTTGAAAGATTTGACAACTTTTGATTTACATGCCAATTCTTATAATTAATTTCCACTTCTTAAAAATTCAGAGATAAAAATCCCTGCTGTTACAGCAGACTTACAACATTTGGCCACTAAACACTCTAAATTTTGTTGTATTAAAAAACATAAGGGAACAGAGACCCCTTCTGTTTTATATTTAATATATAATAATACACCCTTACATCTAATGGTAGAAAGGAAAAAGATTAAAAAAATAATAATAATACAACTAGTGTAGCGCTAAACCTGTGTGCCTCCAGGGCAAACATAACAAAGTATAAATATTCATCTATCTGTCACAATAGTCTCATCACAAAAAAATTCTTGGATCTTGAAGGTGTTCACTTTGTGGTACATCTTCAATTTTGATGTAAAGAAAACACTTAACTTTTTTATTTTTTTATTTTATTTAGTCTTATATAACATCGTTATATGTTCCTCTCTACTTCTCGGTGTGAGGTGAACTTTTTTATACCACATATAAAATTTAATAAAAGTGTTATAAAAAAAGTTAAGTGTTTTGTTTATTTTGCTGATGCATTAGGTGCGGATTGAAGGAAATGTCGACAAGTTACCGATGTCAGAAGCTGAGTCTTACTTCAGTGGCCGACCTTATGTTAGCCAAATTGGAGCACTCTGCAGCGACCAAAGCAAACCGATAGCAGGTCGAAAGGTGCTCATGGAGAAAGAGTCAGAGCTAAAGAACCGGTATAAGGAAGGAGAGGTTCCAAAACCAGAATTTTGGTAAGTAAACAATTCCCAAAAAATTCGAGTACCTTAATTTTTGTTTTATTTGAATTTGTGAAAATAATGTCAGAAATTACAAGAAATAGACAAGATTATTATAAATGATGAACTCATTTTAAAAAATTCGTATTTATTAATGTACAAATCCAAAATTAACAATCTTTTTAGCTATGACTAGAGGAAGTTTCAATGTGTTTTTAATACATAAATACGAATTTTTAAAAATGTGTCCCATCATTTATAATAACTCTGTATAATAATAATGAATTTAATATGTAATAAATTACACATATCTTTTGCCTAATTGTGAAATAATATTGTCAAAAATTTTATTAACCGATTTAGATATATAAAACCAAAAATGCCGCGAGTTAAGTGGCGCTTAGCGTTAAGCCGCACTTAAATGTACAATCGGGCATTAATTTTGTTAATATTATTGGGGTTTTCCGTTTGAACAATAAACATAATAATTGCTATTAATTTTATTTCCAACACACAAATTATAAATGTCTTACAAGTCCATTTTCATTTACAATTAAATATAACAATACTTTATTGACGAACAAGCCCTTTTACAATATTTGATATTAATTAATTAATTCTTTATTTACGAAAAATCACCTTTTTACAATTAATGACAATCTGTAATTACAAAATACTACAATATATTCAATTGATTTGATAAAATTTAGACTAATAACTCCTTGATCAAGTATAACTATTGAGTTTTTCAATCAGAATCCATACACACAATAACAATAATGATGCGCACCATGAATAAATATATAAGTAAATCAAATACACATAAAATATTTTACAAAAAATAGTCACAAACTATTAAAAATGCAATCTTTCGTAAAGATAATTTAAATCAGAATCAACAAGGCTGATTTTCACACTTATTATTCCAAACCAATTTTTCTCTCTCTTACAAAAAATCCCATTTTTTTCTTTCTCCCCCAAAAAACCCACATTTGCGCACAGAGCCTGTACAATAGGGGGACTGGAAACGTCGAGTTCTCTCAGTCGACAGCAAAAGAGACTATTTTCTTTGTGAAGAGATACCCATGGAGCGGTACGCCGAGATTTTATAACCCTGCAGACATATGCTATATACGTGGTGAAGATATTAAGGTAAGTATGGGTTTCCCTTTGTCCACTTTCTAGTTTCTCACCCTAATCAGCTTGCTGGTAAAACAACAAAATTATATCGGTGTTACTACTTATCAAATTTTTCAACTATTCTCAGAATACCCTCACTTCAAGTAATAAATATTCAGATATAATAATAATAATTGCAGCTGTGAAATCTGTGAACAGTCAACTCCGACTCTAAAATTAAAAAAAAAATGACCAGAGAGTCGGTTAAATTAGCAAAGTAGTATTAAATTTCCAGGGGATTACAACGGCTTAATCGGAAACATTAAATAGCATCGCCTTTTAAATAAACAAAACATATTTAAAATGGAATACCCTATATGTTTTATGACAATTTAATAGCAAAGATATTTTTTACAAAAAAAGTTATAATCCAATATCACAAAAAAATCACAAATAAAAAAGTTATTCACATATTTATATTGTTAAAAGACACAATAATTCAAGCATTTATTTGTTAGAATATAATGATTGCCCTAAGGTGTATGTTTGTCTAAACAGGCCGCAGTTTCTTGTTTATATTTTTGTATGTTTTTAAATGTTTTTATGTATACAGGGTGTCCCATTTTAATCTTTCAGGTGGAATATATCGAGACAAGTGCGACCAATCGAAAAAGTTGTCTAATGCAAAGTTTAGTGGTTTACAAGGGGACATTAGATTCTGTTATCAATTTCACCCCTCACCCCCCAGGGTGGTGAATAACATACCCCTGTTATGAATCTTAAATGGGAACCCCCATTTTTTATTGCAAATTCGGAAAGTGTGAAAAAAACTATGTAGGTTTTACTCAGAAACTTTTTTTGTATGGGCAACAGGTGGCGCTGTAATCGTCAATATTAGATTATTTTACACTTAATCTAGAATTGATATAAAAATGCCACCTAATGATTACAAAATAATCAGATTCCAGACATAAGCGCCCTTTGACACCTTGATGCATTGCTGTACCTCCCCCCTCCCAACCTTCTCCACCACCAAGATTCATTAGGGCAATTTTAAGTCTAATTAATATCTTGGAATTACAAACTGCCACATTGTATTGACAAAAAAATTAACTTCGAATGAGACGACTAGAAATCGGGGGGAGAGGGGGGCTTACAACGCATGTCCATTTAGAAATATTTTTATTTTTGTCAGTCAGCCTTTGACGTTTTGAAGTCGCACTTCTTAGCGAAAATGTCAGATTACTTGCCAGATGAAATTGTTGATATGATTATGTGTGTCGCGTTCACAAGGCTTGCAAGGCGGCCTTCCTGCGCTTTTGGATGACATTCCGTACGCCACAAGGTTAAGGATGTGGTTTCAGCAAGATGGTGCACCTCCGCATTTTGCACGAATTGTGCGGAATCATTTGGACGCCGCATATCCACAAAAGTAGATTGGTCGTGGGGGGCTGCGCAATGGCCACCTAGATCGCCAGATCTAACGTCTCCAGACTTTTTCCTCTGGGGATGTAGTCACATTGAACACCTCTTAAAATGATCTTACTCAACGAAAATTTTATCTAAACTGATCCCTACAAAAAAAAAATAATAATTTTGACATCTTTCTCTTTGAACTGCACAATTTCATATTGATTTTCTATTACCCTTGTACCTTTACAGACGTCAAAGTGGTGGTGGTAAGTAGATTGGCTTTTTCAATTCAATTTGTTTAAACTTTTTCTCTGTAATCATTAGGTGGCATTTTTACATCAATTCTAGATTAAGTGTAAAATAATCTAATATTGACGATTACAGCGCCACCTGTTGCCCATACAAAAAAAAGTTTCTGTGTAAAACCTACATAGTTTTTTTCACACTTTCCGAATTTGCAATAAAAAATGGGGGTTCCCATTTAAGATTCAGAAGTTACCCCTGTTATTCACCCCCCTGGGGGGTGAGGGATGAAATTGATAACAGAATCTAATGTCCCCCTGCAAACCACTAAACTATGCATTAGACAACTTTTTCGATTGGGCGCACTTGTCTCGATATATTCCACCTGAAAGATTAAAATGGGACAGCCTGTATAGTCACTTTTACACTCCTTACCCCCACGTCATTAGTATTTAAGTGTTAGTTTTAGTTTGTAAAAATACATTATTCATCTGCCTGATGAAGCTGCTGTGTAGTGAAACAGTGTTGATATTGTGATATTAATATTGTATTTTCAGTAAGTCCAGTTATTGTAAATAACAAAATAGCAATAAATCATGAAAACAAAATTTGTTTTCTCAATCTGTCAGTTAACTCACCATATACTTAATATCAATATAAACTTTGTTTATTGATGTATTACAACAACAAATTTGAGTTTTTCAATATAAAATATATTATATTGGTGACGTACATTGTAAGTGCAAGGTTTTGGGTTCGATCTAGAATTCAATTAAAATTAACTTCTAATAAACTTTTTTACCATTATTCATTAGTGTTTTGTTTTTTATAGCAACTTGATTTCATTGAGAACAGGATATTAAAACGAAAATAATTATGATATTTTTGTAATGATCTATTATAATTGTTATTGTACAAAATACCCTTCTCTATCAAATGATGATAAAATATATAGGGTGTTCCATTTTAAAAAATGTTTGTTTTGTTAATATATTGAAAACACAATGTTATTTTATTTTTCTGATTTCTATGGGCTGAGCGAGCAGTTTATGGTATGTTCAATAAAATTAACATATTTACAAAAGAAAAAAAATATATACAAAGGAATGGTGGATGCTGGTACAAACTTGTCATTTGAAATTAGATGATTATATAAATGAAATGAGCAAAACAAATTGGAGTCCAATGTTTTCGCGAATGTGAATTAAAATAGTATTAAATACATGATCATTTTTAAGTTTACATCGTTGTAAATCACTTAAGTAAAATTGAAAATTAAGAGAAATACAGTTAACTATCGAAGATGAACACGTACTGTTCGAAATGTACATTTAGTGATCAAATAAAATAGTGAAGTAAGGAATATAACTGTGTTTTAATTATTATAAGTTTATAACTTCACATAACTCACCAGTGATTTGTTATTACTATTAACTTGATTGTATTTTTTTTTGCAGGGGTGGATATATCGTAAAGCCTAAAGTGATTGAATTCTGGCAGGGGCAAACCGATAGGATACACGATAGGATTAAATTCTTCAGGCCAGAACAAGGGCAGTCCGCTGATAATGAGATAATATATGGCGGTGATGACGGATGGTTGTATTCTAGATTGGCACCATAAATATCTGTTTTGTGAACTCAAACAAATCCTTGATGTAACATTTTATAATAATTTAGTAGTTGAATGTGTTATAATAATAATTTGTCTAAAACATTGAGGATGTTCTCCAATATAGTTTTAAAAAAATATTCTATTTCATTTAAGTTTTACTTGTGGTGTATTTCTTTAATTTATTATGCAAAAAAATACTTAATTTACTTTATTGTAGTAAGTACTGTTTTTTTTGCATGTATTTTACAGTATGGGCTAGTAAGACGAGAAAATCGAAAAATTTGAACAGGTCAAAAATTGTCGATTTGAACATGAAGATCAACCACAGGTATATTGTCAAGCGTCTCAAACAATTTCAAGCGTTTTTTTTTTGTCCTGATATTATGCCCGCAAATAAAAAAAAGAAAGACGAAAAAATATTTTTCATTTATCTTCATATTCACAGCCATTCCTACTTTTTCGATTTCTTATTCAGAGTTTTTATCTAATTGTGAATAAACACAAAAGGTGGATAACAAACCATTCAATAAGTCCTTAAACCGGTTCGCCAGCGGTTCAAAATGTTTTTTTTTACAAACAATTGCCACTAAATTTTTATTAACAAATGAGTTCCATAATCATGCAATTTATGAGACCGCATAAAAAGTGCTGACAATAATTATTTATATTTAAAATATTGTTTGTTAAAAAAACTTAATTACTTGGATCTCTCAAAACTAATCAGGGACATTTTAAACTGGTTTGATTCAAAATATGAACTTGTCCAAGTCATTAAAAACGGAATAATCCATGAGCAGGTCGGGTTATAAACAAGTTCATAATAAAAAAAAAACGATCCATGAAACTTTTTAATAATCAATAATAATCATATTTTATTCTTTTTATGTAACTAATAATAAATTATTTTGTGAATCTGCACCAAAATTATCCCACTGATTGATTGCTGTACACAATCGCCATCTATTAGAAATACCGTGAACTGATAAATGTTACTGTTTCTGTATGCTATTGCTAGATGACGCGAATGTTAATATTACGACAAAAAAAAAAATATATATGTAAATAGGGGTACTTCGCTTTGGTTATAAAAAACGATGAACATTCTTAAGATAATTTTTGTAATATGAAAAAAGTAATTTTCATATTTTTTTTTCAGAAATCTAAATTACCAAAAATAATAAACCAGGTTGTTATGTTGTAGGGCTTCAATAAACCTGAGATTAAATGTATTATAATAAAAACACATGTTAATTTTGAAAGTTTACTGTTTAAAACAATTTGATTGTTGAAATATCAAGCTATAACGAATTTTATTTTTATTAATTTATTCAAGAGTAGTGACTCTTATAATAGATTATATACAACAGGAAGGTGATATATTTTATTATAATAAAAACACATGTAATTTTGAAAGTTTACTGTTTAAAACAAATTGATTGTTGAAGTATCAAGCTATAACGAATTTTATTTTTATTAATTTATTCAAGAGTAGTTACTTGTATAATAGATTATATACAATAAGAATGTGATATATTTTAACATGTCATTAATAGAAACGAGTAATATAATTTTTATTATTACCTTGGTCAAAAGTCTCACCTGAAGCCAGCCACTATTGATTCGAGAAGTTTATTTGAAACGCAGTTTTCTTTATTTTAAATTATTTATTCAAAACAATGTGGATCGATTCACAATCGCCTGGGAATGAGATTGATCATATACAAAAAATCCGTAACGCTCTTTCCCGGGCGACTGTGGATTTACGTCTACTCTTATGATTTATCTCTCCTGTTTTTCTTCCCAGGCGAATGTGAATTGGCCCTGTAATTGTATACAATATCATAATTTTTTGATTTACTATTAAAAATAGAGATGTGCCAAGTCGATCTTTTATGTTGTAAAATTAAGTACGACAATTTCATTAATGCAATATATTCTATCAATTATCAGTACTGTTCCCTATTTATTGAAAAACATCAATTTATTGGTACTTATTAACTTTATTTATCTAAAATTGCTCATTTAGTAATATACTATTACCAATATTACTCGATTTTGCCCAACACTAATTAAAAATTAAGAAAGCAAAATTTTACAAAAATTCCATTCTATGATTTCGTTGCTACATTTTCGTTTTTAACGGTTGTCGTCCCTGCTCGTCCAATCAGCGGCCGGCGCTTGCGTTCTGCGTTTCTCCTTTTCCTCCTTTTTCCCACAGACACGAAAAGGTACACGTTTGTCAGTGAATTTTTAGCCTAATTTTAAGTGAAAATTTCGGCCGGAATCGTGAAAATAAAGCCGGGCGTCGATTCCGCGGGGTGATCAACACGGTACGGTGGAAATCCGCGCGGCGGATGGTTCAAAAATTCCGTGATTATTCGAGATTGTTGTTGAGAGTGGAATTTGTTAGGTTAAGTTTTGTAAACGAAAAGTGTTGTTTTTCCAGGATTAGAGACGGTCGGGGAGTAATTTAAAAAAAAAACGGGAGTTGCATTATGGGTTTTTCGTAACATTGTGGAAAAATAAACATTAACACAGCGTAACGACAAATCCATATTTGTGTTTTGAAATAACGAAAGTTCGGTTAACTTAATTGCGGAAAATTGTTAAAAGTCTTAATTTCTCATAACAAAATCGCGTAAATAATTTATCGTGTTGTACAATTCCAGCCAAGAATAAATACAATACTTTTACTTCATAACTTGGCTATTGAAAGAATTCGCAACTCGAAAGTGATTCAACCAACAATGATTTCAATAATTACCCTGTTCTTTGATTTTAAATAATTGAAATTAATTGATTACAAGTGTAACCTGTGAATGAGGAAAATAGCAGGGTTGAAGTATTTATGCCGGTACTTAACAGTCGGGAAATGATCGGGAATCGTGTCAAAATGCATAAAATAGTTGGATCTACCAACAATATTTACAAATCTTAGATTGGTTCAAAGATGGCTTAATATAGCCATTATGTGAATTTTATTTTCATTATGCGTTTTCTGTTTTGCAGATGTCTTCGAAGATTATAAAGCCAGGCGGTGCTGAACCGGACGCATTCGAGACGCAGGTGTCTCAGGCGCTCCTCGAGCTCGAGATGAACTCGGACCTGAAAGCTCAACTCAGGGAGTTGCATATTACCAAGGCCAGGGAAATCGAGCTCAATAACAAAAAAGTGAGTTATTCAAACACTTTGTTCAGTTTTTGAGTTTTGAGTAATGTGAAGTTTATTCTTTGGGACAAACACAATTTAAATCAATTTTTTATACTTTATTTATGAGTGAGAAAAATTAATTAAAAAAAATCTATGCAAACATGCTGTTTTCTCATAAATTTTAGTTACAATTTTGAGGTTATGTTCTACTAAAATATAAGATGGCCAGAAATGGTGTGATAATCTTCAGGTGGAGTGGTTCATTGGTTAATTTCTAGTAGAACATTTTAATAAAACATTGAATTCTTCTTCATAATGTCTCATAAGGCTGTTAAAATATTAAACATTTGCCTGGAAATTCGAATTATTCTTTATACAAGGTCTGGCTATTTAATGAGACTGCTTATGAAAGAGTTTTATTTTAAAAATTATTCTATAATCGAATGCTTCCTTTCAGTGTACTCCCCTCCCCTTGCCACACACTGTTTCATTTATTTTTTCCATTGTTCAAAGCAATGATAAAAGTCTTTTTTTTTGTAAGAGCATGTATGAGCTGTGTTGATTTTTGTTTTAAACCTCTTCCATCAACTCGGACCGGGTTCTTACGACTTGATCTTCAGAAATAGAAGAAAGTCATGGGGTGCTAAATCAGGTGAATACAGCGCTTATTCAAGCACTGGAGTGCCTCTAGTAGCTAAATAATGCTTCACAGACAATGCGTTATGAGCAGGTGCGTTGTCCTGGTGCAAAATCCACGACTTGTTTTTCCACAACTAAGGCTGTTTCTCACGAACTCACTCTACATACTTTAAAAGCTGTTGCCATCGTCTGTTTAAATTTAAGGGCAGCTTTGCGTTCATATGCACGCAGTGCAACAGAAATGCTACGCTAAGCGTTAAGCCGCACTTAAATATTACGGTGCAAACGGGCATTAATGAACTACTTATTAAAACATGGATCGACTTGAAATATGCATAGTTTATTAAGACCTTAACAAAATATTGATTTCTGTAGTAAACAATAAAAATTACACAAAAATGAAAGAAGAATAGGTCTTCACTGTTCGAATTCTTGAAGGTGAATGATTCTTCCATTTTCTCGAGCTCATTACAGGTTTGTTAGGGGTGGTGTTTATCCTTTATTCTGTTGGGGAGGATATGGTCAAGGTGCCATCTTATTGGTCATTTTTATTATGGGGGAAGAAGGATAATTTAGAAATATTTGATTACTAAAATTATTTGGTTTTATATACCCTTCACAGGGTGTGTGTTTTTGCTGTATTTAATTATTACAAATAAAATTTAATTTTGTATGGTTAATATTGCTATTTTCTTCTCAGTCGATCATCATCTATGTCCCGAAGCCCAAGCTGAAGCAGTTCCAGAAGATCCAGATCAGGCTGGTGCGTGAACTGGAGAAGAAGTTCAGCGGGAAGCACGTCGTGTTTGTAGGTGAGAGGAAGATTCTCCCAAAGCCGTCTCGTAAGACGCGCACTCAGAACAAGCAGAAGCGCCCCCGCTCCCGCACCCTCACTTCAGTCTACGACGCCATCTTGGAGGACCTCGTGTACCCGGCTGAGATCGTCGGCAAGCGCATCCGCGTCAAGCTCGATGGCTCGCAGCTCATCAAGGTCCACCTTGACAAGAACCAGCAGACTACCATTGAACATAAGGTTCGTTTTATTTATACAGGATGATATAGAAATGCATTCAAACATTTTTTTTTGTGACAGATTTCAAAAACTGTTTAACTTGTTGAAGAAATTCATAAATCTAAGGCTAATTAGTTTATGGTCATTTTTGTTTTTTTCTTAAAGTATCATATTTATTATTTCATATACACAATAATGCTAAACAATGTATCATCTTCAGAATACAGTTTATAATATTGTTTTAAGAATTGTTAGTGTGAAAAAGCACAATACCATTAATTGTCTTTTATGAATTCATAATTGACCTAGTTAAATGGAATATAACCATAGTAATGCATATTATATGTGAATGAAGATATTTGTATAGGACAACTGTCAGAGTTGCTATATCTACTAAAATTATACTAATTCTGGTATATTATTTCAATATTTAGTATGCTAGTACACCCCAATGATAAATTTAGTACAAAATTAATTTTATACATTTTTCAGTCTAAAAATGTACATGCATTTAAAATTGTTAGTTTGCTGCTATTACTTGAAAGTTTGATATATTTGAATGGCGATTTAGCCCTCAAGTGCATTTTCTGCTTATGAGTTGCAGAAATCAATTAATCTACTCTATTATCATTACTTGAGGTTATTCTGTAGTTTACTGGAGCTTCATAATTGTTATTTACTTATTTATTTATTGGTATATATATGTATAATATATATATAAATAGCCGAAATAACAAAGTATTTATATTTAAATACAAAACAATAAAAAATAAAATTACAATTTAATTTTTTTATTAAAAAATTAAAATTAGATTATTTTATTGATTCATAATTTAATATAAATATTGATGTAAAGAAAACACTAATTTTTTATACCATTTTTATTGTAGTGTGTTTTCTTTACATCCAAATTGAAAATGTACTACATAGCGAATGCCTCCAAGATTTAAGAATTAAATATAAATTCTTTGTTAGTTGGACTTTTTTATGTGGATTATTTAAAAAAAAAAAACACAAAAATTCTAACTTGTATATACAAAGTTAGAATCAACAAATAACTGTTATGAAACTCCAAGTACATCGTCTCTCTCTTTTCAGTAGCCTACAGAATAACGTCATATAATGATAATAGAATAGTTTGATTGATTTTGGCAACCCATGATTAATTTAAAATTGCTATTTCTTATTTGCATTTACATAAAAAAATCCACCTAACAAAGTATTTATATTTAAATACAAAACAAACAAAAAATAATTTTATTTATTGATTTGTAATTAAACATAAATACTTTGTTAGATGGATTTTTTATATGGATGCAAGAAACAAATTTTAAATTATATGGTATAATAATTAATAATCTATAATTCTTTCTACCCGAAGGTGTAAGGAAAACCATAATTATTATAAAAGTAAAAAAAAAATGAGAAGAATTGTATTCTATGTATATTTTAAATTTCTAATATTCTGTGGTTGATAATCTTTTATTTTTACAGGTGGACACATTTACGTCAGTTTACAAGAAATTGACAGGCAGGGAGGTGACATTTGAATTCCCTGAACATTATTTGTAATACATTATTCAATAAACAATAATTGACTATTTTGTATGTTTATAATTTTTTTGATTCTTTTTCCTATAAATAAAATAAATTGAGCTAGCAGTGTTGTAAGAAAAATATTGTAATATCTTTTTTTATCATTTAAAATTCATACATTGTGCAATAAATTATGTAAACGAAAAATGTTATTGCACAGATAGACTATATGTTTGTCTGTTTCAAAATATCACATTTATCAAGGCACTTATGTTTAAAATATTTTTTTTTTCAAGTAATGCAGTGGCGGCTGCAAGCTCAACTTTATGTGATGGTCCACATCCCAAGGTATTACATAATTTCATGATGACATTATGTGTTGTGCGACCTCGCCTGAAGCACAAATTTTAGTGCTGATTTTTTCGTAAATCTATTCAATTCATGGTTAATTAATTAAAAGTATAGTCTGTGGTTTACAAAATTGAAGAATGGTTTGAAAAATTACACATTGAATTTTTCAAACACCCCGCATAAAAATATTTCAAATTTAATATTCCCATTAAATAGAGCGGTAATTTCGTGGTATACAGGGTAATTCAAATTCGAGTCTCGCATGGGGATCTCGCTTATAAGAGATAGATGGTAGGTTTTTAAATTTGGCACTTGTAGCAGAATTTTAAGCTGATTAATATCCCGTTCAGAAAACTGGGCTAAGTTTCTTTGTAAAAAAATGAAAAAAACTTAAAAATTCTATCTTTTTTTATTTATATCTTCGTTATTTGAAGCAATATCTCAATCTTATAGCATGTTTTTATGATCGATCGATGGCGTAATCATTTTACTAATAACATGTTTCGTTTTTTCTGGACATTATCAGCTTTCTTATTTCATGTGGGCGCAATATTTTTTTTATTATATTAAAATTTCTATTTTTTTTTTATTACAATGATACCACATATGATATCTTTATTCTGATAAATAAACACAGTCTTAACAAAATAAGAAATCAGGCATGCCATGAAATTAAAAGAAATCAATACGAAATATAATTTAATTTGTCGCTTTGTGAATATAATATTTACAAAAAAATTACATAACGTTTTTTTTAAACTAACAATTTAAAAAAAGGTGATATGCGAAATATTCACATAAATATTAATAAAAATATTAACACAAAACATATTTCTTTAATTTGTGTTCAAAAAACTGCCTTGACAGCAACAGAAATTGAAAGGTTTTCTTTTAAATTATTTATTATAGTATACAAATTTTATGTTCTGACTATACACATTTGGCCAAACATTTATTCTAAAGGAAACTTGGGGTTTCATATTCAAGATTTGTTTTGCCTTTAAAATTTTTCAATTTTTTTTTTAATTTTAAATTTTAAAATTTGATTTTAAATTTTGATAATGACAGAACGACATTGCTGTAAATAAAGGTATGATATATATCATTTTAATAATAATAATAATAATCTTTATTGTCCAACAGATATACCATAAAAGGACAAATATCAGAAAAAAAATACAAATCAATTAATTAATAACTAAAAATGGTTCAATAACTACTGTAAGTATAATATAAAAATAACAACTAAAATGAATTATAAAAATTAAATTAAGGTTCTACATAAAAATGTCATCATAGATATTATTTGCATTACGGCTCATATGCGTAATGGGCGCTCGTGGTAATACATTTGTATTTGCGGTAGGTATAAAGAACGTAGTGTTTTGACGTGAATTAAATCGCGGTACATTAATTTTAACCATTGACAACAGCTCAGCTGAATCTATACGATTAATCAATAATTTCCATAGGAACACCGCACTACATTTTTCTCTTCGTTCAGATAAAGATACACAGTCATGTTGTCGAAGCAAATCAATATAGTCTGTTGAGTGATCGGGATAAATACCGCTGACTTTAAAAGTAAGAAATTTAAGAAAGCGTTTCTGTACTTGTTCAATTAGGAGCCCGACGCATAGATGGGATACCAGATGATCGATTCATATTCAAGTCGACTACGTACGAGAGCGACATAAAACTTTTAGAAATTGTACATCAGTAAAAAATCGTGATATTCGCATTAGAAATCCAAGCATTTTAAAAGAAGACTTGTTTACTATATGTATATGATCAGAAAATGTAAGTTGCGAATCGAACCAAACACCAAGATCCTTAATTTTAGAATCACGAGGTACCGAATCACTTCCGATTTTATAATCATTCAAAAATGGTTGCCTTTTTCGTGTGTAAGATACTACAACGCATTTATTCACATTTAGATTTGTTAGCAGTACACTAGTCAACTATAGTGTTTTGGTTATCTTGCAATAGTGTGCACTCACGTTTGGTAATACATGTACTATAGATTTTCAGATCATCGGCATGTAATAGATGCAATTAAGTCATCTATGTATAGAATAAATAATAATGGGCCCAAGTTTGACCCTTGTGGTACCCCTGATGTTGATACAAAGTTATGTGACTTAAATCCATTGTAATAAACATAATTCATTCGACTATCCAGGTATGATGCTAGAAAATGTACAATATTTAGGGAAAGTCCCAACGAACTAAGTTTATTAAGCAAAATTGAATGGTATAGTATTTGATCTGATAAAAAACGAAAATGGCGTCAATAAGAAATAAGAAAGTTGACGATGGCCCAGAAGAAATTAATCATGCTATTACTAAATTAAATACGTCATCATATAAGAATGGCTTCATTTGCATTGAAATATAGCTTCAAACAACGAAGATATAAATAAAAAAAGAAAATTGAATTTTCTTGAAAACAAAGTAACTTAGCCCAATTTTCTCAACTGGATATTAATCATTATGAAATTCTCTGAAATTAAAAACATAATAGCTAAAAAATTTTTCCTAATTTTTGAAATTCCGGTCAAAAATCCCCCTTTCAACTTTCTCAATTTTCCTAAATTTTTGAAAAAAAGTATTTATGGATAATTTGGCCTGAATTTTTTTTATAGAGATAGATTAAATAACGCTGAATAAGAATCTGCCAACAGAATGTTTGAATTCCGCCTATAAATATTTTTTTCTAAGTTTTGAAATTCCGGTCAAAAACTGACAAATTTTGCCCGCCCCTCCTTACAACTTTTTCAACTTTCTTCAATTTTTGAAAAAAGTATATTTCTGAAAAAAATGGACTGAAACTTTCTGTAGAGATAGTTTAAATAACGCTGAATAAGAATCTGTCAACAAGATGTTTGAATTCTATCCAGAAATATTTTTTTCTAATTTTTGAAATTCCTGTCAAAAAATTAAAAATTTTGCCCGCTCCCTCCTTACAACTTTGTCAATTTTCCTAAATTTTTGAAAAAAATTATTTATGGATAATTTGAGCTGAAGTAGAGATAGTGTAAATAACGCCTAGAAATATTTTTTTATAAGTTTTGAAATTCTGGTCAAAAAATGATAACTTTTGCCCGCTCCCTCCTTACAACTTTTTCAATTTTCTTCAATATTTGAAAAATGTATATGAATAAAATGGACTGAAACATTCTGTAGAGATAGTTTAAATAATGCTGAATAAGAATCTGTCAACAGAATGTTTGAATTCCGCTGAGAAATATTTTTTTCTAATTTTTGAAGTTACATTTAAAAAATTACAAATGTTGCCCGCCCCTTCTTACAACTTTTTCAATTTTCATCAATTTTTGAAGTAAAAAAATATATATTTATGAATTAAATGGACTGAAACTTTCTGTAGAGATGGTTTAAATATTGATTTTATTTTCCACAATTGTTTGGCTAATGTTGATCACATCGAAGAATATTTCAAATAAAAGTTGTATATTTTGAGAATTAAGTATTTTTTTTTAACTTTTAGTTGTGTCGTTAGATTATTTTCTCTATTCGGACAAAAAAATGTTACAATGTTTGTAGATCTTGAAAAACTATATACTTTTTGTTATATAACTTTTTATCCTAAGATCTTTAGTTTTCATGTTATAGGCGGAATAGTTTCGTCTGCCTGATAAATTTTCTTAAAAATGAATAATTATTTTTATGTCAAATAAATCGTCAAAATGCTGTCATATTTCAGTAACTGAATAATTCTTTTGTGAACGACTTAAAAAATGTTCTAAAAATTATACAGTGTTGGAACATTTGTAAAGTCATTGTAAGGCAAGAAATAACAAAATAACTTGTAACATTCTTCTAAATATTTGGCTTTAACTTTAAAACACAATAACTTTACATTTACTGTTCATTCAAAAATATTTGACTGAATTCAGCGGGGATAGTACCATGACGGACACATCACCATTTTTTATTAATTATTTTTAAAATCAGTTTTCTTATATAATTTAGACTGAAAACTTTTTCTTTAATGAAAGGAATATCTAAAGGAACTTTAAAAAACCGGTTTGAACATTAACACATTTTCAGTTTATTTTTTATTTGTTTGAATTATCAATTACAAAACATTTTTTGTTTTTAATTGAAATGACAATTCTTTTATTGTGAATTAAATAATTAAATCTGAGTGTTGTCTTTGATGAAATCTCTGACATTTGCGACTCTTGTGTAGACCCCTGGATATTTGGCGTCAGCGCATCCGTATCCCCAGGAGACTATACCCACCAATTTCTTGCCAACGACTAGAGGACCACCGGAATCACCCTGAAATAATTTCTTGAATTAATTTCTCATCTGGCACTTGGTGAAACATATTACACTATGTAAAATAATTTAAAGAAAAGATACTTGGTATTGTTTCACAAATTAGACTTATTCCGACTAGTTTCGGTTTATTAGACCATTTACAAAGGAATGTACAGAAAAAATATTTCCGGTAATAAGAGAATTCAGTATTGGGGAATTCCAAATCTCTTCGTTGTCGTTTACGATATTTTTCCCCATTTTTATGGCCCTGTTAATCTCCAATCCTTCCTTTAGGTTTAATACGTTTCCCTTATTACCTGAATGCAAAATCTTAAAATTATGTGGATCAAAGAAATGATTGAATGCAATGCAATGCTTGGAAAAAACAGTTGTTGGTTTATTATCTAAAATAGATTTTTTATGCTATACTCTTGTGATTTTTTTGAGAAATATGCATAATTATTTAAAAAATAAGAATAGAATTATTTGTTTTTAAAGGGAATGCAGCCCAATGATGATTATATCAGACTTGTGTTAATACTGAGCGTATTTATTTTAAAATGTCACACAATAGCTATCCGGTCTGAGACAAATATAGTAACATTATTGACTAGCTTTCAAACAATACGTGTCAACATTTCATGGCATTCTGACTGTTAGTTTAAAGGTTACGTTTTAATGATTCCAGTTTTGTAATTGTCAAGACAATGGATAGAAAGGAGTTTAGTGTGTTGATTAAATATTGTTTTTTATGGGGAAAAATTACTGTTCGAGCCAAACAGTGGCTTGATAAGCATTGTGAAGACTCTGTACCAGGGAAACCAACTATTATTGACTGAACGCTCTGGTCGCCTAAAATTTGCAATTGTTTCGGAAAACTTAAAAAAAATTGTGAGATAGCTGACTCCTTGAACATATCAGATAGTAAGTTGCTCACAATGGACCAGAAGCAACAACGCGTCGATCATTCAGAGCGCTATTTGGGCTGCTCAAGTGAAATATAAATATTTTTATTGCGTTGGTATGTGACAATGGATGAAACGCACATTCATCACTACACGTCTGTAAACAAAATATTGTCAGCTGAGTTGTCAACAGCTGGTGAAAGTTGTCCAAAGCGACCAAAAACTAAAAATTATGGCATCCGTATCTTGGGAAGCGCATGGAATTTTATTCATTGACTATTTTAAGAAAGGCAAAACTATCAATAGTGAATATTACATGGCGTTGAGTGCAGAAATCAAAAAAAAGCCCCCCCATGCAAAGAAAAAAAGGTGTTGTTTGAGCAGGACAATGCCCCGTGTAATAAGTCAACTTGAATGGATTACGTTTTGAATTGCTTTCCCACCCATCGTACTCTTCAGATTTGCTCCCCAGCAACTACTAGCCATGAAAGACATGGAAAAGATGAATTTTCTTTAATCGAACAACGATGTATAACAAAGTAGAAGAATTAGTAAATGTTTTTCTTAGTTAGACCTGAGACTTCCTGATCTGTACGTTATGTTTAGTTATTGCTTGCGGAATTGTATTGTTTGATTTTACTACATTTTAATACTATATCGTTTTCGTATATTTATTTATATTATAATAATGGCTACTGCCTTAAGTAAAAAATTATTTAATTTTAAGAAAATTTTGTTTGTTATTGATTTTTCTACAATTTTTAAAATCATGTGATTTTTCTTCGTTTCTTTTTAGCTATAGAATTTTGAAATACTTCACTTATGTCTAAATTTATGCAAAAAATAGGATTAAAAGACCAAAATCGCAGTTATTATCAGAAATAAAAATAATATTCAAAGTATTCTTCAAGCAAGTAATGTGTTAATTTCTCGCAGAAGAGACATTTTTGTTTGTTTGCTTTACTTACTTGGCAAGAATCCTTCCCTCCTTGTCCCTGATACCCAGCACAGATCATATTCTCCGTTATGCTAACAGGGCTATACGCAGCGGAGCATTTTTCCAAAGGAACGATCGGCACTTGAACGGCTTGCAGCTGCAAGGGCAGTCTGCCGTTGTTGGAAGTCCTGCCCCAGCCCGTCACCGTCGCCATCGCTCCGTCCTCTACGGATTCTTTGGTATCCGGCAAAGCGATCGTTTTTACGTTATCTTTGAACTCGACGTCCTTTTCCAGGATCAAGAGGGCCGCGTCGTTGTCCTGATTGCCGGAATTGTACTTCGGATGGGTGATTATGTCCGATAGTTTGTAGACCTGGCCACCGCCGATGTGGAAGGAAGTTCCCATTCTTACGGTTATTTCAGATGGTTTTACGCTGAAAAAAAAAATATTCGCTAATAATTGTAAAAAATCTGTTTAAAATGGAATCCTGTGCGAAATTTAAATACTTCGTCATTTCAATTCATTACAACTCATCAGCAGGACAGTGAAAGTGACATTAGCGATCACCAGACAAGGACAGGCGGAAAGACTGTTCGATAGCCAATTTCAGAACAAATTAATCATGTTTTATGTATAATAACAAAATCATATAATATAAATAATTCTGTTACTTGTATGGAATAAAGATAAGTTATTATTATTATTATAAATAGAAAAGAGCATTATTCATTCACTTGGTCACAGTTATTTAAATAAAAATGATTTGAAAATAATTAATAAATCATTATTATTGATTTAAATTGAATTAATTGGTTTAATTTAATTTAAATTGATTTAGTTTAATTTTATTTAATATAATTGATTTAATTTTGCTGATTGTTTTTGAATTAATTTAATTAATTTATTTTAACATCTTTAAATTATCTAAGGCATAGCTGTACTGACGAGGGATAGATCCCGAAACACGTGTCTGCAGATGGCCTTAAATTAAGTAATGTGTACATTATGTAATTCAATGTCCGGCGTGGGTATTTGCCCTGGAAGTAGTTGTTCTGATGTGCATTTGTTTAACGTACTTACGTAACGTAAGTCAAAAGTCACAGAGCTAAATGTGAAAATAATTTATTAATTATTTTCAAATCATTTTTATTTAATATATTATTATTATTACAAAACAATATAAAAATGTATTTTGATATTTATAGCTTTAAATATTCTTAAAATATAAATAAAGTAAGATTTTGTCTATCTAGCTAGAAATTGATGTGTGTTGAATAAATGGCTTGGGGGACGTCGGTTTACCTCTAACAAGGAGATCAAATACCCATTTTGAAGAGCTTCCAAAACATCAATTGAAGTTTAACTTACTCTACGGTACAATGGGCCGCTGTTAAAATATGCCTTTTTCCAATTATGGAACCACCGCACATGTGTCTTCCGTGGTACTGCATCGAAACTTGGTACGGGAAGTTCCTGATGACAACCGGCATTCCTCCTACGATTTTCCCTTCCCATTGGATGTCCTCTTCGTTGCCTGGAAAGAAAGTAAACAAACAATGTAAGAATAATTACAGGAATAGTTTTTCCTGTTTGTCGAACTGTGTGTCGAACTGAAAACCTCTCCCACTTTACCGGCGTCAACTACAACGGTCACTTTGCCGGTATTGTTAGCTTGATTTTTGCGAAAACATGTGAATAATCTTTGTATTACCTAAATCACACAAATGTGTCACCTTACTGAAATTCATAAAAAAAAAACAAATAAAAATATATTTTCTTACCATTAGCTGCAACGATTGATATAGTAAACACAAAATACTTAACCCAAGACATGTTTTGAATGTTTCTAATACATTTCTAATTTTCGCGATGGCCTTTTATACAGCAAAGAAATTTGTGCGTGATTACGCAAACATGCAAATTAATTTCGGGTGCGTTATCAATGCAAATAGTTTTATAATTACGTGTTCTTGAACGACATAATTATTTCCTCTCTACGATAACGCCAGTTCATAAATAAATTAATCCATTGATAAATTATAAATAGTGTAAAATTAATTAGCCAATATACAAGGTGGCCAGAAAAGATATGACAATCTTCAGGTAGAGTGGGTCATTGGTTAATTTCTGCTAGAAAATTTAAGTAAAAAAATATTCAATTTTTCTTCATAACATCTCACCAGGCTATTGTAATATTATACACGTGTCTGGAAATGCGTATTATTCTTTATATTTTTTCGATAAAACCAACAGAGCTTACTATAAAATACATATTTGAAAAATGTAAACTGGGTAAGTTGTAAATATAAACCCCCCCCCCCCCCCGGATAGAATGTTTCAGTCGTCAGGTTTTGACAACTTTGCTTTGCTGGCCCTGTTTCGGAGATTGATGAGCGCTGGGGTGTCGTAAATAAATTGAAAATTTCAACTATTTTATAAAAACAAATTTAAGCTAAATCACATAACTTTAGTGGCAAAAATAATAATTAATCCATTTAAAGAAAAACTATTATTTTGGATCATAACTGACTTAATGGGTAGGTTTAAAATTGCTGGAATAAATTGTAGATCTCTTCTTGCAAACTTTAACATATTAAAAGGGAAAATAGTTTCGGAAGGCTATGACATTATTGCTCTATACGAAACATGGTTACATGACAATATATCTGATAATCAATGTTACATCGAGGACTACACTTTAACAAGGAGGGACAGACTCTCGAGAGGCGGGGGAGTAGCATTTTATATTAAAAAACATATTAAAGACAAACTATTTGACTGCGATCACTCAATTGAGCAAATGTGGTTCACTTTTTTATTGCACAAAGTCAGCTATGGGGTGGGAGTTGTCTACAGACCACCCACTTTTAATGTGGATAATTTTTTGACTAGCATTGAAGCGACTATTGCTAATTTAATTCCATGTACTGATGAAATATTTTGCATTGGTGATTTCAATATCAACGTCTTGGATATAAATAATAATTCGGTACGATTGTTTGACTTATTTATATGAACAATTTCATTTAAACAGATAATTTCAAAACCTACTAGAGAAGCCCCTACTTCATCTACACTTATTGACCATATTATAACTAACAGCAAGCAATCTTTAAATACTTACAATCAAAGTTTACATAAATATTCTGACCACTATTTAATATCATGTGATTTTCGATTTTCTAAGCCTACTTAATTCAGTAACTATTTCGTACAGACCTTTCAGAGATATTATTATTACTAACCTTCACAACGACCTAAATTATTGCAACTTCGATTTTATTTATTATTTAAATAACATTGACGAAAAAGTTGAATACTTTACTTTAATATTACTAGATTTATTTGATCTCCATGCACCCATTAAAATATCTACATTTGCAAAAAAAAATATTCTCCTTGGCTTACTTATAATATTAAAAAATTAATTAAACTTAGAAATAATGCGTTGAATAAATTAAAAAAAAAACAAAAATCAAAGTCACTGGGATTATTATAAATCATTGCGTAATCTTACTACATCAAGTATTAATAAAGAAAAAAAGCCTACTTTGAATTTTGTCTCAAATCTACTAACCCGAAAGAGTTATGGAGAGAGCTGAAACAACTAAACATACAGAGTTGTCACAAAAATGATAATAAAGTTAGTAATGTATTGGATGTAAATGTAGTTAAGAATTATTTCATTAACTCTATCCCATCTACTACTGTGAACAATGATCTGGATCACTATTATAAATGTAATTCACTAAATCCTTTATTGGAAAAATTCTCATTTACAGAAGTTAGCGAGTTAGAAATAACCTGGATATTATCATAGATAATCTATCAGAATCTTTGCCAGGTTGTGATGGCGTTATTGCAAAAATGCTAAAGTTGTGTTGTCCATGTATTACTCCGTACTCATATTTTTTTTTGGGTGTGGAAGGGGAAATCCAGTTACAGACGGAGTGTGGGACTCCTTCCAGTCAAATTTTGGCTGGAAGCCTACCCACTAAAACCCCTCCCACTTTACCGGCTTCGACTGCTAAGGTCATTTGCCGGTCTCAAGATTTATTTAATGCTCTGACTTAATTTCCAAGTGTGATATACATTGCACAGTCAGGTATTGCCTGTTTATCCTTAAAACTAATATCACAAACTTAAAGCTAAAATAAAACCTAAACCTAAAATAAATTAAATAAATCTTAAAACTAAACCATTAACAGAACCTAACCTAAAACATATTAAAACTTAAACCTAAGACATATTAAAACCTAAACCTACTATCACAAAAAGGAGACGGCACTGAGGTTGTAAACGGACCCCAAATGCCGAAACCAATATTATTAATAATTATCTTGCCCAGGGATTTTTCCCCGCGGAAACTTCACGTACTCACCAACAAATATTTTAGACATTGTGCTATTACCTAAAAAAATACTATCTCTGATCCAAATGATCTACGACCCATTAGCCTAATTTTTACCCTTTCCAAAGTATTGGAAAAAGCTATTGAACCGCAAATAAAACGTTACTTGTCTGATAACTCCATCCTACCAATAACACAGTCCGGTTTTCGTAAGAACTATAGCTGTGTCACTAGTCTCACAGATATTACTGATAAAATAATTCTTTCTCAGGACAAAGGTCTTCTATCATTGCTGATACTATTAGATTTTTCGAAGGCGTTCGATACATTAAATTATAATACTTTAATATCTATATTGTCCTTTATTGGATTCGATCTCAAATGGTGAAATCTAATAATATTATATCAGAGGAATTAGAAGTGGATAGGGGTGTTCCTCAAGGATCAGTTTTGGGCCCACTTTTGTTTTCCATTTATACCTCACAAATATTTTCCAGTCTTAATATTAATAACTTCCACATCTTTGCGGATGATACCCAACTGTTATACACATTTGAGGAGAAGGATGTAAATTCAGTATGTAACAAAATAAACCTAGATCTTTCCAACATATTAGCTAAATGCAAGGATCATGCACTACTAATTAATAATTCCAAAACGGAAGCAATACTTTTTGGTCCTAAAAAAATACGTGAGAGAATTCTACCTCAAATCTCAATATCTATGAACAATGACAGATCAAATTAAGTTGTAATAAAAACATGTGTAAAAAGCCTAGGGCTTCAAATAGATTCTGATCTTAGATTCTATAACCACATATGCATGTGCATTAATAGAGCATATGCTAATCTTAGACTCATATCTTTAAATCGCCACTGCTTATCTCAGGAATTTAAGACTATACTGTGTGAATCACTTGTGTTGTCGCACTTCAATTTTTGTGATGTTGTATTCAATTTCTGCTTAGACAAAAAGACAATTAATAAAATTCAGCTAGTACAGAATTCTTGTTTGAGATTGATTTTCGGCATTCGAAAGTATCAACACATAAGTCATAAACTAAAAGAAATTAAATGGCTCAATATGAGTGATAGGCGTCTGTTGCACTTCGGAGTGTTTTGTCATAAATTAATTCTTTGTGAAACACCTCCTTACCTGTATGAAAAAATCAAGTTTCGTTCTGATGTGCATACTCTAAACTTACGCTTTAGAGGCTTACTAACACCACCTCAATACAAATCAACTTTTGCAGAAAGAGCATTCTCGATACAGGTCTCTAAAGTGTATAATAAATAACCTATTGTGTGTAAGGAAAGTAGTGTTATGGTTTTTCGTAAATTGTTTGCTAAGCATCTTCGTGAATCTATCACCAATTACCAACACCCTGAGTTAATGCTTTGCCTATATGTGATTATTATATTTTTTGCCCCACCACAATCTTTATTGTAACAGTTGTGTGTGTGTACGTATGTATGTTATATTTTATTTAAAAAGTATTTCTTTCGTTTCGGCCTAAAGGCAGAGCAGTCCTATCAATCGTCAATAAATTGGAATTAATGGAACTGATTTTAGGTCCTTTTGACCATATTAGTATTATTGTGTATTTATTCATTTTGATAACATGTATATTATTGTTTAATTGGTCAATAAATATTTAAATAAAAATACTTGTCCTTTCTCCTACTTAAGATGGAAACATAGTTTCCGAAATATATCTAGTAAAATAAAAAATAAGTAGGAGAAAGGACAAGTATTTCTATTTAAATAATTAAAGTCTCCACGACCAATAATCAACATAAAGAAGATTGGTCAATAAATGATTTATTATTATAATTATCAAATATACAGGGTATTTCAAATTAGAGTCTCACTATGGGGATCTTGCTTATTATAAGAGATAGAGAGTAAGAGGTTTAAATTTGGCACTGGGCTAAATTTCTTTGTTTTTAAGAAAAATGAAAAAAAAAAAGAAAAATGCTATTTTCTTTTTTCATTATTTGAAGCAATATTTCAATGCAATGAAGACATTAGTATAGCATTTTTTTATGATCAAATCGATGCCATACTCATTTTACTAATAGCATGTTTAGTTTCTTCTGGACCATCATCAACATTCTTATTTCTTATGGACGACATATTGTTTTTCATCATATTAAAATCCTCTATTTTTTAGCTGTTTTCTATCGATTTAATGATTTTAGATTAACAGATTCACCAAAAAAAAAATAGTATTTTAATTCAATATATTTGTAATTGGAACTTAATAATCTTAATCTTCGATTTTTTTTCCAACGCCTACTAGATTAAGAACCTACAAAAATATTAAAAAAAAACATGTTCTCTGTTTTTTTTTCTTCTTCAGAAACACAATGTGTGATGCATCGTTGAATTAATAATAAAGAAAATGAATAAATCATGATTTCTCGGAAATGAACATCGGATAAAAAAATTGATGATGCCATTTTGTAGGACTTAAAAAGTTATAATTACAAAGTTCCATTTACAAGTTTCCATTTATACATTCTAAGATAATACCATTCTATTCAATAATAACTATAAATGCAAAACATTTTTATATGGGGTGCTCAAAAAATAATTTTAAATATCTGACTTTTCAGACGTAATTTAATTTTTTTAAATACTTACTTTTTTTATTTTTTTTTCTTGAATTATCATATAATAATAGAAATATTCCATTGAGCATACTATATGCCTATCTTTTGTACATATTGAAATATTTCACATTCTTTTTTTAAAGCTTTTAAAATAAATACAATAATTTGAATTTTCAAAAACCCGAAAAATGTAATAAAAAATTATGTTAATGATGATTTCTCGTAGATGAAATATCGGATAAAAAATTTCAAGACGCCAATTTGCAGAGCTTAAAAAATTACAATCACAAAGTGCCATTAATTTTTTTTAATCTTTTAAAATAAATACAAAAACTGTAAAATTAAAAATTCGATAACGATAAATAATTATTATTTTTTTTTCGATCGATATGTAAACATATTCTAAATTATGCAACTTATTCCTATTTAAACAACCCCGTATCTTTTACCATATTCAAGATCCCCATACTGTGCATTCTTATCATGGACACGGTGTATAATAAAAAATAAAACCAACATAATGAGAGAACAAAAAATGAATAAAATATAACCAACCTAAAAATATCAATTTGTATCACAAAATACAAAAACACAAAAAATACACAGAAGTTGATATTTTGTTTATTTTTATTCTTCTAGGTTATCTTATAAAACGCGGCGTGGCACGTCAAACCGACGGCTGGAAAATCGTATCTGCCAATTTCCTTTTGCATCAATTTGAGGGGGCAGCCGTCACTTATTTTCTTCTCGCGCGTCCGTTCCGTTTTCAAAAACACATACTTGTTTTTCATGATATAGAGTTTCTTCATTTAGAAACGCCTAAAACTTTAAAACATAAATATCTCCAGTTAGGGCTGTTTTACACACACAAGAAGTCAGAAATTTACAATATAATTATATAGAGAAAAATATAAGTTTGCCCAAGTGCAATACAGCGATTTTTATAATATATTTCTTGCGAGAAATCTCGCGAGAAATTTATTGAATATGTTGAAAATAATCTAGAAAATAATTATATAAAACACTCTCCCAATAGCATAGCATACTACACAATGGCGCGTCTGTTTGTATTGAACGATTGTAAAAACAATATGCTCTGCTTATTTTGACAACAATTCTTGCTATGTAAAACAGGGAAATATATTTTTATATACAGGGTGTCTCAGCGTGCGCGCCGAGTAGCTTTACGGCTAAATGGTTTATATTTTTGAAAATCGGCTTTCGCTGGCCAATGTAGGTCTATTAGGACCACATTTTAAAATTAGTATCAAATATACATGGTGTCCCATAAAAGCATGGCGTATCATAGTTATATTTTTTCTAATGGAATGACCCATATTTTATATTTTTTTCAGATTCTACATCAAAAATAAAGTTAACTTTTATAATATATTCATATGCCTAAACCTAATAATTTTTTAAATATTTAAATATTTTTGGAAAAATTGACGTTTTGAAAAAAAATCATAACTCTCAAATGGATGAATGAAAACAGATGAAATTTTGTACCAGTATATTAGACTAATGGGTAAATATTTTAGGCTATTTACAGGAATTTAAAATCTTTAGATGTTTTGATAATTTAACGTAACTCCAGGAACACATTCAAGGTCAAATTTCATGCTTATTTTAAATGGCACACCCTATATCTAATAGCCCTATCTTGTAGGAAATTATATTGTCTTTCAAAAAGTATAAAGGTATTTTTTACTTAAACCTAATAGTTTTCAAGATATATGCATTTTCGTTAACTTTTGACATAATATTAATTATTCATAATATGGAAAGTCGATATGAAGCGCCATCTATTGTTCAATATAATATTTATTATTATTATTCCATAAAGGCAAGTGTTTAGTTATTGTTTATAAATAAAGTCAGTTAACCCAACAAATGATTTTCGAGATATTTCCTAAATTAATACACTAATTTTATTAATTGTGAATATACTAATTGCATTATTTATTTACACATGTGTAAATTATTTGATAAAAACTTGTTAGAATTGTAAAACAAATATAACGAAATACATCAAATAAATTGACGAAATAGAATTAAAAGTAATTTATAATAAATTTTCAAAAATACTACCATCGAATACATAATTCAATTTTATTTTAAATGATATTTTGACAGTTTAAGCATATTAGGTATAATTGATCTAAATGTATTATTAATACTGCTTTCCATGTATTCTTCCAATTCATTGCTTATTAAACCACATTTTTTGACGAATATTCAATGGAATTAAACTTGTAATTGTGTCTCCTCATTATTAGTTATTGTATTCAAGGTAGTTATTTCAAATACTTCATACTGCCTACAGTTTTGAATGTATTTAAAACTTCCTCTACAGTCTTCTTATTAGGATGTCTTTCATCAGAGAACATTTTGTACACTAAGAGACAATCTTAATAATGTTACATTATTATTAGAATCATGTTAATTCTTTCATTTAAGGGAACATTATTTTTTTAATTGTTAGTAACAATACGAATGTGTCAATTAAATTTGTTTGTAAACAAAAGCCTATTAGAATAATTGGCAATAATGATTATTAAATTAAGCAATAGATGGCGCTTTATGTTACATTGCCATACTAAAATAATAATGATAATGACGAAAATTAACAAAAATGGATATATCTTGAAAACTATTAGGTAGGTTAGAATAATTGGCAATAATGATTATTAAATTAAGCAATAGATGGCGCTTTATGTTACATTGCCATACTAAAATAATAATGATAATGACGAAAATTAACAAAAATGGATATATCTTGAAAACTATTAGGAATAGGTGTAGAATACCTTTATACTTTCTGAAAGACAATACAATTTCCTTCAAGATAGGCCTATTAGATATAGGGTGTGCCATTTAAAATAAGCACGAAATTTAACCTTGAATGTGCTTCTGGAGATATGTTGAACTATCAAAACATCTTAAGATTTTAAATTCCTCTTAATAGTCTGAAATATTCACCCATTAGTCAGATATACTGACACAAAATTTCATTTCATTTCATTCATCCATTTGAAAGTTATGATTTTTTTTCTAAACGTCAATTTTTCCAAAAATATTTAAATATTTCAAAAGTTATTAGGTTTAGGCATATGAACATATTATGAAAGTTAACTTTATTTTTGATGCAGAATCTGAAAAAAATATAAAATATGGGTCATTCCATTACAAAAAATATAACTATGATACGCCATGGTTTTATGGGACACCCTGTATATTTGATACTAATTTTAAAATGTGGTCCTAATAGACCCACATAGGCCTGTGGAAGCCGATTTTGAAAAAAATAAACCATTTAGCCGTAAAGCTACTCGGCGCGCACGCTGGGACACCCTGTATAGAATTATAGCGAAATTTTTATATGTAATTCTCGCACAACTTTCTGTGAGAATTCTTGTGTGTGTAAAAAGGTCCTTAGAGAGTGCTACAGCAATCGCGACGGGCCAATACATTATTGAATTTTTGTCAGTATTTTTTGTTCAACTTACAACAAATTGTAATCGTTTGTTCTGACATGAAAACTGAACATTAATTTAATGCAAAAACGTTTAAAAGATTTTTTTCTGGGTGTTGCATTATTTTTGAGCTCTAGTGTATTTAAAATTAAGTATAATGACTTCATTACAGTTGAAACTATGTCACTGTAAAAGGTAAATAAAAGTGGCAAAATAAAGTTAATTTAATTTATAAAGAGGTACCAAAACGTGAATGCTAACTAAATTAAAGAATTAAAATTAAAGATATTTACCATAGATATTAAGAAATAATGTCATAAAAAAACAATTTATATTGGGAATGCTTTAAATTAAAATTATTAAATAAAAACTATTAATAAATAAATGTTTTATATTACCTGCTGAATATAAGATTAATTAAAAAATCCTATATCATTTGTTATATAAAAAAAAAAATGTTGCCGATTCTTTAAATTCACTTTAAAGATTGAACATCTAATAAATAAAAAAAATAGAAATGGAAAGTCTCGCGGATTATTATTTACACATCGCTGATTGATTATTGCATATTAAGAACGTGACTTTGTCGAAATGTTAAATTACTAAATTAGTGGAAATGTGTGTTTTTTAGTTTCCAAATTAGATACAGAGTGAAAATAGCCGTGTAAAAACAAAATAATAAAAAAACGAAATCGGATAATTGAATATGAATTCGGGTTTCGATGGATTGTTTTTTCGGCGTGAAATATCTCGAGAATGGCGATTGCCATCTTCAAGTATTTTGCGGTTTTGTTGTTCTGTGGTGGAAGTTGTAAGTATGTGGTAAAGGCTTTTTAGAATGGGATTTTTATTTTATAGATTTGTTTACTTTTTAATGCGGATTTTATTAATTAATTGAGATTTAACAAAGGTAGAAGTAAGAAAAGTATGCCATCCTTTGCGTTGGAAGATTATTGTACAAATTTCGTAACAAATTAATTGAGATTTAACAAAGGATTAAATAATATTTAATTAAAAATTATCACAATGTATACCCGTTTTAAATTGAATTTTTGTTTTTAGAATGTATTCTTAAAAATATATAGCGTTTCAACAGGATAATGCCAAACCACATTCAAGTTTGACCAAGTTTTTCAAAAGCATTTAGAGCCTTGGATGTATTGCTATACCTACCATACTTTCAAGACCGATTATCAATATACAATGCGTTTATAATGAAAGGAACGAATTCATTTAATCTGCAGAAAAAAATGCTCGAACAGGTCGTTTAGTATTTTTAACTGCGTATCTTTATTTATTAAAAATTGTATATACAGGGTATCCCAAAAACAAATGCTGATACTAAGTTACATTTATTTAAATGAAACACATTATATCTTATTATATATTTGGATTCTTTCTAGAATTTTTGATCGAACGCACTGTATTTTTAATGTTTAGGGCATTTCATAGTATAATGGTCTAACACAGGATATTTTTAAACAATTAGAAATATAAATAATTTTTAATTTTTTTTTAAAAGCAATTTTGACATAATTAAAGTCTAAAAATGTAGAGACCGGAACAAATTACTTATGTTAGGCTTATATCGTACAAAATAATCTATTTGATTATTTTGTACAATATAAGCCTTTATTAAAAGCAATTTTGACATAATTAAAGTCTAAAAAATGTAGAGACCGGAACAAATTACTTATGTTAGGCTTATATAGTACAAAATAATCTATTTTTTTTTTCAATTAAATAATCTAATATAATCTATTTGATTATTTTGTACAATATAAGCCTAACATAAGTAATTTGTTCCTGTCTCTACATTTTTTAGTTTTTAATTATGTCAAAATTGCTTTTAATAAAAATATCAAATAGATTATTTTGTACGATATAAGCCTAACATAAGCAATTTTTTGCCGGCAAGAAACAAACATTGTATTAGTATTGAATCATGCTACTGCTAGAAAGATGGCAAAGAGTATTGAATCAGGACAATATTTAATTGAAAAAAAAAATAATTCACTATAAGAAAATCGTTTTTTTATTTTTAACAAAAAAGAAAACGAAATTATTTTCCGAACAACCCAATATTTAAGAGTGAATGTCTAAAATACAAAACAGTTCATTAATGCTAGTATGTATATATTATATTGGTGTACTTTTTATTAAATTTTCAGATGCAAATTACGAAGATGTTCTATTTAGGATAATTGGTGGGTCTTACACGAGCATCGACTCGCATCGATTTCTGGGATGCCTCATGTTCAATGGTGTCCCGCGCTGTGGATCAGCACTGATTTCTTACAGACACGTAATCACAGCTGCTCATTGCACGATAAAGTAAGTAGCATTTTATTTTATTAAGATATCTCGTTGTTACGAAAAGAAGAAATATACGAAGTGAAATAAACGAAGTGTTTTCATAACAGGTTTAGAACTCTTTTTAATTATTTCTGAAAGTTGTGGTTTCTTTTCTATTATTCATTTATTACTAATGCCATAACTAAACAAATACATGTGTACTGATCCTCATGGGCAATAGACAGCCTCTTCAATCTTTGAGTAAGAATTATACTTGCTCGGAGACAGTTAAAGAGTGCCACAATAAACTAATACAGGCCTCGATACATAAGAAAACCAAGTTCTTCACACGATCAGTAAAGAAAATGGGAACAGGAAGGCTGATGAATTGGCTGCCTAAACAACTATTCATACGCTGGGCATGCTAATGCATTCGCCTTTAAGGCTCCTATATGAAATTTAGAAGTAGATGGGATGAATTAACAGCTATCCTGACAGGAGCATATCTCTATAGATTTGGGGATTGCAGAGTCAGCAAATTGTAGAGGGTGCTGCTTAGAGAACGAAACTCATGAGCATATCTTAGGATACTGCCCAGCTCTCATGTTCAACAGAAGATCCATACTGGGTAAAGAAAGGCCGGATATGGCGACAATTAAAGATCTACCGATTTCGACACTGCTAGCCTTCTTGGACTGGTATTTGGCTGTCCCAAAGGGAGGAAACATTAGGAGCCTAACGAGGCTCATGCATGTTTGTGTGTAAGTCCAGACCTTCCACTAAACCGAAACCGAAATTATCTGTTTGATTCAAAGTTATACAAACAAAAATATATAATTAAATTTAATTTAGCTACCGCAACTTTTGATTTGCATAACGTAAGTACTTATAAAAAAAGACAAACATACATTGCAAGTCAATATGTTACAATAATTGAAATAAGATGAAAGACATGACAATAATTAAAAACGAAACTATTACATTTATAAACAATTATTAAAGTTAACAAATATTTAATAAAATCATAACGGCACTACAGATTAAGAATTCAAATATTAAAACATATTAAAATTAAAGGATAAAAATTCGTCCCAGCAAAAGATGCATTTTTCAGCAAGAAAGATATTATTTTATTTTTGAAATTATATTTTTCTAAATTTTTAACGAATGAGGTAAAGCGTTAAATATTTTTATCCCAAAATAATTAAAACCATTTGCTGATCTTTTTAGACGCATAGTTTGTGGGCATACATTGACTTTAAATCTGGTATTATGATCATGAATTAAGCTATGCGTTGCGTAATTGATAGAATGCCTTTTGGTGTATATTAAACATTTCAGTATATAATAAACATGAAACTGTTAATATATTAAGTTTAATAAATTTAGATTTGCAATCTTCCCTGAATCCGATTTCAGACAAAATTCTGACAGCACATTTCTGTAGACATATGATGATTCCATACTGCAAATATGTCTGGAAGTTATAAAAGTATGCCATCCTTTGCGTTGAAAGATTATTGTACAAATTTCGTAACAAATACAGCGTTTTGTTAAGTTTTTTTGCCATGCCATAATAGTTATTTATCCATCAGTAGGTCAAGGAATTTAACATCTGGCGAGTCGTTGATGCCTATACAATTATTTAATGTAAATGTTTTAATTATTGTTTTATAACATGTTTATCCTTGTCCGTCCCTGCCTCATATATATATATTATTTAATTTTTGTTTTACTTTCTCTTTATTTTTGTAACTCAGTACGAATCCCTGTGGACTATCCGTCCGTTTGGGCTCTACTTACAACAACTTCGGCGGACAGGTGCACCAGGTGATGAAGACGTCGCAGCACCCGCGGTACAATACCACCTCGAAGGAAAACGACATTTCCGTTCTAACGCTGATCACACCTGTGTCATCAGACTGGGCGAGGCCGATCGGTGTGGCCGACTACCAGAAGGCGGTCGTACCGGGGATGCTGTGCGAGGTGATGGGCTGGGGAATCGTCAAGGTGGGCAATAAGGTCGGCTCGCAGGTGCTGAAGAGCACCACGGTGCCCATCGTTTCGCAAGATGACTGCGCCAGGGCGTACAGCGTGGTGAACAGGAAGATCACGAGCAATATGCTGTGTGCAGGGTATTTAGGTGTTGGCGGGGAGGATACTTGTCAGGTTTGTATTGGTTCGACTACTTCGGTTATGTTTTTTTTTCAAATTTTAATATCGTGTTTCTGTTCTAAAAAAATATAATTTTACTGGATTTGTCTTAGTAATGTAGGTGAAATCAGTATTATTAGAAGAAAAAATATAAATGTGTTTTTTTTGCAATAGCTTAGTCCTTTGGCTTTGTTTTATTTTGTACACCATATTATATTATTTATTACAAATTTCATCAATTTGGAGATTATTTGGAAGTAAGGCAGCAATAATCATTGGCGGATGCCCGCAGGGAGGGGTCATGTCGCCGCTCTTGTGGTACTTCGTTAAGGACGACCTTCTGCTGATCTTCGAAAACCAGGATATCTACGCCATGAGATATGCAGATGATCTAACCATGCTACTGAGCGGGAAGTTTGGCTCCACTGTATCAGATTTGATGCAAGGAGCACTAAACACCGTAGAAAGATGGTGCGAGGACAAGGGGTTGGCCGTAAACCCAACAAAAACGGTGATCTTCCCCTTCACCCGGAGGCGAAAAAATGATGACTTCAAATCGCTACGTATGTATGAAATGGAAGTTCCCATCAAGAACGAAGTAAAATATCTAGGGATCATACTCGATTCCAAATTGAACTTCAACTTCCACGAGCACATGACAAAAAACGCCATGAGAGGACTTTTTGCGACTAAAAAAATGATAGGAAGAACATGGGGATCAAGTATGACCAAATGGATATATACCGTGGTCGTAAGACGCTGCACTCGTATGAGGAGAAAAGACCCAAATAGCTGTTTTGCAGCTGCAAAACTTGAAAAAGTGAAAAGACAGGCATGTCTGCTAATCACAGGAGTGATGAGAACCACGTCCACAGCAGCCATGGAACAAATACTATCGCTTCCACCATTATATCTATATGTTATGATGGAAGCCAGACAGGCAGCCTACAGACAGCACATAAATGAACACACTTTAAATATAACAACACTAAGACCTGCAACATTTAAAGTGCTACAAGAAGAAGCCATGCTAAACATGAGGTCCGACTTCATCAAAATCGTGCAACCATCCCGCCGGTTCAAAATAACCATACCACAGCGGAGTGAATGAACAAATGGGATATACCCGGGAACAATTAGAGGAACCATCTGGTACACAGATGGCGCCAAAAACCTAAAAGGAACCGGAGCTGGGATCTTTGAAGGGGGCAACCGGAGCAAACAATCTTCCAAGCCGAAATAGCGGCAATTGAATGGTGCGCTCATCACATAATGGAGTCATGACAGGTCAAAGGACCAATCACCACTATGTCGGATGGCCAGGTAGCCCTAAAAGCGCTAGCCTCGACAGTGGTACAGTCCAAACTGGTTATGACACAGATTGGATACACTCTCGACTCTAGTAAAAACACAGCTAGTATGAATACCCAAAGACCAAAGAGTTATTTGACACCTGGGGGGTCGACTTGCTGGCAAAATAAGGGCCAACAACCTGCCTTCGGTATACGTCACAAAACCGGAAAAGAAATAATCCAACGCAAATTAGCAGAGGAGCATAAGATGACATGGCAAAACCAGAAGGGAATGAGATACACTAAACTATTCCTAGATGGTCGGTACCTGAAAGCACATCTATGCTAACAGGGCTGTGTAGAGAAAAACTTAGAAAGATCACAGGACTAATAACTGGATACTGTGATCTGAATAAGCAGCAGCATAGAATGGGAATCAAGGAAACCCCTCTATGTCGTGGGTGCCTGAAAGATAAGGAAACTCCCCAGCACATACTGTGCACATGCGAAGCCTACTAAAAACAACGCATGGAGCAATTTGGGAAGACTGTACTTCCTGAAATAGAGCTCATAAACATCCCCTGATCCAAACTCCTGGACTTCATGGAATACTCTGGAATGTACAGGGAGTAAAGCAACCAGAGGCGCACAAAAGGACCACGGAAACCGAAGTGCAGGGACGCTAAGTGACACCACCTCAAGAGGAAAAAAGGCAGCAATACTCCCGAATAATCTCTGGATTGATGAAATTTGTAATTTTATTATTAGTGTCAAGGAGGCTTGGCTAATGCCAGATTTACGTCAATAGTTCAGGTTTTTCTTGTTTTTCATTTGTGTTTTTGAATATATATTTTGAGTATATAATGACTTAAGTGTGGAATTGTGCTCATCCCGCTGACTCATTTTTGCTATGTGTGCGGCTTATATGTTGGTCCGAAGCATGTTAAAATAAAATCGAGCCAGTATAACAGTCACTCAGGTGTACGAAGCCTATTCTGGTTTTAAAATTGGAAACCAAGACAATAATGGAGCCCGCACGTGTTGTGTGAATCATTCCGATCAAAATTGGAAGCATGATATACAAATGCACAAATACCGTGCCATACTCTTTGCAATTCCACGAAGGTGGATAAGTTGAAAAAGTCATGCAATAGCCTGCTATTTTTGTTTGGTAAATCTTACTAGCTTTATAAGATCAAAAGGTTCACCTCTGCATCGGGGAAATAGCAAAACAAGACAACAAAAGTCGATCAATAGCTATATTCTCAGACAGCTGCTAAGAGCACTAAGGAACACACAGGTTGATTCCAAGCTAGTGTGGGACTGTGTAAGCGCCCTCAATGAAATGGGCGGAGGCAAGAAAGTGACAATAGCATGGGTCCCAGGACAAAAGGGTCACCAGGGAAATGACAAAGCAGACGAATTGGCCAAAGAAGGCTCGTCAAGCACATTCATTGGCCCGGAACCCTCCTGCGGTATAGCAAAAACCGCAGTAAGAAAATCCATTAAAAATGGACGGAAACACAGACTCAAGCTTGGTGGACGAGCACACCAGGGCAGAGGTAGGCGAAACAGTTTCTCAAAAAACAATCGCCGACTTTTACGACAGAGCTTCTTAACCAAGACACATCCTGTGCCAATGTGAGGCCCTAGCAAGGATTAGATATCTAAAGATGGGCAACACTAAACCAATCCCAGAGAGCTTCACCCAAGGCTCGCTAGCAGGGTTAATAGAGCTTATCAAAGAGACGAAGCTAGAGCATATTGCCAGGTGGCAGGGATCCACAATAGATCTGCAAAGGTCGCGGTGGTACAGGCCAAGAGGCCACCTAAACTTTATCTATCTATCTATCTAAGATCAAAAGACCAACACGACATTAAATATCTCCATCTTGAGTCAAGTCATCACTCTGACTACGTTTTTCAGTAACTGAAGAATCTGACTACCAAAATCTTAACGATAGTGTTCACTTAGATTTTTATACAATGAAAGCAGTGAACCTTATTTTCTCAGTCACAAGAAATAGATCTAATCAGAGATCTTGGTCTAACTAAATCAAATGCAGAAAATTTGATATACAGATTGAAGTAATGGAAATTCCGACCGCAGTTGCCGAGTTACAACTGCTCGAAATAAACATCATTCATTTTCCACATATGGGAAAGGTTTTGTGTTTCTGTAATGACGTGAACAAGCTATTTAAGGATATTTAATGTTAACATTAACCCGAGAATTGGGGTGTTCACATAAACAGAAACAATAAACATTTTTTTACATGGTATAATGTAACAACAACATGATAATCTGGTGTACAAAATAAAATATTGCATCAAAATATATTTCAAATGGCCGTATTTCGATAAGTGTTAGTCGTAAGGAGATTTTTTAGGAAAATTAAACTTATTTTATGTATTTATTGCTTCGGAACCACCTTCATTGAAAACAATTAAAAATGATTGATTATTTCACCCTGATGAATGAATTTTGTTGTATGTTGTTTTTAATAGAGAGGATACATAAGTGAAAATAATCAAAAATGCAAATATTGAATAAAGTAATAAATTTGTTCAGAATTTTATTCAGATCTCTTTCAATTAAGTAATATTGCTCGCTTCTAATGTTAGACACGTTCGGACAAAAAAATACATAACTTGGCGTTAGCTTCTTTCAAATTTCTTTTGGAAATTACTTAAGAAATGTGTAATCATTTGAAAATAATTTCTATGGGTCAACCTTTAAAAATTGATTTACATTCATAGTCTGCTAATCGCGACTAACTGGAGACTAACTAAATTTGTTGTTATAGAAAAGCAAAATTTTCGCCACGTTTGGTTAATTAGTAGCCTATACATATGGTTTCATATAACTCTCATAAATAAATAATTTTGTGTGTTTATAATAAACAATAAATGTTTTTCTTTCAGGGAGATTCTGGAGGACCCATAGTTCATGACCACATCGTGGTGGGCATTGTGTCATTCGGAAGAGGCTGCGCAGATGGTAAATTTCCGGGAGTTTATGTCGACGTCCGAAAATACACTCGTTTTATTTACAACAGTATGAACGAGTAAAGGGTAGAAGTAAATGAAAACAAGTATAGGTGCCTATAATGAAGAAAAAAAAAGAACTCTAATTAACTATTTAATTCATTACTTGTGCATTTAAATTAATTAAACTCATTTCATACATGCATTAAAATTATTTTGTAAAAAGCCCGATATAGTTCATTTGTATTGATAATTTAAAAAAATGTTTTCAATGAAAATTACGAACCGCACGAACCGCGCTAAACCATTTTTACTAAGGAAACGATAGGCTCCTAAAGGTGAACACATTTATAATCTCTCACTCGGCGATGTTTTGACGCGATAACATTATTACTGGCTTAAACCATTATATAAAAAGAAATTACAATTTCTTTATACCCTTACTAATAGTCGATTCGCAATATTCTCGGATCGCGTCAGAATGTATAGAATAGTCGACAAAATTCTAGATTATGTTATAAACAATACTTGGATCCACCAATAATAATGGCTAGGTTGGGAAGAACAACCGGTAGTAGAGAAAGGTGAATAAGTGTCACCAGTTAGGAAATTTAAAAACAAGAAAGTAAAAACGTTGAGAAGAAACTCAAAAATGAATTAAAAATTGATATACGCTAATGAAGTAGAATAGCAAAGAAAGGATTGTTGAAAAAGAATATTTTTAATAGTAATGAGAAAGCAATTGTCATTAAATCAATGAGGCCTTCGAGGAGCAGTGCTAGGTAGATGCTATGTAGACTGACTTCTCGAAGGCATTTGACACAGTCGATCACAACTTGTTAATTGCTAAACTCCGTGCGGTTAGTGTTGAGGGTGTACACTTACAATATATTCGTTCTTATATTTCAGACAGAGTACTGTATGTAGGTATTGCTCAGAATATTTCAAGTGCTATTAAAGTTACGCCAAGGGTACCGCAAGGGTCACACTTAGGGCTTTTACTTTGTAATATATTTATTAATGACGTTCTCAGTTGCTTTATGTTGGCCCATTGTTTGCAATTTGCGGATGACATGAAAATTTATATGAAAGTTCGTTCTTCTGAAGACGCTCGCATGCTTAATATCGATTTAAAGGCTTTTGAGTCACGATGCCAAAATAAGTGACTAAATCTCAATATGCGAAAGTGTCATTTTATATCGATATTAGTATATGACTATTTTTATTGGATGAATCAATTTCTAGGGTAGAGAGTGTTGTTGATGTGGGCATAATATTTTAACCGACTTTGTCCTTTAATAAACAAATTGCAAAAATGGTGTCAAAGTCTTATTAAATGTTAGGTTATATAAAAAGGAACACTCAAGAGTTCAGAAATATTAATACCATCAAAATACTCTATAACAGCTTACTTCAACCTTACCTTGAGTATTGCTGTAATATTTGGAGGAAAAAATGAAGGTGAGTCCACTACTCAAGAAAACGCTCACTAAGAAAGAAATAAAAACACCTATTAAAGTACGTAATAATATGATGGGCAAAGAGATTAAGAAAATCCGCAGCTGAAAAAATAGGGTGAGTTCTGGAAGAATGAAAGCGCCCACAAACAAATAAATAAAAAAAACTACAAAAGCTTTTTATAAAGAAAAGATCGAGCAGATTCAAAAGAAATTCATTAATTACGTTTTTTTTTAACGGGTTCGTCATTAAATATGGACACATTAGAAAAAAAATAGTATAAAATCGGAAATACTTTTAGTTTACAATATATTTAACAACCTAATTGATTGTCCAGACTTGTTAAATATTCTTGGTATCCACGTGTCTTGCCGCAACTTACGAAATAATCATACGTTTTACGTCCCTTTTTGTAGAACAGATTATTCTCAAAATTCTGCAACAATATGACATGCAAATTTAAATGATTTTGATTATTTTGACGGCACCCTATTCGCGTTGCGAAAATGTTTGTTTTGTTAGTGATATGTACTATGTTATTTAATATCTGTGTTATCTATTTATTTTTTTGTAAAATGGTGCACGCCGTTAAATAAATAAATAAAGCAAATCAATTTGTGTCGAATGGCAAGGAGTTTTAAGCAAAAACTGTGGCAATATTAATCGGAGGGAGTATGCAGAAGTATTCTCGTGAACACAGCGATGATTAAAATAAATAAAGAACAGTAAAAAGTAATTGCTTAAGAAGTGTGCTTATTCTGAAACTCATTGGGAGGAACGAAGAAAGAACTTCAAAGAAGAGCAGTACGACGTCTACTCAAATAAACAATAATAGAAAGAAAAATTACTCGGAAATTGAATTGAATCGAAGCTCTTACAAAATGGATCTAAATCATGTATTTACTGAAAGCAACATTTTTTGTGTATGCAATAATGAAGAAATCATAAGCATGCGTTAACTATGAGAAAAAGTTAAACAATGACGCGGAGGAAAATGTGTGCGGATTAAATCAAGACCTATAAACGTACATCAAAAATATTGTGAGCGGAGATCTTAAGAAAATACGTGGTAAAAAAAAACGCGAAAGAAAGTAAGCGCCTGCAAAGGAAGAAATCAAGACTGACAAAAATACGTGGTGGAAAAAATGAAGGTAAGTCATGAAAGTAAGAAAACGCCCACAAATAAATAAATAAAAAAACTACAAAAGTATGTTACATCCAAAACATGGTGAGCAACGAAAAAATTAAGAAAATCCGAGGCAAAAAAAATAGGGTGAGTTGTGGAAGAAAGAAAGCGCCCACAAAGAATCGAATAAAATAACAAAAAAAGTACATAAAAAACATGTTTTTTATGTACTTTTCTAGTTTTTTTTTGTAAGAAAATTCGTGGTGGAAAAATTAAGATAAGTCGTGAAAGAAAGAAAGCGCCCATGTTACATCAAAAACTTGGTGAGCGAAGAAATTAAGAAAATTCGCAGTGAAAAAAAAAAAACGAGGATGAGTTTCGGAAGAAAGAAAGCGTCTGCATAGAAATAAATAAAGAAAACATAGAAAAGTACATCTGAAACATGGCGAACGAAGAAATTAAGAAAATCCGCGATGGATGAGCCGTGGACTCGTGGGAATGAATTCTATTTAATGAAAGAACTACGAAAATACAAATAATCTCGAGAAGAAAATTTGGGTTTAACATCAAAAGCAACTACAGAAAAAAAGTTGGATTTATTCAGGAATGTCAAAACGATTAAAAGCGCGGTTGCAGAGAATTTACAATTGCAGAAGATGTTTAAAAATATTTTTGAGATGAAGTGAGGAATTTAAGATTTTGCAAAAATATAAAATCTTACATAAAAAACGTTCGGAATCGATGAAGAGATGCGTTACTTTAAAAGGAAGTAAAGAAGAGTTGTCCAAGAAATATAAAGCAATTCATGGGGATTATTTGGAATGGATGAAGAAATTGGAAAATATTAAAGGCATTACAGTAGAACAGCTCGAATTAAAGATGTTACAAATATACAAAGCCGCTTGCATGGAAGATTTAGAACTAATAAAGAAATTTAAATTTCAAACATCTATAAATACTAATAAAAAAGATTCAGTATCAATGAAGAATATTATTTTTTTTAAAGCTAAAGCCTTTATAATGGTTGTTCAGTGATATCATTTTTCGGCGGATCAAGAAGCGGCTTTGTATATTTGTAACATCTTTAATTCGAGCTGTTCTACTGTAATGCCTTTAATATTTTCCAATTTCTTCATCTATTCGAAATAATCCCCATGAATGGCTTTATATTTCTTGGAATTATATTTTTCGGCGGATCATCAAAAAAATTTTGATATGGATTTCATAACAGTGATAAATTTTAAACGATTTTTCATTAAAAGGTCAATACTATTTTGAAGGATGGAATTCAGTAAAATCAGATTATGATAATAAAGTAAATTCAGTAACTAAAGATACTATATTTGAATCATATACACAAGATGGGAATAGTTTATTAGGTATTGGAAGTGTAGCAGCAGAAAACATTGATGGCATTTAATATCAAAAAACATATTTGGACTTTATTGTACACCAAGTGAATTACAAGTATTATGTTCTAATTATGATTATTTCGAATCAATTTCTACTGAAGTAGTAATTGGACATAATTTACCATTATTTAATTTACCTAATACAACAGGAACCATTTTATCATATATGAATACTGTAACGAAAGTGAAAGAAGAAACTGGAAAGATCACTCTGGAATTTTCCACAGAGCGCGCGACGGTAAACGGGGCGTTATCGAAAAGTTCTGGAAAGTTCGAGAATCAAGCACGCTATATAAGTGCGCGCTAGTGGCACTGCAGTCAGCCAGTCTATCACGAACGTCCGAGTGCTCAACATCTCGTTATAAATAAATGGTGACAGTGTGATGTCAATAAATGTGTTAAGTGTGCTGTTAATAAATAAATAGACATTGTTTTACTTATTTCCGAGTCTGATTAAACTCCATTTCGTATCAATACTGTATATTTCTTTCTATGTAATGTTCATTCTAATATTGCCTATGCACCAAGTGAATTTTAAGCTCAAGAAGATATTAAATCTTTTTATGTACATTTAATAGTGGTAGTTATAAAGATAATACAAGATTAGTGTTACCAAAATTTTTATTTTAAATATCTTATTAATTGGATAAACAGTAATGATGAATAGAAAAGAGTATTCGTTCACTTGGTCAGTTATTTAAATATATTAAATAAAAATGATTTGAAAATAATTAATAAATTATTTTCACATTTAGCTCTGTAACTTTTGACTTACGCTACGTAAGTACGTTAAACAAATGCACATTAAAACAACTACTTCCCAGGCAAATACCCACGCCGGACAATAAATTACATAATGTACACCTGCTGTTGCACATCAATAAAATATTGCATAATGAAACAATTTTCTTTTGATCCGAGAAAAATTTATTGTAAAAACAACAAAAGGAACGTTACTTAATATAAGGCTATCTGCAGATACGTGTTTCGGAATCTATCTCTCGTCAGTACAGCTATGCCTTACATAATTTAAAGATGTTAAAATTACGTAACGTAAGTCAAAAGCCACAGAGCTAAATGTGAAAATAATTTATTAATTATTTTCAAATCATTATTATTTAATATAGTAATGATGAAGTAAAAATGACAATAGATGGTATTACTAATACTATTTCAGAAAAAAATAATAGAAATACAACTGCACATGATTATTATCCGGAATTTTTAACCAATAATAAATCCGTACATGATATATCCTGGAGAAAATCAAGATGTGTACACTTATAGTGATCCTAATAATCCACATGCAAAAGTTCCAAGTAATGCGCAGGAATTTGATGAAAATAAAATAATTTAGATGACAGAACACGAAAAAGCAAAAAATAATTCGATTAGAAAGCTCTACGACTTTTTATAGTTATAAATAATTTATGTTTTCATGCCTGTATATGTACAATTTAAATGACAAAAATAAACTGATAGAACTACTGTAGAAAAAGGTGCCAAAGATCGCTTAAGAGCACAATTATATTTGATACAAATTATAATGCTCTTTTTACTATTCCATTACCAGAACTCAAATTTATCATGCTTATAAAATAAAAAAAATTATTCGACATTGATAATCCCAGGGATTTAAATGACAAAAATAAACTAATAGAACTACTGTAGAAAAAGGTGCCAAAGATCGCTCAAAAGCACAATTATATTCTGATAGAAATTATAGTGCTCTTTTTACCATTCCATTACCAAATATATGGATTAAAGGTGTTTTTATTCTTGATCTACCATCGTGATCTTATTAATCATACATTTCTAGCAACTATTGCATGGTTGATAAAAATTACAGGAAACTTAAATTACCAAGTAAATCATTAGAATATGGATATTGTTATCGTAATAATGAAAATGTTATGGTATATGACGAAGCTAATAAGAAATATAAATAAAATAAATAAAACCGATCAGTGTTATTAATAGAAATTGTCAGTTTAGAAGTGTGTTAATAAAAATTATACAGATCCTATTAGTTACAATAGTGCTGCGGAATCATATGATACTAATCAATTACTTGTTACATACTTATAATAAGCAACCTTTGAATCTAAGATTTGATCGTTCGTAATTCTTAATAAACGTTATAATATTTTTTATTTTTTTATTATCTATTCAATTGTTCAGTATTTGTTGTTTGTTTTCGTTTGCTGGCAATTAAGGAGAGAGAATACATAATCTCAACTTTAGTTGTAACGAAAATGCAAAAGTTTCTACAAAACTTTGATATTAGCTTATTTTCCGCCACGTAGCATTTTAGAGTGATTATTGTAGAAATCGTTTTCGTCTATGAAACAAAATTAATAGTTAGTTTTGTTTTCGTTCATTAGAAAAATACATTCTTTAAATTACCATTGCTATCCTACACCTGAAAAGATTTAAGGATTCCAGAAGAAGAATTGCTATTGCATGTATGTAAGCTTTTTTTCGCAGGAAAGATTTATTTGGAAAATATAAGTAACATACATGAATGAGACATTGAATGTCGAAAGTATTTTATAGCGATTGTGAAAATGACTTGCTAAGCACTAATAGATAACTTCAATGTAAGTAGAGGATGAAAGAGAACAAAATTGTTAATACAATTTTAAGATACTTTGTTTTTGATATTGAAACAACTGCAATTAAATTTTATTTGGATTTCACCTCTTTATTAAACTTCAACGATTTTAATAAATTAATAATTAATACATTGTACTAATTTATTATTAAAATTCATAAAAAAATACTTTTTATAGAAAAGAAAGACAACAAAACAATCCAATAATTAAAATTTTGCAAGCTTTATTTATTTTTAACTAAAATAAGTAAATAAATAATTAAAATAATATTTTTTTATTTGCTTAGTCATGTAGTTTGTAATACATTACGATAAGAGCTTTACATCTGATATTTTAACTATTTAATATATTAAATAAAATGAAATGAAACAAAGATGATTCACACATTTGCAGCTATTTAAATTATAATGAAATTAAACAAGGAAAATTTTCTGGCAATGATCAATAAAAGTCGCAGCAGTGCTGTTATGCAGCAACAAATATCTACTGTGTAATCCAATGTCTGGCAGGGTAAATGCTCGGGAACTAGTTGTTTCAATAGATGTTTGTAAAACTTACAGTGTAAGTATTTTTTGCAGTTGGAAAAAAAGATTGATCGAATTTTATTGATCATTGCCAGAAAATTTTCCTTGTTTAATTTAATTTATTATAACTTTTATTTTAAGATATGTCGAATTAGTGCATGCATAGCACTAGAAGCGCTAATGTCCTAAGCAGACGATGCGCACTAATAATAAAAAAGAGCTTATTATTTATAATTATTATATATATACACAGGGTCCTGCATTCTAGCCCCCGTCTTCGATAGCTTTGTGCCATTGGTGTAAAAAATAATAAAAATAAAATATCATCTTGTAAATAAAATTATAGAAGGTACTCATTAAATAAGGTCTAACATTCTCAACAGTAACTGAGCTATCTGAAAATATGGAGCTTGGCGTATGCCGATGACTTGAGACTTGAGAGGTATTTTAATAAAAGGGATCTGATTATGAGTGTGATGAAAACGAAATGGATAGTATGTAAGAAAGCAGGTGGAAGAAAGAAGGAAGATTAATTGAAGTGGATGTGAGAGAAGCTTGAAAGGGTGAGAGAATAAATAAATATTTGGGGTTCATATTTTCAGAAAATGGAAGCAGTAATAAACATATAGAGTATGTTTATGCGAGAATGGCAATGGGAAGAATGCGGAATGTATGGGAGGAAATGTTAGGGGGAAATATACTGATGAAATATATAAATATGGTGGGATTCGTGTATAAGGGCAATAATAATGTATGCGTCAGAAGTATGGGGAGTAATTGGGTATGAAAGAGTAGAAAGGGTACACATGCAGTACTTAAAAAGCATTATAGGAGTAGAGGTTACAACACTAAACTATATAGTGTTGTAGCAGTGCCAAAGAATGACAGTAGAATGGGAGACAGCAAGGAGAGTGGTAAAATTTGAGAGAAAGATAACCATGTTAGGGGAAGAAAGGTTGGTATTTATTCACTTGGTCACAGTTATTTATTAAATAAAAATGATTTGAAAATAATTAATGAAATATTTCCACATTTAACTCTGTGCCCTTTGACTTACGTTACGTAAGCACATTAAACAAATGCACATTAAAACAACTACTTCCCGGGAAAATACCCGGGAATACATTGAGTGTATGTTATAGGGAATGGCAGACGAAAGCGAGGTGTTTAAGGTGGATGACTAAAAGGGAGGGCATGTACAAAAAGTAGGGTGATCGTGGTTGGTGGTGGAGCAGAAAATTGCAAGGGGTTAGAGTTTGGGGTAAGAGCTAGAGATGTTGAGCTGCAGGTACGACAAGATCAAATAGATAAGAGTAGCTATAACCCCCATTACAAAAAACTACAGGAGTTAGTTGGGACCCCGCGCTATTTTCAAAGACTAAGCAAGGAAGAAGCACGACTACTGCCGCGATTTAGATGTGGGAACGAGGAAAGGGGAAGGAAATGGTGGATGGGTGAAGAATATATGAAGTGCATATTTTGCAGAACAGAGAAGGATGATTGGGAACACTGGACGAGAGAATGTATGGGTTTGCAAGTAACGAAGTAAAAGGTATGAGTCGATATAAAAGTATGTGTGAGAGTGGTCGGGGTGCGGGAATGATAATTGAAGTGACAAAAGAAAGGCCAGAGAGGAGTAGCTAAGGAAAAGGGCGCGAAGAAAGGGGATTATAAAGTTAAGAAAGTATTGTTAATTTTAGTTAAATAATTATAATTGTGAATGATAGGTGTTAATGCTAAATAAAGGTTATTTATATAAATATAACTGAGCTATCAAATACGGGAGCCAGAATAGGAGGATCCTATATATGTTTTAAAAGAAAATTAAGGTAGCAAAATATTTTTTATTGTATTCTGCTAATAGAAATTAATTAATTGATTAATCACATTAATTATTTTACTTCTCCCCTTTATTATAAATATATTTTCATTCAGTTTTCACATTATTTTTCTTCTCCTTTTTCTATTTTCTTTACGTTTTCTTTTACTTTGCCTTTTCTTCTTCTTTATCTTGTTTCCCGTTTTGTGATTCCAAGTCGCTGAACTCCTTCAAGAAATCCTTCAAAACTCTATCTTTTTTAAAATCAGCTCGCGTTGCGTCCTTCAAATTTTCAACATTTTCATCCGCCTTGAAATCTTCGTTAAAATGTGTGACATTAAAGTGGTTCGCGTATTTGTTTGCAATAGTTGAGACATCATCGTTGTCATCCTCTGAAATAATCGAATCCAAAAAAGTGTCATCCATCAAACCGACATCCTTGTTATTGAAATCCTTATCTTCGTCGTAAAACCCATTATATTTACTCCTGATGTTGCTTCTAAAGGCGTTCAAGTTATTGTCGAGTAAATCGCCAAAAATTCCGTTTTCTTTGAAATTAAAAACCGGAAGTAAACGATCAGGTTTTTGTTTGATTATATAAAGATCCTCGTCGTCTAAAATGTCCTCGTTTTCATTCAGACCATCCTCTAGATTCACGAAAACATCAGCATCGTCAATCACGCGCACTGCTTTGTCTTCCAAGTTCTTTTTCGATTGAGTGAAATCGTCGTCGAATCGTTCCATCACTTCCTGGAAATCGGGTTTTTCTTTTTCGAAATCGAACTGCTTGTTGAATTCCGTTAAGTTGGTATCGCTGTCCAATTTTTCCATGAAAATTTCTTGATGTATTTTGTTTTTCGGTTTGAGGGATTTTTCGAAGGTTCTGGTGTCGTCAACACTCGCATTTTTTGAGATTTTCGAAATTACGCTGTCGGTTACCTTCGGTATGTTAGTCGGGTTAAAATCTAAAATTGAAGCAAGCAAACATCGAACAACAAAATTCTGTTTAAAAAAGACATACAAAAAAGCAACAAAACAAACAAATAATAAGTTATATTTTCGAATGACTGTAGACACAGAGTGATCAATAATGATTGTAAACAAATTAAATTTCCCGTTGAAAAATTTGGGGATATTTATCCCTACAAGTTCATGCATCGTATTTTACCATTGCGTCTTTTTAACGAATGCATACCCTAAACAAACTGATAAAAAGATAAGGAACATAAGTCGGGAGCAGTTTTAATTTGTGTTTGAAATGTAGAGTTAACATTTGCATAGAAAATGAAGGTAATTATTTTTAACATTTGTTATAAAATATTTTCAAATACACAAAACTTTAACTAACTCCAATTTACATTGTATATTTATTTAAAATCGAATAAAAAAAAATACGATTGTGATTAAATATTTAATTTATAAAAATCTTTGCTGCTCTAATGACAATTTAAGGGATTTTCTTTTCATATGATCAATTGTACTAACATGCGCATTTGGCTGCCAACCTATCAATCTGCAATCTTTGTTGATCACTCTGTATAATACTAAAAAATATATATAAAAAAAAACAAATAAATAGTCATTTTTATTTTAAAGTAATTAAGATTTCTGCTGTTAATAAATTAAATTATTATAATTATTGATGAAGAATGCAAAATACAAAATGAAGGTTTTCTTTAATAAGTTTCCACATTAATATTTCAATCTTTTCAAAATTATTTAAGTATTTCAGATGTTTGATTAATAATAGATTGTCACTATTGTGTGAATATTTATTTTTTTGAATAGTTCAGGTTTTTATTTGTTGAAACAACAATTGTATCATGTATGTATGTTACTGTATTTAATGGCCTCCGTTAATTGAATAAATAAATAAATAAAAACATCCCGATGTTAATGATCATCTTTATTAACATCTTCATCTGACGATGCTATTGCGTAGCAAAACACTTGTTGTAGGATAATAAAAATTAAAATAATTTTGTAACTATACACGTGAGTGTTTTACTTTATCTAAACTTGATAAAATTGCATGATTACAATTTTCAATCGGTTATCATAGTGAAATTATTAATACATCTAATATATTTTCACTTATTTGCGAAAAAAGTATGTACTTTTGTCCAAATGAAAAAATAAATGCGGTACTTCTTTCCTAGGGAAATTGACTTTTATTTGCGTTTGTGCAAAAACAAAAATGAAAGGACTGTCAACGAATAAAATTTTCTTGATAAAATTAATCTTAATTTTGTTGATGATAACTTTAAATAAAATTCAGGAACTAATAAATTTTACGCAGAAGTGACCTGGGCAAAAACATAATAAAACAATATTGGTTTTGTTCTAGATGGCCCTGTTGTCGCTAAATCAAAGTCAACTAAAATTTTTAAATGAAAACCCCTATATTTTTATTACAGAATCAAATTCCTCGTTAAAATAAAAAGAATTTACTTAGGTTATTTTTTTGTCAGTATAGATCGCAAAAAATGATTCGAACTTGCTTTATCGTCTGATTTTATTTTCACTTTTTTGTTCGCGATAATTGTTTCGCTACACAGTAGCTTCTTCAGGCGAAACAATTGTCTCTTGCAATAAAATAAAGTGAAAACGAAAAACTTAATAGTTTTATTTAAAATTAAACTTATTGGTTAAACTGTTGACTTCGAAATGACAAGTTTATTCATTAATTAATTCTTTAATGTTTCTTTGACTGTTATTTGAAAGTTATTTAACAAATGTTTTGTTTCTGTGAATTAACGCATAACTTAAAGTAATTTTTCAAAGATTATTATGATTCCCCTTCTATTATTTTTAAGCAATTCGTAGAAAATTTAGACAGAACCAAAGAGTAAGTAGTAATATTCTTAATCTATGACAGAACTCAAATTTATCATGCTTTTAAAATAAAGGCAATTGATTTATTCGATATTGTAATAAATTGATCCTCCCAGGGAGGAATTCCTCCCTGAAGATGACCAATGGTCGAAACTAGTCGGAGAGATAAAATATAAAAGTGAAACAAACCAAGTGTTTTATTTAAATAATATATATCGGTTTAAATATGTTTCACCACGGGTTAAGTGAGAACATTAATAATATTGTAATAAATTGTTGACTTAGATAAAGTTGTGTTAATACTTAATAAGTTTCGACTTTTATACGTAATTTATGATCTGTCAAAATTACCTTGTTTGCTGAGTTTGCTTATTTCGGGGGTGTTTGGGTTTTTGGAGGTTTCATTCAAGACGTTGTAAAACTCCTGCGCGACGGTTTTGTCGAAATTCGCCAAGTCCTCTTCGCTCTCGCCTGTGAAGACTTCGCTGATTTTTTCAGAAATGGTCAAAGGATTTTTGATCTCCTTAATTGTAGCACCTGCAAATAATAAGAATTGATTTTATATACATGTGTATATATACAGGTTGGTCTATTTAAAGTGTTTTCAATAAATATTCAGGAATTAATAAATTTTACGCAGATGTGACCTGGGCAAAAAACATAATAAAACAATATTGGTTTTGTTCTAGATGGCCCTGTTGTCGCTAAATCAAGTTCAACTGAAATTTTTAAATGAAAAACCGCTATATTTTTATTACAGAATCAAATTCCGCGTTAAAAATCAGAAGAATTTACTTAGGTTATTTTTTGTCAGGATAGATCGCAAAAAATGATTTGAACTCGCGTTAGCGAATTGACTTTGGTAATCTATCAATTTTTTATTTGACGGAAGACACGTTAAAATGGTGTAGTTTCCAATCGCGGGAAGAGTCTACATGCAATGCACTTGCTGCGTACGCTTTGTACGCGTAGAAGTATTCTGATCGAAAATATCCATGTATATATATATATATATATATATCCAACTCATTTGCGGACACTTGCAACATAAAATATACTAGGAATCGAAGACGCACTATAACCCAGAAGAATGCCGAAGCCGATATTTTAGCTGCATTTGTAGTCAATCCCCTCATAAGTCCCCGTCAACTTGAGCGAAGTCAGGCATCTTCAAAATAAATGTTCTGCGAATTCTTCATCGACATAATTTCATCCTTAACACGTATCATTGCACTGCAGTTTTGTAATTGGGCTCAATTTGACGCAACAACCGTCACTTTGTTCAATGATCCTATTCTCTGATGAAGCAAGTTTCACGAATCGTAGCCAAATCAACCGGCATAACATGCATTATTGGGCTGAGGAGAATCCACATTGAACGAGACAAGAGCGTCAAAATTTGGTGCACGAGATCATCTCATTGGCCCATACTTCATCGACGGAAATCTGAATGTGCAAAAATACAGTAAATTTCTGACGACTCGTCTTCCTGCTTTACTTTAAGATGCCCCTCTGCAGACCCGACTAGAAATGTGGTATCAGCACGATGGATGTCTCGCATATTTTGCGCGTCTAGTCCGAGATATTTTGAATCCGATTTTCGAAGAAGTTGATTGGTCACCGAGGATCAGTACCTTTGCCGGCACGTTCGCCGGAATTGACAGCTGCAGACTTTCCGACACCAGATGACATAAAGCAGCGTATTCGCAATGTTTGTGCAAACATCAAGACGGACACCTTTCGAGAAGTTCAAAGAGCATTTGTAACAAGGATCGTGAAATGTCTGGAAGTGAATGGCCATCATTTTGAGCACCTGTTCTAGAGATGATTTTAAGTGCGCGTCTACATAATATATTTCTTCTAACCAGCATTTTCCTTTCAGCTTCCTAAAAAGTAGCCTCCAACTCGGACATAGAGCAGAAGCGAAATTCTAGGTACTTCTTTAATTTCAAATTAATCGATGTTCCCAGAATTGAAATTTTAAAGAAAATGTTCTTTAAATTTACACATTATTTTTACAGAATATAAGTGAACAATCTTTTACAAAAATGGCGATTGAATGTAACGAACATTATTCGTGATTTTAGACGTGCAAGCTCAAACAAATATGTTCGAATGCAACATCATCATGACAAAAAAGTAAGCTAAGTAAATTCTTCTCATTTTGTAACGAAAAATCTGATTCGGCAATATAAAATAGTTTTCATTAAAAAAAATGAGTAGGACAAAGCCAATGTTACGTTATTATGGCCCCTTTCTATACGATTATTGTTTGCCTAGGTCATTTCTGCGAAAATTTTATTGTTTCCGAGATATTTCCTGAAAACACTTTAAATGGACCACCCTTTATATATAATTTTCTTTATTAACAGATATATACAAAAAAATGAATACAAAATAATGGAAGCTATAAAGTAAAATACACAATTAATATCTATTAATTGGCTATCGACCTGTGGTTTTTCCGCCTGGTATTTCGTGTTAATGGGCTTGTAATTAAATTTTATTAAATTCCTTTTGAAATAAAATTGAATGCATTTATACATTTAAACATATTTCAGATTTCAAGAATCTGATAGAGTGATGGAGATTAATATTTTAGTTTTTATTTTATTTTAAAGAAAAACCCGACACTCTTAAGGAAATAAAGTATTTGTTGATAATATTATAAATATATTTATTTTTTAAAGGCTAGAAGATGAAATGATAAACAGGTTAAGGATATGAATTGAGTAGGAGCCCTGAACCGCGATTGAAATTTGTCTTTGCCCATTCGGACAAGAAGGTTAAGGATATGAACTGAGGATAATGGCTTTGGCTACTAAGGCCATTTCAACCAGTACTGCTATTTTTAATATTAATTTTAAGACGTCAAAATATACCATCTGCCTCAGGAGCAAAACCTTTGCCCACTCGGCTATCACAACCCCAGTATTTTAAGTTAACATTATTCGCGTGTTTTCGTTTAATTTTACTTGCAATTTATTTTTGACTAACTAAAAGGAAAATTTAATTAAGATTTGGATTTAATCATAATACATTAAACGCAAGGACCATTGTTTGCTTAATTTCAAGTGGCATCATCAAAGATTTGGGTGAAGATTTAGATTGTTTATAAACATTTCAGTTTTGAATTATTAGAGACTAAAACATAAAAAACATTTCTTACTCTTTAGGGCAGAAATACTTTACACATACATGTATTGCAATTATTTATGTATAGTGTTTTATACTATCTCTATAGTCTGAATAAAGATGTGGATATATATATATATATAGAACTGTTTTAAATTCAAACGTCCCACAAATTGCCAACGATCTCCCAAAATTCATAAACTTCTACGTTGAAATAGACCCTATTATAACATATAATCCATAGATGTAGCGTATGTCTTCGATTCCGTAACATACCTAACCACCTAACACAAAATTTGTATCCAACCACAAATTATAAGTTCCGATTCGCCAAACTCTCTCTACTAATTTCCATCTTAAACAAAGAGTCCTTCAAGGTTCACCGCTCTCTCCCCTCCTATATAACCCATTTAACTTAGGCATATATGATTCTAATTCCTGTGCTCATACTAAATTGTTATTGTCCATTCCCCAATCATAGAAACAACCTTCAACTAACTCCAAATTTTGACCAATTCAACTCTTACGTAGTTTAAAAATGTTATGTTTAGGCAATAATAGTGAGGTACAATAATTTGAAAGTTAAAATTAGGCCATAATAGTCAGGTAAAGTGTCTTTAAAATGAATGGTAAGCAATAATATTAAGGTACAGCGACGTTGAAATCAAAATTAGGCGACGATGGTCAAGATTAATAAATAATAGTTAGGTAAAGTGTATTTAAAGTTAAGATTAAGCAAAAGTAGTCAGGTTAAAGTAAACATTAGGTAATAACATTGAGGTAAATAGACTTTAAATTTAAGATTAGGGAATATTATTCGAATGAAGTGACTTTAAAGTCAAGATTAGGCAATGATAGGTAACGAGGCTTTAAAGAATAAGTAAGGAATAAAATTGACATATAGTTAACGTTAGGCAATAATGATCAAGTACAGTGACCTTAAAGTAAATATTTGGTAATAATTAGGAAATAAAGCGTCTATAAAGTCAAGATTATGCAATAAAAGTGAGGTACTGTGATTTAATATGTCCAAATTAGGCAATAATAGCGATGTAGAGTCTTTAAAATCAAAATTAGGCAATGGTAGTAAGATACAAGACACTATCATCATAGCATTGTCGCGGTGGTGGTGCGACTATCATTTTTCAGCTTCAGAAGTGGGGAGTTCGAGAATTCGACTTGCTCGTTAAGTAAATGATAATGGGTGTTTTTATTTAAATTAAGATTTTTCAATATATTTAATTTTCACTTTAGAACTTAATATTGTTCGGTTTTCTAGATTTTTGAAAAGAAAGCAGCTGTAATCTAGAACAACTGCCCCAAAATATATGTCGGGCAAATCGGGAGATCGTTCGACGAAATGAAAGAACATTACAAAGCATTTGTAAAGAAAAGGTATACTTCATCATACGCCAGCCAACTGAACGAAGCGTATGATGAAGTATACATTTTCTTTACAAATGCTTTGTAATATTCTTTCATTTCGTCGAACGATCTCCCGATTTGCCCGACATATATTTTGGGGCAGTTATTCTTTTTTAGAGCTAAAAAAAAATAAAAATATGTACCGCCAGAAATTCAACGATTTCGCTTTTAATTTGGGAATTGAACAAATCTACTCCGGATGGAGGGAAGTTCACTAGAATTTTTATCATTTCGCCCAGCTTTAATGTGGGTATTGAATAAGTCTACCCCGGGCAGAGGTAGGTTTGCTCGATATAATTCAGAGAAAAAATACAGAAGCGTAAAGTTAAAACATTATTCTGATGTCAAAATCACGATAGATTTACGATTTAGGGAAAAAAGTAGTGTTTGAAACATTTTTTAATATTAAGCTTTTATAATTTAACTCTCAGCTATTTTAACTCGATTTTTTAAAGCTTAACCATTAGAAGATAATCTCTTATGAAAGCTGCGCATTTTACAGATTTCCAAAAGTAAACACTCGTTTTGCTCTACAGTGTGACATATTTATCATAACAAAATAAAACTCAAAAATGTGTCTAAAAAATAGTGCAGAGTCTGTTTTTTCAATATGATCTTTCGAATTTGAGATTTTAAGAATTTGGAATGTGTATTACAATCTGTGTGTTTCAGGTTACGGCAAAATTATTCAAGTGTTATCTTGTAAAACCTGTTATTCATTTTTTTGTTATGTAAAGAGAAATGTAACAATAATATAACGATAATATAATGATTAACTCAGTTTGCATAATAAATATTAATTGCATTATTATAAAATATTTTGCGATCTTGTGTGCTTATATTTTGAGAAAGTTTCCAATTTAATTTTACAAGTTATAAATTATACGTTTCATTGATAATCAATTTCTAACTTTTCAAAAATTCAGTGATAAAAATTCCTGCTGGTTAAATTAGGCCTACAACCGTTCGCACCAAAGACACCCTGAATTTTGCCATATTAAAAAATAATTGATGGTTGAGGTTTTTACAAGATGAAACTCCACAATACACTATTTGTAAATAAAACAACAGTTTTTTAGTTTCACATTTTTTTGTAGAGACAATTATTTCGCCAACACAGTGGCATCATCAGACAGATGATTAAATGGCCTGATGGAGCCATTGTGTTGGCGAAACTCAAGCACAGTGGCATCATCAGGCAGATATGATCATGCCATTATGTTGGCAAAACAATTGTAGCGGTGTCTACAAAAATGTTTGTGAAACAAAAAAAAAAACTGTTTTATTTACAAATAGTGTATTATTGAGTTTCATTTAGTAAAAACCTAAACCATCGATTATTTTTTTATATGAAAAAAATTAGGGCGTGTTTGGTATTAACGGTAAATTTTGTGAAACTTAAATTAAATTGTGTATTAAAAGATATTTTAATATAATATGTACTAATGGAGATGTTGCCATTTTTAACAGTTATGGGCAAAATCGATTATAAATATCAATGAAAGTTTAATTACAAAATATCTTAATTAGTTAGAGAAATTGTAATTATTATAATTATGTTTACATTTTGAATCATATATTATATATTAATTATAAAATCAACCTTCGATTATTGAAAATATTCGATTTTGTCCATCACTAATTTTTAACTCATTGCAATTTACGAAAAATAACGTATTACTCTAGATTAATGTATAATATATTATAATTTTGATTAGTAAACCGAGTTCCAGTTCTCATTTAATAATTAATTAAATTAAATAAAAACATATTTGAAAATAAACAATTTAATTTAAATATCTGGTAAGTAAATAAATTCAATTTTTCTTACAACTAATAAACTCTCTATGCATTCCTTGTAACAAATCTATAAGTCCAAAACGTAAATTCTCCAGTCTAACCCTCCATAAATTCATCACTTCATTTCACAACATTCAATACAATTAAATGACATACATATCTGACAGGGACTTTTGACATAGACTGTTAACGATCATCACATTTTATCCATATATTTTGACAAGGACGAAAATACAAAATCTAGGCGGAAAGACCACTGATCGATAGCCAATTGGCAAACTCTTACAGCATGTATTGTAATATTTTAAGTTAAATGTAGGTGTTGTATTACGTTTGTCAATAAAGATTATGTAAATATACTATTTTTCTATTGTTATTTTAACAATTATTAAATTAAATGGAAAGAATTTGAAAGTAATTAATAAATTATTTCCTCTTTAGCTACTGTGACATTTTGACTTATGTTACGTAAGTTATTTAGGTACTTTAAGTCAAAATGGTCACAGTAGCTAAAGAGAAAATAATTTATTAATTATTTTCCAATTATTTTAATGTAATAAATAACTGCGACCAAGTGAATAAATACTCTTTCATATAAATATTAATTTAATTAATAATTTAACAACAATAAATGAAAAAATATTGTACTAACCTTCCGCAATACAAACCATGGCGAATCCGACCATTACGAAAAATATCTTGAAGCACATCCTGAAACACAAACTAACCAACGCACTAAGCACGTTCCAGCAAAACAACAGTACTAATCAGCATCCCAGAATCGACATTCTTATATACCTTATCGCTTGTTGATGTTTGTGTTCCAGATATCCACCCAAGATTACTCTTTTTTTATATACGTGTAAATTGACCCTCTGCTTTATAATTTACAATTGTGTTGTTACAACCTACTTGCAACGTTGGGCAACGAGAAAAAAAAAATGTGTTATGTGCCAGACGGAAAATAACGCTGATTTTCACGAACTTGATAAATTCGTTCAGCGAGTAATAAGGAAAAATATAAGAGAGAGAAGAGGAAACGCGATAAAGTAAATTTAAGAATAATTAAAGATTAAATCCGTTTCCACTAAAAAGAAAAATTGTTTTAAATTTAAACAAATAATAATCTACTAATCTTCTTTATGTTGGTTGTTGGTTGTGGAGACTTTAATTATTTAAATAAAAATACTTGTCCTTTCTCCTACTTATTTTATATAATACTTATATATAATAATCTACTCATTGTTAAGGCTTCTAATTTGTTGTACATCTTTGTTCGATTAATGAAAAGATTTTTTAATTTTTTTTATATAACTAAAACTAACTAAGTTCAGTAATACAAAATTAAAATGTGTTTTCATTAATCAATTAATAATCTGTTTTCCATGAAATCGTAATAACAAGTTAATTATAAAAAATGTTATTATCGCTTAATGAAAAACAGATTAATCAGTTAGATTAATGAAAACACATTTTAACTTTGTTTGTATAACTGAAATAAGTTAGTTTCAGTTATACAAACAAATCTAAAAAGTATTCTTATTAATCGAACAACGATGTATAGCAAAGTAGAAGCCTTAACAATTAGTAAATTATTGTTTGTTTAAATTGAAAACAATTACTTAAAATAAAATAGTGGAGTCCGACGTGGTCCAGGAAATCTTCTATGAAATCCAATTGTCATATAATACAAAAATGATAAATACTTAAAATAAATTTACTTTTTAATGAAAACGGATTTAATCTTTAATTACTCTCAAATTTACTTTATTGCGTTTTCACTTCTCTCTTAAATGTTTCCTTATTGCTCGCGTTGAAGATTTCGTTTAAATTTTGTTTATTAGCATCTACTCAAAATGTCTTCTTCAATCTAGGTGGACTCTTTCAAGAACTTACATTCGTCGATTTGCGACACAATTTGTGCCAGAACGCACAGCTGCTCGCTAGGAGTCATTTTTAGCGCGCTGCACTGGTAGCTTTAACGAACGAAAAACTGACCACCGAATTCGCCAACGGCAAAACGGCTTTGGGGCATTAAACTACACACTATAAAGTATCGAAAAATTTGAAATTTAAAAAAATCGATATTTTAGATCCTCGGAACTGTAAAGCTAATATATACGGCTTTATATTCATCAAGTGCAGGCGCAAGTCTCCTTTGAGGCAAATGCCCAACTTATTTATTTGTTTTGTAAAGAGCTCGACAACAGAACTATATCATTTTTCAACTAAATAGATTGACGGAAACAAATAAGAAGTGGTTAAATTTTTCACCCAGGCGTAACCGCTCTGCTTGAAAATGACTTTCGCTTTACAGTAATACTTCAGAACTAGAAACTCCACGTCAGTAAAGAGTTATCAAGTCTATCCACAGTTTCAAACGAGAATGGATCTAGAATCCAATCCGGAATTTGTAAGTTAGCCAAATCTTAAAATCTTGATTCCATGTTAATTTTTAAGTGGCCAATGGTAGAAGCAAGCGTTCGAATTCCTCATCATTTTTATGGCAAAGTTGTCGGAACTGACTGTCTTTGAGGGAATTAGCTTTAACATTGTCGACACCAGTAATAACCAGTTGTAGGAATTCTTTGAGGACACTACTTAATTTTTTCACACAATGAATCACTGAATGTATAGTGTAAACCAGGCCGTTTTAACACCATAGGAATTTTTTGTTCAAATTTTGGTAGTGTGCCCCGGCAACCAATTGAAGCGCTGAAAATGTCTCTTTCTAAATCATTTATGTCCTTCTCACAGGTACTATACCTATAAATAAAAATCACCCTTAATTTTTGTAATGACTTATTTTGAAATTTATTCATAAAATGTGCAAAAATAATGTAATAAAAATGTTCCCCGACACCAATTGGTAAAAGGGGACATCGATTATATATATATATATATATATAATGTTCAAATAAATGTAGTGCATAGTTTAAATTTGGAGATTATACAAACAGTAAAGCAATAATCATATTATTCAATAACAAATAATAGTGCAAACAAATATGACAAATCGTCATTTAATGTTGTACTTGGAGTTTATCTTATTACAAAAATGTCGTCATGTTTTGCTGTTCTTGTATATAAAAATGTATCTATAGTATTATATATTTAGCACAATTATTTGTATGAAATAATTCATTACGAAAAATATTTACTATTGACATATTCATACGAACAAAAGGGAGAATAGTCTTTGGGAAAAATGTTTAATATGATCGATTGTTCCGATCTATTATTTAAAATTAACTTTAATGTACCTAGATTATCTAGTAGATATTGCACGGCCTTCTATATAACTAATGCACGCTCTAATATACTTAAATTCTCTCCATTGCATCGAATCTGCCAAACTCATAATTATTTTAATTGTGACATATTTAACTTTAGTCTGAGTGAATTCAAGGCATTCCTTTCTGTAGTTGAATTTAACTTATAAGGTTGTAGATACATTATTATTTAAAACGTTCGTGTCACAATTGTATTCTAATTTTTATTTTATTTTTATTTAAATATGTCATTCTTTATATTTTTATATACGTCTTATTTAATAGCATATTATATTATGTTTGTAGTTATTGCTCTGTAATTGGGTTTTTTGTAATAAAGTTTATTATTATTATTAGAAGCACATGTTTAAGATGTTTTGCAAGAAATATTATTTGTTATGAAATTATATTATTATCGCTTACCTGTTTGTGTTAAGTTTTTAAAATTATCCTGTTTTACAAATCGTGAATATCGTTGCCAATTTTTCACTATTATAATATCAGATTATATTTTGTAATTTCATATTAAAAAATAGTGAAACAATATTGGCAAAGTATAAAATATTATTTTAGGCATTAAAATAATTTAAATTAACATGGGATTTATCTCCTCCCTGTTGCTCGAGTCGAAAACCACAAGCGATGCTTGTGGTTTCCAGGACATACTAGACAAAACTTTGAATACACTTTCTCTTGGAGTTATCAATGTAAGTAAGGTAATCTGTGGTGATGACCTTTGGTACTTCTTTCTTAAAGTGTGCTAGAAAACCATGACGACCTGGCATGACAGGAGCACCATTTGCTGTGCAAGCGCTCATGTTTGTTAGAGAAGAATCTCTTTTTCCTCAAATTAATCTTGCACCACTTTAAAAATCTATGATCTCTTCGCATCAGTGATCAAAATTCTAGCAATCAACATTTCCTCGGTAATTTCCTTTTGTTCATTGATAAACCTCACATATTCAAATAAAATTGCTTTGTTATTAATCAGAGTTCATTCATCGACCTGTAATGTATTTTTTTTTTTCACAAATTGGTGAGTTTGGATTTAACGTCCGTGGCTATTTGACCATTTCGCCTGGGAACAGTATTGTTGCTCAAAGGACTGACTTATATACTAATGCCATATACTAATAATAATAATTTATTTATTTCCCAACAGATACATATAGATCTAATAACAGAGAAAATTTATCAAACATACAGACATTAAATAATAATAATATAAAGTAAAATAAAGTACACATAATAACATAAAATAAAGTTGGCTTACATACAACGAAACAAGTGTGTAAAGTTAAGTGTGAGAGATTTTTGGTAGCTTATGGGTTCTAAAACAGATTTATTATAGTATTTGTGAAGTGACGACGGGTGCAATTAAATATATCTATGGATTCCTATATAATAGTATGAGTTCGAAGCATTTTATTTATTGGCGAGTTAAAATATAGGTTAGTGAAACTGCGCTTACATATGAAAGTACTAGTATTTCTACTACCACATCGCGGTACATATATATTTATCAGAGAGAGAATATTAGGATCGTCAATTTTCCCATGCAGTACTTGATATAACCATTGCATGGAAGTTATATTTCTGCGTGCTGCTAATGATTTTAAATTAAACATTGATAAAATATGTCCGTACGTTACTGAATCATCCGGATAAGTTGCGAATGATTTGTAATAAAGAAAATTTACAAACTTCTTTTGTATACTTTTCAAAGTGTTGGAGTGAACGTTATATGAGTGAACGTTGTATGGTGACCATACAATTGCGCAGTACTCCATTTTGGAGCGAACGTAGGCGTAATACAATTTTAAATTTGTGCGTGGATCTTTGAAAGACTCTGTAATGCGACGTATAAAACCAAGCATTCTGTAAGCCTCATTTGTAATCGTATTATAATGTGGAATGAAAGTTAGTTCTCTGTCGAACAGCACACCCAAATCATGGATCTCGTTAACTTTTTCTATGGATATACCATCTCATAATGCCATCTCTTAGCAAAAAAACCTTGATTGGCATTTTTCAAATAAATACAATTTCTCCAAATAAATAAATACCAACAAAGAAAGAAAAAAAAAAACATCAGTTTAACCGAATCCACCCTTCTTTCTTCTTGCCTCCCGCTTCCGCATGAACTTCAATAATATTTTTACTGCAGCACCATCTTCTTTTATTCATTTCGTTACTCTTCTCTCTCCTCCTAGCATGATTTCAACAATTTTTTTAGAAGTCGATAAAACAAGAGATTTACCAATTGTGTAGGGTTTACCACACTTAGCAATTAATATTGACATCTTGTAAGAAGCAAGAACATCTATGTGAACATCTGTTGCCTTGTTTTATTTTTAAATTCACACAAAGCTGATAAACGGTCTAAGTTTATCAGCTTTAGCTTTGAGGTGTTGAAAATAACAAAGTTTTTTAATAATTTTATCATTGTGTATCATTGTTTTAATAAATGATCTTTCATTCGCGATTCATGGCTTGCTCGCGGGGCAAGTTTATAACAAAGCCGTGGTTTAAGTGGGAATTGTGCTGCATTTAGTCCAGTTTCCACGCGTTTTAACATTTGCGAACATAAAAGAACTTATTTATAATAAATTAAAGACGACGCAAGCGCCACCTTTTGCCTAATTTCAAGTGTCATCGATTTGAGTCTACAAAGTAGACGACCGTGAATCATTGTTTTGTCCACTAGTCTGATGAGGTTCGAAAAACCAAAATGGCCATCACTAGTTATCCATACGCTAGATAAATGGTGGCTGAACGTTTTATTAAATGTGAATTTAGTTTTCCTTGTTTTTATAAATAGGACAAGTTCGCTTTCCTTTAGTGGACGAAACAATGATTCTCGGTCGTCTACTTTGTAGACCCAAATCGTTGACGATGCCACTTGAAATTAGGCAAAAGATGGTGTTTGCGTCGTCTTTAATTTATTATGAATAATAACGGTTAGATAACCCCAATACAATTTCCGTTCAGCCGTCTTCATCAAGGCATTGCACATGGAACACACTAGTCTGATGAGGAATGAAAAACCGAAATGGCCATCACTAGAAATGTGAACATTTCATTAAATAAAAGAACTCACTGATTTATTGCCTCCTTGATAAACCAAAATTGCCCACTTGGGGGCTGTCGCTCCCCCCCATATAGGAAACGAATGATCTCATATTAATTCACAATTTAGGTAATGAGAAAATAGCTCAAAAGTAATGCAACACCTAGAAAGAAAAATGTTTTAAATCTTTTTTTTTTATTAGATATATGTTTAGTTTTCATATCAGAATAAACGATTATAATTTGGTGAGGATTGAAGAGTTGAAATACGGAGAAAAAATCAATAATGTGTTGGTCCGCCACGGTTGTTGTAGCACTCTCTAACTCGGCGTCTTCTCGTGGCAAGCGATCCCAGGTATGTTGAACATAATCTGGCTGTGGCCATCGCTGAAGTGTTGTTCCAATGCTATCCTATACATGTTCTATTGGCGATAAATCAGGGGATATTGCAGATCAATCTAAAACCTATATGTCAGAATTTTGTATAAAGTCCTTGGTTTGACGAGTCGTATGCGGTCATTGTCTTTCTGAAAAATAGCGTTTGAGATAGTCTCAATTGTATTTCAACAGGTTGTATAACTTCAGCAATGCACAGTTGTGCTGTTAGACCACCTCTAATGAATACCAGGGGAGACCTACTCCCAAGACATATTGCGCCCCAAACCATGATGTCAGGGGTATTGGCTCTGTAACGTTCTAAGGCAAAATCTACATTTTATCTTTTACCGCGAAATCAACGGACACGTAGAAGTCCATCATGGGATCCTAAGCAGAATCTGGACTCGTCACTAAAGCAAATGAAGTTCCACTCTAAATCCTAGTTGAATCTGGCTTGACATAATTCCAAACGACGAGCTTTGTGTAACTCTTCGATTAACTGTTTGGCTAGAAACCACATTTTCTGTTGCTGCAAGAAAGGCATCACGAACTTGCCACAAAGTGTTGTGGCGATTATCTATCTTAGGTACCGTTCTTGACCACCCTGTATAATCTTAGGCCTACAAGAAGTCCCTGTCGCTGATAGTAATTTTCTTCAGACTATCTTTTCCATACTTGCATTACAGTTGAGGGTGTTATTTCGAATATTTGGGTTATTTCCCTCAAACTGCCGGCTTCAATTTTTCATATCTACCTTCAAAAAGGTCGCATCCTTTTTGAAGGTTATTTAATTGATAAAATCGACGGGGTGCAGGAATTCTAGGCATTTTAGCAAGGTTTTTCAATATACTGAATAACTCAAAAATGATCAGAATAGAACACATTAATTGCTTTATTTTTTCGGATAAGTATAAAAATTGTACACAAAAATTGAGATAAAGCAGTAAAATATTATCGCTTTTTTCCTTTGCAAGGTGAATAAAACGTGGGTATTTTCTGGATTAAATCACATATAAGGGGTGTTGCATTACTTTTGAGCTTCAGTATATATTTTAACTCAACAATGATCCACAATAAAAATTGAAACATGACATAGATTGGTTGCACGAAAAAAAAAAAATGTAACCTTCGCAGTACCTTGAGTATAACCCAATTAAATATTTATAGAAACGTGTATACAATTGTGTAAGACAATTTACTTGAATTTGGTAGAAATTGTTGTAGCTCCTAAAAATATTTGGATGTATATTATTTATTTAAAAATAAACGAAAAATTACTTACAAAACAAATCTTATCAATTATTTTATAAATAAAGCAATTATTATTTCATTAACAAACAATCAATAGATTTGAACTGAAGTTGTCATTGAATTTCGATTGATTCAAATTCCTTTTGATAAGATACGGTTTGAATTATTAACATCAATTTTTTCGTTTCTCTGATTAGATAGATCACTATATAAGACAAAACATAGTCTCAATTAACAGTGATCCGCAATGATTCGTTTTGTTCTTGTCGTGTTGGCTTTCCTCGCTGCTGCCCATGGTAATTGATAACAAAGTTAAAACTAAACAAAGAAAATGCTGCAAAAATATTTGATACAATTAATTATGTTCAAATATTCGTTTTTTATTTATCAACTTATAAAATATTAATTATACATACAAATATCTTTATTCAGACGATTAATTTTTTACATTGTACATAAACGCTAAAATCAAGGTTTGTATGTTCTGGACTATTGACCAGAGGTCTTCCTGTCCATATTTATTATTTTTGCAGTTTTTTTTGTTTAAACAAATACAGTCTCAATTACATTTTAAATAATAAATGCGAATACATTATTGTTAGAAATATTTATCATAATGAATACATTTTAAAGTACATAATTCATAATAGTGAAAGTTGGATTGTAAAAAATGTTTATTTAATTTTAAACGAACAAAAAATATATTTTATGTTGTTTTTTTTTTTCAATTGAAAATATTATTCAAATCAATTAAAAATGTAATATTTAATTCCGGTATGTTTTAATGCATTCTGACCATTTGGCTCCGTTGTCGTAAGAGAGGAGACTTTTGCGTTGCACATTGCCATACTTTAAACAAAAATAATAAGTTTTATACAAAATTAGGATTAATCAACGTAAAAAAGTATTTACAAAATACACAATTAAAACATATAAAACAAATTTAAAATCTTCTGTGATTATGTTGCGGAGGATGTTTTTTAAATTGCTCGTCAAATAGGAGTTTTTCAAAGATGTTGTATACTTCAAATAAAAAATAACATACGTAATTGAGATTTTTTCAATTACTATTTGTTTTTCAAAGTTGTTGTATTGGCTATTGCTGTTGGCTGCGATTTTACGCCTAATAAACGGTGCGATTAACGACAGAGCGTGCAGTGGTTTTTAAAATGTGTGTGTTTATTTTATTCCATCTTTGATTTTTCAACCTAGCGGAAAGCATTTGAACTGCTAGATACTGTTCTACAATAAAAATGAGTGCGTCGAACTAAATTTGTTCTCATTGACTATTTTATAGGATTAAGGAGTATACAAATAAAAATATTATGATTGTATTAAAGATGGATATTAAGAGGCAGACTTTCCACGTACAATCAGATATATTTAATATAGATTAAATGTATTAAATTAATTTTTGCAAAAATATTTTTTTCAATTTTTTTGTTTTTAAAAAAATAAAAATTATCCCCCGAAACCAAAATATCACTCCCAAACGTAAACGTTTCACCATCACCATTTATGATTTCATTTCATCATTTCATGACTTTAGTGATCACGATGAGTAAATTCAATTTACAAGACAATGGACGACATTAGCGATCAAAACCTTTTTGACACAGCAACTGACAAGGACAGACGCCTACAAAATCAGACGGAAAGACCAACGGTCGATAGCCAATTGGCAGAAGAATTTATTTTTATGTTAGTTATTTATTGTATTCATTTATTATTATTACTTTGTTAAAAATAATCTGCCAATAAAGATTTATATATATACAAATTATCTGATATTGTTCATCAGTAAATAAGCTATCTGCCTGTATTTAATGTTTATTTTTTTATGACTGCATAAAATTGTTAATCCCTTAAAACGGAAACGTATTGAGAATTGCAGCCTTAAATAAAAAAAATACATACGTGAATTTAGTAATTGAATTTTTTTATTCAATTACTAAATTTGCGTATGCTATTATTTTATTTAAGGTATACAATAACCTTGAAAAACAAATAGGAGAAATGACGAGAACATTATTTCATTAATTTAAAAAAACAGCAACTATCTCACCGAAGATTTTAAATTTGTTTTATGTGTTATTTGTGTATTTTCTAAATAAAATACTCTTTTAATTTTGATTAATCCTAAATTTGTATCAAACAATCTCACACATAATTAAAAACTCTTAAAATATTGAAGAATATTTAGGCGAGTAAGAACATTTTGTTTACTTTACTTGTAGTTTTTACTCGTATAGTTTTGCTTTACAAGTCGAATGAGGCCGCATTTATAGTGAGGCAGCATGATGCTACAGTCTAGCTGAATCGCACAATCAAAAAGATAAATTAATAATAATACACGCGTATGTTTGGAATTAGAATTTCATATGCGCATGCATGAAATATTACTTCTCTTTTAAAGTGTCTAGCTATAATTGCAGCATAAAAACAAATAAACTCTTGATAATACTGATAAAATCTTAACTAGTCTAGTAAAAATTCAAATGGAATATTCGAAACAAATATTTATCTAATTATTTTTAAATATTTTCACAATCACATGAGAAAGTTATTCAAGAAAAATACACTTAGCAATTTTTTTAATCATTTAATTAAATTTGAAATAAAATAATTTATAAAGTTGTCTCGTAAATAATATGGTTCTTCTATTGGTCAGGATAATTATATTTTAAGCTCGCCTCCATAATAAATCCTAAAAATACCACCGTATATAAAAAAACAAATGAATATCTTTATTTCACTGTCTTAAATAGAACATTAATACAAATTAAATGATGTTTATTTTATTTTAAAGGGGCGGCAGTGAAGAACACTGAGGGGAAAATCGTCAATGGAAACAACGCTGTGATCGAAGACTTTCCTTATCAGATCTCCTTACAGCATTACAGCATCCACAGATGCGGAGGATCGATTATTGGAAAACGTTGGGTTGTAACAGCTGCCCACTGCACGATTAAGTAAGTAAGAAATTAATAATGATGGAAATGAACTATTATTGATAAAGGTTTTTAAAATTAAATTACACTTGGTTTGTTTCACATTTTTTGTCTCTATTTACTCGACTAGTTTCGCTTTTTACGGCATTATCGGCAACATCTATTCATTATTATTACTAAAATTATTTAAATTAACTTAAAGGACAAGAAAGTGACAATAATTATTAACAGGATTTTGTCCTTCTTTTGCTGATTCAATTAGTCACTTTCAAGTTAAGCATAAGTACAAATATTTAATGAACGAACTACTGATTAAAATAATTGGTATTTGTTTTACTGATATTTATTTTATTTGCCGACTAGTTTCGACTAGTCATTATCAAGCATAATTATTGATATCCTAGATAATCGAGACATTCTGTAAGGGAAATGTTAAGTTTAACGCGTGCTTTATATTTAATCATCACAGTCTAAGCAGCTTTTAAAATAGGTATAGAATCTGAATTTGAGTAATAAACCTCACATTTCTCGTACAGAATAACCCCGAATGACTTATCGTATAAATTTTAATAAGTTAACATGTTAGTCAAGAATATTTTATGTTAAAAAGTTCAATAGAAAAAGAAGGAAACATTTATTTTTATTAATTATATACAAAATATTTTAATTCAGGCAATACACATTTTAAGATACAAGGTGGTTAGAAAAGGTATGATAATCTTGAGGTAAAGTGGTTTATTGATTAATTTCAAGTAGACAATTTAAGTAAAAAAATGTTGTATGGTTCTTCATTAACACTCATGAGACCATTGATATAATAAATATGTGTCTAGAAATCAGTAATATTTTTGAAATATTTTTATTAAAATTAGTTTTATTAACATCCAGCTAAACATTACAAATATTTATTTAATGATAAGTCCATTATTAATAGCAATAATTATACATAAAATGTTAAAAACATATTCTAGTCACATATTCAGGATATTAATGGACTCATAAAGCTTATTGAATAATTACCCAAATTTTTTTGTGTATTATTTTATTTAATTTAATTTTTTATTTTAAAAACTTTTGTTTTAGTTTTTTTGTACTTATAATTAACGAACCTCTTTAACTGAAGATTATCACACATTTTCTGGCCACCCTGTATAAACAATGTTAGTCAGTCCCGAGCTATCAACCAGAGGTCTTTCAGCTCTGTCTTGAATGTATGGTAATGTGGAATAAAAAAGTCTTCACAAGCCTGAACTCTCATGTTTCGTACTGATGATTTAATAAATGGTGAGATTAGGATGTGCGTATTTGGAAGAAATATTTGGGTTCTGAGGCATATACAATTTTGTGATAAATAATATAGAAATTTAATTCCCTTTTTTTAATTTCCTTCACATTTATAACATCGATCGATCATAAAACAATGACGGGTTTGAGTGGAAAATGATACTACTTTTCCACTAATCATTGTTTTATGATTGATTAAATTGTCTTTGGTTAATTTATAATTTGCGCAGCTAAACAGAATTTGACAATATAAAATATCCGAATAAAAAATATTAATATTAGAAAATCTAAACAATTAAATATTATCATAATAAATGGAAGATGATGCAAGCGCCATATTTTGCCTAATTTCATGTGGCATCGTCAACGATTTAAATATTTTTTTATATTTATGTATTCATTTTTTATTCTTATTTCTTATTCTAGCACAAACATCGATCGCCTTGAAATCCGCGCTGGATCCACCTTCAGGGAAATGGATGGGCAAGTGGTGAAAGTAGCCAAAATCCACCAGCACCCCAGCTACAATAAGCTCACTCAAGACTACGATCTCAGCGTCTTGGAATTAGAGGAGGATATCACGATCGACAATTCTGAAATAATCGAAATGGTTGATGAAGATTTTGTTGTAACTGTCGGTGAGATGGCCTGGATTTCTGGCTGGGGACGCCTAGAGGAGAACACCCCCGGCGGCTCCGACATGCTGCAATCCCTGGAAGTCCCCCTCCAGGATCTGAAAACATGCAAGAAGGCGTACGGATCGTATTTGACCAACAGGATGATGTGCGCTGGGTATTTGGACGGGGGTAGGGATTCCTGCCAGGTCAGTAACATTCACATACAAACAACTTAAAACTATAGATGCAAAATTTAATTAATTTTTAATACTTGTTAGTAATCGTTAATTTTTAGTAGAAAATACATACAAACAATTTAAAACTAGAAATGCAAAATTTAATTAAATTTTAATAATCGTTAGTAATCGTTATTTTTTAGTATAAAACTCGATACTTTATAATTATTAGAAGTAATTTTATTTTGTTATTTTTTTGCAATCATTACTTTCGGTAACAATAATCATTTAAATAAAAATAGTTATCAAACACATTTTTGTCGAATAATGACAGTTGGTTGTCGAAACTATAGTCAACAATAAACAATCAAATGTATACAAACAAAGTAAAAAGTATTTCATGCTTTCATGCGAGTTGCATCAAATTTTAAAGAAACTCAATTTTAGTGCGCGCTCAGGCAAAATTCTACTTAGACACAAACTTACCAAAAATTAGTTTCTTTCAAGGTTTGATGCAGTTAGTATCGTGTTGCTCTACTATAAATGCGGTATTTTATAACTTTTAGTATGAATATAAATATTCTTGATCGTTACACATATAGACAATACATAGAAAATTATAAAGCAATTATGAAATAAATTATGGCATGTTAGATAATTCACAATTGCTGCCTATTTAATTTAATTTTTCGTTGTGTTATTTTAATGAATTTAGATGTGATTAATTTGTGATATGATAGAAATTATTGAGAATATTAAGACATATTTAGAAAGAAACATATTTTATTTCTGAATATAATATATAATAAGTATTCTGGAAAAATAGCACAAAGCACCAAATTTTACCTAATTTATAAGTGGCATCCTCAACAATTTTGGTTTGATGAGATTCAAAATACCGAAATGGCCATCACCAGTTATCCATACGCTAGATGAATTGTGGTTGAACATGTTATTAAAAAAAGAAACATAATAAGTAAATTCACAATATATTATATACATCAAATTATTGGAAAAATTAAACAATATTAAACATCATATATTCACTTATTGAATATGATTCAATTTAAAGTAATAAATCATACAACATATTTTTGTAATAAAAAAACTGTTTTCTATTTTAGCAAGAGCATTTATCTCAGATTAATTGATTTGATGTTTTTTTTTTCATTTTTTTGTAGGGAGATTCCGGCGGTCCATTAGCCTACAACGATAAACTTATCGGGGTTGTTTCCTTCGGAAGGGGCTGCGCCCGTCCTGGTTTCCCCGGAGTTTATGCCAGCATCCCAGCTCTTCGTCAATACATAAGGGATGTGTCTGGAATTTAAAAATAGTTGAGACTGTAAATAAATAAACAATATTTGAATATTGCGAATAAATTATTTCTGTAATAATTAAGTTTAGTGATTTTTTTTTCAAAAACAGCACATTTTTTTCTGGTTTGTAAAATAGTTACTCAAACTTAAAAGTATTGTTAATTCGGAAAAGCACATACATCCGATACGGAAACAATAATCTGCACATTCGAAAAAAAAAAAAACGTGTTTAATGTATATGAAACAAGACTCTTTTACAAAAATAATTGTTGCAACGAATGGATTTTTCTAGCAAATCTTTACAGAACAAAATAAGCATTATAATTCATTTGTTGCAATCCAATGACTATAAACTACAAGGACCACTATATGCTGTACACGCAAGTATTGAGGATTTGTCGGTCCTTAGTTTATAGTCATTAGTGGCAATCAGCTTATTAAAATCACTATTATTATTATTATTTTCAATCACATTGAACTGATATATGACTAACCGATATTAACATGTATAGCAACGTAATTACATTTAATTCAAAATAATATTTAATATATATATAATCGATGTCCCCTTTTACCCATTGGTGTTGGGGTAATATTTAATATGTTTATTAATTGAGTTAAATAAAAATGATTTGAAAATAATTAATAAATTATTTCCACATTTAGCTCTGTGACATTTTGACGTGTTTTGGGATTTATATTAGTACAGGTCTGCCTTACATTATTTAAAGATGTTAAAATAAATTAATTAAATTAAATCAAATTAAATTAAATTAAACCAAACACGTGTCTGCAGATGGCCTTATATTAAGTAACGTTCTTTTTTGTTTTTTTACACTGAATTTTTCTCGGATCAAACATTTGTTGTATGATGCAATATTTTATTTATATGCAACAGCATATGTACGTTATGTAATTTAATGTCCGGCGGGGTATTTGCCCGGGAAGTAGTCGTTTTAATGTGCATTTGTAAGTACTAACGTAACATAAGTTATTTATTTTCAAATTATGTTTATTTAATTTATTTAAATAACTGTGACCAAGTGAATGAATACATTTTTCTATTTTTATTAATTGATTCGAATTGTTTGTAAACATTTATGGAAATATTGTTTATTTATCACAAAAAAATTAATAAACAATTTCCTAGTTCGATAACTTATAAATTATTAGTATTTATATTAAGATTAAATTAATGGATTCATTGGAAAAAGTAAAAACAAAACTATCTTAATGAGTTTTTATTATCTATTTGCACGTCATTAGTGTTAATAACTAATGATGATTTAAATATTGAAGACGACATATAAAAAGAAACCACATTGTATGAAAAGTATTTGTTTCAAAATGATTTGGATGTTAATGCTGTTAAGTTTGTTGACACCATTAAGAGGTAAGTACATTTAAAATTTACAAAACTTTTTAAAACACTTATAGTGTATTTTTTTGTATTTTACGGTTCTAGTAATAATTATTGTATCTGCATAATATTATATTGTTTATATTATCTCATTTTAAATAAAAACATTTTTTCTGTACAATTCGTTTGAGAATGGAAACACGTGTCGGGAAACTAAATATAGAAATATGAAACCAAATGGGGAGTCCGACGTGGTCCAGGAAATCTTCATTCCAATGCCGTTTATCGTGAAAACGAAAGTAATACCAAACCTATGGGAGTAAATTGTTAGTCACGGAGTTAAATGAAGTGTTTAGTATCACATAATATTCTATTTCTATTCCATCAAGTGCAATGAACAAAGTAATTTCTGTTTTTTGCCATTTTTTATATTCTTTCTATTTTTTTATTTATATACTTATTTAAATAGTATTTATGGATTCTAATTAATTTGATTAAATACATCCTATTTGTTTTAATTAAACTAATTCGGTATGAAACGTCCGGGTTTGGTTTATTTATTCATTATTTATTTCATTGTTATACAATGCGTTCACAATTTTCTAGAATTCTGCAGAAAATCTAAATATGTAATAATATATACTGTGTTACATTTAAAAATGGTAACTTTGTATCGGCATTTGTCTATGGGACACCATTTTTTTTCAGTAAAAAATATGCGCAGTTAAAAGTACTAATGGACCTGTCTAACCATTTCTGTTTTAGAAAATAAAAGCCAGAAGTTTAAAAAATGTGTTGCTTTCATTGTGTACGTACTGAATTAGTAACTTATTATATTTTCTATTGTATTTTGTATTATCATATATCTCCTTACACCTAACGGCAGAAAGGAAAAAGATTTTAAAAAAATTATCATATATATAATAATAATATCAATCTTTAATTCTTATCCACCCGTCTATCTTCTGCAATTTGAAAACTATTCGACATTAAGAGTCCTGCTATGGGATTCTAAATGAAACGATATTGCGAAAGCGAATCGGAGTTTTCTCTCTAACAACCGTTGTTTGGAATCGCTCCATCTTTGTTTTGAGTCGCTATCGACGTGATCGACTAAACTAGATTCTGGGCCCTGATTTTTGTTTTTTTGGCATTGCAGCAGATTGTAGATGGAGCCACTATACGAATAATTAAAATAAATATAATTTTAAACACTTTTGTGGCTTAAACTTAGGATTACTAATTTATGTTATAAATTAAAAATACTTTATAAATTAAAAATTGTTTTATTACCACTAATCAGTGAAATTATTTTATATACTCGAATTAATTATTGAATTTTGTTCATTTAAATGGTTATAACTTCAAAGGTGTACATTACACATTAAGGCTGCGATCCCAAATACGTTTCCGTTTTAAGGGATTAACAATGTTATACAGTTATAAAAAATAAACATTAAATACACGTGGATAGCTTATTTACTGACGAACGATATCAGATAATTATTAATTTTTAATAACAAAAAATGTGAAAAATATATTTTTTCAAAAATTAATTTAATTTACAAAAGTACATCTATATTAAACACATTCAATTGCATGTGGAAAGTTTTCCTCTTAAGTATCCATATTAAATACATTCATATTATATTATTTGTAAACTCGTTAATCCTATTAAATAATCAATGAGAACAAATTTAGTTCGACGCCATCATTTTAATTATGGAACAGTATCTAGTAGTTCAGATGTTTGCTTCTTGGTTGATAAATCAAATTTGGAACAAAATGAAGACAAACATGTAAAAACACTCACACATACTACATGCTCTGGCGCTAATTGCAAAGTCTATTAGGCGTAAAATCGCAGCCTTTTTTCATGATAAAATGTTGAATAGTTTTTGAGTTATCGTTAAAATGCACCATTTTGTTCGTATAAAGATGTTTATAAAAATATTTTATAAGAAAATTATCCATTCAAAATTATTATTAACCCAACTTTGATCTATCAATTATATCCCTAACTTACGCCAATAGAGGCATTTCAACAAAAATGATCACATATATCTACAAAATGATGTCGTTCCCTACCAGACTACAGTGCAATCCTTCTACGTAATCCTCACCTTTTGACTCTAAACAATATCGAGTTAGCATCTACCTCTATAAGATATATTTTGTACATTGTTCTTCATTTTTTTAAATTTAATAACAGTTGTACATTTCGATCATGATGTGATCAATCAACGAATTCTTTGCAAAATATTAATAATGACCACAATGTAATGAAATTGTATATCTGTTATTAAAAAAGTGAAGAAAAGCGTACCAAGTGTTTTATTTATCTATCAAATCTTCACGCAACTCACATTCAATTAAGTATCTCTATGAGATTAAGAATTCTCAACTATTTCAGTACATTCATTTAAAAAAAAAACGGTGGACACCGTTTATCCCAACGAATTACTCAAAAATCTTAAAACTTTGCCAAAAAATCCCTTGTTTTAGAACTTTTAAACTTTCTTTGCATTACGACAAATCCCAACGTCTCTCCAAAATTTCAACGTCCAAGATCCACCATTCATGACTATATTATCATTCAAATATGATTAACTGGCATATGTGACAATATACAAGGACTGCCGGCTGAAAGATCGATGGTCGATAGTCATGTCTAAATACTAAACTGATGTATTGTAAAGTTTATGTAAGAGTAAATGTCCCAAAAAAGGTGATTATGTGTGTAATAATAATTATAAAAATAATGTATTAAATAATAAACATAGATTATATAAGAATACAACAAAATATTAAAAATTTTAAAAATATTATCATATAAACTAACTACTGTTAACGGCGCTTCTATAGAAGCGTCGCTAACTACAAATATAAATATTTCTATTTATTTTGTTGGGTTGTTGAAATAACAAATGAGCAAAAATCCGAATCGTAATTATCAATAATCCGCTTTTAAATTATACAGCCATGAAACCCTTCGAAGATTAAACAATACAAAGGGAAGCAAATCCCTTCGACGAATTCCTAAATCGGGCCATTCCTTTCTAAAACAGCAGGTTACAGATTTTCCCTCGTCGCTTGGACATAGTAAAACGGCATGGGTCCGTACAACGATCCGCGCCCAAATGCACGCACGTGTTACTGGGATAATCCAGGTATTAGCGCTCACTGCAATAAACCAAGCGACGAACAAAAGGGAACAATACGGTTTGGAAAAAACCTATTTTTTGTCGCGGTTATATTATAAACCGCGAATGTAATTTAAATAGACGCGAAGGAAGTGCGCTATTTATATCTTCGTGCCGTTTTTGGCGTAAGAAGGTTTCATGGCAATGTTATTAAAATAAAATAAAATAATAAAAAAAACATTCAGTCATTTATCTTAATAATTTTGTACCAATAAAATACCAAAGGGTAATTATAACTACATGCTTATATTGTCACAAAGCTTATATACGTATGTACCTTTGTTTGCATGTATGTATGCACGTGTGTGTGTGGATGTATATATACACACTATATTGTTACAAAATTATTGCTGTATAATTACTGTGTATATGTATATATAATTATATATTATACATACAGAGAAATTATCTATCTGATAACAATACGCGATAGTGCGTTACTCGCTCTGTAACCACCCCGGTCGTGGTCAGGCGAGAAATGGTCATCTTACCCTTACAATAATGGTGGGGGGGGTTAGATGCGCCCAAATCATTTATAAACTGAGTACCCGAAAACCGAATATCCATTTTCACTCCTAATCGTTCATCTGTTGTCAATCACACACTCATTCTTCAGTATTCGGCACTCAACTTATGTAAGTTATTATTATTATCATTATTATTATTGTCATCACCAAAATTATCATTATTATTATTATTATTTATTATTATTATTATCATTACTACTATTTCTTTTTTTATTGTTGCATTTTGTTTTTTTTGTACGTATTTGTATTATCTTAAATACAGAGATTAAATTTCAAACAATTTCTATTTGTAATGTGATTGTGTTTCCTTCAAGAACTAGGCGGGTAATCAGGGGGAACCGGTTCGAACAAAAGGGCCAATTAATTTCGATTATTTTCAAATCGGAGGGCTTAAATTTATGTGAATTTAAACCCATTAAAACTCCCCCGTGATACTACTAATAAAAATTATAATAAAACACTTTTTTTAACTTTGTTTGAATAACAGAATTTTATATTTAATGACTATAGTTTCAACAATTTACACTTGTCATTATCAAACTAAAAGTAATTTCAAACCGTATATTTTTTCTTTTTATAAGGCGAATTACAGCACAGTGGAGGGATTAACGGCTCCCCTTCCCTTAATGTTAGTTGTGGCCGTAATTATTTTTGAAGTGCGGGGAATTACAGTGTTGAAGAGCGGTGTGTATATTTGCTCAACCTGGTCGTTAATTATTGGAATTTCCGGATTTACGCGTGCTTTATGGATTTCTAAAGATTCCAATAGATTTATCTTGCGTCCCTTTTCCGCGAAATGGATGATTGAAAATACATCCTCGCTAAATGAATGATTGTTTTCTATAAAATGTTTGGCGAAAGATGACTGTTCAACCAAATTATGACGAAAAGAGGCGAGATGTTCTTTTAAACTCTTATTAAAATTTCTACCAGTTTGGCCAATATACACACCTTACACGTTAGTTTGTAAATTATTTTGAATTACCACTCTAATAAAAATAAAAATAGATGGAAACGTAAATATATTATAATAAATTCTTTACTTTTGTCGGCGTTAACTAAGTGGTACATTTTCAATATAGTATATAAAGAAGATTATAGATCTTATAGATTAAAGAAACAACAACTCCACTTTCGCTAAATTTCTAAACGAAGAAAACCATACTTTCGGCGAGGATATATCTTTAATTGTACATCTCGCCGAAAGAGCGATTAAAATGGATTTATTAGAGGCGCTAGAAATCCACAAAGCGAAAGATAAGCCGGACTTCCCAATCATTAACGACCAGGTTGACTTAAGCTACACCCCCTCTCTTCGAAGCATTATAGTCACGTATAAATATTTGTTAAACAGTGAATTGTATTTACTATCGTTTGAGAATGATTAACGTGTAATCGAAACTAGTAACGATTAATAAAAATCCAAGTGGTATAAAAAAATAATTTTGTTTTCTGTATAGACTATATTATAATAAAATTTAAAAAAAGTATTTATTAAAAGAAAATAGGATTTATTCACATGGTCACAGTTATTTATATTATTAAATAAAAAGAATTTTAAAATAATTAATAAATTATATGAAATAAATATGAATAAATTATTAAAAATCAACCTATAAAACACAGATTAGATTGAATAACTTTAAATTCTCGACTAGTTTCGGGTTATTAGCCCATTTTCAAGAGAATTTAAAGTTATTCAATCTAATCTGTGTTTTATTGGTTGATTTTTAATAATTTATTCATATTTATTTCAAACAATATGAACTACCAATGTCTAAATATTAAAACCATTAATTATATTAAAATTAATAAATTATTTCCTCTTTATTATTATTGGACATTTGCTTCAAAGTACTTATGTAACATAGTAACATAAGTCAAAAAGTTACAGTAACTAAATGGGGAATAATTTATTAATTATTTTCAAATTATTTTTATTTAATTTATTAAAAGTATTTATTACACCCTGTGAGTTTGAATATGTTTACTTATGTAAGACAAGAAATTTGTATCAGGCATCAGTAAACTATTAAGTTTTATTCGATAAAGAATGATTTATACGTCACATTTACAACTAGTTGCTAACGTCTCACAAATTCATTGATTAAATTCGGATCATATTCAAAACATAGTATATACCAGGGGTGTTAGTTGAAGTTTGCCGGTTTTACTAGTAGATGTCGCTAGCAATATGTATAAATTTCTATGATTTGGCATTTATGTCATGTTTTTCTATTGACATTAACCTACAAAAATACGCAAGTCACATTCCGCCAAAATAATAGCGTCATATTTGTTTACCTCAGTGAATATGTCGAGTTTCGTTCCAAGTAAATCGCATTTACAATTTATGTATGCAAATTAAATTAAATTAAAAAAAAAACATGAAACATTTATTTCAGGTAAATAATTATACTTTACGAATGAAAATTAAATTGAAAAAAAAAAAACAAAACATGAAACATTTATTTCAGGCCAGTTGGTGCCGAGACTGGATGGGAAAATCGTCGGGGGTAAACCCGTCTTCATCGAGCAGTTCCCTTATCAAGTTTCCGTGCAGCTATTGAACAATCACATTTGCGGTGGCGCTATTATTCACAAGAAATACATTCTAACTGCAGCGCACTGCACCAATGGGTAAGCCAAATACTGAGGTTTTTAATAAACACTATACATTTGTTTAGAGCTCACCGCATTAATTCAATGATTCTTCCTTTTTTAGTATGTTGACAAATTGTCTGTTGAAAAGAAGTTTTTTTAGATATAATATTTTTCTTTATTATTTTTATTATATATCTATTTTATTTATCATTTTAAGATACAATTCTTTATAATTATGCCGATTAAGTGATAAAGTTTAAGATTTTTTTGTGAAGAATGAAATGTCACACAAAAACGCATTTCAGTATTATAATCGTCAATCTTCCTAGAATATTTGGTAATTTTTTAATTTCGAAAATCAACATGACGGTCCAAAATGTAGAATTCGTGTATCCATACAAGAAATTGTCACACAATAATTATACGAAATATCAAAATTATACACAATCCGCCATCATTGTGTGTAATGATAATACAATAAATATGTGAAAAGAATCAAGCAATTTGGTTGACTAAGTTTATTAAGCGAAAGAAAATCATTTGAGATATAAAATAAATTCTATATATCGACAGGTTAGTTGAACTTGTACAAGAAAACAATGCATAAAGTTGAAACGACAATTTGTACAATTATTAAATAAATAAGATGAAAATAATAATTCTTTGACTAGAGTGACAGAAAAATGTTTAACATTTATTAATAAAACTTCAAGTGTATAATCTCTTCTAGTATATTGATTTCAGAAATCGCTACACATAATGAAAGTTTAGAAAATTCTTTATAGTTTTGCTAACTATATCGGATTAGTATACTAGGGTTTCTATTTATGTATTGAGAATAGAAAAAAATAGCAAATGAATTTTTTTATTACTTTTCAAAATAATCGCCCTCAAAGCATTTTATCCAGGAAATTCGAAAACCAGCGATATACAGTGGCTGTTGATTGCGCTTCATCGCCAAAAGTTGAATTTAGCTGATTCATGCATTGTTCTTGGTTAGACTACGTCGAAACAATATCACCATCGTCTATTGTCAGTTTATATTCATTTGTGTTTTATTTGAAATGTATTTTTCTTTATATACATGTAGTTTATTTACTTATAATTGTTGGTTTTGTAGAAAACAAACTCGTGGAATTCAACTTATTTATTTTCAGTCTGTACAATACTAAATTGTTATTCGCGTTGTCAATAGTTGCGCAAATATTACTTGATCAATATTTTACATTTATTACAACAATAATTCCCATTTAATAAATAATAAAGATCAAAAACGTAACAAACGTTTTTGATGTTTATTATTTTATACATATTGTCCTGTAATTGGGTTATGTTGTTTCCTGTTAGGCAATTAAGTTGTTATTATTATAGAAAAGGTAAATACTGATATTAAAATTTCAATTGCATTGCATTAAGCATAAGTAAATTCTGTCATTGATGGTTCAATTTTGAGAAAAATAGTTTGCCACATGGCGGCCTCATGAGTAAAAAGTGCTTTCTCGGGTTTTAAATTTTTTTTTTGACTCAAATAAATAGAAAATAAATAATAGGCGAAATTCGAACGATCAACGATTAGAAAATTAGTTTAGGATACGAGACAAAAGCCGCTGTCATATTGAATACACGTTGAATTATCGCTGTCACCGACTTTGAAAATGTTGTTTCGAGATAATCGCGTTTATAGATTTGAAATTAATCCACTAGGGTCTCGACTAACTTTGCATAAACTTCCATAACTTCGGCAATTTGCATCCAATCAATATGAAATTTTGTAGGAAATAATCTGTTATGTACACACTTTCGAATTCCACATAAAATAAAGATTTTTTGAACTCATGCAGGTAGGCATCACCCCTTAATCAATTGAATAATTAATTAATAATTTTCTATATAGCTGCTGTGACTTTTTAACGTACGTTAAGCTTCTTTATAATTTCCAAATACATGAAAGGCTTTTAGCATTTATTCCGCTTTTATTGAGTATTGATTTTATCGAAAACATTTCAAATTAAAATAGATAATGTTACGGTTTTGTGAGAGGTGTGCATTCTGCGCAGATACACATTGGCCTCGTTAGGCCCCTAATGATTCCTTCATATAGGGTATCTAAGACTATGTATCATCAGCACAGCTAGCCTACCTTATCAAGATAGGCTAGCAGTGCCGAGGTAGGTAGATCCCTGATTTTCGTCATTTCCGACTATTCCTCACCCAGTATGGCTTTCTACTGGACTTTAGCGCTGGGAAATATCCAAGGATATGCTCCGCGATTTCGTTCTCTAAGTAGCAACCTCTACAATCTAGTGATTCTATAATAAAATAGAATTAAAGTAGAATATTTGATTTTTTTTATTAAATAAGATTTTTTTCCAAAAATTAAGTGGTTTCTCTCTTAGAGGATGTTTCGTCCTCTAAATACCACCCTATGCAATCTGGTGATTGTACATTACAATACAATTAAAACAGAATATTTTTTTTTATAATTGAGATTTTATACAAATTTGAAATTACAATACAATTAAAACAGAAAATTGTTTTTTTATAATTGAGATTTTATTCAAAACTATGTGCTTTCTCACAAATTTGAAAAATAGTATCTGCATATTTTATATGTAAATAACAAATTATATTCAGAATTACCGATCCTAACTATCTAAACATTCGTATCGGCTCGACTTACCACAACTACGGAGGCAAAGTCATCAAAGTACAACAAATCCACCAGCATCCCAAATTCGACACTATCACCATCGATTGCGATATCTCGGTCTTGGAGTTGGCCGAAAATATCGTCTTCGGGGTTTCTGCGCAGAGGGTAGCTGTGCCGTTCTGGGGGTATAAAGTTCCGGACAATGTCCAGGGCGCAGCGGCCGGTTGGGGTGCACCCAGCGAGGATGGCGCCATCAGGAACAGGCTCCACGCGATTTTTGTGCCGACGATAACTAAGGATGTCTGCAAGAAGGCTTATGAGGAATATACGGTTACTGACAATATGTTCTGTGCTGGGTTGATCGATGTCGGGAAAAAGGATACATGTCAGGTGAGGGTTGTTTTTTTTAATTTATTTATTACCCTGAGAGCATCCTGGGTATTGGGTCCGCGATTTTATCAATTGTTAGAAATATAAAAACAATTTATGAAAAAAACTTCACCCCTATTATAATACACTAATATTAACTAAAAGATTGTATTATTCCTTACATATATGAAACTGTAAATATTAGAGATGGGCAAAATCGATCTTTTCGATCTTTTTCCTCACTGTAAAATTAAATATAAGACATTTTTCTTAATGTCATTTGTAATATTAGTATTAGGAATTGTCATATATTTATTTATAAAGACAAATTAATTGTTATTTAATGCCTTTAGCTGCTCAGAATTGGTGATTTTAAATTACTCGATTACTAAATTCACTCGATTTTGCCCAACACTAGTAGATATATATAAATTCATAATTAAACCTAATTTTATCATGTCATATAATCGGCACTTTATACTTTTCAGTGTGTATATAGCCATTCATGAATTAAATTGAATTTTTCATTCATACTCTTTTTTACTATTGCCATTTATGAGAAATTTAATCTTAACTGAAGGCGACAAAAATGTTGTTCTGCACAAATAAAGTCACTATTTTAATAAGGGTTGAAGACCTATGGTCGATAGTCCTTATTTGAGAATATATTATGAAAATATTTATTTCTTATATTATGTTAAATTATTAATAATGTATATTTTTTCTTAAATGATAAAGATTAAGTAGTGGAATTTTAATAATAGTTTAGGTTATATTGTCAATTATTAATTTCATCAAATACAATTCTTAATACACATATAAGAATTTGATGAAATTAATAATTGACAAATTATTATAATTATTATATAATTGTATTAAGAATTGTATTTGATGAAATTAATAATTGACAATATAACCTAAACTATTATTAAAATGCTACTAATATAAACTTGAAATCGAGCAGTGCTAATATGTATATTAGTTGTGCTTGGTACATATGATGACTACGGTTAATAATAGACGATATTACAGGGTGATTCCGGTGGGCCTCTCGTGTACCAGGGCAGCGTGATTGGCGTGGTTTCTTGGGGCTACGGCTGTGCTAGGCCAAAATTCCCCGGAGTTTACGCCTATGTATCGAAGTTCAAACCTTTCATCGATTCCGTTATTTACAGATAAAGATGTAATACGCAAAATTAAACCAAGAAATTAATAAATTAGATTAATGTTATTAAAAATGTAAGTCGAAGAATATTTATGTCACTCAAAATTAAACGTATTAATAAAATAATTTTAATCAATCAATTTGCAATGTAAATTTTACAAATTGCAAAATGAATCCTGTTGATATTAATTTTATTTATAGCTGATAATAATTATATGTAAATTCATTGTGATTAAAAACAGTACATATAGGACTCAAAAAATATGTTTCTTTCACAAAACTGTTAAAATGGAAACCTCATTTATCATATTGTGCGCGATTATCGCAACTGCAGTACACGGTAAGTATTTTGCTAGTTTAACTTCTGTTTTCTATTTTAATTTACGAAGTAAACGAAAGTCTAGTAATCATAAACATTTTCATAATCGGGATGAGAGTGTAAATATCTGTTTTGAAACTTTCTTAGTCTGAAAGGGTATTGTTTAAAAAATGTCTGTCTCTGTACTTTCTAAAAGTGGAACGCTTTAATCGATCGACTTTATTTTGTACAGTTGGTGGCCAGAAGAGGTGTGAAAATCTTTAGGTGGAGTGATTCTTTCGTTAATTTCTAGTAGAAAATTTGAGTAGAATTTCTTTGCATTGTTGCTTATAACTCCACGCTAATAATAAAAAATATTTAAAGTAATTTTTCAAAATAACCAATGGGTTAATCTGTTAATCTGTAATCATTACAATTACAAAAAAATAATAAAAATGAAAACTCTAGCTATATCCCATATAGGCGAAGTTGACTGTAGCTGATGTAATGGGAAATGTTTTTGTAGCGTATCTTTTCGGCTTATTGAAGTAAAGTAACGTGTGATGATTTATAATGAAATTAAACAAGGAAAATTTCTGACAATGATCAATAAAGTTGGATCAATCCCTTTTTCCAACTGCAAAAAAATACTTACACTATAAGTTTTACAAACATCTATTGAAACAACTACTTCCCGAGCATTTACCCCGCCGGACATTGGATTACACAATAGATATTTGTTGTTGCATAGCAGTATTACTGCGAATTTTTCAATGAAAGGAAACAACAAATAATAGTTACAAGGCTATCTGTAGACACGTGTTTTGGGATTTCATTCCTCATCAGTACAGCTCTGTCCTGTGTGAATCATCTTTCTTTCTGATGATTTCATTACACTTACGGTAGTAAGATCAGTATTTTGAAATTTAATTTTCTGAAAATCACGTGAAATATGTTAAAATTTAAGCTCAATAACTAAATCAAATTGTATATTCGATTTGAAGAACGATGTAAGGGCCCTAAGGCCGCTTTAATCGACTTTTCAGGAAAACTGTGCAGTACAAGTGTTGACAGATGCGCCTATTTAATGAAAAAAAAAAAACAATAAATTGCGTCTCGTCTCTCTAGACGAGAGTTGTTTTTCGGCCACTGTAAATATGTTGTCTAGTTTTCAAGACTCAATCCTTATAGATAAGGGAGCATTTCCCGTATATACGCATTTTTAAAACACTCCGCTGAGTTTTGATTTACCTCAAAGGTGCTTAAATAGACCGCTTACAACGGTCAACTGTGTTTAAGGGTTAGTTACCCACGAATACGCAACAGACGATATTGCTTGTTTTGTAAGATATATTTGAAGTCATTGGTAAGTAATTATGAATATAATGAATTTGTTAAGGCGCCGGTTATTACTTGACTTCACATTTGTATGGCTCCAAGTCACCTATTAGCATAGTCTGTGATCTTTTTAATCAACTATCGTTAACGTGTGATATTTTTGCAGATCCTTTATTATCTTTAATCATGCATTGTTAACTTTTTTAAATTATGGCTAAATTAAATCTGTACTTTCATTGTGTAAAATCGCATAATATTGTTATTGTTTAAATGAAATTGTAATTAATTTATATATGATTTATATAATTGTCTTGTAATTGGGAATGTTCTCCTGTTGGACAATAAACGTTATTATTATTATTATTTCCCCGCATTTGAGGGTAGTAGAGGGTAGTTTGTACTAGGGTAGGCGATTGATAACGCCAAGACCCCTGAGAAAATTTGAAAAATCTCCGAAGTGTAAATATCTATTTATAATTGTAAATTTTTGAGTATAAGCTACCTGAAACGACAATATATTAATTCTAATTGATCCATCTCGCTGTTATACATCTACTGACATCTCATGAGTTAACAGAATTTGTAGGTAATAATAAAAGACTGGATACACAAAATTATGAATTCTATAAGAAGGAATTACAACTTAATTGTACTGATGATTTTTATACGCTGTTATAAAGAAAAATCACATACTAGGTGTTGACGCGATCAGGTATACATAGGGATTTGCAAATATCTGCTTCCTAGTTTATTTAAAAAAAAAACTGAAAGATCAAACTGTGTAGGCTTTCACGACCAGTGTGATTAGAAATGTTGATTTCCGGACTACTAGGCTGTGGTCTGTTGGAGTTTAATCCAAACGTTTCGCTGACAACTGCGTTCGGCATCTTCAGTGGCTCCATGGACGAAGGTCGTATGAACTCTTCGATGTCTCCTTGGTGAGTCCAACAGACCACGGCCTAATAGCCCGGAAATCAATATTTCTGAAAACTGAAAGAATTGAAATATGTTCAAAATTTAAAAATCTATGAAAAATGATACTTCAATAACTTTTAAAATTTGTGTATAATTTATGTATAATTACTAAATATTGATTATATTTGCAAAATATTACTTGTTTAAGTTGTATTAGCTACGATTTATGAAAAAATCCATGATAAATTGCAATCATAGAAACATGTCAAAACCTATACAGCATAGACAGATTGCAGAAAGGTTTCATAAATATTGCACTGCAGATTGCAATATTGCAGATTTAGATTATTGCAGCAATGTTGCTACAAGTTTGAAATGTTCGCCTCTGGTAATATTACATTGTGTGATTGCTGCAAGATTACATTGTATGATTAGTGCAATATTGCATTATACGATCACTGCAAGATATGTATAGTATCTCATAAATGTGATCTACTATTGGTAATTTCGCTAATAAGATAGCGGATCTCAGTCATCTGTAGGTCAACATGTTCACGAAGGGAGACGAACTAATTTCAAATCAAAGTAATTGTACCGCAGTGGTGTAGCATCTGTGAAATTCGTATAGAACTGAATTGAACTTTAATTTTCCGTGCTTCGTTTACTTCCTTCCAATTATACGTTTGAGGTGACCTTTGCTGGGGGGGGGGGGTCACACGCTTTCAGTGATGTATTTGCAACACTAATGCAATATTGCTACAATATTGCACCGCAGTGGTGCAATGTATCATAACATCAACGTTACGTCAATCTTGCAAAGCAATCTACAATATTGCAATGTTAATGCAGTATTGCTGAAATATTCTTAGCTGTATAGGAAGTGACATTAATTTTTATTGGTTCTTTTATATGAAAGATTAAGGATTTAGGAGAGGGAGAGAAGCAAGCACACCGCGCCCACTTAGGCCATAACCTCTGGCCCATTGTAGTACCTCCCAATCAGCCTGCCTGGCTATTTCCAGCATCTGATCATGGACTAGCCCCCACTTGGGTTCTTCACGATTGCGAAGCTTCTCCCTGCCCGTGGGATATCTTATGCTAGACAACGCTGGGCATTAGCGAAGTATATGTTCTGCTGTCTCTGTTTCTTCGTCCCCTCTGCATAAATCATCCCCTTTAATTCCCATTTTTAGGAGGTGCTTCCGAAAGCCGCAGTGACCAGTAATATAACCGGTTAAGATTCTTGTATGTTGTCTGGAGTGTCTAAGAAGTTTTTTAGTCTCCTTAGGATCAGGTTTGGGGAGATATTTTTTAGTCTGACAACATGTTGTTAGTTTCCTCCATCTATCTTCAGGTTCCTTGAAGGTGAATGATTTAAATAGTCTGTTTAGGGCTCTTGGTGTCAGCTCTATTTTAGTCTCATTGACGTTTGATATTTTTGCAGCTACCTTTGCTAAGTCATCGGCAGTAGCATTGTCTATGTTACCTGCACTGTAACTTTTGGTCCATGCTAAGGTTATAAAGTTACTTTCCGCAGCCTCATTTAGTCTCTTTATACATCTGTGTATTAGAGATGAGGTTACTTTGGCTTTACTTAGTGCTGTGAGTGCTGCTTTGCTATCTGTCATGATAGTAATGTATTGTCCAGTTATGTTATCTTCTAGAATGATGTTGGCGCTTATCATGATCGCATATATTTCTGTCTGGGTTACCGTGACGTGTCATTCCAGGGATGTAGAGCACTTCAAGTTCAATGCCCTGGAAAATACCACGGCCCCGCAGCCCGTATGTGATTTGGATCCATCAGTATATATGATGAAATCCATTCCTACTGATGAATTGTGTTTGTTTATCATGAATTTGTTGTTGAAGTTAAATGAAGGTATTTTCAAATCTAGTTTGCTGGTCCCAGTTTAGGATTTTCATGTGCCCTTCTGATAAGTTTAATCTAGACCATATGCTAATGGCTCTAAGTCTTTCTGCTGTCAGTCTAGCCATTTCTTTGATATATAGATCAACAGGCGGCAGTGAGAGTAGTGCTTCCAGTGCAGCTATGGGTGTTGTCTTGAATGCACCTGTTGTGCATATGCAAGCAAGTCTTTGTATATGATTAAGTTTTTACCAATGCCGTTTTTTATCGGTCCTGGGCCACCATACCACGCCCTATAGGTCAGCATCGGCCTTATTATTCCGGTGTATATCCATAGTGCTATTTTGGGGGAAAGTCCCCATGTAGTGCCAATGGCTCTTTTGCACTGCCAGAAGGCTTGACTTGCTTTGCCAGTTTTGTGTTCTATGTGTCTGGCCCAGCTTAATTTAGAGTCCAGTAGGATTCCAAGGTATTTTACCTCTTTCGCTAAAGTTAGTCTGGTGTTAAAGAGTTTAGGTAGTATCATTCCTTCAGTTTTGTGTTTCCTTGTGAATAGTACTACCTCTGTTTTCCTAGCATTAACTGTTAGTGCATTATATCTACACCATTCCTCCACTATGTTAAGTGCTTCCTGCATTCTATTACACAGGAAGTTTTCATATTTACCGTTGAGAATATGAAAGTCATGGCTAATGCAATTTAATTTTGCGATCATTTTCAAATTTAATGACAATTAATTTATTATTTATTAATTATACATCAATTCTAAAATTAAATAAACCAACATTTTAGACAGATTTTAATTCTGAACCTATTTTAATTCCTTCAGTTTTTCTTTAAAATTAAACGGTAAGCAGGAATTTGCAAAAAATGTTTTTATATGTAAAATCCCTACGTATACCTGCTCGCGTCAACACCCGGTATATGTTGATAAACAATCAAAATAATGATAAATTAAATGTAAAAATATTAAAACAATAATATTTGAAATCAATTAAATTTCAAAGATAATGTAGAAAAAAGAAACGCAGTATATTGTTGAAGACTATGAAATAATCTATAATCCTTTCTACCCGAAGGTGTAAGAATGAATTTATAGTAATTTTTTTAAAAAATATTTTGTTTTATTTATATTTTGTTTTACTTTTTGGCACAAATTTATTCAAAAAATATTAATTCTAAATAAACTTATGCCAACTGTTCCGAGACATAATTTATCTTAGAAATTTCCTTTAAGAAGTCTTTTAAGAAGCTTAATATTTTTTTTTTCTATTTATTATTATAGCCGTCTCACTTGAAAACCGCATCCTCGGAGGCAGGCAAGAGGACTTCAACTTAACCCCCTACCAAGTCTCAATCAGTTTAAATGACCGTCCGATCTGCAGCGGCTCAATTATTGCTTCGAAATGGATCCTAACAGCCGCCCATTGTTTAAACTCTCTCGAAAATTATCCCATCGAGGTCTCCGTCAAAATCCGCGCTGGTTCCCCGAACCAATTTTCCGGAGGCGTCGTCATTCCGGCTTCCAAATTCTTCGTGCACAAGTCATTTAATCAAGTAACTTACGACAGTGATATTGCGTTGATTCAGTTATCCGAAGCGTTGTCGTTTAATAGTAATATCCAAGCTGTTACTTTGCCTGAAAAGGGAGCGAGTGTGCCTGAAAGGGTCGCGGCTAGAATTGCTGGTTGGGGACGAAGCGAGACGCAATCGCAGAATATTTTATTGAGAGCGACTGTGGTGTTTACCATTAGTCAGAAGGTTTGTGAGAATTGGTATGGGAATGCTCTTACCGACAGGATGATTTGTGCTGGTTTTATTGGCAGCGAAGATGGATTCTCTGATGTATGTATGATTAATTAAAACATGTATTCATTTTTAGATTTAATTTAACCATTTTTTTAAGCATTTTTTTTCCTGAAATTTCGATGTTCTTATTAATATCTTGAGAACATATTCAAACGATGTCAGCTTTATTAGAGGTTTCTGCAAAAAAAAAAAACTTATTGAAGTGCTGAATTCTTAATTCATAGTAAAAAAGTCTATTTCCATTTTGTTCTTAAGATTTTTTTTTTCGAAACTCGATGTTCTTATTAATATCTTGAGAAGATATTGGAATAATGTCAGTTTTATTGTAGGTTTATGGACTTTGACAAAAAAACTTATTAAACGACTGTATTCTTTACTGTTAGTAAAGGAAAGTCTATTTCCATCTTGCTTTTAAGATTTTTCTTGGAATCTCGATGTTCTTATTAATATCTTGTGAATATATTGGAACAATGTCAGCATTATCAAGGGTTAATGGACTGCAAAACAAAAACTTATTAAACGACTGCATTCTTAACTTCTAGTAAAGAAAAGTTATCTTCCATCTTGTTTTTAAGATTTGTGTGGCTAAAATGATAGTAAAATTTATTTTCATTAAATTATTATTGTTCCATCCATGCGATTATTTCCTTTAGACGGCTGAATCTACTGAAGGAAAATTGACTTTTATAGAAAAATAGTCTAGAAGCCAGATAATGTAATAAGATAAAACTAATATATTTTGAATAAAAAAAAAACGAATAACTTCTTAATATAAATTACTCAATAAATAATAATATGATTTTGATTGGTCAGCTATGTTTCCGGTTTTCTCTATATGTATAAAAGTAAATGCCTAGTAACATATTCTACCATACTCTTCCCCCGTTCATACCTTTCTTCCCCTCTCTTTCGACCTACATCTAGCCTTGGCTAATGCCACCTTCTGCCGTCTAGTAAGATCGGATCTTGATGAAAAGCTGTCCAGGTGGACTCTCACCGACGGCATGATCATAGACAGGCCAGTCCTTGATAGTTTTAAAATCTAAGTCTTTTGATGACATCAGCTTCCTTTTCGACAATGTAGAAACAATCTGGCCACAGGAGGTTTATTTCTCTGACTGTCCTTTTCAGCCATAGCACGGTTTCCTGATCATCGCAGTCAACCTTGAGGGTTTCACATTTGAAGAACCAGATCCTGGACCTAGGTGAAGGATCAGTGGAGGTGGTAGGATCAAACACCATCCTCTCAAGTTGATCAGAGAGGGTTCGCCTAATTAGGGTCGCTCTCTCGTGACTGATTTTGCATAAGGGGTTCGATCAGTCCCATGTAATTAAACGCAAGTGGTCTACGGCAGCTTCACTGAAGTATTTGACGTGCTCCACCAGTTATCGAGGCCTGCCTGATTTGGGCGTAGGTACAGAGGAGTGGGCAAAACGCAGTTTCTTGCGCCTGTTTTTGTCCTCAGCTTTAATATTAACCGCCGTTGTAGGTGGTTTGATCTTCTTCTGGGTGGGTTTAGAAACCCTAGTCCTAGAAGGTTTCGATTGAACAGGATTTCTAAAGGCCTCCAATAATTTCCTGTTGCTTTTCGTTTCTGTACCGCAGATGCGATATCTCTTCCTTTTTTGCTCCCTGAAGCGATCCTGGTCTAATTGATCTCGGGAAACCATCTTTGATCTCGCCAGGTATCTTCAGCAAAGATTGTTTACCTTCCGGTAAAGTGGTGGTATTCCTGGATACGGCCACTTCACCTTCAGGTTGATTTTGGGCTTCAGGCACTCGGATTAGTGGTGAGCTCACAGGTCCAGCCACTGTTTTTTTGTTGTCAGTTTCTTTTTCCATCATCTTGACGCCCAGGGTTACCGGATGGATATAGACCCACAAGGCGGCCTGCGGCATGAGAGGGGAAAGCAATCCCCTCGCCAAATTAGGGCGACGAGCCGCGCCTACCACTGCACTGAGTTTCCCCTCTTAACCCTCTGACGGGGCAACACAGCCGAATGATTGGAGTTGGATTACCTCCAACCGCCCGTCTAGCTGAACTCCAGGCCAAAGTAACGTGTTGTTTACACGCCCTCACAGGTGAAGCTTCCTCTTAACCTCCAGGACTCCTTCATCCGACGACACGGGTCGTCACTGTAAAAAGTGAAGAAAGGAATAAACCAAGTTTTAATTTATTGATATGAAACACTTCACGTAAACTCAAACCAATAGTAAAAATGCATTCTTTTCCATGGCCCTTCTAGAATAATATATACATTCACATTTTTTAAATGGGATGACCTGTTTTTTTCTGAGATTCATTTTGTATACTAAATTTCAAATTAAACTTTTTTTATTTCAACATTTTTTGACCGGTTTTAGTTTGTGTAATGATAAATTGAGGGCCAACAGTATTTTTTTTTTTTCGTTTTGACTTCATATAATTTTTCGTTATTGTTGCACTATTTTGACTATTTTTTATACTACTGGTCATAAAGCATCTTAGTATAACTATGTAACACTTTGTATTTCATAGTTGCAGATTTAGATTAGATCCTAGAACAAAGTGGAGAATTAACTTGATTGTAGATTTTGATTATATCTATTGTCACATACATTTCGTCTCTACCATTCTTCGCTTAAGTTATTGAAAAATCATTCAAATTCTGGTTAGTGGTCGAGAGGTCAAGGCGATGGTCGTGTCAATTTGGTCGGATATGCGGCTTTCGAGTCCCGACCAGGGCGGGTGTCTTCTTTCTGAGATTACTCGTTCTTGAAACTATGGGTGTTGTATCATCCCTGTGTTAAAAATGTGGCTGATTGGAGAAAATCCCATTAAAAAATGTGGTAAATTCACTCAATTTTTCATTTTTTTATTTTGTTTTTAGGGTGATGGCGGAGGAGCTCTCGTCGCTGGTGGTATCCAATATGGAATCATCTCACACAGGTTGGAAAACGATAAATTTACAGGGCTTTACACGAATGTCGTTAAGTTTCTGGACTTCATCTATGACACAATTAATGGAAGGCCTTAAAAGATCAGAGCTCAAGAATAAAACAAAGGCAATAAAAACAGTTTGTGTTATTGACGCTCATTTGTTGGTACATTTTAAATGTATACATTTAAATAAATAAATATTTTATTTTTACTTTTTCTCTTCTTATTTCATCATGATGTAATCCTTTGTTTATGGTAACAAAAAATATCTACATAACAAAGAAATATACAAAAAAATTTAAATGCAGAAAACATAAGATGATATACCGAGAGGTTTTTTAATCAGTATACATTAGGCGAACTGTATACCTGCAAAAAAACCAAGTCAAACGCATTGAGCCGATTAATGTGTGTTGCCTATAACACGCTAAACTTCAAAATGTGTGAAATATTTGATAGAAAACGTATACAAATGAACAAAAAGTCGAATTTCAAGCGTGTATTACGATTCCAACAGTACTAGAGGAGGATAAGACATGTTTTAAATAAATTCAAAGTGGCCGAATACCTCAGTTAGGATAATTATAAAAATAATTAAACTAAAATATTTTCTTTAGAAAACGCAACACTGCATGTGTGACCGTCACCAGCAATTTCCTTTTGGAGAAATTACAGGAATTTGAAAGAAAAGTAACAGCGAAGAACAATAAACTTGAAATAAATAATTAGAATAAGTGCTAGAAATGACCACCAGAAACTGAAAGATATTAACTCAAACGATCGTGAAAATTCTTCCACATTGTGTCGACATTGTCATAAACAGAAATAGAAAATTGTTTAATTGTTTTTTGAATTCTCCTAGTTGAAGGAATCGATCGTTAGGGTTGCGTATTATAGGCAACTAAACACATACATCAATGCGTTTGACTTGGGTATTTTACATGTATACATAGGGGATATGTATACTGCTAAAAAACCTCTCTGTATAATATTAATGAGGGACCAATAAAAATTAATAAACATTTGAGTCCAGCGCGATAGCTCTAAACAAAAACATAATGTTTTTTTTTATAGAAATGATTAAAGTACATTGGACTTATAATTTCAAAAAAGTAGACCAACGTTATGACAACAATATTTTTATATTGTTTTTTTTTTAAATAAATTGTTAATACCTTTCCCGTGCGATTTAACTCTATTTGTTTATATACTAAAGCGGTTACCGAGATAGAAAACACGTCGGAAAATAATTTAGTCGTCGGTAACAGTATATTACATAACTAATGTGTAAAGTAGAACTTTCCGTACGAGTGCAGTAATTACGTGAGTATATGTAAAAATACATTCACAGAATAAATTACAAATATTTTTATATATACACATTTATATACGAAAACGGTAGCCGTTGGTAACAGCATATTACATAACTAGTGTGGAAAGTAGAACTTTGCGTACGAGTGTCGTAATTACGCGATTATAAGTAAAAATACATTCCCATGAGTTCTGTACAATATTTTTTTTGTATTTACAATATTTTTCATAGGAGCCAAAATAAATTACAAATATTTTTTATATATACACATTTATATACGAAAACGGTAGCCGTCGGTAACATCATATTACATAACCAGTGTGGAAAGTAGAACGTTGAGTACGAGTGTCGTAATTAGGCGAGTATAAATAAAAATACATTCCCATGAGTTCTGGACAATATTTTTTTTTTCTAGGAACCAAAATAAAATCGAAATTACAAATATTTTTTATATACACACGTTTATTACTTCTCGTGTTATTTTTCTGTATTTTTATTGTTTCATTTACAATGTTTATAGAGTTGAGGTGCATATTTTCACTGCATAAATATAATGTTGACAGAATTTAAAAAATAAAATAAAATATAACAAAAGTTTTCTCATACGTTTAAAGATATTTCTAAAAAGAATAAATATTTCTATATGGAGATGTGTAATTATGAATGAGTATTTTTACAAACTTAATAGATTCACACCAAAAATATGTAAATTTGTAGCCTTCAATTATTATTATACATCAATGAAAAGAAAATTTGAGTATGAATATTAATTTTAACAAAAAGGTTAATAAATTCAAAAAAATAATAATATTCATATTTTTCCGGATAATAGCTAGATCAAAAAATGAAGAATGGTCAACAACCGCCTGTTGTGAGTTGTTTACTAGCAAGATATCAAGCGGACTTCCGTAAATTTAGATCAACTGTTGACCATTTAGTCCACCAATTCAAGATACCTTCCTAGACAGAAGGAACCTCGTTGTGTTTTTTTTTTGATCTAGAGAAGGTATATGATATGACTTTTAGGTACGGAGTTCTCCAAAAGATACATGAATGGGGACTCAGATGTTTGTAAAGTCGTTTATGTGTGATATTTCGTTAAAAGTTAGAATTGGGAATACCGAATCTACACATATCCTTCTGGCAAACGGTATTCCCCAAGGCTCAACAATTAGTGTTGACAGCGATTGCAAGTCAATGAAATCGTTTTATCTGTAAAATCCCCTGTAAAAATGTATATTAATCGTCAACTTCGGTCGGTTACCGATAGAGTGAACAGTGACGCTGAGTCAAGAGTGTTGTAGGAGAAACTGGCGACGAAGTCGGCAAACCTTGATAAGTCAAGACACTTACCGATGTAATTCCTCTTTCTTCCCGGTCTGGCCAGACTAAAGTGGACTGTATTTTTGATGCACTTGATTATTCTTAATTTCACACACTACTTAATATTCAAACAATAATTTGAAAATGAAAACGTGGCTGTCTCGGCGGACGTTTCGCGCAGAAGTCCGCGTAAAGTATCCCAGCGAAAAATAAAAAGGTTTGCCAACATAATTCCGAAATTAACTATATATGGCGCGAAATTTAAACTATTTACGTACTTAAAATTCAATTTACGATACAACAATATAAGTGAAATGAAAACGTGACTGTCTCGGCGGACGTTTCGCGCAGAAGTCCGCGTAAAGTATCCCAACGAAAAATAAGGTTTGCCAACATAATTCCGAAATTAACTATATATGGCGCGAAATTTAAACTATTTACGTACTTAAGATTCAATTTACGACACAACAATATAAGTAATTTTAAATTCATGAAATTAGATAAATACACAACTTGCGTTGAATAAACAAATAAAATAAATTAATGAATTCTGAACAAATGTACATTTCTGTAGACTCAGACGCCCATTTTAGGTTAAGTTTTAGGGTTCCGGCATCGAGGTATTTGTACAACCTCAATGTCGTCTGACTGTTTATTCTTTTCTTTTATATTTAGGTTACGTTAGTTTTAGGTTTTATAATTTATTTATTTATTTAGAATAGTTTTAAGTTTTGTTTGTGTTTTGTAATATCTGGGGCTCCGGTATCATGGCCTGTACACCATGGTACTGTTCCTAATGTGATATTAGGCTTAGGTAGTTCTGTGATATTAGAATTAGTGCAAATATATTGATTAGCGGTAATGTCTGTAAAGACCGGGGTCTATTATATAGACATACTAGTCACTTTATTTAAAGAGATAGGTGTGCATTAATATTCGTATTTGTATTATTTGATGATAATTTATACATTTTTTGTTAGAAGTTGTATGTATATTTTTTTCTTATTTTTTTATACACACGATTCAATATTATGATATTATTTAAAATATTACTTTTAGCGCCCTAAATAGAGTAGGATTGCATGGGTATATGTTAACAAATTTTCAAAATTCTGAGCAGTTTAGACATAGGTTGTTATACATCGTTGAAAAGAGAAAAAAAGTCTATTTAGGCGTGTAAAAATCAAATATGGCGGCCATTTGAAATAAGAAAGTTGGTATTAATATCGCGAAAACCGCCATTTTGGATTTTATTTTGACTTGATTTTTATGTTTACCTAATTAAGCCAACTAACATATATTTGAAATATTTTCGCATCTTTAATAATTATTAAGACATTTGATTTTTTACAAAAACACGATTTTTAGTTTTTTAAAATAATTTCTAAACTACTCAAAATCATAATCTGATCCATGTTATGCAGTTTTGTATACTGCACAACATTGCCCATTTAACCAGGTCTCTAATTTTAAGAATAAGAAAGATACCCATATAATCCAACTCTATTTAGGACACCATGTATATTATTTTGTTAAATGGTGAATTTCCGTTAATAAATTTTTAGTTTGATGACATATTAATGTTGTCGAAACTATAGCCACTAAATAAAATATCAGTTGTACAAAGTTAAAGTGTTTTATTGATTTATAATATAGTTAATTATTATTAGTTTTGTACAATAGGTAATAAACATTGAGAAGTCATAATTTGAAATATTTTATTAATATTTTTTTTAAAACAAACATTTGTTATTCCTATTTTAACAAAATCTGCTAATTAATCCGTACAACACTGCTCAGTTTATCCTTTATATTTTAATTACAATTAAGTTAAGCGCGACCCTTGACTGTATCAAGGATAAAGTCTAGAAACTTGACCACATTTGTGTAAATTCCAGTGAATTCATCGTCGGTGAATTTATGGGAAATAATTCCATATTGGACGTTGTTGATAGCGAGGGCCCCGCCGCCATCACCCTAAAAATATTTATTTAGTATTTATAACACAATTCAACCGATAGGACATAAAATCTATTCATAAATTTTACATTTACGTAAAATATTGTTTAAATGGTACGGTATAGTAGAAAGAGATAGCTATATAATAATAATTATAATAATAAATATTAGCAGTCACTAATTCATGTTACATTGATGTCTTGGTCAATGAATAATACTATATGATACATCAAAGTATTCCTGAAACATGCAGACATTTTCTCAGATAAATTAAAAATCATTTTAATAATTATTTTTTCTGGAAAATAAGTATTAAAGTCAGAGAAACCTATAGTCGACAGCCAATTGGTGGGTAATATTCTAAATAAAAATAGATTATACCGGGTCTACCATTTAACATGATAGATCAAAATAATTCCGTCAATAGAAATCTCTAAAATAGTTATTTTGATATGTCAAGTTAATGGTACACCCAGTACATTATCAATTTGGTGCCCATATGTATTTTAGAGATCTTTTAAATCGAACATGAGAAAATGGTTAATAATGCAATTTTCCCATATTGTTATTCCCACTTCAAAAGTAGAGAATCTCGAACATCGCCGATAAACAGAATATTTTTTCCTGGTTTAAGAGTTTTGAGGAAGAAAAGGAAGGAATATATTTACAATCGTACTAGAAAAATCTACCATTAAAACAAAATAAAAACACATATTAAATAAAATAATATTAAATTCTCTAAAGAATGGCCAAATAACTCGAAACTGAATTAAATAAAAATAATTTCAAAATAATTAATAAATTAACTAACTAACCATCTTTATTCAAATGTGTATATGTATGTACAATAATATACAAAAATTAGAATTATATTCTGTAGATGATGAATCGGCTATCGACCGGAGGTCTTTCAGCCTTAATAAATTATTCCCTGTGACAATAGTATTTAGTTACAGTGTCACAGTAGCTTAAGAGGGAATAATTTATTAATTATTTTTAGTTAAATTATTTTAAATAACTGTGACCATGTGAATAAATCCTTTTTCAATTATTATCTCGAAACTGGTCCTGATTTTAAAGTAATTCAATTAAATGTGTGTTTTTATTTATTTTCAATGGTAGACTTTCAATAAGCAATTGATGTTTAAATATGAAGTTTTTTTAAATGTTTCTTTATATTATTACTAACCACAGAAAATCCTTCATCACCTCCTAAACTCCCAGCACAAATCATCCTCTCGGTAAAATGTTTCTGGTAGAGCTTCTCGCAAGACTTTTGACTGATCATATAAACCTCAGTCGATCTCAACAGGATATTATACAACTGCGTCTCGCTCCTGCCCCAACCGGCAATCCTTGCGGGAACCCCGACCGGCACCGAATCCGTCTTATTAGGCAACGAAATCAGTTGGATCGTGTCGTTCAACACCAACGCTTCAGATAACTTAATCAAAGCAATATCACTGTCGAAGGTGTCTTTATCGAAAAATCTGTGCACGTAAAAATTTGAAGCGGGAATAACAACGCCACCGGCAAATTGATTGGCGGATCCGGCGCGAATTTTGATGCTGACGGTACCGGGGTATTTATCGAGTAAGTAAAGGCAATGCGCTGCAGTTAGGACCCATCGAGGGTCGATTATCGAGCCGCTGCAGATCGGAAGGTCGTTGTTGCTGATGGAAACTTGGTAGGGGATGACACCCTCTTGCTTGCCTCCGAATATGCGGTTGTTTAGGTTTTTAATATCACCAGCTATAAATAATAACATACAAAATTAGTGTTAAATAATTTATTTAATCCACAATATCTACATAAAATAGCATTATGACAACTATAAATCACAATACAATTTTGATTACATTAAAAAGATTCGTGGATAAATTATACTGATGATTATAGACTATAATTAACTCAGACGATTTAGCTTGTTTCTCTTGACTTGAATAAATTAGTAATTAATTATATTTTGGATAGATCCCGAAACACGTGTCTGCAGATGGCCTTATATTAAGTAACATCCTTTTTGTTGTTTTTGCAATACAAATGTTTCTCGGATCAAAATTTGTTGCATTATGCAATATTTTATTGATGTGCAGCAGCAGGTGTACATTATGTAATTCAATGTCCGGCGTGGGATTTGCCCGGGGAGTAGTTGTTTTAATGTGCATTTGTTAAAAGTCACAGAGCTAAATGTGGAAATAATTTATTATTTTAAAATCATTTTTATTTAAAATAGTATTTTCTTGAATTAATTTCTCAAGACATTTGATGAAGCATATTATTTTATACTATGTAAAGTAATTTAAAAGAAAAATATTTCGTATTGTTTCACAGATTAAGTTTTATTCCGACTAGTTTCGGTTTGTTCGACGATTTTCAAAGGAATGTACAGTAATGCTCATAATTAGGATTAATGCAAATTTTTATTGCTAGCTGGCTGATGTTTAGGAGTTATCTACCAGGTTAAATCGTAAGAAAGGCGAGTATCTTCTAGAATGTATTATTATTATTAACAATCTAGAAATACTTAACGGGGGAAAAGAATGCACTTTTGGTACTAAACAAGTTTGCGAAGTAATTGATATTGTTCAGTAAATCTTTAGCTAATGTAACGATCCTTCCGCTATTATTTTCAAATTTCGATGTGTGATTAAATTAGTAGTAGCTAAAGAGAGAATAATTTGTTAATTATTTTCAAATTCTTTTTATTTAATTTATTAAAATAGTTGTCACCATGTGAATGAATCCAGTTTCTATTATTACGATATGTGAGAAAAAATGATAATTTCAAATAAATCGTATTTTCACGTTCATAATTCATTTGTTGCATATAATTAAAACATTATTTCATATAAAACGTATACATTTGATATTTATTATTATTAAATGTTATTTTAATTAATTAGTTTCTTCGGTGGATCTCGTTTATGGTGTTGCATTGTCGTCATTATTTTTTTTTGTTTTTTTAAAAGTTAATTAATAGTCATTAATAATCAATTTCACTACGCTAATGGATACTGTTATTAAAGTTATTCGTTTTGGAGAATCAATCATTTCTTATTTGGAAGTAATTGAAACAGAAAATGTTATTTTGTCCAATTGTTAAAGCTCGATATGTGTATGCTATTGATTTCTTTAATGTATTTTAAGATTTATTTGCAGCAGGATTTTCGACATGCTTTAAATAAAGTAGTCATAACAATCGATATATTTTATTCCATATTAAAAAAGTCTTATTATTATTATTAAGAAATTCAGTGCTAATTTTCTACGTCACTAAAAAACAATCAGCCAATTGCTAGTAATGAACGACTGTATAAAATAACTATACTTGTTATATATATCTATACTTGTTATACATATCTTTATTCAGACTATACAGATTATTCATAACTATATAACATAAATAATTACAATATATAGTAGACTATCGACGGGCATTTCGCCCTATAATTTTAATTTTCATAACTATTTAGCTCAGTTAATTAAAATGTAAAATTATACAAGATAATACTGTTAAAAATATACAATACTTACGTTGTGCAAAAGATAAGGCAACAACTGCATAAAACCAGAAAACAATTGCAAGCTTCATGTTGGAGAATGTATGAATGAAATACATGTTTATCGGGCGCTTTAAGTACTGTTTGTAATCACGGAATTAACATTTAATTATGATATATTTTTTATAAATAATTTTGGTATCAGAAGAATATATTTCATAAATGATAATTAATTTGAATTTTTATTAATAAGGTAATGTGTAAAAAAATGAATAATTATGGATACATTTTGAAATAAAAAAACCCTTCGAGGAATTCCTTTAATTACACATAATTTTACTAATCTAAAGTGCGGATAATATTACGTATTTCAAATTTTCTTAATCTCTCTTTGATTAGAATCGATGTCTAGACAAAAATATATTTCTAACCTCGTCTATTTTTTTGTTATGACAAAATAAATAGACAAAAGCAGAAAGACCTCTATTTATGTTATATTTTATATTATTTCTATAGTCGAAATAAAGAAGAAATAGACGCGTTCTTTCAAAAATGTTAATTTTTAAGATTTAGTAGACTATTAGCAAGGTAATTACATAGTGAGGAAATAAACTAGCGGATACATTCGGTAACTCCATTAAAATGTGCGATAGAAAAAATATAAAAGACGCAAGTGATTTTAATTATTGCACATATGAAAAATATATTTTATATTAAAAGAATGAGACAATTGTGATGAAGTCACACAAATGATTTTATTTAAAATAAAAACTTATATTTTACTTTCCCCGGACCCCTGTCCAAGGGAAAGTATTGTGATCGTGAAAATTTTCGAACCGCCAATTTCAACAACTATGCACGTTTTAAGGTCCCCTGAGTCCATTCCATCGAGTTTTGAAAAATGTCTGTGTGTGTGTCTGTGTGTTTCCGCGATAGCGCATAAACGGCTAAATGGATTAAGCCCAAACTTTATATCTAAGCTTTTTATAACAGGGGAATGATCTGAAAAGCTTTTGGTTAGAATCAAAACTCATTAAGTGCAACTTTACTTTTAGCAATTTTTCATTTTTTAATTCGGATAGAAAAATGTTTCAAATACAAGTTTTAGATCTTGGAAAATAAATATTTTCTGTTATAAAACTTTTATTGTAGGACGTCCGGTTTTCATTTTATAAGCGGAAGAATTTCGTTTACCTGACAAATTCCCTTAGAGATTTTAATTATTGAAATAATTATTTTAATGACAAATAAAACGTCAAAGTGCCGTCATATTCGACACATTCGCAAAGTTTGAAAAAATGAAGAAGAGTGTGGAGAAATGATTTTAACACATTGTAATGTAAGAAATAACACACTTAATTATAATATTCTTCTAAATACTCGGCTTTAACTTTGAAAGACAACAATCAATTTTTTCTATTAATCATTTTGCTTTCCTATTAAATTTTCAATCAGAAACTTTTTTGAGCGTATTCACCGGGGAAAATACCATGATAGACACATCACCATTTTTTAATAATTTATCGTTCGAATTTGTTTTTTTTTTTTAATTTACTATTGTCAATTTGGTTATCAACTAGTTAATAATGGGTGATTTTTCACTGACTGATATCGCTAGGACAATAGAAAGGATCGAAAATGGTCGAACCTTCCGAGAGGTTACTCAAATATTTCTGAAATTGCCACAAAGTTGCACGAATTTATGGAATTTATGTGTTGCTTTAAGTTTGCTGTAAATACAAACCTCAATAAAAATAGCTACTTCTCGGAGAAATACCCCGCTAGACATTGAATTAAAACAACATTTTTGATTCGAGATTATTTAATGCAAACAACAAAAAAGAGATTTATCCCTCGTCAATACAAATACAACAATCATTTGTTATGCAACAGCAAATGTCCATTGTGTAATTAATTGTATGGCGGGGTATTTTCCCGAAAAGTAGTTGTTTCATTGATTTTAATTACTTACGATATGTAAGTGAAAAAGTTGCAGTAGTTAAGGATAAAGTAATTAATTATTTAATTGTGTAACATTCAATGATTTTAGAAAAATAGTATACTTTCTCTTAAACAAGTGTAGTTGAAAAGTAAATAACTAAACGATAATCTAATTCAAGGATAGATATTCAAAATGATTTAGTAGTTTTTAAAACAAACTAAATTTAAAACAAAAAACAGTTTTTCGGTCAATTCATTTATTGTCGCTGTTTCTTTCTTTCTTTAATCCTTTACAGCTTTGCAAATATCAGAATTTCAATCGCGTCCAATTTAGATACCGGCGGTTTCCTTGATGTGGCCACGGAGGTTCGGTACGCTGGAGTAGACTCCTGGGTAACCTTCGCGGGCGCATCCAACTCCCCAGGATACGACTCCCACCAATTGTCCATCGACAACCAATGGGCCACCGGAATCACCCTAAAAAATATACATTTTGAATTTAAACAATGTTTTAGATCATGATGTTTTCCACCGTTAATATGTGGCAATTAATTTTATATTAAATTAATCGCAAGTATTAAAGTTGTAAAAACCTAGCAATATTTGAAATGTATTTGATAGTTTAGATATTTCTTAAACACAGAAAAAGATCGCAGATAATAAAAATGGTTTAGACTCTTTATTTATTTTTTAATAAATAAATTTGAACCTTTTAGGGCGCTTCGACAACATAGGTCATTTGCGACGGCTTAGACTCAACGTTGTGTTTTTCAATATTTGTGAATACTCATCAATCATGAATCATTAGTAATCCATACGCTCATTGAATATTTTGTAAAATACTCATCAAATCATTTACGAATATGTTTAAAATAAACTACAGAATTTATATTGTGTTTTTTCCATTTTATTTCAGATTATTTAATTTCACATTTTATTGTTTTGTTAGAATTAATTTATTTTCATTTTCGTCTTTTTTTTAGAATGTTGTTGGATATTGTTATTATTATGTATTTTTATTTTATTTGTCCTGTATTATGATTTTTCATTTGAACAATAAACGTGATTATTATTATTATTATTAGAAATCAAAATAATTTTAATGACAAAATTATGTAAAATGTTATCAAACAAGGACCTTTATATTGCAATTACAAGAAATACTGACTTTTAAATAAAATTAGGCAATACAAGTTAATTTAAAATTAAAATTAGGATTTTTAATAAGGCACTAGACAAATTTTGCGTTATAAATGGCGTAAAGTGTTTAATTTCTAAATGAATGGTCAAAAATTGTATTCTACGAAATAGACATACGAAAATGTTCATGATGTATTCAAAGAAGGTTAATCAAAAGGGGGAACAAATTATTTGATTTAATATTGTTTAATTGCCATCAAGCGTTTGGATAACTGATGATAATAATTTCGATCTTTTGGATTTAATCAGATCAGTGTGTTTCATGTGCGATGACTTGATAGAAGAAATTGATTTAATGTTGTTCGAGCAAAATGAAATATTTATTTTGTGTTACTCATACAAACGTTAAATGGTCAACTTTAAAGTTTGTTCAACTTCTTCTATCATGGCTAGGTTTTTGTTGATTTTAATACTCACTTGGCAAGCGTCTTTTCCGCCCTTTGGAACTCCAGCGCAGATCATCCTGTCGGTAATGGTGTATCCGGTGTAATCCTTCTTGCATTGGTTGTGATCGACGATGTCGACGGTGACGGTCTGGAGAGTGGTCGCGCCCCATCCGCCTTCGTAGGTTGAGCCCCATCCGGTGCAGACGGCCGGGGATCCAGCGGCGATTTCTTGGTCTTGTTCGGGGAGTCCGATTGGTTGGATGCTGTCGGAGAAGGCGAGGTCTTCTGCCAATTCCAGGACGGAGATGTCGTAGTCGGTAGTCCAGGAGTCGTATTTGCCGTGTTGGTGGATGGTTTTCACATTGACGACAACTCCGCCGGATCCTTCGATGGTGCTGCCGGCACGGATGCTCATCCTGCTGGCGCTGCTTCTGTAAATATAAAATATTTTATTCAGTCAATGTTTTCAACCGTGCATTCAGGGTATTTCTTCTTACCCAGAGGTGCAGTGAGCAGCGGTGACGACGAATCTGGAGCTGATGATGGAACCTCCGCAAATGTGGCTACCCCATGATTGCAGGGAGATTTGGTACGGGTATTCCTCGATGGTGGTGTCCTTGCCGCCAACAATCCTTCCGTCCAATCTGGGATTGATGCGGACGACTGAAATTGAACCAAATATATGAAACCAATAGCTTTGTGACACATTTTTTGTATTAGTAATATTCATTTAAAATTAAATAAAATAATTTAATTATATTCAACCACCATTATCTAGCGTTTGAATAATTCATGATGATCATTTCGTTGTATTAAATGAGATCTAAAAGATCGAAATGACAATCAGACCAGTATATTCATATTGCAATGCATGATGAAGATAGTTTCCCTTGTAATAATAGTAGTAATAACCACCGGTTAAGTGAGAAATTAATTCATTATTAATTTAAAAGAATTCAAAGCATCATACAAATAATAGTAATAATAAAATTAAGTATAAAATGAATAACAATAAAAATAATTGCATTATAACGCAAATTAATGTTGTAGAAATCTAAATTTAATCTATGTAACAAATATGAATATATTATTAAAAATCTACAAATGAAATAAATAAAACAGAGATTATGAGCTGATAACCCGAAACTAGTCGAGAATTTAAAGTTATTCAATTTAATCTGTGTTTTATTTATTTTAATGGTAGATTTTTAATAATCTATTCATATTTATTATATAGAATATGAACCACTGTTTAAATATTAGAATTTAATCTATTTATAATACAATTTTGATAATTGATAAACAGCTCCTAATTTTGACTAATTTAGATGAGATATCGTCATTTATTTGAGTCTGAGAAAATATAAATAAGTGAAACAAACCAATTGTTTTAATTTTAATTAAATTATCCTGAATTAATTCAAAAGTGTTTCACCACGGGTTAAATAAAGTGAGAAATGAATTAAATATATAGCTGTTAATTAAATTTAAAATAAATATATTTTGTATTTAATTATTATTACATATAATTTTGCGTTACTTAAAGTACTGAAGTGTTATATTTTAATAAACTTAAAACTTAGTTTATAACCTAAATCCCATTATTTTTTAAAAATGACCTTTTAAATATGCTATTTCGAGAAATTTGTTTGTGTGATACTAGCTGTGTGTTTTAGGTTAAGGCAAGATTACAAGATCATGTTATTTTATAATCTACATTTATAATTAGTTGCTTATGTGAAGGTAAAATTTTTATTTTTTCCATTTTTTCTACAATAGGCACTGATTAAATAAAACAATGCTGGTGTTTTCACAAAATTCGTTACAACTTGGTTTTCCTGTATTTAAGTTTGAAAAAAATCTAAATTTATTTGACAAGTTATAATTTATACGCCACATTGACAATCGATCGAATTCATTACGATTTGCTTATTCGTGTGTTTAAAATTTGAGAAAGTTTAAAATTTATTTGACAAAATTATAATTTTAATGTCACGTTTATAATCGATTGCCAATGTCTCAAAAATTGTAGGGAAAAAAATCATCTTGCCGTTGAGGCTTGTTTCAACAGCAAGAGAAATGTTATCGCCCGAATAGTTGGGCAGCAAAAAACACCTTAAATTTGGTCATATTAACTAAATATACATCATTTGTTTAAACATGTATAAAAACGTGATATAAGGAATGAACTGAATTTTAAATTTATTAATATTTAATTGTGTTATAGAATTTTTCAATTGACTTTTTCTTCATATCAAATACATTTCCCTTTATCTTAAATAGGTTTTCCATTAAAATGGTTTGACATTTATTTGGCAAATTCACATGTATTTGAGATATAGTGAATCTCATTTGATCAATCGGAAAATGCAATTGGAAAACTCTGTATTTTAATATACACAATAAAATATGAAACACATTTTATATTACCTTTCATTTAATTTGATATTTTAGTTGTTTAAAATTAATATCACTTAACCTCAAATACATTTCATTTGAGATACAGTGAATCTTATTTTATCAATAGGAAAATCCAATTGAAAAACTCTGTGCTTTAAAAAGGACGAATTTTTAATATACAAATTAAAATATTAAACATTTTTTTTATATTGTCTTTCACCAAGTTTAATATTTTAATTGTTTAAAATTAATATCACTGTATTTCGTATACATTTCATTTGAGATACAGTGAATCTTATTTGATCAAAGGAAAATCTAATCAAAAAACTCTGAAACTTTGAAAACGATGCATTTTTAAAATGCAAAATAAAATAATTTTTATATTATCTTTCTCTACGATTAATATTTATTTTAATTGTTTAAAATTACTACTACAGAATATTATGCTATACAAACGCAGTTCAAAAAATGTTTCATCGGGATAAAATTATAGGTATTAAATATATAAGATCTTTCTCCATAAATATCCCCTCTAACATTCTTATTTATGAACCGACTAAAAAAATGCAAGAAATATATTAAAATTGCATTAATTAAAGATTATATTGATTGTGAGGAGAATAACTGGTTGATATCAAATTAACAGATATAAATTAAACATTTGCTTTTGTAATTTTGTATTTTTTTCCTGTGTATCTGTTAATAAAGGTTATTATTATTATTTATGGTGACAAAATTTGCGGTGTGTCTTAAATAAATGATATATTGAGTGGTCAACATTTTTTTTTTAATTTTCGGCGAATCATCCTGTATCATGACGCACGATTCTTCAAAGATTAAACAAAATAATAATTATTAATTTACTTATAAATATTTACCTGAGGCCTGAGCCAAAGCGATGAAAGCAGCCAATACAACGAGTTTGAACATCTTGTATCGATTGATTTGCTATTACAATTCTCCTCTATTTATACTGAAAATTCGTTGATTTATCGCGATTAAAATTTTAGCGATAAGTTATACGATAAGAACCATTTCGAAAAAGTGCAGTTAATCTGTGTGCAATTGAGATTGGTTGAGATTTGAAGTCGTTTTTTTTATTAAAATGAAATACAATTCAGTCTATATTTTTAATACATTTATAATTTTCATTTGCAGTAATTAATAAATAGTCTGTAAGCTGATTGTGGGTTGATATTTTAAAAATATTTTTCTATTTATCTATATAAACAAATATCTTTATTAAGACCATTACATAAATTTTTACAAACATTAAGTACACACAATAAAATGAAAATGTTTGTAATGGGATATCGACCAGAAGACTTTCAGCCCTCCATATTATTATTGAACATCTTTGTTTCTAATCTTCTTTATGTTGGTTGAGGAGACTTTAATTTTTAAATATAAATGGTTTTCCTTTCTCCTACTTTTTTTTATTGAACTAAATATATTTCGGAACCATGTTTCCATCTTCAGTAGTTGAAGTTTTAATAAATATAAATAATCAAATATATTTAGTTTTTTAAATAAAATGGTGATGTATTCATCCTGGCACTTTTCCCGTTGAATTCGGCCAAATATTTTTTTGAAAGAGCATTTAATAGTAATGGAAAAAATATTAAAGTTAAAGCCGAGTATTTGAAAGAATATTACAATTTAGTTTATTTCTTACTATACAATGATTTAGCAAAATTTGTATTAATTACATATATGATATTTATTTTAGTATATATATATATAATTAAAATAATAATAAATGGCATTGCTAAGTCATTGGCCTATTTTTAGAAATGTTCCACACACAGAAGACCAATGACCTAGCAATGAATTTTAAATCTGACACAGAAAGCCTAATCTCAATTTATTCCCACGTAATTGTCTTAGCAAACACAAAACCAATGATGTCCGCATCCTTCAATCTTATTAGACAATAATTGAATCATAATCATATTATTACACGATCTCTATCTCATAGGTGTATCGTGATTTATTGATTTCAATTTTGTTGGTTTCTTCGTTACACCTAAGTCCATATCTCCTTCTCTCTGCGTACCGATTCTGTATTAATGCAAAAAAAAAACGATCTGTCCACCAAACAAGATAAATGATACATTTATATTTTAAATTATCGCGCCATGAAACAGCAGTTTGTCAACTATTTTTACTTTCCCCGGACCCCTGTCCAAGGGAAAGTATTGTGATCGTGAAAATTTTCGAACCGCCAATTTCAACAAATATGCACGTTTTGAGGTCCCCTGTGTATGTGTGTTTCCGCGATAGTGCCTAAACGGCTAAATGGATTAAGCCCAAACTTTATATCTAAGCTTTTTATAACAGTGGAATGATCTGAAAAGCTTTTGGTTAGAATCAAAACTCATTAAGTGCAACTTTACTCTTAGCAATTTTTCATTTTTTAATTCGGATAGAAAAATGTTTCAAATAAAAGTTTTAGATCTTGGAAAATAAATAATTTCTGTTATAAAACTTTTATTGTAGGACCTCCGGTTTTCATTTTATAAGCGGAAGAATTTCGTTTACCTGATAAATTCCCTTAGAGATTTTAATTATTGAAATAATTATTTTAATGACAAATAAAACGTCAAAGTGCCGTCGTATTCAGCACATTCGCAACGTTTTAAAAAATGAAGAAGAGTGTGGATAAATCATTTCAACACATTGTATGGTAAGAAATAACACACTTAATTATAATATTCTTTTAAATACTCGGTTTTAACTTTGAAAGAGTCGTCGAGTTTGTTCACTTCAGACAAATGTAAGATATTTGTATATTCGATTTACCACCTATTGCTTCTTAACTTTTTGTTATTTCCCATTACCCACAGTGTCACCCTGAAGAAGGGACAAATTATAGTCCCGAAAGCTTGGTTATATAATTAAAGTTTGTAAAGAAATTTTATTCCTGCCCCTTTTTTGATCGCTTGCCGCGTGAGGAGTCCTCTCTCCGATCGCCCTTATATTTTTTTAATCTTGATAGATGGCGCGGTATTCCAAATGTAAATCCAAACTAATGGCGTTCATAGCGTGTAAAATATGCATCGTACAAAAAAATATTTCGGACAAGAGTTTAATGCTTAACCGGGGGACGGGGGATGTGGGCAACAATTTTAAATAGAAACCTATATTTTTTATTATAAACTCGGATTATACAGTAACAATTATGTAGGTTATATCCGGATATTATTTTGGAAATCGTGCTAGATTGCGTAGTAGTCGCAACAATAAAAGTAAAATCTAAACAAAGGGCGGTCAAAGGGTAGGCACCTAATATTTTTTAAATTTTATAAGGAGCCACCGTGTTCTTTGGACGCCTTTTGTTCAAATTTAACTTTTTACGATTACGATTATTTTTGAGTTGTCATAAAAATAAAAAAGTTAAATCTACTATAATTTCAAATAAAATCTTCCGATAAAATATATATAATTTTTGGTATAGTATACGAATCTGCAATAAGAAATATGGGTTACTATTTGGGATTTCAAATTGATCGTGTGGATCGCGTTCCTGGTAATACTTTTTGTTTTCGATCTGGATTGTACATCAGACAATAAATAACTTTTGCCTAAAAACCTTTTTTCGAGTCATGGCAGATGGCGCTGTAATTAAAGATAAAGCATACACACATTATTTTCAAATGATTATCAGCCTTACAGACGTTATTCCGAGAATTTCAAATCAAGTACATTATCAACCGTAATGGAACATACATTCGCCAGAATTGACAACGGTTACTGCAAGTCAAAAATCGTAGATATTTCTCTACTAATACAGAAAATAGTATTTTTGTTGTCAATAAGAGTCTTCATGAAGGAATATTTATCTGAACAAGAGAAGATTCAAATGATATTAATTTATGGCGACGATGGAATCGCTCTTTATGGTCAGTATTTTCCCAATAAGCCACGGTCTCGTGCCACTTTTTTTCGTGTTGTAAAACAATTTACAACCGAGGGAAGTGTAAAAAGGCGAAAATCAAAAATTTATGATGAAAATATTGAAATTACTGTGTTAGCTACAGTGGCTCAAAATCCGCACGCAAGCACTCGAGAGATATTTCATAATACTGATATTTCTCATTCTTGTGTTTGAAGGATCTTAAAACATCATAAGTTTCATTCACATGATGTCTCGATGCACCCAGAACTTCATGAAAATGATTTTAATAATCGGGTGGTGTTTTGTAATTGAGCATTCACACAAAAACAAAATAGACCCGCATTTCTTTCGACGAGTAATATTTTCGGATGAGTCTACTTTGACCAACCACGGCGAAGTTAATCGACACAACATGCACTACGGGACTATGGAAAATTCACACTGGTTACGTGTACAATGAGCGTACATGAGCTTTCAATATTTGGTATGGAATAATAGGTAACAAAATAATTGGGCCCGCATTTAATGATTCATTTATTGAATCATCTTCACAATACAGCTTTTGGGAATTGGATTTCAGGGCCTTCTCAAGTTGTGTGCGTTCATGAATCTACCCCGTCCGATGAACCATTATTTTTATGACAAAGTCGTTACCCTAATTCATGACGCAAGTCAAGTAGTTTCTAATTTAAGTATGGAGAAAGCTATTGACTTTGAGAAAACCGAGAGTTCCAGAACAAATGCAAACCTTCTATATGTTTATTGCGATGGATCGTAGTGAAAACTGGCTTTTTGTCATAGTTTGGAGTAGTTTGGCAACTTTGAATCGCGCCTCAAGAAGAATGGAAGAATATTCCTCATAATGATATTCTAGAGGAAGCAATACAAAGTATTGAAATCGATTTTTCGGATATGCATTTTCTTTAGTGTATACCTACCTTTATCACAGTGATCCGTTTTTTGCATCTGAGTGTAGTTACTGAGAAAAAAATTTGGATAATGGTCGTTTTTCTCGGGATCCAAGGTGGCCTTAAATCTAGACAGCGTCGCATTTCTTACTACGATATGACATTTTTTAAAACATTGGTTAAAAATTGCAACTTATAATTAGATTTTGACATCTCTTTAAGTTGTATTGTATTGTGTTAAATGTTGCTTATTTTCTTTGGACAAAAGTTCGCATTTTTTAATAATTTATCTTTCTAATTTGTTTTTTTTTTTAATTTACTATTGTCAATTTGGTTATCAACTAGTTAATAATGGGTGATTTTTCACTGACTGAAATCGCTAGGACAATAGAAATGATCGAAAATGGTCGGACCTACCGAGAGGTTGCTCAAATATTTCTGAAATTGCCACAAAGTTGCACGAATTTATGGAATTTATGTGTTGCTTTAAGTTTGCTGTAAATAAAAACCTCAATAAAAATAGTTACTTCTCGGAGAAATACCCCGCCAGACATTGAATTAAAACAACATTTTTGATTCGAGATTATTTAATGCAAACAACAAAAAAGAGATTTATCCCTCGTCAATACAAATACAACAATCATTTGTTATGCAACAGCAAATGTCCATTGTGTAATTAATTGTATGGCGGGGTATTTTCCCGAGAAGTAGTTGTTTCATTGATTTTAATTACTTACGATATGTAAGTGAAAAAGTTGCAGTAGTTAAGGAGAAAGTAATTAATTATTTAATTGTGTAACATTCAATGATTTTAGAAAAATAGTATACTTTCTCTTAAACAAGTGTAGTTGAAAAGTAAATAACTAAACGATAATATAATTCAAGGATAGATATTCAAAATGATTTAGTAGTTTTTAAAACAAACTAAATTTAAAACAAAAAACAGTTTTTCGGTCAATTCATTTATTGTCGCTGTTTCTTTCTTTCTTTCTTTCTTTCTTTCTTTCTTTCTTTCTTTCTTTAATCATTTACAGCTTTGCAAATATCAGAATTTCAATCGCGTCCAATTTAGATACCGGCGGTTTCCTTGATGTGGCCACGGAGGTTCGATACGCTGGAGTAGATTCCTGGGTAACCTTCGCGGGCGCATCCAACTCCCCAGGATACGATCCCCACCAATTGTCCATCGACAACCAATGGGCCACCGGAATCACCCTAAAAAATATACATTTTGAATTTAAACAATGTTTTAGATCATGATGTTTTCCACCGTTAATATGTGGCAATTCATTTTATATTAAATTAATCGCAAGTATTAAAGTTGTAAAAACCTAGCAATATTTGAAATTTATTGATAGTTTAGATATTTCTTAAATACAGAAAAGTTCGCAGATAATAAAAATGGCTTAGACTCTTTTTTTTTTAATAAATGAATTTGAACCGTTTAGGGTGCTTCGACAACATAGGTCATTTGCGATGGCTTAGACTCAACGTTGTGTTTTTCAATGTTTGTGAATACTCATCAATCATGAATCATTAGTTATCCATACGCTCATTGAACATTTTGTAAAATACTCATCAAATCAATTACGAATATGTTTAAAATAAACTACATAATTTATATTGTGTTTTTTCCATTTTATTTCAGATTATTTTATTTCACATTTTATTGTTTTGTTAGAATTAATTTATTTTCATTTTCCTCTTTTTTTAGAATTTTTTTGGATATTGATATTATTATGTATTTTTATTTTAATTGTCCTGTATTAGGATTTTTCATTTTGACAATAAACTTGATTATTATTATTATTATTATTACAAATCAAAATAATTTTAATGACAAAATTATGTAAAATGTTTGTGATAACAGTGGCACATAGTGATATTACGTTATAATAAGACAATTAGAGGTGATAAGAGTGACACATAGTGATAGTGATAGGTAGGGTGGTAGATGCACAGAGTATCTACCAGCCTCAAGAAAAAAAAAATAGTAAACGGCCACATATTTGAGCTTTGAAGTCGAATCAAACAAGGACCTTTATATTGCAATTACGAGAAATACTGACTTTTAAATAAAATTAGACAGTAAAAGTTACTTTAAAATTGAAATTAGGAGTTTTAATAAGGTACTAGACAAATTTTGCGTTATAAATCGCGCAAAGTGTTTAATTTCTAAATGAATGGTCAACAATTATATTCTACGAAATAGACATACGAAAATGTTCATGATGTATTCAAGGAAGGGTAATCAAAACGGGGAACAAATTAATTGATTTAATATTGTTTAATTGCCATCAAGCGTTTGGATAACTGATGATAATAATTTCGATCTTTCGGATCTAATAAGATCAGTGTGTTTCATGTGCTATGATTTGATAGAAGAAATTGAACAAATGTTGTTCGAGCAAAATGAAATAATTATTTTGTGTTACTCATACAAACGTTAAATGGTCAACTTTAAAGTTTGTTCAACTTCTTCTATCAAGGCTAGGTTTTTGTTGATTTTAATACTCACTTGGCAAGCGTCCTTTCCGCCCTTTGGAACTCCAGCGCAGATCATCCTGTCGGTAATGGTGTATCCGGTGTAATCCTTCTTGCATTGGTTGTGATCGACGATGTCGACGGTGACGGTCTGGAGAGTGGTCGCGCCCCATCCGCCTTCGTAGGTTGAGCCCCATCCGGTGCAGACGGCCGGCGATCCAGCGGCGATTTCTTGGTCTTGTTGGGGGAGTCCGATTGGTTGGATGCTGTCGGAGAAGGCGAGGTCTTCTGCCAATTCCAGGACGGAGATGTCGTAGTCGATTGTCCAGGAGTCGTATTTGCCGTGTTGGTGGATGGTTTTCACATTGACGACGACCGGAGCCTTCGATGGTGCTGCCGGCACGGATGCTCATCGTGCTGGCGCCGCGTCTGTAAATATAAAATATTTTATTCAGTCAATGTTTTCAACCGTGCATTCAGGGTATTTCTTCTTACCCAAAGGTGCAGTGAGCAGCAGTGACGACGAATCTGGAGCTGATGATGGAACCTCCGCAAATGTGGCTACCTCATGATTGCAGGGAGATTTGGTACGGGTATTCCTCGATGGTGGTGTCCTTGCCGCCAACAATCCTTCCGTCCAATCTGGGATTTATGCGGACGACTGAAATTGAACCAAATATATGAAACCAATAGCTTTGTGACACATTTTTTGTATTAGTAATATTCATTTAAAATTAAATAAAATAATTTAATTATATTCAACCACCATTATCTAGCGTTTGAATAATTCATGATGATCATTTCGTTGTATTAAATGAGATCTAAAAGAACGAAATGACAATCAGACCAGTATATTCATATTGCAATGCATGATGAAGATAGTTTCCCTTGTAATAATAGTAGTAATAACCACCGGTTAAGTGAGAAATTAATTCATTATTAATTTAAAAGAATTCAAAGCATCATACAAATAATAGTAATAATAAAATTAAGTATAAAATGAATAACAATAAAAATAATTGCATTATAACGCAAATTAATGTTGTAGAAATCTAAATTTAATCTATGTAACAAATATGAATATATTATTAAAAATATACCAATGAAATAAATAAAACACAGATTATGAGCTGATAACCCGAAACTATTCGAGAATTTAAAGTTATTCAATTTAATCTGTGTTTTATTTATTTTGATGGTAGATTTTTAATAATCTATTCATATTTATTATACACAATATGAACCACTGTTTAAATATTAGAATTTAATCTATTTATAATAGAATTGTAAAATTTGTAGAATCAAATAATTGACGATATCTCATCTAAATTAGTCAAAATTAGGAGCTTTTTATCAATTCAGGATAATATAATTAAAATTAAAACACTTGGCTTGTTTCACTTATTTATATTTTCTCGGACTAGTTTCAAACATTGGTCATCTTTAGAAGATGAAACTAGTCGGAAAAAGAGATCACCATTGGACATCTTCAAATGGTCGAAACTAGTCGGAAAAAATATATATAAGTGAAACAAAGTGTTTTAATTTTAATTCATTAATCCTGAATTGATAAACAGTTCCTAATTTTGACTAATTTAGATAAGATATCGTCATTTATTTGAGTCTGAGAAAATATAAATAAGTGAAACAAACCAATTGTTTTAATTTTAATTAAATTATCCTGAATTAATTCAAAAGTGTTTCACCACGGGTTAAATAAAGTGAGAAATGAATTAAATATATAACTGTTAATCAAAGTTAAAATAATAAATATATTTTGTATTTAATTATTACTACATATAATTCTGCATTACCTAAAGTCCTGAAGTGTTATATTTTAATAAACTTAAAACTTAGTTTATAACCTAAATTCCATTATTTTTTAAAAATGACCTTTTAAATATGCTATTTCGAGAAATTTGTTTGTGTGATATTAGCTGTGTGTTTTAGGTTAAGGCAACTTGTAATCCTCAACCTAAAACACACAGCTAGTATCATGTTATTTTATAATCTACAGTTATGATTAGTTGCTTATTTGAAGGTAAAATTTTTATTTTTTCCATTTTTTCTACAATAGGCACTGATTAAATAAAACAATGCTGGTGTTCTCACAAAATTCGTTACAACTTGCTTTTCCTGTATTCAAGTTTGAAAAAAATCTAAATTTATTTGACAAGTTATAATTTATACGCCACATTGACAATCGATCATTACGATTTGCTTATTCGCGTGTTTAAAATTTGAGAAAGTTATAAATTTATTTGACAAAATTATAATTTTAATGTCACGTTTATAATCGATTGCCAATGTCTCAAAAATTGCATGCAAAAATAAATAAATAAAATCATCATTGCCGTTGAGGCCTGTTTCAACAGCAAGAAAAATATTGGGCAGCAAAAAACACCTTAAATTTGGCCATATTAACTATATATAATGTACATCATTTGTTTAAACGTGTATAAAAACGTAATATAAGGAATGAACTGAATTCTAATATTATTACTATTTGATTGTGTTATAGAATTTTTCAATTGACTTTTACTTCGTATCAAATAATTTCCCTTTATCTTAAATAGGTTTCCCATTAAAATGGCTTCATATTTATTTAGCAAATTGAAATGTATTTGAGATATAGTGAATCTCATTTGATAAATGCAATTGGAAAACTCTGTATTTTGAAAACTATTATTTTTAATATACACAATAAAATATAAAACAAATTTTATTTTACTATTCATTGCATTTGATATTTTAATTGTTTAAAATTAATATCACTTAACCTCAAATACATTTCATTTGAGATACAGTGAATCTCATTTGATCAATAGGAAAGTCCAATTGAAAAACTCTGTGTTTTGAAAACGGCGAATTTTTAATATACAAATTAAAATATTCAACAATTTTTTATATTATCTTTCACGACGTTTAATATTTTAATTGTTTAAAATTAATATCACTGTATATCGTATTCATTTCATTTGAGATACAGTGAATCTCATTTGATCAATAGGAAAATCTAATTAAAAAACTCTGTATTTTGAAAACGATGCATTTTTAAAATACAAAATAAAATAATTTTTATATTATCTTTCTCTACGATTAATATTTTAATTGTTTAAAATTAATACTGCGGAATATTATGCTATACAAACACAGTTAAAAAAATGTTTCATCAGAATAAAATTATCAGTATTAAATGTACAGGGTCTTTCTCCATCAATACTCCTTCTAACATTATTATTTATGAACCGATTTAAAAAATGCAAGAAACATATTAAAATTGCATTAATTAAAGATTATATTGATTGTGAGGAGGACAACTGGTCGGTATCAAATTAACAGATATAAATTATACATTTGCTTTTATAATTTTGTATTTTTTTGCTGTATATCTGTTAATAAATGTTATTATTATTATTTATGGTGACAAAATTTGCGGTGTGTCATAAATAAATGATATATTGAGTGGTCAACAATTTTTTTTTAATTTTTGACGAATCATTCTGTATCATGACGCACGATTCTTCAAAGATTAAACAAAATAATAATTATTAATTTACTTATAAATATTTACCTGAGGCCTGAGCCAAAGCGATGAAAGCAGCCAATACAATGAGTTTGAACATCTTGTATCGATTGATTTCCTATTACAATTCTTCTCTATTTATACTGAAAATTCGTTGATTTATCGCGATTAAAATTTTAGCGATAAGTTATACGATAAGAACCATTTCGAAAAAGTGTTTTTTATTAAAATGAAATACAATTCAGTCCTTATTTTTAATACATTTATAATTTTCATTTGCAGTAATTAATAAATAGTCTGTAAGCTGATTGTGGATTGATATTTTAAAAATGTTTTTCTATTTATCTATATATACAAATATCTTTATTAAGACCATTACATACATTTTTACAAACATTAAGTACACACAATAAAATTAAAATGTTTGTCCTGGGATATTGACAAGAAGACTTTCTGCCCTCCATATTATTATTGAACATGTTTGTTTCTATTCTCCTTTATGTTGGTTGTGGAGACTTTGATTATTTAAATATAAATTTCCTTTCTACCACTTTTTTTATTGAAATAAATATATTTCGGAATCATGTTTCCATCTTCAGTAGTTGAAGTTTTAATAAATATAAATAATCAAATATATTTAGTTCTTTAAATAAAATGGTGATGTATTCATCCTGACACTTTTCCCGGTGAATTCGGCCAAATATGTTTTTGAAAGAGCATTTAATAGTAAAGGAAAAAAATATTAAAATTAAAGCCGAGTATTTGAAAGAATATTACAATTTAGTGTATCTCTTACTATACAATGATTTAGCAAAATTTTTATTAATTACACACATGATATTTATTTTAGTATATACAGGGTGGCGCAAGATTCCGATGAAGTCCAATATCTCAGTTATTAAGAAATATACAAAAAAATGTTACTTATATTATTAGTAGCTACTGTCAAACTTCACATTTTAAAATTAGTTTCATATATACAGGGAGTTCAATAATCACGTGACGTATCAAACATATGTTTTTTTTAAATGGAATGATATATTTTTTATGAAGATTTTCGATTCTATGTTTAAAAATAATCATTTTTTATATAAAATTTAATAGGTCAATTTTTTATAGTTTAAAAGTTATAAACAAATGAATGTTGAAATCGATAGATGTTTAGAGCCTAATATTTCAGTAATGAAAAATGAAATAAACATTCTGTCAACGCCATACAAATGCAAAAATACTTAATAATAAAAGAAATACTCTTTTTTTCTCTTAAAACAAATTTTTATATACAAGGTAAATCAATACGCAAAATGATTTTTTTCTCTTTTTACTTAAATGGGACACCCTATATTTTTTATGCTATTTTAATAGAAAATTAATCACTCTTAATTTTTTATATAACATATTAAATAGCTACCGTTTACCGTTTTTGAGATATTTAGTCTCAAATACAAATTTGGTATAGAATTTTTAATCAAAGTAGGCCGTGTCAGAACAACTAATTTAATTAGTTGTGAAAGTTACGCGAACACAAATATAAAATAATTTAGTGAAACGAATAATCAAGTGTATTAATTAAAATACATCATAATTCATACATATTTTTTTTACCACGGGATAAATGAGAATTTAATAAAAAAAGTAAATAAATATTAAGCTGTAATTATTTTAATACGCGATAATATTGAAAATACAATAATTTAAATAGGTATGTTCTTGGCTGTGCGCCAGGATCCAGGTACAACGAATCTTCTTATCTCAGGAATGCGTTCTCGGAGTGAGTCATCGATCGTTTTTTTCTTCTTGATTTGCGATAATTGCGCTCTTGTATTTCGATTCAGTCGTCCGAAAACGCGCAATGTTCACTATTCCGGTTTAATTTTTAACGTTAGAAATTATTAATAATTAAAAACGCGATTTATTTTTGTTTATGAACAAGTAGTAATTAGTGAGTGGTGGAGGTAAGTTGGTTTTCGATTCACCAGGAATGGGTTGGAAGTTATTTTTTCTATTAAGGTATGTTAATATTAATAATTTATTTTCAAACAGATTTTACGACTCCTATTATTATCATCAATTTATTCTCCAAAATTGCATTTGATTAAATAATTTGGTATAGAATTTTTAACCAAAGTAGGCCGCGCCAGGACAACTAATTTATTTAGTTGTGAAAGTTACGCTTAATATTATAATTAGTAAGTAAAGTACATTTACATTATATTTTGTAACACTGGTGCAGTTAAACATACTTCTTCAATAAATGATTAATTTAATTGTTAAAAACTAACAACAACTATATTTTTTGGTTATTATTCGAAAAATATTTAAAATATTCATATATGCTTCTTAAATTGATTTATTTAAACAATACATGTTGACTGAAAACCCTAAAATAGATACTAAGTGAAATAATAAAATATTTATATCATTATATTTTGTTAACATTTTTATGTATTTATTTCACACATTCACATTTTTTTTTAATTCAATAGCATTCAAACATTTTACATTTTTTTCTTAAAAAATATGTTCCAATAACCGTTATAACTCGCTAAATAATCGTTGAGCAACTATTTTCTTTATATTTTGCATGCGCCTTTAAATATCGATTGTCATTTGAATATCCTTTTAGGTTAGGGAGTAAGTATGTTATTAAATACCAGAAAACGATTATGAATTGCATTTGTTTTAATTATAGCCTACTTAAATTATAGATTATAAGCGAAACTTATAATTTTGTACTTTGAATTGAAATTGTTAAAAAATGGTAACAGATAGGGGTATAGTTTATTATACAAAAATTAAAGAACAATCAATTTTCTATCGAAATAGTGTAAAAAATATAGGGTGTTCCATTTAAGTGAAAAAAGAAAAAATCATTTTGCGTATTGTTTCACCCTGTACACAACATTTGCTTTATGGTAACAAACAATTATTCCTTATATTATTAAGCATTTTTTCAATTAAATTGCGTTAACAGAAAGTCTACATGGTTTTTCATTTTTGAAAAATAAGGCCCCAATCTTCCATTGATGTCAACCTTAAATTGTTTATAACTTTTAAAATATTAAAAACTGACCTAATAAACCTTATGTCAAAAATGATTAATTTTAAGCGTAGAATCTAAAATCGACATAAAAAATATAGCATTCCATTTAAAAAATCATATGTTTGAAACGTCACGTGATTATTGGACACCCAGTATATATGAAACCAATTTTAAAATGTGAAGTTTTACAGTAGCTACAAATTATGTCAGTAATATCTTTTTGTAAATTTCTAAATAACTGAGATATTGGACTTCATCGGAATCTTGCGCCACCCTGCATGTAGGTCATTGGCCTTTTTTTAGAAATGTTCCACATACAGAAGACCAATGACTGACCTAGCAATGAATTTTAAATCTGACACAGAAGGCCTAAACTCAATTTATTCCTACATAATTGACTCAGCAATGATGTCCGCATCCTTCAATTTTATTAGACAATAATTGAATCATAATCATATTCTTACACGATCTCTAATTAATAAGTGTATTTGTGATTCATTGATTTCAATTCCGTTGGTTTATTCATTACACCTAAGTCCATATCTCCTACTCTCTGCGTGTCAATTCTGTATTAATGCAAAAAAAACGGTCTGTCCACCAAACAAGATAAATAATTTATTTATATTTTAAATTATCGCGCCATGGAACAGCAGTTTGTCAACTATTTTTCCCCGTGCGGTTTGTCAAACGTCAAACACGCAATTAAATATGTTTCTGTAATGTCACAATCATCTTAACATACAATCTACGTAAAGGAAACCTATAGTTTAAAAATGTCGTCGAGTTTGTTCACTTCAGACAAATGTAAGGTATATGTATATTCGATTTACCACCTATTGCTTCTTAACTTTTTGTTATTTCCCATTACCTACAGTGTCACCCTGAAGAAGGGACAAATTATAGTCCCGATAGCTTGGTTATACAATTAAAGTTTGTAAAGATTACATTTTATTCCTGCCCCTTTTTTGGTCGCTTGTCCTGTGAGGAGTCCTCTCTCCGATCGCCCTTATATTTTTGAAATCTTGATAGATGGCGCGGTATTCCAAATGTAAATCCAAACTAATGGCGTTCATAGCGTGTAAAATATGCATCGTACAAAAAAATATTTCGGACAAGAGTTTAATGCTTAACCGGGGGACGGGGGATATGGGCAACAATTTTAAATAGAAACCTATATTTTTTATTATAAACTCGGATTATAAACTAACAATTATGTAGGTTTTATCCGAATATTATTTTGGAAATCGTGGTAGATTGCGTAGTAGTCGCAACAATAAAAAAGTAAAATTTAAGCAAAGGGTGTTCAAAGAGTAGGCACCGAACATTTTTTAAATTTTATAAGGAGCCACCGTGTACTTTGGACGCCTTTTGTTCAGATTTAACTTTTTACGATTACGATTATTTTTGATTTGCCACAAAAATAAAAAAGTTTAGGCAGAAAGACCGATGATCGATAGTCATTTTCTGAGGCTTAACTAGATGTTTATGATTGCAATGTTGTAAATATTGTAATGTAATTTAATGTATCTCTCAGAAATAAAGATTTTCTATATATAAAAAAGTTAAATCTATTACGATTTCAAATAAAATCTTCCGATAAAATCTATATAATTTTTGGTATAGTATACGAATCTGCAATAAGAAATATGGGTTACTATTTTGGATTTTGAATTAAGTACTTCCCCCGCCATTTGGAGGCAGTAAAAGATTTTACAAGATTGGATGTCCCCCTCAAAATCATTAAACTTTTGTCCGAGACATTTTTTTATGCGATGCATAATTTAAACCCTATGAACGACATTTGTTTTGATTTAACTTTGCGAACACCTATCAAGATTTCCAAAAAATCCTCAGATACAACTTTATCATTTTTGGCATAGAATTCGAATATGCAATAAAAAAAATATGGGTTCCCGTTTCATATTTCAAAGCTAACCACCTCTGCATCCCCCTTGGGAGTGGCAGTGAACATACAGCATTGGATATCCCCCTCGAAATCATTAAATTTTTGTCTAAAATATTATTTTGTACGATGTATATTGGTCGAGATATTACATTGGATGAATTGAAAACGATTAGTATGTTAAGTGATATGATCATGTGGTTGCAATTGGTGACTTAAAATAAAATCAATATTTTATAGCAATACATCACATACAAAATCACAATATACGAATACTTGCTATGGAATTAATGGTAAATGACTGCTTTGGTATCATTAAACAATTAACAATTTTTTGTAAACATTAGTTAACACTTCATGTTTTCCTTGTATATATCCATAATTTAATCCCCATTAAAAACGCAATCCGTACCAAGGCTTCCTTATTTGATCATGTGGTCGCAATAAGTGACTCTTTTCTCCTTTATATCAAACTCCCCAATGTTTTCTTTGCACAAGAAACATTCAACACATTATTTTTAATGTCATTCTCATATTTTACCTTTGCCCAGATCACATGTCTATACAATTCTCCCTTAATATCTTCCTATAAAGCCTCACCCTACAAAACAGTATTAAATTATACAATTATAACACTAAAAAAGAATAATGACGATATGCCTCAATTTATTTACTCAAATCCAATGATTTTAGAGTTAATCATTGTATTAAAACTCTCTATTCATAAGCACACTGTCAAATTCCGTCCAAATAAAGTCCTTTATAATAACAAAGAGTCCTTATAAATATCCTCTTCCCAATTACATATTTTGCTACAAACGACAACCATACAAAGACTTCAGATAGACTGAAGCACGGCACTTAAAAAAATTAACTAAAACAATAAAAATTAAAAAGTACAGTTGCAAAAAAATAAATATAATCGAAATTATTGCACAAATAAGCAACAAACAAACAAAAACTAATAAATAGAAAGTGCTATTTGTTTGTGTGTACTATATTTCTATGGCCAAGCAGGAGTTTGGTTTTCAGAACCAATTTGTTTATTTTTATATTTAAATATTTTGTTGTTAGAAATAAAAACAAGACAACAACACTGACATCGTTATTAATTAAAAATCGACGACAAAGTCCAGCAGCAGAATGCTGGATGCATGTATCTAATTTTGTTGACTTCATTACAAACTTACAGTACAATAATTTCGATTCGCAGAGTCATCCACAATATATTTTTTTTTTCTGCAATTACCTGATCTTCGTTATAAGTCGTATATTTTTTACAATTGTATATTTTTTGTAAATATTAATATTTGTTTTGCGCATCTGGGTGACACTCAGCCGTTCACGCGCAACCTACGACTGAGCGCGTTGTTATCCCACACTTAAGGGGTTGTTGAGTGCGTCCTTAAATACTGGACCCTAAAATTAGTTTACTTCACTCTTCGGAGTCATCGTAAGTTATAAAGTTCAATTCATTCTTCGTTATCGACAGTTTTTCTATCACTCTTCGGAGTCGTAAGTTCACTTCACTCTTCGGAGTCGCAATCGTTACAGTTTGATTCACCCCTCGGCATTCCGGTTTGTTTTGTTCAATCGTCGAAATAACAATCGCAAGTGCTGTAATGTATATTTTTTGTAAAAATATTGTTTAACTTATTTCTTTTCGGCCTTAATCAATTATTTTTGTTGTCATCATCATTATTACTTTTATTTTGTACGATCATAATTTAATTATTATTATTTAATATATTTGTTTATTTTTCTTTGAACTATTATTAATTTCATCAACCCTGTCACGTTTTACGCGAAATTTAAGCGAGAATCCGAAGTAACGCCCTGAGTCAGAGATCTCATAGCGAGCTTGCCACAGCTGTCGTTTTTTCACGAGCAAAACTTTCCACCTTTTTTTTTACAAAAGGGGCATTAATAGCAGGGAAGGTTATGCTAGGTTAGCATCCCGCAGATCTCAATTTCACTTAATTATATCAAATACAACCGCGTGAATCGCGTCCCTAGTAATATTTTTTGTTTTCGATCTGGATTGTACATCAGATAATAAATAATTTTTGTCTAAAAAATTATTATCAGCCTTACAGACGTTATTCCGAGAATCTCAAATCAGTACATTATCAACCGTAATGCAACATACATCCGCCAGAATTGACAACGGTTACTGCAAGTCAAAAATCGTAAATATTTCTTTACTAGTATTCTCTAGTGGAATATTTATCTAAACAAGAGAAGATTCAAATGATATTAATTTATGGCGACGATGGCATCGCTCTTTATGGTCAGTATTTTCCCAATAAGCAACGGTATCGTGCCATTTTTTTAGTGTTGTAAAACAATTTACAATCGAAGGAAGTGTAAAATTCAAAAAACGAAAATTAAAAATTGATAATGAAAATATTGAAATTACTGTGTTAGTTGCAGTGGCTCAAAATCCTCACACAAGCACACGAGAGATACCTCACAATACTGGCATTTCTCATTCTTGTGTTTGGAGGATCTTAAACCATTACAAGTTTCATCCACATGATGTCTCCATGTACCAAGAACTTCATAAAAATAATTTTAATAATTGGGTGGTGTTTTGTAATTGAGCATTCAGACAAAAACAAAATAGACCCGCATTTCTTTCGACGAGTAATGTTTTCGGATGAGTCTACTTTCACTAACCACGGGGAAGTAAATCGACCGTAGTGCATACTACGGGATTATAGAAAATTCACACTGGTTACGTGAAGTTGACAATCAGCGTACATGAGCTGTCAATATTTGGTGTGGAATAATAGGTAACAAAATAATTGGGCCCGCACTTATTGATCGTATGTTGAATGAAAAAAAAAAAAAAATATCGTGGTTTTTTTGGAGGATGAGCTACGGATATTGATGAAAGATCTAAATTTAGAACTGCGGCAGAATATTTGGTTTCAGCATGGTGGTTGTTCAGCTATTTCACGGGAAATACTAGATGGTAATTTCCATGATAGTTGGATTGGCAGAGGAGGTCCGGTTAATTGCCCTGTCTGATCACCAGATCTTACGTCACCAGATTTCTTTTTGTGGGGTTATCTCAAAGATAAAGTGTACACAAATTTGTCAAATGCCAGAGAAGACATGATGGATCGTATTCGAAATGCACTTTTATTTGATGGAAATAAATATACTTTTGAGTTGCAATCATTTGGAATACGCATTAATAAATACATCGAAGTTGGAGGTCATTATTTCGAGCATCTACTATAAATTAATTGTCATGTATTCTGAAATTCTCAGAGTAACGTCTATATTGCTGATAATCATTTAAAAATACTTTAATATCAGTGTAATAGTTATTTTTAAAGATTATAGAAATAAAATATGACCTTTAATTACATCGCCATCTGCCACGATTCGAAAAAAGTTTTTCGTACAAAAGTTATTTATTTTTTGATATTTTATCAAAATGGAAAATAAAAAGTAGGAGTTTATATTTGAAATTTTAATTCGACTGCTGTTTGGCCCATTTTCACAATCATCTTATTTTATTAGTCACTCGCGACCACAACCAACAGGAGGGAAACAGGAGAGTAACAGAATGGATGAGAGAGGATGGAGCTGGGGTAAAGATTTTGGCGAGATTGGATTGGGAAGAGTAGAATAGAGAAAAGAATATTGTATATGTTGAATTTTTATTGTTTTTTTTAATGATAAATAAAATTAATTACGATATCGACTTTTTTAATACTATTAATATTAAAGAAGTTTATTGCCCAACAGGAAATAAGCCTAATTACAGAACGATATAACATCATTCACTGATATTATTAATCGGAGAAAACATTTCACCATTTATTTATTTACCAACTGATAAATGAGAAATTAATAAATGATAAAATCATATCAAATTAATTTAAAAACTATTAATTTGCTCAACTGAACAATTAATTAATTATTTTATCTTTAGCTACTGCGATTTATTAATATCTGTACTAGGGTCCATATTATAATTTTAATTTTGTAAAATTATTAAATTAAATAATACCAATAAAAAGGAGACGTGACAGTTTATTTTTGTCTGGAGATAAGATCTCAAAGTGAAGAGGTTCGTTCCACAAAAAAATGTAAACAAAAAAAGGCAATGTATTTTGAGGATATTCATTTAAAAGTTATGGTCGTGGGAAGAAAAGTGTTGGTTGGAAAAGAAAATGTATTCGGTTTTGAACGGTGGTCGTGAAAGGTAGAGTCGGGAAAAATAATTCGTGATTGAAATCACGTTAATTGAAACAGAAAAATATCGTGAAAGATTTCGGGCGTGATCGTAAAAAAATAATAATTTTGGAATGAGATTTTCTTTCGAGACGGGGCCACGAATTTTTTTGTCAGTGTACCGAATCGTAAGTTTAATTTCAAGATGTTTATATTTTTCTGGGTGATGAAAAAGGCTGTAGGGAGAATGGATATTAAATATTATAGGGCTATACTTTTATCTCGCCACACCAACTCATTTAATGTCGCGGACTTTCCTGACAGTATACCTATTGTGGACACATTTATGTGATCGTTCGAGCGTATGTGGGATGTAAATGTCAATTCTGATTTTCATCTGCTAGACGCGGTGTTTCGATTTTATCATCATGGGGGTATTTACATTTTCCAGAGTAAGGGAAAAGTCTGTAGGGAGAAACGATATTAAATGTTATAGGGCTGTAGATTTATCTCGCCACACCAACTCATTTAATATCGCCGATGCCCTAACAGGTATATCGTGGTCACTTCCATATGATTATTCGAGCATATGTGGGATGCCCTATGTTCAAATTAATTCTTATGCTGGCGATTGCAGTATATGAATATATAATTTCAATAAATTACAAGATCGGCAATTCAGTATATTTTAATACATAAATTCAATAATTAAAAGATAATAATTTCATATTAGTAAATTCAATATATTATAGAGAGATAAATTCATAATTAATCAGAGAGAGAGATATTCAATTTTTTTTTATTATTTTGAAAAGAACTCAGTACCACAGTTCCACACATGCTTTTTTTTAATTTAACGAATATGAATATGGCGTATGGATTAATATTTAATAAATAAAAGAAATAGATTAAAGAGAAATAAATATTCATTATTTTTTTAATGTCATAAATCACAACAATAGACAGTGCAGATTTTGAACTGAATTTCCGAGTTATTTTTCTTGTCCACACAAAATATCCTGACATAAATAAAAGCAAGACACTGTAAGTACTCATAATATATATTAATACAAAGAACGCACCTAGCTAATAAATTGATTATGGGCTACTACGAAACACAACGTAATTTTTGTTGAATTTGTTAATTTATATAAGTCCAGGTGTGTGTGATATGACAACATAAGTACATTAACACAAATATCCATTGAAACAACTGTTTCTCGTGTTAATACCTTTACAGACATTGAATTACACTGCTGTTGCATAGCAATAACATATTGTATAATGCAACAATTTTTGATTCGATAATATTTAATGTAAAGAACCAAAAATGCTACGTAATATTTATTTAATTTCTATTACAATAAATGATATATAATTGTTTATAAAATAAAACATTTTTTAATTTACAATAATGTATACAATGTTAAAAAAGTATTTTATTTAATAAACCCAAAATGTATAACCAAATAAAAGCCTTAACAATAAACAAATTTATAATTAATATCCTCATGGATTCGATAGTTACTACGTAGTAATTCATTTGATTAACTGCATTTATAATTATTTAATTTAAAACACGGTTTTTATATTAGAGGGAAATAAAAAAAACGAATCTTAATTATAGTTTAAATTATTACAAGTTTATCTATTATTTTGAATACAACGTTCATTAAATAGAATTATGTAGTTATTAATTCAATCATGAAAATTCTTATTAAATTTCAGACAAAGTAACTTAACTTAACTTTAACTTTATTTTACGAAATTCTCCATTATAATTGATTACATTATACAATAATTTACATATTTGTATATAATCAGGTAAGTATTCCTAAACTATTAATAATTAATAAGTAAGATAAGTGCATTCCCAAACGGTTCAAAGAATTGATTCAGTGTTGCTTATGACTTCACATACTAACATCTACGGGTATGTAATTACATAATGGAAACAATAATTTACCTAAGAAAATGTAAACATTAAATTTAAACAAATAAAAATATAAAGTAAATAATAAAATAAAATAATAAGAGAAATTAAATATATGATCACAGTTTTATCACAAGTATGTTCATATTGAGTATAGGTACGAGCACTGTACATTAACTAATTCACTCAATCAATCAACGATAAAGCATGATTAATATTAAACCCATAATTTTATTCCATTATAATAATTGAAAAATATAAATAAGGTTATCACCTTTAAGTACACATAAAATTTCATATCATTCAGATGATAAGCGCGTGTGTGATTTTTATTAAACTGTACTTTTTTTTGCTATATTATTTTTAAGATTACATTCTGTTTGTCATTCTCGTAACCAACGCGTTATAATTTTTTTTATTATTATTGTTTTTTGTTTTATTTGTGAGATGATATGCTGTAATTCCGTGTGATTTACAAACGTGTATGTATGTGTGATTTAAATTTATGAAAATATAGTAAATATAGAAATGTGAAATAGTAAGTATTTTTTTTTTCGTTTGTGTATTTTCAAAAAATCACGAATAATAAAGTATGCTTAAATTTCGTACATTTCCATTTTTATTTTTCCTACATTAGATATGTGCAGAAAATACTTTGATACGTCAATAAAATAAAATCGTTAATAACAATTAACCATTGTGTTCTCTTCCTAAATAACAAAATCACAAAAAAATATAACCCAACAACTCCCACCACAATCCTTCCAACGAATACCTCTACGAATCTATACAGTACAGTACAATACAGTAAGTAAAAAAATACCCTCGACACCCAATACAGGTAAAAGAGGATAAGATTAAGAAAGAAAGAAAAAAAATGCCAATAATTCTAATAGATAGGTACTCCTCCTTATAAAATTTTGTATTCCTCGTAACCCTAATATCCTTCCTAAATGCAAACATCCTACCATCACCATTCATCAATATATTTACGCAAATCCTCAGGACAGTTCAGCTAGCTAGCATAGATTTTTCTTTAACTTCATAAATTCGTGACAAGGCAGAAAGATCTCTACATTGTATATGTTATGTTATGTAAAATAATCTGTATACTCTGAATAAAGATCAGAATATATTATATATATATATATATATATTCTGATCAATAATAACACTACATTGTTGTGTTGACGAACTTGGTGAACTCATATAACCATAAACCTACTAAGAAGTAGAGACTTTTTCTTATTGCAAAAAAAAATCATTACTTTTTTTATGATAAAGAAATGAATTGCTGTTCTATTTATTGGCATAAAATATAAAACCATACAATATATAACCTAGTCTGACGACGTACTGCACCGTCGTCAGTCTAGCTAACTTCTGTCTAATTTTCTAATTCACATTTAAGAACGAATCAGAAAATAAGTCATAACAATTCATAATTAATTAAATATAGACAAGTAAGTAACAACAAGTCATATGTTATATATATATATATATCGATGTCCCCTTTTACCAATTGGTGTCGGGGTAAGTCATATGTTTAGCATCATAATGTTTAGACATTGCTTGTAAACATTTCTTCTTATTTTGATCATTATTATACATACATTAAAAAAATCTCTTGAGTTTACTAATTCGTTCTGATCGCCATCTATTTGAATAACTAATTTTTCCTTAAAATCCGGAAAGGCTAAGATCGGTGCTCGCGTCAAATATTCCTTTTGTTCCTGTTGCTTTTTGTCACAAACAAAGTTTTGTTTCTTCTTTAGAAGTTTTCTTAAAGGTCCAAATATCTTGGCGAAATCAGGAATGAATTTTCTATACCTAGATGCTATTTCTAAAAATCTGATCTTGTTGTTGTTGGAACCTGAAATTCGGTTATTGGTAGAAAATGGTTATTTTCTACATATGTTTGTATGCCCTGTTTGTTAACGATATATCCTAAACACTTTATTTATTTTGCCGAAATATCACTTTTTTCACTAACTTTAACAGTAGTTTTGATATTTGTTTGATTTTATTACATAACTTAGTTTATATTGACACGAGTTTAAGTGAAACAGATATACAGGGTGAGTAAACATGATAATAAAGTACTCAACGTTAAAATATTAAAAGGCAACCTATATAATGTGAGCTATCATTGAATAGATATTATATAATTAATCAACTTTTGTTTGAAAATGTTTTTTTTTCTAATCGTAATACTTAAAGACGTATTTTAAAAATGAAATGACAATTTATGATAATTATTATGAATATTTATTAAGTACATAACACAAGTACTAATAAAAATATCTACTAAATCCAGGCAAATTACACTATTTAAATCGCAGTTGCATAAAATTGATCTACTTAGCGTTACTTCCAGTCATTGATTATTTTTTTTTAAGATTATTAATAACTCATTTAATTTATTTTTGTATCGTCCCTTAAAATGTGTGCAATAATGAATTATTATTTATTACCGTACTGATCTTAAACCGCGATAAATAGTGTATTTAGTTGTATTTAATTAGTATGCGCAGTTAAATATTTATATCTTATTCTACGGTATTGCTTCATGTTTAGCTATTTTAGTGTGAAACTGGACTTTTAGTTAGTTATCTGTTTTGTTTTAATTTATTTATTTATTCGTCATTGTAAATTGTATTGATTTTTAATGTATTGCGACTGCATTTCTTTAAACTTTATCAAATATTGTCATTACTTGTACACGCTGTCTTATTTATGTATTTATACATTATTGTTTGAATTATTTATATTTATTCTGTTAACCCAACAACTCGTAAAACCACTTGGGATAATAATTGATTAATTTATTTGTTAATTTGTATTTTTAGTTATTGTTTATTTATATGTAATAGCCTATTTACTACTTATAGTAAAAAATTGTTGCAATTTTTGTAAAATGGTGAATTTTTCCGTAAATAAATAAATTATTATTATTATTATTATTATTATTATTAAATTATAACAGTATTTCTTTTCTTCTCGTGCTTTTATATCTGTTCTACAACGTTTAAAAGAAATATTCTATGCTATATGAAAAATATACTCACGCATATAATGACGATAATCTAAAATTTAGGAGATTATTGTAAATAGGAATAATAATAAAATATTTATATCTATTTCCGATGATTTTGCTCTATATATGCCACATACTACCATCCAAGATGTCTCTAATCAGAGCTCACTAAATATACAGGAATATTGGAGTAGCGAGTTCGAAATCTCGGAGAATTCACTCGCCTACGAACCATCGTTACAGAAACATCTCACGTTTACAATAATTTCTTTACCTAATTTCGAATTTTATTTTCATCTAAATAAAATAATTTGACCAAAAGTCAAATAATAAAAAAAAATATTTATCAATATAACTACATGCAAAAATAATTGTTACAATTTGACCTGATTGGAGCAGGCGCTCCAAGGAGAGGTATAGATAGGGGAGTCCTCTTCACTCCGACATTCTGGCCTGTATATTTAGTGGGCACTGCTTTGATGCTGTTTGATAATTTTTTCAGTCGCCTCTAGAAGTAACTTTTTAGAATCCACCGAGTAAGCAATGAACTAATATACCTTTGCTTACTCGCTGAACATTAGAAAGCCATAAAAAATAAAATAAACACTATTACTTATTTTCCAAAACAATTTCTTTTTTTTATAATTTAAGTTACTGTAATCAAGTGAATAAACTGTTATATTTTTTAACACATCTTTATTTACTAATTTGTGATATTATTCTCCTATGAATAGTAAATCAGTGTAGGTTCGCTTCTTTAAAAATAATCTTCATTCGTGAAGAAATAATTTACATATACCATTGACTGTCCAGTTCAAAAACTTCATTCATTCAAAATCTTAGTGTTTAATTTCAAATTTAATTTTTCGTGAAATTATACAAAATAAGTGTGAAATGTTTACTTACCTTAATTAAATAGATATTTAAGGATGTATTAAAAAAATATATTAACTTTATAGTAGATGTATTTATGTGAGTTATGTGAAGAGATAAATTAATTTAATTTAATTCCTTATTTATGGAAGATCACCTTTTCACAATTAATAACAATCTGTAATTACAAAATACAATAATATATTGAATCGATTTAACAAAAATTAGACTAATAACTCCTTGTTCAAGTAAAACCATTAATGAAAGGAAACAACAAATAATAGTTACAAGGCTATCTGTAGACACGTGTTTCGGGATTTCATCCCTCATCAGTACAGCTATGCCTTGTAAGCCCTTAGTTGTAAAACAATTTTTAATTAATTTTTACGTACCGTCTTCAACGAGATCGCGGATAGAAGTGATCGCGGTGAAGAACGCGCGCATTGAGCGGATTTATCGGCTCCGAGCAAAAAAACATTAAGTTTTACAATCAGAATCCATAAAAAATAACAATAATGATGCGCGCAGTGAATAAAATATATAAGTAAATGAAATAAAAACATAAAATATTTTACGAAAAAATTACAAAATGCAAAAAAAAAACATTTGAAACCACTGCGAAAGCAATATATATAAATTAAAACAAGTAAGTAGAAAAAAAAAACCGGACATAAATAATTATAATAATAGAATTATACACAAGGACATTCGGTAACAAATCAATTGGCTAAAAATTATTATACACATCATTTTAGGGGGTAACCCTACAAGATGTGTCCTAAACTAGGTTATGTTTCGGATTTTTTAAAAGAAAGTTATTGGCTGTTATTTGTTTAAGACTTACAGAGTTAATTTATTATACACTATATATTTTTTTATCAATAAAAAATATATTTTACAATGAAATTAAACAAGGAAAATTTCTGGCAATGATCAATAAAATTCGATCAATCCCTTTTTCGTTGAAGACGGTACGTAAAAATTAATTGAAAATTGTTTTACAACTAAGGGCTTACAAGGCATAGCTGTACTGATGAGGGATGAAATCCTGAAACACGTGTCTACAGATAGCCTTGTAACCATTATTTGTTGTTTCCTTTCATTAAATAATTTCGACTCAAACCGTTGCAATTCGCAGTAGGGCTGCTATGCAACAACAAATATCTATTGTGTAATCCAATGCCCGGCGAGGTAAATGCTCGGCAAGTAGTTGTTTCAATAGATGTTTGGAAAACTTACAGTGTAAGTAGCATTTGGAGAAAGGGATTGATCGAATTTTATTGATCATTGCCAGAAATTTTCCTTGTTTAATTTCATTGTAATTTAAATAACTGCAAATGTGTGAATCATCTTTGTTTAAATTTATTTAAAATATATTTATTGAGTTATGCCATAAAACTGGTACCGCGACCGAAGAGCTGCACATATCTGGTGGGCACGATAAATACTCGCCATTTCGTCTGAAACATATGGGACAAAATATGTTATAAAGGATAGCTTTCTCCAGGGAATGGACTTCTATAAAAAATTAAACCCGAAAATTGTGTAAGTAACAGCCCGTCTTCCAGAAACGTACCGTTTTTGAATATTTTTTTGTTATTAAAAGCGCATAAAAACAAATTTACTTCAAATAAGTATTTTAAAAATAGGTTCATCCCCGGTAGAAACAAGTTTTATAATATACCTACAAATTTTAACTCGATCGCATAATTAGTTCTCGAAATATACTGCCCACCGATTTTTAAAAAGTAGTTTCGAGAAAAACGCGTTTGAATTTTTAGGAACGATTTTCATGTATCGACAATTTATTATTCTGGCTTACATTTATTTGTCGATTCAAGGGCCATACAGGAGCCTTTCTGATTATTCGTACAAGTTCTTCCTAGTAGCCTCTATTCTGGCTGTTCGAGCTTATTTTGAGGCTAGAGAGTGTCGACGCTCAGCTTCCTGGATCCGATGTCCATTCTTCTTTTCGGTGTATAGCTTGCATATATGTCCGATCATAATGTCCATCATCATAAATATTATCAAATTTGAAGTATAGCCAACATTGAACATTGATGCTGCCAGAAACGCCGAAATCTTCACGACTTTTTCACCACAATGTTGGTGTTTCGGAGCAAGTTGCCAAACAGTCACATTGAAGCTCTCGTTATTATTTTGTGTATTTCCTCTAAGATATCTTTCCAGCAAATCATCACGTGCCAGTCCTTTTACTGGATCGTTGTATATGGGAAGCAGGCGTTTTTGAACTTGTTGGTCAATGGGAGTTTAAAGTCATTCAACGTGCCTTCTGGTTTTGCGCGGCGCCATTTACACCAACTATCTGCTACCGGTAGATAATAGTCGTGTTGTGGATTATCATCCGTGGAGCACTTATGGTGAAATGTAAATTATTTTTTCTTACGCCGTCTTACGTTCTATCCACTTATGTTTTTTTAGGCATCTTACGCCCGTTCGTTATCAAAGCAGAAATATAAAGTAGTCACTGTTTTAACACTAACAATTGTTCTTCTGCGAATATAGTAATATCAAATAACGCCACCTAGTAGTCTCTATGTGCATTCTAAGTAGGTTCGACGCACGTGGGCCGCGTACGCTCACTCAGCATTTCTAGGCGGCGCGTGAAGAATGGTCAAAGTCTCGCAACTTTGTCAATTTTTGCAATTTCGCCATAATATTTGAACTGGATATTTTCGAAATACGAGTCTTGAGGGAAATAAAACAAAAATGTTTTTTTGCCCGATTAATAAGACTCCCCCCTTAAAAGTAAAAAAAATATGGAATTACCTAATTAATCACGAAAAATACAAATCCATTAAAGTAAAAACAATTACAGTGAAATAGGCTGATCAAGATATTTTTAAGCGCAAATGAACTTATAAAAATTTAACAAAATGTAAAAATGAAATTTTCAAAAAAAAAAAAAAACATCTCAGTCCTCTCTTCAAGATACCAAATTGAAATAAAATTTAAATACATTAAACGAGATTTGAAAGTAGCAAACGTAAATGGAAGAGCATAAAATTCAGACAATTTGATATAACATTTGCTTGCCACTAACAAAATTCTTCTTTCAGCCAACGACCTCAGACCCAACAAAAACAACATTCCGCTATGACTGTAATCTCTTCCCATCGGTCGATATGGTTATTCATTCATAGTTAGTGGTATGTAAGGCTAAGCTAAATAATGACCTTTGCTTTAAATGTAAACTACGGCGAACATTGTAATTCAACAAACCTACCAGTACATTGAAGGTAACTAAATCCATTTGTCATTTCGTATAAAAACACATATATAACAAAATTCTTGTTTCAGCCAACGACCTCAGACCCAACAAAGACAACATCCGGCTATGACTGTAATCTATTCCCATCCTAAAAGACATTATCTTCAAAAAATGCCTTGAACCATCTCAATTTCATGAATAGCACTTTTAGTATAGGGTGACAAAACTACACAAGCATATTCAACATGAGGCCGTACTATGGACAAGTAGAGTTATTTCAAATTATGAAGAAATATAAAAAAAAACACTTTGTATACCTTTCTTCAATTGTACAAGTGAAAAAATGATTGTTAACTAAATTGAAACGCCACAAAGTGGTCCAATAGCGGAAAAATACCATACTATAAAGTTATGTAGTTCACTTGTACGAGTTAAGACACAGTGTTTTTTTCTATTTCTACATAACCTTATAGTATTGTATTTTTCGCTATTATATAGTTTCGATTGTAGGACTTGAATTAATTGAATAATATTGCTTTATAGCAAGTTTTAGTTCATATTTTGAATATCCACTTAAAGATTTAAAAATGTTGTTAATTAAATTGAAAAGTCGGACAGTGGACGTTTCAATTTAATTAACAATTCAAATCTTTAAGAGGATATTCTAAATATGAACTAAAAATTGTCATAAAGCAATATTATTCTATCCAGGTCCTACAATCGAATCTAAATTAAGTTGAAAAATTATGAAAGCGAAATGAAGTACAAATGGTCTTCACTCGAAACTGAAATAAGTCTGTCTCCGACGCCGTAGGGGCTGTTTGGCCGAATATCTCCCTCCATTGGCACTTAGCAATATCTTTCTTTCATTTTAGTTATTTTCCTTCAAGTATCATACGTACCATATTGATATATGAAAGATAAAAGCTGCGGAAATAAAATTTCTGCGAGGAATGAAAGGAATAACCAGAAGAGACAAAGTAAGAAATATAGATTTACGAAGAGAACTAAATAAAAAGTAGGTACAAAAATATACCGACCAAACGCACCTGGACGTATGCAGATAAGTTTCTATAAAACATAAGAAGCAAGAACCACTACAAACAGATGAATTGAAAGACAAAGACCATTGGAAAACTGGGAAAACAAGAAAAATAATTTAATACAAGTGATGTACCTGTTTCTTTGCCAGTGCGAATAAATTTTATAATGCAAATTAATTTTATAGAAAAGTATCTCAAATAAAACTTCTAAATATTCAACGAGTTGACATTTAAATAAATTATATTAAATAAAAATGATTTGAAAATAATTAATAAATTATTTCCACATTTAGCTCTGTGATTTTTGACTTACGCTACGTAAGTACGTTAATCAAATGCACATTAAAACAAATACGTCCCGGGCAAATACCCTCGCCGGACATTGAATTACATAATGTACACTTGCTTGCACATCAATAAAATATTCCATAATGCAACAAATTTTGATCCGAAAAAAATTTAATGTAAAAACAACAAAAGGAACGTTATTTAATATAAGGCCATCTGCAGACACGTGTTTCAGGATCTATTCCTCGTCAGTACAGCTATGCCTTACACAATTTAAAGATGTTAAAATAAATCAATTAAATTAATAGTTGACATTTGTTCAATAAAATTTGTCCTAAAACCTTTGTTTTTCCAGAATTCTGAAAAATAGCATTCACATGAAATTAATAGGAAATGTATATTTTTTTAAATAAAAATAACTCATTTTGTTAAACAATAATTTATTTATCATAAACCAACTTTAGTGTTGATCCAATTTATAAATTTGGACACTCTCGTGTAAACGCCGGGATACATGGGTCTTGCGCAGCCGAAGCCCCAAGATACTATTCCGTATAACTTGCCTTTGGATACCAACGGTCCACCGGAATCACCCTGAAACAAAACAACAACAATAATAAATAAATAAAAACAAAAAATAGCTTCGTTTACTTTGTATTTGCCAATTTTCCAGCTACATTTATTCTAATTAGGATTGATAAAAGAGACTTTTATTATTTTTTTAGCAAATTAAATGTTACTTATTTGAAAAATGCAAAAAAGTGGCAAAGAGTATAAAATATAATTTACACGATGCTATGTTTTTGTAAAACATTATTTGACTTTAAATGAAACAATTGTGTTTTTGATTTTCACTTTAATTTATTTTTCGCGACAAATGTTTCGCTACACAGTAGATTCTTTTTTTAATCTTTTTCCTTTCTACTGTTAGGTGTAAGGAGAGTAGATTCTTCAGGCGAAGAAATATAATGCCTTCACAATCAATAAAACATTACTTGCTATGTTTAATTTATATATTATTACTCTAAATAATTTACTTTTGTAGTTCGTATCTTATTTGTTTAAACAATAGACTAGAGTGCACAATTTATTATTTTGAGCACATGTGGTTTTCGCGCATTTTTGTGAAAAAAAATCATATTTGGTATAAACAAAGTATATTTTCTAATAGAACACATTTTGAAACTCAAATTTGAAATGTTTGGATGAACTCTGTGAAGCACAATTCATCCTCATATTTTGCTAATTTCGTATAGCGCAAGACAAAAAATTGCGTTACACAAAAATATTGAAAACTTCGCATTCGGTTACTCAATCGATATCGAATTTTGATGCATAATAACTTTATTATTCCTTTACAAAATAGCATACAGCCGAATAAAATTTAATTTGTTTCAAAAATCCAAGTTGTAAACAAGTAAAAATGGATAATTTTAAACTTATAGTTTAAGTTTGGAGAGATTTATTTTAAGTTTATGAAAAAATGACTTGTAATAACTTATCACAAAAATATCCTCAAATGTGCCCTACAATCCTGAGAAAACAGAATATTCTTATCGATTCCCTTTTTTGTTCTCAAAAAGTGATTTTTCTAGAAAATTAAAATAAACTTAAATTTTAAGATTTAAGACTTAAAATTTAAGTTTTAAAATCATCCGTTTTTACTTTTATTGGATTCTAACAAATTCATTTTAATAAGCTGTATACAAGGAATATTATAGATATACTTCATCAAAATCAAACATCGATTGGATAACCGGATGCGAAGTTATGATTTTTTTAGTATGACGCATTTTTATATTATGAATTTTATTTTAAAAACACTGCATTATATCTTGGATTATTTGGTATAATTTATTTTTTTTAACCGCCACCAATCTTTCTGTAGACCGAATTTTATTTGTTTAAACAATAAATTCGAGTATGCTCTTTCAGGATATAAAACCATTATTCAAATTTGAATTAGCAATTTCAGACAAAATAATCAAATAGAGAGACTATGTGAATAATTAATTTACATTTTCTCACACCAAAAATAAAAAAAAAAAAACAAAATTGAGTGGAAAAAATTTTATATGTAATTATTTGTGTAGTCATAAATTGCGAATGTCTGTATTATACTAGTATTGTTTACTTTCCATCTACTTTGTTGTTATCTAATCACAAAAGAAACCATTACTTCCTAATCCAGAAATAAACTGTTGAGTGTTTTGTTTATGGTTTTGTAGAATCAAATAAAAAAAATACTCGACGTATTCATTTCTGATTGAGATATTCTAAGTAATTCGATATATATTTGACCTCATTATAAATGTAGTTTATTTGTAAACCTATAACAAATTTTAGTGTGTGTTAACTATTTACCTGACACGAGTCCTTTCCTCCGTTCTCAAATCCAGCGCAGATCATTCGCGTCGTGATATTGGCTAGGCCCTCGTAGAGCGTTTCGCATTTCTTCCGTCCGATGAAGGGCACTCGTATGTACTTCAGAGTGTCAACAATATGCCCATCTTCCTGAAGTGAAATAAGATATTATCAACAAAAACAATAATGAATTAACAAAACTGAAACTAATAAAAAAAGGATTTATTTGCGTGGTCACAGTTATTTAAAATGAATTATGTTGAATTTAAGTTTAATCATAATAAATTAAAGACGATGCAAGCGCCACCTTTTGCCTAATTTCAAGTGGCATCGTCAACGACGAGTTAGCCGATTGTTGTTTTATTTGATTTAAAAATCCATTAATTTGAAATATTATATATTATTGTATAAAGATTCTATCAAAACACTAACAATTATGTTTAATAATAATAATAAAAAAATTGCAAATAATTTACACCGGGTATCGGAGGAGGGACGGTATGTTTGATATTTAATTTAAGAAGTTTGTAATTACATAAGGCAGAGCTGCACTGACGAGGGATGAATCTCGAAATAAATATATGCAGATAGCCTTATATTACGTAATTGTTGTTAACAAGTTCTTTGCATTAAATATTCTCAAATTAAACATTGTTGTATTACACAATATGTTATTACTATGCAAGAGTAAGTGTCCATTATGTAATTGAATGTCCGGTGAGGTCCATGCCCAAGAAGTAGGTATAATATATATTTATAATAAAATACATTTTTAATTTTGTTTGTATAACAGAATTTTATATTTACTGACTATAGTTTCAACAATTTACACTTGTCATTATCATAGTCACTAAATATAAAATTCTGTTATACAAACAAAGTTACAAAAAGTGTATTATTATAATCTTACATAATGTATAACGAAGTAGAAACCTCAGTGATCAGTATTATAATATATATTTGTTTTAAAGTACTTATGTAACGTAAGACAAAATATCACACTAGCTAAAGGGGGAATAATTTATTAATTATTTCAAAAATATTTTTTATTTATAATTGATTTATTGGAGCCATTAATTTGTGATACATTTTTAACTAATGTATATGATACGAGCATTCTTTTTATTTAATTTATTAAAACCGAAACTATCTCAAGTATTTTTATTCTTGAATTTTCTTTTCTATTGTGACAGAACCAACAACAAAATCTTAAACCACCTCTGTCTCTTTCTTTATTTTTTTGTTCAAATAGAACAATCAGTTGTTTCAGTATTTTTTCTACAGTTCCTTGTATCGTTGAAATATTTTTAATCCAACTGCAGACAATTTGCTTTGCTAAACTTTTTGTGGTTCGACATTTAACATTACGGAAAATTAGAGGAAATAACTGGAAAGAATAAAATAGACTGATTTATTTTATCACTTTGTGAAACATTTTTGGTTATTAATGATTATGTTTTTTTTTTAATTATTAACAATTTTGTTTTATTTACTCGTCTAGTTTCGCGTTGTGTAGCATTAATAAGAGTCTCTATTTTGGACAATTTTTAAATAAACCAGAAAGGAAACGGTGTCATTACTCCAATTGCTAAATAGTAGAAATTGCAAAATTAAAAATAAAACGGAAAAGATGGATAGGGTTTAAAGGTAAACAAAAATTCTGATTAAAAAGACAATTCCTTTGTAGATTCGAAATTGAAATAGTTGTGGAGACAGAATTGCCAAAATTGAAAATAAATACATTTAATAATTTACGCATCAAGCGCCATCTTGTATTATAAATGCACGCGCATACGCCTCGTTTAAGATATGATGCATGTGATGGAATAATTTGATTACCTTATGGAATCAAATTATTCCATCACATAGCAACAAATTGCTATTCATCCACTAAAAGTTGTTTGTTTGTCAAAAGCAAGAAAACCAATTAATTGATTATTTTAGTCTGACCAAAAGCTTTTAGTTGGCGGTTGAATTAATTAATAAATTCGAATTTAATTGTAAAAAATCAAGTTTTACTTATTTTTCTTTCGAACGTATATGAAGAATGCATTCAGGGCTATTTCAAAAGGGAAATGTTATGTTTAATTATTAATTAAATTGACATTCTATATGAATATATTTATTAAATGGGCTGCTTTGACTGTGACGATAAAAATAACGTACATGTTATTTCTTGAATGGTTTTCTCACTTTTCACTTGGAGAAACATTTTTAAATATAAATACAAATTTTGTCTGGGAAACACCTCGTCAACGACAATGAGGAGATTTGGAATTCCTCGATCTTAAAATCCCTTATTACTTGATTATATATAAGCTTGTCAGTTATCAGTTAGCTTGTCAGTTTCTTTTGTAACTTACTCTTGATAATGCCTTAATAAGCGAAACTAGTCATGTAAATAGACAACATTTGTGAAACAAAAAAAAGTGTAATTTAATTTAAACCTTCAACAGTAGTACATGTTATACTTAACATTTTCTTTACAGAATAGCCCCCCGATTATCTATTAATTGGAAGGCCATGTGCTCTTAGAAGACATTCAACTTGGGAGGCCGGCCCTTTTAAAAAGTGTAGAAAATCTCATTGCAAACAGATACAATATAAAAAACGGTAATAAAATGTTAAGTATTAAACATTTTTCGGCACTCTTGTATCTTACTTGTGATACCCTAGGGTGCCGCAGCACTCATTTTAAGAACCGCTAGACCAGATTCATGTAATTCTAAGGCTGCAGCTGCATTATATCTTGAACGGGATTTTTTTAAAAAACAGCATTGTACTTTATATGTAAGTCTATGTGAATATTCAAAGTGTGAACAAGTTACTCTAAGACCTGTTTTCCCGCGCTATTTTAATACGCATTACTAGTTACATAAACCCGCGTATTAATTAACAATTAGCCTCTTTCAAGATATGATGTATCTTGCATCGTGATGTCCTACTATAAATGCGACCTATCTAACATGGGTAGATGCTTGGGCACACTATGAACGTGTCTTTAGATAGGTAGCTTTACAGTAAATTGCGAATTAAATATTCATTGACTTACTTTAACAAAGCCCCATCCAGAGACAATCCCGACGTCGTTCTTCGGCACCGCCTCGTTAAATGTGGGCAGCTGGATATTTCGGACTAACGTACTGAAAATGGTGTATAATGAAGATGATACCTAAAAAGAAAAAACGAAAATTGACAATAAATTTACAATAATAATATTTTTCAGAAACAGTAAATTGGATTTAAAAATATAGATTTGCAAATGATTGAATTATAAAGTTCTCTAAAAGTAAATTTGGAAGCGAAAATGATCCCAAGATCATTATATGTTGACAGCTTTTCTAATGATTTATTACCTACAGTATACGTAAACGGAATTGGAAGATTTTTGCGTGAATAAGTAACTACTTTACATTTAGCCACAATTAGAAACAATTTGTAAACGTAAACATTTAAATGAATCAATGGTAGAAAAAAATGTAATATCATCTGCAAATAGTAAGTGATTACAATCTAATAGTGAATTAAGGTTACTTATAAAAATAATGGACAATAATGGCTTTAGGCTGGAAAGCTGAGAAAACCCCATAAAATTGTCAAATGAAAACCGATTGATCGAAACATACAGATGGCGATTTAGGAGATATGATTTAAATCATTTAATTAAGTTTACATGAAAGGCATAAGAATTACGTTTTTTTAAGTAAATTGGTGTGATAAAGACGATCAAAGGTTTGACAAGGTCTTGTTCTTATACAATCAACCTGGCCCTTTATGTAAAGTTTACTGCATACAAATTCACTGGTGGTCGAAACATATATGACGATTCAGTAGATAAGATTTAAATAATTTATTGTGTACCTACAATTAAGTTCTCGCTGTTTTTCAAGAGGTGGCTTCAATAGTAAGTGCTGGTCCATTGTGACTTAACCAAAACGTCATGAACCAAGCTTACACATATGGTAAATAAACCGCTTTAACACATTAGTGATTTTGTTGTTGCGTCATATACTTTGGGTTGTGTGAAAATGTCTGATTTTGTGACAAATAATCGTCATTTATGGGAAGCGTTGCTTTTCTTCTTGATTTGAATAAAACGACGGTTGAAGCGCGTCGAGAACTTCAAAAAGTTTACGGAGAAGCTGCTATAAGTGCAACAACATGCCGCGATTGGTTCCGTCGCTTCAAGGATGGTGATTTCGATGTTGACGACCGTTCGCGTGAAGGAAGGCTAAAAACCTTTAAAAACGCTGAATTGGAGGCATTGCTCGATGAAGATCCGTGCCAAACGCAAAAAGGGCTTGCTTCAGCATTAGAAGTTACCCATTAAGCCATTTGCATTGAAAAAGTGATTCTACAACATGAAAACACTCGGTCTCACGTTGCCGAACTCGTTAAAACCTTTTTAGAAACGCTCAAATGGGAAGTCCTACCCCACCCGCAATATTCCCCACATATTGTGCCGTACGATTATTACTTGTTCCGTTCGATGGTATATGGTCTGGTTAATCAGCAGTTTTGCTCTTATGATGACATCTCAAAATGACTTGATTCGTGGATAGCCTCAAAAGACGAATACTTCTATCGTGCCAGAAAGATAGGAAAAAATTGTCGCTAGCGATGGGCAATATTTGGATGATTCAGTCATAAAAAAAACAGCGATAACTTAGTTGCGCACCTAATAATTAAATTAAGATGAAAGCCATAAGTATTAAGTTTGCTAAGTAAAATTATATGATCAACACGATCAAAGGCTTTGATAAGGTCTATTTATTTACAGTCAACCTGGCTCTTTCTGTTAAGTTCATTGTGGATTTTATTGTCATAAAACTAAGTTCATGTGGAGATATAAGACTTTTAATCATGGGAAAATATGACGATAAACAACTATTTCAATCTATGAATTGTAGACATTTTCAATGTACAACATTGAGGCACAATTTAAATTAACTAAATATAAAATTTAAAACATTTAAGTGAATCAATGGTAGAAAAAATGTAATATCATCTGCAAATAGTAAGTGATTAAAATCTAATAGTGAACTAAGTTTACTTATAAAAATAATGGACAATAATGGCCTTAGGCTGAAAAGCTGAGAAATCTCCATAAAATTGACACGCTGACCTGTGATATCAAATGTCCATACAGAGCTTCAAATCCACCTGTATTCAATACAGACATTCGTGATGGGACGATACATTTAATTTAATTACACTCTTTCAATTATTTTAGACAAAAAAAAAATAGATAAGAAAGTAATGATCTATAGTTTCTAATTTTCTTAGAAGCACCGCTTTTAAGTACTGGACATATTTTGATTTTTTTTCCAGACTGTCGGAAACCCAGAAGTCTTTAATATAACATAATGTTGAACATATTATAATCAAATAAAATTTAAAAATATAGATTATTAAATCTTAATACAAATTAACAGTTTCTGTGATATTTTTTAAAATGCTGTTGAAAATGGCACTGTTTCGTCATTTCCTTCACTATACAATTTCAATATGAAATGGTTGAATTTACACAAATTGCAGAAACTGCAACAGCTGACTTTTAGATGCTTTGTTTTCATGTTTTCATCAGGAAATACTATGTAGTAAAGGTTTAACACCATTAAAATATTAACTTACTTTAATTAAGGCGATGTCATAATCTAACGTGTGTGAATTGTATTGACTGTGAATCCACATTCTCGCCACGTTGTGTATTTGCCCCGATCTGCTCCATCTGGTTCCGGTCAAAATCGTGATGTCGCTGTTCTTTAAACTGAAAAAATAAATGTAATTTTATTGTTATTATTTCAATTTTTGCATTTTTAATAATAATAAAAATACGTTTTTAAACACCATAATCTTATTTTGCTTTAAGCAATCATCTGAAATAATCTATAAAGTACTATTTCTATTAGAAAAATGTCGATGTAACTATCATAGCATATTTCCAAAATCTACAGAGTGATCAACAATAATTGCAAATTGATAGATAGTCAACCAACTACGTATGTTTGTTCAACTGATCATAACATTACACTCTGTTTTCGTGAAAATGAAAACATTAATTTTGAGTCTCTTTAAGTTAATTAAACCAGTTTTGAAATTTTCGCTAATATGGACCATAAATTATTATATTATATAATATATTATTTAAATAAATATTGTAATTATTAATATAGTAAATCATTTTAACTTCAGTAATTTATAAGCCAGCAATATTTATAAGAATAACCCGGCGCTGCCACTAGGAAAGTAGAAAATTTTTAATACGAAAAGTAGCAGAAGTACCTACTTCTGTTTTTAGGTTAGTTATTCAATAATTAGTATAGAGTACAAATTGTCCACGCAAGTATTTTTTTTATTTTTAACTCGATGCTTAGAGAATTCTACAATTCGGTCATTGAATGACAAAAAATGTTATTGCTGGCTATCACGGGGTGGAATCCCTTGTTTTTTTAACTATTTTAGTATTTAGATAATATTCAATGATTACTATGCACAATGCATAAATTAAGTAAATTTGGTCCATTTTAACTCGATACTTCGAAAATTTTACCATACAGTCACAGAATGACAAATATTTTGATTGCTGACTATTTAGTCTACAATACACGATTTTCTCATTTTTTAGTAGTTAGTCATACAGTGATTGATTTATATATATAACATAAATGTTCCAAATAGAAAACAGTATTTATTCACTTGGTCACAGTTATTTAAATAAATTAAATAATAATTTAATTAAAATGTTCCTACTTTGGTGGATTTTTAACTCGAAAATTTCAGAATTCAGTCACCGAATGACAAAAATCGCTATTGTTGGTGGAATTCAGTCTTTTCAACCCTTTTAGTAGTTGGACATCGAATGTTATTATAAAAGCTAATATGTGTACCTGTGCTATTACATAGCACAACATTGGTCGACTTTTAACTCGATACTTACGAAATTTCACAATTCGGTTATTGTTATTGCTGGCTATCTAAAGAATTAAATCGCCTGTTTTTCAACTGATTTTAGTAGTTAGTCAAAATGATTACAATAAAGTACAAATTTACTTATCCTTGGTAGACAGGATATTCAAATTTACATAGCCTAGTTAGACAGGATATGTAAGTTTGGTAGATTTTTATCTCGACACTCGAAATTTTTTAACAATTGAAAATTGCTCACTTTTCTACGCAATGTGCGGCAGTCAAAACGTGCCAAGGCGTGATAATTGCTCCTCCGCACGAGTGTTCTTTGTAGACTTGAATGGAAGCTTGGTATGGAAATTCGTAAATGGATCCATCGGTGCCACCGATGATTCTATTCGTATAGGTTGAAGCAAGGAATCTTGGATATGCTAAAACAAAATGAAAAATAAATAAATAAAACAATATATAAATAGAAAAGAGTATTTATTCACTTGGTTATTTAAATAAAAAAATAAACAAAAATGATTTCAAAATAATTAATGAATTAATATTACATTAATATTAATCAAAACAACTACTTCTCGGGCAAATACCCTGTTAGATATTGAATTACGAGGAATAGATCCCGAAACACGTGTCTGCAGATGGCCTTGTATTGAGTAACGTTCATTTTGTTGTTTACATTGAAGTTTTCTCGGATCAAAAATTACTACATGATGCAATATTTTATTGATATGCAACAGCAGTAGTACATTATGTAATTCAATGTCTGGCGGGGTATTTGATCAAGAAGTAGTTGTTTTAATGTGCATTTGTTTAAAGTAGTTACGTAACGTAAGTAAAAATGTCACAGAGCTAAATGTGGAAATAATTTATTAATTATTTTCAAATCAATTTTATTTAATTTAAAAGAATATAGTTTTAAATTTACTCACACTGAAGTAGGGACATAGAAATTTTAAAATCTTAATGTAAAGTATTAATTTTTTAGAAATAATATTATATAATAAACTAGAAATGCAATTAATATTTTAAATAAAAGGAATTTTGAAAATTATTTAATTAAGAAAATATAAATAAATTAGTATTTTGAATTAATTTCTCACTTATCCTGCGGTGAAATATGTTTATGTAATATTTAGTATGTATTTTAATTAAAACACTTGGTTATTCATTTTACTATTATTGTATTTAAGTTCTAGTTAGTTTCGACTAGGGGTCGTTAATAGTCAAAATTAGTAGAAACATAAATAAAATAATAGTGAAACGAATAACCAAGTGTTTTAATTAAAATACATCCTAATTATTAAATAAATTAGTAGCTAAAGAGAGCTACTATAACATTGACGTATATAATGTAAGCACTTAGATATCTATCGAAACAATTACTTCTCGGGAAAATACTCAGCCAGACATTTGATTACGCAATGGACATTTGCACGACAAATGATCGCGCAATGCAACATTTTTTTAAAATTTTATCGTAATGAAAAACAAAAAAAAACATAATCTCACACACATTTCAAGATAATTTCGGAAAGTTTGTTTATTGCTATAATTTGTTTATATAATTACTACATTTTTATTATTATTATTTTCTCGGAATTAAATTTGCGAGTTTACACATTACACGTTACAACAAACAACAACGTGGGAAATTCTGGCCGTATTTCAAAACCGAGTTTACTCTTTCACATATTGTCTAAAAAAAATCAAGCGCGAGATTGTGTTTGAATTATGACGGGGTGCTGAAATTATCTTGTTTTCATTATTATTTTTGTTATTTATTATCATTTGGACATTTTCAGAAATTTCATAAAATCCACACTAAGAAGATATTATGTTTGATAATGACAAGCAAATTTTGTAGAAACTGCAATTACATAAAACAAAAAAAGGAAATGTATGGAAGGTGTTCGCGCAATAAGATATCGGTGAATTATAATTAAATGTTCTATTACTTCACGGGCAAATACCCCGTCGGACATTATTTTAACATCTTTAAATTATTTAAGGCAGAGCTGTACTGACGAGTGATAGATCCCGAAACACGTGTTTACAGACGGCCTTATATTATGTATCATTGTTTTACGTTTTTGCATTGAATTTTTCGCAGATAAAAAAAATTGCCTGAGGCTATATTTTATTGATATGTAATAGCAGGTGTACATTATGTAGTTCAATGTGCGGCGGGGGTATTTGCCCGAAATTAGTTGTTTTAATGTGCATTTGTTTAAAGTAGTTACGTTACGTAAGTCAAAATGTCGCAGAGCTAAATGCGGAAATAATTTATTAAATATTTTCAAATCATTTTTATTGAATTTATTTAAATAACTGTGACCAAGTGAATGTCTCTTTTCTATTTAAATATATTATTAAATTATTTCCACATTTAGCTCTGGACATTTTGACTTACGTTACGTAAGTACTTTAAACAAATGCATATTAAAGCAACTACTTTTAGGCAAATACCCCGCCGGATATTGAATTAATTTGGTTTCAATTATCACAGATTTGGTGTGCAAGGGATCAAATAATATCAAATGGTCCAAATGTCAACCTACATTTATGGTGAGTAATCTTCCGGTACACCCTGCTAGAGAACGAAAGAGGTACTGGCGAATGAATCACGAATCACGAAGCAAGAAATTTGATACTAATACAATGCTACGCTCCAACTGATGGTGCTGAACCCGAAGAGAAAGTCGTATTTTATAACTCGCACGCAAGCGTCTTTACAAACATTAGTAATGGGCGATTTGAATACGAAAGTAGGATCTGATAATACAAACCTGATATATCTAATGAAGAAGCAGGGTATTGGAGAAATAAATCAAAACGGGAACCTTTGTGTTGAATTTTGTGTAACTAACAATTTAAAAATTGGAGAAACACTTATCTCACATGGATGGAGTAAACGAAAATCAAATCGACCACATAGCAATTTGCACGAAATGAAACGTTCCTTACTTAACGTACGAAATAGAAGAAGAGCTGATATAGGAAGTGACCACTATCACAGCAGACATAAAAATAAGAATTGCAGCGATTAAAAAGAAAGCACAACATAAGACACAGAGAAAGTTCTGTGTGCAAAAACTGCGAGACAAATACCAATCTTAATGGCTTCAGGAAGCGGTGGAAAGCACACTCAATAGTGAAGATAGATGGAAAACTCTTCACAACGCCGCTGAAAATAATCTGGGGTATTTGAAATTTTCACTAATATGGACCATAAATGCTTTAAATAAACATTGTAATTATTAATACAGTAAATCATTTTTAACTTTAGTAACTTATAATATTTATAATAATAACCCGGCGCTGCTACTAGGAAAGTAAAATATTTTTAATACAAAAAGTAGCAGAAGTACCTACTTCTTTTCAGATATTTTTAGTAGTTAGTTATTCAATAATTAGTATAGAGTACAGCACCAAAACGCAAACAGTGGATATCAAAATGTACATATGAACTAATAGATAACAGGAAAACCGCCAAAGCAAAGCAAATGCGTCAAGAACAAGAGAGAGGATGTGATGGAGACAGTCCAGATATCAGAAATTAAACAAGGAAGTAAAGTGCTCGTAGGGACAAATGCTAATGGACAGACAAACTTACTAGCAAAGCCCAAATGGCTGCTGAGACCAATACAATAATAGTAGAGATATGTACCGGATTGCAAAATAACTACCAAACAAGAGACCACAATGACCATCCTGTCAAGAACAAAGATAATAAACACTTGAACACAGATGAAGAGCAAATACAAAGGTGGAGGGAACATTTCTATGACACGTTCACAATGAATACCGGTCATAACACTAATCTCGACCTCGCGCACAATTGTATTAAATCGTTGTCCATCACAGTAACCACGCCCAATATTACCGAAATAAAAAGTGCCATTAAATACTTGGAAACTGACAAGGCTGCAGGAATCGATGGCATCCCGGCAGAACTTCTTAAGGCAAACATTCCGACATCTGCTTTACTTATTCAGTCCTTGCTTCAAACAATATGGGAAGAAGAAATAATTCCGACAGCATAGAAAGATGGGCTAATCATAAAACTACCAAAAATGTGATCTCAGTTGTGTTCAAACTGGAGAGGCATAACCGTACTCAACACAATTAACAAGATCTTCGTTAAAATACTAGCGAACAGAATTGCCACCCAGATCGAACGGAAACTAAGAATGAAAGAAGCCTGCTTTCGAACACGTAAATTCTGCATTGACCAAATCAAGTCATTTAGGATAATAATCAATCAATCAGTAGAATATCGCACGCCATTATACTTGATATTTGTCGATTTTAAGCAAGTCTTTGATAAGCTAGAACAGCAAGCTATCTGGGAAATTCGGCGATGAAAATGTATCCCCGATAAAATAATAACTATGCTCAAAGAACTATACAAGTAGACAAGCAGCAGAGTACTACACTAAGGTAAACTAAGTGAAAAGTTTAAAGTGACGAGTGGGGTAAAGGAAAAATGTATATTGTCACCGTTGATTTTTAATATTGTCTTGGACTTTACCATGGAGAATGTTACAGCTGTGCAGAGAGGTATTTGGTGGAGTCTCACATCTCACAGAGAGGTTGGACGGTTTAGATTATACAGACGATAACTACTAACTTACACATAGCCATCAAGAAATGTAAACGCAATACGAGCTATTAAGTTTTCATGCGAAATTAGTTGTCCTAACCATTAATATCAGACAAACCAAGGCGATGCGGATCGGAATCCAAAACACGGTACTATTTATGCTGGAACACACCACAATTGAAGATGTAGATGAATTCTGCTACTTAGGTAGTATTCAACAAAAAGATGGCGGTATGGTTGAGGGTATAAACAGTAGAATTCAGAAAGCGAGGAAATGTTAGGGTCTGCTGAATAATGTGTGGAATTCCACTCAAATTACAAGAAATACCAAAATACGAATATTCAATTCCAATATAAAAGCAGTACTGGTATATGGTTGTGAGACATGGAGAGTCACGGCCGCAAATATGGGGAAAATACAAGGATTTGTAAACCGATGTATACGCAAAATATTCTGGGCAAATACAGTCTCAAATCTCGAACTATGGAGATTAATGAAGCAAGAACAAATAGACTTGGAAATAAAAAGAAGAAAATGGAATTGGATTGGCCACACCGTTCGGAATAACCATTCCGTCATCGCCCGTCAAGCCCTCATATGGAATCCACAAGGAAGTTGCAGGGAGGGTAGGTCGAGAACAACTAGAACTTACGGAAGCATTGGTGGCTAATAGAATGCGATGGAAAAATTTCGTGAGTGCCCTATGTTCCGCAATGGAATAAAAGGAAGTAATATATATTTAATATATAATTATTACATATTTATTCTAAAAGCAACAAACATATTTTTAATTTAATGATAAATTTAACACAGACTTGGGCACATAAGCAATAAAAAACCCAATAAAACTATTACTAGCGGAGATATTAATGGATGATTTACATTCGAGAATCAATAAACATAGTCTTTATAAAAAATGCAGTGGTACCGATATGTAGAAAATCTAATTCGTATCACCGGTAGGAAACGAACTAGATTTACTAATTATCTAAATTCCACCAACTAGGGTTACATATTAGAAAATGTAAAGACGAGAATACTCAATCCATACATTTCCATGGCTTAACCATCCAAAATATCTATATTGAAGCAATATTGTTTATTGATATCTCATGTCTACGATGATCAATGTTTATACAATATTAAAATAATATACAGGGTGTCCCGTTAGTGTTGGAAAATGGCTTAACCTAAGGTTCCTGGGACCAAAATATGACGATTCAACCGAACTTATCTATATACACAAGTTAACCGTTAAGCCGGAATTCATCTTCAAACTTAAACGAAATATTATTTGTTTTATATTAATAAGCATTCGATGGTTATTAAACCAATATTAACGGGGCATCCTGTATAATTCGTATACTGTTTTAATAATTTAATTAATTATATTCCATTTATAAACAATGTAATAATAATAATATTTTTATTTTTATATAACAGAACAAAAATACAGAAATGAAAATATTTACGACAATTATAAGCGATTCCTAAAAATAATAGTTCTGATACTGAAAAAAGCAATTCAGATGCGTACCGAGGTACACTCTGATCTTCCATTACATTATTTGATGTATTTTTGTGAGTTATGTGAAGAGATGTACATTTAACAATTAAATATACCAGAAAGGAATACAAAGTAACTGCACTTGTAAATAAAACTCGTTTTAAAACTTTTTTAACCACTGTATTTTTCACTTAATACAGTGAAAAAGACAGTGGTTAAACAAAGCTTTAAAAAGTATTTAAATTACAAAATTACAGTGTTTTTTTACATAGAAACAATTTTGTTGATATCCAGAATAAAAATATTATAAATTCTATACTTTTTGTTCCAATATTATAATTTAGCTAATCTTTTCATTCTCAAAAATAATATCGCTGCTGTTACTTTCTTTTCAGCAGGATTTTATATAGGAACAAAATAATTAATAATAGCAAACTTTTTTAATATAAAAAAGTTGCACTAGTGTAACTTTTCTGCGAACGATCATTTGAAGAAAGCTTGCAAAAATGTTTGATTATTAATACGTAAATGTTATAATATTATTATCAAGGAACTCCGCCAAATCTCATAATAAATGTTGGAAAAAGGGATTGATCGAATTTTATTGATCATTGCCAGAAATGTTCCTTGTTTAATTTCATTGTAATAAAAGTATTATGTTTGTGTGATTATAACTGTGTTTTGATGCATATACAAATATTTGTCGAGGTGAACGACTCTTGTCCTTTAAGATTTCGGCTTTTTGTGCAAATATTTATAACCCGACAAAATCTTAATATATATATAAAAAAAACACAATGAGGATTTTGTTCTATTTGCCGCGCAAATATCGTTATGAGTTTTGGATTATTTAGAGCGAGATAAAATGGTAATAACAATGAAAAACCGATATAATTAAGCCAACAAAGTATATTAAAAATATTCTTAATTTCAGATTTATTTTTTACGTATTGATATACACAGGGTGTCTCAATAGCTTTACGGCTAAACGGTGTTTTTTACTATTTAGGAATATTACCTTGTAATATTAAAATAATAATAATTATGACGAAAATTAACAACAATGGATATATCTTGAAAACTATTAGGTTTAGGTGTAGAATACCTTTATACTTTCTGAAAGACAATAAAATTTCCTACATAGGCTTATTAGATATAGGGTATGCCATTTAAAATAAGCACGAAATTTGAACTTGAATATATTTTTGGAGATAGGTTCAATCATCAATACATCTTAAGATTTTAAATTCCTCTAAATAGTCTAAAATATTTACCCATTAGTCAAATATACTGATACAAAATGTCATTTGATTTCATTCGCCCATTTGAAAGTTATGATTTTTTTCGAAATGTCAATTTTTCCAAAAATATTTAAATATTATTTACGCCGCATGGATATTTCCCATCTCATTCATATTACATAATTTTTTTTATCTATATTAATTTATCATATCTTGAAGATAGGAATAAGCCGGTTGCATTTTGTTTTCACAATGAACTGTTTGGGATTGATAAATAAATATTTTGATGCGTATTATTTTTATTTTGTATTTTGTCGTAATTTGTGATTGGTAATTTGCCTTTTTTTTATACATATGTTTTGTAATCTTTTTAGAGCGTCACACTGTTCTTATAAAATTTTTAATATGTAATTATAATTGTAATTTGGAAATGGAGATTCCGTTAATAAAGTAAATTGAAATTGAAATTTCAAAAATTATTAGGTTTGAACATATTATGAACGTTAACCTAAATTTTGATGTATTCTATTGGAAAAAAATATAACTATGATACGACATGCTTTTATGGGACACCCTGTATATTTATGTCATCCTAATAGACCTACATACGCTTGTAAAAGCCGATTTTGAAAAAAAAAATGAACCACTCGGCGCGCACGCTGAGACACCCTGTATATTTTAACCAAATATACATAATGCCTACTTATTCTAAAAAAGTATGGAAATATTTCGAGAACTTATTAGATTTTAACAATTCCAACTTTATATTGCATTAAATGAAACACATAGTAATTATTTTTCTTCACTGGTTTATTTCAAACGCTAGATGTACATTTCGTCCACTATAAATATATTTTTTTTAATAAAACACTCTAAACTTTGTTTGTATAACACTAAATAGTGTTATACAAACAAAGTTTAAAGTGTTTTATTAAATTGATAAACAATGTATAACAAAGTTGAAGCCTCAGTTATTAATACACTATAAATATCAATCTCAAAACAATTTACAATTTGAAAAGTCCTGAATTCGCGATTACTGAATAATAAGTAAGTAAAAATTATGAAGTTTGCTTAAATTACGTTCAAGTAATGAATTGTAATTTTTGAAATTATTACATTATTATATTATTTTTTCTCCCTAATTATCTGAACATCAAAGAAATATTAATTTTAATATTTAAGAATGGATTTTGTATTATTATATGAGAAATAGTTATCCTAAATACCAATTTTGAATTCTCTTGAAAATGATAGTCGAGAATTTAAAGTTATTCATTTTGATTTGAGTTTTTATTTATTTTATTGCTACATTTTTAATAATCTGTTCAAATTTATTGTTCTTATTTGAAATTAATGTTTTAAGTTTGTTTTCTAATAATGAATGTTAAAAACAAGTTATTCATAAAAGAACAGTGAAGTCGTAATATTATACCCGATAATCCCCAACAAAAACTTCACGCTAAACAGATCTACAAAGAAGAATAAAATATAAGTAGAATATAAAATATGTTATAGAAGATTATTTTTAATTTAATTCAATTTTATTTATTTACTTTTATTTTAGTCTATAATTTTTTAAATAATATATATATAACATTTTTATTTCTGCAGACAATTTTATATACAATAAATTAACAATATAATTCTTATAATATGTTATACGTTGTCCTTAGAAAACGGCTATCGGCCATCGGTCTTTCTGCCTATTTAAATAATATTTATATTCATTTCACGATAAGGATATAAATACCAAAAAAAAAAAAAATATGCAGAAAGATCACTATCGATAACCAATTAATAGATATAAATTATATATTTGATTTCGTAATTCTTATTATTTATTTTGTATATCTTCCTGTACATATCTTTAATAAAAGTAATTAACAGGGTTATTATAAATAATGCACCCATTTTTAAAAATTCGTAATTATCAAAATACGCATCCAAAATCTTTGTAGCCATCAAAACAGAAAGTTTCAGTTTTTTTAATACATTATAAATGTTACAAGTGTCCACCGTTTGAACGCGAATGATAAAAGACTTGGAAGGGCCTTATAATTCCCAACTAACCAACTCCACAAACTAGAAAAATAGTTAGCCGTTCGTTTAATCAATTTCAACAGACTGGAAGTATGTGTAAAAGAAAAAAGCACAGTCCGACCTCGCGTGTCTTAGGACGTCAGACGTATTGAAAAAAAAAATTGTTCGCAGTCCAAGTAAGTCTACCAATAGAGCTAGTAGATAATTTGGAATACCCCATCCAACTGCATGGAAAGTTCTGAGACGACGTGTGTGCAGGCTCTCAACTCTAATGATAAAGAGAAGCGTCTCGAATTTTGTGTTTTTGTTCCAGAAATGTCGAAGGATGACGCTTAGTGGAAAAGTCAACAGACACAAAGTTATCGTATGGGTTTTGCAAAATCCACACTCAACATTGCAATATGATAAACTTTGAAATTTCCTCTTTCATGGCTACAAAGATTGTTAGTTGGATTTGTATGGATTTTTAAAAATGAGTCCATAATTTATAATAACTCTGCATATATGTTTATTTTCACATCTAAAAGTTAGTTAAATATTATTTGAAGATTGTTTTAATTAAAATATATTTTTTTTAATTCTTATATTTAATAAATAAAATAGTAAAATGAAAACCTTGAATATATTTATTTTTTTGTAGCCACAGTCTGGAATAAATATTTGATGAATGATTAATGTTAACACGCGCTGATTATTCAACGAAATGTGAGTAACTGGATTTGAGCTTATTTTATCATTGAGCAAATCTGCTGAAGATGAGTAATTTAGATTTATTTAATCAGGAAGCAAATCCTTAATACGGCCAAGGCTGCATTTATAGTGAGGCAGACGATGCTAGATTCTGGCTGCATCATACCTTGAAAGAGGCTAATTTATAATGCTGGCGCACATTAAATTCAAATTATTCACAAACGCATCTGCGTGCGTACCAACAATTAGTCTCTATCAAGGTATCAAACAGCTAGCGTCTAGCATCGAAGTGCTCTACTATTAATGCGGCCTATTAAAGAAATTCAACCTTATAAATTGTCAATTAAGTAAAAAGAATATAAGAAAACACTGTGTGCACTTTTCTTCACTTTACATATTCTTTGTAAAACATTGATAATGATCAGATGGTGAGCGAATTGTACATCTGTTAATAATTATTTTATTTGTAATTGAATTGTAAATCTGTTAATAAATAAAATAATTATTAACAGATGTACAATTCGCTCACCATGTGATCATTATCAATGTTTTACAAAGAATTTCTTCTTACTTTACTTATTCTTTGTAAACCATTGATAATGATCACATGGTGAGCGAATTGTACATCTGTTAATAAATAAAATAATTATTAACAGAAATACAATTCGCTCACCATGTGATCATTATCAATGTTTTACAAAGAATAAGTAAAGTAAGAAGAAATTTGAGTATATATATAATGAAAATGAAATAAATATTATCTCTTGAGCTACTGCAACTTTGACTTTTGTCAATTGTTTCAAGAAATGTTATAGATATTAAAATGTAAATATTTGTTTCTTTTAGTTATCAAACTATTTGAAAATATTCTAATACCCATACTAATAATCAAAGGTTGATTTAGAATTTAGTATTGTATTGATTCTCGAATTGCGTCAAAATTTAACAAGAAGGCTTTCCGCCATTTACAGGTCGATTTTTGATAATTAATTCAGATTTATCATCATTATTGGTATTAATAAAAAAACTTACGTGAATTATATCGAGAAGAAATTTGTTTCAACAATTCATCAGTTTTAATTTCAATAAATCATATCCTGGTAAATATTTTTCTTCTTCCTAATTTGTATTTATCAAATACTTTCACTTCATCGATATATTTCAGATTTATCATCATTATTAGTATTAATAAAAAACTTACGTGAATTATATCGAGGAGTAAATTTGTTTTAAAAATTCATCAGTTATAATTTAAATAAAATATATCCTGGTATGTTTTTTTCTTCTTCCTAATTTTTATTTATTAAATGCTTTCACTTCATCGAAATACCCACCTTGGATAGCGCTGAAGAAGACCAAGACGAAACAGATGATGAGCATTTGATGCATCGTGTAAAGGTTAACAAAAATCCTTGCTTTCGACAGAACGCGCTCTTTTTTAAACCGCCGTGCCGACTTGACTGCCCGAACGAATATAACATGATATCTCGTGTTTGCTGAATAAATCTCAACATTAATTTATGCTGTGCGGATTAAACAATGCCACCGACGTCAGTTTGTTTATAACGCCGGTTCTGTGTTATCGCGAATTTTTATAAAAAATCACGATATGTCCATCATAGCTGAAAGCTACGTCTTCATATTGAAAGTGAGAATTTTAATTAATTGAACCAGCCCTATGTTCAATCCTAATTAAATCCATGTCGACACATTCAAATAATTGGTGAAAAATGATTAACGTCGAAATTTGCCATAATAAATAAGTGCGGAGAAATAACCAAGGCCGTATTTATCCTTACCTAGATAAATATTGATCGATAACCTTCACAAAAAAAGAAGAATATTCAGCAATCACGTACACCTTGTAAATTTTACAATTTGCTGTACATTAGGGTTTTTAAAACGAAATAATATATATTTTTTCATACCACATTCTGAAACGTTGCATATCACACTGGTCCTTCTTAAATATTGCTATATAGTTTCCAAATTGGACCCTTTAGGAAGCAAATTAGAAAACTTATGGCTGAGAGGATACAGAGTAGATTTATAAAGTTAATTTCAAAAAGGTTCTTAGGCGAATTAATGCAAACAATACAATTTCTTGTATTTTTTGTAGTTGGCTACTTTGTCGCCTGGAAAATATTAGGCGTAATATCTCATTTATCATAACCTCAAATCAAGCGCAATATTATCATATATCGAGCGTATAACAAAAATCGACGACGAAGTTGGCATTGGAAATGTAAAGTCATGTCTGAACTAAAATCACACGCGCACGTGTTGACCGCAACCAGCATTTCACGTGTGTCATCTTAGTACAGACATAACTCGAGACTTCCAACGCCAACTTTGTCGTCGATTTTTGTTATACGCTCGATATAAGCAACGTGCATTTGGTATAATTAGTGGTTGTAATTAATATTGTTAGTTTTTATAAGTGGAGAAGACATATCATATTATTTTACAAAATGGATATTACGCTTAGGAAACGTCAAAAGATTGTGACATTAAATGGGTATACTTCTATGACACAAAGAGGTATTTCGAAAGAGTGTGGACTAAGTTTGCTGGCGGTGAACAAAATTCTAAAACTAAAGGATGAAACTGGATTTGTTTTAATTCAGAGAAAAGGCTTAATTCTTATCTCCGAGGCCTGCAGTGCTTTTATGCACAAGTCTACTATATAATCCGAAACATCGCGTTGTAATGTCACTTGGGGTTATTTGATTTTCACAGATTTTATACTTTAAAAATTTTATAAAATATACAAAATATTTTAACTAATCCAAATAAACCTCCTCATAGAAACTAAAACTAAAAACTCTTCATTTCATATGGTAAGGCTATCCCTCAATTCCATTTGGTAAGGCCAATCCCCCCGTATCAATAACCCTTTAAACGAATGTCTCCATAATTAATTAAATTGATATTACTTTTAAATTATATTTATATCTATGAGTTTAAAAAAAAAATCAATGTATTGGGATATAATTTAAATTAATTAAATGCAAAAGAAACCAATTGAATATAAATGAACTTGAAGCACTGCTTGGAAATTTGATATCACCTGTCTCTGTGGTGTAGTTGGTATCGCACTCGGCTAGAAATAATATAATAGTATAATTTGAATGACTAGTTCAAAATTTTCGTCATAAATCCCATTCCCCTCTAAATGATGACTCATTGTGGTAGAAATTCCACTCCAGGATATGACAACATTCCCAGATACCGACTTAAAAACTTCCTAACCTAATCATGAAAATGTTCAATTACTGTCACCTCCACTAATATTTTCCTCCCCAATGACAAAAAGGCATAATTGTTTGTATCCCAAAACCCGAAAGTGATCCCATCATTGTTTTCGATGATCGCCCCGTCACTCTTCTTTCAATAATAGAAAAGCTTTTCGAATCCCTAATTAAACAAAAAATCCTAAATGCATCCCAGATTATCAATTCGGTTTTTAGCCAAAAAAAAAAACAGCCTTTTAACATTCCGTTGTCTGTATTGATAAATATATAAAACATTCATAAATTTTGTTTTTCTTGATCAAAATGACCATAATAAACATTTTATATCGAAATCTTGAATAAAATAACATGTTCAGTAGCGTAGAATCAAATTTCGAGCCTGTTTGAGAACATTTTATAGGGATTTTTATTTCATGCTTCCTTAAAACTTGTGTGCTGAAATGTCATCTGTCAGTAGAAATAATGGAGTTTCATGGGCATCTTGCTAACAGAAGAATATGTTTCTTAAAATCCACACAGCAATTATGATTTTTAATAATAATTTCTTTAATGTAAGCAATACTATTACAGCTAGTGTATAATGGGTTACCAATCTATAAACAAGGGACATATGAAAAAAATGATATGACGTCACTTCAAATTTAAAACAAAATGTGTGTTTGTTTGAAATTACAAACGTTGTAGTACTACAAATTTTCGTGAGTTCGAAATGAATGATAATTATTTATATTAAATAAAAATGATTTGAAAATAATTAATAAATTATTTCCGCATTTAGCTCTGTGACTTTTGACTTACGCTACATAAGTACGTTAAACAAATGCACATTAAAACAACTACTTCCCGGGCAAATACCCACGCCGGACATTGAATTACATAATGTACACCTGCTGTTGCACATCAATAAAATATTGTATAATGCAACACATTTTTGATCCGAGAAAAATTTAATGTAAAAACAACAAAAGGAACGTTACTTATCATAAGGCCACACGTGCAGACACGTGTTTCGGGATCTATCCCTCGTCAGTACAGCTATGCCTTACATAATATAAGGATAAGGATGCCCGTCATTACTATCACAGCGCGCGGCAGGTGAGGGTCGCTCTTTTTAATTAATAATAATAATAATAAAGAAAAAGAGCGTTTTCGCGAATTACCGCGAACTATACACATAAAATCCACATACACAGTTGACAGTTGAAAAGCTGAGAGAATTTCAAATAAAATGAATAGAGTGAGTAGGGGCCGTATTCCTGAAAATGATCGTACGTTTCGGTGGTATATTTTTATTGTTGTAATTTATTATACTATTATCATATATTATTTATTATATTATATTATATTATATTATATTATATTATATTATATTATATTATATTATATTATATTATATTATATTATATTATATTATATTATTTTATATTTTATTTTATTCTATTTTGTACTTCCAAGAAAAAAAATCCTAAATTATCATTCCCCGCCTTAAACATAGTAAAACATGTATGTCCGGGCGCATAATAATTATCTATATGTTGTGGAACATAAGTCGCAGGGAGATTTTCCTTAAGTATATTTTATTTTTTTTAATTCTGTGCCTCTTCGAAACGGCCCCGGCTGTGTGTTGGCGAGGAATGAAAAAATTATAGTAAGCGAAGAATTTTTGATACAGGGTATATAAATCCAACACCCTGTACTAAAAAGTCAGTGTCATTATGCTTCCTGAGTGTGTGTATCCGCAAAATCTACGTAGGCGCGTCATAATATAAAGTGTTCAAAAGAACGTAAGTATTTTGTTATATGTATATATCTTTATTATTATTATTATTTTGCTGTAGTCAATTTAATTGTTAATTTGTGTTTTTTTGTATACATTAGTAATATTTAAATATAGAGTTTTTTTTTTCATTATTCAACTCGCTAATTCGAGTTACATGTATGGCTTCATTTCTTTGTTCATTTTGAAAATTCAAATTCAAGAATACCCCAAACCGTAACAAAACAAATAATACACATAGAAGGACAAAAATCAATGGTTCTATTCCTCGATAAACAAAAAGCCTTTGATTCTGTTTGGCATATTGGCCTCCCATATAAGAGTTTCCACGTGAACATCCCATGTCATCTTTATCTACAAATTATTATCTTTATTTACAAATTCCTCTCTAATAGATCCTGTTAAGAACGAATCCGCCAAATACTCTCCCACTCATTCTAATCCTACAAGACTTTCCTCAAGGTTCATCCTTATCTCCACTCCTTAATAGCATTTTCTGTTGAGATATCTATAACCCCGATCCATTACACTTTAATCCCTCTCAATATGCTCTCCTTTTCGCAGACAACACCGTCAAATCCTTCCGAATCGTGCAACGATCTCATCTATTATTTCAATAATTATTATTATTCAAGCCTTCTTTGATTCAATCCCGGTCTTCCAATTGCGCATTAAAATGAACCCCTCCAAATCCAAAATCTGTATCTCATTCTACAAAATCTCACTACAGTCCCCAAAAACATAATTCAAAATACCACAATTCCTCATCCTATCACTGTAAATTAAAAGACATCCTTTTTGATTATAAATTCTCCTTCAAACCACACATCTTTTCCATTAAATCCAAAATTCAAAGCTTGGCCCGGCATTTTAGTTCCCTCAATTATAAGCAGGAAGGGATATCAATAAAAAAAATTGCCATAAACTTTAATAAATCCATATTCCGGTTCTCTGTTACAGTATGGAGCCATCTTGTTTAACCACATAAAACCCTCATCCTTATATTACCTCCAGGTAGCCGAAAGATCCTCCCTTAGAACTCTCACGATACTTCGGCATCCCAATAATTCACTCCACAATCCTTATAAAGAATTCCTGTACGAATCCACACAAATCATACCCACACCCAACGTATATTAATTCTTGCCACAATATTTGCCAGTAACCCTCACAATCAACTCCTCCTTACAAAATTAGGCATCCTTCGCAATCTTAATATCGCTTCTAAGCGTAATCACCCTTCAGTCACAATTTATCAGTTCAGTTTAGCTAGCTTTTATTTTATTTGCAAATTACCATACATTCACTACAGGACAGAAAGACCTCTGGTCGATAGCCCATGACAGATAAACAATCTTATCAATGTATATAATTTATATTTATAAAAATGTTATTATCTGAATGAAGACTCATTAACAATTTGTATAGATTGTAAATAGAAGTGTTTATTAATTATTGTAACTGTAAAGCCTACATGTATTGCATTTTTTTGTGTTATATTGTTTTGTATAATCTGTAGAGCCTGAATAAAGATGTGTGTATACAAGGTGGCCAGAAAAGGTGTGATTATCTTCAGGTAGCGTGGTTCTTTGATTAATTTTGTATAAAAAATCTAAATAAAAAAACATTGTATTCTTCTTCATAGCATCTCACGAGGCCGTTAAAATATTAAATGTGTTTCTGGAAATTAGTATTATTTTCTAAATATTTTGAAAAAATCAATAGAATTTACAACCAATTACATATTTGTAAAATTTTTAATGGTGAATGTACATTCACTAGAGATGGGGATATTTAATTGTCATAAATATCATTTTTGGGCAGAAGAAAATCCTCGGGCGGTTAGAAAAATGGGACTTCAGAGGAAATGTTTAGTAACCGTCTGGCTTGATATTCTAAATTTACGGGTAATTAGGCCTTTTATTATTCTTTATCGAAGATTAAATGCCTTAAATTATGTAAATATTTTGGAGGACGTTTTGGATAATGTTCCACTAAATTTAGTAAACAACATGCTGTACATGTATGATGGCGCTCCACCTCACACAGCAAGAATTTCAAGAGAATGGTTGGACGAACATTTTCAAAATAGATGGATTGGGTGCAATGGACCCATACTATGGCAAGTAAGGCCACCGGATACGAATGCACTTGATTTGTTCGTTTGGGGATTTTTAAAAGAAAAGGTTTATGCAACACCACCAGTGGACAATGTAGATGTCATGAATAAAATACGTGTTGCAGTGGAATTAATAACTGAATAGATGTTGCTCTGAGTAATTAATTCTATTTCACGATCTGCTTAGAAACGGATGGTTATCAATTCAAACATTTACTATAATCTTTCATTTCTGATGTATACTTCAAATTTGATATTTTTTCAAATTTGTTAAATTTATGATTATTATTAAATTAAACACTTGTTTGGTCCACTGTTGCCAAATTTATATTTCTTTAAATTGGCTCGTGAGGATTTATAAGTCATTATACAATATTTTTTTACTTAAATTTTCTGTTTAAAATTAATCAAAGGTTATCTCACCTTTTCTGGCGACCATGTATATATTTTGACTATTTTCAGCAAATACCATATTTATTGTTTTAATGTACATAAAGTTCGAAACTTCGAAACGGGGAAATCGACCAATTTTTTGTGTTTTTTCCCAACAAGTACGACCATTACTTCCCTCTGTGGTGTCTAATATAATCAAGTTATCAGCGAAAATCCATTAATATCATAAATTGTCATCAACAGTACATAAGGCTATGTGTAATGAATAAAATCCAAACTATAAGCAAAAGCCATAATGTGTGTATGTATTAAAACAGAATAGAAATGTTTTGTTTTTAGTTTTTTTTTTATTGATACAATTTTATAATCAATTCTATATAAAGCTTTTAAAAAGTCATTTTCACAATCTACAAGAAAAGATTAAATCCTCATCAAACTCTCACCACGCTCGATCACGAATATTTTGGGACTGTCTCCTCAGTTATGAACTTTATCAGGCTCGAAACATCTGTGAAAATTCCTGGATATTTCTCTCCGGGCTCTTTCCACGCGCACAGCCCAACCACTACGTTATTGGCCACCAATGGACTGCCAGCATGACCCTAAATAATAAAATAATGAACAGAAATAAATAAATCGCACGGTAAATGATAAGGGATAATTGTTTAAAGCGGAATATAAATTGCGATTTCGTTAACATTGCAAGAACACATAAATAATTTACGGTTAGAGAATTATTCAGTAATTATTATTTAAAAATGAAAAAGCTATCTTTCGAACATTATTCTTCTTTAATAATATATAATAACTAAAAAAGAAACGTTTTAAATTTCATACTTTAACATCAATATAATAAAATAAAACTTAATGTAATAAAATATGCCGGGACTTTTTCCATTCTATAATTATTTTCATATTTAAAGAAATGTGTGTGGAAGATAAACTAAACCATTCTTTAATATGTACAATATGGAAGATACATGATGTAATTACTAAGAATATGACCTATTTCCCTTGTTTTTATATATATATATATATAAAAAATAAGAAATTATTAAACTATTTAATAAATAATATGATTAAATTCCGCATGTCTTAAAATTACTTTTATATATAATACAATATTTTGCATCAACATAATACGTATTACCGCCCGCCATTAACTTTTTAGAGTACAGCTTTCCCATTTCTACAAAACCGTACTCTTAATTCAAAAGTGCAGCTTGTCGGTATTAAAGGGATAGGAAACCTCTTGGAAAGTTATAAATGGCAAGGGATATCAAGAGGCATTTGAAAGATTTTTTTGATGCTCGTTTATAAAAAAATATTAGTAAATAAACATTCACAAATTCATCTACTAAATTAAATTAAAATATTGTTGAATGCCTGTTTTGTGCTGTAGGCGTTCACTTTGTGGTACATCTTAAATACACTTGTAAATAAAACACTTTTCACTTTGTTTAACCACTGTATTAGTCACTTAATTATGTGACTATAGTTGTTGTATGTTTGCTATTTCTATCGACAGAATTAGTTTTTCTGTAATATAAGGTGGCTCGCAAGAATAATCGAAATAGTCATATTCCATGATAATTTCATATGTTCGCGTTTAAGAACGAACAAGAACTATAGGGTATTCCATTTAGACAATATTTCTAATATTTAAATATTTTTAGTTCATATTGTATTGAAAGTGGAAGAACACTCTGGAATGTTCCACCGAGCGCGCAACGGTAAACGTTGCGTCCTGGAAAGTTCTGGAAAATTTTAGAAATAAGCACACTATATAAGCGCGCTCTAGTAGCGAGATAGGCACGAACGTCCGAGTGCTCAACTTCTAGTTAAAAATAAATAGTGACAGTGTGATTTTAATAAATGTGTTAAGTGTACTGCAAATAAGTAAATATATATTGTTTTATTTATTTCCGACTCTGATTAATCCCGATTTCCTAATAATATTATAACTGTAAAAAATCCTGGATATTTCTCTCCAGGCCCAACCACAACGTTGCAGTGGTGGTACTGTTAAAAAATAATGTTAATTGAATTTAAAATATGTTTTAATTTTTGTTTAATTAGTATATTATTCTTCATTTTTATTATTGATATAACTTGATGACTAAATTGAACAATTACCTTGCATGAATCCGCGCTCTTCGCCGGTTCCGCGCAGAACATTCTCTCGGTGATGTAAATGAAATAACTCGCGTAGGCATTCTTACATTTGCCCATATTGGAGATCTCCATTTCGATCTGGCTCAACGATTCGGATTTTTCCAAATTTCCATCCTGAAATTTATTTAAATAATTATTACCCACAATTTTTAAATGAAAGAACAATTTTAGACGAATAATACTACAAAAGCACTCAGCGGTGATTTATAGCAAGAGTAAATAATATATTGAGCTTATAAATAGTGCACAAATTTGGGGGTTTATTTCTTCTTTAAGGGTGCGATTTAGACGAAGGAGATATCTATAAATATTGGCAATCACTAATTTGAGTTAGATTGCAATTGTGATCAATGAATAATATTGTATTATACATTAAAGTAATCTTAAAATAAGCAAGAATTTCATCAGATGAATTAAAAAATATTTTAATGTTTAGTTTGTGTGAAAAACAATGAAAATTGATCAAATTTATAGCAAATTTCACCCCCTTTGTCAAAAATTATCAACATATTAATATATTATCAATAGAGCTTTCAAAATTCCACTATCAAAACAATCATTCAATAATGAATTAAATTTAATAAGAAATATTGCTACAAAAAATGGTTTTCCTTATCATACAATTCAAAAATTAATTAATAAAGAATTCAGAAAGAAAGTACTTTTGAAATTTATCCAAAAATTAAAGAAAACAATAACAAATATTTTACTTTAATTTATTTTGTAGAAAAACGTTTATTTCCATTTTACTATACAGCTATCTCTTTCTACTAAACCGCAACCTTAAAGCTGTCTTATACCTGGAAATAGCATGGAAAATCACGTTTTTGCTAATTCCCTTTTCATCAAATTTATGAACAAGCATAAAAGTCGTATCAACTGAAAGATCCTATTAATGTAATGGGATTTTGTTGATGCTAAATACTTGCACAATGATTTTTGAGGATAAAATAGTATTTTAATTAATAAAATTCGACTCGATAAAAATAAATATAGGTTAGAAACGTCAATGTCGATAGCCACGACGGATAGAAAATGCAAAACAGAATTTAAAAAAATATATATATGATCTTTTCTTAAAAAGAAGTAGTATTTATTACAAGGAAGAATTTATGTGCAAATATAAATAAAATAAAACAATTAACTAATTTCAAAACAACATGCATTTATAATAGATATTCAAATAATCCTCAGTTTTCAACTAAACAACGCCCTAGTCTATTGAACAAAGAATTTATAACATTTGCTGGCTGTTTATTCGTGATAAGTGAAGAATCTGCAATTATTGGAGGCCTCAAAGAATTTAGTTTTGAATGGCGTCTTTTTTTAAATTTATTTCTAATATAACCCGATAAAAAGAAGCCGCACTATTCTTAATCAGGATTCCTCGCGGGGAAATGAATTGCTCCACCACGTCCAATCTAACGACTTGCTTGATTTAAATGAGTTCTTATATCGAGTACAAAATGTCCTGGACATCCGTTCTACTGATACCAAACCTCGCGAGATTTGTATCTTGCACTTAAATTGGAGTTTATATTTATTAGTCACAGAACTATTTCTTCCAAATCTGAATTATTTCGACAAGAGCCTGAAAAATATTATTTTAAATACCGGCAATTAAGTACAAAATTGAATGAGATTAATATTACCTTTAGTATATTCAGCTGCGATATTCACTGTAGTTTCGATTTTTTTTTATATTAAATTGCATTGTTGCAATTGTTGGAATTGATCTAACTTCAATTTGTACCGAAAATATGTTCCTAATTGTCCATAAATATATGAATCTATTATTATTTATACACTGGGTAACTGCAATTTTATTTAAATACATATTTTATATTTATTTATCGATATTTATCTATGGTTTTATTTAGTTCGCTCTATACTTATGTTATTTAATTCATAACATGAAGTGGAACCATTTAAGGTATTATTATTATTACTATTATTTATATATTTATTTATTATTGTTTACCTATTATTTGATAATTGATAATTGTTATATAAGGTTTCTTTTTACTCTAACTTGGTTTTCTTTTAATTTATAAGTTGGTATTTTGTATGCTCAATATATGTAAACATATTTTGAATGTAGAAATGGTGAATCCGTAAATAAATGAAATTAAAAAATAAACTGTTCCCAGCATAAAATATTTTAATAATGAAAACTCTTTCGTCATTCGTATAAATCGATTTCATTTTGTAATATCGTTTACCTAGTTATCAAATCTGACATATTTTCAATTGTCAATAAGCGCAGCAACATGAAAATCTAAATATTTTATTTTGACTTTCAGCAGCCTATATTTAGTTTTACGAATAGAAATCTTATTAATTACATTACTATTTGCATTAATATGCAAGTATTTGCCATCAATAAATCCCCAGTAATATTATTTTTCGATTGATTTGACTTTAATGCATGTGAATTAATTTGTTGAGCATGAAATTAAAAAAAAGTGAATTTTCATTCTATTTCCTTATTTTTAGATGTATGACCAACCACACGGTCTATCGTATAATTCAAGTAGTCAATTCACCTCATTGTAAATGGTACACTCTGTATATTAATTCATTCTATACTATATAAAATATTGCGAATATACAGATTTTAAGTCAATATCTTCAGATATTCATATCGAGTAAGAGTAATCTGTCCGGGGTTGGCTACAAAAGAGTTCATTTTCATATTTAATAGTTTACAAACATGGTACTGTGTCGAATTATCAGCCGTTATAAGTTTCATAGACAGTTTTACAATTATCATTATAACATTAAAGCATAACTTTCGTTTTACAGATTAAAATTGGATATAGTATTAACCAGGCTTGGTAATCGTCCAGTCATTAATTTAAGATAAGTATTGCCAATTCAGGACAGAACATTGATCACTCGAAATATTTCAACAATGATTGGCACATTTTGATGAAAAAAACTAAAATTAATTTGTGATGAAGTAATAATGAACAATTTAAGATAATTATATTGTTATTTTTTCCTTCTTTTGGGCTGTGGAAGGGGAAATCCACTTACGGACGGAGTGTGGGATTCCTTCCAGTTAGATGTTAACTGGAAGCTTACCCACTAAAACCCCTCCCACTTTACCGGCTTCGACTGCTAAGGTCATTTGCCGGTCTCAAGATTTATTTAATGCTCTGATTTATTTTCATGTGTGATACTGATATAAATTTGATGTCAGGCATTGCCCGTTTGTCCTTAAAACTAATAAAGTGCCCAGGCTGTAAAAAGACCCTGACACAGGAGCCCTACAGACAAAACAATTACACAAACTTAAAACTAAAATAAAACCTAAATGTAAAATAAATTAAAATAAACATAAACCTATACAATTAAAAACCTAAACCTAAAACACATTAAAACCTAAACCTAAGATATATTAAAACCTAAACCTAATATCACAGAAAGAAACGGCACTGAGGTTGTAAAAGGACTCTAAACGCCGAGACTATTAAAATCACCTAACCTAACACGACAAGATAAAAAGTGGTATTGAAGTAGTAAAGGGACTTCTATACCACTAGATCAAAAGGGCGACACAAAGAATAAATTATAATAAATTAACATAAAAAAAAAAAAACACAAACCCTAAATTCGCTTTAACATATCTATTTCACGAAGGAACTTTACAAGTTTTTCTACGGACCCTTTTTCATTATGTAAAATGTACGCCACATCACCACCCAACCTCAACCTATCTCGTTGAATTGCGTATTGTTATGGAATTTTATTTAAGCCATACAAATTTAACTTTCTATTGGCACAGCACTTGGATATCACTCTCCCAAACAAAAACTAAAACCTCTTCATCTTAGATTTGTTAACTTTCTATAGGTATGGTACTTGGAGATCACCCTCCTCAACCAAAACTAAAACTTCACTAGTGAAAATGGAAACATAGTTTCCGAAATATATCTAGTTTAATAAAAAAACAAGAAGGAAAATGGACAACTTTTTTATTTATTTTTATTTAAAATTATTAAAATTATATTTATTAAAATTTTAATAATAATAATATTAATAATTATTAAAATTTTATTTATTTAAAATTTTTATTTAAATAATTAAAATTTCCACAACCAACAACCAACACAAAGAAGATTAAAACCTGTTCGTTTTAGTGTTGGTTTGGGAGGGTGAAATCCAATGCCTATTGAAAGTTAAGTTCGGCTGGCATAAAATAAAATTCAATAATAATATAATTCTCTTAAATTCTTGAATATTACCACAACACAAATGAATTATTTACTTAACAAATGACAAATACTCACAACACCCCATCCAACAAGAGTAGCGGAACTTGACGCTTTCGGGGGATGCAGCGACGGTGGAAGATTGACTGGCTGAATTTTCGGCCCTAGTGGAAAATTAGTCTCCAGAAATCCAACGGCTATATCGAAATCCTTCCTGTTAGGCTGGTACCTCTTATGCGGTGTCAGGCTCTTCATTTCCCTGACGGTTCCTCCATCCCTCAACTGGTCGGTCCCGGCGCGGACATGCAGACGCAGCAGCCGCAAACTGTACATAAAACTTTGATTGGAAGAAGTTGTTAAGTAACTGTCGATTCTTTTTCAGTATGTCCACTACTTCTACAAAAATTATAACCAAACAAATGGAAAGAAAAGTAGAATTTATGAAAAAAGAAGTGTATATTTGTGATGATATTCGGTCCTAATCGAAAGCTTTAAATGTAATCAGATACAATTTTGTTTAATTTTTTTTTGATATTCGGTTCTAATCGAAAATGTTAAACTAAACTGGGTATAATATTTTTTTATAGCTGAGAGTATTTTCAATGCTCATGTTCGATACTTTTTACGTATCAAGCGTATGATATTAATGCCGTGTCATCGGCATAAAGGAGAGTATTTAATTGAAATTCACTTGGTTTGTTTTACTAATAAATTGTTTTATTTTCAACTAGTTTCGGCTTAATGCCATTTTCAAGAATGGTGTACAAAAGAGCAAAATTGATTATATATACTAGATGTCGGCATTTCAGGCAATAAGCGGAATTCCAACGGTCCTCGTTGTCATTAACCACGTTTTTTCCGGCCTTTTTGGCTTTACTTATTTCTAAACCCTCCCGATAATTCAAAACTAATCCCTTATTACCCAAATGCAACATTTTACAATCGCTTGAGCTGAAAAAGTGATTAGCCGCGATGCAATGTTTTACGAACCCCGTGGTCTGTTTATTATTTAGAATATCTTTCCTATGTTCTTTTAATCGCGTTTCAAAAGACCTGCCCGTTTGTCCTATATATATTGCATCACAGTCATCACATTTCAACTCATATATTCCGCTTTTTTTATTGTGACTATTGTCTGTTTTAATTTTATTATTCACTAATATTTTCCCTAAGTTAACAGAATTAGTCAAAATTATGTTATTGTCCTTTCCCTTAACTGTTTTTTTAATTTTCTGTGAGAGGTTATTGACGTATTCTAATCTATTCCAGTAGGTTTTCTCTATTTTTGTCACATTACAAAAATACTTCCGCAATTGTTTTTGTTTTTTTCTTTTTAATCATTTGATCAACTAATGCCTGTTTATAACCGTTATTTTTTGCTATAGTTTTAATTGTGTTTAGTTCGATTTGATAATCTATTTTACTAAGTGGAATATTAATTAATCTGTGTATAAATAAATTAAAAGTACTATATTTAATTTGGTTGTGTGTGTTTGAGTTTATAGGTATTATTGTATCCGTACATGTTTCTTTTCTAAATATTTTATATGTTAGTGTATTGTTGGATGATTTCGTAATCGTTAAATCTAAGAAGTTAACACTATTGTTATGTTCCTTTTCTATTAGTCAAATACAATTTGACTATTTAATGAATTTAAATATTTTGTAAAAATTTCTAACTGTCTTATTGACCCTGTCCATATGCAGAAAATATCATCTACATATCTCTTCCAAAATTTAATATGTTTGCTTTCTGGTTGTTTTAGTAAATTATTTTCGAAATCATCCATAAAGATTTCTGACATTAAAGGGGACAACGGTGATCCCATTGGTAGTCCATCTGATTGAATATATATATATATCCCCATTGAACTCAAAGTAGCATTGATTAATGCAAATGTCTATTAAACATTTTAATTCCTTTTTATGTGATTCTAGATGTTTTACCAAGTGATCAACGAGAAACAAGTTAACGATATAAAAGAGAGGGTAAGCAGTTTTGTCGATGTGTTTGGGATCAGAGTGGTATATGTCGTGTACTAGAAGATTGTAGAGGAGCGGTGATAAGGAGGAACCTTGGGGTAGACCTTTTTCGGGAATATAGGTTTTGGAGAAGGACTGACGTATTTTAACTTGAAAGGATTGTTTAGGAAGCAGTCGAGGAGATTAATCAAGTCTGGTGGGTTATACAGCGAGTTGCATTTGTATAGCAAGCCTCGATACCAAACAGAGTCAATAGTCTTTTAATAATTAAAAATAAGATGGCGGAACGTTTGTCCTCGAGACTTGCTGTCTGACAGTTTAATGTGAGGATGGATTGAGGTAAAGGAGTGGATCGATGTTCAAGGAAACCGAACTGATAAGGAGGGATAACGTGGGAGATGATTTTTATAAGTTTTTTTTTAATTATGTTTGATCTAAGGAGTTATAAGCATGTTTGTGAATGCAGCTGATTATGCCTCTTTTCCATTGTGTTGGGAATTTTTGGGTAGAATATATGTGATTAAATATTTGAATAATATAAGTATGGATATTATTGGAAAGGGATTCTAGAAAAAGTCTGGCAATGTTGTTATAACCAGGAGCTGTGTTTTTTTTTCTTTGCGAAGGTTTGCAAAATAATCTTCTTCCTCAATCTCGTCATCTGGAGTGTAAGGGGGTTTGTTAGATTTGAAGGACATATACCAGAAATTAACAAGTGTCATGAAATTACTGTCATATTCTATATTGTCGGCAAAAGTGTTAGAGTCTTGAAAGTACGTTGCGAAACTGTTTGTCAATTCAGAGTCGTCCTTTACTGTCTTGTTAGTCGCCGGGTTTGTAATCCTCTGAATAAAGTCTGCCTTCCTTTATTGACTTAGTTTTTTTTGCCAGTATTTTTTCCATGAACCCTACACCCATATGGGTAGAAAGGATATATATATATTTTCCATGAAGGTTATTTATATGCTCAGATGACTTCATCCAGTGGTCGCTTTTGTACTGAAGGATAAGTTTGTGGATATCTTTGTTTACTTTATTAAATGTATGTTTGTGTCATCATAGGTTAGTCTAAAGTCTCGGAATAATTGTCATATATGTTTTAATAAACGCAGTATATATTTGGGAATAGGGTATTCGAAGGGTTTCTTTGTGATTATTGGGGAGTTTGATTGAATGGAATTAAATAAGGTATTAGTAGAGGCTGATAAGGTGCACGGAAGAATTGATGGATTTACAGGAATAAATTCTGTTAGTTCGTCCGTCACTTTTGACATGTCACAGTTTTTGTAGTCAGTTATTGTCTAAGGAGGGGAAGGGATTGTGACATCAATGTTAAGATTGAATTGAATTTACAAATGGTCTAAATATAAATCGGGGATGAGTTTGATATTTTGAATCAATAATATGTGTTACCATTTTTTAATTTTTCTTAGCGAAAATAATTGTTTATTTAATTAATTGTTGGTGGAGCAAAAATATAACACGACGCTTTATAAAAAATATACAAAATCGTGTAAAAATAAATAAAATGTCAAGAATATAGATGGTGTTAACAGAATTACGAGATTCATTGTTGCTTTTTTACTTTCTCCCACTATCCGAGCATCGGAAGGAAAAATTGAGAAAATGCAAAAAATGTATATGAAGTAAACAAGATGCAATAGTACAAGAATACTTTATAACCAAGATTGGTTAAAATAACTAGCATGTAATAATACTTCTGATGATATAAGATAATAGGTCTTAATATTATGAAATAAAAAAATAAAAAAACATACTCAAATGTACACGATGCTGAAGTTAGGACAGTGTTGGAACTAATCAGAACACCACTGCAAACATGGCCCCTTGGGGATTCGATGGTAACATGATAGGGATGTTCTTCGATCGTCGTCAGTGTTGCTGAAGCTAAAAGAAAATTAAAAGCAAATTAGCACTGACATAATTTTTATTTTTAGGCTGAAAGACTGAATGTCGATAGCCAGTTTGCAGAATATTCTTAATTTTAATTTACGTTGTTTATAAATATATGTACATACATATATTAATATAATTCATATATTAGTATTTACAGTATTCTATAAATAAAGATGGTTTCTCAATCTCTCTCTAAATATATATATATATATATATATATATTTAATTGAAAGGATATTTAAATAAATAGATAATTTTGTTTGTATAACACACTGTATATTTATAAATACAGCTGCAGTTTCTGAAATGCAAACTGGCTTTCGGTCGAAATATTTTCAGTTTCGGCAAATAAGAAACTGCAGTTGTATATTGTATATATGAATATACAGTGTGTAATACAAACAAAGTTATTTATTTATTTAAAAATCCTTTAAATTAAATTAACGTGTGTAACGATTTGAAATATCAAGAATTTAATATATATTTTTTTATAAATTTTCTGTATTGAATTTAATTTAAACAACTGCAACGCACTTTTTTATTTATTTAAATATCCTTTAAATTAAATTAACGTGTATAACGATTTGAAGTATCAAGAATTTAATATATATTTTTTTATAAATTTTCTTTATTGAATTTAATTTAAACAACTGTAACAATAAATTGATTCAATTTCCAGTATTATTAATTTGAAAATTAATTTTCATAATCGGATATTTAAATTACGCACTTTGACCCACCCAAACAACAACAACAAAAATTACAAAATAAGCGAAAATTCTTACCAAACACAGACAAGGTCGAAATCAAACAGACGAAACGGAGCATAATGGACGAATGGCTGGAAAATGTGAAGCGTTCGATTTATATTATCGCACCGTGAAATGATAAATCGGTTTGTTTTCTCATTTAGTAACGACACCGAGTACGATTTATGTGTAATAGTCAACAATAACACTGATCGTTTTAATTGGATGATTTCTTGAAATAATTTTGTTGGAATTTTTCATTTCACAGTAAAGACTTTTAAAAGAAAGAAAAAAAAAATGATATGCTGATTTTAAGAAAATATTGTTTGTGCTTGTTATTTATGATTCTAATTAAAGATATATACAGCGTAAAACAAACGATTTGAATTATTTAAATGACACACGCTATATCTTTATGCTATTTCAACAAGTTAAAGAATAAAATTAAATGTTTAATTACAAAATATATAAATAGAAGGCAGAAAGACCGATGATCGATAGCCATTTTCTGAGGCTTAACTAGAGGCTTATGATTGTAATGTAAATATTGTAATGTAATTTAACGTATTTCTCAGAAATATAGATTTTATATATATATATATATATATATATATATATATATATAAAAGATTATTTACTCACTTGGTCACTGTTATTTAAATATATTAAATAAAAATGATTTGAAAATAATTAATAAATTATTCTCACATTTAGCTCTGTGAATTTTGACTTACGTTACGTAAGTACGTTATGAAACAGCACGTGTACATTATGCAATTCAATGTCCGGTGTAGGTATTTGGCCGGGAAGTAGTTGTTTTAATGTGCATTTATTTAACGTACTTACGTAACGTAAGTCAAAAGTCACAGAGCTAAATGTGAGAATAATTTATTAAATATTTTCAAATCATTTTAATTTAATATATTAAATTAAAAATACTTCGTTTGTTACACTATTTGTTATTATTTACTGAAATAATAGCATTTAAAATGTTATAATATTTATATATTATATATACAAATATCTTTATTCAAGGGACTTTTACATTATATTAAGTACAGTATTGTATAGTATAATACGGTATATTATTTGAGGTTGTCCTTTTATAGGCTATCGATCCGAGGTCTTTCTGCCTATTTACTGAAATTGTTCTTTATTTATTTATATAGATAGCAATAATTTTAGGATTTTATATTCAGATAATAAATTTAAACCTCAGAGAGGACTTAGAAATAAATAAATCAATAAAATGCGGAAAAAATGATGTTTAATGACAACGAGGAGATTTGGACTTCCCAAATTTTGAAATCCCTTATTAGCTGATTATATATAAGCTAGTCGGTCCTTCTGTAATCCGCTCTTAATAATGTTGTAAAAAGCGAAACTAGTTGAGTAAATAATAACAAATAGTGAAAGAAAAGAAGTGTTTTTTTTTTAATTTAACCTTTAATTATATTTTCCATAATGTTTCACCAAGTGATGTGAGAAAGTTATTCAAGAAAAATAAAGTTGAAGAATTTAAAAATATTTTACGTATTTTTGTAAAACTAAGAGAAACTTAGCTTGTCATTATTAAAACCAAAAGTGATTAAAAATTACAATTTTGTTGACGAAACTTTTTGTATTGTTATTTTAATTGTTAGTTTTAGAAAAATAAATATTTTAATTTTACAATTTTTAATAATCTTAGAAATGTTGATATGAATTTCTTGAAATTAATTGAACGATATTTGTTTTTTCGTGAAATGCATTTTCTGTGAAATAAATTTACAGGAAAAATCTTTAATTAGTATAAAAGCATACGCAAACATGTTGTTGAAATCGAAATTTAATTTCGCGTTGTAATGGTTGGGAATTTAGAATTCACTTAATTTCATACACGACACGTGCGTGTAGTAAGCTCTATGAAAAAAAAAAGATTCATTACTTTGGTGGATGTGTTTTTTTTTTCGGATTTGTAACTTTCTTAAACAGGATAAAAAGGGAAAGACAAAATATAATCAAAACACAACAATAAGATATCAAGGAGGTGATTTATTTTCGGTTTTTTAATTGCAACAAATGAACATTTGACATCTTAAAAGAAAAAAAAAATACATTTTTGGGGAGACGCAATTCAACTCATCGTGTATATACAAACCGATATTTCCGATGTATCGATTTTCGTTAGAATTTAACTTGTAAATTTGGCCCATGTTTATAAATAAATTACTCAATAACTATTAACGTTATTATGTTGAGATTTTGTATTTCTGGGTTCTGAAGTATGGAGAACATGATGGTCTATTTAGTTTCGTTAATATTGTAAGTTGAAAAATACCCCCCGCGCGTACTCGTGTCCGCGAATGCGTCATTCGGCAACACTGTGCGCCGCACCGTGTGACGAAATCCTTCGCGAGCGGGCACGGGGGTAAGATTGATACGAAAAATAAAACTAAAAATTTAAACAATCTGCTAATACCCCCTCATTCTACATACATTAAAACCTAGGATTTTAGGTTATTGTAACGATTACATAAATAACAATCCCGCAATTAATTCGTGAAGTTGAACAATTTGAAATGAGTAGAAAATGGCGAAGAAACAAACAAATTTATATTACAGTTATTATAAGAGAAAATGATCTTAATATTTTATTTGAATGAGTGTAAATATTACTTAAAAATGCCGCAATTTTTTTGAAGTATATTTTAAATTGATAGCAATATTAACTAACTAAACATCTTTATTCAAATGTGTATATGTACGTACAACAATATATATAATTAGAATTATATTATGCAGATGAATCGGCTATCGACCGAAGATCTTTCAAGGTCTAGAAATTTTATTTTTTCTGTAATTTTCAATTTTATAAATAATTTTACCACTTTAGAAAGGTTCAAATCTTTTTTGAGGGAATGGCTTGACTTGCCCCTTGTCATTGCGGAAACCCAGACCTCACCTCCGATCGTCGTAGCATCTCGAGCCTACTATCACGATCCCCCTTTTCTTTATGCTAAAACCTACTTCTGGCTCTTAAATACAACCGAATACAAAATAAAGAAACAAACAAAAAAATAAAACATTACATCAAATGAAAAACTACGTACAAACACGGCACGACTTATTACAGCGTTTTCAGTAAACTTTCATTTAAAGAAAGTGGCATATTTTTACATTCATTTGCGAAATTAAGTAATGTCTATTAATCATAGTAATTTTCAAAATCACTTTAGACTTATAAGTAAGGCAGCATATTGTACTTATAGGTCTAAAGTCTTCAAAGGAAATCGGTTTATTAATTTTTGAAATAGGTCTTATATCCAGTTTCCACTGATTGAGAAAAATTGACTGTTCAATGCAAAAATTAACAATGTGTCAATTTGCAAAAAGATTTTAAAAAGAGTGCTTAAACAGCAAATTGTAAACTTTCTTGAAAACAATAATTTGTTACCATAAAATCAATCTGGTTTCAGAGCTGACGTATGATCCGAATGTTTTGGAAATAAATTCAGACGCTGGACATTTCTATAAAAATAGTTTCATATTTGCAACAAACTTTTAAACAATCTTTCTTAACCATCCTTATTGTACAACAAAATTTAAATAATCGACAAGGGACCGTTATTTCCGATTTGTCCATTATTATTATGTCGTATATTATTCTTTGGACGACCAAATCAACTTGTTGACGAAATGCACTCGTCTCAACGAGCGGCAACATCTCGGAATTCTCTCTAATTGAGCCTCTGTGTATTTTGGATCTTTCCTCCTTTTCCGGAAGACAATATTCTTACTCGACCCTAAACGTGCTTTTTCCAACATTAAATCTTCTGGCCAGTTTTTGCTGTGACGTTCCAATTTTGTGTTTAGCTGCCTCAATTAATCTAGTTTCTCTTAATTGATTCAAAACCCGTGGCCGACTGCTTTTAGGCTAGTTTATACATGGTATCCCTTCTTCATATTCTTTGATTGTGCAATAAATTATAGTTTTGCTTGTCTTTTAAACTCGATAAATATTGGTAATGTCTCGTTTCGACATTCGCCCAACCAGATTATACCTCAACGAAAATCATTTTGTGAAGCAGAAACCAAAAAATTTTGCACTGTTTATTTAGAATACATGAAGGGTGATATTTTATTTCCATGCCCTGGTTTATTACATGCATTTTTGTCACTCAATCCGACCAATGCATTTTTTCGCAAAACATTCGGACCATACGTTAAATGCAGTTGTACCACAGCATCATTGAATATCCTAGATAATATGTTTATCGCAAACAACAAAAATCTTAATATTATATATATACAGGGTCCTGCATTATAGCTCCAGTCTTCGATAGCTCAGTTACTAATTAAGTTAGGACTTTGCAATTTTAAAAACTTTACTTGGGTCGTAGAACGTACTTCAGGAAAATATTTTTCATTATACAGAATGCCCCAAAAAAAAGTTACGGCATGAGGATATATTTTTTTAAATTGCTTTATATACATTTTGTTTATTATTTAGTAGCCTTTTATGATTATCTACATATCTCTAAAATTTTATTGAAATCAGTTCAGTAATATCAACCAAAAAAAAAAAGTAGAAGACATGTTTTTTTTTCGCCATTGATTAAAAAAAAAAAATAGAATCTTATGAATAAAATTATACAGGGTACTTATTAAATAAGGTATAACAATCCTAAAAGTAAAATTTTATTGATATGAATTATGCAGGGTGTCCAAAATTTTGTGTCAAACTTTTCAAATTTGAATGTATTTTATTTTTCTTATTTTAAATTGGAACCCCTGTATATTTTTATAGCATTCCACGCAGAATTAAAAAAAAACAAATATTTTTCTTCATTACAACCTTACCTAAATTACTAACATATTAAAAGTTATTGGCATAAAAACAGTTGTTTCGACCAATTCAATAGGCATTTTGATAAAAATCGAAGATTGCTTTGTAAAAAACATTTTATTGACAGACATGTTTTTTAATTGCAATTATTATAACGACAGTTTTAAAGGTTTCTCAGATCTTTGTCTAAATTACATATTATAAAATTATTAAGCTTTGTATAAAACATAGTTGTAGTTATAACATTAAAAGAATTGAAGACAAATATTTCTGAAATAAATTATATACTAAAACTTATGTTTGACATGTTTTCAATTGTTTTGGAAGCACAAATGAAGACGAACATGAAATTACCTTGCCAGTCTTTGTAATAGGTCGAGTGCAATATTTTGAAATGCGTCTTTGTTTGTTTGCTGCATGTTTTCTTGTGTAGTTGATGGTGAAAACGAGTTCTTTCCGTATTTTAGAACTACGAGAATCATTCATATAAGTTCATCTCGATTGAATTCGTTGTCAAAAAAAATATTGTTTATAAAAAGCTTAAGCAAACAATTATTTATTCTTTTAATATTACTAAAGCTAACGTAAATTCATGTTACTTTGACAGTTGAAGTTTACAATATAAAAAAATGTTTTTCAAAGCAACCTTCGATTTTTATTCATCAAAATGGCTATTTAAAAATAGTCGAGAAAAACAGTTTTTTTTGCCAATAACTTTTAATCTTATATGAAATGAGGTAGGGTTGATAGGAAGAATTGTTTGTTTTTTAATTCGACATAGATTGATGTAAAAATATACAGGGGTTTCAATTTAAAATAAGAAAAATAAAATATATTCAACTTTGAAAAGCTTGACACTATTTTTTTTTACACGGGTCTACATTAGGACCACTTTTAATGTATACACGTCAACCAAGCCAATAGTTTAAAATGTTCTACTATCAATGCGTACGCCGACTATGTTGCCTAAAAATTAGGTGCGCGAAGTTAATCCCAGCTCCGCGCTCCGCTAGCATGTGTAAGCTTATTAGGAACTCTCATTTATATAAATGTAATTTTACGGAGACTCGCAACATGAAAAAGAATATATCTCAAAATTATTCGGATAATTGAAAAATGCTTTGTTCTGATGTGAACCACACATCGAACCTATATGAACTGTGCTTTTGCGAGATTCGCTAAATTCAAATTCATGTTTTGAAATTAGATAATTTTGATAATTTTTAATTCATAAACTGTTCAATATATTAAAGTAGTTGTTTATTAATTTGAAGCGCACCTGTTTTAATTTAAATACAAAATATTGCAAACATATTTTTCCAGCCGTTACAAAGATATAATTTTTTATTAATGTATCGGTTTTCGTTCGAATTTGACTTCTAAAATTTGTTTATGAATTAAATATTCAATAACTATTAACGTTATTATGTTGAGATTTTGTATTTCTGGTTTCCGAAGTATGGAGAACATGATGGTGTACTTAGTTCTGTTAATTTTGAAAGTTGAAAAATATTTTTTATCTGATTTATAAAAGAAAATGTGTTTAATACTAATAATATTCATGTGTAATGTTTTTCGATAAAATAAATATTATCGGAAAAACACTGTAAATAAAATGCCATTTCGAGTTTGCAAATATTAACCAAAAGCTTTTCAGGTCTTCAGGAATTCTTAAGAAGCTTAACTATCTATATTCCTTTAGCAATTTTCGCTATAGAGACGACACACCTTAAAATATTTGATTTTTCCACGACCACAGTAAATTCCCAATATCTGTTATATGGGAAAAGGAAAAAAAAAAATAATAATTTGGTCCTCAATAAATTAACCATTTTTTTAAGAAAATATTTCTTAGTTGTAACACAGAAATTTCACGTTATGCTTACGTGAAATTTCTGTGTTACAACTAAAAAACTCAATAACCTTGCGTTATTTCTCGTTTTCCTGAATAATATTACCACAATAGGGATTAAAAGATAAGGATAATTATTCATATTTATTTAATTCATACTTAAAAATATTATGATGAAAAAAAAAAAAACAACACATCTTGTGTATAATAATAAGCGGGTAAATCAATTTCAACTTCACAATATTTGTAGTCTACAGAAACAATATATAAATTGAAGTAGGAATGAATTTTTTAAAAAATGGAAGAGTTTCCACATGTAACAATCATCATATTGTTATAAACAATAGACTGTTTTCTTTTTCAGTATATAAACAAACATCTTTATTCAGACAGTAGAATTACAATTCTTTACAATTATTTATATTTACAATACATATTGATGGGTTAGTAGTCTGTCATCTTAAGAATTATTCGTTGCATGCACTAGTGTAGAATATTTTACACTTTCTGCACTGCAATTTCTGCAATTGTAAACCTTTTAGGTAAAATCATAAACTTGCACTAAGTCCGCCCAAGTATAATAAAACAATAAAATAGGTACTATGGTCTGCTAATTGATTTTGTTTCTTGATCACTATAATTTCCAATTGCACGAAGTTACCAAATTGTTTTATTATTTTTTGCATCACAATTAATTTTAGTATAGGGTTAAGAAGTAAAAAGCCAATTGTTTATAACAATTTCATAATTAAATAATCGATGGTTGAGGTTTTTACTTGATGAAACGCCATGATCCACTATTTGCAAATAAAACAACAGGTTTATTAAGTTTTACAAAATTTATTATAGAGACATTGTTAAAATTGTAGGAGAGATTTTTTTTAAATGTTATTTCTTTTAATGTAAATATTTTTATTATCTATAATTATTCTTTAAAACAAAACACGCGATAATAAATTAAAGGTAGGGCGTATATAAGGAGGGAGCAAAGAAAAAAATATGTAGTGGGGCCAGACTGTGTTACTGTGTACAAACGCATGCTGTAATCAACTCAAGATATGATTGCAAGGTCAAAAAGTTACGGACAAAATAAATAATCGTTTTTCATTATTAAATGCGGTTGTATGATGCTGTATATTTTTTATTTACATTCCTGAATATTTTATTTATTCCCATACAAAATATATATTTACTGATGAATAATTAATTGTTATATCAATTTTTGTAGTCAAATTAGAATTTTTGGAATAATATTTGAGAATAAATAATTGAATTTTAAAGTACTAATTTACTCGGCGAGGGACGCATACAATGTGCGGATTTATCTATTCAGAAGAATAAAAAATATGGACTCGGCGTGCCAAAAAAAGAGGATTGATTTAAGGGATTGCCGGGCAGAGTTGTACTGATGAGGATGAATCCCGAAACACGTGTCTACATTTAGCCTTGTAATTATTATCTATGGTTTCCTTTCATAGAATAATTTCGTCTCAAACCGTTGCAATTCGCAGTAGTACTGCTATGTAACTAACAAATATCTATTGTGTAATCCAATGTCCGAGGTAAATGCTCGGGACGTAGTTGTTTCAATAGATATATGTCAAAAAGTAAGTAATTTTGCAGTTGGATATAGTAATTGATCGAATTATATTGATCATTGCCAGAAATAGTCCTTGTTTAATTTCATTTTAATTTAAATAAATGCCAATGTGTGAATTATCTCTGTTTTATTTTATTTAAGTTATCAAAAATATTGCGTAATTGATTTTTAAAATGTTGAAGATGGCAGAAAAACTAAGTAGTTTTTATTAAATTTGATTTTGTTCTCATTGATCACTTGATGAAAAATTCTAATTAATATTGAATTAGAAATTGAAGGCACTTGGTTCGTTTCACTTATTTTTTAAAAATAATACTTTATACTTGATAGATACAAAAATGTAAATACATATTCATATTATTAAATCCAAAAGTATGGCTCTTTTCAAACGATTATTTGCATTTTACTATATATCTATCTCTTTCTAATAAACCGCAACCTTGATATTTCAAAGCAATCTGCAATATTACAACGATGACATATTTTGCGCTGTATGGGCTTGAACAAAATTGCAGGACACCATATTTAACTACTTTATGTGCTTTTTTTACCACGACAGTATGCATGTTAACATTTGAAAATTGAAATTGTTTAATTTTATGAAATTGAGATAATTCAGGTGTTACCAATGATCTGTGATTGAACAATCTGTATGATTCTCCATTGCTTCTAATTTTAAAACTTTATTTTGAATTGAAAGTAAGTTACAATGTAATAAAGAAAGTGTACTATTAGAATTTGTAATATTATTTTTTAATTGCTATTTAGGTGAATCATCCACAAACTATATTTTTTAGTCGCAATCAATAGGGACAATTCCTACGACATATAACATGTTCAGTATATATTAATCTTCTTTTTAAGTAGGTTGTGGAGACTGTTTATTAATTCAATTAAAATTATTGTTCTTTCTTCTACTTTTTATTACACTTATACAGAGCGCTCACAATCAAACGAACAAATTCATTTAAATCGATCATGATTATTTTCGAAAGAAATGCTCAGACCGGTCGATTGGTATTTTCAGTTGCGCATCTTTTTCACTAAAAATTGTATAAGCAGGTAATCCCATAAACAAATATCTTTATATCTTTATTAACGGAATCTCCAATTTAATCATACATTTGTAGAAAAAGTATAACAATAGAACAAAGATATACAAACATAGTGTTATGCGTCTACAGTAAATACCGAGTATAAAAATTAATAAATAAATTCATAAACAAATAAGATAACTTTTTTAATAATTAGAGGTTATAACATAGATTTCACATACAATTACTAATTGCAATAGCAGAGAATCACCATAGACAAAATCTCGAATAATAATCTATACCAAAAATGTACAACGAATATTAAATAATTAATGGTTTTAATATTTAGACATTGGTAGTTCATATTGTATGAAATAAATATGAATAGATTATTAAAAGTCAACCAATAAAACACAGATTAGATTGAATAACTTTAAATTATCGATTAGTTTCGGGTTATTAGCCCATTTTCAAGAGAATTTTAATTTTTTTATTTCGTAGAATATTAAATAATACAGAGTAAACAATCCAATTTAAGCACTTAATGAATCTGATCAGGTCATTCACCTTTATAGGTGAGAGATCTACCAGCTCTTTAGCATTGTACAAACCGAGGTACTTAATTCTTTCCCCTTCAAGAGTAGGACATTGTCTTTAGATAGTGAAGTACTGCTTTTTCCTCTTCCTCGTTCAGGCATTCACTGCATTCATGTGAACTAACACAAAATCCTTTACATTACAATTTATACATTAATATATTGTGCTGTACTCGGTCAAAAGCTTTGGAGAAATTTGTATAAATGGAGCCCACCTTCCTCCAAAGCATTACTAATTCATAATTGATAACATTAGTTAGTAGTTTTTGACCTCCGTTTAAGAAAACCATGCTGCTCGTTGATAATATACTGTGAGCACATGCACTTTAAATGATCACATGCAAGTTTATCTAAAATTTTAGGAATTGAAGATTGAATTGCAATCCCGCGGTAATTGGATATCTCTGATCTACTCCCGCTTTTAAAATTGGGTACAATATAACTGTGTTTGCACACAGTTGAAATGAGATATATATATATATATATATATATATATATAGACCCATATATAAAAAATACGGGGAATACCATCGGGGCCCGAACTGTTACTCTCTCGAAGTGAACATATCGAATTAATATATCTTCAAGTGAAAATTTATGACTATTATTAAACAAATGTCATATGGTGACATCGACATATGGTGACATCTAAAAATTTCGCGTAATCATTGATGCTGTGTTGTCGCACATAATTTTATTTAAACATATATATAAAACATTAAATTCTCGTCTAGTTTCCAGTAAAGAGAATAAAAAATGTTTTATTTATATCTCTGTGGTTATATAAATCAAAAAAATATACGAAAATACGAAAAATATTTAAAAATATTTTAATAAAAAGAAATTAATTAATTAAATTAAATAAAATATTAAATTCTTCAAAAATTAATAAATTCATTTAATATTTTTTTTTTTTCTAAAACGTTAAAATACATACAATTATAACCACAGTAAAATAAATAAAACAAATATTAAATTAACCCCAAACTTTGGGAATTCAAACATATTTTATTGTATTTTTAGTATTTTTATATAAGAAGTAATGTTTACTTCATAGTGATAGTATGAAAGTCAAAATTACTGACACTTGTTGACAATTTTGATGAATTTTGATACTTTGTGCCTTTAGACATTTATCGTTACACAAACCTCCCCCTCTCCAAAAATAATAATAATAATAAATAAATTTAAAAAATCATTGAAATTAGTTACGGCTTTTGTAAAAAAATGTTAATTTTTAAAATTTACAGAAAGAGTTTAAACTTCCAACAACAGCCAACATTTAAAACGACCAAAAAAATATGTAATTTTCAACAGAAAATTCAAAATTTATTAAAAAGAAATTAAATTTTCGAAAAATGGAAAAAATTAGTGAATATTTTTTATACATAATTTGATTATTTTTCATTCATTACTGTCATTTATATAATTTTCAACTTTTTTGGTATTCAACATTGTATGTCATTTTTTAAAATTTTTGGTTTTTGACAATTCGTCATTTTCTGTCAATTTTTGGGAGATTTCACTTTTTTGACATTTCTTCATCTTTTGTAATTTTTGAAAATTTCAACATTTTTTGTAATTTCGTCGTTTTTAACAAATTTTGTGTCGATTTAGAATCTTGCATAAATATTTAAAATTCTCAAAAAAGTGAAATTCTCAGAAAATGTTACATTTTTAAGAAATTGAACAATTTTAAATGAAATAACATTTTGTTAAATAATAAAAACACAAATGTTGAAAAAATAATACATTTATTTTTAAATTTAACATTTGATATTTTTGACAATTCATTTCTTTTGCTTTTTTGGTAATTTTAATGGCCATCGTTAATAAAGCATTATTATTGTTACTATTATTTTCACTTCTAAAAGCAGACATTCCATGGTCGACGATAGTTCATTTGACATTTTCAATGTTTTGACAATTAATTTTTTAACATAATCTGCATAATCGATATTTTTTAATTTTAAAGTTTTACAGTTTTGACATTTTTTTTCTAATTAATCAATTGTTAATTTAAAAAGTTGAACATTGTATTATTCAATATTTATCATAAATAATATAAACCTCACCTTTATTATATAAATATATTATTGACAAATGGTATTTATTAAGCTGTAACTGGAAATATCATATTTGAAGATAAATAAAAAACGTAACTGTTTTAAAATTAATTTACTGAAAGCGCAGAAATGGTTTTAGTTTGTATTGCTTATACAGGATAGGAAGGAGACACATAAAATTCCGCGTTTTCCGTAGTCTGACTCGCGTCGAGTCGAAAATCCGCATTCGCCGAGTCTGATTGATTTGCGAAGGCAGCGAACACTGGCAACTTTGTAAGCAGACTCGGGCCTTTTAAGTGAGAGGGAATGATTAAGAGTTCTGTTTGTTTCACTTTCGGTGACCAATTGACTACAGACCCATCTTTTAGCAGAAACATTTTCCGGGGAAACAATTGTGCATTGGGTTGCGTATCTAGTAATTTTTCAATCAACGATTATATTCAGGCACCGGAGCACTTTGAGAGTTATATGAATTTGAAGATAGCTCAGCACATTCTTTAGCCGAATTACTTGTTGTACCATTAAAATGTATTTCCTCGGGAAAACCATTAGTTTTGCGACATGTATTTACATGGTTCCAGGAGACATTACATTGGAATTAGCTTTAATTTGATATCGAATAGTGTCAATGTATTTTTTTATATAACTTACTATTCAGTTCCTTGCACTATTTTCTCAATTTTCTAAATAATTCATAATTCACCACTACCGGTAGCCTTGTAACTATGATGCGACTGTTTTTTTTATAAAAATTAATGTTATTAAACCATTTGGGATGAGTGGTTTTGACAATAAATTTATGAGGTATAAATTGTTCAAATACTTAATTTAAGACATTATAAAATAATTCGACTTTATGAGTAACATGAGATAGTGTAAATAATTCGTCCCAATCAACAGTACCTAGATATTATTAATCGCTACATAGTCTGCTGATTTAAAATCATATGACCATCCTGCATTGAAATTAACAAATAATGCATTACTATCTGGTATTTGAATCGAAAGTGGAATATGATGACGGCTGGCTTCGCGTAAAATATTATTAACGCACATTTAAGCCATTGATGTTGGAAAACATGAAATCCTCTGCTATTTGGTATTTGATTGACTTGATAAATGCCATGATAGGCAAAAAATGTTAGCTAATTCTCTAGCTGCAACACTTTTATTATTTATAAAACATTTATATAACATCCCAAATTGCATCAGGTAGGTTATAATTCCCACAAAATAGAAATTTACGCATAGAATTGGAGCTGCAGATAATATCTACTTCATCAGCATGTGATGAGTAAATTGAGTTATGGGAAGTAGGAGGAATATACTTTGAGCGAATTGCATACTTATCATATGCTTTAATGAATAAATATTATTTATATCGTCACTACTATTTAATAAAATATTGTTTATTCCCCGTTTGATTGCCATTAATACCCCACCAACTTTACTTATACAACTATTTAACGCAGTTCTGCCTCTACGAAGTATGTCGAAATCAATTAATCTAAATTCCTTATCATCGACAGTATTATCAAGCCAAGTTTCTACGAGAACAAAAACGCCATAAACACTAACATTAATCATAATAAATGAAAGACAACGCAAGCGCCATCTTTGGCCTAATTTCATGTGGCATCGTTAACAATTTGGGTCTACAACGTAGACGACTGAGAATCATTGTATCATCCACTAAAGGGAGGCAAGAACTTGTCCTGTTTATTAGAACACTACCGGTAGCCTTAAAACTACGATGCGCCTGTTTTTTTTATTAAACTAACATTAATATTTAATAAAATCGAATTCATTTTCCCCTTCATCCCGCAAACATTTTGGAAGTATACTGTTAGTTTTTTTATTAGCCTATGACAACTAAATTATAGCCGGATTACTATTTACATATTTAATTGTTAAATTAATTTCTCCTTTCGACTTTCTTTCGAGTAGTTCCGTTCTTAACGTCTTCAAATAGTCCTTTTGTAACAGTGTTAGGTTATTATTAAACTTAAAGTTTCCTGTTTCCGCTGCACGAGTGTATCTTAAAACGTCCAGTACTTCTTTTTAGGAAAAAAAGTAATTTAATTGGTCGACATATATTTCTCAGTTTTCCTAAACGAACATTTTTTCGGGATCGAAAGCAATATTATTATCGATAACATCCCTTATTGCTCTTCTATCTTTTCCAATGTTATCATTGATTTGACCTTGCGATTCAAGCACATTATACACTATATTTTTTGTTTTAAAGCGTCTTTCTTCAATTTCCCGAACTACCTCTGTCTGATTAACAATGGGCAATGTTGAATTCACTTTATTGCTATTAGATGTAGCTTCCAGTGTATAAATTCATTCGTTACGATCTTTAATTTGATTTTTTAAATCAGCTAAGCTATTTTGAAATTACGTTTTCATGAGAGGCATAAATTCCTCCATAAACAATGTTGTTATCATATTGATTGTCACTGGAGAGTTCTTATTAAAATGGTCTGCTAAAACACTTGTAGACTTTTGACGATTTATTCATAATACTACAGGGTGCGGCAAAACAGACAGTGCAGTTATGAAAGGCTATTAAAAAAAACGACGCAATTTAAAGAAATGGGGTTTATTTTATCTTAATAGGTAAATCATGCCGTTTTATGTGCTGACGGCACTTTCTTTAAACAAATGCACATTAAACCAACTATTTCCCGGGCAAATACCCCGCCGGACATTGAATTACATAATATTGTATTTCATAATATTGTATCATGCAACAATTTTTTTATCCGAGAAAAATTCAATGTAAAAACATAAAATATCGCTATTTTAATTTATTAAATAACTGTGACCAAGTGAATGAATACTCTTTTATATTTATAAAAATATTTGAATTAAATAAATGTCCTAAAATTAAAAAAAAAACATTTCAAGCGTTTTTTTATTCATATTCAAAACTTGAATTCGGTATCAATAAACCAATAAAGAAGGACGTTTAGCACGATCGTGACATAAAAACGTTCACGATGAATCACTGTATGATTCATTCAATCAATTAAAATCAACTTTACTGTCTAACTATTCAATGAAATGTAATGAGTTTTTCACTATTTATGGAATGCAGTATGGTACAACAGCTATCCAAAATTGAGGATTTAATTTACACTCGAACTACACTTAATTCACTCACGAACCTATACACACTATAGATTCACACACAGTCTTTGCTGATATAAAGTTATATATTTCTTTAAATGGAACACCCTATATTTTATTAGATATTTGACCGAACAGTAGTAGAGATGGAAAGCAATGGCATTTGCGTGGAAAATAGTAAATAAAACAATCGTTTTCTTTTTTTATCATTTTTTTAATCGTTTAATTTTAATTTAAACCGAAAAACTTTGGTATACATGCGGCAAAAGACGTTTGACAAAAATTCCAATAATACTAATAATAAAAAACATCAGCCATCGTTTCTCGTTACAAAGCGAACAAACATCATAATTACAGAAGAATATAGAAAAAACAGTATTACATAATAAAAGCTGTTATGTATATATGTATAAATCGTATGTGTTTGTGTATATAAACAATGATATATAGGAGTTATTTATCGTAATAAAAACAACAATACATATAAAAGAAACAAAAATTAAATTAATTAAATTTACACCTAAAGAGAATATTGGGTAAAACTTATGTACTACGAGTATATGTTTATTATGTATTATATAGTAATATTAATTATATATAGCACACTTACAATACACATAGAGCGTTATGGCATTTAAATATATTCATTTATGTATTTTTTACATTCAAATCGGGTTTGTCAGAAGGATTAATGTTTTATTAGGGTGTATTCATAGTGAAACGTAACATTAATTGAAATCAGAGTCTGATCCTATAAATCTTAACGCCTCACTATGAACGCGGCCTTAATCGTCAGTTGCTCATATATATATTTTCTTTTAAAATGACTAGCGGTTTGGCGGTTTCATTTTGATTGCGCCTAATTGTTTATTTATTTATAAATCAAGGGGAGTAGGAACTGCGCGCTTTATCATGGTTGTCGGAATTAATTATTGCAAACAAACCGCACATTTTCTTTTTGTATTATTCGATCATTACAAGTTTTCCTTATTTCAATTTATTAATTTTTTAAAGTTGTATTTTATTATAATACACACCTAACAGACCTACATTTATTTCTTTTTTCGTCCTACAATTCTTTAATTTACTTATTTTTCTGAATATTCATTAAGCATCGATAAATTTGTCTTGAAAGTTATACACGAGAATATATTGTTTTTTTTTTTGGTTTGTTTAAATTGATTAAATTTAAATTTACAATCGTCAGAGCCTCTATCTATTCACCTAAGCAGCGGCCTCACGGGTGACCGTCATTTTTACGCGCCCGTGAGGGACTCGAGTATTTTCCTCCTTAATTAATTACTCCTTAATGATTAAATCCTTAATTAAACTACTCGGGGTCGGTTCGCGTCCGGAAACTACGTCGCTCTTCTTTCATTTCTCGAATTCAAGACGGGCAAGGAAATTTTAAAACAAGGCTTAAAATATTCCTTAATAATATTAAAAAAATATATATTTATATATTTAAGGCGATTTAATTCCCGCGCGAACCAACCCAGCGTTTCCGTTATTTTGTTTTTCTTCACCTCTACATCAATAAATATAGATACTTTTTTGTTTCCATTTCGCATTCGTATATACAGGGTGTAACGTGAAAATAAGTATCTTGAAAGTTTTCAAAATTTGCCGATAACGTCGATAAAACAATAGTTATGAGCTTAAAAAAAAAGATCGGCTTTAAGAAATGCAAATCTTTAGTATTAAATAATTTCTGCTGAAAGCTCATGTTATTTTCAATTACAAATTAAATTAAATATTTAAAAAAAAACGCCAGACTTAATTATAGGATATTATTTATGAAATTAGAGCCTGATCCTTGCGGGGACCTTTATTATATATGAAATACGTTAGTAGAATATAAAAAATTTCAATAAAATAATCAAGTTGGCGCCTACTTCCCATACAACTGGCAAATTCCACCACATTTAAAATATTTTGGTTGAATTTCACATAACCATTTTGGCCATTTTCAAAAATTTCCTTCCAGTACTTTTCAAGATATTTCTAGCCACATTTCATTGTTTTCCACCCTGTATATGCATCAATAGAGAGGGCATGCCGATTTTTATGTATGCTTAATATATATTAAACAACACTGATATATAATATATATTCAAAAATGTTTAAAAACTATGAATACAATGTGTATTATTTTTTTTAATCTTAAAAAAAAAACTGAACAAAATATCAATTGAGATGTGTGCTTGAAGAAGGGGGCCAAACTAAACTCAAACTAACTCACTTTTCCCCCTTTACTATTTCCGACACAGCCCTTTCTTCCATTTTTACTTTCTTTGTCTCTTTGGGAAAACTTTGTATTTGTTTTATTTTTGTTTGTTTCTTTACGCAGATATAATATAATACATTTACAAGTTAAGCTAAGCTAAGCTACAGGAGCCGGCGGACACAACCTTTATTTTCTTTTGTTTTTTTCTTTGTGTCAAAAAAAACAGCCAGCTAGTTAAAACCGAACCGCCGGCTCCTAAATAATTAAAAAAATAAAAGAAAACTAGCCATCAGGAAGCCTCGTCGAAACTCAGAAATCACACTAGAAACTAACACCTAACGAATTAAAACAAACACAACAAAATTTCTTTTGTATAAACGGTGGTGCGGAATTTATTGAATTTTTCCGAAATAAACTAAAATTTTAATAACCAAAAATATTTAAAATATTTATATTTATACCAAAACAAAATATTTTAAATATTTGTTTTAATGTGATGGAATACAATAAGGACGTAAACCATTAATTTTACAAGTAGCCTGTTAAATTAATAGTTTAACTAAAATTTATTTCGGAAGTATTCGATAAACGCCACCACCCTGAATATACCTACAGATCGAGTGAATGGTACTTTGGCACCGATCGTGGATTTAAAAAATGTGACAAACAAAAAACGAAATTCACAAACCTCAAAATATCACAAGACACATTGAGCCAACGAACTTTTACAAATTTCACAATCCCTCAAAAGAAAAACGTAACTTAAAAAAATAAAAATAAAAACAAATTCGAACAAAACGGCTAATGTGTGTTCGCGTTCAATTCAACAATCGCCCGACCTTACAAAAAAAAAGAAGTAAAAATACTCTCGCCGTCAATTTTCTAAAGAAGTTGAAGAAATTCAGTCTCGCATTAAATATAAAAAAATGAATTCTGGTGTGATGCGAATTAATATTTTCGTGAGGTCGGACGATTTTTTTCTTTTCGTATTAACTTAAATTAAATCGGTGGTATGATGTGGTGTGGTTCACTGTTGGTAGATGGCGTTGCGCGTGTCGATCCGTTTACAGGTTACACTGCCACAGTATCGTAGGCTGTGAGTCCCCCGTTGGTTTGCCCTGGGATTTCGTTTCTACAAAAAATATTAATTTATTTAATTCACAGATACAAATTGAAATGAACAAAATAAACATAAACAATACAACGAAAAACATAACTCATGACAAAAAAAAACACAAAGGCATGCAACATGTAGGTAATTGTGGATGGTTATCAATCGGCTTGTTTTTTGTTTCGTTTTCAAGTGCAGGAATCAAACAATCAAGCATTCAATCAATCAATAAATAAGAAAATGAAAACGTTTAATAAGCAATTTCTTATTGGTCAAGTGCAGGAATCAAGCAACCAATCAATCCATAAATAATTTTAAAAATCAATAAATTAACAAATCAATAAAAGTTAACAATCAATCAATACGGATTACTGAAATGCATCCTTCAGTATATAACAGTATGGGAAAATGAATACATGTTTCATGAATTAATTAAAACTGAGCACGAAGCTGGCTGCGTTATCACTTAAAAAAGGCGCCCGCGCACAACTGTTTGTGTAATTAGAATTTTGCAATAATTATCTTCTTTCGATTCGGGGAGCATTTAGTATCCTGCTGTCGCACTATAAATACGATCCAACCCTAAACTTAGGTCACCTTCATACTGAAAGGCGAAGAGGCTAGAGTTACAGTTTTTAGATTACAGAGTTTTTTCTGCTACATTTCAATTTACATCAAATACATTTCTCTTCACGTCAACTTCTTGTAATGGTTGGATGCTTGCCGTAGTCCGCGACCAATTCTGTGATAATCTTGAGCGAAAAGTTCCATTTTTTAGATTACAGAGTTTTTTCTCCTGCATTTCCATTTACGTCAAATAAGTTTCCCTTCACGTAAATTTGAGCCCCATGTTATTTTGTCGTGAATGGCAACCTATATAGGCGGAAAAAGAACTCCTGAAGCGTCACCTGCAGGTGACAATATATCACTGTAGTCTAGACTTCGTCTAGATGGACGCTCAGATTAATCGGTTGCTTTGTCCCGCCAGGGGACCAACAAGATAGACTTTCTAGGGTGTTAGGCATAAAGGCGTATGTGAGCCAAGACCCCGTGCTCAGGTTATGTCCCAAATCATATTCCTTACTTATGGATAGCGACATATTTTAAAAAATCCGGAAAAAGAATTACTGAAACATTTGGTAAAATTCTTACTACATAAGGGGATGTGGTGGGCTCAGGGTCCTGGCCCACATCCCCCAGTAGCCAGGGTCATCTGGAAAATTCGTAAAGTAACCTGCCATATGACCCCGGCTATTAGTTGCCAAAGAGGGGGATGTGGGCCAGGACCCCGAAACCACAGCACTGGTTTGGCAACCAGTAGTCGGAGTAATGTGGCAGGTTGGTCGCCTCACGAATTTACCCCGAAACCACAGCACTGGTTTGGCAACTAGTAGTCGGAGTAATGTGGCAGGTTGGTCGCTTCACGAATTTACCAAGTGTGTCGGCAATTCGTTTCCAGATTTTTAAAAAAATGCTGCCATCCATCAGCATGCTATGTTGTGATTTGAGATATTAACCTTCAAAACTACACAAGTTACGTTCCGCCAAAATAACAGGGTTATAGATTTATAGTTCTCTGAAAACTTCGAGTTTTGTGGCTCAAATGTGTATTTGTGGCACGCATTATTTTTTTCAATTTAATCAAAAGAAGAACAGCCACTGAAAGTCATCACTTGCTTGTAGAGACTTATAGTGAGCATACTCCAACTATAAGAACATACAAGATGTGGTTTTGACAATTTAAGCGTGATAATTTCAACGCTCAAGACAAAAAAAAAACGTGCTAGTAAGCCGAAAACGTTTGACTGGGCTCCATCGGGCTATCTTTCCTATCGATGCGACACGCACTTGCAAAGCAGTACTTGGCCGATTTCTAAGACGCGATAAATGGTTCAACTCACAGGATGTACAGTTCTTTTGGGATGTTATCCAAATTGTCTGAGAGCGTGGCAAAATGTGTAAAATCAAATGGCTAATGGTTTGAATTAATAAATTTAACATCTTTTCTTTAGCGAAAAAACCGGAAACGAATTACAGGCATACCTGGTATATCCGATGTGAATTCCTTGGTGAGTGAGTGATAAATGTGGAAACGTAATTGAAAAACTTTGTATACTGAATCTATAGAAAGTCTCGGGATCGCCAAATAAGTTAAGAAATATACATCTGGTGAGGAACGAAAGGATGAATATATTTCTCGTAGGTATGGAATATCAAAGTGCCACAAAAGCTGTAGCTTGACTCTCGGGCTAATCACAAAATCTAGTGCAGGAAGCACAAGTATCACCTGAAGGGATTACGGTATGTCCACGAGTATGATTCCTCTGTCAGAAAGAAAACAATCGTCGATCAGCATGACGAAGGCTGGCCCTACAACGTCACCTCAGTCAAGCCAGGGTGGATTATAGGAGCGGAGAAATATCTGTGGCACAGAGGAAAGAACACGAAAGAAAATGCAGGCTAAATAAACCTTAGTCTCTAAAAAGAGTCTCATTATTAGGATTAGGGTAAACTAACTAGGATTCGGTTGGAGAATCCACGCAGAAAAGGAATAAGAAAAGAATGCAAACTACATCAACATTTGTCTCTAAGATCACATTAGGGTAAACTAACTAGGACTCGATTGGAAAATCCGTCCACGAAAGTGACAGACAAAATATCCGGGGTCAAGGATAAAGGTAAGAAGTTGGACTGTCAATTCCTTGGAGATATAACGGCAAAGGCAAGGGCTACTGGCCGGACTCGGACTCGAAAGCCCACCAAGACATATAAAGCGGCAGCCGAAGGCCATCTACGAATGGTTAAGTTTTCTTTCTAAACAAACTAACCGAAAATGTCTTATGCAGGCTAGGATGGCTCTAGAGAAATCACAGTCCACGTACTGCCACATCTCTTCAATGCGAACAATATTAGAGTAAAAGTAAAACGGGAACAAGGATATAATATTCGCGGCTGTTTATTTTCTTAGAGACTAGAGCCACCACCTATCTAGGGGTTGGGATGATCTGGATGAATACTGCAGGATGAGAGTACTCATTGCTGGACCAGGCTTCTGAGGCCCATCAATCTTTATAGATCATAAAGAGGCAGCCGAAGGCCATCTACGGATGGGATCGATCCAAGCTTCGACCAGCTTGACAGGATTGTGTCTAGCCTCGCCACTTCTGCTAATCCTCTACCTAGGTTCACGATCTAGTCCTATATGTTCACTGCGAAAAAATGGCTAAAAAAAAGGAACGGAAACAAGGCAGGATTGTTTTCAAAATTTAGCCTGGGGGAGCAGAAAACAGTGCCTCTAAAGTATATAGCACAATTACGTTCTCTTCCATCTCAATAAAAACCTTAGATAGGCTTTCAGAAAAATTCATAAAAGCAACGACTCTTGTAGCTAATCCACCCATTCCTGTTCATCTTGGCGGTTATTTTCCTAACTGGAGACTACAGCCATTCACCTCATATTGGCTATTAATACTGGAGGACTCATTGCGGGATGTTAGAAGTTAGAGGTAAGTCTGGTTCCCTTTAGCACTAGAACTCGTGCCGAAGGATCGGAAACAAGGCAGGATTGTTTTCATATTTTAGCGTGGGAGAGCTTTTAAGGCATATAAATCCAATTACGCTATCCTCTTTCTTATTAAAAACCTTTGAGAGGCGTTGTGAGGAATTCATAAGAGCAACCCTTGTAGCTAATCCACTCAGGAAAGAAAGGAAGAGAGCGCAATTGGTCATATATCTTAAGAGCAATGTCGTCTACTCTCTCAGGCTTAACAATCGCTAAGCTGAACAGAACTTAGTGGTTGTTAAGCTCGAAAGAGTAGACGACATTGCTCCTAGGGCATATGACCAAGGCGCTCTCTTCCTTCGTATTTAAAAGTTTAGAGAGGAATTTATAAGAGTCTTATAGAAAATCCACTCATTCTTGTTCATTTTGGTGGCTGTTTTTGTACCTAGAAACTAGAGCCATCTACACAACATTCACTGTGAGATGTTAGAGTTAGAGGTAAGTCTGTTTCACTTTGGCAGGATTGTTTTCATACTTTTATCTGGGACAGTAGATGACATCCTAAGGCATATAAAACAATTACGTTCTATTCCTTCTTTTTGAAAACCTTAAAAAGGCTTTTTTAAATGACTCTTGTAGCCAATCCATTCATTCCTGTTCATCTTAGCGGCTGTTTTCCTACCTGGAGACTAGAGCTATCCATTCTCTATCGACGATTAAGATCGTTTGGATGAATACTGCATGATGAGAGGACTCATTGTGGGATGTTAGAAGTTATAGGTAAGTCTGGTTAACTTTGACACTAGGACATGTGGTGATAGATCGGAAAAAAAACAAAGATTGTTTTCATATTTTTAATTACGCTCTCTTCTTTCTTATTAAAATCCTTAGAGAGGCTTTGTGAGGAATTCATAAGAGTAACGACTCTTGCAGGCAATTTACTCATTCCTGTTCAAGTTGCATACACCAAATTAGGAACAACCAACTATGTCCTATATGCGATAGGAAATAGGAGTTTTTGTGGAGATTGAATGATTAATATTAATTAACAAACGTGAAGTACCACATAAAATCCTAGACTTGATTGACGATGCTTTAGACGGGATTGCTGTGGGTGACCAACAAATTTCTTGCATGGTTAATAGAGTTGCGTGCGATCTCTATGTTATCGAACTTGGTGTTAGACAGCCTCCTTGAACAATTGTTTGAGAGGAACTGAGGAATCGGGATAATATTTGCTAATTGCTCATCTGATAATCACTTAGTGGTAGAGTAATTATCACAGGTACAACTGTAATGCAAAGAGAGTCTACATTACAGACACACGAACCCAACAATGGGGTCTAATGAGGTGTATAAATCTCTGTTTATTCTGCATACCTCTCACAAAACCATAACCATAATCTTTTATATACAATTTTATACAATTTTATTGATTTAAATTATTTTTTATTGATTAAATGAAAAAAAAAAAAAAGATTTTTCTTCTAAAATTAATTAAAATTTAATATCTTGGACGTATTCCTAATAACTTCAATTATATTTAAGATAAAGAGGAACGTATTTGATATAAAGGAAAATGTAATTGAAAAAATGTGTATACTGGATATATAGAGAGTTCCGGGACGGTCACATAAGTTAAGAAATACACATTCAATCTAAAAATTTAATAATTTTTCGTTTTCTATATTTTAGAATAATATATTGATTGACCTTCACCCTTTACCAATACTCCCTGGATAAAATATTTTTTGTTTGTTTGTGAAGGCATCAATTGATTGAAAATTCGTATAATAAATATAAAATAATGTTTTATTAAAAATCTACCCATAAAATAAATAAAACACAGATTAAATTGAATAAATTTAAATTCTCGATTAGTTTAGGGTTATCAGCGCATTATCAATAGAATTCAAAATTAAGTTATTCAATTCAATCTGTGTTTCATTTATTCCATTATTAGATTTTTAATAATGTATTCATATTATTATATACAATAATGTTTAAATATTAAAATTATTAATTACATGAAAATTCATGATAACTTTTAATGAAGAATACTAGTAAATTGTTTATAAAATATTATTTCTTTGAATGAAACTATTAAGATTTTAATAAACAGAATCTTAATAGTTTCATTTAAAAAAATTGTACAAACAATACAGTAATATTTATTCAAAAACTGTATTTACTTCAAATTTCCCCATACTGTGAAACTACGACGACATCGATATTCAAATCAGGATATAATTTCAGTAATGTTGCGCAAACAATATCGAAGCGTTATTTAATTATGTAATAATAATTCAAATAATCAGGAACATAATAAATAAGCCTTTTTTCTCGTTTCTTTTTTTTTCTCTGATGACGACTCAAACTTAAACTTACGATTTCCGGCTTCAGAGGGTAACACGAGAGAGAATGAGAGTGAGTGAGTGGGAAAAAAGAGAGAACACACTCAGTTAGTGAAAATTTCTGGCAGTTAATGCGAAACAACAACGAACAGAACAATGTCAATCGGGTTTATTATTAGTAAATGGTTAATGTATGAGACAGTTAGATGAGTCGAGGTTGTATCTTCATATTTTTCTTTTGTTTGTTTTAAATGGTATCGTCATGAAACGGTCTTAACAATACAAATTTTAAATATATTTTCTGGACTTGTAAATAAAATTATACGTTGTTTAACCACTATTTGTGTTTTCAGTATGAATGGGAAAATACAGCGGTTAAACAAAATATAAAGTGTTTGCATTTAAATACACTTGTAAATAAAAGTGTATTAAATGCACCACAAAGTAGACATCATACAAAATATTAAAAAAATATATAAATATGATTGTTATTGTTAATTTATAAATAATTTGAGCTGAACGTTATAAATTAAATGTTCATATTTTGTAGAAGGCTTAAGTAAAACCTTATGATGCAAAATCATACGCTAAGTGCGGTATTACGGAATTTTAAATCTAATTCAATTAGAGAAATTGATTGAATTGTTAAAAATAATTTCGCTTTAAAAAAAGATTTTAATTCAGTTGATAACATATTTTTTTTAAAATTATTAAATACAAACAAAAATCGCCAATCACAATCATTAACAATTGATATTGTACTGAAGGCTGTAAGATTAATAAATAAAAATGATCAACTTTAAGGTTTTATAAAAGAAACCTGTACTATTAAGGGTGCGGTTTAGATGAAAGAGATAGCTACATAAATATTGGCAATCGCTAATTCGAGTTAGATTGCTGTTGTGATCAATGAACAATATTGTATTATACATCAACATAATCTTAAAATAAGCAGGAATTTCATCAGATGAATTAAAAAATATTTTAATGTTTAGTTTGTGTGAAAAACAATTATGTAAAAACAATGAAAATTGATCAAATTTATAGCAAATTTTAAATTAATTTTTTGCTAATAAAAAACTTGTGCAATGAAAATTTCAAGGATTTCACTGAATTCTGCATTCAAACAACTTAGCAGTCATTACCTATTAATTTCATTATATCTTACAATTTTCTTTTCTAACTTGAACTAGTAAACTGACGTAATATACGAAAATTAACGATTTAAATTTTATTTAAAAAAATGTAAATACATATTCATATTATTAAATCCAAAAGAATGGCTCTTTTCTCAAACGATTATTTCCATTTTACTATATAGCCATCTCTTTCTACTAAACCGCAACCTTAAGGGATAAATCCACGTGTCTGCTTTATATTACATAACTTTTTTGTATTCTCCGTATTAAATCGTCGAATAAAAAATTATTAGTTTGTGCAATTATTTGTTGTACAACAGCAAATATCCATTGTGTAATCTAAACCGGCGGCATAATTGTCCTAGAAGTAATTGTTACAATGGATGTTTTTTTTATTTTTAAGTACTTACGTTATGTAAGTCAAAGTTGCAGTAGTTAAAATGAAAGTAATTATTTTTTTCTATCTTTCGCCTAATTTTATGTCCCATCGTCAACGATTCGACTCTATAAGATAGACAACCGAGAATCATTGTTTCGTCCACAATACAAGATCCGTTCACCTGCCTTCATCAAGGCATTGCACATGGAACACACTAGTCTGATGTGGTTCGAAAAACGAAATGGCTATCACTAGTTATCCATACGCCATGGATAGTGGCTGAACATTTCATTAAATATTTATTTTTTTATTAATTAATTATTTTCAATACTCTTTATTTATATTTTTTTCTAATTAGAAAAATATAAAAATTAAACAAGCTTAAAATTAAGTATCTACAATTCGGAAGACCACTAAATTTTAATTAAAACTTGATATACCAAAGTTAGAAATGTAAATCTCTGTCGATTAAAATTAATTCTATTAAATAAATTAATCGATCACCGTCTTAGAAAAACGATTTAAGCTTGAAATTCAATCTGAATATGTATTTTTTTCGCATAAAAACGAATTCATACACAAAGTTCACAATTGCAGAGATTGTATTAAACATTTTATTAAACAATAATTTCACTTTCAATTTCTAAAAATGATGAAAAAATCGACTAAACTCAAAATGAATTTCATAACGATACCATTTAACGTGAAACAACACACAGAACAATATCAATCAGGTTTATTAGTAAAATGGTTAATGTATGAGACAGTTAGATGATTCGAGGTTGAACAATACTTGAATAATCTTTCTAAACATACTTGATTTTTTGTTTCATTTGTCTTAAATCAAATTACCTCTCAATCAGTTTTCTCATCTCCTCGTGGTTCATGCCGTCCTTAGCGCTATTTCTCATTACTGAAACAAATCACACTTACTACACACGATCACCAGACCAGAGGGGGCGTTTCTTTTTTTTGGTTTGTTTTCGATTGTTTGTGCTACTGGTGACAGACAGTTGAGAGGGATTAATCACAATCGCATGCTGTTATTCACAAAAAATATAATAATAATAAAAAAACACGTGCAAAAGAGTTGGTTTTAAAAATATTATAACAGGAATATTATAACAGTTCTTTAAATATGCTCAATTAATTTCTCACTTAACCTGTGGTGAATTTTTTTTGAATTAATTCAGGATAATTTAATTAAAATTTAATAAGTGAAACAAACCAAGGGTTTCAATTTTATTACAATGAAATTAAATAAGGAAATTTCTGGTACTGATCAATAAAATTCGACCAATCACTTTTTCCAACTGCAAAAAAATTACTTACAGTGTAAGTAATTTTTTGCATTACTTACAGTGCAAATAAAATTCGATCAATCCCTTTTCCAACTGCACAAAATTACATATAGTGTAAGTAATTTTTTGCAGTTGGAAAAAGGGATTGATCGAATTTTATTGATCAGTGCTAGAAATTTCCTTGTTTAATTTCATTGTAATTTAAATAACTGCAAATGTGTGAATCATCTTTGTTTCATTTTATTTAGTTTTAATTTTAATTAAATTATCCCGAATCAGTTCTTTAAACTTTGTGAAATTTAATAACAACACGCTTATTATTGTAATTTCACTTAATGTTTGATTAAATTGAAGCACATGAATTAAAAATAAAGCTATAATCGACTGTTGAGGCTTTTACTTGAAGAAACTTCATAATACAAAAAAATACTTTTAACATTATTTATTGGTTTATTTCTTGTGCTTGAATTTAATCTATCATTACCAAACATAAGGTAGAAATACAGCGATTTTCAGTTGTATAATCTGGTATTAATAAAACTTCCCCGGCTAAGAACGCAATTGCCAGTGCTGTCTAAATTTGATCCTTGGGGGATACCAGAGAATGCATTAGACTCTAGTTACCATGAATATTGATATAATAATTATTTGTCGCACAATACAATTTAAAAAATACTTTCAGCTTTATTATTATTTGTAAATAAAACAACAGTTGTTTAAGTTTCACAAAAAAAACTTATGTATTGTAGAGGCACTGCTACAATTGTTTCGCCGATACAGTAGCATAATCAAGTATATGATTAATGATAATGCTACTGTCTCTGCAATAAAATAACAACAACAGTTGTTTAAGAGTCACTAAATTTACTATAGAGAGAGAGGTACAATTGTTTCTCCAATAGAGTGGCATCATCAGGCAGATGATTAATGATGATGCTACTGTGTTGGCGAAACAACTGTATATATAATATAATATAATATAATATAATATAATATAATATAATATAATATAATATAATATAATATAATATAATATAATATAATATAATATAATATAATATAATATAATATAATATAATATAATATAATATAATAACAACAGTTGTTTAAGTTTCACTAAATTTATTATAGAGAGACTGGTACAATTGTTTTTCCAATAGAGTGGCATAATCAGGCAAATGATTAATGATGAAGCTGCTGTAATGGCGAAACAATTGTAGCAGTGCCTCTACAATACATTTTGTGAAACTTAAACAACTGTTGTTTTATTTATAGATAATAATAAATAATAAACGTATTTTTTAAATTGTATTGTGTCACAAATAATTATTATTGTACTTTATGTTTGGTAATGATAGGATAAATTCAAGTACTTGAAATAAACCACTAATAAAGTTAAATATACTTTTTAAACTAAATTATGCGACAAGTAATTTACATTACTAAACTTAGACCGCATTTTAAGTAAATAATTCACAACATAAAGAAAATATTTATGAAGCCAATAGTCTACAACAAACTTCTAGCATGTTTTTTTAGATTATGTGATCCAGTGTTTTTGATATTAGGTTCCTGAAAGTATAAAGGGAACTAAATTCATCATTAATATGAAGGTAAACAAATTAATGAAACACTCTGCTTGCATCACGCACTTTTTTTGGTATTCCGTAACTAGTTTCGACTTAGTAACAGTCAGTCAATTATTCACTGTTTAATAATAAAATATTCGAAACTAGTTAAATTAAAAAAAAAAAACAGAATAAAAAAATAAGTCCATCATTGGCCGTTTAATAATAACTCTACTACTAAGTCAAAACTAGATACGGAATAAAACAAAAAAATGCGTGATATTGTATTATCACAAAGTATTGGCTTCAACAATCAATTATATAAATCCATCATGATCCTCTAGCCATATTTGTAGATTATATATTGGATCTTGAAATGTCACTATAAAAGCAGCCTTAATACATTGTGAATACATTTTGTTACTAAAAAACCCTATTAAAATATAGTTTTTTTTTTAAATTAAAGTGTTAACCATAACGGTATTTTTTTCTTGTGTATATCGCCAGTCATGGCGTTATTAGGTTAAACAAATCTCAAATGGCTTGAACAAAACAAAAGCTTAAAAGTTGTGATTAAAGATAATGACATATTTAATAATAATACATTACATAATACAAATAAACAAACTACATTTTCAAATTAACAATATAAATAAAAATGCATTTTACATGATTTTATTAGTCAAGTGACGAAAAGACCATAGGTCGATAGCAAATTGGTAGACTTTACTCTATAGTGGGCGAGACGAGATTGTTCCCAACCCTAAATCCTTAATCCTTTACTGTATAATGTAAAAGTCTGCCAATTGTGATATTATATGTTATATGTAGATGTTGTATTACGTTTGTTAATAAATATTATATATACATAGAGGTTTTTTTTATCAGTATACATTAGGGGAAGTGTATACCTACAAAAAAAAAAAAAAAACGCGAGTCAAACGCATTGAACCGATGTATGTATGTTTAGTTGATTATTTGGCATATGTGTATTTAGTTGCGTGTTATAGGCAACTAAACACACATAGATCAATGCGCTTGACTCGCGTATTATGCAGATATACATAGGAAAAATGTATACTGATAAAAAAAACTCTCTGTATATTTGTCAAATATGACGTTAGTTACGAAAGAAGAATATGACCCAATGTATTAACCAGTTTAATTATTTAATTGAATTTAATAGAGATGTAACAATAATTAACAATTAATATTTTTTCCTAACATTGACATCTACATGTTATTTATGGTGCCAGAAAAATATCACGTGCAAAATTAAAGAACTGTTTTTAATATTACCTCTTCAATAATATCGTGCTGTATTATTTTTAAAACACTCCCAAAAAAATTATAATAAAACCAATCGATAGTTAAATATGCAATGTATCAAGTCTGTATGTGTTTGTAATGGAAGTATGAAGCCCTAATCTATCTAATAGTCGACTAATCAAAGAGAGCTCAACTTTTTCAAAATCAGAAATTACAAAATAAAAATCAACTCGCACTCAAAAGGCAACTTACCCTCCTCTTTTTCTGAAAAAAATAAATAAAAAATGTAAGCAACTGTGAATAAGCGAGCCTCGTTTTTTTTTTTTTTCATTTTTATCAGTTTTAAGAGACGCCGTACTAAACCGACCTTGAAGCATCCATCTAGGTTGCAGAGTTTATTAACGAATTGTAAAATCATTTATGAAAATTCTTCTTGAAGCATTCTTGTAGTTTACAGAGTTTATTAACGAGCTGTAAAATCTTTCATGATAAATCGTCTACAATAGTAATCAAGAATTTGCATTATTATTTTAAATTATTTGTTAAATTTTAAACAATTATAATTACAAATTGCATTCTTTATAATTAATGATCTTAACTATACCTAGGCAATGCCATTTATACTATATTTGTTTATTTTTAATTAAGTTCTCACTTAATCCGCGATGAAACATATTTAAATATATCGAAGATAATTGTTGGTAAGTAAGTGAAGTTTCTTGACATAATATAATAATATTTTATTCCTTTCTTCACTTCTGTATTTTTAACACTAAATGTACATTTCGAGCACAATGCGCTCTTTATTAATTGTTTTTTTATATAAAAATTGTATAATATATATATTTTTATGTCGGAGTGGGGAAGACATTGGAACGCCTGCTTGTCTTGCGCACTGCTCTAATGCAATCAGGTTAAAATGTAACAATAATTTTGTATTTTTATTACTAAGCCTATCACAGCACAATACCTTAAAAATACAGTCAATACTAATTGCACCACCTTGTACTATTCTCCTAGGTTATTTTATTATTCATCAAAATATCGATGAATAACATTTTTTTATAGAAGATATTAAATAATTTCAATTTATTATCTTGGTATCTGTAAGGGTCAAAAAATTTAAGCATATATTGTGTGTCTAATACTATGATCACTTATTATTTATTTATTAAAGTTCATATAAGAGCATCCTTAATAACAAGAACGTATGCAGCGAATATCGAAGATAAATTTGATATTTTCTTTTTATATTGCATATTGTTGTGGAATGTAGTAAACATATCTTGTATCTGTTAAATGTTTTTGAACCATCCGTGAAAATAATAATGTAATTGCTAATGCGTCAATTAATAATTTCTTGGAGAATTTATTTTGTTGTTGTTGGAAACTCCGTCATAGTTTGGAATTATTGTATTTATTTCGTATAGTTTCACAATTTTTAATGTAGAATAAACACTGCTAAATGATATTGTCTACATAAACAATTGTAGCTGTTACTGCTACAAATGACACTGTATATAGAAACAATTGTGGCAGTTTGTTCTACATTAAAAATTGTGAAATTATAAATTAAGTGTTTCAATTTTAATAAATGAAACACTTTTTTACTTTGTTTGTATAACGCGGATTGATTTTATTGTTGATTATAGTTTCGACAACCTTAACGTGTCAACAAACAAAGTAAAAAAATGTTTCATTTATTAAAATTGAATTATAATGTATAACAAAGTAGAAGCCTCAACAATTAACAAGTTAATTAAGTGTTTTATTATTAATATATAAATCTGTTTTGCCTTCTTTATAATTTATAAAAAATTATATTTTCAAATATAATTTGTTAACAGGCAATTGAAAACTACTTTTCATTTCTAGTATCTATGTGTAAAAAGCAGTCATTCAACTTTACCAGATTTGTTGCTATAAATTGGAGACAGCCTTTGTTGCACTCTTCTTTTTGCTTGCCAATACTTTAAAAGCATATAAAAAAATATAAATAATGTGAGTTGCTGGTTTGTAAAAATTTACAGCCAACGACCGTCTGGTTAATAAAAGTGCAAATCCATGTATGTTTGATGAAAAATAAAAAAAATCCTTAAACACTCAACGTTAAAGTCTTTAAACATTGCATAAACGCGTATCCTTTCGACCTATATGTTAAATGCTTTACAAACAAAGAATTTATTCCGTTCATTGTGTGTTTGTTTGATAAATATGGTAAATTAATCATTATTAGTTTTTATGTCCACGTAACATGAATTTTACACATAAAATTATTAATAAACTCTGTGTTTTTTTCCATCTTGCAACATTTTTATAACAGCGTCAAGGTCAATTCGCAACGAGTTCTCTTAACCTAAGCTAAATAAACGAATGGTAATAATGAGTACGTGTAAAGTGTGTGTGGATGAAAGCGAAGCGTTTTAGTTATTATTATTATTATTTAACACGGTGACTGCCAGGCAAGATTTTACTTCACTTCTGATTTTTGTTTTCATACATCCACCTCGATCTTAATCAATTAATTAGTATAAACTAAGGAATCAAGCGCTTAGAATTAAGTTTCATTAAACAGAGTCAATAAACAAGTTATAAAGTGCACACGAATGTACAAATTTTAAAATTGATAAATCTCGAGTCTAGGTTCTTGGTTTCTCACTATGATTCCGACCTTAACTAAGTTTGTGTCTTTTTATAAATACGAGGGTCGGATTAGAAATGAGGTTCCCAAAACGGTACTGTCGTTGGATAGTTATTTTTTTTTGAAATACAAAAAATACGTTGCTTTATTAGCATTGCTAAAGTGCAAGGGCAAATATCTATTAAATAACAATAAATGGAAGACGACGCATACGCCATCTTTGGTCTAATTTCATGTGACATCGTCAACATTTCACTAGTTAGGTATAAATATTTTGTTGTTAAATATCTATTGTATAATTAAATGTCCGGCGTGGGTATATGGCCGGGAAGTAGTTGTTTCAATAGATATTTGTTTTTTTTCACAGTACTTACTTCGTAAGTCTATAATGTGCGAAGAAATTGAAAGAGATTAATTAGTTCGTTAATTATTTTCAAACTATTTTCTTTTATTAGGAATTGTAGAGTAAGTTTGACTTGGTTTTGTTTTGAGTGTAAAACAAACCAAGTGAAACTTAATCAAAAATTCCTAATATTATTAAAATGTTTTACCAAGTGATTAATGAGACTCTTTTCTTTTAATTTATTATTACTCAGTCTACAGATATAGGTATTCGTTGTGCGAAATGGATATTCATCGTCAGTTGACAGAGGTATATGACAAGTGTATACCAGTTCAATACTTCAGAAAGTGGTACAGAAAGTTTACTGTTGGTCGAAAGGAAGTCCACGATGAAGAACGTGATGGAAGACAAGTGTATATACACTCAACACTCAGTCTACGATGAAGAACAGAATGAAAAACCCTCAGTTTCAGAAGTGGTTATCGAAATGGTCCAACACGAAGTGTTTGAAAAAAGGAGGGGATACTGCTGATCGATTTCATGGAAGCTAGGACAACAATAAACTCAGTTATTGTGCAACACTCAGATGAACTATCATCGGCGAGGGGGACTAACAGACGTTATAACGCTGCTTTACAACACCCTATCTCTTGTCTCCCATTGAACTTGGGAATATTTACACATTTTGGGTGAACTGTCATGTCTCGCTCACGTTACAGTCCAGACTTCGTGCCTTGTTCAAAGAATTATGGAAGAAACGAAAGAAGATAATGAACTTCAAGAGTTATTAAAAGTTATTAAGAACGGTTAGCTGCGTTAAAGAAACGAAACAATTAGATAATTTTAGAATTTTAGCGATGAGATCGTTGAATAAAATGAATTAATCTTTAAAAAGGAGATTGCACAATAATATACTAATTCTAGTATTTAATACACATAAAGTATAAAACATATTATGAATATACAAAAATTGTCACTTGTTCTCCAAGTTAAAGGACCATTTCTTTTGGAGTGATGATGAAGTCAAAGAGGGGAAATGCTTCCTTAGAAGATTAGCGACGGAGTTCTACATCATTGGGATTACAAAAATTTGAGAACAGTCTACAAAAAGATGATGATTATGTAGAAAAATAGAGCATTTTTCTTGCGATGCAAGTATCTATGAGATACTATTTGTAAAATTGTCGAGAACCTTATTTTTAAATCGACCCTTGTATTAAAAATGCGATACGTGTGTAAAATACAGGAAAATATGATAAAACTAATACATTTTTTTAATTTCATTTCACCTCAGAAAATTTACAATTATTTGTAGATAGATAGATTTATGACTTTCACAGTGCTTCGACATCTGTATTCATTTACGCCACATAAATTTGTTGCCTATTTGTAAAATTGTTGGGAACCATATTTTTGAAACGACTCTCGTATTTCAAATGGGCGTGTGTAAAATACTGGAAAATTTGACAAAACCATTTTTTTTTACTTCATTTCATCTGAGAACAATTCTAAATGTTTGTAGATCGATAAATGTAGAGCGCTTCGATATCTGTAGTCATTTACGTCACATACATTTGTTGTCTATTTGTAAAATTGGTCTGAACCCTATTTTCGAATCGAGGATACGTGTATAAAATACAGTAAAATTTGACAAAACCAATACAATTTTTTTATTTCATTTCATCTCAGAAAATTTACAATTTTTTGTATTTTTATGAGTTTTAGAGTGCTTCAACATCTGTGGGCATTTACGCCACATATATTTTTGTGTCGTAACTAAGTTTCGTAAAATAGCCGTGACAGTCAACGTGTTATTACTTCTTTTTCCTTCAACGCAAGTGCTCCTAATTAACCATCTTTCCTTTTGATTTCATCTTACCTCCGTACGTGCGGCTGTTGATCAACTGATCCCTATCACATTCCGCCTCAGAAATCTCGTTACTGTCCTTGGAATCGTTGGGGTCGTGGTTGCGTGGTGGTGGTGGTGGGGGTTCGGGGCTGGTGGCGGTAGGCTGGAGGCGCAGGGATCCCATGGAGCGTCTGCCGATGGAGCCGCGGCTGCCATATTGGTCGTAGGGGTTGCCGTAGCCTCCGTACTGGCTGCCGTATTGTTCATCTTCAGGGGCGCAGTTGGCTGGGTCATCATATTCGGGTCCAGGGGAGTAAATGCTGCCGTTACCTATAAATTCAACTCCAGCCATAATACTTAGTTACTACTTGAGGGAATTTTTGAAAAAAAATAAACGCCACACCAGAAATAATGATTACATTTCTGATGTGGGGGATGATATTAAACTATGCTCTTAATAAGGAAAGTTGATAATGACATATTTCATTGAAAATAATCAATTAGCCCAAAAAAGTAAAGATATCATTACCAATCAATAGATATTGCAAAAACTATAATTTGACTGATCATCAGTATCAATTGATAGTGTCGTTTTGGTATAAATGTGTCATAGCACTTGTGCAAATGGTGTCATTTAATGTTGTGATTCAAACCTTGTTTTAGAACAATTAATTGCGATAATAATAATATACATATAAAAAAGCTTCTGTCTGGTCTTTATAACATATTTGTTGTATTTACAGACATTGATTTAACCCAATGATCAAGTATGACAAAGATGGTCTGTTCCCTATGCCTTCCTTCTATTGCGCAACTTCTCATTATGGACATTTATAGACATTGTAAATATTTAGCTGTGTAATAATAAATATGAATATATTATTAAAAATCTACTAACAAAATAAATAAAAACACATTTTAAATTTATTTAAATTTATTTATAATTCTCTTGAAAATGGGCTGATAACCCGAAACTAGTCGAAAGTTATTCATTTTATTTTTTTAAATTTTATTGGTAGATTTTTAATAATATCTTCATATTTATTACTACAAATGAACCACCAATGTTTAATATTAAAAGTTTTAATTTAGCTAAGTGTTGTGGCTAAGTGAATTGTGAAATTATTTGTTATTATTTGTGCGATGTTGGGATATAGGTTTCAGAGTGTGATACTTCCAAAATTTCTTGGTTCGTCTACAATGCATTTTTAAAATAAACCAATTCTTATCATTTATTACTATTTAGTAATATATATTTATTAAAAATTACAAAATCAAATGTGTAATTTATATCTGTTAATTTGTTATCAACTAGTGGTCTTTCCGACTTAATGTTTTAATTTGCTGTTTTTTAAGTTATCATAAAGTAAGATTTTATTGAAATTGTATAGCAAATTCAAGTCAAATCAGTATGAAAATCTGTCCACTTTGAATCAGTATTGTTTTACGTGTTTTTAAAAGCGAACGCACAAAAATTCCTACGCCATTTTCGACTTTCCGATATATTGAGCAATCAAGAAAACTACAAACTACAAACAATATAATTAGTGATAATTATGACTACGATAAGACTTAGAATAAACCAATTTATTTAATTAACCAATAATAATTATTATAACTATGATATGAATCAATAAAACCAATTAATTTAAATAATAACTATAAGTATGGTAACAATCAATGAACAAACTGATTTAAATGATAATAATAATAGTGACTAAATTAATTGCAATAGACAGAAAAAGGTGGGGGGTGATGTATAAGAAGACCAAAAAAGACATTAAGAACTATAACTTTTATATATTTTTATTTTTCCTTACTCGCATCCGGTTGAGCTTTTTTTAAATTTTGAGTGGGGCTAGTTTGGATTTTGTATGTTTTTTTATTTTGAATGAAAATGAATGAATCCCTAATTATTTAACATACTAACACGCGAGATTTCTAATAAATGCCAAAGTTTTGTATAAAAATTAATGCAAAATGATTGTTTATATTTGTAACTGATTTAGTTGTAAAAGTGTAAAAATATAAAGTTGAATCGTTATTATGTGATTAAAAAATGATAACGACCTTACTAATATTTTGTTAAATTCTTATTATAAACACTAATTATTCCATTCCGATATAAAAAGGACACAGAAAATTTACATTTTTATTTATTTAAAATAAATAAATAACCGCAAATACGAAAAAATAAGCCTTTAATGAGATTGCAATTGGGATGGTACATTTGATTATTTTAACTTAACAACTTTGTAATTATATAAGGCGGAGCTGTACTGACGAACAGTGGCGTAGATAGGGGGTGGTAAGGAGGTTATAACAGAAATTTATTTAGTGACTACGTCATTAACGCGTCATTATCTTCAAGATTATTAAAATATTAAACCTTTCCCAGAAAATAAAACTTTCTCGATAAAATTCAACAATTACTTTAACAAAAATAAAATAAAACCTGTTTTAATATTTTCCTAATAAAATTTGAATTAATCTTCTTCGAGATGTATATGGAGAATTTTCAATTTTTTTATAAAAATATTTTCCTTTTTTCCACAGTTTAATTTTTTAATTAATATATTTAGGAAATGAAAAGCATTTTGATTAATTAGTAGGCCGTATAATATTAAATAATATTAAATTATACAAAATCTATTCTAGAACAGTTTTGGTGTAATAAACCCATTCTGAAAAGAATTTAAAATTTAATTTATTTATATTTTTATGTTAATTTATAAGCATAATATGATGTGGACAGGTAAAATATTTCCGATTCCAATATAAGCTAATATTTTTTTTTACTAAATCAGTTTTTAGATTCTGGTTGTCAATATCTCGTTCCAAATTACTTTCCAGTTTCGAAAATGTCTGCACACAAAAGCAGTTCAATAAAAACTGGAACTATATTTCATTCCTTTTATTCTTTCAACAAATGTTCCAATTCAATGTATGATTTTATTTTCTTGGGCATTTATTGTGAATCATCCACCAGTAAAACAAATCTAAGCGCATGATCGAAAAATGAGAGGTTGTGAAAAAGAGTGTGATACGTACACTGGGTGTAGTACTGACTACCTTGAGAGCCGACACGGTCGTATCTTCTGTTCTGACGGGGCATGGACTGGGATCCGGCGCGGGAGTGAGCTTGCTGGTGGGGAGTTCCCATTCCTGATGGTCCCATGGTGCCGGCGTGGGGGTGGGGGAACGTCTGGAACTGCATCGCCTTGCTGGGGTCCATCTCTTCTCTGAAGCCTAACAGGTGGAAAGTGGCGTAGGGGCAGATTTCGTCATCCATGCCTGATACAATAATAATAAATAAATCAATAAAAATGTAACTTGTTTTGTTTAGATTTACACGTTTAGGGGATGTGTTTAAAGTATGTGGAAATTATTAAAAGCCATTCGTCATATTCTAATGAGACATGCAGAGTAAAGCTGGATCCATAATGAGACGTCAAGAATCTACACTCTGGGTATTTTAATATGGACTATTTACTTTTGACGCTTCACTATGAATACGGTATGTTACGTGTAATTCATGAAATGTTTCTTTAGTGTTATGATGTTATAATGAAATGAAAAAAAAAGTAGGTACAGCTAATTTTGATGTTCTCATAATACAAGCTGAATAGTTATAGATTAGAATATTGTATGTCTAATTATCTTAATTATGTACTAATATTCACAATTAATAAATAATTCTAATTACATGCAGTAAAATTACCATGATTATAATTGTTTTAATTAGATATTAACTACATCTCCAATACATATAATAAAAGAAAATTAAGAAAAGGGAATATCTAGCATTTCGGCCACATACATAAAATAGTAATTAGTTTCAAATCATTGACTACAAGAAAACTTACTTATTATTAGTAGAAGAAGGTGAGTGAATCGGTTTCATGTTTTTTTTTTCATACGTACTTAGGTAACTACTTGCCACACAAAAATGCACCCAAAAACACATAGCCAGAATTAGAATTTGTTAGTCAATCCACTTTGTTATTATTAAAGCAAAACACAATATTTATACGATGTGAAGATGGCCACGGATATTTCAGCCACGAAATTTCCTGGCGCTTCAACCACGACCAAGAGAATTTTAATTATTTAATATATCCACTTCTTAATGATTATGTCTTTCAGAAAATCTCTGCATAAAGAGGGCTGAAATAAGTCAGACATTGGTATATTACGTCAAATATATTCTGCGAAATAAATGATATATTTGTCACAATTTCAACTGTTTGACTGAAGTCATAAACTGTTCAAAAAAAAAATAGTAGACAATATTGTCTACTATTTTTTTTAACAGTTTATGCCTTCTAGCGGAAGTAGGGTTAAAAAAATACAAATTGTATTTTTTTATACCAAATGACATTTTTCATAGATTGGCATAATAGTTGTCTACTATTTTTTTGAACAGTTTATTTCTTCTAGTGACAGCAGGGTTAAAAAAATACAAATTTTTTTTATATCGAATGACATTTTTCATAGATTGGCATAATGAATGTCTTGATTCAAAAACCGTGGCTGGAGAGAAAAAAAAAAACATAATAGACTTCTCTCAAAACTGTTAATTGTTTATTAATAAGTAGTCTAATAGCAACATAATTATACAAAAAGAACGAATATAAAGTGCGGACAACTTAATGATTTTCAACTTTGAAAAATCGTATCTTATTCAGAATCCGCGCCTGGAGGAAAATAATCATAAAATAATAAATAGGCGAGTTCTCTCAAAACTGTTAATTGTTCATGAATTAGTAGACTAATAGCAGCATAATTATTCATAAAGAACGAATCTAAAGTACGGACATTTTGAAAGATTTTGAAAGAAAAAAAAAACAGCTGCCTTTTTCAGAATAGCTTGAGAAAAAAAAAAATCATAAAAATATAGGTAGACGAGTTCTCTCAAAACAGTTAATTAGTAGTAGGCTAATAGCAGAGTTCAAAAGGGGTAGTGAATACGCACCACACGGTAATCGCAAAGGAAGAGATTTACACATAGCCTCTCCCGCCTAATTCCGACTCTTACATTCTAGAAGCCTCACGAAGAGGTGGTGAACCCCGGAACTTGAGCAACCCAGCTAAAGATGCGGTAGCCAACCCATATGGAGGGCTGGGTCAGGGCTAACCAGAGCGGGAGAAAAAGGGGGTTTAGCATAGGGCGAAAAAATATATTCGTTACGACAGCTACACAACGATCACGAAATCGACTGACCATAACGAAAACGACAAGGCAATGACACAGAAGACAGGAGAAGTGGATTTAAAAATGGGTACAATGGATGTACGCACAATGCTCAAACCAGGAAAATGCAGGAAATTGTTGAAGATCTGGCCAAATACAAAATAGACATGCCTGCAATACAGGAGTTGAGTTGGGAAGGAGAAGGATGTATAGATAAGAAGTCGTACATAATATATTACAGTGGAAACCCGGATCGACAAGGAGAAAGATGAGTGGGTTGTATAATAAGTAGAGAAGCAAAGAAAGCAGTATTAGGAACTACAGCAGTAAATGAAAGAATGTGCATGATACGGTTGAAAGGAAAAATCTACATCATTGTACGCACCAACGAAAGATGGAGAGGAAGATGAAAAAAAAAACTTCTATGACGACCCACAGAAAATCTGTGAATGAGTATCAAAACATGACACATTATTGGCAATCGGCGAATTTAACACTAAAATAGGAAAGGAGGATGCGTACAGAAGTGTAGCGGGAGCGCACTTCTTAAATGAACTTATGAGAGAAAATGGCAAAAGGCTGTGCCAACTGGCAGCTAGCTGCAATTTAATAGTACATATTTCATATAAAAAAAGATTCATAAGGGCGCCTGGGTGATAACCAGATAGAACGAAGAACAACAATGATTACAGACATAATATCTATAAGAAGCGCTATTTGTGACTTGGACCATTATCTTGTACGCGTTTCGGCGAAACAAAAAATTACAGCCAACACAGAGACTAACAATCGAACCAAAAAATACACGTAAGTCCTAAATATAGAGGCTAAGCAAATAGAATATCAAACATTAATTTACAACGAAACCAGCAGAAAGCATCGATGAGCAATGGAATACAATTAAGAACATCAAAACCGATACAACTGAGGAGACAATAGAAAAAGAAGTAAAAGTAAGAAATACATTGTTTGATGTGGAATGCAGAAGATCATTACAGGAGAAGAACGAAGCCAGAAAAAAGATGCCTACAAACGACAACAAGGACAAACAAAGCAAATTAAATTATATACTCTGAATCATAGCAAACAGAATATGTAAGCAGAAAAAGAAGAATTTGTTAGATAAGCAAATCGAAGAACTAGAAGAAAACAACACCAATAACCAGAGCAGAAAGTTCTATTAACAAACAAAACTGCATAATAGAGAATTCCAACCGAGAAATAAGGTGCTATTTCTCGGTTGGGACGAAGAGTTCTTAATGGCGGTGAAGACGTAACATATTATCATGCAGCGCAACTAGAGATCCCAGAACCCGCTCTGAAAGAGGTAACCGAAATAATTCAAAGAATGAAAAACTACAAGACTAGAGACTCTATAGCAGCAGAACTTCGGAAAATAGATGGAAAACATCTATGGGCATGAATCTACAAGCTAATAATTAATGTGTGGAATACCGAAGAAATACCAGCGGAATGGAAAAAAAGGTATTAACATATATGTCCAATACATAAAGAAATGTAAAAAAAGAAGCACCCAAGTAAAAATAGGCTCTAAACTGATAAATTAATTTGAAATACAAACAGGAGTAAGACAAGGGGATGCCTTATCTACTGCTAGAAGCAGTAATGAGAAAGCTACAAAAGCTATAAATATTAGGTAGCCTAAAAACCAGCACAGTGCAATATAAATATCCTCCGCATATGCCCCTAATGCGGAGGATATTTATATTGCAGCCCTCTACACTGGAACTTGAATCTAAACGTTTTCTTTTTCTGAATCTGAGCGAAAGTAAGTGTTAGGTAGCCCACGCACTGCAGCCATTTGGCTTATAATACTGAGTTCGCCCTTATAGTTAATCAAACAGTTTTGTGGTTTTGGCAAGCTCCAGCATCTTCTTTTGGGAAGAGTTGATGTGGATACACTTGGGACTGATTTTCTCCCCTCAAGTTGGTAAGCGCTGCACGCTTGAATAGCACGTGTGAGGCGTCTTCGTCATCTTCATTACAAAGTCTGCATATTGGTTCTTCTTTAAGAATTTTCATGCTATGCAGGTGTTTCCTGAATGGACAATGTCCAGTTACTAGACCTGTAACTATCTTCAGATTATTTCTACAGTGGCTTCAGTCGTAAGATATTGGTGGGATTGTTTGAGTAGCAATTAACTATGACTAAGCCCCGGAAAGTTTTTCCAACGTTCGGCGTGTCTTTCTAAGGCCCACTCCCGTACAATTGGTCTAATACATTTTTTGGAATGCTCAGCATTGCCTCTTGGACAATGGTTGGTCTTCTAGATCCAATTTTAGCTAGCTCATCGGCATTTCCAATGCCCTCCTTCCTTTTATGTCCTGGCACCCACTGAATGGTTACACTGCTGTCAGTGTCTTTATGTTTTGGAGGCATTTCCCATATAAGGTTTCATTGGATCTTATGGTTGTCAAGGGCTCTCAGAGCAGCTTGGCTGTCGGAGTTTATTAGGATTTTTTGTTTCTTATATCTTCTCCGTAAGTTTTCCAAAATTTATTGGTTGATGGGGGTTATGCCGTGAATCTTGCGCCTGATTCACCTTTCCTACATGATCCATCTGTGTACCAGATAAAATCTAAACCATTCGGACTGAATATTAATGAGGGTAAAACGAAGTACAAGAGATGTGCCGGGGAACAAATAGCCGATCTAAGACTAATCTGCGTAAAATGATGAGGAAATAGCAGTGTTCAACTGCTTAGGGTTGAGGCTTACTAACCAAAACAAGATGAGCGAGGAATTGCTCAATTCTGTGTGGGGAAAAAAGCACACTTTGCCAATAAGAAGTTACTACGGTCCAAGCTACCAAGCAGAAAAGCAAAATTGAAAGTCTACAAAACATTTATACGGCCTGTTATAACATACGCAGGGAAGACCTGGACTCTATGCAACAGAAATGAAGAAACCTTAAGAGTATGTGAAAAGAGCATCCTACGAAGACTATATGGACTAGTATAGAAAGACGAAGTATGTTGAGTAAGGAGGAACGGAGAACTATATGATCTAAAACTGAAAGTCTACAAAACATTAATACGGCCGAATATAACATACGGCGGGGAGACTTGGACCCTGTGCAACAGAGATGAAGAAACCCTGAGAGTGAAAGGAGCATCCTACGAAGAATATATGGACCAGTACATGAAGGAGTATGGAGAATATGGAGGGACGGAAATCTAGGTGCTCTAATTGAAGGAAAAGATATTGCGAGACACGTGAAAGCACAGATGTTAAGGGGGTTCGAGCATATCACGCTTATGAAGGATGACAGAACTCCAAAATCAATCACGCAATTTAGACCTAGCGAAAATAGAGCAAGAGGAAGACCCCGAAAATATGGAAAAACGATGTCATTAAAGATCTTAAAGCACTATGTGCACGACTGGCTCTACACAGTTAAGGACGGGGAGGAATGGAGAAATGTTGTGGAGCAAACCAAGGTCCATTAAGAGCTGTAGTGCCAAGGAAGAAGAAGAAGGTCGATAGCCTTCGGCCAACTTTGTGATTTTCAAACCCTTAATGTGTATATATTTGGATTGATAACACGGAAAAGTTGTCATAAATAAAATTGCTAATACGTTGCATGTTAATGCACTAAATCTTTGATGTTGATCCTAGATTATATTTATTTTAAAACTCTCTTGATCGTGGTGGATGCGCCGGGAAAATCTGTAGCCATCTTCAAATCAATTAATATTTAACTCTTTGCGATCATATTAAATCTGGACATAGATAACATATCATGCTAAGAAAACCTTTAATAAATGCCTGAAGTTCTACGGAGGATTTTTATAGTGTTGATAATGAGATGTGTTTCTTCATTACGTTTAAATGTCTTTTTCTTACTATATTTTGTGTCTTAAGACCGTCCACTTTCTGTACAATTTTTATAATAGTATGTCGAAAATTTATAAACGTACGGTTAGTAGCAATTAACAGACCCCACACCACACAGTCGGTGAAGCACACACAAAAATCCCATCAAACAAAAAGAAAAGAAGAAATAAAATACGTTACCTCTGTGAGTGTGAACAGTTTCGTTTGAGCCCCTGCGGTTACTCAGTTCTTCGTACAGGTGCCTCCTGGGGTCCCATGTGGAATGAGAACGGTAGTGGGGTCCTAACACATAATACAGGTACACCGTACAATAAACATTCATCACTTACATACGCGGACTTTGCGGTTGGTCCGAACGGCTCCTCCTGTTCTTCGCTCTAATTTTAGCCCATTCATAAACTCGCACATTTATAAACATATAGCTCTGCTTTCTATAGTTGATCAACCGATTACTTGTGATTTGGTAATAATAATAATTTTAGAGGATATAACAGATTCGAGCATTCTAAGCATATATATATTAGACTGTAGAAAGAAAAAATCAGATCCTTCTATATGTTTAATAAATGGTTCAACCATCATTCATCTAGTATTGAATATTTTATTAAATGAATTTCGTTTTCTGCTTTGATATACAGGACAAGTTCGTCTTCTTTTGGTGGACATAATAGTAAAAAAGTGCGAAACGTGGTCTGTAAGACAAATGACTAATGATCGCAGAAACTAAGGTACTATCATATTGGGATCCACACATGAGAACGAAGGATGGAGAATCGAAATGAAATACGAGCTAAATCAACTAAGTGGAGGTGCAAATGTAGTGCGTTTTAAGGCCCAACGGCTAAGATGGTTTGGACACGTTATGACGATAGAAGAGAGCAGGTTTACAATAAAATGATGAACTGGATACCTATGGAAGTAAGAAGCAGTGGAGGGCCAATAAAGAAGTGGAAGGACGACGTAATAGAAGATTTGCCCAAAATGAAAATTAGAAATTGGATAAAGATTATCAAGGATAGGGCAGTCTAGAAGAGGATGGTTGAGTTGGCCAAGACCCACAAGGGGTTGTAACGCCACAGAAAGAAGAAGAATAGTAAAAAGAAATAAGTTATAAATACGATACTTCTATGATGATCGTAAATAATAAAATTTTCCAGTTCATATTATAAAACACCTATGTATCCCTCGTAATCCTAACATAAATTATAAATATACCCATCTTTCACTAACAATTCATTAATTCAACTCAACTAATTTGGAGAACTTAGACAGTGACATTAGCAATCATGGCGTTGAATAAAACGAAAAGAACTGGACCAAAACAGGCAGAAAGACCGATGGTTGATAGAGATTTTCTGAGACTTAACTAGTTATAAACGAGTATAATGATGTAATTTAATGTAATTTTCAGAAATAAAGATTTTCTATATATAGAATTCTCTAGAAATTACATAAAGATTATTTCCAAATCAAAATGACAAATTTTCGGTCGTTCGACTACACACAGAAATAAAACAACAAAATAAGCAAAAACACGCTAATCAAATAAATTAATAGAATTAAAATAAACAAATAATAATTGTTTGTGTGTGTGTGATGTGTGAGTGCATGCAAGTTATAAACAGCCGTAACGAGCTCAGACGGAGGCCTGCCTTTGGACTCTTACTTATGGTACCTCGCTTGATCCTGTCGCAGGTGTTGTAGTTGGATCCGGGAACGGGTGGCAGCTTCCTGTTGGGCGGCGCGATGTATCCCAGTTCGTCCCTCAGGTCGGGGCGCCTCTTGTCCAGCGTTCCGACGGCGTTAACCGATTGATTATAGACAACATCATCTGGTGGGAACATTTTCAAAAAGATAGATTAGTTTGTTTAGGTTTGTTGGTTTCTTCTACTCGTTAAATTTAAGAAAAGTTAAACACTTTCGTTGCATCACGTCAGACTTTTTATTCAAGTAGGCACACACATTTCGATACAGGTAAGAGCTTTTGTTTTCCTGTTGAAATAATCTGTAATAATAAAAACATATTAGAGGAGGTTAGACCTATTATGATCTATAGTTTATTTATTTTAATATTTCAGAAAAAAAGAAATGTTATCCGCACAAACTATTCCCAATTTGCAATAATATTGAAATGTATAAAAATATGTAAATATTGTTGTAAATAAAGAATTAATTCTTAAAAAAACTTTTGCATTGAAACATACAAGGTGCGGAAGGAATAACTCCCACATTTTAAAAGGGGATTTAAAGATATTATACAAGGCGTATATAATAGAAAAAAATATACATTTACTTGGTTATAGTTATTTAAATAAATTAAATAAAAATAAAAATTATTTTCCCTTTTGCTTTTATTTTACAATGTTTCTTTAAAAAATTGTATTTTCTAAATGTGCAAAAAACTTTTTTTAGCCTAGATTTTCAAAAAGTATATCATCTAAATTGTGATATTGATGAGTGACTTTCATTTCAAGAGGTTTTATTACTATCGCTAACACAGGAATTTAAAGGATTTATTTTTTTTTAGAATCCAATATTCTTCTTTAATTGTCTTGATTCTGTTATGATCATAAATAAACAATCATAATTACTTTGATTCTGATTGTTTAAAAGAAGAATCAATCATAATTGCCTTACTTCTGATTGTCTAAAGAAAGATCCAACCATAATTTCCCTGCTTTTGATTGGGCAAAAACAAGAAGAAATCATAATTGTTTTAATTCTGAATCACAATCATAATTGCTTTGATTATGATTGGCTAAAGGAAGATTACCACTTAGACGAAGTACAGGCTGACCACCAGTAAGTCGAAAAATTGCAGATGGTGTTTGAAAACCTCGGTAATGTATTTTTTTTTTGTACGGTGGTAAGAAATTGTCTAGCGCAAGGAGAGCACTCGACACGGGAACATCTGCTGCAAAATTTGACGTGGGTAACATGCTGTGTAAACAGTAGCGACTTGAATCAGAAGTTCTATAGATTGCTTTCTACTCAATAATTTTCATTTTTCAGACGTCAGAACTTTTTTTACATGTCGCAGTAACAACTGGAATTCAATGTAAAAGGAATGCATTTTCGTAAAAGAGTACGACCTAATGATACCTATGAAATATATAGCGTATCAAGCAGTCACTTTTGGACTGTGAAGTGGTCTTGTGTGGTTTTGTCGAAAGTTTTCAGTAGCCAGTACCAAAAATTTTGTTTATTTACTGAAAGTCTCATTAATCAGATTCATTGTTTAAAAAAGTCTTGTCTACAAATTCTTTATCCTTTCTCTACCACGGCATGGTGGCAACTGAAAAATACATTATACAGTGAGTTCATAATGAAAGGAACAAAGTCATTTAATCCATGTATTTATTTTTTTTAATGGAGAAGATGCATACTTAAAAATTACTAATCGACCTGTCCGAGCGTTATTTTATCGAAAATAATTACCAGCAAATTAAATAATTTTATTTTTTTGCTTCATAACGAGAACTACAGCTCTCTCCTACTTGCTTCAAGGATTTCAAGTAGAAAAGGGAAATTTGGGAGATATTTTTGTCCCAATACTGTTATGTATAAAATAGCATATAAGACAAATAATGTCTATCCCTTTGCAGGCATATAAGCATTATTTCTTCGAATTTACTTTTATACATAAATGTGGTTGAATTTCGTTTGTAAAGCATTGAATATAAATTTTCAATCCATGTTAAGAACTTGCTGGTATAGAAATCTAACTTCAAAATACTCCATAAAAAGAAATCCAGTTAAATCACTTTACCTGATGAAATAATTATAAACGTCGAAATGAAAAACGCAGGACCAGAAAATCTCGTTTATAAAGTTGCAGTAATATTAACTACTTGATCAGCCACAACTAAAAAAAGGTCCAATTACGCAATTATACGAAAAGAAATTTCTATGAACTCCTTAGCAAGAAAGAAATAATAATAATAAGAAATGTAAATGTATTTAACCCTTGTATTACACATACAAGGGTTACAAGGGTTGTTTTGTTATTTAATTAATTTAAAGCAAGCTTTACGCCCAGTCCTAAATATGTATATAACTAAAATAAATGAATTCTTACGTAAAATATATTATTCATAACGCAACGAATTAAATACTTTCAGATGTACACAAATTTATCAATAAGTCGGTATCTAAAGGGTTAAAACAATACATTATATTCACTTTCGAATGTGACACATGAACAGAAATCAAAATACAGGCAGCCGAAATGCAGTACTTGATATGTATCAATTCAGTGACGAGGAGAGACAGAATAAGAAATATCCAGATAAGAGAACAATTGGGAATAAAAGGCATACGCACTTATATTAATAGATAACAACTCAGTTGGTGGGGGATCTTGATAGTTAAGATAGTCGAAATCCACAACAGATCTTTTATGGTTGCGGTGGTTAAGGCTATAGCGCCACGAAAATAGTATCTATATAATTATTGGGGACATCTATAATGAATGGACGATAAAATAATCGTAAAAAATATGGCAGGCCCGGTCTTCAAAGAAAAGGAAAAAGGGACGACCCAGAAAAACGAAACAAAGGGACAGTGAGCATAATAAATGAGGAAAGACCAGCAATGGAAGAAGCCACGAAGGAAAAAAGGGACGACTCAGAAAATGGAACGAAAGACCAGAACATACTAACGGAGAAAAGTCCAGTAATGGAAGAAGCTACGAAGATTGCGAAAAATAAAAAATATATTATATGTGGCCCAAAATTTTAATAAACCATAACACAATAATTAAAGTCTCCACAACCAGCAACCAACATAAAGAAGATATACCTAACACTCGAAATGCTATGAAAATAATTATATATCAATGTCACCTATATCCAAAAATTTGCACCAAATAGTAATACGTTGTGGATACTTTCGTTTCTCGTCAATCACAATTGTGAGAATCCCAAATGTGGCATTAGGACTATTATTGAAGCCATTAAGATGAAAATAAGCTTAATTTCTTAAGATGATTTTACTCAAAAACTTTCATTATTATTTAATTACCGAAACACTTCATAGTTAATGTTGTCTGTGTCCTACTTTACACCACACTTTTAACTATTTTCGCTATTTCATCCTTCGAGTGTTCTTACACTCTATCTAGCACTTTCTTTCTTCTCTCGCAATCCACTTTAATCGCTCCAGACTTTGGTCTTTTCATATGTCCTTGTTTTTTATGTACCATGGGCCCTTCATCGCTTTTCTGATTAAAACGTTGAGTGTATTCATTATTATTTTAACTTTCTCACTTCTTATTATAGCGATTTCGTTTCTATACAGGAGGTCTCAGTACACATTGGTATATTTTTGTTCTGTTGGCCCTGTTTCGTTCCATAAAAGACAGTAGATTCCGTTTGCTCTGTTCCTGCCACAGAGCAAACGAATTCTCCAATCCCTGTAATATTTTTCGAATTGCAGGATATTGTCAATAATTATCCAGAAAATCAAGCGATGAAAAGAAGTTAGGGTACCACATGAATAACTTCATGTTAAAACATGCCTCCATGTTTCACAGAAGATAAAAAGCGCGGATAGCGAGCAAGTGAAGGTAGGAAGGGAGCAGGCTGACTCATTAACCAATAACTTCATGTTAAAACATGCCTCCATGTTTCACAGAAGATAAAAAGCGCGGATAGCGAGCACGTGAAGGTAGGAAGGGAGCAGGCTGACTCATTAACCAATACAATAATAATGAATAATGAACCGAGTTAGATAAAAATGCAGTTTTTGCTGTAGAAACCATGAGGTTTCCTCATTCTGGGTATAAGGAAGTATCTTGCGATCTTACAAGAAGGAGGAGAAAAAAATCTTTGATAGCCAAGAGGCTCACTAAAATCAGCAAAGAAGAAAAAAACGGGTAAATTATTTGATGGATCATCTCACGATCATTATCATCTGTCGGTCGACAGCCGCTCTCGCACTATCTGCAATGGCTGACCCGATGGGTGTCTAACTTCGGGAGGTCGGCAGTCTATCATCAAGATTATCAATGATCTCGAAAAATAAACACCGAAGAATACTTTTGAAAATTGGCGCGGCTGGTGGGCGGTATGGAATTTTTTAACGCAGTATCGTCATCATTCCTTTTCAGAAGATACTACGAAGGTTGCAATTATACAGCGATTTAAAAAACACCAACCTATTAGAAGTTCACAACCTAAATCGCCACATAACAAAAATAACAGAAAATGGAATTAAATAAAATGAAACAAAGATGATTCACACATTTGCAGTTATTTAAATTACAATGAAATATTACCGGAGACCGACTAAACAACAACATTAGTAATATGCAAAAAATGCGTAAAATATAGTTTTACATTAAAGCCTGTAAAACCATTTTTTAAATGCGTGAAAATGGTTTAACATTAAAGCCTGTAAAACCAGTTTTCGCACAATTTTTTTTCTTCCTATTGCTAATGTTGTTGTTTAGTCGGTAACAATTTAAATAGTGAACTAATTTCTTCGTTCATAATTCTCATTCGAAAGCAGGATTGGATAACTACCTCAGTTTTTCATTATTTCCCAAAATCTGATATAAAGGTGAAAACAAGTGATAACTTTCACTTGAGTCGGCATCGAATCGAGGGAAAATAGCCAATATAACCCAATTTAAATTAACACGACCAAATTTATTGGAACTAAACTTGTCTGTTTTCTGCATTAGTTCAGATTTTTACTGGTAGTGATAAGATGAACAGAATAATTAAACTTTATATTTATTTACGAGATCTTGTCAACTTTACAATCGCTCTTATTAATCCATTAATTCATATATAAATCGATCATGTTTCTCTTTGAATGTTCGTAATTCCATTTTAGTCTACTGTTGCGACTTTACCTGCATTGTCGCAACCCCACCCCTCATTTACATTTTGTATGAGAGCTGTAGTGCAGACTGGTAGACTGCTTAAGCTATTTATGGCACTATTTAAATGCAAAGAAATATTGAATAGGATTTGTGCACAAAACGAACAATACGCGGATTGTTTTGAAGGTAAAGTAAACACCCAAAGAACTAGAACTAGCACTCAGATTGTTGATCCTCAAAACTCTGAGGCTGATAAGGGTATTTGACAACAGTGATATTCCCTGACTAATTAGGCTTTTCCCACAACGCCAACGATAGAGCAACGGGGAAGAAAATGAAATTTATTATAAAGACGACAACGAGAAAAGAACTTCACGAACTGTCACGTAAACTAGTGAGTATTTGTACATTATTTAAATGCAATTGTTCGGGTTTGGCATGTAATTTTAACAAAAATTACTGCCTACGTGCCGATTCCTCGTTTGGGGAAATTTTAATGGTTGGTTCGCAGCCCATCGGAACGATCTTCTTGGAAATGCGGCCGGACAACGGGACCGAGGATGCTTGCACCCTCAAACGCGTTTGCATGTTGGGTTGCCTACATTGTATTTTTCCACATGTTTATCATAACCTTAAATTTGTGATGACTTGCTCAACCATTGTGAAATAAAGAAGCTCTAATTAAAACTGTCCATCTTGTTATTTCTAAAGTCGTAACAACCAAGTGCTCTTACAAAGCACACAATACAACGAGTAAAATACAAATTTATACAGCAATATATAACTTATTTTTAACTTTATTATAAATGACCCTTCACGTAATAACATTCACCTTTCCATTTGAAATACTCGCAATTTGATTTCCTTATCATTGGCATTGACGTTTTTAATCATCACATATTTCTTATCAGGTTTCTTAAGTAGACTTTTCTTCAACCACTCTGGCATTCTCCCTTCCCTTTTGTTCATAAATATCCTCAACTCCGACCCTTCCTTTATCAATAATTGTTTAAAATTGTCAAAATTGTTGGTGTAAGCCAAAGCGTTATTAATAAAACTCACGTGGAATTTGATTCTGCACAACTTTTGTTTGAATCAATTTTTCGCGTTTTCATTACTTACTACTTTAGGGCATTCATACTAATTGTAAAAATACCTAAACTTCATTATTTGGGGAAAAATTAGAAAAATGTTGAGAATTAAATTGAATTTGAATGAAAAGTAAATAATAAGAAAAATATGAATAATAATAAAATGAAATAATAAATTACAACTGTCGTAAAAAATAAAAATACTTCTTTAAGCTTTAAAGAAAATATAAGAAAATTTTTTCAGATGAAAAAATAGTAATTATATATAAATATATATATAAAAAACTATAAATATATGTATATATCAAATGTCTTTAAAAAGACAAGAAAAAATAAGAAACAAAAATATAAGAAATATTAAAAATGTGTGGTTACGTGCGTTGTGTGTGTCGGTTTGACGTGATGCGAACGAAAGTGCTCGGTTGTTGCTCTTTAAGGCCGCATTTATAGTGGAGTGTATGATACTAGCTGTATCATACCTTGAAAGAGGTTAATTATTAGTTTACGTGCACACATTAAAATTTTGTTAGGGCTCGTGCCAATAATTAGCCTCTTTCAATCCGGATGATCCCAGCTTACAATCTTGAAAAAGGTCAATTTTAAAGCACGTACACGCATTACAATTTTGAGTGTGTGTGCTTTGCTAATTAGCCTCTTTCAATGTATGAAGCAGCATCGTTTGATCTCACTGTAAATGCGCCCTAAGACGCAACACCGAGAAAGAGAGGGGCTATCCCTCTGCTGGCACATACAGTCGCTCGTCAGCCTGGTCTGCACCGGTCCCTGGGCCCTCCTTGACACGGCGACGCAAATAACAATAATCCCTACAGCAACGACAATAACAGTGGCGGCGACCGGTACGGCAATGTTCAGGTCGACCCACTCCGGCAGCCACGGGAACGGGAACTTGCCGAGAACCTCCCTGGCCGGCGCGATCTTTCCTAGACGGACGCAAAAGAAACAAAACATTCGAATTACCTTTCCTATAGTTCCCTTTGCCGCGCAATACGCAGATAACAATTATGGCTACAATTATAACTAGTACAGCGGCTACAACTGGGACTACGAGGTTCAGATTGGCCAGGATTATTTGGATTGTGTCTTCTTTGGGGATCTCGCGGGCTGGAGCAATAGTACCTGCAAATAACCACAATCATCATTCCATGCTTCTATTTATTATTATTTTTTTGTTTGTTTTTGAACTACAAGTACTTTCAGGTACTATTCTCCATTGTATATTTTGATTTTTTTTGACTGACTGTTTAAACAATCAAGGGAGAGGATATAAAATGAGGTGTGAAATGACTATTTTGCCCGGATCACTTGACATTTAAAGCTTACGTTTTGTTTATTTATTTATTTTTTTTTTGATGTAGCATATTCAGGAAGTTCATTGAATAAGATGAAAATGTTATTAAAATCACATTTTCTAAAGTCTACTTATTATATAAAGAAACACGTCTCTGCAGATGGCCTTATATTAAGTAACGTTCCTTTTGTTTGTTTTTGCATTAAATTTTTCTCGGATCAAAATTTGTTGCATTATGCAATATTTTATTGATGTGCAACAACAGGTGTACATTATGTAATTCAATGTCCGGCGTGGGTATTTGCCCGGGAAGTAGTTGTTTTAATGTGCATTTGTTTTACGTACTTACGTAGCGTAAGTCAAAAGTCACAGAGCTAAATGTGGAAATAATTTATTAATTATTTTCAAATCATTTTTATTTAATTTAATTAAAATTCCCTTCCTAACATGTAATTTTTATTAAAATAATATTTGTTAAAGACTATTCCATAAAGAAACAAATAATCAAATTTTCGTTTCTAATAAGTCAGTAATGATTGTTTGAAAAAAATACAGGCGATTAGCTTGAAGTAAACTAATTACTGCAATTGTTTTTTTCAATAGGGACATAACAATTTTGTATTTTATTTATGAACTGTTATTGTTAAAAAATCAATAAGGTTAATATTTTCATCATTGTGAAGTTCAAGAATTTAGGAAATATATAAAAAAATACAAAATTTTGAGTCGGTAGTTGCAACTTTAAAAACTTTTACACCAATTTTTGGTCTTTTTAATCAGACAGGCTGTACATACTACAGTAAATAGATTCAAGTTCAAACCTATACTATTGGGTATTGTTGTGTCAGTAAGACAAAAACACTGGCTGAAGTACTGAAAATACTCAGCGGCAAGTGCTTTAGTTGGAAATAATAAAAATCAGTCAACCCCACGCCATCTATATGAATTGGGAATCTGTTAATTTCCATTCTGGCGAATATTGTATAAAATAATTAACATATCCTCTGACCTTGAGGGTATTGAGGAGGATTTAGAGGTGAAGAACTAACCGATTCTAGAACCTCCTCATGACCCTCAAAGCCAGAGGCGGTTCTAGAATCGGCTAATTCCCTCTACTCCTGCACCATAACAAAATAAAGTTAAGTCGAAAGTTATAGTCTCTTTATCATTAGAAGCAAGTAAATTTCTCCGGTTTGGCTTTGCAAAAGTTTGAAGAAAATTCTGAATTTCATCGAAAAGTCATCTTTAGCGCCGCTGAAGCATGATTTTGTATAATGACAAATTGTATAAAATTGAGGTGAGTCTTTACTCAATTTTATTCATGCAGAAAAAAAAAAACAATCGGACATAGCGTTAGAAGAACAGTCTAGTGAAACAGGAAATTTGAGGAGTTAAGAGTCCAGACTCGAGCTATTCAATAGGGTCAAAACCACACAAGACTGGGACACCTACAAAGAGAAATTCACGCAGTACAATAAAGAAATCCGAAAAGCTAAAAGAAAATCGCGCAGGAAGTTCTGCGAAGAACTGACCGATGCTCCGATATGTTCTAGAATCCACAGAGTTCTAGAAATGATGGAAGTGCTGCAAAAGAGATGGGTCTCATAAAAAAAACTGACGGGATCTACAAGGAAGCAAAGGAAAGTCTCAAGGAACTACGGAAAGTTCAATTTCTTGCCTCAACTACACTATCAGTTAGGCAAGAGGCTAAACAAACTAATCCCGGACGTAGGCAGAAAAGGCCCAACCGACAGGTTTGGAGATTAGCTACAGAAGTAACCAGGCCAAATAGAGTCAGATGGGCAATAAGCAGATTCTAACCTTATAACTCCGCTGGGATAAATGGGATATACCCAGTTCTACTCTAGGAGGACATAGAGGAACTGGTGCCGCATCTATGAAAACTGTACAAAGGTTGCTTGGCATGGGGATATATACCAACGGCATGGCTAAGGGTAAGGGTAATTACAGACCAATCAGTCTTTCTTCATTCTTATTAAAAACAATAGAGGGATTGGTGGATAGATATATATGGGACTGTCCACAGGGAGGTGTACCGTCTCCACTGCTGTGGGCGGCTCTAGTAGACGACCTTTTAAGGAAATTGGCTGAAGCATACTCACAGCAATCATCTTACATTGAACTCAAAGGACCTTAAATATAGTCGACAACTGGTACCGACAAGAACAAAATCCAGAAAAAAAATGCAAATAGTTGTCTATACAAAAATAAGAGCGTTGGAAGGACTTAAGCCACCAACGCTTGGAGGTAAAGTAATTTCCTTTGTGAAGAAATCGAAAAACCAGGTGTAATCTTCGACAATAAAATGTCGCGGAACCCGCACATCACGAATACCACCAAAAAAGCTTCAATAGCTTTGGGAAGGTGTCGAAGAATGTGCGGATAAAACTGGGGGTTAAACCCCAGAATGATACTAATCATAGTATATCGCATCACGGTGATAATCTACGGAGTAGTGGTGTGGTGGTCAAGGACAGAGCAAAAGGAGAGTTCTCAACGAAATAGAAGCATTTAGAAATGAGACACAAGTATATATCCTAGGACATACGGGCTAAATAGGCAATGTTCAGGTAAACGAACTGACCAAACAAATCTCACCAAAGCCATTCATCCTGAGGTATTGCAAAAACATCAGTCAAACAATCCATCAAAAAAATGGACGAAGACACGGGCTCGTCCTGGTGGACGAGTATACCAGCGCTTAGGTAGGCGAAGGTATTTCTTAAAGGACGAACACCTTCTTAAACAAGACAGGAAAATCATCAGAACATTAAACAACAGCTAAACAAGCATATATGCCTATCAGAAGATGCGATCCGCAGATTCTGGAAGAGGAGAAGGAAGACCCCCTTCACATACTGTGCCAATGTGAGGCCATATCAAGAATTAGATACCTACAGATAGGAGACTCAAAACCTAGACCAGAAAGATGTGTTCCATATACACACTGGCCGTTACGGCCATAATGGTATTTGGTCAATGTGTTCCATATACCATTATGACAGTGGATGAACGAATCTTTTACTGTACAACAGCGCAAAGCGCTATCTGTTGTCTGATTTCTAAATGGCATCATCGAGGAATGTAATCATACAACAAAATATTTATAATAATTTATTGTGTATTTTCATTTCAAGGTACACTCGGATAGATTTGTAGCTAATCCATTGTAAAGATGTTGTCAATGTGGAATTGTATGTTGGAAAACAAAAGAATGTGGATTTACTTGTTTTTTTTTTTTTTTCACTTGCAGACCTGGAGGCAAGGGCTGCTTCAACTTCTCGGAATTCTCCTTATCGAAGATGACTAAGGTGTACAAGAACCTTGATCTTTACAGATTTGGCGTCTTTCCTCCTGGTCCTCAGTAGGAATTCCTTGATTTCTTTAATTTCACGCGGCATTCTGAAGACGAAATTGCCTTGTCCAAAAACTTGACGTTAAAAGATGTAATGTAATATTGACCTCTACAAACTGAAGAAACTCATTTGGTGAATTTTGTTGCGCCAAGTTTTGTTTAATTTCTAAGTGGCATCGTCATGAAATGTAATATTGGGCTCTAATGACGCCATCACCAATCCATATTAATGGTGGTTGAACAAACTCATGTAGTGAAACCCACATGTGCTTTAAGGGAATGTGATCGCGTAGTGTGGATTTCATGGCAAAAGTGTAATTGTTCGTGATGAAATTGATCACCATGTTAAGTTTATTATCATGCTATATTAGATGACTATTTTTAGACAGAAATGAATATACTTGTTTTCAGCGATATGTAGTTCTAACAAGATGGTGCTGCATGTCACACAACTGTCCAAGCGATTGTTTTATTAAAGGAATAGTTCGACAATCGTGTAATCTCGAGAAATGGTCTGATCGACTAAAAAGCCAACAACCATAGCGAAGTAGAATTCATCGTTGCCAATATGCTCGAGGTGATTATATGAACGAATTCGAATTTCATATATAAGACTTATATGTGTACTACAAATAATTGAATGCACTTTATACACCTTACTTCACTGTTTTGTTTCAATGCTAATGTACATCTAATATTTCTCAATCTTAGATAATTCACAAATATATAATTATGCGTAATACACGTCGAATGAATTTTAGCACGATATCATAATTATACAAAATACAAAATCATTACATCCTTTTGTAAAAATCCAAAATATGGAAGACATAAAAGTATTTTTATTTTATTTTGAAGAACATGATTTCCTATCAATTTTACACTTTACATCATTTTCATAATTTTGTTTGCTACTTGTCATTGTTCAGTTCCTGAATATGCCACTGCTATTGGGAATATAAATCAATTTTTATTCAAGACTTGCCCAAATAAAACAAAAAAATAATAACAAAAAAAAAACAAAATATACATAACATTACTTATATTAAAATAATAATAACTGAAAACAACAACACAACATTCAAAGCTGAAGCCGTAAATCTTATGTCATCACGCTTGAAAAAAAAAACAAGTAATAATATAAATAGAAACTTTCGAAAATAAATCAAGAGTGCTCAAGCTTTCAATAAAAATTACTTACATCCATTGACTTCGCGTTTTTTATTAATACGATAAGAAGCGTTTGTGGTTGTTTTGGGGTATTTTTCATTTACTTTAAAGGTGTGTGTGTGTGTTGTGGTTATATATATATATATATACAGTGTGTGACATGTGACATTGAACTCACCTCCGGTAATGGTGAGCGTGGCGAATTCGTACTCGGCGACGTTGAAGCCGGCGTTGTTGTGGGCGGTGACTCTAAGGTGGTACCACATGGCAGGGTCGAGGTCGAGAACTACGAAGTTTCCGCTTGGTTTCACGTGGTTTGAGACTTGGATCCATTCGGGACTGATCCTATAATATAACAGTTAAGATGAGTCTTTTTAAATTTTGTCTTCAATTGTCTATCAATATCAACATACAAATTCTATGATACAAATGTGTTATTTAATTACTTTGCTTTGTTGTTCGGCTGTTAATATGAAAATTATTCATTGTGTAAATTGAGTAGTATATTTAATTATTATTTTTTGGTTGTTATTGTCTCCAATTGGATTAAGTCAGTCTGTTAAAAACTGGTAATTGCCATTTCAATTTAAATGTCGCGCACAATGGAAAGAAAGGTCGCCATAAGCCATTATGGCGACCTTTCTTGACATAAAAGATAGGATTAAAGCCATGCCATAGGTTATACGTCAATGGTCGCTACTCATTCTAAATGCGCTACTGATACGAATATAATAACATGATTTTCATACGACAATCATTTAATATCAGCCGTCAAACTGCGTATTGACGTCACGGAGCCTCTTGACCAATAACGTTGCTTTCCCAATCATGTGAAACAATTCAAATATTCCTCGCTTTTTAATATTGCTTCTAGAAATTTTGCATTTATGAAATTTTTGTTTTACTCCATACTAAACTACCGATGAGAAGTTGCTCACGGATTTTCCAGTCACGGATTTAACCAACGCCTCCACCATGGCGGGTGTGCCAGGTATGGTTAATTGCTAAATAGTTGTTTATTGGAGTTACAACTTTACTTAATTATATTACTATAAAATACTATATTACTTTATTCTTAAAAAATCGTTTTCATTATACGCTAGTTTCAGGGTCATGAAGAACCCTGTTTGTCACTTTTTATTTTCGTTTTTTTATATTAATTTGTTAATAATGTATGTCTAAAATTTAATGTTTTATGAATTTTTAACTCCAGCCACGGATTCCACTCTTATATGAGAATTTTTCAATTCAAAGTCCTGCACAACCCTGTTTGTCACTTTTTATTTTTATTTTTTGATGTTAATTTGTTAATAACATTCTAATTAAGTTATTTAAAAAGTATAAAAATAGTATGTCCTAAATTTATTTTTTTATGATTTTTTATATATTTTCTTATCCGAGTGAAATCCGAATTAAAATGTCATAAAAAATAAATTAAAAAGATAGTATTTTTAAACTCTCTTAATCACTTCATTAGGATGTTACTAAAAAATTAACACAAATAAAAAATGGTGATGTGTCCATCATGGTACTTTCCCCGGTGAATACGGACAAATAAGTTTCTGATTGAAAATTTAATAGGAAAGCAAAATGATTAATAGAAAAAATGTATTGTTGTCTTCCAAAGTTAAAACGGAGTATTTAGAAGAATATTATAATTAAGTGTGTTATTTCTTACCTTATAATGTGTTGAAATTATTTCTCCACACTCTTCTTCATTTTTTCAAACTTTGCGAATGTGCTGAATATGACGATACTTTGACGTTTTATTTGTCATTAAAATAATTATTTCAATAATTAAAATTTCTAAAGGAATTTATCATGTAAACGCTTATAAAATGAAAACCGGAGGTCCTACAATAAAAGTTTTATAACAGAAATTATTTATTTTCCAAGATCTAAAACTTTTATTTGAAACATTTTTCTATCCGAATTAAATAATGAAAAATTGCTAAGAGTAAAGTTGCACTTAATGAGTTTTGATTCTAACCAAAAGTTTTTCAGATCATTCCACTGTTATAAAAAGCTTAGATATAAAGTTTGGGCTTAATCTATTTAGCCGTTTATGCGCTATCGCGGAAAAACACAGACACACAGACATACAGACACACACACACAGACATTTTTCAAAACTCGATGGAATGGACTCAGGGGACCTCAAAACGTGCATATTTGTTGAAATTGGCGGTTCGAAAATTTTCACGATCACAATACTTTCCCTTGGACAGGGGGTCCGGGGAAAGTAAAAACGAAAAAAAGTGACAAACAGGGTTCTGCAAGACTTTGAAACTAGCGCATGTTAAAGACGATTTTAAGACTAAAGATGTGTATTAAATTGCATTCAAATCTAAAATAATAAAGAGTCAAACAAAACTCGCAAATTAAACGAATATTTAGCAAGTTGTAACTCCAATAAACAATTATTTAACGTAAAATAAATATGAATAGATTGTTAAAAATCAACCAATAAAACACAGATTAGAAAATGGTCTAATAACCTGAAACTAGTCGATAGTTTAAAGTTATTCATTCTAATCCGTGTTTTGTTTTATTTTTAATAAGATATTCATATTTATTTGATACAATATGAACTACCAATGATTAAATATTAAAACTATTACAATTCCACTATGCCTGGCGATTTCGCTATGGTGGAGGTGCCGGGTAAAATCGCGGCTGCACAATCCGTGGGCAACAACTCATTGGTTACTAAACTTTGCTTAAAAGCAAAAATAAATTACAAACATATTTTTTTCTAAGTACACTATATTTGTGGAATTGTTGGAATTGTATATTAGCTTCAAATTTAAAAAATCTAAACTAACTTCTTTTTGTGTTCAACAACGAAATACAGCATGGGGCATCCACCGTCGGACCATTCATCCAAGTGCAGGGTGATGCTGTTGGAGGAGACTTCGATGAATTTGTCGGCGCTGGGGATGATCGGTTTCTCTCCACGGGTGCGTGTGTTCAGGTTGTCTGATGGGTCTCCTGTTCCGATGCTGTAAACCATAAACAACATTAGAGACAATAGAAAGATTTCTTGAATAACTTTCTCATTATCACTTGGTGAAACATTTTGACAATAATATTAAAGGACAAATGGTGAAACAAACCAAGTGTTTTTGATTTATCCTTTAATAGAAAGATACCTAAAAGTAATTTTTTTTACAAGAATAACTTTCGATTAGAAATAGTCTATGTTTCTTATTTTGATTAGGAATAGTCTATATTTCTTATTTCGTTTAGAAATAGTCTATATTTCTTATCGAGCGTGTTTGAGAGTGTTCTCTCTAATTATATTCACTATATTGTTGACCCCTCTATTACATTTAAACAAGACGGGTTGATTTATGCAAAAACGTAACACACAATCAAACTTGTAACTCAATTCATTTCGACTGAACTTCATTGTGGTGATCAAGTTGATGTAATTTATAAAGTTATTATAAGGCTTTAAATTTTTGTTTCATGCTCAGATATTTACATGTGTTAATACAATATTCCATCAAATGTAATAGCAACGATTTAACCACATTGAACAAATCAACCTATTTAGTTATGTCTGAATCTTTTGCGACAATAAGTGGGGTCCCTCAAGTGTTAAAGCCTTCGTCCATTTTTATTTTTAATATATATAATAACATCTTTATTTATATACAGAGTTACAATATTTACCACTTAACATATATTTACAATTATTAACTAAATTTTGTATATAAATTGGCTATCGACCGAAGGTCTTTGCTTCTAGTCTTTGTCTATCTAATTGTTATGAATGCTAACGTCATTGTCAAAGTATGAGTTATTAGATGAAATGAAGTGATAAATGGTGTAAGATGGGTTCTTATATTTAGCGGGAGTATTCGTAACATTTTTAATATTTACTAATGATATAGCTAGTGATTTTGATTGTCATACTTTAATGTATGTAGATAATGTGACAATATATGGAACTGTAAACAATGTAAATAACTATCTAATATTACAATCTAATTCAAATATAATTTAGATAAAGATTGATGACCATATTAAATAAATTAACCCAATTAGTTGTAAGTCTGAATCTTTTGGAACAATAGGTGGGCTCCCTCAGGGGTCACACCTTGGTCCACTTTTATTTTTGATATTTATAAACAATATAGCTAGTGTGACTGTGATTCTTTAATGTATTCAGTTGATGTGAACATGTATAGAACTATAAACAATCCAATATTACAATCTATTTTAGATAAAAATTGATCTCATCCATTCAATCAACTGTCTGTGATTAAACAGATCATTATTGTTACAGTGTTACCTAATTTATTACTTATTTATTTATATATATTGTCTTGTTTTTACTAAATATTTGAAATGAAATTTATCCAATCAACCAAAAGCATCTGTTAAGCCTCGCAAGTGCGACCACCCCCATGGTGTTTACCAGATGCGTCCCTATTTTGAAGGAATGATAAATTGCGTCCGTCGCCACCCGGGCGACAGGGAGTTTTTTTTTGTAAATATGTAGTTTGGTTTTCTAGTTTTAAGTCACTCTTTGTACAAACTTTGTGGAGAGCAGATCTCGAATATAAAATCAAAAATACTCCGTTGAAATTCATTTTCACCCCGAAAGTGCTTAACTAGACTGCTTACAACAGTCCGCGGTGTAATTGATGGAAATAATCCCATAATTATCCCAACAGCATCTTTACTTACCTGTTGTACGCGGTTACGTATAATTGGTATCTGGTTCCACAGAGGAGTTTCTCGAGAGTGTATTTTTCAGTGTGGCTGGCAACTTGCACGGTTTCCCATTCGCCGAATTCGGGCTTGTAGTGGACGGTGTATCCGTGGATCGGTTCGATGTCGGTCGGGTGAGGTTTCAGTTTGATGGTCAAGGAGTTTGTCGTGGTTGATGTTAGAGTGACCTACAAAAAAATGCACATTTTCTATTTTCTTTTATTTAAGATATTTGTTCGAATGTTTTTTTATTTCTTTCTGAATGTGTTGAACAGTTAGCCGATGCCCCAATCCAGTATACAGGGTGGTGTATTTTGCTGGTGTCACATATGGAAAATAAAATCGAAGTTTCAAAATCTAAAAATGATAAATTTAATAGTTATTATATTTTTCTATTTTTAATAATAACCAAAAAATGTTAATAACTATCTAATATTACAATCTAATTCAAATATAATTTTGATAAAGATTGATGTTATCTGTTGACCATATTATATAAATTAACCCATTTAGCTGTAAGTCTTAATCTTTTGGAACAATAGGTGGGCTTCCTTAGGGGTCACACCTTGGTCCACTTTTATTTTTAGTATTTATAAACAATATAGCTAGTGTGACTGTGATTATTTAATGTATGCAGTTGATGTGAAAATGTATAGAACTATAAGCAATCTAATATTACAATCTAATTTAGATCAACTTTCGGTTATTACCGAGAAACGATTAAAGGTAGACATTAAAAATTGGCTTACGGTCGCAAAAACGGTTTTTTGACATCTCTTATAATAGTTGATAGTTATACAAATGTCATGAAAGTGTTTGATTGCAAGACGCTGAGTCTATTTGAAAAGTACGCGGATACGAAGCGTCTGAGTATCTTTGTAATGCCTGCAAGTCACGAGATCACACTTTCATGACGTGTATAGTACACTATTTTTCCTGAAATGGCATAATGTAGACAGAAAAAACATATGTTTTAAATTTTAATCGCGTCTATTTAAATCAAGTCGTTTTGGTTCTCACAGTGAAGTTTTTATAAAAAAATGTACATTTCTGTGCAATAAAATTAAGCACAAGTCTCATAATAATTTTTCACAATATTCTAATTGTGTAATTCTGTCTGTTTTAATTGCCTAGCACCAGTTTTAATAAATGATAAAATATGAAGCTTGAAAATAAATATTATTTTCGTAACTAACTCCTTAAACTATAGCATAACTTGTGTACTTAATTTTATTGCACGGAAGTGTACAATGTTCGAACTAGCGATATCTTCTTCATATAACGAGACTTTGCAGCATCCATAATGGACTAGCTCCTCTCGAATAAATCAAAGGAAAGGTATGAGTTCTTGTACTTTTGTAAAACTGATTTTTTTTTCACATTTTACTTTCATGACTAGGACTGTAATAGGAGTCAGGACAAGATTCTACAGTACTAGTCATGAAAAGGACAACATTCACTACTCAGCATAGCCTTCAAATTTTGACAATTTTAGAAAAAAAGGAAAGGTATTTATATGTGGCACCACAGAAATGCACCACCCTGTACATACCTGTCAGAACGTTAATGTGACATATATGAGTACAAGGGCAGGAGTGTCATTATAAAATGACCGGTCATATCAGCAAATAATCTCAAACCGATGAGAAGTTAGCTATAACTTTTTCAGCCATAGAAAGTAGTAACACTATTAATTTATAAATTCAATAAAGCGATATTTTACGTGTCAGGAATGTTTTCCATTGGACTATACTGTGTAATAGGAGTACATATTAAGAAGTTTAAGCAATATTTTACTTAATGAAAACTTGAAGTTTTTATTAATATTTTATTGCGTGATTTCCACTAATATTTCAAAGTGGAAAATCACCCTGTTAGGCCTAACTTTGGGGATGTTTTCTATATTGGGCTGTTAAGAGGAAGAGTTGAAGAGTATTTTAAAGCAATAAAATTGTAGTGGCATCTTAAAACAAAAAAATGACACTTTGTTGAAAAATCGGTCAACGAAATCGGACATGAAATTTTCAAAAATAATTTTAAATTGTATCACTCTCGTCAGAACAACTTCTGTTAATTATTTAGTATCATATAAAATTAAACAAAGCACATGAAATCTATTACCAAGTTTTTTATAATTATAAATTAATTAATTATTTTGATGAAATTAATTTGAATTAATTTTGTAATATTATATTATTATTTTTCTATTTTTCGATTAATTGATGCACAAACGACTTATTTCGGGTCATAAGAGTATTGTGCCGAAACTAGTCGAAAAATAGAAATGGGTAAAACAAAAACCAAGTGAAATTAATTTCAAATTCAAGTCCGATTACGTCGACCGATTTTTCAACAGAGTGTAATTTCTTTGTTTTAAGATGCTACTACCATTTTATTGCTTTAAAATACTCTTCAACCTATCCTCTTAACAGCTCAATATAGAAAACATGACAAAAGGTAGGCCTGACAGGGTGATTTTCCCCTTTGAAAATTTCATGTCCGATTTCGTCGAACGATTTTTCAACAAAGTATCATTTCTTTGTTTTAAGATGCTACTACCATTTTATTACTTTAAAATACTCTTCAACCTTTCCTCTTAACAGCCCAATATAGAAAACATCCCCAAAGGTAGGCCTAACAGGGTGATTTTCCCCTTTGAAAATTTCATGTACGATTTCGTCGACCGATTTTTCAATAAAGTGTCATTTTTTTTTGTTTTAAGATGCCACTACAATTTTATTGCTTTAAAATACTCCTAAACCTTTTCTCTTAACAGCCCAATATAGAAAACATGCCCAAAAGGAAAGTCTAACAGGCTGATTTTCCCCTTTGAAAATTTCATGTCCGACCGATTTTTCAACAAAGTGTCATTTTTTGTTTTAAGATGCCACTACAATTTTATTGCTTTAAAATACTCTTCAGTTTTTCCTCTTAACAGCCCAATATAGAAAACATCCCCAAAGGTAGGCCTAACAGGGTGATTTTCCCCTTTGAAAATTTCATGTCCGATTTCGTCGACCGATTTTTCAACAGTGTCATTTTTTTGTTTCAAAATGCCACTACAATTTTATTGCTTTAAAATACTCTTCAGCTTTTCCTCTTAATAGCCCAATATAGAAAACATCCCCAAAGGTAGGCCTAACAAGGTGATTTTCCTCTTTGAAATATTAGTGGAAATCACGCAATTAATATTACTAAAAACTTCAAGTTTTCATTAATACGAGTAAAATGTAGCTTAAACTGCTTAATATGTATACTTTTAACACAGCATAGTCTAGTGGAAATCATTCCCGACACGTAATATATCGCTTTATTGAATTTATAAATTAATAGGGTTACCATCATCTATGGCTGAAAAAGTTATGGCTAACTTCTCATCGGTTAATCTCAATCTACAGCTTAGATTATTACATAATTAGTGTATTACATACATTTCAATTACACTGATAACCACGGTCACATTTTGGTTTTAATTCCGATTCAGAGTTTAATCAGAAAAAATCCCAACCATCCTTATTATATCTATAACTAATTTGAACTGCTTTATTTGCCTTTCGAAAAATTACTCACTTGCGGGGAATGCGGTGGGGCGTTCACGATCAATTGGTGAGTGACGGAATCCTGTCCGAAGGAGTTTTCGACATGGCAAGAGTATTCTCCAGCATCGGTCCTGGTGACGTCGCGAATGAACAGAGAACCATCCGGTTGATGCCTGATGCGATCGTTGGCTGCGAAGGCAACGCCCTTGATCTTCCATGTAATTTCCGGTTGGGGCACACCGACGGCCAAACAGGGTAAAGTAACATCTTCCTTGTAGGTAGTGGTGAACGAATCATCGAAGGAGGCAATCTTAGCTGGGACTGTTAAATACCAAAACATTATTAATACAAGCAAGAAGCAATTCTACAAAAAAATAGTCTGCGATTTTTATACGTAACACAAGTAACATGAAATTTAAAAGACCGAAAGAGTTATCTAAATGATGATCTAACGTTTAGTTAACGAAATTGGCTTCTTTTTAATTTTAGTCTAGACCAGTGGTTTTTAAAGTAGTATCGCGGCACCTTAGTGCGCCACAAGTACTACTTAAGGGTGCCGCGAAATTTATAACACTTAACATTTTACTGCTGTTTTTTATATCGTATTCTTGTGAAATGAGATTTTCTACACTTATAAATATTAAAACAAAGAATAACAAAAATTTAAAGTATATTCAAAATGAGCTGTTGTGTGGGCGTTAGCTTCTCCTATATGTTTTGACGGGTTCCAAGAAAATCCAACTATGTACGAATAAGGCACATTTATTTACAGCTATTTACACAATACAATAATACTGATTGGCCTGTCATTTTTTTTTGAGGGTGCGACTAACCCTCAGATCTCTGTTTGCTAGGGCGGCGAGCTTTTTAATAAACTTACCTTAAAAAAGTATTCTTTATTGACTAAGGTATCGTGAGATTTAATAACTATAGCGTGATAACGTAATTTTAAATGCGTTAGAGGTAATTGTTTAATTTTTCGCGCCACGAGTTCGCGATTTGACGAGGCAATTTGCGAGCGTGTTAATTGCGGGGTTGAGACCCACTTGCGTTTCCACTACGGCCGAGTCAAGTACGTGCAGTAAACAACGTATGCCTACTGGTTTTGCCATTTGTTTATTAATATCATATTCTTATCAAATCCTGACCTGCTACAGGTAAGAATACAGGTTCTACCTTTTAGCGGAATAAATGTTTATTTGCGTTATATTTATTTACAGTGTTTATTTACATTGTACTTGAGAGCGAGAATAAACATAATTCTCTAAACCACGTGTCTTATCATCACCTTCTGGCAACCTAAGCCCACTCCTGAGAAGTTTTTAAGCTACAAACCATACAAAAAAGTTTGAAAACCACTGATCTAGATGATCTAATGTTAGATCATCTTTTAGAGAACTGGTGATGACCGTTTCTGTCTTTTTAATTCCATATCATTTGTGTTGTGCAAATTTTATTTAAGTATCTAACATCTGTCTTATACCTTTAGTGCTGGGTGAGATCACAACCTTCTTTGAGGGCTGTCCTTCGCCGATGTTGGTGGAGGCGGTAACCCAGAATTCGTACTTGAGTTGGCTGTCCAAATCCTTGGCTTGGAAACTGAGGTTCTGGTTCTTGATGTTGGGGATGATTTTCTGGGTGCGTGGCTTCTTGGATTCTTCATCGGTGGCTTCACGGACGTAGACGGTGTACTGTTCAACGATACCGTTGGGCTCCGCTGGTGGCTTCCAGCTGACAAGGATCGAGCTCTCGGACATCACGAGGGATTTAATGGCGACAGGTGCTTCGGGTACTGAAGAAATTTAAAAAAATAGTATTCCATTCTGAATCATCAACCGAATGTTCAGAAATACATAAAGAACAGAAATGAAATAATTGATATTCCTTTCTTGTAAAAATAAATTATTCAACTATTATTGATTTAGTTTAGGGAAGGCTTTCGGGCCTCGTCGAACCAGTGTGTTCCATGTGCAATACCTTGTTGTGATGTTGTGTTGTGTTTAAATATACTGTTAATTGGAAAGATTGCAGAAAGTCACTTAAAAATCAGCAAAAGATGGCGCTTTTGCTATCTTTCCAATTGTATTATTCCTTCCTTTACTTTTTTAATTATTACCTAGATATATTTCGCATGCATTTTTATCTAATAATATACTAAACTAAATATTCTACTTCGTGAAGATTGTATTATAAATAAGACCAAGAAAAAATAATGTATAACCTAGTTCTGCATAATCAAAAGTTTTGAACTGTTTTGAAACCAATTAGAAAATAACTTACCGTCTTGTTCGGTTTGGCAGTGAATAGGGTTGCTTCGGACTCCATCTCCGCCGGAAGTGTAGGCCAGGACTTGCATGCTGTAGTTGGTGTATTTCTTCAGACCGTGCAGGATCGTTTCGCTTGAAGCAGTTATCTTGGTGTCCTTGGTGTTTTCATCTGATACAAAAATAAGCAAATTATAAACTCAACATAAATAGAAAAGAGTATTCATTCACTTGGTCACAGTTATTTAAATATATTAAATAAAAATTATTTGAAAATAATTAATAAATTATTTTCACATTTAGCTCTGTGACTTTTGACTTACGTTACGTAAGTACGTTAAACAAATGCACATTAAAACAACTACTATTATGTAATTCAATGTCCGGCGTGGGTATTTGCCCGGGAAGTAGTTGTTTTAATGTACATTTGTTTAACGTACTTACGTAACGTAAGTCAAAAGTCACAGAGCTAAATGTGAAAATAATTTATTAATTATTTTCAAATCATTTTATTTAATAAACTCAATTTGATAATAAAGCTAATTACTTTTTTGTATTCACTTTTTATTTTTACAGTGACTAGTTTCAACTCGTGACCGAGCCATAATCAAACCAAGTCTGATAATTAGTGTCATTAATTTAAATAGTTAAAATGTATCACGAAGAAACCTCCACCACAAAATATTTAAAGAAAACTACTTCGTATTTCAAGTTTCAAGTCAAAATTAAACTTTAAAAATTGTATCTGTTATTAATTAAAATATTACTAATGGAGAGTCAAATTTTAAAGTCTATAATGATTGGATGTTTTTTTTTTACAATTAGATTTCTAATTTTTTAAAACTCAAAATGTGTCTCCAACAACTATTGTTGTTAAATTGATTGGGTGAGTTACGTGAAGATCAAATGTAATTGATAAAATATTTCACACTTTTAAAAGTGTGAAGAAAGGTTATTAGTGCTTTTTTTATCAATTATATACAAATTAATCTAATAAAAAATAATCAAAATGAAACTTAAAAAATGCATCCATTGTTAATTAGAATATTACCCTTGGAGAGTCAAATTTTAAAGATTACAATGATTGGATTTTTTTACAATTATAGATTTCTTATTTTTTTAACTCAAAATATCTTCAAGTACTATCTACATATTAATCTAATAAAAAGTAATCAAATTAATTCATATTACAAGTTCTAAGTGAAAATAAAACTTAAAAAATTGCATCCTTTAGAAATTTGAATATCACAAATGGGAAGTCACATCTTAAAGTCTGTAATGATTGGATGTTGTTAACAATTATTACTTACCAAACCATGAATCAGACGGTCCGTAAACGACTTTGTATCCTTTGATGACTCCGTTAGCAGCGGTGAGAGGCGGTGATACCCAGGAAACGCGGATGGTTTGAGCTGTCAAGGTGGTGCAGATGGTCTCGTGCGGTGGTTGTTCAGGGGATCCTTCCGCGGTGTAGGCTTTCACGTCGTCAGACATTGGGCCGGCGCCGACTTTGTTAAAGGCTTGTGTAACGACGGAGTATTGGTTGTAGGTTTTCAAGTTGTTAATCTAGGAAAAAAAAAGAAAAATATCAATTTTATATATAAAATCAATAACACTAAGCTTTTTTTTGCTCAATTGATATTATAAAGGGTTCAGTTTTTAAACCAGACTCTTGTGTATAAGCGCCGATGGAATGCAAACAGCAAATGGTAGAGATATACATAATTATAAATAGAAAACAGTATTCATTCACTTGGTCACAGTTATTTAAATATATTAAATAAAAATGATTTGAAAATAATTAATAAATTATTTCCACATTTAGCTCTGTGACTATTGACTTACCTGTGTTTAACGTACTTACGTAGGTAAGTCAATAGTCACAGAGCTAAATGTGGAAATAATTTATTAATTATTTTCAAATTATTTTTATTTAATGTATACATAATTATAAAATACTAGCTGGGCTACCTGTTTAGTACTTTTATTTTAATTGAGATCGAGAGAATAAAAATCGACTTAAATCATAAAGTTGTTTAAAGAAGGCCAGAGAAAAATATTAAGCTTTAGAACTATAGAAATTCTGTAATGGACAAATCCACCAGGAGTATGAAAGAATTCTATAAACAACTGGTAAGGGTACGCAGTATGAACTACTAAAAAAGGAAATTGTTAAATGGTCTTTAAGACAAAGATTGACAATAAAATAGGTACCTTAGTATAATAGAAACGCACAGTCTACATGGAAAAACAAGCGGAAATAGATCAAGGCTAGTAAACATGATGATTGCTATAGATCTAGTCGTTAGATTAAGTAGACATGGGCGTCATTAAAAGGATAAAACTAAAAACCAAATAGACCACGTTCATATATCTCGCCGAATTATGAGGTATATTGTAGATGCAATCTGGTGAATATAAATGAAATAGAAGTTAAATATTATTTGCAATTCTATTTGTATTGAATATGAAAATACAAGTGATATAAATGTAGTCCGTGGTAAAGAACACAAACAAATAAAAGTTGTCGAAGATTAAACACTCTCAGTTAGTTGAAGAAACATGTCATTTATAAAGCTACAGAAGAACTTAACAAATTTTCCTTGGTAAGTGCGATAAGCGTTCAACTTGATGTGATGTGGAGTGCAAAAAAAATGACGAGAAGGAAAAAAAAGGTCATAAATAAATTCATTGTTGGTATTGTTTTTCTATTTATGCACTTCATTTTTAGACCTGTTAGACAGGATTATAATAAATAATTGACCCATTTTTAAAAATTCGTATTAATTACAAATTGTACAAATACAAAATTAACAATTTTTGTGGACACAAAAAGAGGAAGTTTCACAGTTCTTTTTTAAGAGTCAGTTGTAAATAAGAAAAAAAAAGTTTTCTGAGTGTTTGAGTTCGTAAAAGTGAATCACAAATTGTAGTGCAGTGGGCATTTTGTACCAAATTTGGTATTGAATCACCAACTAGAAAATCCATTAACATAAGCCGGCGTGTCTAAGGATGATGTCAGACATATCGAAGAAAGTTTTGTATACTTTTTTCTCATTTACCACTTGGTAAAACATATTTAATAACCGTTTGTTATAATGAAATCACTTGGTTTTGTTTTACTAAAATTTTGTTATATTTTCGACTAGTTTCGGCTAGATGCCATTTTCAAAAATGAATATATAAATGGATTTACTATTATATACAAATTGGTTTTTATGATTACTTCGTTTTGTTCGCAGTTCAAATAAGTCTACCAATAGAACTAGTAGAAAACTTGGAATACCCCAATTTCATGCAGTTGATGAAAAGCACATCGTTGTACGAGACTTGACTGAATTCTTTCCTCAGCGCTAGATAGGTCGTAGGGGAAGTGAAGTCCTGGATCTACACTTCTGGCCACCTAGATCTCTTGATCTCACCCCATGTGACCTTTTTTTTATGAGGTTATGTTAAGGAAGCTGTTTACGTCCCACCTCATCAACAACATTGAACATTTATAATGTATTAAAAAAATGAAACTTCCTCTTTTCACAGCTACAATTTCTTTAAAATTTTGGATTTGAACTTTAATAAATACAATTTTTTAAAAATGGGTCCATAATTTATAATAACCCTGTAGTATAAAGTTGTCAAAAATTACAGCTTGTAGATATAGACAGGTTTTAACGACTATAGGCTTGAATTCTTCGAGAAATTGCAATACAATTAGCAGAAAATCCTTGTAATCCCTTCATTAGATATTTACCAGACAAATTGATGAAAGGTGATTCACCAAATGACTCTCAATCATTATGTGACTTACATTCAGAATTGTCAAATAACAGATTCTTTCTTGAAGTATTTAAGGATAAGATTCGTAAACGCCGAGCAGTAGTATCCCAAGACACTGAGAAGAAATAATGAGTATTTCTAAGGAAAATTCTGCAATTGAAGGGCACATGTCGGGACATAAGTAAGGCATTGGCTAAATTGCAAAAAAAGATTATACCAATTCAATAAATATTATAGAGTGGTTTTACATAAAATAAATTAAATGAAAGATTTTGAAAATAATTTATTATTAATCAATTATTTTCTTTTTAGCTGTCGTGACTTTTTGATTTATGTTACGTAAGTACTTATATAAAATAAACATACATTACAACAACTTCTTCTCGGGCCTATACCCCGCCAGATATTGAATTACGTAATGGACATCAGCAGTTGCATAGCAATAACATATTGTATAATGCTATGTAATAGCAGGTATCCAATACGTAATTCAATGTCTGGCGGGGTAGAGGCCGGAGAAGTAGTTGTTTTAATGTACGTTTCTTTTATAAAGTACTTACGTAACATAAATCAAAAAGTCACGACAGCTAAAGAGAAAATAATTGATTAATAATAAATTATTTTCAAAATCTTTCATTTAATTTATTTTATGTAAAACCACTCTATAATATTTATTGAGTCGGTATAATCTTTTTTGCAATTTAGCCATTGCCAATGCATATTTGAATACAGGAATTTAGAAATCAATTATCGTCCATTTTAATGGACATGTTATTTAAGTTGATTAAAAAAATGATTTAAAATAAGATTTTGTTCGGTTCAAAATCATTTTGATATAATAGGGAACTAGGGCAAAGAGACTTCTGGTTGATATCCAAGATAGTCTAATATCAAAACATAAAGGTTGTAAATGTACCATGTATTCGAAGTTTTTAAGAAACTTATATGTGTGGGAAACGAAATTGCAGACAATTTGTTTGGCTAAATTGTCTGCAATTTCCGGTAAAATATTGATAGGTCTTAGGTCCTTCATCTCGGTTGGTTTATTTACTTTAGAAATGGGTTTTATTATGGCAAGCTTCTAGCAATCTGGAAATACCTCGTCTAAAATACAACAAGTAATAATATGAGTGATCATTGGCACTATATAAGGACAACACATCTGTAGCATTACAGTATTAATATTTTTGTGTCCAATTGAGAATGATTTTATTTGGAATAAATATTTTGTTACCGTGTCATCATTTACCAGTTTGAAATGAAATAGAACTGCAGACGAGTGGGATTTGACTGGCTACAACAGGTCAACTTTACTACATACTAAGTATGTGATACTGTTTGACTACATGATAAAAACCCGCAAATTGGTGAGATATAAAAGATATGTCGTCTATGAACTTACAGAATTGTAAAAGTAATGGATATGAAAACATTTAGAATTCAACATTGGGCTTATAAACATAAAAGAAATGAAGTTCACCAGAATAGGTCGTAATTTTGTGTAGAAATATTAACTCCAGAGCAAAATTATAGTCAAGAACGAGCAATTCAATCACTTGAATTTCATAGGCGAAATTAAATTATGTAAGGCATAGCTGTACTGACGAGGGATAGATCCCGAAACACGTGTCCTTATATTAAGTAACGTTCCTTTTGTTGTTTTTACATTAAATTTGCTGCATTATGCAATATTTTATTGATATGCAACAGCAGGTGTACATTATGTAATTCAATGTCTGGCGTGGGTATTTGTCCGAGAAGTAGTTGTTTTTATGTGCATTTGTTTAACGTAATTACGTAACGAAAATCAAAAGCCACGGAGCTAAATATGGAAATAATTTATTAATTATTTTCAAATCATTTTTATTTAATATATCTAAATAACTGTGACCAAGTGTATAAAAACTCTTTTCTATTTATGAAATTAAATAAATTCAAATGAAGGAGAAAAGGAAAACCACGAAATAGATGGTATACAGCAAATCGGGCATGTAATGAGTAGTGAGAGTTGGTCTAGTTTGAGGACTAATACTTACTATTGTAGTAATTCTATTTCGTTCCTTATTATTTTTTTTCTTTCCAACGATTAACGAATATCAGTACCATTTGTTTGAATAACTTTACATCAGGGAGAAGAGGATAGCCAAGAAATATATGGTACACAACACACTGATATGTATTGAATAATGAGAGATGATCTAGGTTATGTTAAGAATGTCAACTATTGCGATAATCATCTTTCGATACTTAATAATAATGATTTTTTATTTTCGTATTCCAACAACTTACTAATCTCAGTACCTTGTTTATGAATAAGTTTAAATCAGGAAGTTCTTATCTGCTTCCCGAATTAAATTAAATAAATGATATACAGCTAACTAGACATGTATATATAATTAACCTTTATTGACAACATTCTTCATACACTATTATACAAGGTGTACTTAAAATGAGTGAAAACCTTCAGGTAACTCAATTCATTAATTAATTTTTAATAGAAAATCCAAATAAAAAAATGTTGTATGGTTCTTCATTGAGGCTCACGAGGTCTTCGGAATTTTAAATATGTGACTATAAATTAGTATTGTTTTTTAAATATTTTGTAAAAAATCAATAGCATTAACAATCAATTAGACACGTGTATAATTCCATTGATGTAAATGATTAATAAATCGGATATTTTTACAATTTTATAACTTCATCAGAAGCATTCTTTTAATGAAAATAGATCTGGCAACGACGCACGCTCGTTTGTAAAAGAAAAGGTGTATGCAACACCTCCAGCGGATGATGTAGCAGTTATAAACAGGATAAATGCACACTTGTTTGATCCAGCGTTGCCAAATGTATAGTTCTTTTAAGTGGCCCGTGAGGCTTAAGGAAGGACCGTGTGACTTATTTTCGTTAATATTTTTATCTAAAAATTAGTCAAAGAGTCACGCTACCTAAAGCTTTTCACTTATTTTCTGTACACTTTGTATACAATACAATAATCTTAATATTATCCACAAAAACAATGATAAATCCTGCAATTACTCTATCTATCTCGGCTTCACAGGTAGCTACATTTCTCTACCTGATTTCATTTAAGTATTTTATCACCACTTCTATTCCTACCGGTGTGAACCTGGCGCCCAACTTTAAAAAAAATAAAAACTGATAACGCCATTCGTTTGTACCTCGTTTGTACCTAAGAAAAACACCCTTTTTTTCGTTTGTACCTAAAGGGTTAAAAAGTTACAAAGGGGTGAATTTTTCGCCAGCGCTCAACTTTAATATTTTTTAAATCTAAAAATACCAATCGATAGAGCATCGTTTGTACCCGTTTGTACCACTTTTATTTTCGTTTGTACCTCAAAGGGTTCGCCAGAAAAAAATAGTTTTGTTTTTAGAAATCGTAAATTTTTTATTTTTTTTATTTTTCAAGATTTGCGAATGAAACAAATTGCAATCGAAAGAGCATCGTTTGTACCCGTTTGTACCACTTTTGTTTTCGTTTGTACCTCAAAGGGTTCGCCAGAAAAAAATAGTTTTATTTTTGGAAATCGCACATTTTTTAAGTTTTTTATTTTTCAAGATATTCGAATGAAACAAATTGCAATCGAAAGAGCATCGTTTGTACCCGTTTGTACCACTTTTGTTTTCGTTTGTACCTCAAAGGGTTCGCCAGAAAAAAATAGTTTTGTTTTTGGAAATCGCACATTTTTTAAAGTTTTTTATTTTTCAAGATATTCGAATGAAACAAATTGCAATCGAAAGAGCATCGTTTGTACCCGTTTGTACCACTTTTGTTTTCGTTTGTACCTCAAAGGGTTCGCCAGAAAAAAATAGTTTTGTTTTTGGAAATCGCACATTTTTTAAAGTTTTTTATTTTTCAAGATCTTCGAATGAAACAAATTGCAATCGAAAGAGCATCGTTTGTACCCGTTTGTACCACTTTTGTTTTCGTTTGTACCTCAAAGGGTTTGCCAGAAAAAATAGTTTTGTTTTTGGAAATCGCACATTTTTTAAAGTTTTTTATTTTTCAAGATATTCGAATGAAACAAATTGCAATCGAAAGAGCATCGTTTGTACCCGTTTGTACCACTTTTGTTTTCGTTTGTACCTCAAAGGGTTCGCCAGAAAAAAATAGTTTTGTTTTTGGAAATCGCACATTTTTTAAAGTTTTTTTATTTTTCAAGATATTCGAATGAAACAAATTGCAATCGAAAGAGCATCGTTTGTACCCGTTTGTACCACTTTTGTTTTCGTTTGTACCTCAAAGGGTTCGCCAGAAAAAAATAGTTTTGTTTTTGGAAATCGCACATTTTTTAAAGTTTTTTTATTTTTCAAGATATTCGAATGAAACAAATTGCAATCGAAAGAGCATCGTTTGTACCCGTTTGTACCACTTTTGTTTTCGTTTGTACCTCAAAGGGTTTACTAGTAAAAATAAACTTTTTTCAAGATTTTTTTTAAGATATTTGAAACAACAACAAAAATATACGGTTTGGGTCCTACAAGTCCGAATTATCCGATAAACTAATAATGTCGGTCTGTCGGTGTATATGAATTAGCGTAATGGTCACCATGGAAAAAAATCAGAAATATTACAATTAAACAAATGTATTTACAATAGAATAACGTTGTTTAAGCTTGCGTATAAACTAAAAGACTTATCTTTTTCTTTTGTAATAATGTTCTCGTAGATGCTATTACAGGGTGTTTACTTTTATTAATATCGTCGTATTTCTGCCAGGTACCATTTATTCGTTTAGAATACGTAATGTAATGGCCGATTTCATTATTAATTACTTCACCTATGTTTTTAGCATCAGCTACAAATTTATATAAAATACTATTAAAGTTTATTACGGAAGGAATTTCTGAGAGAGCAATGTGGCCATTCCATTCTTTGTAGCCTAGCGATAGTGCAAGATCGGTCCACAGAAATAATTCACAATAAAAAAATAAATTGGGCCCAGATAATATATTTATGTTTATATTGGACTGACTGCATTGTTTATATTTATTTGATACTTGGGAAATTGTTTGATTTATAGCTTCTTCTAATCCTTTCATGCCTAATTCGAGTATTTATTTCAACCACGGCAACTGAACGTTCGTTCGTCCATTTACAACTAGAACACTCTATGGCAATTTGGTATGAAGGCACGTCTGTGATTATTTGACCCAGTAACGTACTAATATTAGTGGCACAGTTTAAGAGTCCATTCTTTTCCTCAAAATAGGTAGCTAAAAGAGAAGCTCTCTGCTTATAGACTTTTAGTGAAGTACCATGTAGAGAAACCATTCTAATAAAATTAAAAATTTCAATTTCGCTATAATACCTATTAATGCAATCATAGTATTTCGGCCAATCTCTACAGTTAACAAGTAAGGCACGGACAATGGAATCAAAACCATAAGTATTTAAAACCATTATTTGGTGACCTACAATTAATTGTGGTGCTAAATTATTGCCATTTTGTAGTTGGGCGATTTTATTTGTAAATTTAAGTTTATTATGGATACTGCTAACATCAAGGCAGATTCTCTCGATGCTCTTCCGATTGCACTTTGTTTCATTTGAATATTTTTCAAAATAAAAAATATACGATTTCCAAAAACAAAACTATTTCTTTTCTGGCAAACCCTTTGAGGTACAAACGAAAACAAAAGTGGTGCAAACGGGTACAAACGATGCTCTTTCGATTGCAATTTGTTTCATTGGAAAATCTTGAAGAAATTATATACGATTTTCAAAAACAAAACTATTTTTTTTTTTCTGGCAAACCCTTTGAGGTACAAACGAAAAAAAAAGTGGTACAAACGGGTACAAACGATGCTCTTTCGATTGCAATTTGTTTCATTCGAATATCTTGAAAAATAAAAAACTTTAAAAAATGTGCGATTTCCAAAAACAAAACTATTTTTTTCTGGCGAACCCTTTGAGGTACAAACGAAAACAAAAGTGGTACAAACGGGTACAAACGATGCTCTTTCGATTGCAATTTGTTTCATTCGCAAATCTTGAAAAATAAAAAAAATAAAAAATTTACGATTTCCAAAAACAAAATTATTTTTTTCTGGCGAACCCTTTGAGGTACAAACGAAAACAAAAGTGGTACAAACGGGTACAAACGATGCTCTTTCGATTGCAATTTGTTTCATTCGAATATCTTGAAAAATAAAAAAACTTTAAAAAATGTGCGATTTCCAAAAACAAAACTATTTTTTTCTGGCGAACCCTTTGAGGTACAAACGAAAACAAAAGTGGTACAAACGGGTACAAACGATGCTCTTTCGATTGCAATTTGTTTCATTCGAATATCTTGAAAAATAAAAAAACTTTAAAAAATGTGCGATTTCCAAAAACAAAACTATTTTTTTCTGGCGAACCCTTTGAGGTACAAACGAAAACAAAAGTGGTACAAACGGGTACAAACGATGCTCTTTCGATTGCAATTTGTTTCATTCGAATATCTTGAAAAATAAAAAAAACTTTAAAAATGTGCGATTTCCAAAAACAAAACTATTTTTTTCTGGCGAACCCTTTGAGGTACAAACGAAAACAAAAGTGGTACAAACGGGTACAAACGATGCTCTTTCGATTGCAATTTGTTTCATTCGCAAATCTTGAAAAATAAAAAAAATAAAAAATTTACGATTTCCAAAAACAAAACTATTTTTTTATGGCGAACCCTTTGAGGTACAAACGAAAACAAAAGTGGTACAAACGGGTACAAACGATGCTCTTTCGATTGCAATTTGTTTCATTCGAATATCTTGAAAAATAAAAAACTTTAAAAATGTGCGATTTCCAAAAACAAAACTATTTTTTTCTGGCGAACCCTTTGAGGTACAAACGAAAACAAAAGTGGTACAAACGGGTACAAACGATGCTCTTTCGATTGCAATTTGTTTCATTCGAATATCTTGAAAAATAAAAAACTTTAAAAATGTGCGATTTCCAAAAACAAAACTATTTTTTTCTGGCGAACCCTTTGAGGTACAAACGAAAATAAAAGTGGTACAAACGGGTACAAACGATGCTCTATCGATTGGTATTTTTAGATTTAAAAAATATTAAAGTTGAGCGCTGGCGAAAAATTCACCCCTTTGTAACTTTTTAACCCTTTAGGTACAAACGAAAAAAAGGGTGTTTTTCTTAGGTACAAACGAGGTACAAACGAATGGCGTTATCAGTTTTTATTTTTTTAAAAGTTGGGCGCCAGGTTCACACCGGTTCTATTCCTTAGTCTCGCAGAAACTCTCTTCAGATTTACTATCTTTCACACAAAAAAAAAAACCATGCAATTGGACATGTAATGAGTAATGACAGTTAGTCTAGTTTGGGGCGATAATCATTTTTCATTATTTAATAATACTGATTATATTATCTTATTTCGACGATTCATTAGTCTCAGTATCCTTTGTTTCAATTATATTTTGTAACTTCCATAACAACCTAACTCAGTTTAAAGGAAAAAAAAAAAACACATGAGATAATTACCAGTAAATGGTGTTCCTTTCCTTCTTCCCGGCTGAACTCAACAGTCTCGAATAAATAAGGTTTGTCGCTTGAGGCTAGTTTGTACCCAACGTAGTATCCCAAAATGTCTCCGTTCCAATGGGACCTGACTGGTGGCTTCCAGAAGACTTTCAAGGAGTGCTGATCGACGGCATCGACGCGGATGGAAGTTGGTGGGCCGCTGGGCGCTTCCTCGGCGGTGATGATGGTGACGGTGTCTGAGGGTTCGCTGGAGCCAATTTCGTTTTCGGCGACGATGCGGATGTGGTAAGTGGTCGCTGGTTTGAGAGTGAAGACGCCGGCTTCGGTTTGGTCTCCGGGCACTAAAACGCGCTCGATTCCTTCTTCCCAGCTGGATTTGCTCTGTTTGTATTCAATCATGTACCTAAAAACAACAAAAAAACTGTCAAAACGAGCTAAATAAACGAAAAAAACTGGAAACATTATTCCAGGTACAAAGAAAGAACGATCCCTTAGTAGAAACTCCGTTGGTTGTCCTAGATTCTAGTTTATGATATTAATTTTGGTGCGAAATGTTCGAGGAGTGCATCAAAATCAACATCGTAAACTGGGATTTAGGACAATCAACCCTGTTTGCACTACTAAACAATTTCCGAAATTCAGGGCCTGTTTGGAATTGCACAGACAGTGTACCGAATTTGCAGGGACGGATGGGCAGCATAGTAGCGACCCGGGAAATATTATATATACAATGTAATCCCAACAAAAATTTTGTCCACCTACTGGTCCACCGGGAAATTTCTCTATCTATCGTATAACCCACCCGCCCCTACGAATGTGTACCTTAAAAAATTGTAAATTCGCCAAAGCACAATGCAATTGAAACTTCTGACTTTCCAGCAATTTATTGCATGCAACGTATGCGCGGTACAAAAAAAGACAATTTGCTATTTTGAATACAATGTTACTAGAATTTAAATCAATCAAAATTAGACTAACTTGTTTCAAATTGCGTTCTGTGTTGATTCATTTAAAAATTTTCGATACACTGTGCAATTCTGAACAGATCGGGCAGATTTTCTCCCTTTCCGAGATTCGTGGTTGCAGTTAATTTCTCGAATTTGTTACAGCGATTTAGGAAAAACCACAATAATGATTAAAAATAGAAGTTATTGCAATTAGGTTTGACAAAATTGTAAATTATGGTAGAAACAAAAAATTCTCACCTGGTGATCGGGGAGTTTCCATCGTAAGGCGCCACCCAAGAAAGCTGCACGGACCTTCCAGATTTATCCAAAACCTTTAACTCGTAGGGAACTTCCGGGACTTCCTGAACGATCATGTTGATGCTGGTGTCGTCACTGCCGAAGGCGTTGGTGGCCACGCAAGTGAAAAGAGCCGAGTCCGACCTCTCGGTACGCTTGATGCTCAGATCGGAAAGGACGCCGGTCGGGAGGATCTCTTCTCTGATGGTGTACCTGGTATCGCCTTTCGCTTCGAGTCTCTTGTTGTTGATGTTCCACAAGATGCCGATGGGTTTCTCGCCTTTGGCCTCGCACTGCAAGACGGCAGGGTCTCCGCGGCGGGATGTTTGGTTCCTGAGTTTGATGTCGAATTGAGGGGGAGCTGAAATTTAGAAAGTTGTAAAAAGAAATTTAAAAAAATCTTCCTCGATAATTATTAGCTGAAAATAAAATTTTAAAATAGGTTGAATATAAAAACAAAAAATGCAGAAAATCGTTATTTTTAGTAGTAGAACGATTACGAAAAACCGTTACAAACAAAACATGTACAGAATTCAACGCATTAAATTATTAATTAAAAATAAAATCGCTGTGTTCACTTTTCTTCACTGGCGAAAAGTGATTTCTCTTATTTTAACAGCTAGCTAAGAACATCTATAATGAAACTGTGTTGGCTGAATCAACGTGAAAATGATAACAATCAAACATCAAAACATAGTAATAGAAAAAGGATTTATTGACTTGGTCACAGTTATTTAAATAAATTAAATAAAATGAATTTGAAAATATTTAATTAATGGATTATTTTCCTTTTAGCTACTGTAACATTATGACTTATGATACATAAGTACTTTAACAAATGTCTAAAGATATTTGTTGTTGCTTAACAATAATATCGAGCTTATAACAAAAATCAACGACGAAGTTGGCATTGGAAATCTAAAGAAAGTCATGACTGAACTAAAATCACAAGCGTGTGTGTTGACACTGACACTGTTCAACACTGTTCAACCGCGACCAGCATTTCACGCGTCTTAGTACAGACATGACTCGAGACTTCCAACGCCATCTTCTTCGTCGATTTTTGTTATACGTTCGATATGTTATGATTTACAATAAGGCACAGCTGCATTGGCGAGGGATGAAATCCCGAAACACGTATCTATTTAGACATTAGTAGTTCATATTGTATGAAATAAATATGAATAAATTATTAAAAATCAACCAATAAAACACAGAATTTAAATAAAAAATTTAAATTCTCTTGAAAATGGGCTAATAACCCGAAACTAGTCGAGAATTTAAAGTTATTCAATCTAATCTGTGTTTTATTCGTTGATTTTTAATAATTTATTCATATTTATTTCACACAATAAATTAATGTTATGCAACAGCAAATGTCTTTTATTAAACATTTGTTAAAGTACTTATGTAACATAAGTCATAATGTCACAGTAGCTAAAGGGAAAATAATTTATTAATTAATTATTTTCAAATTCCTTTTATTTAATTAATTTAAAAACATAGTATTAACTTTTGTTCATCTTCATCATTTCAATCTTCACCAGTGAAAAGAAGTGAAAAGGCGTTTTTTATTTTTAATTACTAACGAAACTTATAGAGCGTTGAATTCAGTACATATTTTTTTCGAAACGTTTTCTCTTAACTATTTTCGTAATTGTTCTACAAGTATCAATTATAATTTTCTGAAATTTTCATCGAAGAAGTTCAGAGGATTGTGAAATTTTATATTCGTGTGATAACCATCAAAGCAATAAAACGTAAAATAAACGGTAAATAAATACGAAGATATGTGGAACTCCCCTATTCTATTTTTTTTACTCTCTCTCTTCTCTGACTAGGTTCGACATGTTTATTCAAGTGAGAACCAAATTTAAAATATTCAAGATATTCTTTAAAAAAAATAATTCGTGAATTTTATTCCAGCAATAATAAATACTTTTTGTTTTGATTTACCTTGTACGCTGATCAAAACTACGGCGGATAATCCAGAGCCGATTCCGTTGACAGCTTCGCACAGGTAGTAGCCTTCGTTGGTTTTTTGGATGTTGTTGATCATCAGGGTGCCGTCTTCAACGCGGATGTCGGGGTTGTTTGGTTTGAAGTCTTTGTAATCGCCGGGCGAAACTCCTATAATTTAACAATAAATTGTAATTCACAAAATAAATAAAGATATTAAATTATTTTAAAATATTGAAGATTTTGTGTTTTTTTTTTTTAATTTAAAGTATGCAGAAAATGGCAATAAACATTGTCTTTTTCCCTTTACATTGAAAATATCTCAAAAACTGTAGTTTTGTTGTTTGCATATTCTGAAAGACCTAGAATTACTTAATATCCCAATGCAATTTTAAAAGGGAATGTTAAATGAATATTAAAAATAGTATTTTTTATGATCTATTGATTTATTTAAAAATTTAAAATACCTCAAAAATTGTGGATGGGATATTTTTTAAGCTTTGCTTAATATCCTATGGCATTGGGATATCATAAGGATATCTCAAAAATTGAAGTTTTTGTGATTTTTTTAATTAAATGTATGCACAAAGTGGCAATGAAACTTGTCTTTTTCACTTTACATCAAATTTATCAAAAATTGTATTGTGGCTGGGATATTTTTAAGCTTTGCTTAATATCCCAAAGCCATTTCATAAGGATATCTCAAAAATTGAAGTTTTTGTGATTTTTTTAATTAAATGTATGCACAAAGTGGCGATGAAAATTGTTTTTATTTTTTAACTTTATATCAAATTTATCAAAAATTGTGGCTGGGATATTTTTTAAGCTTTGCTTAATATTCCAAAGCCATTTCATAAGGATATCTCAAAAATTTAAGTTTTTGTGATTTTTTTAATTAAATGTATGCACAAAGTGGCAATGAAAATTGTATTTTTCACTTTACATCAAATTTATCAAAAATTGTGGCTGGGATATTTTTTAAGCTTTGCTTAATATTCCAAAGCCATTTCATAAGGATATCTCAAAAATTTAAGTTTTTGTGATTTTTTTAATTAAATGTATGCACAAAGTGGCGATGAAAATTGTTTTTATTTTTTAACTTTACATCAAATTTATCAAAAATTGTGGCTGGGATATTTTTTAAGCTTTGCTTAATATTCTAAAGCCATTTCATAAGGATATCTCAAAAATTGAAGTTTTTGTGATTTTTTAATTAAATGTATGCACAAAGTGGCAATGAAAATTGTCTCTTTCACTTTACATCATATTTATCAAAAAATGTGGCTGTGATATTTTTTAAGCATTGCTTAATATCCCAATGCCATTTCATTAGGATTTCTCAAAAATTGAAGTTTTTGTGATTTTTTTAATTAAATGTATGCACAAAGTGGCAATGAAAATTGTCTTTTTCACTTTACATCAAATTTATCAAAAATTGTGGCTGGGATATTTTTTAAGCTTTGCTTACTATCCCAATGCCATTTCATAAGGATTTCTCAAAAATTGAAGTTTTTGTGATTTTTTTAATTAAATGTATGCACAAAGTGGCAATGAAAATTGTCTTTTTCACTTTACATTAAATTTATCAAAAATTGTGGCTGGGATATTTTTTAAGCTTTGCTTAATATCCCAATGCCATTTCATTAGAATTTCTCAAAATTTGAAGTTTTTGTGATTTTTTTAATTAAATGTATGCACAAAGTGGCAATGAAAATTGTCTTTTTCACTTTACATCAAATTTATCAAAAATTGTGGCTTGGATATTTTTTAAGTTTTGATTAATATCCCAATGCCATTTCATAAGGATATTTCAAAAATTGAAGTTTTTGTTATTTTTTAATTAAATGTATGCACAAAATGGCAATGAAAATTGTCCTTTTCACTTTACATCAAATTTATCTAAAATTGTGGCTGGGATATTTTTTAAGCTTTGCTTAATATCCCAAAGCTATTTCATAAGGATATCTCAAAAATTGAAGTTATTGTGATTTTTTTTAATTAAAGGTATGCACAATATAGCAATGAAAATTGTCTTTTTCACTTTACATTAAATTTATCAAAAATTGTGAATATTGATTTTTTTACATATTTTGTTTAATATCCCAATGCACTTTCGTGAAGATATCTCAAGAATAGTATGTTTGTGATTTATTGAATTGGAAATCTGCAGAAAAGGCTATAAAATAGTCTTTTCTGATTTTTACATATTCTGACAATTTTTGATATTTTTAAGTATAGGTAAACTGAACAAAATTCTTTTAATAATAATCAAGATTGCATACAATAAATTGATCAGTTAATTTAAACAGAATGAACATAGTTTATTAAGTAATACACCGAGTTAAATTTTAATTAATTTAAAACAGTGCACATAAATTCAAAATCATATACAGTGATGAAATAATCATGTAAACTGATCAAGGCAATAAAAAAGTGGTACCATAATTTTAAATATGCAAAAAATTTAGTTGGGCGCTTTGACATCTTTGGTCATTCGTGAACAATTAGACTACTTTATGAAGATTTCAATAGCATATATATAAAAAACACCAATCCTTAAAGTAAATCAAATTTTAAGGATTATAGCGCAATATATTGTGCATTGATGAAAATATTTCAAGCATAATCTACGTACGTAAAAAATAATGGTTACTACTTAAAAATTAAAGTTGCATCCCTTTGTTGCTCCCCGGAGGAGGGGAACGAAAATTTTGACATAATTGAATGTCCCTATTAATAATGGTCAAAATCACCTGAAGATTCGATTTAGTAGGAATATACTAAAGATAATGATAGTTTAATTCGTAATTACATCAAATTATTATAAAAAGAGTAGCTTCAATAATTCTGTTTGTTATATGATTAAAGAAACATATGTTTGATAGAAACGATAAAATTAACATTCATTTATCAAAAATAATAGATTATTTCGTATTCAATTATTGAAATAATCGACGTTGCCCATCACTGGTCCCTATTAAATCGCAGTTTTTTTTTTTTTTTTCGAGTAATTCAATTAATTGAATTGAACTGAATTGAATTACTCTACTACCTCATTAGACGAGGCAAAAAAATCGTTTGGTTAGTGACATAATTTTTTTTAAGTCTTTCGATAAGGCAATCTAATTTAATTTTCGTATACCCCAGAAAAAATATCGAAAATAAAATAAGTGGGTAGAAAGACCTCTGGTCGATAACCCAGGCAGACTAACATCTACATGTATTGCAATTATTTATGTTATTGTTTTATATTATCCATTTTCTGAATAAATATATGTATATATAAAATACGTTTATTTTCTATCGAGCGTGTAACAAAATTCGACGACGAAGTTGGTATTGGAAATCTAAAGTCATGTCTGAAGTAAAATCACACGCGCACGCGTAAAGTACTGGTTGTGATGTTGACAAGTCAGTTGTCAATAACCCCTAATTATCGTAAACATGTTTTCAACGGTACATAAAACTTTATGATTGAATCTTATTTTCGTAATGGGCAAAAAGTTTGTGGAATCAATATCCCAATCTTGCCGTTATAACTGTTTTCGATGTATTTTTGGCGTGCTGTACAAGTCTGTGGCGGTGGGCATTTTCAACACTTACTTTGACTATTGTAATTTAAAATAAATTTAGTTTGGCTACCTATTTAACAAAATTAATATCTAACATATCACTGTTTAACCGCAACCAGCATTTTACGCGTGTGACATGACACGAGACTTCCAACGCCAACTTCGTCGTCGATTTTTGTTATACGTCGGATATAATAATAATTCAATTATTATTTATATATTATTTAATTTATTTATTTATTTTTTATATAACTTACCAGTGGCGCGTTTCCATGTGACTGTAGGCTTGGGGAAACCGTCGGCTTTGCATTCAACAGCAGCGTCAGAACCCTGAGCGAAAGCTTTGTCGGTTGGCTCGAGAATCCACCTCGGTGGCACTAAAAAATGGTCGCTGGTTAATTTCAATTTTTCTTTCAAAAATACACAATTTTCGGCATGCAAAAGCTACTTTGACTTTAATTGAATTTAATCAAATTGTTTTCCTCAGGCATGCATTAAATTTGAAAAATTAGAAAATGAAAAATATTGTTAATAAGATATATATTTTTTAATACTTGAATAACAATAATGTTGAATTTACAAAATCGAAAAAAAATTATTTAGTATAATACATTTTTAAATGAACTTTCAAATTTGACATTTGAAGAATTTAGTGTGTATAATTCAAGTTAAGTATTTTAGCTTAGGACAAGATTATTCGAAAGTTATCTAGTAATTATTGCTTTGTGGGAACGAATTGTGAAAGCTTAGGACAAGATTATTCAAAAGTTATCTTGTAATTAATGCTTTGTGGGAACGAATTGTGAAATTAAATCTGACCGTAATATAACAATTCAATTGGCTGATTTATGTATGATAGTCACTGATTAAATAATGAATCCTTTGGTTCTTACAAAATTCTGCGCGATTTCATTCGTATGGAAATTGTCTGTGGATCTCTGTCACAAGGGGCCCTATGGGTCTAAGTGAACAGTCTCAAGGCTGTTGCCATTAAAACCTAACCTAACCTATAAAGCCAGATTATTTATTAGAAGCTATTCTGTAAGGGAAATGTTAAGTTAAACGTGTATGTTCTTATTATCATCACAGTCTAAAAAGATTTTTAATATATATATATATATATATATTATATATATATATATACATAGAATGTAAAATTAATTAATAACGTACAGGTTAAACTTAATATTGATACGTAACCGGTTACGGTTACTGTTACGGTTATGGTTTTGTGGGAGGTACGCCTAATGCTTCCTCTCTTTAGGGTATCTTAAGCCAAGTATCAGCACAGTCATCCTATCTCATCAAGTATATCGAACAATTTTTATCATTAATCACTTGGCAAAATATTGTTAATATTGAATTAAACTTGTAAATTAAATTCAATATCTCATCAAGATATGCTGACAGTGCCGAGGCAGGTAGATCCCTGATTTTCGTGATTTCTGGCCGGAATAGCTCCGATTATGGCACACAATTCATTTGACAAGTTATAATTTTACGTCACGGTTACAACGACTTTTAACGTCTAAAGAAATCAGTGACTAAAATCCCCTGCTGTTGAATTAAATCAACAGCTATTCGAAACAAACACACCCTAAATTTCGTTATTAAATAATTACTATAATTCATATTTTTTAGTATAATAAAATTTAGGGTGTGCATATTGCTGATTCAAAACAGGAGACTTTTATAACCAATTTATGGGATGTCAGCAATCAATTGCATAAATTATAACATGTCGAGTAAATTTAGAACGTTTTCAAAATAAATCGAGCTGGTTGTGAAGAATTTTGCAAGAACGCAATGTGTTTGTTATTTAATTAGTGGTAATTATGTAAAAATAATTTGACGAATAAAGCACTAAAAACCTTTCCTCATACTTTTATTTGAATTGCCAAATCTACATTCGGTCATAAAGTGACCATTATCAATGAATTAACACATTAATCATCACTGATTAATTAACACTGCCATTTTTTTTACTAATTTCAAGTCATCCTTTCTTCATACTTTTATTTGAATTAACAAATATATATTTCGAACATAAAGTGACCATTATCAATGGATTAACACATTAATCAGTGATAATTAACTTGATATGTTAATCTATTGATAATAGTCTCTTTATGTCTGAAATATACATTTGTAATTCAAATAAAAGTGTGAAGAAAGGTTGACTTGAAATTGGGCAAAAGATAACGCTTGCGTCGTCTTCCATTTATTATGATCCGAAATGTAAATTTCGTATAATAATTCAAATTAAAATGGGAATAAAGGTTATTAATAGTCGATTCGTCAAACTAATTCGATCTTCGCGTAACTCAATCAACAAATTTATTTAAAAATGAGTTATTTGAATCGTTATATTATAGTCATACAATATACAAATTAAAAATCTGAATTAGAAGATAACACTTGAATAATCTTGCAGTGACCTAAAACACAGTTTGTAATTCACACACAATTTGACATTTCAAGTATTCACTATTTCAATCGATAAAATATAACATTTCAAGAATTTAGTATTATTGAAATATCAAATTTGAAAGTACTATTAAAAAAACAGTTTTCAAAAATATCAGTCCAGAAAATTCATAACATTTACTAATAACAACAATAATTAAATAATAATGTTATAAAGTAAAAATCAAATCTTATTAACAATATTTCAATTTAACTCGAAATGTATTAGTTCTAAGTACTACTTACTAAAATTGTGCTAATTTGAAATATAAATACTAACGCTAAAAACTTGGGACAAATTATAAAAAACTAGAAATAAAAACGAAGCAGCATGCATTAAACTAGTGTTAGTAAGGTTGCAATCATTGTGAGTCGTCAAGATTTACCGAAAATGAAGTTTATAAACGATCATTTTTCTTTTATAGTTAATAATAAATGAGTAATGCAAGGAATACGATTGAAGTGGTTCAAAAATGATGATTAATAAAACACGATTTGATTTCCTTTCTTCTTTATTTATTTTCACTGTTAGATGTATATTTCAAGTACCATGTACTCATTGTCAGTAACTGAATGAATAATGCTTTATTTTTTTCGAATAAGAATTATTTTATGATTGTATGAAACATACTCAACATATTTTAAAATATTCAAAACAAACGAAGCGATTTCATCATTTTTTAAACACATAAATCTTATTCCATGCATTACTTTTTTATTTTTAGCTAGTGAGGATTTTATGAAATTCAATATAGCCCTAATTTTAATTTTACGAAATCCAAGTTAATTCATTGCAACTAAACATAGGACTATATTCCTCTTTTAAAAGAATATTTCGCGTATTAATGCGACTAGGTATACAAAGGAATTTTAAATGTAAACACATTTTTTTACAATTTCCTGCTTCTCGTTTAATTATATAGAAAAACTGAACAAAAAATTGTTCAAAATTTCACAAAATAGAAATAATAACAGTCTTTCCATTTTGTGATCAAACACTTCACGTAAACTCGAAAATATACAGTTATTTCAAAATTTGTCCAAAACGATGTTTTGTTCAATTTTATAATCGATGTATAATTAATAAATATTAAATTAAATGTAATTAAATTCACAAATTATTGCATATTTAATTTGCTTTAGTCATGACTTTCATATAAAAGATACATTTAAAATTATCGTCAGTTTTAGACGATAATTTTAAATGTATCTTTTCGACGATAATTTTAGACGATAATTTTAAATGTACACATTTCTATAATTGCAATTTAACATGGATTTGTTTTAAAAGTCATGACTAGTGCAACTTAAACACGTGATATTTTGCAAATATAATCAACATTTATTAATTATGTATGAGATATCCACCGATTTTAAAAGTTAGTGACGTATTTTTCATAGATTTTTAAATTCTAGATGTATTTAATTTCTTTTAGTTTTTCTCTGAAAAGAACTGGGAAGCACGAATTTGAATAAAATTCCCTTTACATGTAAAATAGCAGATTGCGACCACACCCGGTATATTATATAAAATCCTCATTCTACATAAATAGAGAAAGATATATAAACGATTTCATTATTATATATCTCTAAATGAGACTATAAATTCATTATTGACGTTTCACCATGAATACTGCCCAGTGCAAACAAAAAGAAAAAAAACACGATTTTGAGAGGATGAGAATGGGACGGGAAAAGAAGGGTCCGTTTAGAAAAACCTGACATCTCGGCTGATTTTCGGGAAATTTGGGAGGAATCAAGGAAGAGAAGGGATTTCATCAACCGAGATTAGAGATGAAGTTTAATTCAAAAGATGAAGATAGCAGTTGATGGATTTCAATCCCAAATACCTTTTTTTTGTTATTATTTTGTATTTTTATCGATTAGAAACATACAAACACGAAAAGATAAACGGTGCGAATTTGAAGTGATTTGTGCGATTGATAGTTTTGATTTCGAGATCGATTCCATGGAATGGAAGAAATAGTCGTAGTTATTTGTGCAGAGATTCATTCTCGTTAATAAGTTTATTATCGACGTACATTCGAGAAGGCGATTAGTTCACGATTCACCTTTATTAATAAAAGTAAACATAAGAAAATAAATAAAATTTTAAGTGTCAATTGAAAACTGTTCAAATAATAGTTATGACAGTTATATAAACAACAATAACCGTTAATGACACTTTATTGGAGTAAAAAAAAACAGAGTAATTAGAAAAATGTTACACTATATAAGTTACTTTTGTTTATATAAAAAATATTTTATATATTTTTTTAGAAAATATATTAATATTTCGGTTTTACTACTATAAAATAAAAATCACTCCGTTTGTTTATATTTTTTGTACGTTTTTATTTTTTATTAATTGTACATACTTCTACTTTGTTATACATTGTTATTGAATCGTAGGACGCGTTCAGAAAAAAATTTAGACGTGTAGCGCTGCAGCGCAAAGCGCTTGATGTTCCCTGAACTAACAAATTGTAGTTGACTGTACTGAAAATATGGCGTTTTTGTTTACAGCTGCACGGTTTGAAAAGCTATCCAGCGGAAAAAATATATGCTTTACCGCTTAATAAAGCGCTGCAGCGCCACACATAAAGCGGTACCCTTCAGTGACACCGCTTTCGTAAAGCGCTACAGTTCCCTGAACGCGCCCATTAATACGTTGACCGCTATCACCGGTGACTGACATTGAAGTATTCATAATTATGTTACCAATGACTGACAAACCTAATTTTATTTTTGTATAGAAAGTTAAAAATATTTTCATGAATTGAATAATTATGTCTAAAGAAGTAAAAGCCTCAACAATAAATATTTAAAAAAATCACGAAAAGTTGGCCACGGATTTTGTAGCTCGACGCATTATCTATTGAATTTTATCGATCAAGCTTTGTTACAATAAAATTTTCTTCCGTTCGAACCAATGCTTTCTTATAATTGACATTTCCCGTTTATACAAATCTTTCCAATAAGTTTTTCATGCTCCTTTTGTCTGGATGTTGTCATTCCGGAAAACGCTGTACTTAAACTCGACTTGTCAGAAATGAGTTTTATCGCATTCTTCTAATACGAAAATCATATATGAGCCCCACAGCAAAATAAATGTTGGATATAAATAGCTTAAGCTAAGAATTATTCACACTTTTAGGTTACCAAAGGTAAAATATGCTCTTGTTACTTTGAGACACCTAACTAATAAATAAATTGTGTATCAAGCAATAAAAAAAAAACATATCATACATATGATGAAAGGCAGAACCCTGTATATAACTCCAAAGGCCGCAATATATTTTCAAAATTCTTTTGACTAGTTTTTTTTAATCGAACAATATCAAACAATATAAAGTGAAATTATTGGAAAAAATAGTTTTAATTTATTTTCGAGCGTCGATTTTATAACAATATTTATTGAAAATTTCTATAACTTATAAAGTATGCAGTGGACTTTTAAAATTCTCCCATTGATTGCTCATTTAAGTTTCCTACCATTTTTTACCTAATCTTATTACCATATAGATTGCTTAAATAATTAGTGAAAGAATTTCGAAAATCCATTGCACCCTTCAGCAGTTATAAATTTTTCGTTTTCGTAAACTCGTGGCTGACAAAAATAAAAATATTAAATTATTAATCGAGGTGGCTGATAGTTGTTGAAAGTTCATATTTATCTCTTTAAATAAACAAACAAGTTCTTCACCTGAAGAAGCCACAAGGTGGCGAAACAATTGTAGTAAAATACAAAATAAACAAATTTTGAAAGTTATAACAGACGTGTTTCCTTTAAAAATATTAAATTTGAAAAAGTCATTTCCTCCTATTTTTTTACTTACTATTAATATCATAGAGACTAATTAAACAATTAGCGAAAGAAATTTGAAAATCCCTTGTACACTTCAGCAATTACAGACTTTTTTTTTATTTTTGTTACTGTTAAATCTTGGTTGACAAAAAGAAAAAATGTTCCTCTTGGAAAGACTTAATTCCTTCATTTCTTTATTTAATATTATTACTATAAGGTTTGTTTAAACGATTTGTGGAAGAAAAATTTTGAAAATCCATTGCACTTTTTAGTAGTTAGTAGTAGCATGGGCCTGTAAATTTAATAATATGAATTAATTATAAAATTAATTTTATTATTTATTTAATAAAACAAAATTATAATAAAATTTACTAGTGGAGGCGCAAGATTACAAATTCCGTGGCAGAAAATTGGTAGCGGACTTCTCGTTAGTAAAAAAGAATGGAGCAAACGAAGTGATTTTTTTTTTTTTCAAAACTTAAAGTAAATATTATTTATTTTTTTATGTTTAATTACAATATTATAATTTCAAATAATTATGTAGCCTTTTGAAAGAAAAGAAGATCTTTTTCATATAGTATATATAGTAAAGTAGTAATCTTTACCCCTACACCACCATTATGGTAGATGGGGATTTTAGATTATATATATATATTTATTACTACTTTAATTATACATATAAATTTCTAAAATTTATAAATTCTATTTTTTTTTTCTATTTTCTTCCCGTTTCGTATTTTTTTATACGTTTTATTTTATTGTTGTAATCTAGTTTTAGTTTATTAATATTATAGATTTAATCTTAGTTTTAGTTTTCGTTGCTATTGTAAAAATGGATAATCCGTTTAATAAAATAAAAATCAGTTTAATTATATTTATTATTACACCTGACCTGAACTTTGTTAGTCAAAGGCCAATTTAACTAATGAATAATAAATAAAATTAAACTGAATTAAAAAGTTTTTAATAAAAAAACATTCTACGAGCAATAATAACAAAATTTATATTTTTTAATATATTTATTAATTTATGCAAGAATGTATAGCGATATAGCTGTAATAAATGTAAAAAATGTACATTTTTACATTTGTTAAGGCTTCCACTTAGTTGTACATGGTCTTTTATAAATTACTAAAACACTTTAACTTACCACAAATGTACAAACGAAATTAAAATGTTTTATTAATTTATTTTTACGCTAATTGGCAGTAAACAGAATACTATATTATTGTTTGTTATAATTTATTCATTGTATTAAAACGATGAAGAAAGGAAAATGTTAGCATTTCGTATTTCAATGTTATATACATTGCTTAATTGTGTGTGCACGTAGAAAGAAAACGTTAAAAAATTGTTATCACCGAAGTCAATAGACGGATTAATCGTTAAGAAATTGTGTAAAGCCGCATTCTTAATGAGAAGTCAGAAGCGTTGAATCAAAATCCGTAGAGTCCATTAATTCGAGACGAAGTTCTAGCCTTCTTTATAAAAAAAAAAACAGATTTTATGAATCTTAACTCTCAGTTCCTGACTATTCAATATGAATGAGGCCTAAGGGCACGTTTATAGTGGAATGATGGATACCAGCTGCCTCATACCGTGAGCCTATTTTTTTATGCGCGCACATAGGATTTTTTTATTGCAAAAATGCGTATGTGCCCGTAACTAAAATGAGCCTCTTTCTAAGTATTGCGCAGCTAGCATCGTTCTGCTTCACAATAAATACAGCCAAAGAGAGCCGAGAATCGCTGGAGTATAATTAAAATAAAAGAAAACATAAAAAATAAATCAATTTTGTTTCCATTTATTAAAATCAAATCTCGCAAATGAATTTAATTTATCTTTTATATTTTCTGTTTTTCTTAAATTCCTCCAACTATATCTCAACAGCGGTGAGAGTTAAAACAATCAGAAATCACATTAATAAGTTAATCTTTAATTAAACCGGATACCGTAAACTGATAACGTCGACGTGAAATAAACATCTCCGGCTTTATTCGAGACGGTACACGTGTAATTTCCGGAGTGCGAAGCCGCGACGTCCTCAATCAACAACAAGCTCGTCTTCTTGCCGATTTTAGTCATGCTAAAGCCGTCCGACTCCCTCAAGGGCTTCCCGCCGGAGCTCCACCTTATACTCAATGGTAAATCTCCTTCTGATACCAAGCAAGTCACCTGCGCTGCCTGTCCCAGGTGTATCGGCGAATCGCCGAAACTGAACGGGACAATGTGCGGTAATACTGCAACGAAATTGGTTTTTCAAAAATAAATTTGGGTTTGGTTTGATTGTCTGGTAAACATTGCCTTTTTAGGGCCGTTGTTATTCGTAATCACGAATTTGTCATTTAGGTTTTGCCAGAACCTACATAGGTTTACTACTACTCCGAAATCTGATATTCGGTTTTTGCCAGTTTAAAACTCTTATAGGCTCTCTGTTCATCGTAAAGCAAAGCTCTGTTAGGCAAGAATTATTTCTGGATCGTTATCGCACGCACACGGGAAACTTGTTAGTCCAAAGCCCATTTAACTAATTAAGATAACTCGATGATAATGCCTTGGGGTAACAATATGGGTCGAGGTAGAAACGAAGACGTTTTTTTATTTTCAAAATTAGATCAATTAAGTGCGAGTTATATACATTTGAATTATGCATAAAAACTATTGTTTATACTTTTGAGGACATTTCTCTTCTAATATCGTAATCATATATCATATATTAATAATAAATATGAATAGATATCATATAGTATGAAACATACCATATATATTTATTATATTATATATTTTTTTTAAATATACCCATAATAAAAAAGAAAAAAATATACTAGGTCAAATTCAATATAATTCAATATAATCATATTTAGTGTGCTGATGATTAAAACATATTTGCTTATTTAAAATTAAATTTTAGTTCACTGAGCAAGACGTTACATGGGACATACTCAAATTAAATCAAAAGTTATCTATAGTATAATTCTAAATGCTTTGGGATTTTTGTGAATAACTCTCGTAAAACTAATGGTTTTATCAAATAGGATATAATATCCCATTTGGTTTTACTAAACATATGTTTTTTATGTTAAAAAATATTTGACAATTGTGAATTCTGCCAATTTTTCCGTTCTGTATACACTGAAGTTGATGATACTACTATACCTGCTTTACCGACACAGGGTCATTGTTCTTGTCCTTTGTATTAAAACTAGACGCTATGAGTAATTTAAATGAGAGTCTTAGCTCTGTACCAGAATTCTATACTACTTCTTGATTTATACAATTACATCATCTATTACTAATTTATTTAAAAAGTACTTCCATCTCGAATGCTTGCAATGCTATGGAAGTCAGGTTTTATTACCACACCTCTCTTTAAAACTAATAATCGTGACAATATAAAACATTTCCGCGGCATATCAATATTGTCTGGCATTACTAATTTGTTCAAGGTTTGAATAATGTTAATAAAAATGATACATTTTTTTAAATCAATTGCTTTGACACATATTCCGAAAAATATTTTCATTTTATTTGTTATCCCAATAGAGGTTGATTATTTCCACTTTTATCTCTTTTTACTCGAACCACTTCGAACTTCTTTTAATTAAGAAGATAATATTTTTTCTTGAAAACAGTAAATTTTTAACGCATTAGCAGCTTATTTTAGCTTCCGTTACATGACGGTTCTTATTTAGATTTCATGGGTTTGTCGATAAGATGCGCTTTAGTCAACTTAATTGCAATAAAAGAATCAAAAACAAGAATTACATAAATTTTTAATAATTTGCAATGACATTATTTAAGGGGTTAACTGAAATAGGATAAGAAAAACATACGAAACAAGAAAAATAGAAGAGAAACACTTGTAATTCGTACCAAAAACAACTAAATTCTTATTTAGATTTCGTGGGTTTGTAGATAAGATGCGCTTTAGTCAACTTAATTGCAATAAAAGATTAAAAACAAGAAAATTAATATTTTTAATAATTTGCAATGACATTATTTAAGGGGTTAACTTAAATAGGATAAGAAAAACATACGAAACAAGAAAAATAGAAGTGAAACACTTGTAATTCGTACCAAAAACAACTAAATTCGCCGTGTATTCAACGGTTCCCACTTTATTCGAAGCTTTGCAGGTGTAATTCCCCGCGTGTTCGTAATTGACAGACTCAATCGTCAACAAACTGCTTCGTCGTCCGACGCCTGTGGTTTGGACGTCGGAACGCTCTCCTATCGGGAGTCCGTTAAACTCCCAAGTGATGCGCAAAGGAAAATCTCCCTCGGAGACGCTGCATTGCAAAGAGTTGTATCGTCCCGTTTTCGTCGGGGAATCCTCGAAAATGAACGGGGAGATCCTTGGAGGAACTAAGAAAATTAAAATGAAAAGGACTGAGCTGGGAAACCAAAGTAAAATAATAGAATCCAAGAAATTTTTGTGTACAATACTTTTATTTAGAGGAATTTTAGAATCAATAATAAAGAAATTATTTAGTTATATTAAATAAAAATGATTTGAAAATAATTAATAAATTATTTTCACATTCAGAAATTATTTAGTTTCGGGTTTGTTTTGAAAATATTAATTAAACCTAAATTCACGATTCTCATGAATTGAGATTAATGAGAGACGAATGAGTTTAAACTTAAATAATCTAAATTCCTTAAGATCTCAGAAAACACCATGCCAACTGATGAATTAGCGTCAAATTAAATAAAATGCAGCCTACGAAGTCAAAATCATTTACAATGCAATCAGCTTGATTTGTCGTATCACGGAGTTGTTGCGATTAATATCGGTTTGAATTGATTTTATTCGGTATATCGATCGGTTAATGGCATCCAGAAGAATTTTTTAAGGGTGGGGAGGAGCGATCGAATTAACCTCCTTAAAATCACATGTTTCTTGAAGGATCCGCTCCTTAGTTAATGGAAATGAGCTGAAAGCTAAAATCTGCGCGATTATTCTAATTGCTAGAATCATAAAATATTAAACTACATGAGCTCCTTGATGGAAATTATTTATATCTTTTGCTTTGAAGTAATATTAGGATTTTCGGATGAAAAAGAAAACTATATATAAAAAATAAATATTTCCAATTATAAACATAACCATTTCATTACAGTTTCTTAATTTATTGTAATGTATTGGCATTTTACTAAAAATTCTGAATGGTGATAATCATCAAAAAAATGTATTGTATTTATCGTCATATTCTAAATTCCTAAAGTTCTCATAAAAAACTGCGCCAACTGATAAATTGCCATCAAATTAAATATAATGCAGCTTACGAAGTTGTACCACGGGGTTGTTACGATTAAAATCGGTTTGAATTGATTTTATTCGGTATATCGATCGGTTAATGGCATCCAGAAGGATTTTTTAAGGGTGGGGAGGAGCGATCGAATTAACTTTCTCAAAAACACATGTTTATTGGAGGATCTACTCCCTGGTTAATTTTAAATGAGTTGGAAGCTAACATCTGCGCAATTATTCTAATTGCTTGAATTATAAAATATTAAACTATATGAGCCTCCTTGATGTAAATTATTTGATCTTTTGCTTTGATGAAATATTATCAGGATTTATGGATGGAAAAGAAAACTATATATAAAAAATAAATATTTCCAATTATAATAACAGCCATTTCATAATCTTTCCTTAATTTGAATGTAATGCACCACATTGATATTTTAATAAAAATTCTCAATAATTGTTAACATTGAGAAATATAAAGACCTTTCTTTAAATTTCTCAATGTTAACAATCATTGAGAATTTTTATTAAAATATCAATAGAATAAAAAAAAATTGAATGTAATGCACCACATTCAAATTTTTTTTATTCTATTTATCGTCAACTTCAAGTTACTCAAATTCTATAATAAATATTATCTGAGTTGTTGAATTTGAGTAAATTAATTTAATATATATTAAACTCAGAGCAAGATTGGAATTCGTACCAAAAACAACTAAATTCGCCGGGGTATAATTATTTGAATAGTCGGATACCTTTCTACAGGTTTGCCGTTAAACTCCCAAGTGATCTGCAGAGGAAAATCACCCTCGGGAACGCTGCATTGCAACGAGTTGTATTGTCCTGTTTTCGTCGGGGATTCTTCGAAAACAAACGGAGAGATTCTAGGCGGAACTGAGAAGAAGGAATAATAGTAATTTTGTTCTCATTAAATTCATCGTTCATAAAATACACATCCTGATTCAAATTTTATGTTACTCTAAAGACATTTGTGTATTAAAAGCGATCGAAAAAATGGATTGCGTAAAAATCAACCAACGTTTGATGTCGGATTCCGAATGGGTCGATCCCGTTTATTATAACTAAAAACGAAGTTTTTGCTGTTACTTTCATGTTATAGCCAATTATTAAATATTACCCATTTTGATTTATTAATGATTGTTCCACTCATGATGATGAAAATTAATGAATTGCATGAATTTGTACCACATGACCGTTTTAAATAAGTGGAAAAACATTATCCTACTAACATTTTTTATTTTTTTCATTTATTTAAACTTTCGTGGTGAATATTGTCGGTTATATCCATAGTAACAAAATAAATAAAAAAAAAATAAAATAAAATCAGTCCATCTCACAGTCATTTCTATTGTAAGCGTGATGTCCCGGTTTGATAGTGTATGTGGCTACGATATTGACAAAATAATTAGTACAACTACTCCAATAAATACATCCAAAACCCATAATTCTATCTGGAAGCAGTTTTCTGAATTTTGTGATTCAAATGAATTCGAATAGAAGAATTCGGAAATAAATACTCACTTGTATTACTTGTTATGTTGTAAGTAGGTTAAGTGGAAGAACAGTAACAGGTAATGCTGACTGAATTTCGCCTACACATTTGTATATATTGTATCATACCTCTTTTTAATAAAGGCATTTATTATTATTAGTGTTGGGCAAAAAAGTTATTCATGATATTTTTATAATAAATAACATTCATAAAATTATAATATACTTAATTTAGCAGTAATAAAAGATCAACTTTGCCCATCACTAATTATTATTATTATATTTTAAAATTACGGGCTTTCTGTCTGAAGTGAGTGAAAGTGCTGTAAAAGTTATGTGGAATATAACAGTTCTACAGGAATTCTACTTCAAAAATTGTTATGTAAAATTTGACCCTTTCAATGAAATTGAGTTTAAAAGTGCCAGAGACGTGCGAAATGCTAAACGCTGCCAACTTAAAAAGCTTCCGCAAATGAAAAAGATGAGTGCTGATATATTATCCAAAGAGGAAATTACAGCAATAAATATTTTACATGATCATAAAACACCAGATGGTTTACGACTCGCGATTTAACCCATTACTTACTCTCGTTAAATTAATAAACAACAAACTTTTCGTAAAATCATCATTTTTTCCGGAAAAATCTGAACTCGTGGTTTACTTACAAAAAAAGTGAAATATTACTTTGTATATTAAATTATGAAAATAAAAATTGCATTTCGTTGTTATACTTTTTATGTTAATTGTGGCTCTGTACAATTTTTGTTGTTTATTAATCAAGTATTATATTAAACATTATAATTTTTTACTATTTGTCGACGACTCTAAGATCTTTGAATCTATTCTCCAAATGATTCTATAGATTTGCAAAAGCATTTGTGCAGTATAAATGAGAGGTGTAATGTCTTGAAAATCAAAAAGTGTGATTCATTACATTTTCATACAGATAAGACCTGCATCGAATATATATATATATATATACAAATTGAATATGGTCATTAAAAGATCTAGGAATATTCGCATGAAGAAATAAGCAAAATAATTGTTGCGAACAATAAACCATATACTGAAAATCAAAAACTTAATAGTTGAATAATAGATACGTCAATGAAATATAATCTTTATTGAGCAAGGATAAGTATTATTTTTTGCTTAATGATGTAAAATCTTTTTTCTAATCTTTTAAAATGGACAAGAAAAAGAATACAAGGCTTGGTGAAATAAATTAGGATTGCATTTATTGGTTGAAGGAAAATATAAAAACGAAAGAAGTAAAATAATTCGAAACGGGGAATAAAATTTAAAAGCCTACCAGAAACAACCAAGTTCGTTGTGTACTCAACAATTCCGACTTTATTAGATGCTTTACAGGTGTAATTCCCCGCATGCTCGTAACTAATTGAATCAATTGTCAAAGAGCTTCCTCTGCGCCCGAGTAGAGTTGTAATGATATTCAAATGAGGAGGAATCGGAGCACCGTTAAACTCCCAAATAATCCTCAATGGGAAATCTCCTTGGGGAACACTGCACTGGACATTAATGTATTGTCCGGTTTCCGCCGGAACGTCTTCGAACTCAAAAGGAGTAATTCTTGGCAAGACTATAAATAGGATAGAAAATAACAAGGAGTGATTATTCGATCTACAAAAGTAGTAATAATTGCTTATAGTTAGTTTATTTTTGTAGTTGGAAGAAAATTATTTCAAAAATTGTAGACATTTCAATAACTAACAATATATATTGAGAATTTTTTTTACTGAAATTAATTATGTCAATTTAGACATAAAAAAACACTAATATGAATAAATTTGCAGTATTTTGAATTTGGTTTTCCACGGCAAACGTATTAATTCAAAGTCGCTGCATTGATCGACCTTGGACTCGATTTAATTTAAGCAAAAACGCTTGTATATTTCTAACAATAAATGCGCCTTCGCCTAAAACGTGTGGTACATATTAAATACACCCGTATGTAAAAAGCTTGTTTTATACTTATTTAAGTGACTATCGTTTCAATTATCTAGATTGACTACTAGATAATTGAAACGATAGTCATAAAATAAAAAATGAAACAAAAGACAAACTACTAAATTGTTTCGATTATTTAATAGACAGTATCAAAAATAATTAAGTATTTTCTTCCACCACACAGTGAATCTATAAAAATTTCATGAGTTTTTTGAGTTTTCAGGGGACAATGGTCAAAATTTGAACATATATAGACCCAAGCAAATAATTACGCCACTGACTTGTTTCGAAACCACTCAGAGTGGGAATATTCGTCTATATATTTTTTATGTAATAATCATGAAGTATTTTAATTAATACACTTGGTTGTTCGTTTCACTAAACTTTTATATTTGTGTTCCAACTAGTTTCGACCAATGGTCATTTTCAAAGAACTAATGAAATGATCACTGGTCGAAACTAGTCGGAACACAAATATAAAAGTTTAGTGAAACGAACAACCAAGTGTATTAATTAAAATACTTCATAATAATTACATAAAAAATGTTTCACCACGGAATAAGTGAGAATTTAATTCAAAATGTATATTTTTTTATTGGTGAGTTTCAAAGTTTTAGTATCCTGTTTGCCAACAGAGGACTGTAGGATGCGCTACTGACTCAATTAAGCGTTAATTGAAGAAAAGTTAAGTCAATAAATTGTTAGGATATTTTAGGATGAAAAAAAAAAATCGAAATAATTCTAAAATTTGAATCCGCACCGAAAACAATCAAGTTCGCTGTGTATTCAACAGTTCCCACTTTATTGGAAGCTTTGCAAGTATAATTTCCAGCGTGCTCGTAACTGACAGACTCGATTATCAAAGAACTTCCCCTGCGTCCGACTGGAGTCGTGGCAATATTGGTCTCCGCTGAAATCGGCGCACCGTTAAACTCCCAAACTATCCTCAAAGGGAAATCTCCCTGGGGAACACTACACTGGACATTGGTGTACTGCCCGGTTTCCGCCGGAGCGTCTTCGAACTCGAAAGGAGTGATTCTCGGTAAGACTATAATGATGAAGTCAATAAATTCATTGGGTATGTGATAAAACTTAAAAAGGGAGGATGTAAAATTAGGGGGATGGAAGTAAAGGGCGAAAAAAACAAATGAATTTAGCGTGAAAAAACAACCGTTGACAAGAAGCGCTGATGTGTACTTTGTCTCTCCTGCTTTGTTCCTCGCGGCGCAGGTGTAATTCCCGGCGTTCGTGTACGAAACCGCCTCGATAGTCAAAAAGGAGCTTCTGCGTCCCATTTTCGAAGCGGAAATTTCAGGAAAGCTCTCCAAACTATTGCCATTCAAGCTCCAATCGAAATCAATTGGTAAATCGCCTTCCGACACCAAGCAGGTAATTTGAGCGTATTGGCCTTCGTGTAGTGGGTTGTCTTCAAAAACGAAGGGTGTGATTCTAGGAGGAACTTGTAACAAGAAATACAAAAAATACTACTTGTGTTTATAATAACCGTTTCAACCATAGATCTACTATTTTAGCGCGTATATATTGTTCCGCTACTTAAAATTTAAACACTGTCGTTTTGGTCTTTATTATATATTTTTTTTTTAATTTCCTCCTGCTTTATATTTAAAGTATCAGGGTGGATACCGTCATACGAATACTTTTAAATATTTTTGCTCCGCTCAAAAAAAGCGCCCACGATTGTTTTCGACGAACCATTACTACAGAGCTATTCAGGATAATGCAAATGTTATCACCTGGCGTTCTGTGACTCTAATTGTTTTTATATAAATGAAAAACTTAGGCTTATATAACTTTTGGATTATATTTATTTGATGAATTAATTCTTTTCCCATTCAATCCAGAAAATAAAATAGATCGAAGTGGCCGCTGGTAGAATTTATGACCATACCGGGCCCGTATTTTGTGACATTTTCAAACATTCTTGTCAAAACTTATGACAATATGTTCCCGCATGCATCTTAGAACTTGAGACTTGTTGACATAGATTCGTAACTTCAAGAAACTCGAAAGGGACGGTCAGTGCAAATCATCAAAACGATATATTAGGCGACCCGGAAATGCCACCCTAAGAATTTCGATTGTGCTCTTGCAGCTTGTGCCTTTGGTCCATTTTGTTGGAACCTCACATTCCGTAGTCTAAATTCATATAATTGAGGAAGATGAAAGTTGTTAAGTATAGCTAGTTATTTAGTAAAATATTCAACCACATGAAATAATGCGAAATATGGCGCTTGCGTTAACTTTACCAAGTAATGTCACGACTGTTGGGTGTATTTTTGAATATTCAGGGTTTCTACCATTAATATTATTATTACTTTTTTTTGTATGCATTGCACATTTTTAATTTCTTTCCTTTTACTGGCCGGTAAGGAAGTCAGTGTGTATTAGATCAACTTCAAGACGAGCGCCTTCACAGAATTAAGATAATATCGTGAGAAGATAATCCATAAAGCCTAAAATTTCATTGTTACGGAAATGCCTTGCAATATAACCCTAAATATTTTCGAGTACCTTCAAGAGTTGTAAAAATATGAAATATTAATATTTGCAAAATATACTTCGTTTGTTTCACTAAAATACGTTTATTTTCTTCGACTAGTTTAGATTTTCGTCATTTGACCTTGACCCAACTAGCTTGGAAGATAATAAAAGTATTTTATTTGATTTCTAGCATATCGCTTGAAAATTTGAAATTTGACGTTTTTTTGCATTTGTACGCAATTTCAAATTTAATGTAAAAAAGGGAATCTGGAGAAAAAACAACACAATGAAGCAAAATATTACAAAATTGTGATACCGTACCAAAAACAACTAAATTCACCGTGTATTCAACGGTGCCCACTTTATTGGACGCTTTACAGGTGTAATTTCCTGCGTGTTCGTAATTGACAGACTCGATTGTCAGTAAGCTGCTCCTGCGACCAGCGCCCGTTATTTGAATACTAGGATATTTCTCAACAGGAACGCCGTTCAATTCCCAGTTTATCCTCAAAGGAAAATCTCCTTCGGGAACGCTACACTGCAATGTGTTGTACTGTCCAGTTTTCGCGGGCGATTCTTCGAACTCGAATAGAGAGATCCTAGGTAAAACTGGGAAGGAAGTCGAAATGGCAATATTATTTGTATGGCAAATTTAATATAAACTTCTCGAATCTCACATTTTCTAGCTTTCCTAACACAATGTTCTGCCTCTACAAGCGCTTAACTTATGATAAATAATATTAGAAAATACTGAATTGACTAAATTGTATAAAATAGAAAAAGAAGGGTAGAAAAACCTCTGGTCGATAACCCAGAGAGACATCTACATGTATTGTAAATATGTAGTTAATTCACATTAAATGTGAATTTCGTTTTCCTTGTTTGCTTAAACAGGACAAGTTCGCCTTCCTTTAGTGGACGAAACAATGATTCTCGGTCGTCTATCTTGTAGACCCAAATCGTTGACGATGCCACTTGAAATTAGGCAAAAGGTGGCGCTTGCGTCGTCTTTAATTTATTATGTAGTTAATTAGTTGGGAATTATAGGGCGTTTCGACATCATTAGTCATTTGCGTATAAATACGCATTTTAAATTGTTTTGTACTATTTGTATAGTGTGAATAAAGATATGTCTAAATATAAAAAAAGAATTTGAAAATAATTATTTATTATTATTTATTAAATAACTGCGACCAATTGAATAAACTATTTTCTATTATTATATCTCTTTATCTATGGTAGCCATGCGATATCTATTTGTTTCGCACATCCTAAATGGCGTTGAAATACGTTGGATAGGAATGTGTTCTGTAAAGTATAAATGCGTATTACAAACGTATGGATTCTCATAATTTTAGCATCGGGCAAAACTGCCAAAGAGTTAAAATAAAAAAAAATATATATATAAATTTTTATCTGTTTTAATTAATGGTCATATTGACACTTGAGTAGTGTTGTAAATGCTAAGCACTAATCTGCGATTGTGTCACCATGTCATGCACTTTCTCTATGTCCGCAAAGGCAATTTGTCCAGGGAAATATTATGTATTGTAGTGAGTCATAACTTATATCGCTGATTAAGTAACGGCGTACCTTCAGTACTATTTTTTAATAGATTTGATAAGTTGATTTTAACCTCTGTTTTCTAGTGACGGTTGTGTATATTTTGCAGATATTGAAATTATTACAATTCGAATTCATAATAGTTTAATTGTCATTAATATAATTGAAATATAAAAACAATTGTTTTATAAAAAGAACACAATAAATAAATAATTTGTCATGGCAAAATTTTGGACAAATTATATGATTAATTTCAATTCTAAATTGGTTTATGAAATTAAATTGGGAATATTTTGGAAGGAAAAAAAAAATAATAAGATAATCAAAACATATCTAATCTTTAATTTCGTACCAAAAACAACTAAATTCGCCGTGAACTCAACGAATCCGACTTTATTGGATGCTTTGCAGGTATAATTCCCAGCGTGCTCGTAATTAACGGATTCAATTATCAAAGAACTTCCCCTACGTCCCACTGGCATTGTAACAACATTGGATTGTGGAGAAATAGGAGCACCGTTAAATTCCCAGTTTATCCTCAAAGGAAAATCTCCTTGGGGAACCGTACATTGGACATTGATGTATTGTCCTGTTTCTGCTGGCGCGCCTTCAAACTCGAAAGGAGTGATCTTTGGTAAAACTATAACAAGGTGAAGATCTCAACAAAGGATAATAAACAAAATGCACAATTGAGTGATTATTAGTTTTTTTTGTTGGTGAAAACAGTAACGTGTGTCATAGTTCTTAGGTTTCCACTGAAAGAAAACGTATTTCAATCCAAAACATTTATTTCCAGCAATTTTTGCTTTAGAATTTTTTTTGTAATTATCAAAATTGTGAACAGTAACGTGTTTCATTGTCCTTAGGTTTCGACTGAAAGAAAAAGTGTTTCAATTCAAAACATTAATTCACAACAATTTTAGTTTCAGAGATTTTTTGTCATTGTCAAAATTGGAAACTTAATATAACTTTACCTAGTCAACCACCATTGTTGCTATCATAACGAAATCGTAGAAATATTCAAACTCAAATCCATCTGACACTGGTCTGTTTTATATATGACATGGTTAATTTAGATTGTTTTAAAGGATTGTGTATATAAACAAGATAAAACATTAACTAAATTGAAGGTTGGATAATGAAATTCTGAATCGGGAATTTGTAAGGAACAAATATGATAACATAACAAAAACGTCAAATTATTTCCAAAATACAATCCGTACCAAAAACAACTAAATTCGCGGTGTATTCAACGATCCCGACTTTATTCGAAGCTTTGCAAGTGTAATTTCCTGCGTGCTCGTAACTAACAGACTCGATTGTCAACAAGCTGCTCCTGCGGCCTGCGCCCATTATTTGAACGCTCGGATATTTCTCTACAGAGTCACCGTTAAATTCCCAAATAAACCTCAAAGGCAAATCTCCCTCGAGAACGCTGCATTGTAAAGTATTGTACTGTCCGGTTTTCGCGGGTGATTCTTCGAATTTGAACGGCGATATCCTTGGCAAAACTAAGAAGATGAAATAATTATTAAATAAAGGCAATTAATGTTACAATTCCCAAAATAGGTACATACAATTTCTGTTTTATTTCAGAATCGATCTTTATTTAATATTGAACTTTTAAAACGGTCAAAATAATTGTCTTCGTATTTTCTTGAATGGTTAAGAAAAAAAATTACATTCGCGGAAAAATAGCAATCCTCTATGTACAAAAATTAGCATGGTTGTTATTTAGATGAAGAATCATAGCGCATACATGGAAGCTGTAACGAATGCAAACATAAATTTAAATAAAGCAAATATTCGAAAATGACGGAAAAGCTGTTGTTGGCCGGTAGCCGATTGTCTGTGTATATTCTATTATATTATTATTATCTCTGTAACAAATAGTACATATGTATTGACAACAAATATCAATTATATATATATATTCGAAAAAATAGTCAATGTCTTACTTATTTTAAAAATATAAATAAAAAAGTAATTTTACAGTTTATCTTTAATGGTAAAATAATTTAGCGACTTAAGTAGATTAATGTTTGAACACCCCGATAATCTCTACTTTAGATAATCATTACCGACCTCTCTTCATGAGGTATATTTTTAAAAAAAGATTTATTTTTAATTTTGGATGGATTTGAATGATGTTTTAGGTACTAAAACTTGTACTTTATTGTAACATAAATTATATTCTGCCTTTAGAAATCGCACTCCAATCATTAGAAGCAGTGATATCTGCTTATTCTATAGCGTATAGTGTTTCTAAATAATCTCCATTTAAAAATTCGTATTTTATAAGTTGTGAAATTATAATAATTTAATGGAACTACGAGCTAGATCAACCAATTGGAGGTGAAAATGTAGTGCGCTTTATAAAATCCGAACGTGTGGTTTGTGCACGAAATGATGATGGAAGAGAGCAGGTTATGCAAGCAAATGATGAACTGGGTGTACACGGAAGTAAGGAGTAGGGGAAGGCCAAGAAATAAGTGAATAGATATAGCAAAAGATTTAAGCAAAACGAATATAAGAAATTGAACAGATATCGTCAAGGATAGGCTTTTTGAAATTAAAGAAATTTCAATGTACAACACAGAGATATAATTTAAATTAATTAAATATAAGTAGAAAAGAAACATCTCTGATGGGATATGAACCCGTGTTCCCAAGGATTCTATCCGAGTATGTTACCAACTACACCACAGAGGTATGATGACAAATCTCCATTCAGTGCTTAAAGTTCACTTATATTCAATTTATAGACATTCGTTATGGGCCTGAGGACGATACACAGCGAAACTTGTTCCCATCTGAAGTGGAATAATGGAATGCAAATCCCATCAGAGATGTATCTTTTCCATTTATATTTAATTAATTTAAATTATATCTGTGTTGTACACTGAAATTTCTTCAATTCCATAAATATAAATATAATTTAAAAGGAATATAGGAATTTAATTAATTAAGGATAAAGTAGCCTGGAAGAGGATAGTAAAGGAGGCCAAGACCCACAACGAGTTGTAGCGCCAAAGAATTAAAAAAAAACAATGGAAAATATAACTTCTCAATTATCAATACCACAAAAGTAACAAAACTATCTAGAATCTTTCGTAGACTTAATCTTCATCTTTATGCAATATTAAGTCTACAAAAGATTGTACTATCCACAATCTTTTGTAGACACCCTTGGTTTGATGAAATGAAATTAGGAAATTTTGGAAGCACAAAATTGTATAAACAAAATATTTCTAGTTTTGAAAACATATAACAAAAATTAATTCCGTACCAAATACAACTAAATTTGCTGTATATTCAACGGTTCCGACTTTATTCGAAGCTTTACAGGTGTAATTCCCTGCGTGCTCGTAACTGACGGAATCAATTGTCAACAGGCTGCTTCTGCGACCGACCATCGTTGTGACGACGTTTGATTGCGGAGAAATCGGTGCACCGTTAAACTCCCAAACTATTTTCAAAGGAAAATCTCCTTGTGGAACACTACACTGGACATTCGAGTACTGTCCGGTTTCCGCCGGCGCGTCTTCGAACTCGAAAGGAGTGATTCTCGGTAGGACTACAACAAGGAAGTCAACGGATTTATTCATTTGGTATTGGTGAAAATATATATACAAGAAGATACAAAACGACGATTGTTTTTTTTTTTAATTTGACAAAAAAAGTTGCAGATCTCATGATTTTCGTCGAAACTATAAAATAAACAACATTTTCTATTTTCTCACTTAAGAAAAATCCTGACAGATCAATAACATTCCATGCCTCATGAAACAGGTCGTCAAATAAAAAATGGCATAAGGTACAAAGTTTTTTTTTCTTTCAGTTACGACACGAAAGATTGTTTTCATGTAATAACAGATGTGAACACGATTTTAATAGATAGGTTTATTCTGCATCAAGTTGGGATGAGTGGTAATTTGTGACGTCTGGTTAACATTGATATCTGTATAGAAAGTGTTTACACTATCTGCACTGAAAGCAATGTAAACCTTATAAGTGACATCATAAATTTACACGAACCAAACGGACAGACGTATTGATTGTTTTTTTTTTTTATTTAGTCAAACCGTGAAATTTCGGAAAAACCCAAAGGCAGGTCGAAAGGATTAAAGGGGAAACAAAAACAAAGAGGCGTCAACATTCCGAATAAAATGCATCCAAAATATATACGTTTTATAAACATTCAAAACAATTTTTTTTTGTGTGTACCGTTAACGTAAAGCGCGGCGGAATAACTCGTCGAACCGGCTGGATTTTTGGCAAAACATGTGTAATTTCCGATGTGGACGTCTTGAACTGACTCAATTGCAAGTGTGCTGATGCGTCTGTTCATCTTCGAAACCGTCACGCCGATTCTGTCATCGATGGTTTTACCGTTTAATAACCACGTGAATTCGATAGGATAGTCTCCTTTGGAGACGGCGCATTGTGCAGTGGCAAAATCCCCGGAATTGGCAGCTTCCTCACCGAAATCGAACGGCAAAATTTGTACGGGCACTAAAAAAATGAGCGGATGCAAGAAATATTAAAAAAAAACTCTTTGAGGAACAGTACATTCGATATTGTACTGTTTTGTTATTACCGGTGCGTTTTGGAATCACAAAAGGCGTGATTCTTGCTTCTAGGAAATGTTTTGGGTTAATTGGTAAGTAATATATTTACATTTTAAGAGTTCTTAGAGAAATTATATATTACCGTTTGCGAGCGCCTCCGCTTATTGGAGGTTTCTTTAAGGGTGATAGAGATAATATTTTGATGGGACGAGAAAGTCGAGGGAATTAATTTATGTTTGGTATTGGTGTTGCAAAAAATAACAAAAACAAAATTTTAACATCCTTAATACCATTGACGTTTAAATAAGTCGAGTACGTTGAAACGCCTGCTTTATTCCTAGCCAAACAGCTGTACTCTCCGATGTGATCCGCTTGGACGTTATCAATAGTCAACGTGCTAACTTTTCTATTAGCACGATTCGTAGAAACACCGTGAATACCTTCCACTGACTTATTGTTATGTAACCAGATGATCTCAATCGGGAGATCGCCTTTTGTGACGGTGCAAGTCAAAGATGTCAGATCGCCGGAATCGATTGGTTCATCGCCAAAATCAAACGGTGAAACTTGAGGAGCGACTAAAAATCACCAAAAAATAAATTTAAAATTAATATTACCAAACATCGGCGGTCGATGGCCTTTTGTATCTTTTTTGGGTTCAATAAATGGATATACTACTACTATTTTCAAATAATTTGTGTTCCTTTCTCGTCACTCAAGCTGGCTTTACATACACAACAATAGTCGTGACAACGTCACGTCAGCAAAAATATAGCGTCTTTCTATCCTTGGGTTACACCACAAGGATAGAAAACCGGGTTTTAGTAAGAAAAATACCAAATTTTACAAGCAATATATGTTTTTAATTCAGTTCAGCTTTTTGATACTCAACAAGTGGCGACAAAATTTCTAGTAACTACAAAAAACGATAACGTTGTGACAAAAATACAATGTTATAATGTTGTAGCAAGGCCTACATTTTATTGGCAAGAAAATAATTTCAGTTTTGAGGTATGAACTTTTTTTGAAAAGAATAAACTATAATATTTTTTTTCCATAAGCTTTTGACAAAGTTCTAGTAACTTAATGATATCGTGCTCATAAAATTTCTGGTCCTCAGAAAAAAAAACGACCTAAGTACGATTTCGGACATTTATTATTGGTGAAAGTTTTGTCATACAAATTTCGAAAGAAATTACTATTTATTTCGACTAGAGTCAAGTTATGACTTAAAAAATCCCCCGAATTACCAAAGAAATATAAGGCCTTGCATTGTCATGGTGGAAGATGAATGCTTTATAATTTGCTAATTCTGGTAGTTTTTCTTTGATTGCTTCGTCTGGTTTTATCAGTAATGGCAGTGAACATCTGAATTGATCTGGTGCCTTTGAAGCAGCAAAATATACACAATTCCTTTACAGTTCCACCAAACTGACATCATTGATGCAAAACATCTTTCAATATAGTTTTTGCTGATACATCACACTTGGATGATGATCGTTTTCAAATGATGTACAACAGCAAATATCCAATATTGAGCATTTGTTTAAAGTACTTATGAACATAAGTCAAAATGTCACAGTATGATGTTACCGTACATGGCGCATTGTTTGATGATGCGTTTCAAGAAAGGACGCTTGAAATGAATATCTTAAATATTACTTCGTTGAGTTAAATTAATTCGTTTCAATTGATACAGAACTCAAATATCGAACTTTTTAATCATTTGAAGTGATTTTAATTCTTGTGTAGGTAGTTAACAAGACAAACAATTGAACATAATAATTGAAGAGGATCTAGAGAAGTTACAATATGATGAGCTATTATAAGACAATTCCCTTTAATTATGATTTTTCATCTGGTCGTCATAAATTTCACCAGAATGTTGATCATCTTTTCGTGAGAAATCTCCAGATTTTTTTAAACCAATTCTGATACGCACTTTTTGTTTTGCAATCAACGCCATAAATATAAAAATCTCTTTGTTGGTCTCTCGTCCATTACCGAAATAAAAAGTGAAATATATAAAAAAATGTTCGTCTTTGTACTCCATGTTATACCAAACCCTAACTGACAAACCAAATTATATTAAATTTGGTTGCAATAATTCAAAATCATCACTGTCATATTAACGCCATTCGTTATTATGACAGTAAATTATTATGTTATTATTACGTCACTATTATATCACTATTATTATTTAATTAAATATTTATTTATTCTAATTAATGCTTCAATAGTGATTTTAATATTTAAAGAGTGGCAACGATAAATTATGGTCCCCCATGCTTCTAGCTAAGTTTGTTACTAACAAATTTAATATTTTTCTCAAAAACAAGGAAACTCAGCTCAGTTTCCTTAGCGGGATATAATAAGCATGTAATTCTGTAAAACTGCTAAATTTAAACTTTCCCTTTCTTATAATAAGTTAAATCCTCGTAGTGAGACTCGAATACATCTAATAAGATACAATTTCTTCACTTCATATTACGAATTTGGCAACAATCCGAAGAATAACCAGAAATCGCAATTTCTATCTGGATCAATCATTCTACTGGAATAGCTTTCATAGTTAGGAGCTGATGGATGAGTCATTTTTTAGAGTGAAAAAAAAAATTAAAAAAATAAAATAAATATAAAAACATTCAAATACTTTCGAAATTAAACTGCATACCGAAAACAACCAAATTAGCCGTGAACTCAACAGTTCCGACTTTATTCGAAGCTTTGCAGGTGTAATTCCCCGCATGCTCGTAATTGACAGACTCAATCGTCAACAAGCTACTCCTGCGACCAGCACCCGTTATTTGAACGCTCCCAAATTTCTCAATAGGAATACCATTAAACTCCCAAACTATCATCAAAGGGAAATCTCCTTGGGGAACACTGCACTGAACATTGGTGTACTGTCCGGTTTCCGCCGGCGCGTCTTCGAATTCGAAAGGAGTGATTCTCGGTAAGACTGTAATGAGGAAGTTAATTTGGTAATACAAAAAAGGGATGTGAAATCAGGAGAATGGTTAAAAAAGCAAAAAATCCAACGAATTTAGCGTGAAAAACAACCGTTGACAAGCAGAGCTGACGTGTACTTTGTCTCCCCTGCTTTATTCTTTGCGATGCAGGTGTAATTCCCGGCGTTCGTGTATGAAACAGCCTCGATGGTCAGAATGGAGCTCCTACGTCCAATTTTGGCAGTTGATACTTCTGGAAATGTGCTCAAATCGATTGCGTTTAAACTCCATTCGAAATTCACCGGCAAATCGCCTTCCGAGACTAAGCAGGTGATTTGAGCGTATTGTCCTTCATATAACGGGTTGTCTTCGAATTCGAAGGGCGTGATTCTCGGGGGAACTTGTAAGAAGATATTGTTTTATTAAGTCGAGTCATAAGTAATTTACGTTTTTTATATAAAATATTTATTATGCTTTGTTGCATTAACATAATTTTGTTATTTAATCGAAATTATTCTAATGTATTCGCCACTATTACGTACGACCATTGACTATATTCGCTACTATTCATGGTTTTAGTTTGCATGAAGTGTTTTGAATGAATATACTAAAATAAAATTAAGTTAATTTCTTATTTCACCTATTATTATATACGTTTACTTCACTTATATAATAATATGAAATGTAAGGAATTAACTTAATTTTATTTTAGTATAATGCGTTAAATCATTTTTATTTTATTATATTTTATATATACGTTATCGATGGCATGAAATTATATTAAAATATGGTGTTATTTCATTACAATAAATTCATAAAAAAAGAGTTCCTTAAGGTTTAAGCAGTTATAATAATATAAAAGCGGATTCATTCACATGGTAACAGTTATTTAAAATAAATTAAATAAAAAGCATTTGAAAATAATTAAGAAAATATTCCATCTTTGAAGTGCATACGTAACTTAAGTCAAAATGTCACAGTAGGTAAAAATGGAATAATTTAATAATTATTTTCAAATTCATTTTATTTAATTTAAGCAGTTTACGATTCAAAATTTCTTCAATTATTGCAATCCCTTTAAAATATCTCACTAACATAATTCTGAATAATTATTATGACGATAGTTTCAATGATGACATTATTCCTGTGACTGATATAAGATAAGTTGTTACGATATAGTTGTAATTGCAATAAAAGGTGCATAATCCCGGTCCTAACATTTTCACAAATGTAAAGTTTCTCATAGCGTCGGCAAATTTATTAATCATAGTTAAAAATTGCTGATAAATGCCACAATATTCTACAAATTGATATATTTACAGAATCTCTTGCCAGTGATGTTTTTCATTCAAAATTGAAAACAAGTTTCGTTTCTCCACTTTATAAAAAAAGGTCCTAGATATATCGTCGAGAATTATAGAGAGGTTTACATTCAGTCATATATTCCAGAGTTATTGAATAAGGTAGTTGCTAAACAATTAGCTTGGTTCTTTAAGCAAATATTAACTACACCATAGCATGGGTTTATCAATGGCGGTTCCACGGTTACTACCTAATGCAGTACAAACAAATTGTGTCGAAAGCTTTAGATGAACGCTATCAAGTTTATACAATTTACACTGACTTCATTAAGGCTTTCTACAGGATTGATATCGCTATTCTTATTAGTACATCATATAATATGGGCTTCTGTGACAATTCTTTAAATTTGATGGCTGAATTATTAAAAAAAAAATATTTTAAATTTAAAAGATAGGATTCAGTGCGTAAAAATTAACTTTATTAAGGTATATTTTAATTAAAACACTTGGTTTGTTTCACTGTTCATAGTTGAACTAATTAAGGAGTTCAAAAATGTTTCACCACGGGTTAAGTGAGAAGTTAATTATTAATAACAACTTTATATCTAGTGCTATTCATGTAACGTCAATCGTACCTCAAGGATCACATTCAGGGCCAATTTTATTTTTATTATTTTTCAATGACATACAAGAAGACATAAAAAACTGTCAGTTTTTTTTATTTGCAGACGATTTGAAAATAATTAAAATTATACGTTCTTTTAATGATTTTCATGATATTCAGACCGAACTGGATGAGCTGTAAGACTGGTGTGTTGGTAATCATTTATTTCATTTATTTTTAAATGTATCCAAAAGGTATCATAATCAATAATAAGAAAAATAAAATAAAAAGTATACCTATAATATCAATTTAGAAGACTTACTACAGGTTGACACTAGGAATGATTTTGGTATTACCTTCAATTCCAATCTTAATTTTAATGATCACACATCTAATTTAATCACAAAAGCATTGAAAATGAGGGGCATTGTGTCACATATTGAAAAAAAATGATTTAGATTGCCTTAAAACTTTATACTGGTCACTAGTTAGATCACACCTTGAATATGCGTCGCCTATCTAGATGCCATTTTTACTTGGTAAAATAGAACGTTTGGAAGTTGCCCAAAAGAAGTTTTTAAGATGTATACTATTAGCTAGTTAGATTACACCTTGAATATGTGTCGCCAATCAGCATGTTATACCTATTATAAATCACTCTGTATATTCTAGCAAAGACGCAATGATATTGTAATGGTTCCACCAGGGTCTATTCAAAATATAAAACTTGTAATAAATTAACATCTAATTACCAATATTTTAGAAAGAAATATAAAATTCCAAGCTTATAAATAAAACTGAATCATACGAGTGATTCATACAAACCCTGGGAACAGTAGCTTTAATCGGCGGAATCAGCGCTTGGTGAGTTTCGGAAAATGCTGCGGCGCCCAGTTGCAAAGCCAATAAAGGAAATGAAACGCAGCCGACAAACAGCTACAATAATAAGTGTAATATAATAAATCCACATCTTAAATAATATCAATTGCTAGATAATACGTTTATCCTATTGTCAATTACCGTTGCACCAACCCACACTTTCTTTATTGTAATCAATGTATAAACTGCTTAAATTGCCTTTAACAAATGGTAAGAGATATAAATTATACATTCGTTTTTGTATTTTTTTTGTAAATTTTTTTGCTGTATATAATAATAATTATTATTTTTCAAAGTGGACACTTTCTCAGTCGAAGCTGGAACAAATTAACTGACAATACACGAGCGACTTTGGGGTTCGGCTCGGTGGATCATATTCATCATATTCCATTTATATCGATTATATATTTTGGTATTATCTGATTTTTATGCCCGAAATTTTATTATTATTATTGTTGGATTTAAATTAATAATTTCATTATTTTAACACTGCATTGTTCACCTCATATATTAAGTACTTAAATTAGATATGCTGCATTTGTATGATTTTTTTATTATTTTGTTTAAAATAAATTGAATTAGATTTAATATGTTTGCAAAAGGAATTCTAGAGCTATTTTGTAAAGAGTGATTTTGAAGTGAATTAAATCATTCAGTATAAGGTTTTTGGATTAATGGATAGTTAAATTAAACAACATAAAAGCAAAATAAAAACCGAACGAAATTAGCGTGAAAAACAACCGTTGACAAGCAGCGAAGACGTGTACTTTGTCTCTCCTGCTTTGTTCCTCGCAGCGCAGGTGTAATTCCCGGCGTTCGTGTACGAAACTGCTTCGATCGTTAAAAAGGAACTTCTGCGTCCCATTTTCGAAACGGAAATCTCGGGAAAATTCTCCAAACTGTTTCCATTCAAACTCCAATCAAATTCAATGGGCAAATCTCCTTCCGATACCAGACACATAGTCTGCACGTATTGGCCCTCGTGCAGCGGGTTGTCTTCGAAAACGAAGGGCGTGATTCTCGGAGGTACTTGTAAGAAGAAATAATTGAGATAATAATAATAGATTAAATTATTAAACTAAATAAAATGAAACAAAGATGATTTGCAGTTATTTAAATTATAATGAAATTAAACAAGGAAATTCGATCAATCAATTTTTTCCAGCTGGGAAAAAGGGATTGATCGATTTTTTTATCAATGCTAGAAATTTTCCTTGTTTAATTCCATTGCAATTTAAATTATTAAATAATATTATAAATTATTTGCAAAAATCGATTATTTTTAATTGAGTCGTATTACACCTCCCATATTTCCACGCAAAGCAAATCAGTTTCGTAATTGGAGCTTAGCTTAAGTCCTCAACGGGAGATCACAGCCGTGTTCGTGTTAATTCTCGATTTAGTTCATTTCATTTAGATTGTTCAAAAGCAACGCGAAAAAATATTAGTTTTGCTTATGAATAAAATTACAATCGAATTAAATTAATTAACACCTCAATATTTCTCCGCTTAACTCGCAAATTTCTCCATCATTCGAGCTTAACTTAAGCCCTCCATATCTATTATAGAAGGCTTAAATTAATTGCAAGGTTCCAAACTTCCATCATTTAAAAAAAAAATGCTATTACTTATTAAAAATTAGTAGTTTGTATTATGAATCAAATTCTAATCGAATACAATTAAATCCTCAATATTTCTTTCTGTATGCGTGAATTTGATTGGTCTAAACCATGGGAGCCTATCTTAAGCATTCCAAAAGATATTCCATTGATAATTGCGTAATTCTGAACTCTATTCATTTTTTTCTTCTTCAATTTTTAATAGTCATGTAAAAAAATATTAGTTTTAATTAGGAATCAAATTCTAATGGAATAATTTTAAGCCCTCAATATTTACACTTTTAGAGTGTTAATTTAGTTTGAACCAACAGTGGAGCCTAACTTAAGTCCTCCACAAGTGATTTCATCGTATTCTTCGATAGCTAGGTATACTAAAATATTACTTTATATTACGAATCAAATTTGAATCGAATAAAATTAAATCCTTAATTATTGTGGTTTAACTTCTAACAACTACAAGAGATATCATAGGTAATTAAGTAAAAAAACTTAGATGTTTTGATTATGAATCAAATTTTCACATTGCATGTGAGCTTCGCATAAACCACCATTGAAGCTTAATACAAGCTTCCTGTAAGGGATCCTATAATTAATTGCAACATTTTGAGCTGTGTTCATTTCTTGAATTATTTTGATTATGAATTAAATTCCAAACGAATAAAATTAAACCTTCAATATTTATGAATTTTGCTTGTATCACTATTGGAGTCTAACTAACTAAAGCCCTCCACAAGAAATCTCATCGTTAATTGCGTGATTATGGAAACTATTATTTTTTTAATATTTAATTGCTGTGTAAAAAAATATTAATTTTGCGAGGCTTGTGGTCTTGGCCATGTATTGTTGATATATTCATTTTGAATCGATAGGAAGTCTGCCACGAATTTATATTTATTACAAAACTAACAAAAAAATGTTTAAATAAAAATGAGGCATATGTGGCATTTTTTATTGTTTAAAATTATAAACAAAACCTTATTAAATATTCATAGCTAATATATAATATAGCCACTTTGAAAAAATCAAATTTTCGATATGAGTGTCGAATAAAAAAAATATTTAAACAAAAACAAAACATATGTGGCATTTTTTATTGTTTTATGTTATAAACAAAGTCCTATTAAACATTTGTTACCAATAAAATCGAATTTTTACAGCGCCGAACAATTGAAGATTATATAAATTTCATAGAATTCTTTCAACAATAATTTACTTAAAATATTTTTTAGCTTTTCAAATTTATTAGAGTACAAAATGGAAAGACTGTTATTCCTTACTTCACTTTTTATTTTTATGTTAGATGTACATTTCTAGATGCAATGTGCTCATTATCAATAACTTATTTCTATTTTGTGATTAATCACTTCACGTAAACTCGAAACTATACAGTTTTTTTTTTTAAGGTATGAGGCGTTTGATTATTAACGGGATAACACAATTTTGTAAATAATTATTTAAGAAAATTAAATTAAAAAAATTTTATGTTGACGGATTTGTAGCTGGAAATTCATGACCAACTTCCAATCGGTTAATTATGATAATGAATCAAATAGAAATGGAATAAAATTGAACCTTCAATATTTTTCCTCTTTGCATGTGAATTTTCTTTAAATTACAATTGCATCTTAACTTAAGCTTTCTACAAAAGATCCCGTCATTAATTGCGTAATTTTATTTTTTAAATTTCAATGGCTACGTAATAAAAATATTAATTTTGTTATGAATTAAATTCCAAACGAACAAAAATAAATTTTTAATATTTCTCCGCCTAGCTTGTGAATTTTGCTTACTATTGGAGCCTAACATAAACTTATCATTAATTGCGTAATCTAGAGCTCATTTAAAACATGTTTAATATTAGATAAAAAAAAATTAATTTTGATTCAATTTTTAAGAGACATCGTTCCGAATCGACCTTGAAGCTTTCTTATGGGATTTCTTAATAAAATGCGTACTTTTAGAGAGCTTATTAGTGGAGATAAAGAGCTACCTTTTTTTCTGCAAAATCTTATGACCTTTTTCTAGAACTTATATTAATCAAAAATTTTAATTTTATTTTATTTCGGAGCAACATTTTAAAAGTGAAATGACTTACACTATTGCAGTAATTTAAATTAAATTATATTTAAAAATAGTAAATAAAATATTACAGTGTAAATAATTTTGCAGCGATAAAAAATAATATGATTTAATTTAATTGAAACGTTCATTCAAAATTATCAATTAAAATTCAATCATTCCATTTCTAAATCTTAATACTTTAATAACATATCAATTACCCTAGTATTAAGATAAATTGTAAATGGTCTGCCGTATATTAAATATTTTTGTATTGAAAATTATCCATTAAAATTCGATCATTGCAGTAAAAATATTTATACTATAATTTTAAATTTAAAATTGTTATTTATAATTACTAATCGTTAATTTTATTTAATCTTCGATATATCTATGCGCGAGCTAATTTAATTTAAACCATTCTAGTTTTATTTATGTATTCCACAAGAGATTTCATTATGTTCGCGTTTAATTAAGTTCAATTAATCTTGTTTAGTGACTTTGTAAGAAGCAAAATATAAATGTTTTTAATAAACTGGATTAATTTCAGGAATATGATATCAAACAATAATAATAAAACGTAACGAAATTAAATAAAAAAAAAACATAACATCGCCTAATAATAATATCATAACATTAAATAATTTGAATTTTCTTCTCTACTATTTTATTTATTAGCTCAATGATCAACAATTATTGCAGATTGATTTTATTCATGTTGCCTTAACCTCTGAAATGTCAAAATAATGATGATGATCAACAATTATTGCAGATTGATTTTATTCATGTTACCTTGGCATGAACTTGGAACGACAAAACTCACTAGATTTTTCGGATGAAAATTTAACTTGTCTGCAATCATTGTTGATCACTCTGTAGATGAAGGCATACAAGTTATTTAATTTTATAATAAACAACTTTACATATTTCACCATAAGTAGGACACAAAATAACAAAATTAATATTCATGTCAAATTAAGAACCATTGACGTGAAGATCCGAAGAATATTCTGTACTTCCAGCTGGATTCGAAGCCTTGCAAGAGTAAATCCCAGAATGGACATCTTGGACTGAATCTATGTTCAATTGGCTGACTTTCTTGCTGGTTCTTATTACTGAAACTCCATCATAATAATCCACCGGTCTGTTATTTATCGACCAGACAATGTCTAACGGGAAATCGCCTTTGTTGACGAAACACATGATGGTCACGCTGTCGCCGGAATTAATCGGGTCCTCGCCGAAGTTGAAGGGATGAATTTGTGGTTGGACTAGGAATAATATTATTCGTTGAAAAAAAAAAGAAGGAGTACATAGGCAGTAATTTATCATTAAATGATTTTAATAAAATTATTATTAAAAATTATGTTTGTAAAGAATGATACAAAAAAATGTAATTGAATCAATCCAGAAATAGAAGATGATGGTTTCATGTAAGCAGTAGCGTTCATAAAAAAACGTCACAATGCCTTTTATATCTCTTAATACCACGAATATTTAAAGGTTTTGTTTCATTACATTTCAATGAGAAGAATCAGCACACGCCCTAAAATCAGATTTCTATGAAAGCCTAACTCTGATAACCGATTTTTTTAATCGCTGTTTTTGTATGCCTGTAGAAGGGGAAAATCCATTTACGAGAAGAGTGTCGGAATCCTCCCATAATTTCAACGTTCATAAAAAGACATTTAAAACCTTTTTTTCCTTAATACTATAAATATTCTGAGGTTATGTTTTCTTTCATGACATTTCATTGTACATCATCAATCAACATACGCCGCACAATCAGATTTCTATTAAAACCTAGTTCTTATTAACATTTTTTTAAACTGTTATAAAGAGTGACGAAGTAGCAGCGTCGTCGTTAACTAATAAACAAAAATATAATACACATAAGTTATGCTGAGTACAATTCTACACAAATTTCATGTGAAATGTTTTTTTTTTTCCTAACTGTAGACATGACGTAACTTAACACAAAATCTTAATTCGTAATTGTTTTAAATACATTTCAAAGGTATCAATGTTAAAATTTTGAAAAGGTTGTATGGGATGTATAAATTTATATGTATTTGTTAGTTATGTGGAATTTGGTAAATCGTTGTATATAACATAATTACACGAAGTTATATCCCTTATTTGACTGTGAAGAAGAAAATAGTGAAGTAAAGAATATAACTGCGTGTAATTATTGACATTGGATGTTTGCCAAAATTACAATTTCAATTTTTTATAAGGTAATAAGGATATTTGTTAAAACAGGAAGACGTGTTTCTAAAATCGATTTTTCAATTCTAATTTTCTAAATTCACATTTTTGGAAAGAACTCAATGGTTCTTCCCAAAAATCTCGTTTTTTGTTAGTCATCAAAATATTAAAGTACCATTTTTTGAAAGAAATCAATGATTCTTTACAAAAATATCATTTTTGTCAATTAACAAAATATAAAAATACCACTTTTGGAAAGAAATCAACGATTCATCTCAAAAATCCCATTATTGTCATTAAACATTAAAATACCATTTTTGAAAAGAAAACAATGATTGATCGCAAAAATACCATTTGTGCCAGTTATCAAATTATTAAAATATATATGGAAAGAAAACAATGATTCTTCTCATAAATCCCATCTTTAACAGTTATCAAATTTTTAAAATAGCATTACTGGCGAGAACCATTGATTTCTTCCCAAAAATCCAATTTTTGTTACTCAAAAAGTCAAAATACCATTGACTGTCAACTCGGAGCTAACAGTCGCTAAACCGGCGGTGTTTTGAGCCAGACAGACGTAAGTCCCGGCATGCGTCTCTTTCAACGAGTCGATGTTCAGCACGGACGTCTTTTTCCCGAAGGTGGCTATGGAAATGCCCGCCTCTTCGACTTCCTCGATTGGAGCCCCGTTTAGAAACCAGGCGAACCTGACGGGCATATCACCGGCCGAAACGCTGCACTGAACAGTCGTGGATTCCCCATAAAAGTTCGGATCTTCACCGAAACTGAACGGCAGCAATTTCGGAAGAACTACGAATAAATTACAATCCAAATATAATTGAAAAAAAAAACATTATTTTCTGTTTGCGCATCTCAAAAATCCTTCAGTATCTGTCATATTTCTCACTTCACTGTGAAGAAGAAATCGGTCAAAAATCACTCAGAATCTCCACAATTTCTTACTTTACAGGGTCGAAGAAATAAGTGAAGCTGCATTAAATATTGATATTGGATGTTTGCCAAAAAAGTGTTTAAATTTTGAGAAAGTTTTAAATAATTTTGAATAGCTATGATTTACATGTCATGTTGACCATCGATTGTCAACTTTTCAAAAATGTAATGATAATAATCCCCTTTTGTTGTACCAAGCCTACAAAAGCTACCACCAACACAATCTATATTTTCTTTATTTCTAATACAACCACAGAAATTTATTTTACAAGATTTCCTATCTCTAGTTGTATGCTATTTAAATATACATTAAATATAAATTTGGTCTTATTAAAAGATAAACTTTAATTGCATAATTTATAACTCCCTGAAAAATATTTTTTCTATTATTGTTTTTAACTTTTTCTTTTAATTGTCGTGAAAAATAAATTTGACGAAAAAATGAAACATTACCAAAAAAATCTAAATTATCATCATCAGCTCGATAATAAATATTAATGATTTATTTGTAAATTTAGATTTTTTGGTAATGATTCATTTTTTTCAAATTTATTTTTCATGACAGTTAAAAGAAAAAGTTTAAAATATAATGGTTTCATTTTTTTAAATTGACTTTTTACGACAGTAAAAAAAATATAATAGAAAGCATTTATATATTTTTCCATGGAATAATAAATTCTATATCTAAAGTTTGTTTTTTAATAAGACAAAATTAGAAACACTAAATGAAATAAATATGAATAAAGTATTAAAAATCAACCAATAAAACACAGATTAGATTGAATAACTTTAAATTCTCAACTAGTTTCGGGTTATCAGCCCATTTTCAAGAGAATTTAAAATTATTCAATCTAATCTGTGTTTTATTGGTTGATTTTTAATACTTTATTCATATTTATTTCATACAATATGAACTACCAATGTCTAAATATTAAAACCATTAAGAAACACTAAAATTTGTCAATAATTGTGAAAAAAAAAAGAAAATAACTAATGTTATATTAATACTGTCAAATAATCTGTATCTCTTTGACTGTAATAATACTTCTGAAATGTCAAAATATATCAACAATTGTCAAAAAATGCCAAATATTTTGAATATTTTATTTAATCCTATAAAATGTTTAAATAAACAATTTTAAATATTGTGTCAGAATGTTAATGTTAAATTAACTTTAATAACAATTATTAAGGAACACTGTAAGGATGTCAAAATACCGAAGGATCGTGTCTGCATATTTAAGCATCAATATCAGATATGGCGCTACAATTACTAAAAAATGTCCACTACGTTTTATTTTAAATAGCTTGCACATAATTTTGAAAAAAATTCTCTACATAGCGTGGAAATTAAGTAATCGTTAAAATGATCTTTAAAGTTAAAATCGTTTTTCGATTTTCCGTTAATATTGTATTGTTGCATTATATATTTAATCGTTTCAAATAACAATGTTTTATAAATTGAGAAATATAAAATTGTTTTGTATTATATTAATGTTTGTCCTAAAACTCATAGGTTTTTTCACAAATTTGAAAATATTAGTAACACTCTCTCTATTTGCAATATTCACAGATAAACATTTTTGTCTATGTAAATATTATTTCATATTGAGAATAACATTTTTCAAAATTATGGAAAAAGAAAGGGTTTTAGGCTAAAATATTAATTTACAAATAATATAAATGTTTAAGGCTGAAAGACTACTGGTCGATAGCCAATTAACAGATATAAATTATACATTTGAGTTTGTTAATGTTTATTACTTATTTTGTATACTTTCTGTATATATCTGTTAATAAAGATTATTATTATTATTATTATTATTATTATTATTATAAATGTTTAAAAGGAAATTTTGTGAAAAAAAAGTAATTGAAAAGTGAATATAACCAAAAATTAGGTAAATTTTCATAAAATACAAATAGGTTTTTTTTGTGTTCAATTGAATTGGTTACATTTGAGAAAGTCGATGTGGAAATTTTCAGGAAGTCGGAGTAAAGCAAAAGATATAGAAAATTGTATTATATTATAAATTTTTGAAAATTAGTTAGCGTAATCCAAACAAATTCGTGTCATTTGTCAAATACCGTTAACTTTCAAAATGGCGCTATGTGTGACAGTTCCGGCTTTATTCGTGGCAATACACGTATATTCTCCGGAATGCATGGCTTGCACGGAATCAATGGTTAACTGACTGATCCTCTTGTTTGGCCTGAAGACAGTGACACCGTCGAAAGAATCAATCTTTCGTCCGTTCAACGTCCATTCGATGTCTATTGGAAAATCTCCTTTGTTGACAGTACACGAAACAGTGGTCACATCGCCGGAATCGATTGATTCTTCACCGAAGTCAAACGGCAGAATTTGCGGTTGGACTAAATAAACATTGAAATAAAAATAAACATTTTCTGTCATCATAAATCATGTCGAGATTAAAAGTATAATTTCATGTGTGTATAAAAACAAGAGAAATATCAAAAATATAAATACGTCGCAAAATTGTTATAAATATAAATTCCTTTATTCATTGGAACAATTAACCTAGTATATTTTTAAAATTTTAATGTTATAATTATTTTTAATCAAGTGATTAAAGAGACCCAAATATCGAGCGTATAACAAAAATTGACGACGAAGTTGGCATTGGAAATCTCAAGTCATGTCTGACTAAACTCACAGGCGCACGCGTAAAGTACTGGTTGTCATGTTGACCGCAACCAGCATTTCATGCGTGTGATCTTAGTACAGACATGACTCGAGACTTCCAAAGCCAACTTCGTCGTCGATTTTTGTTATACGCTCGATAGAATATTTGCATTTTATATACTGAGGATTTTATTTAATTGGACATAGCCTGGCCCATTTTTCCATATTAATGTATTGCAAGTATATTTATGTAGTTTGTGAAATTGATTTAATATAATAAACAGTCAAAAATAGAACACTGGGCTATATTCAATGAAATAAAATCATAACTATATATAAAATGCAAATCTTCTATTCGGTTCTCATTAATTACTTGATGAAATATTATCACAATATTAATATTTGAAAAATACATTTTATTCGGATATGTTTCAATAAATTACGTTTATTTCCTCTAACGTTAGTCGTAATTCTTAAGGAGTATACAAGAATATATACAGAATATTTTTTATTGCTTAAGAAATAATAAATCGAAGAATTTGCGAGGAACCGATGTCCTCGTATTCATTAACAACGTGATTTACATATAAATAGAAATAGAAAAGAGTATTCATTCACTTGGTCACATTGAATTCAATGACCGGCGTGGGTATTTGCCCGGGAAGTAGTTGTTTTAATGTGCATTTGTTTAACGTACTTACGTAGCGTAAGTCAAAAATCACAGAGCTAAATGTGGAAATAATTTATTAATTATTTTCATATCATTTTTATTTAATATGTGATTTATATATACAGGGTGAGTAATGGAAGTGCCCGTCTTCTATATCTCTCTTATTGTTAGGAATTCAGCGTTAGTTTATTAATAAAACTTGCTTGACTTTTGAAGATGCATAACATACAATTATTTTCATATATGTAAGGTGGCCTATTTTTTAGGAATTAATATCAACTTTTTTTATTTTAAATGGAACATCCTATATATTAATTTTTATTCGGTTCCCCTTTAAATTATCTTTACATCAATATAACATAGTATTTTTGACTAATCGTTACTGTAGAAAAAAAATTCTAAACAATTTTACAGTTGCAGTTGTATACTAAAAAAATTGTTCTTTGTGTTTTGAGGTAAGAAATGATTTTTTTATACATTCTAAGATAATACCATTCTGTTTGGTGTTGTAGGCGTTCACTTTATTGTACATCTTAATTACACTTGTAAAAAGTATTTTATTAATACCATTCTATTTAAAAATAAGTTTAAATGTGAAATATTTTTGCTCGAAAAATAATTTTAAATATATGTTTTCAAACGGACGTATTTTTTTAAAAATAACACTCTATACTTTTCCATTTATTCCTTGAATTCAGAATTCAAGCAAGTTTTATTAATAAATTAATTCTCAATTTCCAACGATAAGGGATATGTCCAAACCGGGCACTTTGATGACTCACCCTGTATATACCGCTTAATTATTGTTGAACAAATAATCTTACTTTAAATCTGAATTAAGCTTAGTCTTATAACGTTACGTCAGACTAAAATATATTTAAACTGTAAATAAAGTACGAAATTTAAATAATTTGTATATTTAACGTCAAATATCAAAAGTTGACAAGTATCAAAATCATTTCGGATTCCACGATTTTCGCACCAGTGAAAACTTGATAATTTTACAACAATGACAAAAAAATGTAATATCTGTCATTAGCCATTAGTTTGGATTTTTTAAATTGGCAAAAAAAATTGGAAATTTACAATTTGAAAGACAATAATGTTGTCCTTGTATATCAACTCATTGATTTAGGAAGCTGCGAATTTGAAAAATTGGGGCTATCTTAATTATCATAGATGAGTCTCACGACCCTGAATTTGCTTTGAGCGCATTTCTCATCCCCTAATCCGATGATACTCTTTGACAAGAAAGCCCCAATTTTCCAAATTCAGCTTCTTAAAAGAGTTTGAAATAAAAAAGAATTTTTTTTCGTACTGTACGAAATGCATGAAATAAATACAATTTCAATTTCCTCTCAGATTTAAAAGTGTAAAACACCAATAAAAATAGCAGTTTTCTGTAACGAAAGTTTACCTTCTCATTTTAAGATTAACGCGATCGTCGTTAGTAAGCGATCTGTTAATATAATTTTTTGGATTTATTTTCCGTTTTACTATTGTTTATATAAGAGGAAAGGCTGAAAGGAAAATTTTAGAAAAATCGCAGCTTCCTAAAAAAGTTTGCAAAAAAAAGATTTTTTTTGCGTACTGTATGAAATGCATGAAATAAATAAAATTGCAATTGCCCTCAGATTTTAAAGTGTAAGACACCAATAAAAATAGCAGTTTTCTATAACGAAAGTATACCTTCTCATTTTAAGATTAACGTGATCGTCGTTAGTAAGCGATCTGTTAATATAAATTTTTGTATTAATTTTCCGTTTTACTATTGTTTATATAAGAGGAAAGGCTTGAAGGAAAATTTCAGAAAAATCATGAAAAAAAAAAGGGCGAAAAGATTATTGCAAACAAAAAACGTATCAATTTTGTCAAATACCGTTGACTTTCAAAACGGCGCCATGTGTGACAGTTCCTGCCCTATTCGTGGCGATGCAAGTATATTCTCCGGAATGCATCGCCTGCACAGAATCAATGCTCAACTGGCTAATCCTCTTGCCTGTCATCATAACATTTACTCCATCATAAAAATCAATTTGCCTTCCGTTCAGCTGCCAAGTTATGTTTATCGGAAAGTCGCCTTTGTTGACGGTACAATGAGCGGTGGCCATGTCACCGGCGTCAATTGTTTCTTCTCCAAAGTCAAATGGTAGAATCTGCGGTTGGACTGATAAAATAAACATAAATAAATAAAATTCGTTGTCGTTGATTTCTCCGAAGTCAAAGGGCAGAATCTGCGATTAGACTGAATAATAACAAATAAATCATTATCGTTGTCTATTTTATTTCTACTGTGAAAGCCTTTATTGTTATAGCAAAGAATAAGCGTAAATGTTATTATTAATATTGTTCGATACATCGGACACTTTTTTCTCATTAATCACTTGGTAAAACATTTTTTTTAAATATTAATTTGTAAATTACATTCACTGGGTTTTGTTTCACTTATTTGTATTTTATTTTCTACTAGTTTCGGCTTGATGCCATTATCATTCTTGATAATGGCATCAAGCCTTGATAATGGCATGAAGCCGAAACTAGTAGAAAATAAAATACAAATAAGTGAAACAAAACCAAGTGAATTTAATTTACAAATTAATATTGTTCGATACACAATTATTTCGTATAATACACTTAATATCTGCATCTACCCTCGCGAAAGAAAGGCAGACGAGTTGCTCATGTAATCAATTTAATTATTAGCATTAATAAAACGTTTTGCATCCAGCAATAATTGCCATCATAATGAAAACTGATTTCAAAAGTATATATTTTGTGAAATAATTTTAACTTTTCAAATCATTTTCCATCGCGAAACAATCACAGCAGGCTGATCACAACTGATGGTTACGCAGTGGAAAATACAAGGGTAAACGTTAACTATTGTGGCAATAGTTATAATAAGGCTAAAACTATCTTAAAAAAATTAAAATCAAACTGTATGTTACTGAGATCATTTTTGAGAGATCCGAGAGTTCAATAAAAAAAAGATAAATAGTTTATATTGAAATATCCTACTTTTAATACTCATAATTTGTTGTTAGGTTCATATCTGTAAACTAACTTTAAAAAAATTATATCATAAAAGGCAAACAGTGTTGCATGATACAGTGAATTCAACTGTCAAAATATTATTTGTTTTACACAGTTTGTAATTTATTTAAATAAAAACAGCGACATACATCTAGAAAATGATCTATAGTCCCCTGTTGGACTACAGTGGAAACCTTTTACACAATTCTCACCCTTCGATTCTAAACAACATAGAGGTAACTGCACAGTAATCTCTAAGAATCCTCATAAATAATCGATATCCAAACAACCCCTTATACAACCCTTCCAAAATACTTTATATAAAAGCGACATATGTTTACAATAATAATGTATTGTAAATGTGTTAATAAAGATGGTTATGTATGTAATTTATTTATTGAAATATAATAAATATTAACATAGACAAACTCTATGCATCCACCATAGTGGTGGACCCGGCACAAAAATCGTTGACTGAGAACATTGGGATTTCACATCGGACAATTGTCATTACTCATAATAAATTAAAGACGACGCAAGCGCCACCTTTTGCCTAATTTCATCAAAGCATTGCACATGGAACACACTAGTCTGATGAGGTTCGAAAAACCGAAATGGCCATCACTAGTTATCCATACGTTAGAATGGTGGCTGAACGTTTCATTAAATGTGAATTGTCATTACTGTCATAATAAAAAAATACTTTTGTGTTATTTTTAATGTTGGCAGTTTTTTTATAATTATCGATATTTATTTGCTTATATGTCATTTCTTCACACTAAATCCCGTACAGTCAGGAATTGATCTGGAATGTACTCAACAGAATTCCTTGAAAATGTATAAAGTAGTCGACAAAATCCTCGATTATAATATTCGCGCATCCCGGATTCATGAATCCTAGGTTGATTTACAAATAATCTCTAAGAAATTAGAATGAAGACAATTATTATTCACTGTTTGCAATAAAAACCGCGAAGAGAAAGATGTGACAGTTTCATAATTTTTAAATTAATGTTTGTAGAAACTTAATTTGCATTTTACGCTAATAAAGCTTTGGGAATATTGTCTAGCATTACAATAAAATCTCGGCTCTATATATCCAATGAGAGTCAATAACAGTTAATCTGGTGTCAAAAGAATAAAAAAAACAATGTATAACGAAGTAAAGGCATCTACTATTAATCACTTTTTAGCTTCGTTTATATAACTGAAATTTATTTAGTAACATTATAAAGTTTTGACGTCATTAATGCGTCATTATCTAACTAGCAGTTAACAGCCACAGTTTTATAATGGCGCATTATTGATGTTGAAACTATAATCATTAAATAAATTTCAGTTATACAAAGTTAAAAAGTGTTTCCATTAATCGAAATGGGATTAAGTTTATTTCCTCTTCCGTATCTTTCTGTGAATGTTCAATAATATCGTGTTTCTTGTTTAAATTTTCTTCTACCTCTCAACCTTTGCCCTTTTTCTACAACATTAGTAAAATCAGTTTTATAAATATTTGTAATGAACGCTGTTCCTTTAATAAATTACCGTGTATAAGTAATTTTGAAATAAAATCGCGTTACCCGAGTAGACATGCACAAAAATGGCGAAATGTCAAAATCCGCATTCGTTGATTAAAATTGATAAATACTCTATTTTTTCATGAAATATTTTATATAAACACCTTTTATGCGAGAACTGGGATGAGAGAAAAGGATATAACAAAACAAATGAAAAAAAAAAGTAATAATAAAATCATATTAATTAATGAATTAGATTTCCTTTTAAGTTATTAACCTCTAAATAGCTCAAATTTTAGGAAACCATAACAAATGCAAAAAGTGACGATTTATTGTCAAATACCATTGACTTTTAACACAGCGCTATGTGTGACAGTTCCTGCCTTATTCGTGGCGATGCAAGTGTATTCCCCGGAATGCATCGCTTGGACAGAATCAATGCTCAATTGACTGATCCTCTTGCTTGTCCTGAAGACATTAACACCATCGTAAGAATCAATTTTCCTGCCGTTTAAGGTCCACTCGATGTTAATGGGAAAATCTCCTTTGTTAACAGTACACGTGGCGGTCGTCACTTCGCCGGAATCGACAGATTCTTCGCCGAAATCAAAAGGTAGAATTTGCGGCTGGACTGAATAAAAATTAAAATTAACAAAAGATAAAATTGCGTTCTGTATTGTATTTCATTGCATTATTTATTCCCTTAAAATAAGTTATATTTAAATTTTTACAGATTTGTAGGTATTCAGGACTCGACGTGATTTTTAACAGAGGATTCACTTTCTAGCTTTCCATTCTTTTTTAATGTTCGAAGAAAGTTCTCCTCAAATCCCACCGTTTTTTTTTTTTTTTTGGGGGGGGGGGGGGTGGAGTTCGAGAGATCGCCATTAGGGAGCGAACGTCTGGGATGCATTCGGATATGCACAAAAACATTGAAAAATTTAAAGTTTCGTTTTAGGAAATAATGTAACATATATATGAGTGACACCTTCCTGAATCACTTTCTTGCAATCACCAGAGGAAGAAGCACTTGTTTTGTAAACCTTTTAAGTATATAATATTTGTAAATATTGTGTTTGTTTCTATTGTAAATTAATATAAGTATATATGTTATTTTTTTTATTTAATTCATCACTTCTATGAACCATAGATTGGATCTTAGAACCAGGAAATCTCAAAAACCGAAAACTACACCAGTTATTTTTTTAGGTTTCGACACTAAATTTGACAATACTGTATAAACAGAACTATAATAATATTCTGTTTCCATGCACACAGACAGGTTCCCAAAAATGAGAGTCTATCGTATTACGTTTTTTTTTTTCTTATAAGAAAATATTATTTATTTATTTATTTAACGGATTTACCTTTTTACAAATCTACAATATAATTAATAATATTTATGTAGAGTGGATTGTAGAACAAAAATAAAGAAATAATAACAAGAAGAAAAAAACTAATTGGCGCCGCTAGATGATATTATTAGAATGGTCATTACAAGTCTAGTAGTGGCCATTCTAATGTTTTTATGATATTTTAACAGAATGTAACGTTTCAATTCCTGTTATATTTGCTATAAGATGTATTTTTTATTTGTTAGGAAACTATATAATGGGAAGTACAAATTTATAGTTTTAACACTAGATGTGACAACACTATATAAACTGAAATATAGTAATATTCTGCTTCCCTGCGCACAGACAAGTGACAGAGATAGCAACTCCCCAAAATGACAGTCTATCGTAGTACTTTTTTTTCTTATGAGAAAATATTTAGAATGATCATTACAAGTCTAGTAGTGCCTATTCTAATGTTTTATGATATTTGAATAGAATGGCATTAAGCCTGCATTTTTATATGTATTATATGGTGTTTTTTTATTTCTGTGGAAACTATAAATGGGGAGTACAAAATGTGGACGCAAAAAGAAAAAAAATAACCAAAATACATTGATAAGTTGTTTTTCAACAACAAATATAGCTAACATATTATTAAAAAAAAACACATCATATATTATTTTCTTTATGTTGGTTGTTGGTCGTGGAGACTTTAATTATTTAAATAAAAATACTTGTCCTTTCTCCTACTTATTTTTTATTTTACTAGATACTTATAAATATTTATAAAACTTCAACTACTGAAGATGGAAACATAGTTTCCGAAATATATATAGTAAAATAAAAAATAAGTAGGAGAAAGGACAAGTATTTTTATTTAAATATATTATTTTCTCTAAATACCATTGACATGTAAATAAGTCGAATACGTCGAAATTCCCGCTTTATTCTTGGCCAAACAGCTGTACTCTCCGATGTGATCCGCTTGAACGTTGTCAATTGTCAACGTGCTAACTTTTCTATTGGCACGATTCGTCGACACACCGTGAATACCTTCCACCGACTTGTTATTGTGCAACCAGATTATTTCAATAGGGAGATCGCCTTTAGAAATCGTACACATCAAGGAGGCCAGTTCACCGGAATTGATCGATTCTTCGCCGAAATCGAAGGGTAGGACTTGAGGAGCGACTAAAAATTTTATAAAACCGAAAAATGTATCAGAATTTTTCTTTTTATTTTCAATTTGACGAAACCGACATACTCTGTTATCAATAAATACATAAAGTTATTCTTGGCGATTCTCGTATAGCGAAAGCAATTTACAATTAATACATTTATTTCGGCCTACACAGTGGAAAAAAGTGGTATTTAGATGTTGGAAAAATACCTGCTCCTGGCCAGTGAGAAACTTTTGCAGTCCCAACACCAGCGAGGAGATCACGACACTACAAGTCCCTGTCTAAAATTGTAAATATTTTTTGTAAAGTATTATCATTAAGAACACCACAGTATAAACGTTCAGTGGAATAGGGAATTAAAGCTAGTTAAAAGTTTTATTTTTTGAGTGGCAGAAATCTTTGGCTCTAATAAACAGTCGATTTACAAACGAAAATCTCATAAAATTGATAAATCATTAATATTATCAAAGTATTTTTTATGATTTTTTTTTTCAATCCAATAATTTGGTTTTGAACATTGTTCGGCTTAATATAGCCAATTACCGGGTCGACGGAAAAACGTCGACATGGACGAAAAATCTTCACGTTACTAATGAATGCGCTTCAGGCATCAAAATTCGTGGTTAACTTCATAAGGGGTTAATATTAAATATAGCAGTGTTAAATAAAAATATGAAATAAATTATGTTTAATAAATCTATTAATTTTGGAGTTTAATAAAGTTATGTAAGTACTATAATCACCAATTTTGATTGTTTTTGTTATTAAATGAGAGAAACGGAAATAGTTTTTCACTTCGAACAAGGATTAAAACAAATCGGATTAATTTACTAATTCTTAAGGCTTCTACTTTGTTATGTATCGTTGTTCGATAAATTTTAGCTTTTAATAAAAACACTGATTCAATTTGTTTGTGTAAATAAATAAAAAGAATTTCGATAGCCGTTTTCTAAGGACAACGTATAACATATTATAAGATTTATATTGTTAATTTACTGTATATAAAATTGTCTGCAGAAATAAATATGTTATATATATATAAAAAGAATTTGAAAATAATCAATAAATTATTACCTGATATTTCTACTATTGTTGTTTGTATAACGTTAATTTTATTTTAGTGACTATACTTTCAACATTTTTAACTTGTCATTATCAAACTAACTCTTGAATACTTAGTTTGTGAATTTGTTTTTTTTTATTAAAACTTAAAACAATGTATAACGAAGTAAGGCATCTACTATTAATCACTTTTTAGCTTCGCTTATATAACTGAAATTTATTTAGTAACAATATAAAGTTTTGACGTCATTAATGCGTCATTATCTAACTAGCAGTTAACAGCCACAGTTTTATAATGACGCGTTATTGATGTTGAAACTATAATCATTAAATAAATTTCAGTTATACAGACAAAGTTAAAAGGTGTTTCCATTAATCGAAATCGGATTAAGTTTGGGCCCCTTTCAGTTGAGTTTTAAAAACGGTTTAGTAACAGGAATAAAATCATAAAAAAAATGAAAAAATAATTATGAAAATAAAAGGAAAACAATATAAAACACTATTAGATAAATTTATGTCATATAAGAACCATTGACGTGTAATTCTGTGGAATATTCTGTACTTCCAGCCGGGTTCGACGCAATGCACGTGTAAGTCCCAGAATGCACTGCTTGGACGGATTCAATGTTCAATTGGCTAAATTTTTTACTAGTCCTTATTACGGAAACGCCATCATAATAATCCACTGATCTGTTATTTACCAACCAGGTAATGTTTAGTGGATAGTCGCCTTTATTAACAATGCAGTTGATGGAGATGGTGTCTTCAGAATTAATCGGTTCCTCGCCAAAATTGAAAGGATGGATCTGTGGTTGTACTGCGAGAAAATTTTGCTTTAAATGAATGATTCAATATATTTTTAATTATATTAAAACGATAATGGAAAAATGGAATCGCGTACGTCGGAGCTATAATCAAATTTGTCCGAAATTTAGAATCAGGATTAACTTAATTCATTTACAATTTAAAACAACAGATTCATTTGTAAGTTTAGACAATTTTTAAATATGCTCTTTAAGTTTGAAAACATTATCATTTCTAATTGATGCAATAGATTTCAATTCGAGCTCACTCCAATTCCCAGTATAAAAGAGCTCGGATTTAAAGATAAGGGAGATGTCCAACCATTGATAGGAAACTAATAATATTCATTCATATAATTATAATGATGGCGAAGAAAATGATTGCACTGCAGTTTTAGTTAAATTAAACGAATATATAAATAGAAAACAGTATTTAATTTAAATTGATTTAGTTTAATTTAATTTTATATAATTGATTTAATTTTGCGGATTGTGTTTGACTTAATTTAATTAATTTATTTTAACATCTTTAAATTATGTAAGGCATAGCTGTACTGACGAGGAATAGATCCCGAAACACGTGTCTGCAGATGGCCTTAAATTAAGTAACGTTCCTTTTGTTGTTTTCGCATTAAAGAAATTTTTCTCGGATCAAAATTTGTTGCATTATGCAATATTTTATTGATGTGCAACAGCAGGTGTACATTATGTAATTCAATGTCCGGCGTGGGTATTTGCCCGGGAAGTAGTTGTTTTAATGTGCATTTGTTTAACGTACTTACGTAACGTAAGTTAAAAGTCACAGAGCTAAATGTGAAAATAATTTATTAATTAGTTTCAAATCATTTTTATTTAATATAAAAGAATATAATTTAAAAATAATTAATGAATGAATTATTCTTATTTTCCTAGTATTTATTTCGTAAGTCTGTAAGTTGCAGAATAATTGAAATATAATAATTAATTCCTTAATTATTTTCTTTTATTTCATTCATATAAAAAGGGAGAGTTTAATGGGAAGCTTGAAATTATTTGTCACGCAATATATGAGTTGACTAATCTAACAGAATAAAATTAAAAAAAAGAGTTATTTTACAAAATAACCCCGTCACGTCGACCCCCATGTAATATATGGTGAATGCGCCGGGTCATTAAGAAAGCGAAGCCCTCAGTCGAGTTCCCGGAGAGAAGAAATAAATCAGCAACAATATATAGGCCATCAATAGCAGTACGAACATGTAACCAGCCAACTATTTTTTTGAGAAACGAAACGAAGAAATAAACATAATCCACCCCGCCTCATGCTGAAGGAACAAAACTCTAACTCGTCAACATGGGTTTCGAATGCTCATCAAGGTATTGATGAATTGGTTGAAGATGTTCTACAGAAATGATCATTTTCCGCCACCCGACCGCTGATGGATGTCACCTTCGATTCCTAGTAATGAATTGCCGCTGTGTCCAGAAGATCATCACTCGCCACGTCAAGAAGACTGTGTAGTGTTGGCTCTGGGTTTATAAGGAGTCTAAGTGATTTCATTTTCCAATTTCTTGTGTAGTGCATGTTACGTTTAAGTTATATATTAAGAAAAAATAATTGTTGGTTTTGCTACAAACTTTTTTAAATATTGAAATAAATGAAATTATTGAGGCAGCGATTCTTGGCGGGAGAGTGATGTCGCGAATCGGATCTATTAACACGCTGGTGTAAGGTTGCTTCGCGATCACTATCGCATGTTCAGCAATTTCAAGGATTTACTTGATCATGGAAAACATATTTGCAGACAAAGGATGGTCGAGGAGGTTCGTGAGATTGAGGAAATTAGGGAGCGGGTGCCAAGCCATTGTAGAAGAAAATTGTCTTGTATGTTTCGTAATATAACTGCGTATAAGTGCGATAGCACTCTCAAACTGTGTAGGCTTTCACGACCAATGTGATTAGAGTAGTTGATTTCCGGGCCACTAGACCGTGGTGTGTTGAAGTTTAATCAAAACATTTCGCTGACAACTGCGGTCGGCATCTTCAATTGCTATGTGGACGAAGGGCGTATGAACTCTTCAATGTCTCCTCGGTAATTGATGGTGGTGCTGGTGGGACCATTGTTTTTATAGGCTGTGTGATGGAAGGCCTAAAACAGATGAATCCCCAGAGCACGGCTAGTGGTTCTCACGTACGCTACTTGCACTAAGAACTTGACATGCATACTTATTTCCCCCCTCCTACCACGCAGGCGTATAAAAACGCACCATCATCAGTTACCAAGGAGATATCGAAGAGTTTATACGCCCTTCTTTCATGGAGCCACTGAAGATACCAACCACAGTTGTCAACGAAACGTTTGGATTAAACTCAAACAGACCACAGCTTAATAGTATGAAAATCAACAACTCTACAATAGCACTCTATCCCCGTCACGTCGACTCCCATGTAACAATATTTTTACGTAGGTATCATCGCTAATACTTGGGTTTATTAAGTTATGTGACAGTTACATTAACTTATTTGCTACTTGGGTTAGAGGAATTGGCGAAACAATAAAAACAAAACGTTCTTAAGTGTCTTAATACCGTTGACTTTTAAGATAACGCTATACGTGGCGCTTCCAGCTTTATTACTAGCGATGCAAGTGTATTCTCCAGAATGCATCGCCTGGACGGAATCGATGCTCAACTGGCTGATCCTCTTGTTGGTTCGTAGAACGCTAACACCGTCATAAAAGTCAATCTTTCTTCCATTCAACATCCAGTCGACTTCAATTGGAAAGTCTCCCTTGTTAACCATGCAATTCGCAGAGATCATGTCGCCGGAATTTATTGGGTCATCGCCGAAATTGAATGGGTGGATCTGAGGTTGAACTAAATGAAGATTTATGGTAGAACTAACGCAAAAATAAAAATTAAAGATAGAAAAAATGTTACTCTAGTAAAATATAAAAAAATCATATACGTTTACCCAATTGTAGCTTATTGTTGACAAAAATTGGAAGAAAAATAAGCAAAATGGACATAGGACTTCCCTAATCAAATTCCCATTCAATATACAAACATCCCACCTAGGGGCAAACGACTGCAGCACAATATTTGTACATACAAAAAGTTGTCATTCTACGTGGCACAAAAATTTTCTATATAAATATCACTCCCTCCATCTCCTACAATACCTTTTATATACCCTAAACAGTTTCCTAGCAAACAGAACCTTAGTCGTGAGAATTCAAAATATAATTTCCCGAATATTCCATACTGAATAGGATGTTCCGCAAGGTTCACCTCTATCTCCATTATTAAATATTTATTGTATCGACCTATGTAACCTCAATTCCATATACTTAAATTCCACTTCCTATAACATATAATGCGAAATTATACTGCCCTCATAGTCAATCAAAATATATTTTCCCGAATATTCTATAATGAATAGGATGTTCCGCAAGGTTCACCTCCATCTCCATTATTATATATTTATTGTAACGACCTATGTAACCTCAGTTCCATATATTTTAATCCCACTTCCTATAACATATAATGCGAAATGATACTGCCCTCATAGTCCATCAACCCCATCTACTCAAAGACATTTATAGACTCCCTCGAACTATGGTTTGCAATATAGAGAACCAAAATCGACCCTTATAAATTTCATTTCCTTATTCCTTACCACCAAAAATCATACATATATCTATCCAAGACACAATTATTCCTTCCTCACTACATATTAAAAACCACGGCATAACAATGATAACAAGCTTAACAAACAAAAAATACATCGGCATACTCAAACAAAAAATAATAAGAGCTAAACATTTCCAATTACTTGGAATTACTATCGAGCGTATAACAAAAATCGACGACGAAGTTGGCGTTGGAAGTCTCGAGTCATGTCTGTACTAAGATCACACGCGTGAAATGCTGGTTGCGGTTAAATAGTGACAACTGACTTGTCAACATGACAACCAGTACTTTAGGCGTGTGATTTTAGTTCAGACATGACTTTAGATTTCAAATGCCAACTTCGTCGTCGATTTTTGTTATACGCTCGATATATTTAGGCGAATAATACGCCAAATAGCGGAAATATAAAAAATGATTCCGGTAAAATTTACGAAATTTGTCGGCATCCCCTTTTTATGCACGGGGTCGTTTGGCTATTCAGTCTTCCTGCACCGCGACCAATGATATTTATTGTAAATAGAAAAGAGTATTTATTCATTCACTTGGTCACAGTTATTTAAATATATTAAATAAAAATGATTTGAAAATAATAATTTATTGTGCCTACCCTTCTGTTCACGATGTCCTTGAGAGACTTGGTTCGTTGTTCTGAGGAGTCTGAATTTCCCCTTAAATAACCCCTACCGGATTTATTGCATTTTCCCAAAACCCCAAATTTAATCACACATTAACACGTTTCGGTTTTCTCATAATCCACATTGGTGTACATAATACACCTTTAAATATACATCAATTATCTAATTGGAACTTAATCTTAATTCGAAATGTACATCTAGTGGTGTTTTTCTTAAATGTTTTGATATACATTTGAGTATATTTACAATATATAGTGGTTATAATTGGAAGGTGTGGGAAGTAAATATGGATTTATAAATTAATCAGAAATAAATAAAAAAAATAAAAGCCACGTTTTGTGAATAAATTATTAATTTCAAGCATTAAATCAGTTTCTTGTTCTTAACATAAAAACTACCATTAACATGGAGTTCGGCTGAATACTGAACGCTTCCTGCTGCATTACTCGCGATGCAAGAGTAAATTCCCGAATGAACATCTTGAACAGAATCAATGTTCAACTGACTGACTTTCTTGCTAGTTCTAATTACGGAAACGCCATCGTAATAATCCACAGGTTTATTATTCACCATCCAAGTGATATTTAAAGGGTGGTCGCCTTTATTGACGATGCAGTTGATTAAAACGGTGTCTCCGGAATTTATCGGTTCGTCGCCAAAATTGAAGGGATGGATTTGCGGTTGAACTGCGAATAAATTGTTTATGACTTAAATCAATTATTACTGAGTTAAACTAACAAAAAAAAATCGAAATACGTATATAGCAGATATAACAGAACGACAAACATTCTTTGAATTCATTGATTCGAAATGAAATGATTTTAATAGAATATAGTAATTATTCACTTACTCCCAGCTACTAAAACAAATTAAATAAAAGGAATTTAAAAATAATTAATAAATTATTCTTTCTTCAGCTACTGCAATCTTTTTGACTTACGTTATGTAAGTACTTTAAGAGAGATATCCATTAAAACAACTACTTCTCGGATATACAGCCCTCTAAACAATAAACAACTGCTGTATAACATATTGTATAATGTGACAATTTTTGATTCGAGAATATTTAATGCAAAGAACAAAAAACGTTAAGTATATAAGGCCTTTATAATTATCTTCAAGGCGTCTATTAATTACGTGGAATATATCCCTTTCAATATCTACTAACATAATTGTATACGTGTTTATTTTTAGCATTTCAAAATTGATATTAATTAGCTTATTAATCGGGGTTATGCCGTAAGTGAAATTTTAAACTTAACATACACGATATTCTTTAAGGTCAGGCTATAAGAAAATTTTATAATTGATGTGTTATATATAGATTGTGAGCTTAAAAAATAATGTAAACGTTAAATTTAATATTTCTCGTACAGAATAGCCTTAATATTTTAGTTTTTATTTAAATGATTGTTAAGTGATAAATTTTATAATAATATCCATTTTTGTCATTTTCAGGCATTCAAATATACAAATTTAAAAAATCGATGGCGCTGAAAATCACTGATGCTTAATAATCCTTTAAGCACAGATTATAAAAAAATTGAAGACTACTTCGTTTGGATTTCGTTGTCAATTTTTAATTTTCTTAGGATGAAAAGTTAGGGAAAACTTCTAACGAGTTACAAAATTTAAGAAGGAATAACTCGCTCGATAGATTGGTTCTTATCAGACTTTAGAACCATTGTCATCGCCGTTGTCCTGGAAGCCATGATGACAGCATTATAAAAAGTTATTAAATAAAAAAAAGTCACGTATTTTGCAATTCCTAAAAACAAAACAAACGTCATCCATATATATGTACAAAAATATAAACTGGTATTGGATTCTGAATGAGTCGATCCTGTCTATTACGACTAGAAACGAAGTTGGAGCCATAGACTCGGAAGCGCAGTCACAATAGCTACGCAAATCCGAATCCCGTAGCTGAAGCGACAGTTTGAGAAAATTGAGGGAAATAAACGTTTTCCAAATCAATGGTTTCAATTTGAGTTATTTGATAAAAGGTTAAATCAGCAATAATCTAATGTATGGATAACTGATGACAGCCATTACAATTTTTCTAACCTCACCAACGTGCAATACCGATCGAACGGATCTTGTACCATGATTAAATTAGGCAATAGATGGCGCTTGCGTTATCTCCCAATTATTATGGTTCAATTTTAGTTGTTTGAGAAAACGATTCAATCTACAAAAAGAGTATCCCCTATGATATATTTTTTGAAAGTGTTTTTAGTTTATATTTTAACTGGTGTAACTGTATGGATAAGCGGCAAAATAAAAAATAATAAAAGAAAGAAGAAAAACAAAAAAAGACATTAATTTTAAAATTTTATATTTAATGTTAAATTAAGAACCGTTGACGTGAAGTTCTGACGAATATTCTGTAGTTCCAGCTGGATTCGACGCTAGGCAACTGTAAGTCCCAGAATGCACCGCCTGGACTGATTCGATGTTCAGCTGGCTGACGCGTTTGTTAGTCTTGAAAATGCTGACACCGTCGTAAAAGTCTAAAGATCTTCCGTTTAGGATCCAAGTGATATTTATAGGAAAATCTCCTTTCATGACCAAACAATTGACGGAAACCATATCACCGGAATTCATTGGTTCTTCTCCGAAAGTAAATGGATGGATTTGTGGTTGGACTAAATTAATATAAGAAAAAAAAAACACTTAGATTTCCTGAATAAAACCTATAGATATCACCCATTGATTTTATTTGAATTGATAAACTTATCACTTGCCTATCAAGTAAACGAAAATCGATACATTCGATTTATTCACGTTTAAAAATAAAAGATAAATTACGTTTGATTATAAAATGTACATCCTAAATGTCTTCAAAATATAGCTTTAATTAAGCATTGGATTTTGACAGGAAGTTATAAAATTCTTTGGTATAAGCATAATAACAAGAAATATTAGGCTTGCTTCAGAAATTATTTCTGAAACAAACCAAGTGGTTTTTACTTAATAAAGAACACCTAGTTTGCTTTACAAATAATTGGCAAAAGATGCCAAGTGTTCCTTATTTAGTATTTCAACATGTTACACTAAGTTTTAAGTGAGTATGTCAGATAACCATTTACATTAAGTTGCAAACAAAACGCCCATTGTTTGCAATTATATAGTAAATTGCAGTTCATTTTTGCTCCCATCTATTTTGCCCATTGTTCAGTTTCGAATGACGTCGTAATAGCAACCACTCAGTACAAACGTTCGTCTTCATTGGTTCGACAACAATATTAATAGCATTATCTTCTGACTCTGACAACCATTACGTTGTTTTCGTTGAATGACCACACTCTACGAGAATAGTAGATGCCGATAACGATGAATGACTTTTTTGTTAATGCAACATCTACCATACAATGTTACAATAACGTGACAAATTATTGTTTTGGAAACAATAATAACATTGTTTCAAAGGCCACTTTTGCATTCGTAGGAAGAATTAGGTAAAGACGAAGACAAATTAATAACAATCAACAGGATTTATTTAAATTGTAATTGAGTATATTAGATTGATCTTGTTAGATTTAATTGTATCATCTTAATATATGTTTTTACCCTTAATCCCTCCTTACTTGTTCAATACCGCATCCCGACCTGTCCATATTTTAATTTACGTTTTTCCCCTATTCCTTACTTTCATTCCCACCGCACTAGAATTACAATTCAACGGTCTATATATTGTTCTTAAATTTTGTTTTGTAATAAGTGTTAAATTCATTGAAAATATCTTCTTTGTGTCTGAAATGTACATTTAGAATAAAATTAAATAGTATGAAGAAATGTCATTACTGCTTCACAAATAAAAAGACTGTTAATCCTTACATCACTTTTTACTTTTATGTTAAATGTACAGTTCGAGACAAGACGTGCTCATTATTAATTTAGGATTTATTTATACATTTTTTTTGATGAAAAAACGTAAACCAAGACAAGGTGAAAAACTTCACCTTGTCTTGGTATTCAACGGAATACCATTGATATTTAAATAATTCTGCTTGTATTCATTATAATATATATTATATTATTTGGTAGGAAAATATAAATTGGATATACAAAAAGTTGATAGAAAAAATAACAAAAACACATGGCATCACTTTTTAGTATCTTCAATTACCATTGACATTCAAAAAAGTCGAGTACGTCGAAATGCCCGCTTTATTCCGAGCTAAACAGCTATACTCGCCGATGTGATCTGCTTGGACGTTGTCAATTGTCAACATGCTGACTTTCCTGTTAGCGTGCATCGTTGATACACCGTGAATACCTTCGACTGACTTGTTATTATGTAACCAGATAATTTCAATCGGGAGATCGCCTTTGGTGACTGTGCAAGTCAGAGATGTTAGATCGCCAGAATTGACTGATTCTTCGCCGAAATCAAACGGCAAAACTTGAGGAGCAACTAGAAATCATCATTAAAACATTGTTTATAATTATAAACTTTACACTATGTTGCATTTATCTGTCTCTCGAAAGATCACGTTACAATATTTTTCTTTTGGAATGTACTTAGAATTTATTTTTCAATTACAGCGCCATCTATCACGAACACACTAAAATCGCCGATAGAAATAGATAGAACAGGAACTTATCCATGGTTAACCAATTTTCCCTTTTCTTTACAAAATCTTCGTAATAAATTAACTGCAGTCTTGGAGTAAGCGTATATCGAAACTTTCATTATAGCGGACGACACAGTTATTGTAGCCAATGGCAGGAATTATGAACGAGTTGGAAGGCACTATAAGATGGAAAATATCGCTGAACCCTAAATAGACAGAAGTGATATAGTGCTGTAAAAAAAATACCAGAAGAATGATAATCTTACAAGGAGAGGGGAGAGTTTACAAGAAACAGGGCTAATAAACTTCTCTGCCTGTGAAGAAATGAAAAACCTAACAATGCCAATGGGAGGAAAATTTACCAATCAATCCTACGACCTACATCACCATATGAGGAGGAAATCGCGACCACATTAAGTCTGAAAGGTAGAAGAATTATGGAAACAACATCCAACGTGTTAGACAGAAAAGCGATAAAAGCTCAGTGGTTTTTGAGGAATAAAAACATTGGAAAAGATTTAAAACTGGAACGAGTAGATCAAATCACGAAAATGGAAGAAATACCCAGACATAATAAATTAAAGACGACGCAAGCCCCACCTTTTGCCTAATTTCAAGTGGCATCGTCAACGATTTGGGTCTACAAGGTAGACGACCGAGAATCATTGTATATTGGTTTGTAAATTAAATTCACTTGGTTTTGTTTCACTTATTCAAATTTTATTTTCAACTAGTTTCGGCTTAATGCCATTATCAAGAATGATGTACAAATGGGTTTGGTTTGAAATATATACAGAGTTTTACGTTTTATTAGGTAATAAGGGCTTTTAATATCGGGGAATTCCAAAGGTCTTCATTGTCGTTGACCACATTTTTGCCCGCCTTTAAAGCTTTAGTAATTTCTAAACCCTCCCGATAGTTAAGCGCTAATCCCTTATTACCTATGTGTAAAATGTTTACATCGTTTGAAGAAAAGTGGTGATTATATTCAATGCAGTGTTTGGAAAAACCGGTGGTTTGTTTTTTATTTTCGATGTCTTTTTTATGTTCTTTTAACCTAATATCAAAAGACCTACCGGTTTGTCCTATGTATAATGCGTCACAATCATCGCATTTTAATTCATAAATACCACTTTTCTTCAATTTACAATTTTCCGTTTTTATTTTATTATTGACTATTAATTTACCTAAATTATTTGTGTTTGTCAAAATTATATTATTATTCTTTCCTTTTAGAATATTTTTGATATGTAAGGACAGTGGGTTAATGTATTCTAATCTATTCCATGTTATTGCATCTGAATTTGTCACACTATAAAAGTATTTTCGTAATTCTTTTTGTTGTTTCTTTTTGAGCATATTGTTTATTAGATCTTCCGTGTAACCATTGTTAATTGCAATTGTTTTTATTATATTTAATTCATTTTCAAAATCTATTTTATTTAGTGGGATATTGATTAGTCTGTGTAAAAGGGCGTGAAAAGTACTGTATTTAATTTGACTATGGGTATTTGAACATTCCGGAATAATAACATCTGTGCAGGTATCTTTCCTATATATCTTATATGACAGTGTATTGTTAACTGTTTTCGTGATTGTTATATCCAAGAAATTCAAGCTGTTATTTGTTTCTTTTTCAACTGTAAATTGGATTTTTTTGTTAATTTTATTCATGAAATTTGTAAATGTTTCGTCCACTAAAGGAAGGCAAACTTGTCCTGTTTAAGCACGATTAAATAGCAGAAATGGCTAGAGAAGTGAGGCGAGGAAAGATTCCACATAAAACACTACAATAAATCAATGAGCAGTCTGCTTGTCTAAATGAAAGGGGGAATTTTAAGAACATTTTAAATAGGTAAAGAGAATCATTAGAATAAAAGGAAAATTTAATAATTAATTTTAATTAAATTATCCTTTAATAATTTATTTTTTAATTGATTTTCCATAAATAAGTGAAATAAACTAATTAAGTTATCCTGAATTAATTCAACAATGTTTCACCACGGGTTATGTGAGAAATTAATTAAATAAAATATATTTTTTTTACATACATGTGTATATCGCAATATTTTTAAATGGCCTAGGCTTTGTATATATATATATATATATATATATATATATATATATATATATAAACTCATTCTAGAATGAATTAATATTCCCACTCAATCTATTTTTAAATTAAAAGAGTAAAAACGTATGTTTTTAAATACAAATTTTCTCAATAATCGATGGTTGCAGATGTTACTTGTTGAAACTCCATAATACACTGTAAATAAAACATTTTTTTTTCACAATTTTCACATTTTTTTTTTTTTGCAGAGACACTGGTATATTTGTTTCGCCAAAATAGTGGCAGCATCAGGCAGATAATTATAATTTTCTGCCACTATGTTGGCGAAACAATTGTAGTTAGTGTCTGCAATAAAAAATGTAAAATTTAAAAAAAAAAACGCTCTTTTATTTAGAAATATTATAAATATTTTCTTTTATTGCCGTTTTTAAAATTTAATCGACTGATAACTCTGTTGAGAAGCGGAGTTTAGATGAACAACAAGAATGTTCAATTAGAAGGACTGTAATCCTTTATTTATTTTTACATTCACAACTTGAATTTAAAATTTAAAAATCGTTTATTTCGCGGTTGTGCTGGAATTATTATGTTTTCGGTGGCCAGTATCCTGAAAGAGGGTGTCGCTTTAGAGTAAGTTGGCAACGCGTTAACACCACATATTAAAGATTCGCACATTATGATTACTCTTGTAATCGAAACCATTAACTGTATATAGGAGATTGGAAAAATTAATGGAACTTAAATAAAAATAAATGAATAATTGATAGTTAACATTTATAAACTAATGTAAAAATAGATAGGTTTAAGAATTAAATACTTCGTTCGTATCATACATTTGCTTTTTTTAGTGATTTTGTGTTCTCTTTTTCCATTAATTAAAAATACATTTAATTATATTATACCGTTAACATGCAACTCTGACGAATATTCTGCAGTTCCAGCCAAATTCGAAGCCTTGCAAGAGTAAATTCCCGAATGTACATCCTGGACGGAATCAATGTTCAACTGGCTGACTTTCTTGCTAGTCCTAATTACGGAAACACCATCGAAATAATCCACCGATCGGTCATTTATTAACCAGGTGATGTCCAACGGAAGATCGCCTTTGTTGACGAAGCAATTGATGGAGACAGTGTCGCCGGAATTAATAGGTTCGTCTCCGAAATTAAACGGATGGATCTGAGGTTGAACTAGGAATAATTATTATTCATAAAAAATGATTTAAAAACAATAGACATCATTTCTACATTAATATAATTAATGGTTTTATTATTTAGACATTGGTAGTTCATATTGTATGAAATAAATATGAATAAATTATTAAAAATTAACCAATAAAACACAGATTAAATTCTCGATTAGTTTCGGGTTATTAGCCCATTTTCAAGAGAAATTAGTCGAGAATTTAAAGTTATTCAATCTAATCTGTATAACTTTAAATTCTCGACTAGTTTCGGGTTATTAGCCCATTTTCAAGAGAAACTAGTCGAGAATTTAAAGTTATTCAATCTAATATGTGTTTTATTGATTGATTTTTAATAATTTATTCATATTTATTTCATATCATTTCTACAATTTGAAAGATTTAATAATCGAATAAAAATATTTATAGGATGAAATTTCCACCCAATAAATGATAGAACTTTTATTTTTATTTTAGTACTATTGGATTTACAGTTGACCAATCGATAATTTGTGGATTGAAAAATATTTAAAATACAATTTTAAACTCCCCTCTGATATTTAGCAGTATCAGCGGAAACAAATATAAAAACCACCGATTTTTTTACCAATAGAACAAACAGACTGCCAACGAATTCAAAAGGTAGGATTTTTATTAATTTTAGCGAATGCACTAAAGAACAAAACCATATTCCTTAATAAAAAAATATTAGCGACGAGAAAATTTTACAATTATCTCTAATTCGAAAATGTTCTATCTTTCTAATATTTTTTTTTTTAAGAATAATAAGGTTTAGAAGTAGTGATAATTCTATTAATAATTCTAAAATTGTCTCATCTTTGAAAATGTTTGATTATCTCTAGTTTTGGTTTTTTATCTTAAATATTTTAAGTAGAAAAAGAAATTGTTTAAATAAAATTTAAAAAGCAGAAAGACCTCAGGTTGATAGCCCATGACAGACTAACACCTTCATCATATTTGTAGATGCTGATAACGATGAATGACTGTTTTTGTTAATGCGACATCATCGCTAGAGTTGACCACTTGGGTTAATTTTTAATTTTTATTTTGCAGTTTCCGCTACTGATATTAAAATATGTTATATATGTAAAATTGTATTATTCTGTTTATATGTGATTTACAGTCATGCTATTTATCTAAACATTTTGAATATTGTTATTATTCTGTATAAAGGTGATTTACCGTAAATAAATGAATTGAATTGAAATCTACCATACAATGTCACAATGACGTGACAAATTATTGTTTTGGCAACAATAACAACACAGTTTCAAAGGCTACTTTTGCATTCGTAGGAAGAATTAGGTAAAGACGAAGACAAATTAATAACAATCAACAGGATTTATTTAAATTATAATTGAGTATATTAGATTGATCTTGTTAGATTTAATTGACTAACACCTTCATCATATTTATAATTGGAATATATAGTTGTATATAAAAATTAATATAGTTGTCTGAATACAGATATTTGTATATATAAAATTAAAAAAAAGTTTTTCAAAACATGAAAGCGTATCGCCAGAATTTTTAGGTTTATCCCAGAAAGTAAACAAAAATTTAAATACTAACACGCCTTCCTCTTAGTGATTTTTGCAAACAGCTTTAGAGATTGGGAGAGGTTAATTGACTGGATTTATGGTCAAATTTTGATAATTTGTGATTTATGAAATTTATAACATTGAATATGAAGACTTCCTACTGGTAATTAGAATTAATGTAGGAAACAAGTATGTATGTGGTAATAGAAAAAATGATTTATTCACATTTTCGCAGTTATTTAAATAAATTAAAAATATCGTATTATCTCCATTAGGTTTGAAATTAGGATTTTTTCTCATTTATAGGAAGTATTTTTTATACATTTTTGAAACTCGCAATACGTTTGAAATCAGGAACTTTTATTATTTACGGGAAGTATTTTTCATTAATTTTTAAATGATGTTTAATGTTTCCATATCAAATGCTACAAAAGTATCAAAGTTATGTAACATCCGAATTTAAATTTGCCAAAACAAAACTTGGGGGAAATTCAAGGAAATTCTAAAGGAATACAAACATCGAAACACACAAAAACATAATTCAATGGATTTCTCCTATTTTCAAATATTACCCTTAACGTTAAGCATTTGCGAATAGGAGCTTTCCCCTGCTTTGTTGCTTGCTTTACACGTATACTCTCCAGCGTGGAAAGCTTGCACCGAATCGATGACTAAAGTGCTCAAACGTTTCATCTTCATAATGACAATACCATCTTCGGAATTGACTGGTTTGTCATTGAGCAACCAGTTTAAGGTCAACGGTGAATCCCCTTTCGAAATTATGCACTGAATTGAAATTGTGTCGCCGGAATTGACGGAATCCTCGAAGAAGAATGGTGTAATTTGGGGAGCGACTGAATTAATGTAGAAATAAAAATAACACTTTAAAATATTGTAATGAAGAAAGCCTGGAACTAAATTTTATCCAAACTTGAACTATACTTGAAGTGTATCTCTCATCACTGAAATAACGACAACGACGACGACGATTTTGATAAAATTGTCAGGCATTGAACAATCATTAGCATAACTTTTAACGGTAAAATTGTATGCAACATTTAGAAAATATATTTTTAATGATATCTCTTAAATATTGCTCATAATGTAATTCAAGGTTTATACTATAAAATTACATACTTTTTTCAAAAGAAACGAGAATGACCTTTAAATGACCTTAAAAGATGAAATTAATCTTATTGTTAACACCATATATTAATGTAACATATTTTTTTAATTAAATCCTATACAACATGCTTCTATTTTTTAAGATTAAATATATAACGGCGATGTCCTACAATTTCACGTTTCGTTCAAATATGTGTTCGGTTGTGTAAGGAGTTACTTGTCAAAATAGAAGGCAGTGAAATAAATATATAGACTTATTAATCACGCTAAAAACAAATGAAATCCCTTGTTTCACTTATTAAATTACATTTAGGCCTTACTAATAGTTGCAGTTTAATCCTTCAATTAATCTAGTATTAATGAATCACCGGATTCGAGAATATTATTGTTACATTCAAGAATTTTTTACAATTTACAACATTATGTCGACTAGTTTTTACATTTTGACTCGCTTCAAGAATTAATTACCAATTTAGTTTCAATCTCCCACCATTAATACTGACATTAAGTAAGGATGTCGACATATCTTCCTGAGAATGACCTAAGGTCGAAAATTAAAAAAAAAATAATCAGAAAACAAACCAAGTGTTTTAAACACTTACGTAAAGAATTTCATTTCATCATCATATACAACACTTCACATTACTCAACCTAAAATTTTGTAAGTGATTGATGATATTCGAAATTTGAACATTGCTACTTTCATTGAAGAATCGATATTGAAAATTAATGGATATTCATTATTGTGGAATCATAGAATTTCTATTTAACTTCGGGGTTGGAACATTAGTTTAAAGCGCCATTTATTGTCTAATTTATAAGTGGCATCGTCAACGAATAATTGTTATAATTATATGTTATTTAGTGTTTATAAACATTGTAAAACATCCGTTAAACCACCTTCATTAAGACACATGGAACACACTGGTCTGATGAAACCAAAATAGCCATCATCAGTTATCCAACGTTAGATGAATGGTTGAACAATTCATTAGATATCTTTAGGGTGTTTCAGATAGGAAAAAGGATTATTTACAGGTGGAAAATAAATATAAAAAAATTATAAAGCGTAACTAAATTAAATAAAAGCAGTATTAAAATTAAGAATTATTAAATAATTATGCAAAATTAAAAACCATTGACGTGTAGTTCAGAGGAGTACTCTGTACTTCCAGCTGCATTCGAAGCGGTGCAAGAGTAAATCCCCGAATGAACATCCTGAACTGAATCTATGTTCAATTGGCTGACTTTCTTGCCGGTTCGAATTACTGATATCCCATCGTAATAATCAACCATTTTTCCATTTATCATCCAAGTAATGTCCAAAGGGAGATCGCCTTTGTTGACGAAACAGTTGATCAAAACGGTGTCGCCGGAATTTATTGGATCTTCGCCGAAATTGAACGGATGGATCTGTGGTTGGACTACGATAGAAAATGGTGTGCAGTCAATCAACCAATTTGAAAAATATATAACAACCATTAATGTTGACAGATTTTTAGAAACTATTTGGAACAGGTTTATACAACAATTGGGCCAGCATGCGTTCCTGACTGGAAAGAACCTGTTCGTTACTTTGTCAACCAATCTATAATTCACAATATGTTTAATTAATTTCTCACTTAACTCGTGGTGAAACATTTTTGAATTAATTTCAATTAAATCATCCTGAATTATAATTCACAATTTACCGTTGAACAAAATGAATTCTGTGCAGTGCCCCAATTGGCAATTTGTGATATGTGATTTAACTGCATGTTCTCAGTTTGTTGCTTTGTCAACCAATCTATAATTCACAATTTACAGTTTAACAATTTGTGATGTGTAATTTAACAAACAATAAGTTAATAAAAAAGAACGATAATTTGTCATTTAGTGTACAGTCAATCAAAAAAATTGGAAAACCACTAATTTTGTCAGGTTTATATAAACCAACTGGAACAAGTTTGTCCAACAATTGCATCCGAATACGTTACTTGCGGTACACCAGCAGTTATTGAAACGAGCATATTTCATACATAATTATTCCATTGCTTCGTCACTCAATTGATATTTACAATTTATAGTTGAATAGAATAAAGTTTGTTGATTGTTGAGGCTTCTACTTTGTTATACATTGTAATTCAATTTTAATAAATGAAACACTTTTTTACTTTGTTTGTATAACTCGGATTGATTTTATTGTTGGCTATAGTTTCGACAACCTTAACGTGTCATTATCAAAACAAAAGTTTGTTTCATTTATTAAAATAGAGTAAAGTTTGTGAACTGCACCAACTGGTCATTCGTGTTGAGCGATTTAACTGCATACAATAATCGCACTAGAAAAAAGATAATTTATTATTTAATGTACAAATTTCATCAAATTTATAGATACTGACTAAAATAAGTTTGTCAAAAAAAAAAACAATATTATTTTATATTTGCGGGTGATTAAACTGCGAAACAAAGATGTACAGTCGACCAACCGATAAATTGTGATTTATGGTTAAATTACTGATAATAGAGTAAAACAAAAAACAGTACAAAAAATACTGCTAATTTAACTCATAAGTAACAAACATTTGTTTATTCAAGCTATTTAAGACAAAATTTATAAAATATTTTGTTATTATGACCATAATTACTGTTGTTGCCATGCCTAAGGTTACTATTATTATTGTTGTGACAGATTTACCGACACATCATTGTCATTGTCATGATAACTGCTACAGTCACTACCATTGTCATCACTACTCCATCGTTGCCACGAAATTCATCTACAAGTTTTGTTCCAAATAATATTTGGTTAAATCGAAAATGGCAGAAGAAGAAAATTCAGCGCCATAATAATTGTATTTCTTATTGTTGTTCCTCCATCGCTGCCAAGAAATTCTTCTACAAGTTTTGTTCCAAATAATACTTGGTAAAATCGAAAATAGTCGAAGAAGAAAATTCAGCGCCATAATAATTGTATTTCTTATTGTTGTTCCTCCATCGCTACCAAGAAATTCTTCTACAAATTTTGTTCCAAATAATATTTCGAAAAAATCGAAAATGGCCGAAGAAGAAACGTCATCGCCATTACAATTGTATTTCTTATTGTTGTTCCTCCATAATTGCTACACATAAAAATGTTATATGTTTGAAATATAAATTGTCAAATTAAATAAATTAAAAACAAACCGCGGAAAACCTCTGGTTGATAGCCAATTGTCATTTGTAAATATACAGGGTGGGTCATTTATCCTGGACACTTGGAATATCTCAGAAACTAAATTCCGAAGAAAAAATGTTCTAATTAAAAGTTCAAGAGAAGGAGGGGCTGTTTCAGCAATCATATCAATTTTTAATTTTCATCATGTCTTCAATATCATCCGAAGACAACTTTATTTTTCAAATGGAGATATATATTTTTATTTTCTGATTCTTAATCTACGACTTAAAACAAATAACTTCTGTTTTAAACAATTTTTGTTTTAGTTATTACGTTTTACAAAACTAATTTTCAAAGACAAAAATAAAATAATAATAAAAAAAATAAAATTAATAAAAATAAAATCATTTTATTTATCATAAATGAAATTATTAATCAATTGGATTAGTATCAAATAAGCATGCAATATAATTGAATGAGAAAATAATAGTTAAATATTGAAAGAGGAAAAATTGTTTTTATTGTTTTAATATACGTATCTAATTATTCAAATACTATTATTTAGCAATTATTAATTTGTTTATTTAGATTACATGTTTATTTGATACTGTTTTAATTGAATATTAATTTCATTTATCACAAATAAAATGATTTTCTACGTTAAAACGACATTGTGTTTTTTTTTTTAATTAATATTGTAAAAAGTAATAACCAAAACAAAAATTGTTTCAAACAAAAGTTATTTGTTTCAATTTGTAAATTGAGAATCGAAAAAGAAAAATATATGTTTCCATTTGAAAAAATAAAGTTGACTTTGGATGGCATGATGAAAATAATGAATCAGCTGAATCAGCCCCTCCTTGATTTAAACTTTTTATTTTAAACCTTTTTTTCGGAATTTAATTTTTGAGATATTCCAAGTGTCCAGGATAAATCCCCACCCTATATATATATATGTAACTCTAAAATTATACGATTTTGTGAACAATGTACGGTGTATTTATATTTTGATAATAAAGATTATTATTATTTATTACAAATTTCTAAACAAACAGTCATTAAAATTTTATTGAGATTGCTGCGAAAATAACATTCATAAAATTGCATAAAACAATAAGATTGTCCAATTCTAAATTTTTCATAACTTCAATAAAACTTCTTATAAAATGTAACATGTTTTTAATTTTGGGTTAATTGAGTTACTTGAAGATAATAATAACCTGATTAAAACACTTAGATCCTTTCTTCAATATTTTACATACATAAACATCTTTATTTCTGAGATTGGAATATACAGTTACAATACAATATTTAACAATACACTAACACTAACGTTCACAGCATAATTCAAACTCTGAAACTGGCTATCGACCAGTGGTCTTTCAGCCTATCAATATTTTATTTTTCACCAAATTTACATTTCGAACACAAAGTGTCCATAATCAATGGTTTGATATCAAACCAAAATATTGAAGAAAGGATGTACGTGTTTTAATCGAGTTAATATTTAATATTTTGCCAATAAATATTTACACTATGAATATTTGTTTTTGTCAGTAAAATAGCAGAATTAACTAAAACATACTAAAAGAAAAATACTACAAAGTTAAAAAATAGAAGCAATATAAAATGACAAGGTAAATTTTATTGAATCACTTTATATCGAACTGTCCATTTATGTTCATATTATTTCTATTTGAATTTTAGCACCAGCAATAAATTTGAAAAAATTGTTGAAAATAGTTAAAAATATGTAATAAAGCTAATATAGAAATATAGGTACATCATATTTTAATGTAAACTTACTTTTTCCAAATTACGAGATTACATTTCTTTCGGGGTACAGATAAGTTCAACCTGGTTTTCTTTCCTCTTCTATTACCCATTATAAGAATTGAATAGGAACGAGTTATAAGTTTCTCAAAATCTCACACTGATACACCACTTTTATATCATGGATACAGTGAACATCCACGTCAACATCCAAAAACTGACTATTTAAAAAAAAAATTGTATTTCTAGCTGGTCATTCAATGGTAGGGTAAAAAGCGGAGTCGCCGAAACCGTATTTTTTTATTATTTTCTGTTTTTACCAGTTACAAATATAATTGCATATAATAAAAACTCCAGATAAAAATACAATTGGATGCAATAAAAACTGGCAAAAAGGGATGAATATTTAAAATTCTGAATGCATGCCTCCTTCTTTATCATTTCGGGTGCGGGGTTGTAAAGCAAGTAAATGTCCTTCCTAATCTGTTAAATGGTTTTACCTGAATGATTTATTTCATTGAACCGCAATAAAATTTATAATTCAAAATTCAACATGTGCTCATAATATTATTTATTGACTACGAAGGTTTTTGTTTCGGGGTACATGCTTTTTTTCTGATTCAGGTAGTATTTTTGAAGGAACCAGAACAAAATTTGATGATGATATAAATAAATTACAAATTATTACGAGCAAAACAGAATTATGATTATAGCATGGTAAATTTATATTATATTTATATTACTTGATAAAAATACATAGATAAAATATGAAAGTTCATAATCGAAAAGTGTTCATATAAATGAACTGAAAGAAACCTTTTACGTATTTAAAAAAAGGTAGTCGCTGCGCGAGAGGCACACTTGAAGAGGATCATAAATTAGGATAAAATAAACATCCCGGCCGATAAGCTTCCAATAATACACGGAAAGCATGGACTGTTTAAATAGGGATAGCGTTATGTATAAATAATTGAATAGAAAAGGATGGATTTTGTGAAATAATGTATACACTACGTCGTCGTGCATCGTAAGACGACGTAGAGACTATTCACACATAAAATTAGAAACGTGGTTTGCCGAGAAAAAGTGGTAGGCCCTTGAACCCAACATTTTCCACACGGAATAGACCCGATTATCGGTATTTGGGATCAGAAAAACAAAAACAAATAAAGAATAAACAATAAAAATCGAAATACAAAAACATGTCTCAATTTTATCAATACCGTTGACTCGTAATACAGCGCTATGAGTGACAGTTCCGGCTTTATTTGCAGCAATACACGTGTATTCTCCGGAATGCATCGCCTGCACAGAATCGATGCTCAATTGACTTATCCTTTTGTTGGTCCGCAAAACGGTGACACCGTCGTAAAAGTCAATCTTTCTACCGTTCAACATCCAAGAGATGTCAATGGGATAGTCTCCTTTGTAGGCGCTACACGTGGCTGTTGCCATGTCGCCAGAATCGATTGTTTCTTCGCCGAAATCAAACGGGAGAATTTGCGGTTGAACTAGATAAAAATATTAAGAAAACAAAAATGTTTTTATTTACTGATAAAATTGCGCACATCATAGTTATTATTCTTTTGCACACATTTTTCCTCACAGACCCAATTAAGAATGTCAAAAGTGGTTGAAAAGAATATCAATTACTATCGAGGAATATCGAAATGTCAGAAACTATCGGAGACTTTACCAAAGAGTGATTCAAAAAACAAAAAAATAAAGGGTATGACCTAATTCGGGGTCAAAAGTAGCCCCAAAGCAATGTTCTACATTATTTAAAACTTTAGAAAAAAAAAACAAAATTTTGTAGAATGGTTAAAGAGCATCTATGTAAAAATACTGAATCCGTAATCCAATATTAATTATGAGAAAATTGAGTTTTTGTATATATTTTTTTTTTATTTCGTACCATTTTATTTGAATATTTAAAAAAGAAGGTACGAAAAGTAACTTACAAAAAATCGAGTAGTATTTCTTTCAACTAAATATATACAGTAGAAGGTGAGAAATAAAATAAAACATACAAATCACGTTTTATTTTGTCACATGTCAGTAACATATTGTTTTAGGAAATTGAAAAATTTGGAAATTGCAGCATTATTCATTTACTTTCATTTGAGTTTCATGATCAATTGCAATTTCCAATATTTTTAACTTTCTAAAACGATCTGTTACTGACGAGTGACAAATAAAAAAACGTGATTTTTATGTGCTATTTCTCAGCTTTTACCATATATTTATAGAGTGAAACGAATAAGACTAGAAATTTAAAAAATTACATTTCAGGATATTTAAAAAAAAAAATAATAAGCAATTTAAAAATAAAAAATTAAACTCTAACTCAATTGCTCTTACTTTTTAACATTCTACAAAATATATTCTTTTCTGAAATTTAAGTAATGTAGAATATTTAATAAAATGTTCAAGTGTAGTGTATGGATAACTGCTTATGGTCATTTGGATCCTTCGGACCTCGCCAGACCATGTAGAATATAGTCAAATAAATTCAGTATGATTTAATTGAATTTAAAACACTTATTTAAATAAGTGAAACAAACCAAGTGTTTTAATTTCAATTAAATCATCCTGAATAAATTCAAAATTGTTTCACCACGGGTTAAGTGAGAAATTAATTAAACATATAGTCAAATAAAATAAAAATGATAATTTTTCAACCTTAGATGTTTTACCGTTTCTCAAACATTTCAGAATAGATAGGTCTTTTGATTTTAAGCTATATCTTGACCCGAAGCTCGGCATAATCTGTCAAATGACAGAGAATTATCATGAACAAATCAAGCCGAGCTTGAGAAGCCAATTTCTAGTACTCAAGCTGTGAAACATAACCTGGTCAAAAAAAAAATAACGTTCGGTTTGTAGGTTTTGATTTTCCAGGCGACATAATGGTGGGAAGTTTGAAACATTTGATTTTTTGTAAGAACACAGATATTAACAATAAATGGTTTGAAGGTTTGAAATTGCCTATCAGAAAGACGCTTTGTAAATAACGACGATGTTGCCAAATCTATTCATATCCCAGTCAAGATGCGCAACGAATAACTTTTCAGCAACGCATATCCGTCTTATACTGGACTTAGACCTGCGTCGAGCATGAGGAATCCAAATCTCCAGCCACGATTAAGAAACTGAGCGAAACTGCTGCGTTATAAAATTTGAATATGAAAAAATAATTTTTTTCACCAAGAAAATAAATCAAAATAATTTCGACTTGGTTGTGTTGTAAACGTAAATTTTTAAAACGTTGGAAAGGTTGTTTTAGGAAAAATGATGGTATAAAATTATCAACAAAAAAATCCTTAAAATCGATAATTATTTAACTACCGTTGACTTGTAATACAGCTGAATGCTCAACACTGCCAGCACTATTTGTAGCCCTGCAGACGTACTCCCCGGAATGTTCGGCCTGCACGGAATCAATTGTCAATTGGTTGATACGTTTATTCGTCTTCAAAACAGTTATTCCCGTGTAGTAATCAATCGGTTTTCCATTCAACGTCCAAGAAATACCGATCGGAAAGTCTCCTTTATTTATAGCGCAATTTACGGTTATCCAATCACCAGAATTTACAGTCTCTTCGCCGAAATCGAAAGGCAGGATTTGCGGTTGGACTATGTTTGGATGGAAACAACAAAATACAACAAAAAAATAAATAAACATTGTTGCCAAATTTTTCAGAAATCAAGATTTTTTGTGCGCGTCAAATACGAAATTAGCTACAAAATACCGTTGATCAACAATACGGAGCTGTGCGCGACACTTCCGGCCCTATTCTTAGCGAGACAAGTGTACCGTCCTGAATGTTCCGGTCGCACTGAAGAAATCGTCAAAAGGCTCGTTCTCGCTCCGATAGGAATCATCGAAACACCGGCGTCAGCTCTGATGATTTGATCGTTCAACGTCCACGAAATATCAAGAGGAGTGTCTCCTTTGCTGACGTAACAGTTTAATTGGACGCTGTCTTCCATATTGGCTTCACCTTCGAAGTCGAAGGGTGTTATGTGAGGCAAGACTGAAAGGCATTATATACCTTTTAAAATGATATCCCTTGAAAATTTACAAACAACCGGAATACATCACGTAAAGAGTGATTCAAGAACGATATTGATAAAATCAAAATGGGTAAAGAATACAAAATTAGTCAGGTAGTAGCTGTCATCAATCGTGTTTACCGTCGCCATGGCAACCGAAACGCAACAACAATAACATATAACATCAACCAAAAATAAATAAACAAGGTTTTTTTTAAATTAAACACTTTCACGTACACAGTTTATTTTGTGACTAGTTTCGAACTATATCGTCGTTTTCAAACAAATAATTCAACCATCCAATAAAAAAATAAATAAATAACAAAATGAAATGGAATGAAATTACAGTAGACCAATGATTAAAAAAAGTAAATCCCCAAACAAATGTTATAATTGTTTTTCAGTTTTCAACATTTTTCTAGGTTTTGACATTTTCGACGTTGGCAAAGTGGGCTGAATATCTGTCAAAGTTATTGTGGTTATCGCAATTACAGATTTACTGTAAAATTGTGAACTATCAAAAAATGTTGATGTTAACTAATGTTATTCTATGTTTATTGAAAATGTATACTTTTATAAATAGAAAAGAGCATTCACTCACTTGGTCACAGTTATTTAAATACATTAAATAGAAATGATTTGAAAATAATTAATAAATTATTTTCACATTTAGCCCTGTGACTTTTGACCTCTTGTGACCTTTTGTTGTTTTTACATTAAATTTTTCTCGGATCAAAAATTTGTTGCATTATCAATAATACATTATTGATTTGCAACAGCAGGTGTACATTATGTAATCCAATGTTCGGCGTGGGTATTTGCCCGGGAAGTAGTTGTTTTAATGTGCATTTGTTTAACATACTTACGTAACGTAATTCAAAAGTCACAGAGCTAAATATGAAAATAATTTATTAATTATTTTCAAATCATTTTTATTTAATATATGTATACTTTTGTTCAGCTTCCTCGCAATTATAACTAAAACAATTAAGGTATAGTTATCGTCGCCATTAAGATAACTGTTATTAATAACAATAATAAAACACCGATGTGAAATTACCCACGCATTTCTAGCCACGAATTTATCCGGCTCCTCCACCATGGCGGAGGCACAAAATCCGTGGCTGGAAATCCATGGGTAACTTCACATCCGTTAATAAAACAACTAGTCTTTGTTATCACTGTTGTCAAGACAACAATAAATAATAACCCAGCAACTATAACATTGCAGTGTTTGCAGGTTAGAATCAGTGACGTAATTAGATTGTCATTATCAATGGTCGCGTTCAGGGAACTGTAGCGCTTCAGCGCTTTACGAAAGCGGTGTCGCTGAACGGTACCGCTTTATGTGTGGCGCTGCAGCGCTTTATCAAGCGGTAAAGCATATATTTTTTTCCGCTTAATCGTTTTTTAAGCCGCGCAGCTGTAGACAAAAAACGCCATATTTTCGTGAGCGTTCTTAATCTCGAAAGTGCGTTCAGGAAACATGCGCTGTATCGCTACATGTCTAAAAACTCAAGAAATATTTAAATAAATAATGATTTGAAACAAAATTTAATTGAGATATAACCAAAAATAGTTTAATTTTAATAAATGAAACACGTTTCACTTTTTTTTCAAAACTTTTGTTGACAATAAAGAATCCAAATTATACAAACAAAAATTGAGTTACAAATAGAAGCCTTAACAATTTATAAGTTCAAAAATATTTTTTTTTTTTTTGAATGATTTAGCTCTTTGATTATTTACGAAAGCTGTTTCCAAGACAGTAAGAGTTGTTCACTGATTGCTAACGAAAGACACGTCGGCAAGTGTTTTTGCTGTTCTAAATTTCAGGTTTCCGTCACCAGAATTTAAATAAATTATAGGTGCGGTTCTTTAATTTTTTCTCAGAAATAAGCATAGAACACCTCGCTATCCATGCTATTCTAATAATGTTACAATCTTTGTTGGATTCACTACTTTTAAAACTTTAATTATTATATAACGCAATGATGACGTTTAATCAAATGAATCAACGTCATATGCACGGGTGGGGGATTTTATCCCCAAATAGGTATTGCGGTTTGGCATCCGTTTTACAAGATTTGCTAATGTTTCTGGACCAAATTCTACCCTTGCTTGTCCAATCGCAGCTCTTAGACTATTTATGTTACTATATTTCGTACTTGCATACCCTACAGGATATATCTGGGCCCCGGGTGTTTTAAATAAACTCTTGAAAAAAAGTTGCACAAATTTTCTGGTAACGCCAATTGTTACATGATATATGAAAATTCGCAATGCCATCTCTGATATATTATTTTATTAGAAATTATAAAAAAATGTGACTGAATAAACAAATTAATAAGTAAATCACACAAAAAATATAGGCTTCAGGAGCGCTGTGGAATACCGATCTCATAAAATAAATGTAGTCCCTTCGCTCCTGCTCCTACCTATTGTGTTCGACCGGTAAACTTTCCATATTGTTCTTGATTCTTACTATATTAAATATTAGAAACTATGTGTTACTCTTGCAAAATGTAGTATATATTTTTTTATAGACAAATAATTATTTTTTTATTATATTTCATAATTTGAGTTCTGGTTGGTAATTGGGGTGAGAAAATGAAACGAAAATTGTGGCAGTTTTACCGGAAACTCATTAAATCAGTTTTGTAAAATACCGTTAACTTTCAAAACAGCCGTATGTGTGACACTCCCTGCCTTATTCGTGGCAATGCAAGTATATTCTCCGGAATGCATCGCTTGAACTGAATCAATGCTCAACTGGCTGATTCTCTTGCCGGTCCTCAAGACATTGACGCCATCGAATGAATCAATTTTCCTGCCGTTTAACATCCACGAGATATCAATGGGAAAGTCTCCCTTGTTGACGGTACACGTAGCGGTTGTCATGTCGCCAGAATCGATTGTTTCTTCTCCGAAATCGAAAGGTAGAATTTGGGGTTGGACTATTTTAGACAAAAATAATAAAAATTGAATGAATAATAAATATCTCAACAAGATGTCATTCATATTAATCAAAGTTTTTTAAATAGCGTATAACACCATCTTTTGAATAATTTGGAAATGATGTAAATTATATCAATTTAAACTTGATTTCGATTGTTTCTTCTCTAAAATCGAAAGGAAGAATTTGGGATTCGACTATTTTAGATAAAAAATATTAAATGAACAATCAATATCTTAATTCAGGATGATTTAATTGAAATTAAAACACTTGGTTTGTTTCACTTATTTATATTTTCTCCAACTAGTTTCGACCATTCCTCCCTGAAGATGACCAATGGTCGAAATTAGTTGGAGAAAATATAAATAAGTGAAACTAACCAAGTGTTTTAATTTGAATTAAATCATCCTGAATTAATTAAAAAAATGTTTCACCACGGGTTAAGTGAGAAATTAATTAAACATAATCAATATCTTATCAAGATGTCATTCATATTAATTAAGCTTTTTTAATACTATCATACTTTGCTTAATTTGAAAGTAATGTAAATTAGATAAATTGAAACTTGTTTTTCTGATTTTTAACAAGGTATGCTCGCCTTAATTTTAGTGGACGAACTATCGTTTTGTAAAGTTAATACTTGTCGCGCTACACTCTTGCTAGAACCGGATATTACATTTTGGTGAAGAAAAACACTTGTTATGTTCCATTAATTTATTGCAGTTTCCTGGCACGTGTTTCGATCTTTCAAGATAATTATCAAACGTTAATCTTAAATTACAAATGAATAAGTCTATAATAAATACGGTATGGTTAATTATAGGAATGTCCTGTGATAATGATATTGTCAGCCTGTATTAGCTTCTGCTGATTATTTAATAGATTATTCCCGTTGTTGATAGCCCGCTTAATTTTGAAACCCTATGGGCCGGTTGTATAAAGCGTTGTCAAGTCCGTTATTAGCTAGCATGTTGTTAGATTTAACATCATGCTAACATTATGTTAAGTCGTATTCGGTTTTAGAAAGGATGATTAAGGGTGCGGTTTAGACGAATAAATATTGGCAATCACTAATTCGAGTTAGATTGCTGTTTTGATCAATGAACAATATTGTATTATACATTAAAGTAATCTTAAAATAAGCAGGAATTTCATCACATGAATTAAAAATTATTTTAATGTTTAATTTGTGTGAAAATCAATAATGAAAAACAATGAAAATTAATCAAATTTATAGCAAATTTCAAATTATATTTTTGTTAATAAAAACTTGTGCAATAAAAATTTAAAGAATTTCACTAAATTCTACATTCAAATAACTTAGCAGGCATGACCTAATAATATTATTATATCTTACAATTTTCTTTTCTAACTTGAACTAGTAAATTGACGTAATGCACGAAAATTAACGATTTATTTTTTATTTAGACTGATACTTTATACTTGGTAGATAAAAAATGTAAATACATATTCATATTATTAAATCCAAAAGAATGGCTCTTTTTTTAAACGATAATTTCCATTTTACTATATAGCTATTTCTTTCTACTAAACCGCAGCCTTAACATGATGTTAGTTAATCAACGCTTGACAAAACGTTATTCGGGTTTTTTGGTTCGATGTGCAACGGTTGGTAATTAAAAAAGCCTGTTTTACAACAAACTCGAAAAACGAATGAAAATATGAACATAAAATTATATTTCCTCTAATATTATGGTTAGATTTTATAAACATTTTCCGGAAAATAAAATAAGAATGCAATAAAATGTAATTTTATATTCATTTTGATGGTTTTCTTTTAATATTTTTTGTCCGTGTTACATTTTCACTTCAGTGTAAAATCGTACCTAACCTAAAATTTTTGTGAACGGGAAAAACATTCCGAACGAGTGTTTTCTTCTTGTTTCTGTTTAGTAAAGTGTAATTAGTGAAAAATAAGTAAAAGTGCAATTAAAGTCTCCGTCAATGCCAAATTGAGGATGCAAAACATATCAAAAAAGCAAGTAAATTATATTATTAGAAATTAAAATAATTAGTTTTGTGAGGATTGAAAAATAACCTTTTATATTCATAAACAATTCAAAATTTCATCCACTTGGAAAACATATTCTAATATGTCAATTGTACTAATTACTTTTGGAAATCTTTCGATTTCATGAAAAAATAAATTTAACATCTCAAGTTCAATTTTCTTGTTTTCATGAATATGTATTGTGGTTTCAGTACTGCCATTAAACGAGTCGCTTTATTATTAATTCTACAGACAAAGGATATGTGAAACCCAACGTTATCAACAAAAACTTGTCGAAACGAGTCAATAACGAAGAAACGGAGAATGAATGCTTTAACGGCATGATTTCTACGAGTAAGTGGCTCAATATTTCTACCAATTAATGATGGTAGTTCTGTAAATGCAATTTTATTAATAGTGTATTTTTTTTCTTATTGTAGATTTCATATGGATTCTTTGTTAAAAGAAATCGCCTCATTCGGAGAAGAAGTTTTGGCTACTATTCATTAATCACACTATTGAATGAAGAAATGAATGAATATTAAATTGATATTTTTTGTAATTAAAATTATTGCTATTTATAAATAAAGACTTATTTTTTAAAAATTATCTTACTTTTTATTTAAATAATTCCAAATAATTTCTTTTTTTAATACATAACCTCATTATTAATTGCTTAATCAATGGTCGAGCATCGATTAACTAATAAGTGACTTGACGATACGTTAACGTTACGTTAGCTCTTTATAAAACGCAAAAGTGGACTTAACGTAACGTCAACTAGCGATGCGTCAAATATGGCTGAAATTGTTTTATACAACACAAAATGCACTTAACGTTACGTTAGCATGATGTTAGCGTATCGTTAAAGTTGACGAAGCTTTAAACAACCGGCCCTATATACGGTTAAGCTTTATTCCAGTGTTGATACAATGTATACATTGTCCACACATGGTGGAGATTATCGCGATCCAATTCTACCGAAAAGGAACAAAGCTTAACCTCATGGAGAATGTGAAAATGATGTGAAAAGATTGAAACACGTGTAGGAAACTGCAAATAAAATAATGGACCATACAAGCGTTTTTCTTCACAAAAATTATACGGTTTTGTATTTCTACCTTGTAGATCAATTAGAAATGCGAATCCGTAGTTCGTCGGTTTCATATTTCCACTAGACATGCAACTGACGTATACTCAAATTGGACTACAAGGTAGAAATACGAAACCGTAGTTCGACCACTAAAATAAAGGCGAACGCTAACTAACAGAATGTCAAGTTTAAATTAAGCTAATTGATATCATTTCTAAATTTAAAAAAATGACAAATTAAGCTAATTGATATCACTTCTAAATTTGAAAAAATGACATAACCTGTAAGATATGTGTTTCATATGAATATTTGAAATCATAAGATAACTTTCATTCAACTGCCCTCATCAAGCACTTTGAACATAGTGGTCTGATGAGGTACGAAATGGCCATCACCAGTTATTCAAACGCCAGATGGGCGTTCCGCAAAGGATGTGCCGTGGCACACTGGTGTACCGTGTGGTCATTCGTTTGTGGTACGCGACACACAGGTATACCGTGGTTATTTGTTGGTGTACCGCGGAAAAATGTCAAGTTTTGAGAGGATAATGCAACTAAACAGAACTGAAAGGTATGCGAATGAAATTTTAATGGCCTGTGCTCATATTTTCATTAACTTTGATCTCAGCCCGCTCAACCACCCACTGTTATCTTTAATCACCCCCAACCTTTTTCTGACCCCAATAATTAACAACAAAAAATTATAATCTCTTAATCTGCTTGTTTACATTTTACCGCGCCCTTATCCCCACTCATAATTATTGTTCATATTTATATATATAAGCTTGTAATTTGTTTTGTAACTGTTTCTCCATTGAGAATGAACACATCGTGTTCGAAATGTCATCTGGACTAAAATAAATTTATTGAAGAAAAGTTTACAGTGTTCTTATTATATTCATTAATCTTCACCTAACTCACACCAGTATATATTCCATATTTCTCATTAAACATGTTTATATATTATATTGATTTTAATAATATATTTTTTTTTTCTTTGGTGTTTTCTTGATTTAGTAGGTGTACCTTGAACACAAAAGTTTACGGAGCACTGCGCTAGATCATGCAGGTTGAATAAACATAAATCAAGAATTACATTCTTATCTTAATAAAATATTTAAAATAAAAAAAACGCCGCGCATTAATAACATCACAACAATTTAAACAGCAACTACCGTTGATCAACAACTCTGCGCTGTGTGTAGCGACACCCGCCCTGTTCTTCACATGGCAGGTGTAGACGCCGGTGTGATGCGGTTCTGCCGAGGTAATCGTCAGCAGACTTGTTCTTCCGCCAATCGGTATGACAGAAACGCCTTCGTCAATTCGGATCGAATGGCCGTTCATCGTCCACGAGATGTTGAACGGGGTGTCCCCTTTGCTGACATAACAGTTCAACTGGACGCTGTCGCCGGTATTGACACTGTCATCATCAACGGAAAATGGGTTTATGTGCGGCAGCACTGCGAAAATGCAATTCTGATATTTGAAAAGTGAAACCTAGGTTCACCAGTCGAGAATTAGAATCACAAGCCCTAGTAACACGATTAATAACAACAACCGTAATTATACCGAATTTCGAATATTTGCAGAGTCGTGGATTAAACAAATATAGAAAAAAGTTTTTTTTAGAAACAAATCAGATTGCCTACTGTATGGTAAATGGGAATAAGCATAAAAAAATGATAAAAACAAAACAATACTAATGAAATTCTCTTGAAAATGAACTAATAACCCGAAACTCGTCGAGAATTTAAAGTTTTTCAATCTAATCTGTGTTTTATTGGTTGATTTTTAATAATTTATTCATATTTATTTCATACAATAAATAATAGTAACCCTCATTACCATTACAACAACAACTAAACAACTAAAAGGAAAAACAATAAGAGTATATATTTTAGATAATAAGTATCTAATTAGTTGAAATAGATATTAACAGGTCTTGGGGGTTCACACAACCCGGGCGAGAAAGATCTTTAGAGCAGCCTACGATACAGAAAAAAAGTCAAAACGATTAAAAGTTGATTCATGAACTTTTCAACAGAAGAAATAGTTTTTTGGTTGGACGACAACAACGACGGTATTTAATATATTAGAGCCGGTAGAATCGGTTATTATTGCAACGATTTTAATTTGTTAATTATTACGACGACTTGCGTAGCGTAAGTCAAAAAGTCGCAGTAGCTAAAGAGAAAATAATTAATTAATTATTCAGTTGAGTAAATAAATAATTTGATTTCATAAATTATGAATAATATAAATATATTATTCAATATATTATTCATAATTAAAAAAAAGAGAAAATAATTAATTAATTATTCAGTTGAGTAAATAAATAATTTGATTTCATAAATTATGAATAATATAAATATATTATTCAATATATTATTCATAATTAAAAAAAAAGAGAAAATAATTAATTAATTATTCAGTTGAGTAAATAAATAATTTGATTTCATAAATTATGAATAATATAAATATATTATTCAATATATTATTCATAATTTATGAAATCAAATTATTAATTTGCTCAACTGAATAATTAATTAATTATTTTATCTTTAGCTACTGCGACTTTTTGACTTACTCTACTACGTAAATAGTTTGAAATAAACATCCATTGAAACAAATACTTCTCGTGCAAATACACCGTCATGGATTCCGCTCATTCTCGAAACGATTATTCACTTGCTATAATCAGAGCCTACTAAATACACAGGCCGGAATGCTGGAGTGGGGAGTTCGAAATCTCAGATTCTACTCGGAGTCCACCACATGGGAGAATTCATTCGCCTATAAACCATAGTTACAGAAACATCTTCCGTTCATAATTATTTCTTTACCTAATTTAGAATTTGATGTTAATAATACAAATAAAATAATTTTAATTAGTAACCATAAGTCTTTAATTTTATACCAATTTTTCATAATAACTACATTTAAAAATAATTATTATAATTTAACCTTCGTGCATTATAGAAGTGCGCGAGACGAGCAGGCGCTCCAAGGCCAAGTGTTCTCCGCACCCCGACATTCCGCCGTGTATATTTAGTAGGCTCTACTATAATCAATTGGTTTTATATACGATATTTTATATCTTCATATTTTCTCTATGCTATGTTTGTATTTGATTATTGTATATTTGTTCTGTAATAGGGACTTGTTTCCTGTTGGACAATAAAGATTTATTATTATTATTATTATTATTAATATCAAAGATACACACACGGCTATGGATTTATGTATATTGCCTTGTAATTGCGATGTATATTTCCTGTTGGGCAATAAAGACTTATTATTATATTTAGCAGGCTCTGCTATAATCAATTGGTTTTATATCCGATATCAAAGATATTTAGTAGGCTCTGCTACAATCAATTGTTTTTACATTCGATATCAAAGATATTGAGTAGGCTCTGTTATAATCAATTGGTTTTACATTCGATATCAAAGACATTTTAATTAAAAAATCGCCCGTTGTTTATCTTATTAACGATCAGTATATCTCTAAAATGTTCTCTTTTTCGTCGATATTAAAAGGCATATTTCGTAACAAACCATTTTTGGACGGAAACAAAAATAACAATAAAAATAAGAAAATATTTTGATAAAAACTTTTTAACAATTTTTTTCTTTGCGAGCAACTTTCATTAATACATTATTTAAAAATACACTATAGCGAAAAAGTGATAGTTGCTAATAAGTCAACTAAATTAAAACAAAATAATCCACAAATTCTACACTAGGTTGAGAAATATTTCGGAGTTTGGATTAAATAAATATTTTTTTTAAAAAAAGCAAAACTTAAATACAAATAAAAATTAGGTCAACTATATCAAATACCATTGACTTTTAACATAGCATTATGTGTGACTGTTCCGGCTTTATTCGTAGCAATACACGTGTATTCTCCGGAATGCATCGCCTGGACGGAATCAATGCTCAACTGGCTGATCCTTTTACCAGTCCTCAATACATTGACACCATCGAAAGAATCAATTTTCCTGCCGTTTAACGTCCACGAAATGTCAATGGGAAAATCTCCTTTGTTGACAGTACAAAGAGCCGTTGCAATTTCGCCAGAATCGACTGTCTCTTCTCCAAAATCAAACGGCAGGATTTGCGGTTGAACTAAATAAAATATATAAAAATTTAAAGTAAAAATAACTATCAATTCACTCAGAAGTCAAGATTGGGTACTTTTAAATACAATGTGTATACTTAAAGACATGGTAATATCTTATTTTTTGTTGGTTATATATTTCTGATGGTGTGGAGAAACTCGAATATATAGAAAAACGTCAAACTTAAAATTAATTCCTTTTTCATCAAGATTATTTACCTATTTAACTATTATTTTAAATATTCCTAACCATGTGTATTTTTTTTTCTATTATTAAATGTCAATTTTTGTTAAAAATGAATGAAATATGTCTAACATCTTTATTCGTGCAAACATTTCTATATATTTCATAAATTTTTATATACAGTAAATTAACAATAGTTTCTTATAATATATTATAGGTTTTCTTTAGAAAGCGGCTATCGACATTTGGTCTTTCTGTCCGTATTTGTCTAGTACTTGTCTCTTTATCTTAAGGTTATGATTGTTAACGTCTTTGTCTGCAAATTTATAGATATGATACAAAAATAACAATAAAAATAAGAAAATTTTTAATAAAGCGTGCGAGAATTTAGAAATGATGTTAATGTTACGTGGAATACAAAGATTTTTAATGTAATTTAATATTAATTATTAATTTTGCGGATTCTAGTCCCTGCTTTAATGGGGGGATTTTGTATGTTCATTGGAAGGATTGTAAAAAAAATGAAATATTTGAGACAAAATATGACATGACACAAGTCAAACAGAAAATTGATAATAATTACTAAATATTTTTTTAATTTTGATTTCCTCTTAACTACTGCAACCTTGACTTATATAACGTCAGCACTTAAAATATTCTCGAAAAAAAAAAGAGTATTTATTCACTTGGTCACAGTTATTTAAATATATTAAATAAAAATGATTTGAAAATAATTAATTAATTTCAAAATAACTAATTTAGCTCTGTGACATTTGTAAAGTCATAGAGCTAAATGTGGAAATAATTTATTAATAATTTTCAAATCATTTTTATTTAATATATAAAAAATAATATAATATATAAAAAATGTTGCATTCTGCACGACAAGCGCCAGCAATGTTCAGCGCAGCATTTACCCGTAAAGTGTTTGCATTAATGGATGTTTGTCCTCTTTAAGAGCTTATGTTATATAAGTCAAAGTTTCAGTAGCTAAAGAAAACATTTATTAATTTTTATTTTCAAACTTCTTCCTTTTTTATTTATTTTAAACAACTGTGACCAAGCGAGTGAAAATATTATCGAATAGTAGAAATTTCAATGTACAACATTGAGGTATAATTTAAATTAATTAAATATAAAGTTGAAAAGAAACATCTCTGATGGGATTTCAACCCGTGTCCCCCAATTGCCGACCGAGTGAGCTACTAACTACACCACATAGACCTGAAATATCAAATCTCCATTCAGTGGTTCATAATGATATTTTCTATTATTATGACATGACAAGCATACTTTGTGGTTATAAATTATTAAAAAAAATGTTAAAGAAGAAGAAAAACTGAAATATAGTATGAAATATCTGTCTCCTTTCTCCTTTAATTTCCATCGATCTCTTTGTCATAAAATTATAAGTCGCAGCACGAATACCGTTTCGTCATCAATAAAATTAAACCAAAAATAATTTTCTCGCTAAATTATTCGATGTGAAATCAATCAATCCAAAATTTAACAATTTCTTATATTGTAAAGGCTTACTTTCAAAAGTTCGAAAAATTCATTCAGGACAGTAAATAATAGTAAAAAATAATAGAAAAATCTTAAAATCAGCAATAAATTGACTACCGTTGACTTTTAAAACAGCTGAATATTCAACACTGCCAGCACTGTTAGTAGCCCTGCAAATGTACTCCCCGGAATGTTCGGCTTGCACTGAATCGATTGTCAATTGATTGATCCTTTTGTTCGTCTTCAACGCGCTAATACCAGTGTAGTAATCAATCGGCCTTCCATTTAACGTCCAAGAAATATCGATCGGAAAATCTCCTTTGTTAATCGCGCAATTAACTGTCACCAAATCTCCAGAATCGACAGTCTCCTCACCGAAATCAAACGGCAAGATTTGCGGTTGGACTATTTTTTAAATAGAAACAAAACAACAACAAAAAGTATATAAAAAAAATATCATCAAAATCATGGATGAACAATTAAAAAATATTGTAAAGGTATAGTTTCAAAAGTTGGAGAAGTTGATTCAGGACAGCAAATAATAGTAAAACAATCTTAAAATCAATAATAAATTAACTACCGTTGACTTTTAAAACAGCTGAATGCTCAGCACTGCCAGCAATGTTGGTAGCCCTGCAGATGTACTCCCCGGAATGTTCGGCTTGCACGGAATCGATTGTCAATTGGTTGATCCTTTTGTTCGTCTTTAATACGCTAATACCAGTATAATAATCAATCGGTCTTCCATTCAACGTCCAAGAAATGTCAATCGGAAAATCCCCTTTGTTTATCGCGCAATTAACTATCACCAAATCTCCAGAATCGACGGTCTCTTCGCCGAAATCAAACGGCAAGATTTGCGGTAGGACTATTTTTAGATAGAAATAAAACAACAACAAAAAATATATAAAGAAGCATCTTCAATATGTTGGATGAATAAATAAAAAAAATGATATTGGCAATATCAAATAGCAACAACTTTTGTAAATAAATATCCTAAATCAATTTACCCCCTCACGAAAAAATCTATTTTTAATCAACGACTGGTGTTATTGATAATATTGTGACTCTGGCAACAATAAAAAATATATGCCATCGTTATGACAAATATTTTATTAAAAATTAGTAGAACGTTTGCCATGACAATGATGACATATAAGTATTACAGTAACAATCGACAATAAGCAGTATTATATTGTCACCATGACAACTGAAACTAAAGAAATAAAAACAAAAAAAGAACGACTGCAATTAAACGACACCGTTGGCATTTATTTATGAAAACAACAACATTAAACAATTCAATTAATTACAATATTGACGACAACGACGCACAGTGAGCCGAATTTACAAATAAGTAAATATATGTAATAACTTTATTTTGATTTTTCTAGTATTTACATTGTTATAAACATTTATTTTCTTGAATATTACCAATAGAACATTCGAATTTTCAATATTTTGAATAACAAGTTTGCAGAAGAAAAATAATGGAATTTTAAGCATCAGTGGAAAGTTATTATTATTATTATTTTTTTTTTTTTTCATTATAAGTATTCCTCACCGCACAAGCAAATAGGTTACAATTCAAAAGGGAGCGTGACGCGCACCGTTTTTTGCAAAATAGAATAACAAAAATTGCAAGCGTTTCCTCCCCATTTAAGAGAATCAATAATTTTACAAGTTTTAGTCGATAAGAAAAGGGCAGACTGATTCGGGATTGAGGCCGATAAGACACGCGGTTTTATAGATTTGAAAATTTTCTGCATTAGAAAAATATAACTAGTAATAGTTTGCTACAATTTATTTATTTATTTTTATCTATTTACTTATTTATTTATTTATTTACGGAAATCTCCAATTTACAAAGGAACAATATAAATATATTATTAAAAGTACAATAAAATACAAACAATAATGTGTGTATGAATAAACAAATAGCAATATAGAAATATCACAAAAAAAAAACAATAATGCGATCAAGTTTTCTATCTCAAATGGTTCAAGAATAGATAATGAGTTGAAAAATATAAGCAACAAGTTCGAAATTGAAATCACAGTGATATAACCCGAAAATGTTTGTATTTCAAAATTCCTCATTTTACCGGCAAGGTGTTAGAACTCTTAACACGCAAAGAGTGATAAAATCTTAGTGAATTTAATTTTTATACACATTTTAAAAGGATTTTATAAATATGGCTTTATCCACTTACTAAAATTGAATATAATTATTATTATATTATTAAAAACACAAAATATGCAGTCAAAGACATTTATTTTGTATTTTTAACATTTCTAATATTCTGATCCTAAAATTGGACATAATTATTATTAAATATCTTTGTGTGCATATTTTATCCAACACCTGAGAGGATATGCGGATTCGAAAAGAAAACAAAGAATGCATATTTTATATGTTTAACCTTCCTGATGGCAGATTATATTTGATTACCTCGTTTTGGGATTTGTGTTATGATTGTGATTACATAACAAACAAAAAAATATTTTAGTTTATAAACAATAAATTTTTTAAAGCTGTAGCTCTAATATTTTAGAATAATCACTACGGAATAATTTAAGTATGCGCCAATTATCACAGGGGGCCTATTCTCAACATCGGTGCAATGAGTCACTGATGCATAATGTCACTCGAACTTATGTCACCAAAAAAACGGTGCAATCGCGTGGACCCTATTCTCAACGCGCGGTGAGTCGAGCGATCTCACTCATGCATTTTGCCACTGAAATGATCCGGCAACGTTGTAATTTCGTTTATTGGCGCGAGAAATTCAAATTATCCCAATCTTGTATTCCTATAAGATCAATTAACATGTAAGATTATATACTTTTAAAAAATATTACATCTGTAATGACAAAACTAAATGCAAATATAACATTTTATATCGATTTCGTAAGTCTTATTATAAACTAAATATCTGTTTAACTGTTTTAGGTTATACGTTTAAAATATGTTATTTTAAAAATTTAGAAATTATTAGCAAATAATTCCAAATTGTAAAACAAAATTGTATGAAAATAGAGTTTATTTCATAGCATAATTTCATAGAATTTGAATTTATTTTATATTTTCATTAACCGATAATGCGTGTTTACCCCTGAATAAGTGAATTACCTGCAATATTCCCGTCGGAACTTTAAGTCATTTGCATAATTAAAAAAACATCAATAGAATCGTTTTAGACCACATGTGGCGTAAAATCGATTTACGAAAAAAAAAAAAAACATTCCTAACCCCCAAAATGTACCTATACAGCTTAAAATATAAATAAATATCTTAAATAAAGTCTATTCACAAAAAACACAAAAATCTAAATTCACAACAAACATCAACTTCACGCATAACAAAGACTCCGATGCCTCCTACTTTACGTTAAAAAGCGTGAGTTTATGCACCAGCCCAAGACCAACCGTATGAACGCACGCGTTTTCAGTGCAATCTTGAGTCGGTGACAACTCACGCGGATGTTGAGAATACGGTCTCACCGAAATTACGTCATTTCAGTGAGTACATGCACCGATGACAAAATGCATCGGTGTTGAGAATAGGCCCCCAGCTAATGGGTCGGTATTTATCTCATATTACGGGAAAGGATTTGTTAACAAACATTTTGAAAAATTAAATGTTTGAAAACAGATACTGGGTATTATTTCACAAATATTTGTGAAACAATACCAAATGTCTGTTTTAAAACATTTAACATTACATGTGCTAAATCCCTTTTGGATTTTGAAGGATTCACTAACGGATGTACAGTATAATATAAATTAGCAAAAAAATTAAATCACAAATTGACAAAAATTTCGTAACTACCGTTAACTTTCAAAATGGTGCTATGCATTGCACTTCCGGCTTTATTCGTAGCGATGCAAGTGTATTCCCCTGAATGCATCGCTTGCACAGAATCAATGGTCAATTGACTGATCCTCTTATTTGACCTGAATATATTGACACCATCGAAAGAATCAATCTTCCTGCCGTTCAACATCCACTCGATGTCAATAGGAAAATCTCCTTTGTTGACAGTACAGAGAGCCGTTGCAATTTCGCCAGAATCGACAGTCTCTTCTCCGAAATCAAAGGGAAGAATTTGTGGTTGGACTTTATTTGGATTTGAAATAAAGAAAATTAAATTTGTAAAAAAATATGAATTACCGACTAATTTTCTAATATTAACAAACAACATTTGCATTTAAGTAAAAAATGACTAAAATTGTTATAATCATAATTTGTTCAATTACCAAATTATGTTTATAACAATAAACAATGCGATAAACATTGTGTTATTGCTCTTGGAGTTAGATAACTTTCCAATAGCAATAACAAAATGTTGACTAATTCGAACAGTGACTATGACAAAATACCGTTGATCAACAACATAGAGCTATGTGTGGCACTTCCGGCTCTGTTCTTGGCGAGACAAGTGTACCGTCCCGAATGTTCTGGTCGCACCGATGAAATCGTCAAGAGACTCGTTCTCGCTCCGATGGGAATCATCGAAACCCCAGCGTCAGCTCTGATTGTCTGATCGTTCAAAGTCCATGAAATGTCAAAAGGAGTGTCTCCTTTGTTAACGTAACAAGTCAACTGGACGCTGTCTTCAACGTTGGCGTCGCCATCAAAGTCGAATGGTGTTATGTGAGGCAAGACTGTAAGGCAGTAAATGATTCGAAACGAATGGAATTAGAGCAGAGTGAGAAAGAAAATGTCATGTAGATATGCTGCCATTGACTCAAAATGTTTCGAGTCGTATATGTAATAACATTTTTGAGGTTGTGTTTCTTGGCATTTCGCCAACAACCGGAAGACATTTAAAAAAGTTATTCGATGGAAAATATTATAACAAACCAAGAATTTAAAATAAGTCACATCGCAGCGCTCATCAAAAATGAAACTATATAGCAAAAAGAAACAATAGCGGTGAAGAGGGTCATTATAAAAAGAAAGAAAATTACTATTTGTAAATAAAACAACAATTTAATACGTTACGTGATTATTGGACACCTTGTATATATGAAACTAATTTTAAAATGTGAATTTTGACAGTAGCTACTAATAATGTAAGTAATATTTTTTGTATATTTCTTTATAACTGAGATATTGGACTTCATCGTAATCTTGCGCCACCCTGTATTTGGAATCCACAAAAAAAAAAAACAACTGTATCTAATAAAAAGAAAGAAAATTACTATTTGTAAATAAAACAACAGTTTTTTACGTTTCTCAAAATTGATTGTTGAGATACTGCTACAATTGTTTCGCCAACACAATGGCATCATCAGACAGATGATTAATTAATTAATGTATTATGGAGTTTAATCAATTAAAAGACTGAACTATTTATTTAATAACATTAGAGTACGCTGAACATATATATCATAATTAAAAAAGAAAGTACAAAATTCTTTATATTTTTCGACATTTCTTTTTTAAATTTTGACACTTTTGATATTTCTTAATGTCAGTGCGTAAAAACGTCACTGAAGCATATTTTAAAATTATATTTTTCTGTAATATAAACTAGACAATATTAAAAAAATATATAATTTTAAATATATTAAATAAAAATGATTTGAAAATAATAAATTATTTCCACATTTAGCTCTGTGACTGTTGACTTACGTTACGTAAGTACATTAAACAAATGCACATTAAAACAATGTGGAAATAATTTATTAATTATTTTCAAATCATTTTTATTTAATATATTTATATAAATGTGACCATGTGAATGAATACTCTTTTCTATTTATAATTTTTAAATTTGCTTCCGTGACGTCCTTACACACAACAAATAAAATTACAACATGGCTGGCTTTTCCAATCTTGACCCTTCCTTCTATCTGCACAATGTAATATTTTGGGTAAATTGACTACATCGAATTTAGTTACTAGCCAAATTTGAAAAAAGTCAATATCCACTTTTTGAAATATTGCATTAAATTAATTGTTGCATAACGCATTAGCCATGGTTGTGTATTGGATAAAATTAATTTGGATAGTGGGAAAAATGTACAAAAAAAACACACCGAAATATGTTTCAATCGAACTAAAAACCAAATTTAAACCAATTTGGAAAATAAACAAACCGTTAACTCTCAAAATCGACGAATGCTCGACGCTGCCTGCCTGATTACTAGCAATGCACGCGTAAATACCAGAATGCTCCCCATGCACTGAATCGATGCTCAGCGTGCTGATTCGCTTCGTCGTCCTCAGCACGCTGATACCGCGATTCCCGTCGATCGGCTTCCCGTTTAGTGTCCAAGTAATCGTGATGGGAAAATCTCCCTTGCTGATGCCGCATTGGACAGTAGCCATATCACCAGAATCAACGGCGTCTTCACCGAAATCGAATGGCAGGATTTGAGGCTGTACTATGATTTTTTTGGACCAAAATAACAACACGTAAAATTAAAATAATTAAGTTAAACATACTGTATTTTCAATTTGAGTCTCATTAATCACTTGGTAAAACATTTTAGTAATATTAGGAATTGTTGAGTAAGTTACACTTGGTTTGTTTTACACGCAAAAACTTTATTCTTCGACTAGTTTCGGCACTTTGCCATTATCAAGAATGAGTGTCGAAACTAGTCGAAAAATAAAATTTTTGCGTGTAAAACAAACCAAGTGAAACTTACTCAACAATTCCTTGAACATATTGATTTGCAGAAAATTGTTATTTAAAGATCAATGAAAGCGTTCAATTATTAATAATCAATGAATAAATCCTGACAAGCTATCATCAAAAGACAATGAACTATCACCAGAAATCTTATTATGGACGATATTGTGTTAGCCTTCAGTAAGAATTACCTTCTGACAGCTTTAAGTATCGAGCGTATAACAAAAATCGAGGACGAAGTTGGCGTTGGAAGTCTCGAGTCATGTCTGTACTAAGACTACACGCGTGACTTGTCAACATGACAATCAGTACTTTACGCGTGCGCGTGTGATTTTAGTTCAGACATGACTTCAAATTTCCAATGCCAACTTCGTCGTCGAGTTTTGTTATACGCTCGATAATTATTTCGATGTCAGTCGACTTTATCTATGAAATAGCATATTTACTCATTATGATTTATCAGGTATTATTTACTCGATGAGTCATTTTTGAATATAGCCCTTTATTTTACCAGGTATGTAGGTATGAAAGTCGCCTATACTATCGTTGTAATTACCGCCAAGCCGCATCATTGGCGCTATCTGATATTACTGATATCTGTCAAAAGTTTCAACTCACAACAATATCTTCGTACATCAGCACCAGCAGGGAAAACATGTCGGCAATTTCAACGCCATTATAAGCGTTGAAATTGCCGACATGTATTCCCTTCAAACTACGCAATGATTTTTTGGCAACAAAAACAAGCTGCAGAATCACATCGAATGCTAGTCAAAGCTTGCTCTCGGCAAATCGCAGTACTATGAATGGTTTAAGAAATTGAAAAGTGTCGATTTTAACATAATAACCAAAGATCATGGAAGACTAACGAAAAAGATTAAAGACAACAAATTGCAAGTATTGTTGAATAAGAGTAACGCTCAAACGCAACAACTCGCCGATCAATTAAATGTGATACGAAGCCATCTCCAAATGTTTTAAAGCCATGAGAATGATCCAAATACTGGGAAATGGGTTCCACGTGAACTCAACGAAAGACAGCAGGAAAAACCACTTGCGAAATTCTGATGGCCAGGTACATGAGAAAGTTATTTCTCGGTCGAAATATTGTGACTGACGATGAAAAGTGGATATACTTTAAGAATGCTAGGCGTGAAATAAAAAATAATAACTACTATAATATGGTATTAAATAAAAAATATTTGAAAATAATTAATTAATAAATTATTTCCACATTCAAATCTGAGCCGAGAGGAGTTTTTTTTTGTAAATTTACGATAACAACAATACAAGAACGCACGTCCTTCCTTTGCCCGTCATTACTATCACGGCGTGCGGCAGGTGAGGGTCGCTCTTTTTAATTAATTTAATTCAATTGGTTTCGTTTAATTTTATTCGGTTCTGATTTAAATTGAATTAATTTCGTTTAATTTAATTTAAATTGATTTAATATAATTGATTTAATTTCGCTGAGTGTATTTGAATTGATTTAATTGATTTATTTTAACATATTTAAATTATGTAAGGCATAGCTGTACTGACGAGGGATAGATCCCGAAACACGTGTCTACAGATGGCCTTATATTAATAACGTTCCTTTTATTGTTTTTACATTAAATTTTTCTCGGATCAAAATTTGTTGCATTATGCAATATTTTATTGATATGCAACAGCAGGTGTACATTATGTAATTCAATGTCCAGCGTGGGTATTTGCCCGGGAAGTAGTTGTTTTAATGTGCATTTGTTTAACGCACTTACGTAACGTAAGTCAAAAGTCACAGAGCTAAATGTGGAAATAATTTATTAATTATTTTCGAATCATTTTTATTTAATATATTTAAATAACTGTGACCAAGTGAATGAATACTCTTTTCTATTTATACCATAATAATGATGAAAATTTAACAAGAATAACAATCGACGATACCATGGCAATGGCGACAATGTTGTAAAATATATTTATATTATAATTACTTTCTTCACTTCTTTATTTTTAAAATACAATATATACATTTCGAGCACAATATGCACATTATCAATAGTTGTTTTTATTAAATTAAATAAGTGAAGAAAGGAATTATAATACAAATGTTACGATCAACAAAACTTCACGTATTCAACAAAAAATATCTTACATATAAAAAAATAATTCAAAATATGCAATAAAATAAAATTTTGGATTTTGGCATTTCTCGATATTGATAAACGTGTTGGTTGTCTGTTAAATTATTGAAGTTTCTCTCCAATTTGCCAACCGTCAATTTATTGCAATTAATTTACATATACTGTTATTATTTTTGCTGAAGACATTATTACGATGTGTGAAAGTGATAAGGGGGTAATGGAAGAGATAAAGAGTGTAAACATGCTAAAAGGTGTATTGAATATATAAAGTAAATACGAAGAGAAGGGAGTTGAAAAAGCGAAACATGAATAAAACAAAGTATATGAGAAAAAATCATAAGCAGTGGAAAGATTACCTCAGGTAATTAAGTAATTCCTAAATGAGAAAGAATGTGTGAATATGAAAAAGGGAGAAAACTGTGAGAAAATAAAGTTAGATATATGAATGTATACAAAGATTACCTCACGTAATTAAGTAATTCCTAAACGAGAAAGAATGCGGTGAATATGAAAAAAGAGGAAAATTGTGAGAAAATAAAGTTAGATGTATGAATGCATACAGATGGGGCAAATGTCATTCATTAAGCAAATTCAGGAAATGGAAAGATCGACTCCCAGTAATATCATGCATGCTATATGAACCTAGCATATGGAATGTGCATGATGAGATACTAGAAAGAACGGTAAAGTATGACATAAATTTGCCCGGGAAGTAGTTGTTTTAATGTGCATTTGTTTAACGTAGCGTAAGTCAAAAGTCACAGAGCTAAATGTGGAAATAATTTATTAATTATTTTCAAATCATTTTTATTTAATATATGAAAATGAATTGATGAACAATAGAATGGTAAAGATAGTGTGGCAAACAAGTATAGAAGTAAAATAATAGCAGAAAATGTTATAAATTAAAAAAATAACGCATCAAACAAACTTTTCGTTTTTATATCGTAATATCTACGTAATATATTGCAATTAAATGATTTTAATAAATGTTTGACAAATTAGAAAAAGATTATAGAAAAAAAAAAACAAGAAAAAAGAGCAGAAATAAAAAAAATACTGTCAAATACAATGAAAACGATGTTAATAAAAAGCTTGTAGACTGAAAGACCTCTGGTCGATAGCCGTTTTCCTGAAGTACATTGTATGTATATATAAATTGTTGGTGATAGGAGCTAGAGGTGGATCTACACGCTACTGAATTTTTGAAAATTATATTTCACCTCCAATTTTGTTTTTCAAGCTTTTTTACAAATATTCTGTATAAATTCTGTATAAAAATATAAATTTGTAAAAAAAGCTTGAAAAACAAAATTGGAGTTGAAATATAATCTTCAAAAATTCAGTAGATCCACCTCTAGCTCTTATCACTGCTTCCATTCATCTAGGCATACTTTGATCAAGTTTTGAATGATTTAGTGAATATTCTCTCATTCGACAAGAACGACTTCTTCGAGTTCGCTAAGATGATCTATAGGTTTGTGTGATTGCATCTAGGAGTGCATATAAAAGAGTCGGAATGGAAAAGGAGCATGAATGATAGTAAAACCTAGGGATGTGGAGTTGCAGGAGAGACCAGATCAGTGATATTATTAGGACGGTATTAGATGCTTGAATAATAATTGTCAGAATTTTCAAGAATTATTGTCTTGCTTTCATAATGGCAGTAATTGGTATAATTCAATTTTTCGTAACTGAAATAACTGAATGACTATACTAAGTCGAAACTAATTACGGAATAAAAAACAAGTGTGTAATATAAGCAAAAGTGCTTTATTAATTTTCTGCCTTCATATTAATAATAAACATGTATCACAAATGAATGGCTTCAAAAATCAATTATATACTCAAATAATTGTCATAATTAACTTAAATTCTCATAATTGTTATAATTGTTTTTTTTTTTTCGGTATAAAACAAATATTTTTGCAGCTAGTTTTCAAATGGTCAAATATACCATTTTTCACCTACAAAAAACTAATGGTCAACTACACCATTTTTCACTTACAAAATATTAATGATCAAATACACCATTTACACCTACAAAATATTATCATTGAAAGACGGATACTCGAATTATTTTACGTTATACATTGTTAGAGGATGATAACACGACCTTCCTGTTTTGGATTATTGCGTTGCAATTAAATTATTTGAATGTTGTATTACAAATAATCAACAACTGACGATACAAGTAGTTTTTGTTATAACATTTTTAACATAGTAAGTTACACCGGATCAGCAATGATACAACTGTAATGCAACATCCAAATAATTCAATTCTATCGATTCATTCGTATGTAAAAATATCAACGGAGAGATTTTTTACACATGTATGGTTCCGATTTATGGAGTAGTTCATGCGTGTAGCTTTATTTTATTTCATTTTATAAAAGAGGATATTTCGGAATATTTGGAAAATTTAAATCATATGAAGCTGGTTTAAAAGTAGTTGGAATTTAAAACACGACTTAGGCCCAGTCTTTCAATTGTGATTTAAACTTAATATTATAATGCTTATATACGTTAATGTTAATAAAGAAATATATAATGTTTACTAACTTAATCCAAAGCGTAATATTATTATTCCATTTTAAAAGTAAGGCCATTTGTAATTATTGCATAATTTAATAAAAATTATGGGTTCTTATTAAATTAAATAATAATCAATAGCTTTACTTTAGTTTAAAGTCCACAAATTCCATTTTAAAAGTAAGGCTATTTGTAATTATAGCATAATTTAATAAAAATTATGGGTTATTATTAAATGAAACAATAATCAATAGCTTTACTTTAGTTTAACTTCCACAAATCCACAAAAAAATATAAAAGTTAAGCACAATTAAAATAATCTTTAGCCACAATCGAAAAACTGGACCATACAACTTAAATATAAAAACAAGCTTTGTCAAATACCGTTAACTTTCAAAACGGCACTATGAGTGACAGTTCCTGCTTTATTGCTAGCGATACAAGTATATTCCCCGGAATGTTCAGCCTGGACGGAATCTATACTCAGGTAACTTGCACGCTTTCCGAAAGAGTTGATGGAAACACCGGAAAAGTCATCGACGCGCAAACCGTTCAGAGTCCATTGGATTTCAATAGGGGAATCCCCCTTGTTGACTGAACATGTCGCTGAGACGATGTCACCGGTATTGACTTTTTCTTCGCCGAAATCAAAAGGAACAATTTGAGGCGGGACTAAAAATGATCAGAAAAAATGTGCAAAACAAAATTTTAAATACAAAATTATGTATTTCGATATTTCTTTGATTAATTATATACATTAATTACAAAAGAATTAAAGAGCAAAGAACACAATTTTGAAAATAAAACAATTTTGTTTGAAATTAAGTTTAATATACGGGTTGTTCTAAATTAACTGCACACCATTTCTAACTTTTTTATTAGTTAAAGCTTTTCTAGCTTTTCTATCCGCTGAAAATGTACTATTATTTTGCTAATTTAACCAACTCTCTAGCTTATCCAATGGGAAAGTTAACAATGGTGCGCATTTAATTTAAAACAACCTGCATATAATTTCAAGAAAGTTTTCATTTTGAAAATTGTATTCCTTTCTCTTTAATTCTCTACAAATTTCATTAAAATTAATTTATACAATTGTTAATTACTGAGACAATAATTTTTTTTAAATTGATTACATTAATGAGAAAAAACTAACTTTAATCTGTTTTATATTTAATATTAAAATTTTATTTTTTTATTACTTTAATTAATGTAATACAGTCAAAGAAAAAAATATGATTAATAGCAATAAAAAAGTCTACGATTAAATTATAGCTAAAGTAACTGGTTAAGAAAAACATTAAGTGCACCATTGACGTGTAACTGTATCGAAATGACAGCCATTCCCGCCATGTTTCTAGCATGACAGCTGTAAGTTCCGGAATGGTAATCTTCGACGTAATCGATGTTCAGTAAACTCCTGCGTTGGCCAACGTTATTTACAGACACTTTGCTAATTCCGTCCAAATTTCGATCGTTGAGCGTCCAGAAAATGTCTAAAGGCATATCGCCCTTATTGACGGTACAAATGTAGGAGACCATATCTCCTGTGTTGACTTTTTCCTCGCTCATTTCGAATGGGACGATTTGTGGAGGAACTAACGAAAAATCCAAAGAAACTTCAGAGAGTGATTACAACAACGAGAAATGTAAAATAAGTAAAGACCACGGAAAATATTGGAAAGTGATGGTAAGATATGTTAAAAGGAGAGACGACAGTCGAGAAATATCTGCAAGTGACGACAAACGACGACGAGAAATGTCAAAAATACAAATAAAACGTTCAAATATAAAACAATAAAAACTTAATATTTTCACTTCAATTAAAATTAAAGTCATTTTTATTTTTACATCTATAGAATTTTCGTGTTGATTCTATTATTTTTTTAATTAAATAATTGGTGGTGAGCTTTGGACGAACATCTCGTAGTCATGTTGTTACCGCAGCAACATAAAAACTTAATATTTCCACTTCAATTACAATTGAAGTCATTTTTATTTTTACATCTATAGAATTGTCGTGTTGATTCTATTATTTTTTTTAATCAAATAATTGGTGGTGAGCTTTGGACGAACATCTCGCAGTCATGTTACCACAGCAACATAGTACTGAAGTTATTTTGAAATTTTCTCTATTTTATGTTAAAATTCGTGGATGACGGAAAGAAAATTTAAAAATTGTAATGACAACAATAATAGTATTATTCAAAGTGATTTTTAGGACTTTTAATTACGTTAATGTAAAGAACGGGAAATTGAAATCGATGGATATTCCACGAATTGCTCGGCGCAAACACAATGGCGGAGAGGTAAGGTCGAAAAACTGTGGATTGAAAACCGTGAATAATTTCACAAAGGTTGTTATCTGCATCCAAAATTGGTGGAATATAAGTCTACCAACGTTAACCAGTTCGATAAACGTAACATATACAATGATAGCAAGTCGTGCGTTTTCGTTTAATCTTAGCATGACAATCACAACAATAACGATAACCTTATTATTAATAAGATGCCATATTATAATTTTATAAATGAAAATTACAATATTGCATCTTATTAATTATTCAAAATTATTTTTTAAGTTTAATGAAAACGTATTATATTTTATACAACTTTTATTTAAATATATTTATATAATATATATAAATTATTACGACTTAAGTTTGAACAGAATCAATATCACTGCGGGGTGTGGGTTAGCGGATTAACGTTCTCCTACTTTAATCTGCGAGAAAAGAATATCCGTTTGTTCATTAAGTAGGTTGATGTCGCTTTTTTTTGTATTTGTGTATTTCGACTACTTCCAGGTAGTTTAATGTTAAGGGTGCGGTTTAGAAGAAAGAGATAGCTATACAAATATGGGCAATCACTAATTTCAGTTAGATTGTTGTTGTGATCAATGAACAATATTATATTATACATTAAAATAATCATAAAATAAGCAGGAATTTCATCAGATAAATTAAAAATTATTTTAATGTTTAGTTTCTGTGAAAAATAATTATAAAAAACAATGAAAATTTATCAAATTTATAGCAAATTTTAAATTAAATTTTTGCTAATAAAAACTTGTACAATGAAAATTTAAACTGTTAACTGTGGAGGCTTCTACTTCGTTATACATCGTTATTAACATAAATAAAAACACTTAAACTTTGTTTGTATAACTGAGGTTTTTTAATGTGACTATAGTTTGATGACAAGTTAAAGTTGTCGAAACTATAGTCACATTAAAAAACCTCAGTTATACAAACAAAGTTTAAGTGTTTTTATTTATGTTAATGAAAATTTAAACGATTTCACTAAATTCTGCATTTAAATAACTTAGCAGACATGACCTATTAATTTCATTATATCTTACAATTTTCTTTTCTAACTTAAACTAGTAAATTGACGTAATACACGAAAATTAACGATTTATTTTTAGACTGATACTTTATACTTGGTAGATAAAAAATGTAAATACACATTCATATTATGAAATCCAAAAGAATAGCTCTATTTTCAAACGATTATTTCCATTTTACTATATAGCTATCTCTTTCCACTAAACCGCAACCTTAATTACGTGATACATTTGTGTACTAGGGTGACTTCCTCTATCTCTGGAAAAGTATGGTAAGAATGGTATAAAACATAGTACGTTTTCATTCAACTTCAAAAATTTGAAATTAATTACCACAAAATATTCGACCGTTATTTTGTGGTAATTAATTTCAAATTTAACCATCATATATCTAAAAATTATTGTATCGTAATGGCAACATTTATTACTTTTGTTATTGCAGATAAAATAATACAGCATCCTATGCTGTTTGAATGGTAACACTTATTATTATCATTATTATTCTTTGGTGTCAAGATGCGCCGAGATAAATGTCACACCCTGTATATAATAATTATTAGTTAGCCCCTCTAAAAATGTGGACGGAAGGACGATTTGGATGTAAATTAAATTCAATCAGAAACTTAAAAAAAACTTTCTACACAACAAATTACGTTTTAATCGATCAAATCAAGCACCGTTAATGCTCAGTTGAGCCGAATGCATCGACGCTCCGACTTTGTTCCGCGCGTGACAAGCGTATTCACCACCGTGTTCGGAGTGGATTGAGTCAATGCTCAGGTAGCTTCCCCTCTTTCCTACCGAATTGACGTTAATTCCGTCTACAGTGTCCTGAATATCGTTTCCGTTAAGAGTCCAGTGGATTTTGATGGGAAGATCGCCCTTGTTGACGGTGCACGTGACGGAGACCATGTCGCCCGTGTTGAATTTTTCCTCGCCGAAGTCAAAAGGGAGGATCTGCGGTGGGACTGTCGAATCGATCAAGAGGGAGTAGATTAAGGGAGGCGTAAATATTAGCTGTTATAGTAAGCACAGAGTTAAATTAAAATGCTTATTGAAAAATGTCAGAATAAAATGTTGAACTACCATAAAATGTCAAAACTGTGATGACTTTTATAGTTACCATGGCAACGGTATTGTTGTTTATTATGTCTTTTAATCAAGAAATGTCAGTAATAATCATGATTGTTTAACCATAAATCGTCATAACGACGATAGCACCAAAAGTTTTATAAATCGTATATGTTAATTCTTGCAAAAGTCTCGTTGGGTGTTAAAGATAAAAAACGTTATGAATTTTCGATGTTGATTCTTCAACGACTCGAGGAACACTAGCAGATGACTAAAAATCCAAGAATAACACAAAAGAGTTATAAAACAATTTAAAAACTATTTGAGCACTCTTTCTCAGAAAAATCGTCTTTAGGCACGCAGCCACCATTAACAGAGTCCCTAGGGTCGCACCCATGCTGCGCGGGTACGGTCGCGGTCTATTGTCCGTACTTTTTAGGGAAATCGCGGATTATATCGCGACAGTATATAATTTTTACATAATTTTCCATTATTTTTTCTAATTTACGATAAATTTTATTGTGAAATTATCCATTCGTATAAGTAATTAAGTAGAAAGTACTATGACATCAGAATACATCACTTATTATACCGATGTGAAGTTATCCACGATTTTCCAACCAAAGTTTTTTTCGACCCGGCGCATCCGCCATCGTGGATGCGCCGGGTAATTCATTCTTCATCCACGGATTTTTATTTCCTTTTCTTTATTCTAGAACTTTCACTAATAGAAAAGTCCTAAATAATTACTTTGAATAAGACTATTATTTTCATTGCAATTTTTAAATTTTGTGTCTGTTATCAACGAATTTCAATATAAAATCGAGCAAATTTCAAACTCAAAAACGGCTGACTTTGGCACACTTTAAATACGATTTCTTTCTCTTGGATTATTTTTAGTGTCTTAAGAACCATCTAACTCGACACCCAATACGGGTAAAAGAGGATAAGATTAAGAAAGAAATAGAGAACCATCTAAGCCTATAAAAAAGTTTATTTTTTATTTTAACTAAAATAATTGCCATCCACTGTTTTCAACATAAAAACTAACAAACTTCAAAGTCCAAAACGCACGATTTGGCGCACAATAAATCCTGTTTCCTTAATTTTATAGTGTACTTAGATGTCCTATAAACCATCGCAGCCATTAAGAATGTTAATTTTTGTATTGTTACATTGTTACATTTTCTTAAATGTTTTGACGTCGACAGATTTCAACATACATACGAACATATGTATAATGTATATACTTAAATATAGACTTGAAATATAAGTATATATATATTGAATTTTAAGCTTGATTCTCAGAGCTTTATTTTACGATTTAAGCGAAAGTCAGCCGTTTTGGACTTGGGATTTGTTTGATTTTATGTTGAAAACCGTGGATGATAAAAAAATTGCTATGACAAAACAATACAAATTTTTATTGGCTGAGATGGTTCTTAAAACATGTAGTAACAATCTAAGATAAAGAAATCGAATTTGAAGTGCGCCAAATTTAGCTGTTTTGGACATTGGAATTTGTTCGATTTTATGTTGAAAACCGTGGATGACTAAAAATAGTTATGATAAAAAAATATTTTTTTATTGCCTGAGATGGTTCTTAAGACATTTCGTAACAATCTAAGACAAATAAATCATATTTAAAGTGCGTCAATGTCAGCCGTTTCGGACTTTAAAATTTGATCGATTTAGCGTTGAAAACCGTGGATGACAAAAAAATACAAAAAATAGTTATAATAAAAAATAAAGTTTTTTATTCGGTAAGATGGTTCTTAAAACATCTAGTAACAATCTAAGACAAAGAAATCGAATTTAAATTGCGCTAAAGTTAGCTGATTTTAACTTTGAAATTTGCTCGATTTTATATTGAAATTCGTGGATGACATAAATAAAATTTAAAAATTGTAATGAAAATAATAATAGTGTTATTCAAAATAAGTTTTAGGACTTCTACTAATAGGCTAATGCAAATAAATGAAAAACCGTGGATAAAACACGTATTGCCTGTCGCAGCTACTATGGCGGAAGCGCCGGGTCGAAAAAAGCCTGGGTAACTTCATTTCGTTGTAAAAAAAGGTGATGTATTCTGGCACCATAGTACTTTCTATTTAATTAGTTATATTGATTATATTTTCCAAAATTTTGGAAAAACTTTTATAATATTTATAACTTTCATTTTAAATGTTTTTTTTTTTTTCAATTAAATAAATATTAATGGAAAACTGGAAAAAACTGCTCAGAGTACAGCAAGTTTTTCAGCTTTTGGCAAATAACAAAGAATCATAATTATTTCTGTTTCATGTCAAAAGACTTTTCGCTCTAAGGTGCACACACAGAGAAAGACATATAAACATTTTTGGGAAATGGTAACAATGTAGTGACGTGACATCAAAATAAATGATAAATTAAAGACGACGCAAGCGCCACCTTTTGCCTAATTTCAAGTGGCATTGTCAACGATTTGGGTCTACAAAGTAGACGATCGAGAATCATTGTTTCGTCCTCTAAAGGAAGGCGAACTTGTCCTGTTTAAGCAAACAAGGAAAACGAAATTCACATTTAATGAATCGTTCAGCCACCATTCATCTAGCCACTTGAAATTAGGCAAAAGGTGGCGCTTGCGTCGTCTTTAATTTATTATGAATAATATCGGAAATTGTGTTGGGGTTATACCAACACAATTTCCGTTCAGTCGCCTTCATCAAGGCATTGCACATGGAGCACACTAGTCTAATGAGGTTCGAAAAACCGAAATGGCCTTCACTAGTTATCCATACGCTAGATGAATGGTGGCTGAACGTTTCATTAAATGTCAAAATAAATGTATTAGTTGTTATTAACGATTTAATTTTCTTCGCGATCGCAGTACTTTCCTCATATATTTACAATGGGAAAATAATAAAAAAGATAAGCATGATTAAGTCAAAGGTCAACTTCCTTGAGGAAATGACGCAAGTATTAAATACACGGTTAAAATCAACAAAAAATTCTTGTGTCTGTCGAGAATAGTTAAAATTCATATACAGCTATCTATGAAAAATGTGAAGATTATTAAACTCTCTCAAATCTCTCTCTCTCTCTCATTGATTCAATAAATCGAATATAACAATCAAATTATTTAAAAAATATGTGAAAACAGAACTTTTTATTTTTTCAAAACAGTTAAATAACTAATAACACAGCAATAAATAGTCAATTTCAAAAACCCTCCCCACAAAATGATTATATGCCCATCATAATATTACTGGTCAAAGTAGTAATATTATGAGGGGCATATAATCATTTTGTGAGGAGGGTTTTTGAAATTGACTATTTATTGCTGTGATATCATTATTTTTGTAGGGAGGGTTTTTAATATTTGATTTTGACTTTTTTTGATTATTGAAGTTTTCACTGCCCATTATTTTTATTAATTCTTTTCAAAATTATTTTTCTATTTAATTATTTATTTTAAATAATTGTAAATAGAAAAGAGTATATTCATTTGGTTACGTAAGTCAAAATGTCACGCTACTAAATGTGGAAATAATTTATTAATTATTTTCAAATCATTTTTATGCAATTTATTAAATAATTGTGATCAAATGAAAAAATATTTTGGTATTATTATAAAAAAATATTTTTATAACATAGAAAAACAGTGAATCGTCATAAGCCAAATACTATTATGTTTGAGCCTGCTTTATTCGTTGTGGATTATTCAACAAATGAAGCAGGCCCAAACATAACGTCTACGTTGTGAATACACGAGAGACCAAAATATCGTAGGCCTAACTTCTATTAAAAATATAGTTAGGTTATTTTCAATAAAAAATATACCTACGTCATACAGATATGTTTTAAAGAACGCATTCAGAAAATGTCTAATCTAAATTAATGAAAACTGTAAGAAGTGAAATATATTTTAATGTTCCAACGTACACAACTTCTCATTTTTAATAATAATGCCTTTATTTATCACAGAGAAAAAAATCTTGTGAGTGTAGGCGAAGTTCAGTCAGCTTAACCTGTTATTGATCTTCCACTTAACCTACGAAAAATGAAACATAAATATAACTGCAACATATAAGATGAGGTACAAACATATTTTAACGTCAATAATCTCGAATTGATTTTGCATATTCAAAGCTTTTTACGTAGAAACATAGATTGCATATGACATCTGAAGCTGTTAAATTTTAATTGTTTTAGGTAATAGGGAACTTTATTGTATAATTTATAGAAATTGTAAGAAAAACATTTGGAATAAATGAGTTCCCGGAACCTAATATTGACATTATGAATATCAGTCGTAAACACAATTCTACGGTATAGATAATACCCTCTTATCTATTCCGGGGACTCATTTATTCCAGATGTTGTTCTTACAACTTCTATGCGGAAATAAAAAAGGTGTATAATTTCCGAGATTTGCTTTTCAAGATAAAAAAAGGAGCGCGTTTGGATGTATACTCACAAACAAACGTTGATTACTGTAGTGACCATACTTTAAGACAGCTATGAAAAAACTTGTAAACTTTTTTTTCAGACAAATTTTTCAAGGATCTAAGGTGTATGAGAAAATTATAAAAATGGTTTTGATGGAAATATTCTAAGAGAAAAACTTAAAATAAAAATGACAAATAATAATTTCACTGTTACTACCATTGACACGCAAAACAGTCGCGTAGCTCGAACGTCCGGCGGCGTTCTCGGCATGACATATCAGCTCGCCGGAATGCTGGGCGTCAATAGAGTCTATACTCAGGTAACTAGCGCGCTTCCCGAAAGCGTTGATCGAAATGCCGAAATTATCTTGTTCATTTTCGCTAATTCTCTTCCCGTTCAGCGTCCAGAAAATCTCGATGGGAAAGTCGCCTTTGTTAACGGTGCACGTAACGGAGACCATATCGCCGGTGTTGAACTTTTCCTCACCGAAGTCAAATGGGAGGATTTGCGGTGGCACTGTCGAATCGATGAAAAAGGAGTAGATTAAGAGAGACAGAAATGTCAATTTTCGTAACAACCATAATAGATTTATAGTGACAGAAATTTTAACAATGAAAATACCCATTCAAAATACCAAACAAATGTTAAACAATAATATTAAAACACTTAACTTTGTTTTACCACTTTCATTAAAAAGTTTATTAATAAAAGTGGTAAAACAAAGTTAAGTGTTTTAATATTATTTTATCAAAATGTACCACAAAGTTAACGCCAACCAAATCAAAAATGTTAAACATAATAAATGAAACGCAAGCGCCACCTTTCGCCTAATTTCATGTGGCATCGTCAACGATTCGAGTCTACAAGGGAGATAACTGTCACAAAATGTTAAAATTATCTCGTAATGGTTACCATGGCAACGTCGATAATAATATGTATTGTTTTTATTAATCTCTATTAATTTTAAAATTTCGTTTCCTTATTATTTTAATGGTCGAAATTAGTCAATCAATTAATTTCCATAAAATTATATTTTCATTCAAATAAAAATCGCATCATCCCTGATAAATATATTGTTGGAAGAAATTAAAGATAAGAATTAATTCAAAAGTCTATAAAGTCGAAATCAATTAGTCATTCTATTACTATAAATTATAATTTCTAATTGCAAGTAGAAATTTAATAAACTAAATCAACAAGTCAAGTTTTAATAGAAAAATTATTATTATTATATTATTCATTACAATTAAATTAAACAAGGAAAATTTTTAACAATTATCAATAAAATGGAAAAAGGCATTGATAGAATTTTATTGATTAGTGCCAGAAAATTTCCTTATTTACTTTCATTGTAATTTAAATAACTACAAATGCGTGAATCATCTTTGTTTTATTTCATTTTAATAATTATGCTCATGGTCACAAATACTTCAATTAAATGAAGGGAATGTCATTGATTGCATTTTTATTAATTATTTATTTTTTGCATTAAAATTATGCATTTTGATCTTTTTTGCTTCTTTCTCGTTGTATATTTATTTATATTAATATATGTTTTACAATAATATAGAAATTCAATGTTTTCATTCTGGGCTATCGATATTAGGGATTACCCTCATTATTATTTTTATTTAATTTAAGCAAAGTAATGATAATGAAGCGATTTCATGAATTTATTCGTTTCACTAGATGATAAAACAATAAATTTAATTTCCAATAGATTAATACATTTTAGAGATAAATATACTAATACTAAAAACATATAATCGTAAAGCATACAAAATCGCATCAAATTTAAATAACCAAAGATTATTTTCTTATCCATGAAAGGTAGAGGAATTGCATTTAAAGGAAAATAAAAAATAAAATTAATCTGAACTGGCTTCAACTTCAGTCCCAGTACCGTTGATTTGCAAGCTCGTCGAAAATTCGTCGGTGCCGGCTTTGTTTTTGGCGTGACAAGCGTAATTCCCGGCGTGGACAGCATCCACGGAATCGACGCTCAGATAACTACCCCTCTTGCCCACCAGACTCACGACGATTCCGTTGAAATCACCCAGCGGTTTGCCGTTCAGAGTCCAGCTGATTGTCAGCGGGAGATCGCCCTTGTTGACGTTACAGGTGGTCGAAATGACGTCGCCAGCGTTAATTGGATCGTCGCCGAAGTCAAACGGAACGATTTGCGGCGCGACTGAATAATAATGATTTATATAACTCGATAAAGGATGGGAATTATGTCGATATTTTGATACAAAAACATAAATACGCTGCTATGGTAATAACTGTAATAATAACTGAAATATCATTTTTGATGTCAACGTAGGCATTTGTCATTCGTTCCATTTAAAGACGAGGACACACGAATTGAATGATCGCTCTTGATTATCGAGCAGGTCATAGACGGTTGAAAGGAAGAATTTGAGGACAATATCACCTTCATAGAATAACAAAAATTGTAATACAAAAAATTGACGATAATTTCATTCCTGTCGAAAACTGAAGCATTTAAATTTTCTACATGTTTTCATCAAGTTATAAAATATAATATTTATCAAACGCTACCAAAACTTCTAATAGAAAAATTCATATTATTTCCATGAATTTTTTTCGATCTGCCCTTTTGACGACGTGTGATAATTTTTATATTTTATATTTATTCGTTCCTCGACACCCAATACGGGTAAAAGAGGATAAGATTAAGAAAGAAAGAATATTTATTCGTTCACATCAATTTTCAGAAATTGTTAAAAATCCTTTATTATGTCATTTACCAAAGTATTTACTATGACTACTGTGTTGGTTATTGTAACACAAAAAATAAATCAATAACAATCAAAATAGCAATATCATCAGCTTTGTATTATAAAAATAAGAATCAAGATTGTTAAGTAAATTCTTCCACCAGAGTCCTTGAACACCATCGACATCGCAATCAGTAATGGATATGCCACAGCTACGGTGGCTGTAACAACTGAACTACTATCCACCACCTGAATTACCATAGCAACAAAAATAACAATAATAACACCTATCACCGCGATGTTCCACTATCACCATGGTTTCTTTGAGCTATGCGATATCGATCAGTTGGTTGTAACAAGTAAAAATTAAGTGAATAAACAACGTTATTTTGGAGGGGCAAATTGATGTATTCTAGAAAGAAGTGTTTCCTAAGGAGTGTTAACATGGAAATGTATCAAAATTCTACAAAAAATATGAAAAAGAAAATAACAAATGTCAAAAACATAATACAATTAATAAAAACAGGAAATATGAAAAAACTGATAAAAATTGAAAATATTTTAAAACAAATAATTAAAATCAGAATAATTATAGAAAGTAAAATTATATCTAGCGAGAGAATTGTCAAAAAGCAACGACAAATGTCAACAACGTAAAAATAAATCCTAGTAGAATAAGAAATATCAAGGATGGCAAGCGTATTAAACTTTCATATAAATATCATTGAAATAACTATAAAAAACAATTTAAACATAAATCGAATAACTAGCTATTCCGAATAACGAATAACTATATAAATCCTGGTTTTCTATTAATAACTATTATATTTTTATATTTACAAAAATATATTTTATATTTACAATTTTTAATAATTTTCGGTCTTATGGTTAGTTTTTGAACCCGTGATACCATTTTTTGTGGATTTCGTCTATTTTATTTTCGAGACATTTTTCTATTATCAATCGCTGGACATTTACAATAGAATACTGCTTCTTCTACTTGGTCTAGTCACTAGGAGCGGATGCACCACAATACCGATGAGAAAAAAAATCAAAAAATTATTTACAAAATAGTGTTAACCCTTTAATAATCAAACGCCTTAGATACTCTAATCACTTAAAAAAATTAAAACATTTATTTACTGTAAATTATTGCAGTAAAAATTCAATGAAATTTGTATAATTTTCAAAGTGTCAAAAGTCATTGTTGAGCGCTGTCGATTTTTGATTTTATTGGCCATAAATGTTTATTAGAGCTTTGTTTATAATATAAAACAATAAAAACATGCCACATATGTCTTGTTTTTGTTTAAACATTTTTTTATGAGACTCTCATATCGAAAATTCGAAATTTTCAAAGTGTCATAAGTCATTGTTGGGCGCTGTCGATTTTTGATTTTATTGGCCATTAATGCTTATTACGGTTTTGTTTATAGTATAAAGCAATAAAAAAATGCCATATATGTCTTGTTTTTGTTTAAACAATTTTTTATCAGGCACTCAAATAGAAAGATGCAAATTTTGAAAGTGTCAAAAGTCATTGTTGGGCGCTGTCGATTTTTGATTTTATTGGCCATAAATGTTTATTAGGGCTTTTTTTATAATATCAAACAATAAAAAATGCTTTATATGTCTTGTTTTTGATTTTATGGGCCATAACTGTTTATTAAGATTTTGTTTGTAATATTCAATAATAACAATATGCCACATGTATCTTGTTATTGTTTAAACAGTTTCTTGATCATATCATAGCATAATTAAAAAAAACAATTTTATTAAGCATATATGTTTAAGAACATTTTATTTATACAATTAAACAATACAAAATGCCACATAAGTGTCATTTTTGGTTAAACAATTTTATAAGTGACCCTTAGCGAATAATGAAACCTTAGGGGACGTTTTCAGCATTAATTAGAAATATCAATTATTTTCAAGAATTATTTTAATAATTTGGTTATAAAGAATATTTTTCGAATAAAGCCATTCGTGGATAACAGTTTTTTGAAAATATATTTTTTTATAAGTTAAAATTTTTGAAATTAATTTTCCATTAATACTAACTCGCCACTTAAGTGGAATATTCAGAATTGTTTAACCTAAAATGGTACAATGGACAATGGAACAAAATGTTACGGAAAACTAACACTGATTTATATTAATTACAAGTCTAACTAAAAAATGTCCAAACAAAATAAAACATATGTGGCATATTTTTATTCTTTAGTATTACAAACAAAGCCTTAATAAATATTTATAGCCAATTAAATTAAAAATCGACAGCACCCAACGATGACTTTTGAAACTTTGAAAATTTCGAATTTTCGATATGAGCGTCCGACTAAAAAATTGTTTAAACAAAAACAAGAGATATGTGGCATTTTTTGTTGTTTGATATTATAAACAAAGCCCTAATAAACATTTATGGCCAATAAAATCAAAAATCGACAGCGCCCAACAATGACTTTTGACACTTTGAAAATTTTACAAATTTCATTGAATTCTTACTGCAATAATTTACTGAAAATAAATGTTTTTAAGTTTTTTAAGTTATTAGAGTATCTAAGGTATTTGATTATTAATGGGTTAACACTCTTTTGTAAATAATTATTTTAATGAATATCAAAATTTTATGTTTAGTCAGATGGTGGAGGCGCCGGATTCGTGGCCAACTTCTCGTCGGTCACCACAATGGATCTAAAAAACCATAATTCTTAACACTGCTTCATTGTTCATAATAAATGTTAGCATTTATTCTTTGACTACTCCTTTTTTATTACCACCAAATTTACGGTATTTTTTCTGCGAACAGTGTTTCAACAGGAACGAATTTTTATCACTGTATTTTTAAAACATTGGCAATTGATGTGACTTATAAATCATAACTTGTAAGATAAATTTAGAACTTTGTCAAAATATATATACAAGAATGAGTAGATTGTGAGGTATTCTGTAAAAAAGGAAGTATTTATTATTTAATCAGTGATTATTAAACAAAATGAGTTTAATAAACTTATTTGTTATATTATTGTCACAATTTTCTTCTAATATCGATAGACTACAACATAAAAACAATCTTGCTCTAACTTAAAACAGAGAGCTTGTACTATTACACATACTAAATTCATGAAATATAAAATTTGAAAGTTCACATTAAAAAACAGACCTTGGGTTTCATCATTAAAAAAAAATTGACAGTTACATCAATTCTCGTAGTTTACATTTAATGAAACGTTCAGCCACCATTCATCTAGCGTATGGATAACTAGTGATGGCCATTTCGGTTTTTCGAACCTCATCAGACTAGTGTGTTCCATGTGCAATGCCTTGATGAAGGCGACTGAACGAAAATTGTGTTGGGGTTATATACCCGATATTAATCATAATAAATTAAAGACGACGCAGGCGCCACCTTTTGCCACTTGAAATTAGGCAAAAGGTGGCGCCCGTAGTTTACTTAAACGAGCGAAATAAATTAAAATGGGCTTATAATGATTATTTCTATTTTCAGTTGTGCTCATGGTAAAAATCGGTATGGTTAAAGGTTAATCAAATAGAATGGTGTGGAAAATAAATCATTCCAGGTGTCATTAATAATAAAATACCATTGACGTAAATTCTCGTCGAATAAACATCACTTCCAGCGGGATTTTCGGCTCTACAAGTGAACTCGCCGCTGTGGAAATAATCAATGGAATCTATACTTAAATAGCTGCCCTTCCGTCCGATCTTGTTGACGACGATTCCGTCGATCCTGTCGACGGAGACGCCGTTGATGAGCCACCCTATAGACACAGGTAGGTCGCCCCTGTTGACCGTGCAGGTCAGCGTGACGGTGTCACCGGCGTTGATTTGCTCTTCGCCGAAATCAAATGGCACTATTTGTGGCCCGACTGCAAAATCACCATTCGTTTTTGTGCATTTATAGTCAATGATTGAGGAATCCATCAAACAACAAATAAATGCGAGTAGAACAAGAAATATCAAAAATGTAAAGCGTAAATGTCATTGATGAATCACAAGTGACGAATATTCAACTGTCATAAAAATGTCACTGAAATAATTATAAAAAAACAATTTAAATATAAATCGAATAGTTTTAATAAAAACGCTGATTCACTTTGTTTGTATAACTTTCATTTTATTTTAGTGACTATAATTTCAACAATTTTCACTTGTCATTATCAAACTAAAATAATAAATCGAATAGCTAGCTATTCCAAATAACAGATAACTATTTAAATCCTGTTTTTCTATTATAACTATTTCATTTTGATTGTTAAATATATTTGAAATAAAACTTATTAGTTGCAAATTAAATTCTCCTCAAGTTTCATTTGAAACATTTTTCTTTTATAAATAGAAAAGAGTATTTATTCACTTGTTCACAGTTATTTAAACAAATTAAATAAAAATGATTTGGAAATAATTAATAAATTATTTCCACATTTAGCTCTTTGACATTTTGTCTTACGTTACATAAGTACATTATGTAATTCAATGTCCGGAGGGGTATTTACCCGAGAAGTAGTTGTTTTAATTTGCATAACGTAACGCGTAACGTAAGTAAAAATATCACAGAGCTAAATGTGGAAGTAATGTATTAATTATTTTCAAATTATTTTTGTTTAATTTATTTTTTCTTTTCCAAATATAAAACCAAATGATATATAGGTGGGCACTACTTGTGGCCCGACTGCAACATCACCATTAGTTTTTGTGTGGTTTTTATAGTCAGTGATTGAGGAATCCATCAAACCTTCTGTGCAGTTGTTACCACCGGAGAACGATTCATAAGAACATTTCAAAATAAACAATTTACATACAATTCAAACACAATTATGGTTTTGAAAAAACAAATTAACAGAAACATTCATTTAGAACAGATAAACTACGAGGTTCTCAGCGATAGAAAGTATTCTAATTAGATGTAAACTTGTTAATTGTTAAGGCTTCCACTTGGTTGTACATGGTTTATTATAACTCAATAAAACACTTTTAACTTTGTTTGCACAACTATTTTTTATTATTTAGTGACTATAGTTTCGACAACATTAGCGGGTCAACATTAGTTTGATAATGACACGCTAATGTTGTCGAAACTATAGTCACTAAATAATAAAAAATAGTTGTGCAAACATGGTTAAAAGTGTTTTATTGAGTTATAGATGTAAACTGTTCGTTTTGAAATTTTCCGCAATTCCGGGGTCGGGAAAATGTAAATTTTAACACCTTCTCCAGTTATTGTAACAATTATAGGTGATTTTCGCTGAACCAATAAAAATCTTACGTAAATGGTTGGGGGTTACCATGGAATCGAAAACAATAACAACGACGACGGAAATGCGCCACTAAATGTCGTCAATTCAGATAATGGAAGTCATAATCACGGTGCTATAGCAAATAACGTCAGCTTTACAGATTTTACTTGTTGCTTTTTTTATTTAGGATTATTATTTTGGCACACTTAGAAAAATGGTTGGGATGAGAAGCATAAGACGAAAAAATAAGAATTTCAGTGAGATGTATTGAGATTTTGACAGTCATACCGACAATTAATACAAACAAGAAAGTATGTACTATAAGAGAAATTAAGAACAATAAATTGAATATTGAAATTTGATTCGTATACATAATTAATGTGCTGTGTGCACATCAAAGTAATTTTCTCGGGGATGAATTAATCTCAATCAGGGACTAATCTCCCATAACCTGTAGACAAGAATGCTACAGAGAGCAAAATTGGAGTAACGCACTTCCTCGATATTTATTTATTTATTTATTTAGGGGAAAACCCCTTTTTACAAAAACAGTTTACAAAAGTATTTTACTTATTACCTTAAATTCTAAATTAACTCTAATATTATATTACACAAGAAGTACATGTTTCTTTAAAACGCGCTTAAATGTATATTTACACGAATCAAATAAATTAAACCACTCGTACTGATTTAATTTATTAGCCGATCTTAATATACGACTAACAGGGCTGTTATAAGAATGGTTGGTCTTATGTGTTTGGACATAAAATATATTAACATTTCTGAGTGATCGAGAGTAATTACATACATTAAATTTAATGTCAGATAACAAAGCTGGATATTAAAAAAATATATATATTATCATAATTATGCACTAATTTTGTCCCAAACAACATAATTTGTACTTTAAAATAAATATTTTTTTATTTCAAGCTCGTCCTTTCAATGATCAATTTCAATGAAAAATACACTGGAAGGTCGTATTGTCGATATGCCACATATCTCTTGTTTTTGTTTAAACAATTTTTTAGTAGGACGCTCATATCGAAAATTCGAAATTTTCAAAAGTCATCGTTGGGTGCTGTCGATTTTCAATTATATTATCATAATTATGCACTAATTTTGTCCCAAACAACATAATTTGTACTTTAAAATAAATATTTTTTTATTTCAAGCTCGTCCTTTCAATGATCAATTTCAATGAAAAATACACTGGAAGGTCGTATTTTTCATTGAAATTGGCCGATATTTAGAGGTCGCACAAGAAGACAATGTGTTTGAAAAAACTGATAAACCTTATATATTTTTGTGATTGGTGTATTAACAGGACTTGTAGTCAGCATATCCGTTTCCCGTAAACTTGTTTAACGTACCAAAGGAGTGTACAAGAAGTACATACTAGTTTTATACTGGTAGTGAAAAAACCGATATGAAGTTACCCACGGATTTCCAGCCACGGATTTGTCCGTCTCCTCCACCATGGCGAAGGCGCCGGGTAAATTATTTATTTTAAAAGTGATTCACAGCTTATAAACGACATTAACCCACTTATACAAGAACTGTGTTAAGATATATCCAATTTAATTTAAAATAATTTTTACTTTCAATTATTAGTCTCGAATAAAGACTTAGACTTATCAGATTCAAGGTCCAAAACGAAGGTGTTTGTCACAATTCAGGAACTTGTTTTTACTCTTGGATTGTTGCTAAAGATCGAAATAATCATTTAAAACAATAAAATCATAGGGAATAGTTCCTGAATTGGGACAAACACCTTCGTTTTGGACTTGGAAAAGTTTGCCTCTCTATACGAAATCGGTGGCTCAACTTTAAAAATAAAAAATAAATTTACGAAATACACACCCCTGATTTTATTGTTTAAAATGTGTTGCGACTACCTGATGTTCAGCCGTATCCCAACCCTCATTAATATTAGTTTGCGCATTTGCAATGGTGTGGGAACGGTCGGGCGGATTGCGGCGAAACGGGAAAGATCGTGGGAAGCGTGGCCGGCCGTATTGAGCCACACCACGCATGCGCTTAAAATATACAAACGGAGATTCGAGTAACACCCGTGGGAAAAAGGGTGATACGACGTAAAAGGCGAGGCAGGCGGGAACGATACCACCTCCGCGCTTTTTTTCACCCGCAGTCGGACGCTCGAACCACAGTATAGTTCTATACAGTAATCGCACTCCTGAAAATAACGCAAAATGGAGCGACTTCGCGCAGCTGAACGGCGCAGCTCTCAAACCCGATCATATGGCCACCCAAATATAACCTGTAAACGGATGTTGAATTTAAATCATTAAAAACTGTGTTTATACGACCATCTAAGTAATTTTCGAACATTAAGATGAAATATTGTGTGCCGTTTTGTAAATGTGTTTATTCGAAAGCTTTTAATATCTGCATTTATACAATTCCAAATGATCACCGCTAAGTTAAATTATTAATTATTATGAAGTATTTGGAGCAATTCCTTATGTGAAATATTAAATTTAATATACAATGCATTTATATCATCACAATCTGTGAGAGTTTTATAACTGATATGTATACATAAATTGTGAGGTTAATAACATACACAAATTATAATATTTTTAACTTATTAACAAAGTATTAATTTTTAAAATGTTACCCATTATAATTCCACATTTCATTCGATTCGTTTTTAAATACCTTTCATATTGTAATGATTGTATAATTTAAATTTTCAAGTATATATTAGCCCAAATTTATATAAATATTTCTCGGCACATTAAATTATGAATTTATTATTTCATATACGTCGAGTTTATGAGATATTATATGTATCAAAGTGTTAATATTCTAAATCAATTCATTTATAATAACAATAAATTGCATAAGTTTACTATTAAATTTAATTGATAGAAAGATAAATTTAATGAGTATTAATTAATATTAAACTTCATATAAAAACATTAACACTTTACAACATTTTTAATTTTGCTAATTGTACATTTCGAGTACTATGCATTCATTATCAATGTTGATATTTATATAAATCAATTTTAACTATTACAAAAACACTAAATAAAAATGGGACAAAATTTTAAAAATAATAATCGCTAAATATGTTTTCATTTTGTTTATAAATAAAACATTGCTTTTTTATATCATTAATCTATTTTTTATTATCATTTTAATATACTAGTACACACATTTTTTTATTATAAATTTCGTCTCATTTATACAAAAATAAATGAAATAGATGTATTGGATATTTTTGTAATTTTTCAAATATTGTGTTTTAAAAATGTTGTATTGTGGATTTTAAACTAATTATCATTATTACATGTAGCAATGATAATCATTAGTAAATTAACACGATTTAATTGTTATTATTAGTATTTATAATATAAAATCAAAGGTTATTAAGTTGGACCGCCTATGGAAATGACGCCGCCACTGGATGCGCCGTTCAGATGCGTGACACTAAGTGAGACTACTGCTTAGAACTATACTGTGGCTCGAACATACACACGACGTCCTCCACGCACAAAGGAGACGAACTCGAGACTTTGAAGAGTCAACATCGGCGACGATAAATTCAATAATGTACAAATTTTGTATTTGTTTTGTAATCATTAATATAAATCTTTACGTTAATTATTTTGAATATTATTCAATGGTCCTTCGAAAGGTAAATAAGAAGTAACAAAATGATTATTTAGATTTTTAGCAACAATCCAAGAATAAAAACGAGTTCCTTAATTGTGACAAACACCTTCGTTTTGGACTTAGAAAAGTTCGTCTCTCTATAGGAAATCCGTGGGTGAGCTTTAAAAATTTATAAAAAAAGTTAAAAAATACATACCCCTGATTTTATTGTTTTAAATGATTATTTAGACCTTTAGCAACAATCTAAGAACAAAAACAAGTTCCTGAATTGTTACAAACACCTACGTTTTGGACTTTGAATCTGATTAGTCTAAGTCTTTATGTGAATCACTTTTAAAATAAATAATTTATTTGCCCGGCTCCTCCACCGTGGCGGAGGCGCCGGGCAAATCCGTGGCTGGAAATCCGAAACATCGGTAGTGAAAAAATTGCAGTTAGCAAATGCAGGACGTATTTTTTTTGTACAGTGTAAAGTTATTGAAATTGTTTTTTGTAATTGTAAAGTTATTTAAAGTATATATTTTTATTAAGTTTTAACAATAGCCTCAAACGTCCAAAATAATAGATTTTTAATAAGTGTGACAAATGTGAGAAACAATCTTACTCATTCACAAATAAGAAGAAACGCGAGTCACAATAAGTTTCTATCAAAATTAATTTCCATCTATCGTCTTTTGCTCAAATATACTAAAGTTGGTTTGTTTACTGTAGAGTTTCATTGCTTTTTCAATACACACACTGTTGTTAATTGATAAATAATTATTAACGCTGCGAATAATAATATACAAATGGCGCATAGTGAAATTTTAGTCCCACTTTCATACTTGAGTAACATATATTTTCGAATTAAATAATAAGAACCGTGTTTCGACGAGTTGTAATTTTCAAGGAATTAATTAAATTAAAAGTACAATCACGCCGATATAAAAATTGAGAAGATAGATAATGACATGAATGACAAGTAGTGTCAGGTCATACCGGCGGGCGCAATGGGGGAGCTCCATTTTTTTTAATGTTGTTAAGAATAGTTTTTCCTTGTTTAATAGCTCTATTTATTCCTAGACCGTCCCTTAGATTTAAATCTTGACCATTGTTACCTGTGTTCACGTGATTATTATCGAAAAAAAAATATTATTTTCTATGCAGTGCTACTCCTGTAGAATTAGTTTTATTATTTTCTATCGCTTCTTTTAACATCTTATTGAAATTTCTTCCTGTTTGTCCAATATAAAAACAATTTTTTTTAATCTTTACTTCGGGAAGGTCATACATTATGAAAATATGGAAAAAATAAAAAAATAATAAGGTATAAACTAAATTAAAAAATATATTAGTTAATAAAACAGAACAACAAATCCTGGTAGAAACTGTTGGTCATTTGCTTCTTAGTTACCGTTGACATGTAAATTTGCAGAATACTCAGCACGGCCCGCTTTGTTTTGAGCAACGCAAGTGTATTCCCCAATGTGGTAATCCTGAGCCGAGTCTATGCTTAAAGCGCTGATTTTCTTATTAACCATGCTGATCGACACCCCTCGAGTATTTTCCGCCGGCATTTTATTGTGCAGCCAAGTAATCTTCATAGGTAGATCACCTTTACTGATCGAGCACATTAGAGACGTCAAATCGCCGGTGTTGATTGGCTCATCGCCGAAATCAAAAGGCAAAATTTGAGGAACGACTAGAAACGAAGACAATAAATTAACACTAAGCTCTGCTAATCAAATTAACCTCATCATGGCAACAATCAATGAATTTTTGAAACATAGATAAATTAAATAGCCGTCGAAATGTCTCAATCAGCAGCGAGCAGTGCTGTAACCACAATAACGAATGACGGCTTTCAATACCGTAATGATATAACCTAAGTAAGTACGACAACGACGCGGGACGTCAGTAGTTTATTCGGTTGCTTGATAAAACAAGCAGAAATGTTTACTCTACAAAAAATGTATTTACATGTTTTAGGCAATTAAATACAATTATTGGACAGACCGGGATAATTTAAACATTGTATATTGGACAACACATAACAATTAAATGTAAATTGGACAGAACGAGACAATTTAAAATTTTGTATATTGGACATTAACTAATAATTTAAAATTTGTATACTGAGCATTGACAACCAATTTAAAATTAAAATGCGAAAGTAACGTTTGATTGGAAATGAATACATTTACAAGTAATCCAATAGATATTAAGAAGTTGTTAAATCCGAATGGATAGCTTCTAAGTACTCATCCCAGCTATAGAATGCCATTTTTAAGAGATACTGTTTTATTTTGGTCTTAAATAACAATAAAGGCATTTGGCAAGTAGATGTAGGGAGTACATCACGTTGTATAACTTTTTTAAATTAAATTTTACTGATTTTTTTTCTTCATTTGTTTAGTTGATCGTATTTATTCAATTTATTTGAATTGAAATTGAAAAAAAAAGATTATTAAAAAAATCTTTATCAGCATTAACGAAACTCAATTCAATATATAGAATCGGGGCTATTCCGTACAGAAAATGTTAAGTTAAGTAATACACGCCATTTATTAACTTCACAATCTATGTATATCTATTATTAAAGTTACTTAGACTGTGATAATAAAAAAACGTACATGTTAAACTTAACATTTTCTTTAGAGAATAACCCCGAATTTAATATTTTCTATTCTTCTAAGACCCTAATCTCGTCAAATCTTTACCCCAGCTCCATCCTCTCTCATCCATTCTGTTACTCTCCTGTTTTCCCCCAGACATTCCTCAGACACTCCTCTCCCAAATGACTCCACATATCCCTGTTAATTTTTATTAATTTTAGCAAAATTTTATACAAAAGTCCATTACTTCCTCTTATTTATATAATTTAATTTTAAAACTAAAACATATTTTATATACATTTTATGGATTTTTGCACACGAACTTGTGGGAAGTTCCAGGAATGATTATTTTATTCCTTCCCGCAACTTGTGGGTAACATAATGAGTTTCAGGACAGGTGAAAATAAATCATAAAGAAAATTATTAAATGTGCCAAAATACACACATAAAACAAAACAGCAACAGTTTTTCTCTTAGTTTACCATTAACGCGCAAGTAGGAGGAAAGTCTGGAAATTCCGGCACGATTTTTCGCGATGCAAGAATATTCCCCGACATGATTCGCCTGTACGGAATCGATGCTCAGAGTGCTGATTTTCTTGTTCACTTTACTGACGCTGATGCCGTCGTATTCGCTGACACTCTGGTTATTATGCAACCAGCTGATGTCGATCGGAAGATCGCCTTTGCTGATCGAGCAAGTCAAAGATGTCGATTCGCCGGAATTTATCGATTCCTCGCCGAAATCAAAAGGTAAAATTTGCGGCGTGACTAGAAATTAAAAAAAAAATAATCTGACATCTAAGCTCTGTTAGTGATAAATATTCTTTGCCATGGTAACTGTTCTGTGGACTGTTCACCAATGTAACCCCTATTAAATTCAAATCATGAATTCGTTCACTCTCTCTCGCGTGTTCTAACGTGAGAAAGTCGTATTAGGCTGTGTTTATAGTCAGGCGTCAAGAGCCTCGAGCCTAAATGCTTTTGAGTGCGCACGCATTCGCCATGTTTATTACTGTTGATGGTTCAACAATCATTACAAAGCGCTTAAATAAAAACACTTAGAATCCTTTCTTCACTACTAATATTACTATATTAGATACTATTATAGTATCAACCATTGATAATGGTCACTTTGTGTTCGAAATGTACATCTGGCAACAAATAAAGTAGTGAAGAAAGGATTCTAAGTGTTTTTATTCAAGTTATTTTCATCTTCACGTAACTCACTCAATCCAAACATTACAAAGCGGTAAAGCGCGTTAAAAATGAGCGCGCCGAAGTCACTCCGCTATTGAAGAGAGAACAACGACAACATCTCAATGACAGCACCAACAGAATACGGATTATACCTCCGAAAAGAAATATAGACGCACTAGAAATGATAAAAAGATGACAATTTTGGATTGATCCGACGATCACCGTCCGTACAGCTTGATACCATCTTGCAAAATAAAATATGGTTGCTCTATCTTCAACAGCGGAGTGACTTTTCGGTGCGCTTATTTTTAACGCGCTTTATAATGATTGTTGAACTATCAACAGTACTAAACATCGCGTATGCGTGAGCATTCGAAAACATCTAGGCTCAATGCTCTTGCCGCCTAAGCATAAACACGGCCTTGGAGTTTTGAGAGGAACCTCCTTCAAGAAGCCAAGATCACATAAAAACGCAGGAATTCCACCAAACCCCCATGAAACGACAATCAAACTATCAAGAATGGAAGTTCTTGTTTTGCCGATTCGTTTTCTCTTATTTGTTCTCTTTAACAAGAGCTCACATATTATAAATCAGTAACAACAATAACGACTGATTATATATAAACGGGATTGAAAAATTGTCGAAATAGCGATTGTTGACCCCACTGATTTGCTTCGGGATTTGTAAATTAATTAAGGAAAGGAAAACTAAAATAAATAAATCATAATTGCAAATTTAAAAAAAAATCATCTGTGTACCGTTGACGTCGAGTTGAACGGAATGTTTAGAAACCCCAGCTTTATTTTCGGCGACGCAAGTGAAAAGCCCCGCATGAACCGCATTGACATTGTCGATTGTCAGAGTCGAAACTTTCTTGCCGACTCTGCTCAAAGAAATACCATCGATGTATTCAACGCTGATATTATTGTGCTTCCAGGAAAACTTAATCGGCAAATCCCCTTTGTGGACGGAACACATGACTGTCGTTGAATCTCCAGAGTTGATCGGCTCCTCGCCAAAGTCGAAAGGTAAAATTTGGGGCGCGTGTCAAAAGGCGAACAAGAAATTTCAAAATGAGAGAAAATTGTTAAATAAAAACAAACATTGAAAACATGTCGAACTTAAAAAGAAGTAATAATAAATATCGAAAGCATCATGGATTGTCAAAACTATACATATAATAATTACCATTAAAAAGTTAGTAGACATTTTTATACAAAAGCTTTAAAAATCATAAAAAGGTTTTAACCGTAAGACATAACACAAAACGGAGATCATTGTTTTCTAATAGATTATCACGCGGCGAAGAAAAATAAAATGCGAGATTCTGATACGATACAAGAAAGGCGAAAATAATTACAACCAATTTTCTTATTTGAACAGTAACAACAAATTATTTCAAATAGAATTCGTGCAAAATTAAATTGTCAACTAATTTCATTCAAAAATGTTCAAAGATATTTGATAATGAAATATGAATCCCTAAAGTTTGATACATTATTCTTATAACAGTCGGAAAATATAAAAAGAGCGACGACAACGACGACATTATTTCATTTGAGGTTATATTTTTGTGACATTTCACTGGCAATTGCCATGGATACAATAAATATATTTAATAAAAGTCGTTTATCTGGTTACCATGGCAACGGATTTCACCTCGTAATAATATTTATTCACAAAAAATAGTGTTATTTTGATTTGTTTCATTAACATTTGTATTTGTTTGTTTTATTTTAGTGCACCGAAAGAAAAAAATGCAATTTTCAAAATGTTTTTACTGACAAAACAAACAAACAAAACATTTGAAAAATGTTCTTCGAATAAATGTTTGCAGAAAAAATAGTCTTTATTTCAATTGTTCACTCTAACAAAAAGAAAATAATAAAAACAACAAAATATTGAAATTTAATTAATTAAATAAATCATTTTTAGATCACAAAAAAATCAATTTGCGTTTAACCTAAACAAATTATTCACATACAGATTGAGTTGATTACACAAAAAAAAAAGAAAATGAAATCCCTGAAAGTTCAGGGGCTTTAACTTAACAGCGAATCGGGGCTATTCCGCACTTGAAATGTTAAATTTACCGTACACGTTATTCTTTATTGTTACAATCTAATCGAGTTATATAATTAAAACGTATACTCAGATTGTGAGGTTTAAATGTAACGATAATCCTCAAAATTTAAGTATACTTATCAAATATAAAACTAGGTTAGAAATTTATAATAGTAAAGTGAAATATTAACTTAATAACCGCGTCTCAATAGCGCGAAACCCCAAGCAGGTCAAAAACGGCCAGCAACCCGTCGCCGCATGGGGTGGCTTTTTGTTAACTCCAATTACCAGCGACCGTGAAGGACTCTTTGAGACATTTTTATTAGCATGTAATTTAGTTCCCGTTGTAAATAACTGTTTCTAAAACCCTTTTGTATATAGTTTGAAGAAATGTAAATAGAAATTCCTACGATAAGGCCTTGTTGCCAATATCCATTTTATTTTCCATTTCATTACCTTCTCCTTATTTAATACGGTCCTCCTACTAAGATTCTAGCCAATAGAAAAAATAAGATGAAAAATCTCGTTGTGAGTAACTGCTTTATAAACTTGTAAATATGTATATTTTTCGAATTCGATCTCTGAAAGTAAATGTAAAAACATCAAAACGTACGTCGTATTTTATTTTTACTTGTCCAACGAAACTGCAAACCAACATAACCATTTTAAAACTTTTTATCCAGACTTATGTCTTTAAGTTATGTCGGATATTAGTTTAAGGGATAAAACTGATACCCAACTTAATTTAAAAAATATGTAAAATAAAAATACGAAAGCCTACATTATTAAACAAAATCCGAACTTTATATTTGAAATAAGGGATACTTTAAGATGAGCTCATATTTTTTTTATTGTACATTAATTTAAAAGAATATTTAAAAACTCAATCGTAATTTAACAATAAAGCACATCAAGTCAACTCAAAATATAAAAAAGAACAGACTCAAACTTGAGAAATTCAATAATTTACGTAATTTGAAATGCTTCTGTAATTATAAATATTTTGTTTGAAATTATTATTTTTTAAACATTAGTAATAAATAAAAACGAATGATTATCCGTCGAATGAGTTTTCGATAATTCAATCTGTTATCATTTGTTTTGATTCAAAGTCAATGTAGTTGCGTAGCAGAAACATGTTTAGAAATTCGCCGGAAAAGCGCTACGACATTTAATTGTATTTTCAATACATTTATTAATAATGTATTATTAATAAAAACGATATTAATTTTAGTTTGGATTGGAAATAAACAAAGGAAGGATATAACATAAATATTAAAAAAATTACAAACTGCAAACAGAACCCAAGGCGCGTCTTTCAGTTTTTGTGTGTACCGTTAACATCAAGTTGAACCGAATGCTTTGAAACTCCCGCCTTATTCTCTGCGATGCAAGTGTAGAGACCCGCATGGACCGCGTTGACGTTGTCAATTGACAGAGTCGAGAATTTCTTTCCTTTCGTTGATGTTATGCTGTCGGTGTGTTCGATACTTCGATTATTGTGCATCCAAGAAAATTGAATCGGCAAATCCCCTTTATGGACGGAACACATAACAGTGGTGGAGTCTCCAGAGTTGATCGGTTCATCGCCGAAGTCAAAGGGCAAAATTTGTGGAGCGACTGGAATAAGTATCAAAAGGCGAAGAAAAAGAGTCAATACGAGGCAATAAAGAATCCCAATGGGAAATATGAAATGGGGCGAGTTACGTGAAGATGATGATAACTTTAACTAAAAACACTTTTAACTATTCTTCACCTGTCAAGATTAATTAAAGATGATGTAGATGTAAGTAAATTCCAATTGAGATAAAAGCAATTTTACATTAACTCTTGAATTAAATTAAAGATGATGCAGATGTAAATAAAGTTAGAAATAGAATAGAAGGATCGACAACGTTAGTGTAGTTATCGATATTCCGTCGATATGGCAACGATCAACGGTTTGGTGAAAATAATATTGAGTTTTTTGATAAAAAAAATATCAGAAAAAAATGGTACAAGAAATGTCTTCAGTAAAATACCATTTGTTTTCTAAAGTTAGAAAACAGCTATCAGTAGCCTAGTGTCAGTGTTGAATAGTGCAAGACCGTATCGGAGACATAAGTATTATAGATTCGATATATTTTAATACGCTTGGCCCAGCTAGGTTGACATATATTGAGATTTTGAGCGGACACCGGTGTCCTCCTACGCTCAACCTATTAAGAAAAGTATGCTAACAACAACAATTTGTCTGAACAACAGATTCCAGCCATTTTCTTTTATCGTTTGTAGCATTCGTTACGATGACACAAATAGCGATATTGATCACAAATCGATACCATGTTGACCACATGATATAAAATATAAAAACTACCATGACAATAATAAATTCTGGTTTATATGTTTTAATAACTTCCACAATAAGAATGCAGTAATTAGTAAAATAGCTTGAGACATAATTATTATTATTACCATGATAGTCGTTAATAACAACGCTAATATAGAAGAATCTAATCGTTGTTTACCATGACAGTTGAAATGACAACAATTATTTTATTAATATTTATAGTGACAAAATTTATAATCGAGAAAACTCAAAAATAATATAATTGTCGACAAAAATTGTCGGCAACTGTTACATTTTTTTGAAAATTGATAGTTTTTCAAAAAATTTAACAGTGTTTCTTTTTCGTATTTTATGGCTACTTTCAAATTTTATTAAAAAAATTTTGTTCGATTTGATAAGAAAAATACTTTAAATAAAACATGCTGAGGATTCTCCAACATTTTTATGACTGTCAAATTGATCGAGTTAGAGCTCGAGTTAGAACTGGGCTGTGACACATCTTACAAAAGATTCTCCAATGGCGAGACGTGAAATTACTTAATGCTATCTTACTTATTCCAATAGAAATCAAAACAATATACGCTCACGACCCACTGGTAGGGAAATACTGAATAAGAGGATGAAGTTAAAATTAATTATAACCATACTATATAGCTCGTTTGATTTAATATGAAGAAAACATTGTTTGAAATAAATCTTTCCCGGAATTGAACTCCTCACAAGATTTCTTTGGAATGTATTTTGTAACAATTAGAATGGACCGGTTATTCATGAAAGTTGCTAATAATTACCACTACTTATTGTTTCTTTATTTTAACAGCTACAAAACAAAATTTCACATCTGTTAAAATTATCAGATTAATCGGAAGCGTTTAAAATATTTATTACGACTTTGTGGTCCTTTATTTTAAGGTTGACCACAAAATTTCGCGAAAGAGAAAATATTCAATTTTATTATTTGGACAGCTACAAAAAAATGTTAGCAATAAATTTTGTTTGAAGCAAACTTTCATAGCTATAATTAAAATTAAACACCTAATTAATTTTTAGTGTAAAAATTGGAATTGGTTTTAGGTTACAATTTTTCGGTTCAAATGGAAGAGTTGTTTGAAAGTTATTAATGAGTAAGGATTTTGGAGTGGGGTGCAGCTCATATACCGCACACATTCATTCCAAACCTTAGACCTTTGAAAGCTATAAAAATAATGGAAATCAGGTTTCAAAATACAATAAATGCAACACAATTTCTACAAAAATATATAGTTTCAAACCAAAAGTACCGTTGACGTAAAGCACTGATGAAAACATCGCGCTCCCCGCCGCATTCTCGGCAACGCAACTGTATTCTCCAGAATGATAATCTCTGATGTTGTCAATTATCAAAGTCGACACTTTCCTCCCCGCTTTACTGACAACAACGCCCTCGGTAAAATCAACGCTGTTGTTGTTGTGTGTCCACGTGATCCGGATCGGTAAATCGCCTTTGCTGATGGAGCACATAAGAGAGGTGGAATCACCGGAATTTAGGGGCTCGTCACCGAAGTCGAACGGATGGATTTGCGGTGGGACTAGAAGTTTGACATTTTTTGTCATAAATGCGAGGATAATATAAAGAAATGAAAAATCTTTAAATTTCGTCTAAAAATCTATCTGAAATAATATCTAAAGGCTAACAGTAAACATCAAAAACTGATAAGTAATATGAAAATAGATAAAAAAAAAATATCAGAAAATTGACAAAATATCAAAAATCAGGAGAAAAGCTGGAAGTAACAATAGAATGTAAGAATTGTCGTGAAATATTTTAATATTTTAAATTAAAAGAAAAGTCAGATGATGTTAAACTAGACATAAAATATTAAAAAAAAAAATAAATCGATAGATTGACAAAAAAGGTAAATATTAAGATAATTCGAATTATACCACAGAAAAAACATCGAGACTATAATCAAAGTAAGAAAATAGAAAACAAAAAAAAAATATAAAAAATCAACAAACAAATAAAGAGAAATATCGAAAACTGGACAAAAGTGTTAAAAATTGTCAAAATTCATATAAAATGTCAGAGTAGGGGAAAATATAACGTTGCAATAGAATTTCAGAATTTTCGCTGTCAAAATATATCGAAATAACTTTGAAATGTTTAAATATTAAAAAAATGTAAGGTGTCTTGAAATGTCAATATAGTTAAAAATGCTAGAAATGAAATGAACTGACAACAATAAAAATGTACATAATCGTCAAAAAATAATGAGAAATGTCAGAAATTTTCTTAGAAATAGAAATGTCAAAAAATGCCAAGCAATTTCAAAAATTATTAAAACAGTAATGAAAAGTTGAACAATAAATATCAAACTTAAGAGAATATCTCAATGTTGCCGTAAAATACTAGAAGTGTCGTGAAATATTTGAAAACAAAATAGTTCTGAGGCGTGACAATATGAAGCCTAAAAGTGATTTTTATTTTCTTATTTATATAATATCAGTTTAGAAGAGGAAGGTTATTTACAAAATAATTTTAATTCATTAATTTTAGATATATATTAGATTTATTTGCCACTGTTTAACACCTAAAAGTGATTGATTTGACAGAATCTTTAAAATAAGAATAACATCACCAATCGTATTTTTATAGATTCCGTTAAATTAAACATTTAATGGTGTTAGATTTTGTTTTTGAATAGATTAAAACAAGACAGTCGCGTTCTTTAAAGACAAAAATGGGTGTAGTTTGAAGGAAGGAGAAAACAACAACAAAAAACTATTGATAACAACGACATCACGACAACGACGATAGTAGTCATCATTGCCGTGGTATTTTTTTAAGATACCGTTGATTTCTAATTTCGTTTCGTAGGTGGTTTCGGCCGCTGAATTTTCGGCCTTGCACTTGTAAACCCCAGCGTGGCTGTCTCGAGTCGACTCGATGGTCAACTGGCTGGCGCGCCTATTAGTCTTTGTCACGGAAATCCCGTCGACATCCTTGACAGGTCTATCATTTAGTAGCCAAGTGATCGAAATGGGAAAATCGCCTTTCGTGACAGCGCACGTCACCAACACCATATCACCGGAATTCACTGATTCGCCGCCGAAGTCAAACGGTTGGATTTGCGGGGGCGCTGCGATTAGAGTTCAAACGTCACTTTGACGGGAATACCGACTTTACAAGCACCAATCAAAAGTAATAAATGTTGAATCGAAATTACATAAAATAACAAAATTGACAATTTGAGATTTCGCTACGCGATGAAACAGAGCTGTTATTTGAAGAAAGGATAACTCTGTGACCCATTTTTCGTCATTTTCTATTTTTTCTTTCTATTAATATAGTACTCATGAAATTTTCAAACATCGAGATGATAGCGGAAGTATTAGTTTTGAACTTCACATAGTTCAAAAAAGTATTTTTTTTTAAATATCTTTTGATTTTGACTTCAACAAAATCAAAATTAAAAGGTAAGGTATAAGGTAAGGATGCACAAAACAAAAAGACCTTCCAAGAAATATAAATAAAATGACATACAAAATTTACGCTATTTTCTATAAAATTACGAAAATGTCACATTTTAAAGAACAATCCGTTATTATTACTATTTGAATTACCATTTACATTAAGTATTTGCGAATAAGAACTCTCGCCTGCTTTGTTTTTAGCTTTGCATGTGTATTTCCCAGCGTGAAAAGCGTGCACTGAGTCTATTGTCAAAGTGCTGACGCGTTTCATCTTCATGATCATAATTCCGTCTTCAGAATTGACAGGTTTGTCGTTTAGTAACCAGTTCAATGTCAAAGGAGCGTCCCCGATGGAAATGATGCACGTTACAGAAATCGTCTCGCCTGAATTTACAGAGTCCTCGAAGAAGAACGGTGTGATTTGTGGAGCGACTACATATAGCATAAAAATAAATACAAAAAATTAAAATTATCTGTTGTTTGTCTTGACGACAACAACGATCCGATGTTCGGGGTTATTTTGCACGAAAAATATTAAAATTAACGTATATTTTATTTCACCTCACTGCTAACTGCTAAGCTCTCTTAGACTGACGATAAAACATAACGTGTACGTTAAATTTAACATTTCACGTATGAAATAGCCTCAATTATCTGTCGCAATATTTACAGTCAACATCCGTTACGGTCGCCATCACAACAACTATATCATCATAGATCACGAGAGTCAAAATAAAGAGTCAAATGTGAATTGTTCCGCTATAATTTTTATCTCATTTTATTCTATATCGTATAGAAAAGTCAACTAATAAAAACAAGTTTAAAGACTTTAAATTAATTTATTTTAACTAAGGCCGTCACAACCCTTCGTAAATATGACAACATGGTAATTTTTCAATTTAAAACGTCACTTTAATGTTATCGTGAATGGATTATTCAAATCTCATCAAACCTTCTGTTGGCCATTTGATAAATCATATTTTTTTGTTTAAAATTTGAATATGTCGTGGATTTCGAAATAGATTTGGAGAGTTAAATTTTCATAATTCAAAATGATACACCCAATATGTAACGGCGACCAAAAAGTATTAGTTTGTCGTTTTTTTTTGTGAACACTTATATTTGATGTAAATAATTTGATATTGTTTAAATATTTAAACATTGGTAGTTAATATTGTAATAATAAATATAAATACATTATTATTAAAAATCTACCAATAAGTTTCGAGTTTTCATCCATTTTTCAAGAGAATTTTGAATTCTCTGATTACCGGAAACTAGTCCAGAATTGAAAGTTATTCAATTTAACCTGTTTTTTATTTAGTTTATTGGTAGATTTTTAATGATTTATTCATATTTATTATTATTTATATTTTTTTTTTCGTAAAATAGATAAAATATAAAGAGTCATAATTCCAAAACACAGATATCATTCTTCGCCCTTTTTGACCTTACAAATAAATATTTTAATAAATAAATAACAAAATCATTTAAGTCGATTGCTTTTATTTATTTATCTATTTATTTTTAATAGACATAACCAATCGGCCGAGTGGTTGAATGATAGTGCAGTTTATTTCTACACTACTTAACCAAGAAACTCATTTTATACGAATCGAATAATGAAGTTATGTTTTTTTTTTCTAAATTATTATGTCATATGGAGCAGCATATATAATTATAAAATATCGATTTTTGGTCGATTGTTGCAATACTGTGTGATTGGTTTTGTATCTTTAGAAGTGTGGTTGAATAGTAACACCCATACTTTTAATGATTTCTTGAATATTTTTTCTCGCACTTGAAAATCTATTATAAATCGGTTAGAGTGTTTTACTTTGGTCGTATTTAATCCTCTCATTTCTGTACCTAATCGTGTTTACTTACTCATTTTGTTTATTCTAGGTGGTATAATCTACCGATTTGAAGTTAACCACGAATTTCTCCACAATGGTGGAGCCGCCGGTCGCAAATAATTCTGATTATTTCAGTGCTTTTTCTTAAACAAGTACATGCGTAACAGAGCGAATATGAAGGTTTTTGTATTCCATTCCTCGTGAAGAACACATTCTAAAGAGATTTCGAAGGAAAAGCGCTTAATTAATTCCATGGCATTCTGAATTAAATAGTAACAAAAGTTCAAAAACGAAAATGAAAATACGTAATAATTAATTTTTATGAATGAAAATGACGGAATTAATAGAAATAGTTTCATTGGAATTAAGAGAAAGAAATTATATAAAAATAATATCACTATATTGAGGGGGGCGATCTATTTAGAGGATGCAACAAAGAAATGGAAACAATAGGGCATATAGTTAACGAATGCTCGGCGTATTCCACGAGCAAGAAGAAGCCCCAAAATAGTTAAGGTTTCAAGTGGAGATTGATCCATGACCAAATACTGGAAATAGCTTAGCGGTCGTATTAATGAAAGTTGACACATGAAGGTTACTGAATGTCTTGTTCATGGGGATCATGACCATGCCCCCAAGCATTTTATTACGGCTGTAAAAGTAAGATACAGAATTTAATCATCTTTTATACATTGTTTGTTGTGAAATTTTGGAATATATAAATATGAATATATAAAATATTAATGTACAATCATGCAAAAATTAAAACAAAAATATTTCGTGACTAGTTCACAAAAAAAAAAAAATAATAAAAAAATGGAATCCATTATCATTTAAAAGAAGGTACATCAGATCGAAAATTGAAAAAAAAAACACAGACCACTTCTCGATATTTTAGACAATATTTGTATATTTATAATATTTGAACTTAGGAGACGTTAGGATACTTGGAACTTAAAAGAAGGATTTGCAACAAAAATAAAAAGAACATATCTCGGGTAGATTCTAAAAAAAAAAAAACATCATAAAACGTCAGGTTTTAAACTATTATCCGAATTACCATTTACATTAAGTATTTGCGAATATGTACTTTCGCCCGCTTTGTTGCTTGCTTTACAAGTGTATTCCCCCGCGTGGTACGCTTGCACTGAATCTATTGTCAAACTGCTGACGCGTTTCATTTTCATTACAACCAATCCATCGTCAGAATTCACCGGTTTGCCATTCAGCAGCCAATTCAAAGTCAACGGAGAATCACCCTTGGAGATGATGCACTGAATCGAAACAGTGTCGCCGGAATTCACAGAATCCTCCCCGAAGTCGAAAGGTAAGATTTGCGGGGCGACTGATAATACATAAGGTATTTATAAAAATGTAATTACCTATGAGAAGAATAATTAAATAAAATAAATGAAAGACTTACGGCCGATTGCCGTTTAATCATTAATTAACCATAAACGTATTACATTGTACTATATATTGAATTTGTCATAAAAAATATTTATTATGCCAGGTGTTAATTCTTAAAGCCGATCATAGAGATTTAATAATTATAAGCGTTACAATCAATTGATCGATGATTTGGACAGTGTCGCCAGAATTTACATAATCATCTCCAGAGTCAAAAGGTAGGATTTGTAGGGCGACAATACAACAATCATTTATAGAAAATCTAATTACCTATCAGCAAAAAATAAATAAAATAAATGTACAAATCTTTAGATTTTTTTATTAGTGGGTGTTCGTTCTCAAACCCGATCATAGGAATTTATAATTGATATTATCTTCTTGAGAAGTACGATTTTCAATTATTATCAAATCGAATGGACCTCTATTTATGTTCAAATTATTAGAATTAAACGAAATTTGAAAATTATTAAAATCTTTCTAATTGCTCTGCAATTAAAGACTTACGAAGCAAGTACAATGAAAATACAAATATCTGTTGAAACCGGGCAAATTTAAATCAATCAAAACTGCAATGTGAAACATTTCAACCATTTTTATAATTTCAAATTATTAAATAATAAAATTGACTGTGCTAAATAATTTTTCTTGAGTCAAGTAAAATTATATGTTCCGATACTTTCTTTTCATGACACTATCGCTTTTAATTTACCAATCCATAAACTCTTTTTCAGACGAGCAAAATACTATTAGTTTGTTTCATGAGACTTTTTTCACCAGAAATCATACAATGATTTAACAATATTTGTGATCCTATTATTGCATTTAAAATAAAAATCTCGCAGTGTTAACTAAATATTTTTATATTTAGTTATATTATTAATTTTATGTTTATATTTTTATTATTTGTTCTTAAATGTTTTATTAATGTACTCAAATATCAAATATACAGTCTTATCTCTTTTCAATTATATTTGTATTTTCTGTTTTGAATAAATAAATTATGAATATTATTTATATATATTATGTGTTATATTAATTTTAATATTATCATAATTATTATTACTGTAATTTTTAATTACATTGTTCTGTAATTAGTAGAATTGCTGGGCAATAAACTTTATTAATTTTAAATTTAATATTGTTGCAAATTGCTGATTACCATTGCATTTTTCCTAAAATAAAATTTATAACATGAAAGATAATTTTACTCAATATTGGTTACTGTTAACCGAAAACATCAGATGTATTCTTTGTCTTTTAAAAAACATTCAAAATGTACATTTTATAAAGGTTATTATTAATTAATAGTCAGTAAAATTACCTTTCCATCGATATATTTATTTGAGGTAAAAATATATCGAAAAAGAAAATCCTTATGTTCAGCTTTGAGAACGAATTTCCTGGTAGATTTGCAAAATGTAAACAAAATATAGTCATAGTATTACATTTGTTTAACGCATACAAAACAACAACACAGATCACCAATTTAGTGTCTCTGTGGTTACTTTAACATTTCGCGATTATTTTCCATGTTATTTCTAATAATTATATTTTTTTCAGACGTTTTTAACAACTATTTTAAAAACTTCGCGAAATTGCTGGCGTAATTTCTAAATTTATTATTTTTATTCGAGATATTCTAACGTTTCAGACAACAAATTCTTATTTTGACATTTTTTCTTATTATAACTTGTTTCAATTTTATTGTATATCAATTATTCTGACGTAATTAATATGTAAATATATTTCTGTCTCTTCTTACAAAATTCTGTATTCGGGTAACCCTAATATTCTTCCTAAATACGAACATACTCCCACCACTATTCATAAATTAATTCAGGACAGTTCAATTAGTTTTTGCCATGATCATAAATTCATGATAAGGCAGAAAGACCTCTGGTCGATGGCCCAGACAGACTCACACCTACATATATTGAAATTATTTATGTTATAGTGTTATATATATAAATATATTTGTGGAAATTTATCAATAAAGATGTTTTTAAGTGAATTTGGAGCATATATTAAAACCTAAAATAGAAAAACCTAATTTTGTTACAACTGAAAAATGTAAGGTTAGAAATTAGGACTTCTTTAAAAAAAAAGAAAACATTTACAAAACAATAATAAAACAATACATACTAAAAAAGCAACAAAAATGTAACGTCATAAATTAATACCATTAACGTTAAGTATTTGCGAATAAGAACTCTCCCCTGCTTTGTTGCTAGCTTTGCATGTAAACTCCCCAGCGTGGAAAGCTTGCACTGAGTCTATGGTCAAATAACTGACGCGTTTCATTTTCATGACGACGATGCCGTCTTCGGGCCTCACCGTTTTGCCATTCAACAGCCACGTCAAGTCAAGAGGTGAATCGCCCAAGGAAATGATGCACGTTACAGAAACCGTCTCGCCCGAATTGACGGAATCGTCGAAGAAGAATGGCGTGATTTGCGGAGCGACTAAAATTGTATGATATGAATTAACGAAACCAAGAGAAAAATACAAAATAAATGCTGTTTAAGGTAACGATATTAAGCAAAACTTTTATCACAGTATTATCGCGATAACAATAATTGTTTAACGACCAAAATAAAAAAAAACAACACCAATACAGATACTTTATGTTATGAAAAACAACAACAATGCAGATAGTTTATGCTATGCTATGGATACTTTGACATTTCTCACCAATTTTGGAAATATACATTTCGATATTATATCTATTTTTTATGTTATTTTTTGTAATTTCCTAAAGTTTTCGATAACAATTTGTTATTTAAATAAATAAATAACACCTGAATGTTTAGAGGATTTTCAGGACATTTTTTATTTCTGCGACAGTTAGGCAGATTGGGTAAATAATAGATTATTATAATAAATAGATTCAATAAGAAATATTTTTTTATCTCGGAATTTTAATTTATCTATTATTATTATAATTTATATATTCCAGTCATATTTCATCATTTTTAAACGTATCTCAATTAGGTAATAGCTTATTCAGCTGATGTATAAATGATTTTTAGTTGATATTCAGGTCATATTTAGGTAATATCTAATTATCTCTTATTATAAAACAAATTAATATTCAAGAAAAACCTTTTTTTAATTTATATTCAATAGGTAATGTTCAGCTGATGTATAAATGATATTTAGTTAATATTCAGGTGATACTTAGGAAATATCACGTTATCTTTTATTTTAAAACAAATTCATATTAAAAAAAAACTTATCTTAATTAGGTAATGCTCCGCTAATGTATAAATAATTTTGAGTGGATATTCAAGTGATATTTAGGTAACATCTAGTTATATCTCATTTTAAAACAAATTGATATTCAATAAAAACCGTTTTTTAAACTTATCTTAATTAGGTAATGCTTAGCTGTCGCATAAATGATTTTTAGTTGATATTCAAGTGATATATCTATTTTTTTAATTAATAGATAAAAAAATCCTTGAAAAAGAGTATGTTAATTCTGTCATAATCAACTTATATCACATTTAGTTGATAGTCATATGATATATGGATGATATATTGATTCAATCAGTTATGTGTGGATGTTATTCTTGAGATTTAATTAGGTAATCTTTTTATGTGTAGATTATATTTAAGTAATTTCAAGTGTTTTAATTAAGTAATGTTCTGATGATATGTGGACGATATTTAGGCGATATTTAAGTGAATCGCTTAGGTAATGTTTAATTTATATGTAGATCATATTTCAGTAATAAGGTTGACTAAATTAACTAATGCTCGGCTGATATATGAATGATATTTAGGAAAGATTCAAGTGATTTTCAGGTAATATTTAGTTCCGAACAAAACACTCAAACCAGCCATTAAATATGAAACAAAGATATCATTCCCAAACAACAAACTGATATTCAGCTGATATTTTCAAGTACCGTTGACGTTCAATCTGGCTGAATAAATCGCTTCGCCCGCTCCATTCCTCGCTAGACAGCTATACTCCCCAATGTGGACACTCTGTACCGAGTCTATGTTCAGCGTGCTGAAACGCTTCAATTTCATGATGGTAATGCCATCGTCTCCATTGGAATTAATCGGTTTGCCGTTCAGGCTCCAAATCAGCTCAAGTGGCGAGTCTCCTTTCGATACCGTGCATTGTATTGAGACGGTTTCCCCAGAATTTATCGGCTCGTCGCCAAAGGAGAACGGGAAGATTTGCGGGGCGACTAAACATAGGAAAAACAGTCGAAATCACCACCATTATCTGGACAAATATGAAAATGAAATGAAATTTCTCATTATTATTGCCATAAAATAGCACGGGGTCATAAACGCCAGCGTCCTGATCGCGAAGTGTCTACCCTTTTTCCAGGAAGGAGTACTAAATCGTTGGCGTTGGTTAATCTGCGGATTTTTTCGCACATCTGGTGTGCGATCTTTCTTTAGGGGAGGTAGTCAAAGGACTTTCTGGACCAGAGATTGTACCCCCGCTCACAACACCAAGAATTAATTTTCTGAAGATAGTTATTTTGAATTATTACATATTTACAAAGACTTTCACCAAATGCTAGATAAGGCAAACGATTATATATATATATATATATACATATGCAAGGCTTGTTCAAATAAAATCCAGCTTTCGTCAGGTTAGCTTTGGAAACACATCAACTAATATTTTGCAATTGTAAACGTCACATTGATCAGTTATCATTTGCATATGACAGTGATTTTATGTGTGACTTTTAAATGGCATTTGTTGTTAATAATCTTAGTGTCATTATTTTGCACTATCCAGAAAGCTGTTATCGATGCAATGGAAACGCGCAAATTCTTCGCTACTAAAGAAGTTAGAGTTCAACCTTCTGCAGGCAAAGTTATGTTAACATTTTTTTCGACTATGTAGGGGCCTTGCTCATAGAGTTTACAGAACCTAGATGACAATGCTCGGCCTCATGTTGCCAGGGAAGTGAAAGAAAATCTACAACGAAAGAAATGAAGGATTTATCGCCTTCCGATTTTTACATGTTTCGGCCATTAAAAAAGACATTAAAAGGTAATCAGTTTCGGTGGGACAAAGAAATACAAAATGCCGTCAAAGAATTCTTCGAGAAGCAGCCACAATAATTCTTTCTTTAAGTGTAGAAAGGTGACACGTTTGTCAAAATAAAAGGTGAATACCAGAAAATGCACAAAGAATAAATATGATATTAAAAAAAAAACGTAACGGAAAAACGTTAAAAGCTTACCACCAACGTCAAGTATCATAAGATACTTCAACTTAGACTGACGTGACGGGAAATGTCAATAAACAGCTGTTACAGTTACTATGGCAACGATGAGAGTGTCTATTGTTATTCTTTTATAATCGTTAAGCAATTATCGTTATCACGCGATGACAAAAATCATTTATATTGCAGGAGTTACTTTATTTAAAGTAATAAAATTAAATGAAAATAAAATAAAACAATTTCCTATGTAAAACGTTAAATTTAACATACACGATCACACACAGTCACAATCAATTGATACGAAAACTTATATCGTGATACTAAAAACAACGTAAAAGTAAACATTTAACGTACTAATAAACTTTTTTTGTCGCTCTATATCTCAATAAATCATTTGCTTTGTCCAAATGTAATTTAATTATTTTTTATTTATACTGTCTGCTAGTGGAGAATTGTGTATTATTCACAAGTGGTTTATGATGACAATAAATAACAAGTAACACACCTTACTTATGATTTTGTGTTAAGGCGGATTTTGCATTAAGCCGGGAAATTAAATTTGGACAAAGCAAGTTATTGAGATATTAAAAAGGACCGCTCGATCTCAAGAGACTAAATTGTATTGCCAAATTGCGGCCAATGTATGTGACAAATCATGATTTTATAGTAATAATTGACTCATTACGGATTTAATTTAGTTTTGAAATAATACATAATAAAATAGATAAAATATTATTCAGTGGCTGATAGAACTCTGATCGTAATCCAATACCATCATGCATGTATACATAAAACAAAATCGTATAATAAATAATTCTATTACTTGTATGTGTATAAAGTATTTTTTTTTTAATCCAACTTTCAAAAATCAGTCAGAAACACGTCATACTTCTCTGCGAAACGCCACACACGGGATAAAAAGCAAGCAATAGGGACCGATCAGTCCTGAAGTATATAGTCATTAGTCGTGGTTGGGTATTTGGTCAAAGTAAAAGTACCATGGCGAAGGTGCCGAGAAAATCCGTAGGTATCATTTTCAAGACGAATGGAGTGATTTGAGGAGCATCAAATAAATGGAAATAGGAAAAATATAATATATATATAAAAATAATCATATGTATAATAATAAATAATAGCACCCGACAATTCCGATAATTGCTTTTAAAATTACCGTTGACATTAAGTATTTGGGAATAAAAACTCTCCCCAGCTTCATTTTTCGCTTTGCAAGTGTATTCCCCAGCGTGGAACGCCTGCACCGAGTCAATCGTCAAAGTGCTTACGCGTTTCATCTTCATCACAATTATCCCGTCCTCCGAGTTGATAGGCTTTTCGTTTAGCAACCAGTTCAAAGTCAACGGAGAATCTCCTTTAGAAATTATGCACTGGATCGAAATGGTGTCACCGGAATTAACGGAATCCTCGAAGAAGAATGGCGTGATTTGCGGGGCGACTGATTAAAAATGGGTATGGAATAAATCATAAGAAAAAATAAAATAAATAGTAACATGCTTAATATTACTGATCTCGTTCGGCAATTCTGTAAACTGTCATTGAAATTACCGTTGACATTAAGTATTTGCGAATATGAGCTTTCCCCAGCTTTGTTTTTAGCTTTACACGTGTATTCCCCAGCGTGGAAGGCTTGCACTGAATCGATGGCCAGAGTGCTCAGGCGTTTCATGTTCATGACGGCGATGCCGTCTTCCGATCTCACCGGTTTATCATTCAGCAGCCATGTCAAGTCGAGAGGTGAATCGCCCAAGGAGATGATGCATGCTACAGAAACCGTTTCACCGGAATTGACGGAATCCTCGAAGAAGAACGGAGTGATTTGCGGGGCGACTGATTAAGAATGGATATGGAGAAAAATCATAAGAAAAGTAAAAAAAAAAAATTGTTACATGCTTAATGTTAATAACTCCGTTTTATAATTCTGCAAATTGTCATCAAAATTACCGTTGACATTAAGTATTTGTGAATATGAGCTTTCCCCAGCTTTGTTTTTAGCTTTACACGTATATTCCCCAGCATGAAAAGCTTGCACTGAATCGATGGCTAAAGTGCTCAGGCGTTTCATCTTCATGATGGCGATGCCGTCTTCCGATCTCACCGGTTTATCATTCAGCAGCCATGTCAAGTCGAGAGGTGAATCGCCCAAAGAGATGATGCATGTCACAGAAACCGTTTCGCCGGAATTGACGGAGTCATCGAAGAAGAAGGGCGCGATTTGCGGAGCGACTAATAGACACAAATACCAATAAAAATCACTAATAAATTGTTGAACCATCAACATCATCATCATCTACGTTAGGATGATGGCTATTTCAGTTTCGAACCTAGCCAGATCAATGTGTTTCATATGCAATGGCTTGGTGAAGAAAGTTGAAAGGATGATGTGCTGTGTTTAAAATACTGATATGACCGAAATGGTCGTCATACTATGCTAACGCTAGATAAAGCTAGTTAAACAATGTATCAAATGATTTAATAAAGTGTTTAGCCACCATTAATTTAGCGTATGGATAACTACTGATGGTCATTTCGGTTTTTCAAACCTCATCAGACTAGTGTGTTCCATGTGCAATACCACATGAAATTAAGCGAAAGATGGCGCTTGCATCGCCTTTCATTTGTTATGATTAATATATCAAATGTATTTTGTTTACTGGTTTCATAAACAGCTTTTTGTGGATGAAACAACAAATCGGTGTAAACTCAAATTGTAGAAAAAACTAATTACAAATTAGGTGATTCGGTTGTTCGGAAAGTAATTTCGTTTTTTCCCGACAGAGGGTTTAATTGTATTTTTTGCACCCAACTTCACACTTAAGCCATATAATTTTTATATGCTTTGAGAGCTCATATAGCAAAGCTTGTGTGTGAAAATTTTCAATTAATTCTACGCAGTAGTTTTTGATTGGTGCCCTTTTAAATATGGAGAGAGATAAGCAGCATTTTCGACATATCTTACTGTTTTACTATAGAAAGAGTAAAAGTGCTGTTCAAGCCAGAAAAAAATTGACCGATGTGTATGGAGAAGGTGTGTTGACAGTACGCCAGTACCAGAACTGGTTCGCTAAATTTCGATCCGGCAATTTTTATGTCGAAGATGCACCACATTCGGGAAGGTCGGTTGAAGCTGTTAAAGACGCGATAAAGGCATTAATTGATGCGAACCGGCGAATAACAACACGTGAGATCGGATTGAGGTAAAATTTATCAAATTCAACAGTTTATGACCACTTGAAAAGCCTGGGATTATCATCGAAGCTCAATGTATGGGTTCCCCATGTTCTCACAGAGAGAAATCTGTGTCGCCGCATTGACGTCTGCGATTCGCTTCTCATACGTCACGAAAATGATCCGTTTTTGAAGCGCATCATCACTGGGGGCGAAAAATGGGTTGTATACAACAACGTCAAACGCAAGAGGTCATGGAGCAAAAAAGATGAACCGGCTCAAACCATTTCCAAAGACGATATTCACCAAAAAAAGGTGATGTCTGTTTGGTGGGATTTTAAAGGAATCGTTTTTTTTAAAGCTTTTACCGGATAACACAACGATTAATTCGGAAGTCTACTGTCATAAGCTGGACAAACTGAATGATGCACTTCAACAGAAAAGGCCAGAACTAATCAACAGGAAAGGTGTAGGTTTTACCAAGACAACGCGAGACCTCACACAAGTTTGATCACTCGCCAAAAACTTTTACAACTTGAATGGGATACAATGCCACACCCACCACATTCTCCAGAACTGGCACCATCGGATTGTTCTTTATTCCGGTTACTCCAAAATTTTTTAGACGGTAAAACCTTCACCTCAAATGAGGAAATCAAAAACCACCTCGAATAGTTTTTTGCCAGCAAAAACCAAAAATTTTATGAGCGTGGAATTATGCTACTACCAAAAAGGTGGCAAAAGGTGTTGGATCAGAACGACCAATATATAATTTAATAAAGTATTTGTTTATTTTGTTTATTATACGAAAACTGTCTTTCATTTCCACAAAAAAAAACGAAATTACTTTCCGAACAATTCAATATATTTAACATCTCTATTACTGTTTTGATACAACATTTATATAATAATGCATAACATTTCAATTTTATGCCTTTCCGTCACAAAAGTTAGCTGTATTTCCAAAATCACTAAATTTAGCACTCAATCTCTATCAATCACAAGTCACTGTAGGAGTCAATGTGTTCAAATATATTTGTATGGATGTCGTGGTGAAGTTCACAGTTTATATCAGATATTTTGGGGCGCTATTAAAAAAGTAAGACGCATCCTGCTCCAAATTATAGATTGGTTGATAAAATAAACGTAATGTAATTATAAAATAAAACAAGTGAACAAAACAAAATAGAAAAAAAAAAAAACAACAACAACAACGTAAAATCGAAGTAAACTCGAAAAAACACACTGATACACTAAAGAATCAAACTTGTTTATTAATCTATAATGACAATAAGAATGAAAATTATGTAAACTCAACAATCCCAAATGGTTATAAAAAACAATGTTATTTTTTAATCTACCCTTACCATATTTTTCATAATTGCTTTATTTATTGAATTTAGAATTTATGAAATACAATCGATAATTTATTGTTGATTTTTATTAACATTTCGGGTGAATTATAACAAATTATGACATAATGGCTAGTAGATTTATAATTGTAAGCCCAAATTAATTTACGGTTACTACCTCGTCAAGATAGGCTAGCAGTGCCGAGACAGATAGATCCCTGATATTCGCCATTTCTGGCCATTCCTCACCCAGTATGGCTTTTCTACGTGATTTAACCCGAATTAGAAAAATCATATTAATATTGTATTTTATTACACTGTAGAAATATGTATTTGTATTATGACATAAACACCTACGGTCGATAGCCATTTAGCAATTATTAAATTTTTGTCTTGTATTCTACATCAATGGTTGTTGTATTCCTATTTGTAATATAACTTTATTACGATTTATTAAAGGTGTTTATCTCTGTTTTTTTTTTTTTTTTTTATTACAAACGGGTTTCTTCAACATGACTTAAAAGGGCAATTTTTCAGGCCCAAACAATGCTCCGCTATCGTTCTGGCGATTTTTTTAGCTAAGGAGATCATCAGCTAAAAATTCGCCAGAACTTATTGCCGAAAATGAATATAAGTATTTGCTATACTACTCTCCAAGGCTTCAGATCCGTGAATACTGCTTACTTTAATTTATTCTTAGTAAGAAGTGAGAATGGGGTATGAAGGCATCTTTAGGTAATAATTCACTTGAACGATAACGACCCGGCTTCATGAAGTGTGATATGGCTTCGAATGGATCTAGCAACATCGCCTTTATTCGTAATGCGGCTTTATGATTTACTTTTTAACTACCCACCATTATATCATTTAGAAAAATATAATCTACAAATTAATTGTATTTTTTATGTAGTTTACATTTCAGGGCAGCATCTATTAAAATCTGCGTCTCAAGCTGTGCTTGAATAAAATTATATTTCGTCGTAGTGCAACAATATAAGCATAGTATTGAAACCTATACTAAGTATTAAAACTTATACTAAGGGCAGCTTGAGATCTAGAGACGTGTTGAAGGTTGAAGAAACAGGGAGTAAATCAACTTTGAATCTGCTTTAGAAATTGTGTATTGGATCAAGACGGTGTTACCGGAAATACCGATGTGAAGTTATCCACGGTTTTCCAGTCACGTTTTTTTTTTTCAGCCAGGCGCCTCCGCTATGATGGATGCGCTGAGCCATTCGTGGTTTATCCACGGATTTTAATTTCTATTTCTTTAGGTTAACCTACCAAAACAATTCTAAAAGTCACTTTCAATAATACTATTAATATTACAATTATTAAATTGTCTTTTTGTCATCCACAGTTTGCAACATAAAATCGATCAAACTCCAAAGTCCAAAACAGCTGTTTGGCGCACTTTGAAATCGATTTCTTTGTCTTAGAATGTTAACAAGTTGAGCACCATGGCGGATACCGGTGCCCACTATAAAATTTCCCTTGGATACGCGGTCACCGGTGTTCGCTCGAAATCTTAATGCATATCAACTCGGCTGGGCCAAACGGCAAGATTGGACCCAAGCGTCTTCTGCCCGACAACGTCTCCGTGGTGGAGCCCAAAGAAGAAATCATGCCCACCTCCCTCGCTACCGACATCAAGCCAATCAAGCCCGATGCGCCACCAGTAGCTGTTGTTGTCGCATAAGTTATAAATTAATACGTTTTCAATAAAAACTTTGAAAAAATAAAAAAAAAAACTATCAAAATATATTTAATCTGTAATGCTTATGTCTACGCTATGGCCTCGCACTATTCAACAGTGAAATTAGGCTTCTGATATCTGGTTTCTAACTTTATAAAAAAAATAGTGTTTTATTGAAGACATTTTTATTGGACACCGGTGGGTCCTATCATTTTTCTGACATTTTTTTTATTAAAGTTATAAAAAAATAATAGAACATTCATTACTAGTATGTGGTGCTCAACTTGTTAATGGATGTCTTAAGAACTATCCCAGCCAATACAAAAATATATATTTTTATTATGACCATGCGGAGGCGCCGGGCCGAAAAAAAACTGGATAACTTCATATCGGTACTGGAATTGCTGAGTCATTGTAGAAAAGCGGACGATTTATAAGTGAACATGGAAAAAATAAAAATATGTATATAAAAAGTAATTACATGCTTAATAATAATAATCACGTTTGACAATTCCTTCAATTGCCACTAAAATTACCGTTGACATTAAGTATTTGCGAATAAGAACTCTCCCCCGCTTTATTTTTAGCTCTACAGGTGTACTCTCCAGCATGGAATGCTTGTACCGAATCGATAGACAGAGTACTCAGTCGTTTCATCTTCATGACAACTATGCCGTCTTCAGAGTTGACTGGTTTATCGTTCAGCAACCACAGCAAATTAAGCGGCGAGTCTCCTTTGGAAATGATGCAAGTGATCGAAACTGTGTCACCGGAATTAACGGAATCCTCGAAGAAGAACGGCGTGATTTGCGGTGCGACTAATGAATTTGAATATAAATAGAAATTAAATGAATCATGAATCGCAACAACTATGTTTTTTTTAACAGAGTTTTTTTAAAAAGCACATCAAGAAGTATTCAACAACTAAATTTAATTTGAATTTTTTCTGTTGATATTTTTGATTTACCATTGACATTAAGTATCTGCGAATACAAGCTTTCCCCAGCTTTGTTTTTTGCTTTACAAGTGTATTCCCCAGCATGGAAGGCTTGTACTGATTCAATGACTAAAGTACTCAAGCGCTTCATTTTCATGATGACAATACCGTCTTCGGAGTTGACAGGTTTGTCATTGAGCAACCAGGTTAAGGTCAAAGGAGCGTCCCCGATGGAGATGATGCACTGGATTGAAATCGTCTCGCCGGAATTGACGGAGTCCTCGCCGAAGGAGAACGGCAGGATTTGCGGAGCAACTAATAATGCAAAAATTCTTATCAAAATAAAATAAAAAATGAAAATCTGAGACCATCATTAAATTGTTCGTCGTATTAATCTAGAATTTTAGTCGTAGTGTTATATGGACTGAAGTTAGATAAAAAAATGGAATTAAAAAACAAAAGGTATATTCTTTCATTCTGCACTAAGTTGAACGGACCACGAATTTCTTATGTCGCCCATAGGTTAAGTTTTTATCAATGCAGAAAGAGTAAAAATTGCTGCACTAATTCATCTAACAAACTGAATTTGTTCGGTTTTTCCAATACCGCTTGTGGATTTCAATCCGCTCAAACACCGATCAAAACGAATTGCACTAAAACTTCAAAGTCCGGGTTGAGTCGAAATCCACAAGTAGCATTGGAAAAACCGGACAAGTCTGTTTGTTAGATGAACTATTGCTGTAATTGACTGGACTCTTAATAGCCCTAGCAATACCGCTATTATTCGCAAAACAGACTACCGTTTCAAAATCCCAATTACCGTATATCATCTGAAAAAAGTTAACCTAAAAACCGTATCGCCACTTTTAATATAGGTTATTTTTCAGAGCTAGAGCGCTCGAAGTCTTTGTCCGAAACTCTGCTTGTATAAAATGGAATTCCGCTGTGGTGCAACAGAGAAGAAAGAGATGTGGAATATGGCCAGTTTGCAGATAATGTGGCAATCGTTTCCAGTTGCAAGCACTTCGAGTCTCCAAAAAGGAAAGCTGAGAGATCGCTATCAAAAACTAACACTTAGGATTTGTCGATAAAAACTCCAAATTCGTCGAACATCAGCAAGTCGAAAGATTTTGATTGATGACTATTTTGACGCGTTAACATACTGGAGGAAATTAAACATCTCCTTACTCCTTAAGAAAATGGATGCAATATTGTGCGATAGTACAAAAATTACACAAAAGTAAGTGAGAATAGAATCAAATTGCAAAAAAAATGTAACTATGTGTCTATTGTCAAATACAGTTGAAATTTGATCATAATTTTAAAAGGAATGGAAAATTGGTGAAGAATACAGCCTATAAGTTGTAATATTTACTAAAGAACCAAAACAATGTGAATAACAGGAAAAAGCAAATTTTCTAATCAATACTAATTCCGACAACCAAATATGGAGAGGAAATTTCGACGAAGCAAGAAGGTGAAGGAGGTAAGGGAAACTAAAGCGAATGTTTTAATAAAGGAGGAATTGGTCACTCCATGTTATATTAAAAACAAAAATATGTACAAAGATTTAAAAATTGATAGCAGCAAGTGTAAAACCAATGAAAGAAGGCAGAAGATGAGCCAAAGGCTAAGAGACCGTGAGGGAAGAAAAAATCGCTGATCAAACTACACGATGGAGCATATCCAGCTAAATTATGAACGTATTGTGACTATATTATATTGCGCATTAATTGTATTTTTGTAATTTATCCTAATATTAGGTCTTATCATTCTGTTGGATAATAAATAAATAAAAAGTAACCCCAACTCACAATCAAGAAACATCATTCAATTTTTTTAAAAAAGGGAATAAATATTGTAGATTTACTAGTATCATATAGCACGAGGAAAAAATAAGTGCAACTGAATAAGTTTACCTTCGATCTTAAGACGCAGCTTGAAATCTATATAGGTTATAAGACATGTTGTAGAAACCACGATTTGCGGGAAAAGCAGTAAGTTTCCTGATAAAACAAACTTAATTTTCGTGCATAACATACACGTTTACACTCAATTCTGTAAAATAAATGTCAAAAGTCGGAGTATTCCCATCGACAAAGTAGCCTAAAAGTCTTCTTCATTGATATCAAATCAGGTGAGTTTGGATTAATAATTGGAATTGGAATTAGGAAAAAAAATGAGTCCTAAAACGTTCTTTTTTAATCAATTACCGTTGACACGGAGGCGAGCCGAATACCGCGATGTGCCCGCTTTATTCCTGGCAATGCAAGAATACTCCCCGACATGAAAATCTTGGATGTTATCAATGATCAGCGTGCTGACTTTTTTGCCCGCCCTGTTGACAACAACGCCGTCCGTCGCGCGCACACCGCGATCCTCGTGCAACCACTCGATCTCGATCGGAAGATCTCCTTTGCTTATCGAGCATGTCAAGGAGGTGGAATCGCCGGAAAAAATCGGCTCGTCGCCGAAATCGAAGGGTAGAATTTGTGGCGGAACTGAAATTGGATATAAATTGACAGATGACTATTTTTATATGCCATAAAGTGACACCTAGGATCTGCCGAACAAAATTCCTAATTCGTCGAACATCAGCAAGTCGAAAGTTTTTGACATGTCAAAAACCGACACCTAGGATCTGTCGTTTAAACTCTTAGTTCGTCGAATTTGGGGCGGAACCGAAATTGGACAGACATTGACTAAAGACTATTTTGACAGGGCACCTAAGATCTGTTGATCAAAAAACTCCTAATTCATCGAATTTGCGGAACTGAAGTTGGACAGACATTGATTGACAACTATTTTGACAAATCAAAATTGGATGTTGTTAATGATCAGCATATTGACTATTTCGCCCTCCTTTCGACAGAATCGGCTCGTATCCAAAATCAAAAGGTAGAATTTGAGGCGGAACTGAAATTGCGCAGACATTGAGTGATGACTATTTTGACATGTCAAAAACTGACACATAGGATCTGTCGATTAAACCTCTTAATTCGACGAATATCAGTAAGTCCAAAGTATTCGATTATAATGTGATGACTCAGCCTTATTTCTAACAAAGCAAGTATACTAATACTATTATGGCTATTATTAATGATCAGAATACTACCTCTTTTGCCTGCCCTTCGAGAGAATTGGCTCGTCGTCCAAATCAAAAGGCGAATTTGCGGAAGAACTGAAATTGGACAGAATTTGACCAACTATTTTGACATGTTAAAAACTGACACCCAAGATCTGTCGATTCGTCGAATATCAGCAAGCCTAAAGTTTTTGATTACGATGTCGTGATGCTATGCCGTATTCCTACCAATGCAAGTATACTAATACTAATATGGATTTTGTTAATGATCAGCATACTAAGTCTTTAGTCTGCCTTTTGAGAGAATCGGATTGTCGCCGAAATCAAAAGTAGAATTTGCAGCAGAACTGAAATTAGACCAAAATTGACCAGCAACTATTTTGACATGTCAAAAACTGACAACTAAGATTTTTCGATCAAATCTCCTAACTCGTCGAACATCAACGAGTCGAATCCATCGGTTACCATAACAACTCTAATTTTCTAGTCATAGTAATATTCTCCGTGTACGCTAATATCAAACATTACAAACATTGCTGCGGCAATGGCATTGGAATGCACGTTGCAATTTTTACATGCCAAAACCTGATATATAGAATCTGTCAATCAATAGCTCGTAGAATATCAACAAGTCGAAAGTTTCCGGTTACCATGACAACCCTAATTTTCTAGTCGTGGTAACTGATATGTATTCGCCGTGTGTACTACCATATTTAATGGCGATACATTGTTGCTGCAATACCATTAGAGATCACTTTGAGTTGCAGCAATTCCGTTGGAATTTACCTTACTCTCTAATGGTATTGCAGGAATAATATTTGTATAGCCATTGCGGATGGTAGCACACACGGAGCATTTCAGTAACAATGATGACAACGACGACAAAGACGATAGTAGGTTATTAAACGTTTACGTGGTACGGAAATCGCAATGACAAGTGACAAAAACTCAAAAGAATGTGTGTGAATGCAGTGCTTCCACATTGAAACTTTTTTTTTCAAAAATATTTATTTAAAGGAAAACAAGACTTAGTTAACCGCTTAGTCGTAAGTATAAGTAATACTAAGGAAAATTAAATGAAACAGAATAAAATTTACTGTTATTAATTCATAAATCTTTGCACTACATATATTTAAAAAAATACCGATTTTTTTATAAATAATATTTACCAATCGGCGCACTTTTTCTAAATTTTCTTTTCAGAAATGGTTTAAAGAATGCTTTTAGAAGCAATATAAACAATATTGCCCGTTTGTAGTTTATCTATAAATAAATTCATTGCTGACTCGTAATAAATAAACATCAGACAACGATTTCCAAAGTATCAAATTTCCTAATCAGCGCCTTTTTATTGTTCAGAATTTCATTCAAGAATGGTTTAAACAATATTTTTTAGAAGCAAAATAAACAATCAAAAATGCAAATCACAATATAGTTATGGAGGCGCCGAGTTCATTGCTGAATTCATTGCAAGCTATACACACATCACAAAAGAGTAAGGAAATAAAAATTCAACAGCACTATTGATTTTGTCGAAAATTCAATGAATCGTCGCGTTGTAGTCTGCTACTCATTGCCATAGCGCGCTTTGTAGCGACAAAAATAGAGAGAGGAAAAGATGTACCAAAACAAAAGTTACAAAATGTCAAAAAGTATGAAGAACAATATGGAATGTCAAAAATGTATTGGTGCCATAAAAATAAGTTCACGGCTGGACCGATTTTGTTATTATAGTCGTTGTTGCCATTCGTCATAGTTCATTGAAGCTTTTTGGTTTCGTACATTTAGTTATTTTGTTATAGGTATACAGTCGACAACAGCGTCGATAATAATTACAATTTGACAAATCGCGCAAATCTGTAGACATTTGTAGAAAACTACAATGGTTTAAACAATGTTTTTAGAAGTAAAATAAACAATAAAAAATGGAAATCACAATACAGTTGTGGAGGCGCCGAGTTCATTGCTGAATTCATTGCCAGCTACACACATCTCAAAAAAGCAAGGAAATAAAAATAGAACTGGGTCACAGTTAATTAATTAAATTATTTTTTTTTATTTGTAATAATAAATAAGAATAGGTTATTAAAATTCTAACAATAAAATAAATAAAACAAAGATTAAATTGTATAATTTAAAATTCTCGACTATTTTCCGGTAATGAGCCCATTATCAAGAGAATTCAAAATTGAGTTTATTTAAATTCCTATCGATATGTACATAATAATTTTTTAAAATATATATATATTGATTTCTGATTTGTAGGCAGGCAAAAAATAAGAAAAAAAAAATATAAATACAGAATTATTGAAATTGTTCGAAAAACATTCGAAACAATAGAAGATTGTCAAAAATGTCGAGAAATATAATCCCAAGTGGGAATCCGAATGTTTTTCGAACAATTTCAATAATTCTGTATTTCTATTTTTTATGTCTTATTTTTTCTTTGATATTTCATTCTAATAATTTTTCATTTAATTTAAATAAAGTAATAATTAGTTAGTGTTGGCCGTATGGTCAAAAAATTACAACTTACAGAATGTGTCATTTATTGGTTACATGGCCAAACTAATTGAATATCACTTTGTTTTCTACAAATATGTACTAATTTGTGGAATTTGTAAAATTTTAATCGTTATCGCCGACGCTGTTGTCAGTGTCAGAAAGAAAACAAAAATAAAGCGTGGACACACATTTAAATGAATAAAAATAGAAGTTAAACGATTGAATATTTGAAATTATCTAAAGTGTAACAACAAAAATTAAAAACAAATTTGGCACAGTGTGTTATTTTGAGGGCATGTGGTTTTCGGCAATTTTTGAGAAAACATTTAAATTCATATTTGATTAAAAGTAAGTATACCTTCTTAGAGAGTGTAGATTGAAACTAACATTCCGATAATATTTCGATGAATTCTGTGAAGCACAATTCATCCTCGAAATTAATTCATTAACACCGGGGTGTTTCTCATACAATTGCCATGATAACTTATCAATAATACGGATCGAACCTTTGACCATATAAATATGGACTGCTAGTCCTCCTTCATTACCCATGTTAACACTGATCAATATTTGTATCCAAGTGGGAACCCGACTAAGCCCCGCCCCAGTGACCAAAAAGGTGGGAAATTCAAAAACTGGTGAGCAGAATAGTCGCGTTCAGGGAACACCGATTTGTGTGGCGCTGCAGCGTTTTAGTCAAGCGGTAAAGCATATATTTTTTCGCTGAATCGCTTTTAAAGCCATCTAGTGGTATAAAAGGCGACCTTCAAAATTCGTGCGTTCAATTAAAATTGGGAGCTTAGCACTGCAGTGAAAACTACAGATTGATATTCAATAGATTTTTCGTGCATATATTTATTTCTTATACAATTTGAATGGGTCAATGTGAATGTAAAACAATGCTAACATAAATGTTTTCGTAGCTAAATTGACAATATTTTCGTGGAATATGGGGTTCGATGGGCCCGTCTTGGGACATTTGCACCATCTGGATCTTTATTTTGATCACGGCGGGGAGTTTTAACAACGATACTTGCGTTTGTTTTTTCAATTTATACAGCCCGTGAAAGGGCGGACGCGGAGGTTTTACATAGTTTATAACACTTTCAATGCACGGAAAGACGACACGATGGCAATTTTCACACACGGAAAACATACGCGGTCGCGATTTTCACCAGGACTGACTGCTCCCATCTGATTTTTTTATCAATTTCGAACGAATTTCGGTGAACGACGGCAGACGGAACCGTAATCGTAAACATAACCTCAACACGCTTTCACATCGACAGATGCTTCTGTAGTCGAATTGCAGCCTTCCACAAAGCAATATATCGCCATGTTTTTAAAACCTTTCAAGGTATCACAAGATTTAAACACAACAACTTACAGCTGACTCGAGCGTGAAATGGCTAACATTTAGTACTTGGCCTTGGCACTTGGTCTATGGCAGCGCCACCGTCAGTTGGATTCAAACGTGAAGTTGACGTTAGCAGTCCATATTTATAGTTAAACGATCGAACCAATTCGTATATTGGAAAGAATTTGATAAAAAAATGAAAAGCTTTGTATATTGTTACAGTTTTAGAGAGCAATCATGATTACTATGTCGATGATCTATGACGAAGTCAATAACAGAATTTATAAATAGATCAGAGTATTTTTAATTAACTGAATTTATGGTAGGAATTATTGCCACGGTAACGTTAATATTATCATTATTGTTAGCAAAAGGTAATAATAAGCAATTGTGTGTTTCTTAATTTGATATTTATTGACTAATGCCAAAAAAATGGATGATTTTTTTTTCGTTCATTCCCACATGGGCATCAGCATATTTTAAATCATATAACCCAGTAACCTTTGTAAATGTTTAATTTCTAATTTGAGGGGGGGGGGGGGGGTCAATCACACCATTTATATAACTATCAGCCCAATCCTGTAATCGAACCAGGCTTACTAGCTTGACGCTTAACCTGTGCACCACCGGGAGGACATTGGATAATTTATGAAATCGCTTCATAAATTATGGATGTAGAAATTAAAAGAAAAGGGCGGGGGAAGAAAAATTCATGCATGCGCTTGATCAAATTACCGTTGACATTAAGTATTTGCGAATAGGAGCTTTCGCCAGCTTTGTTTTTCGCTTTGCAAGTGTATTCCCCAGCATGGAAAGCTTGCACTGAGTCGATGGCTAAAGTGCTAATACGTTTCATCTTCATGACGACAATGCCATCTTCGGAGTTGATTGGTTTGTCATTGAGTAACCAGTTCAAGGTCAAAGGAGCGTCTCCTTTAGAGATGATGCACTGGATCGAGACGGTGTCCCCGGAATTTACCGGTTCCTCGCCGAAGTCGAAGGGGAGGATTTGAGGGGCGACTAAATTGAATGACATTTATAAAAATAAAAGTATAATAAAAAAATATAATTGTTGTCGCTGGAAACAATACTAGTTAGCACGGAATTGTCCAGCAGATCATTTACATTTAATTGTCATTATCAACATTCGGTTGAAAATTTTAATGTTCTAAAACTATCGAGCGTATAACAAAAATCGACGACGAAGTTGGCGTTGAAAGTCTCGAGTCATGTCTGTACTAAGATCACACGCGTGAAATGCTGGTTGCGGTCAACATGACAATCAGTACTTTACGCGTGCGCGTGTGATTTTAGTTCAGAAATGACTTTAGATTTCCAATGCCAACTTCGTTGTCGATTTTTGTTATACGCTCGATATATTTTCCTTTCGTGATAATTTCAATTCTCATTTGCGATTTTATGTTAACGTATTTTAATTGATAGAAACAAAGAGTAAATAAAGATTGTATAGTACAAAATAATAAAAATCTTTACATTTATATAATAACATTTACTACATAATATTAATAATAGATCGGTTTAACACATTTTTTTTTTTCTTTTTTGATATTTCATTCTTTATAATTTTTAATATTTCGACAATTCCCAATTATTTAGACCAGAATTTTTTAAACTATGGGTTGTGACCCAGTGGGCTATCGCCACTCTGTACATAAATTTAAAAAAATAACACATAAAAAATATTGTTGTTTTTTTTTATTTCAATTAGAAGAAATAAGACAGCATTAAGTAGTTCCACGATCTCGCCACTATGGAATCTTTTGTAAGATCAGAGTTCAGTCAACTTTGAGTGCCACTGGCTTAGACACTTATGTCATTTTGATGTTAAGTGTCTAAATAATTGAAATTTGTCAAAATAATTAATGTTTTATAAAAATATTCAAAAATTATAAAGAATGAAATATCAACAAAAAAAAACATTAAACATTAAAATAGAAAGGGTTAGGGAAGGATCATTTTGATGTTTGTTTAATTTTATATTTCTCAAAAATTATGAAAACCTTCAATTGTTCAGAATGTTTTTCGAACGATTTTGACAAATTTATGTATTTCTACTTTTATTTTTTATTCTTTCGACATTCCATTTTTTAAATATTTTGATAAATCATTAATTATTATAATATAGAGGGTGAGTCACCGAAGTGGCTGTCTTCGATATATCCCTTGTCGTTAGAAATTCAGCATTAATTTATTAATAAAACTTACTTAACTACTGAAGGCGCATGATACAAAATTATGTTCAAATATACAGGGTGCCCTATTATACCGGAATTCAAATGAACTTTAAATTATCTTTACATCAATATAACATTGTTAATAATTTCGACTACCCGTTATTGCAGAAAAAAATATTTTCTAAAACCGTTGACAGTTGCATACTAAAAAAACATTAATTTTTTGTATGTTGAGATGGAGAAATGCATTTTTTATTCATAGTTTTGCAAATAATTAATGCTGAATTTCTAACGATAAGGCAGATATTAAAGATAGACACTTCGATGACTCACGTTGTATATTGACAACTTTAAGAATTCTCAATTATTTAGTCAACTTTGATATCTACTTTTCTTTTTGTATTGTTTCAATTTTCATTTTTTATATTTTTTTAAATTTCTGACAATTTTTGACAATTCCCGATTATCTAGACACTTAACGGTAATTATAATATTTGTTTAATTACAAATTCCTAATTTCAAGAATGTTTTAATAATTTTATTTTTTATGAGAAAAGAAAATTGGAGAAAAAAAATTGACATCTCCTGTCACCAAGCTCAATTTTTACATATTTGGCATATACAGAGAGTTTTATGTAACACCGAACATACTAGAATGTATTCAATGTAAATTTTCCTATGTTCATTGTGTACTGGAACGCATCAAAGCATTGGGTGCGATGTGATTGGCTATGATTTCTAATGATAATATAGTCAACCCAATTTACATTCTTCCCATTAGAAATAAATTATATTTGTCAACTATTATGCCAAGCGCAACATGTTTAATTGTGGATATTTTACTTAATCGCAATGCATACCATAAAAATCTTCTCCTCCTTTATATACATTATTGATACGTAAAGATGTTCAACTCTTCGTATACGTCTGCTTTACGCACCAGAAAAGTAAATATCACTTGCTTGTGATAACTGACAAGTGTAATTCATTTTTGACGGAGAACGGTGTAGTTTGGGTTGACTATAATATTTTAGAAATAGTAGCCAATCACATAGCACTCAATGCTTTGATGCGTTCCTGAACAAATCGAACAAATCGTTAGGAAAATTTACATTGAGTATATTCTAGCATGTTCGGTGTTACATAAAACTCTCTGTATGTGTAAGACAAGAAAGCAATATGTATTATTTTCTCATAAGAACATCTCTCTCTATTTATATCCAAGGTAACAACACAATAACAGTGTGTTATTTTAAGGGCAAGTGGTTTTCGCACACTCTTGAGCAAATAATATAAATTCATGTATGCTTAAAACAAAATATACTATCTTATAAAGTATACTCTGAGACTAAAATTCCGAAAATTTGAGATTTTTCGATTAACTCCGTGAACCACAATTAATCCTCAAAGTTGACTATTCTCGCATAGCGCCTTTAAAATAGAAAATTGCATTATATTAAAAAAAATCATAACTTCGCATCCGGTTACTCAATCGATGTCGGATTTTACTGAAATATAATATTCTTTAATAAAATGGCATAAAGCTTAATAATATAAAATATTCAGAATCTAGGTAAAAATGGATTATTTTCACTATTTTGACCGAATTCGACTTTATCAATATTTGCATATAACACAAATTTCTGTCTTGAATGCGCTATACGATATTAGGCAACTTTGAAAATGAATTGTGCTTCACCAAATTCATCGAAATATTTCAAATTTTCAGCATTTGAATTTCAATGTATACTCTAGTACTACTAAACATCTTTATTCATGTAACATTTATACATAGTTTAGATAATTATTTACAATATATTTGTAGATTTATATTCATATATATTACATGAAATGGCTAACTAGCGAAGGTCATTCCGCCTATCAATGTCTAGTTCTTGTCATTGTTTATTTAATTTTCATGATTGCTATCGTCATTGTCAAAGTCCTCATTATTTGATGAAATGAAATGATAAATTATCGATGAAGGTTTTTTATATTTTGGAAGGATATTTGGATTTCGGGGGATACATCATTGTTTAAATAGAGGAGATATTTGGAGGTTTGTGGCAAACTTAAGGGAAAGAATCTCAAGGCGCTCTTTGATAAGATTGATGTTAGTTTTCTGATAAAGGAGTATACTCTATTAAATAGTAAACTTTATTTTTACCAAATATGAATTTATATTTTTGTCCACAAAATGCTCGAAAATCACATATGCTCAAAACAAAACACTGTGCAACGTACCAATTGCAGGTATTATTAGATTGGAATTGTTTGTCAATTTTAACAATATTTTGATAATTTATGATCATTTTGCCGTTAAATAATAATTTAAAAAATGACAATTTTTAATTATGAACATTTCGACAATTTACAGTCATAATAATTGTCAGAATTACACCTAATGGTAGAAAGGAATGAAATTAAAAATTGAATTTATCAGTATTGCCATTTTGTATAACTTTTTATATTTTTCGATAACATGGTATTGATTTTTTTAAAATATTTAGAAATTTTTTGACCATATTTCAGAATTATTTTGGTAATTTTTAACAACTTTGATAACTTTTGATTAGTTTTATCCCGATTATTTTGATACCTTTTTTCAACAATTTTTGATGATTTATAATATTTTCCGACAATTTTCTATTAAATATTTAGTGGCGGAGGCGGTTACTTTCTGATACATTTTAACTATTTAAATTAATAATACTATTTTTTTTGTATTTACTTTAAAAAAATTAAAATTAATTACACTAATTACTTTTTTGTATTTACTTTTTAAAAAGTGAACACAAAAAAATAATTAGTGTTATTAATTTAAATTTTCTATTAATCTGAAAATCTTACTACTTCGTTAAGTTTTGACCTTGACTATTTTTAGTTATTTTTTCCTTTAACAACAAATGTGTCACCATAACTTAATTATTTTCGTACCTTTTAACAATTTCGACAATTTTTCATTCTTTAAAAAAAAATGTGTTTTTTGTTACTTCTCGACAATTTTGGCGTTCTTCCGTAATTTAAAACCCTTTTGACAATTTTTATATTTCAGGATTACTTTAATGATCTTCAACAACTTTTACAACTATTTTGACATTTTTATTCCTTCTCATTAATTTTGACAATTCTGATATTTTTTGACTATTTTCTATTCCTCTGAAAATTTGATTATTTCATTAATTTTCTTTAAAACCTTTTTGTTGATTGCAACATTTTTCAGTATTTCTATAAATACAGGGTGGACCAAATGTAGTGTTACAGTAATTGTATTCTTTGTTTATAAAATTACTGCAACACTATTTAGGTCCACTCTGAATATGTAAAATAAAATTTCAAATCCCTTATAATGATTTGAAATTTTATTTTACATATTCAGAGTGGACCAAAAAGTTTTGAGTTTATTTATAATTTGTTTAAATGTGTATTAAATTTGTGATTCATATAAAATGAATATCAAAAGGTAAGCAGAGAATAAAATTACTGTAACAAATACTACTTTTGGTCCACCGAGTATAGAAAATATTTATACATTAAATTACATCACAATATTTACATCATTACAATCATTTACAACTAGTTAAGCCTCAGAAAATGGCTATCGACCATCGGTCTTTCTGCCTGATAATATTTCCACTTTTTATGTTTATTTTCTTTGACATGTGTATTTATTTATATTTTTATCTCTGTAGAAGGACAAAAATTGAAGAAAAAAGTAAACGTTTTGACATTACTTATCGCATATATATTTTTGACATTTCTCGTGACACATGATCGTTGCCATGGTAACCGTTACGACTGTTTGTTTCTATGAAAACAACACCCTGACATTCATCAACAAGTTTGTTCCCGTCAAAATCTTCATTCCGGATCATTTATGCTTGGGGAGAAAAATTTAGATCGAGAAATAAAAGCCTAAATAAAAAAAAAAACAACAACAAAGAAAAGAATAAAATGAAGATAAAAGAAACGGAGAACAAAATAACGAAATAAACTATGTATGATTTTATTGTTATTGTGTCATTGTCGTTGCCATGGTAATAACAGTCAGCCGCCGCTGTTATGTTTGGAACAACGATGGACGGTTGTCAATCTACGAGGAATTCTGAGGGGGAGAAAAACAAAAGAAACCCAAGAAAAAATGAAGGAATAAAAAACAAAGCATCCGCCACATAAACCAAAGGAAAGGAAGAAACAAATTCTAATCAACTTCTAAACAATTTCTATCTTTCCATCTCTGTTTCTTTGTGGAAATGACAGTACCGTTGACTTCCAATACTGCGGAATATTTTGTTTTTCCTGCGGCGTTTACGGCGATGCACGTGTATTCGCCGCCGTTTCGCGGTCCGACGGACGCCACGCTGAGGATGCTGGCCTGCGAGCCGAACGCCGACGTCGACACGCCCATAGCGGAATGCTCGATGTGCTTCCCGTTAAAGTGCCATCTGATCTTCAAGGGTCGATCGCCCTTCGGCACGTAACAAGTCAAGACGGCGCTGTCGCCGGCGTTCAGGGGCCCGTCGAAACTGAACGGACTTATAGAGGGCAGCACTGAAAACAATGGTACGACATACACAAATCTGAGTGTAATAAATGTCAACGATGACTTTGAATGAGAGACCAAAGAATGAAAGAAAGTAGAGACAATTGAGAGACGAGGAAATTTTAATCGATTTTCCGCTCACAACGCTACTATTCTTACTGCCGTTTAAAATAGTTGGAACGGTAAAAAAAATATTGACTGATGGGGTTCTATGTCAGAATCGATTTTTTTTCCTTTTTAGCCTTTCGAAATTGATAAAAAAATATCTAAAACGCAACAGAATATGTAGGAATCGATTTTCCGCTCGATACACTGTTATTCCTGCTGCCTTTTGAAACCCGTTGAACCACGACGAAATTATAGGCAGATGAGGCGGTCTATACCAGAATACGTCACAATGGATATTTTGCTTTTAGCTTTAGAAATTGTGAAAAAGTCGAAAGCAGATCATGATGTGTCAGAATCGATTTTTCGCTCGAAATGTTACTATTCTTGCTACCTTTCAAAAATATTGGAAGAACAAAGGAATTACTGACAAAAGGGGCGTTATATGTCACAATGAGTCATAATGGATTTTTCCCATATTAGCCGTTCAAAATTGATAAAAAAATCGAAAGCACGACAGGATGTGTCATAATCGATTTTCCGCTCCAAAAGCTGCAATTTTTGCTGCCTTTTGAAAATATTGAAGGACAACGAAACCATTCACACATGATATGTTCTGAATGTGTCATAATCGATGTTTTTCCCTTTTTGAACCTTTCGAAATTCAAAAAAAAGTCGAAATATAAGATTGTCTGAATACGATTAATGGGTTGAAGAAGATACACAAATTCATCCAAAAACTTCATTCCCATAAAAAAATATAAAGGTTCATAAATTCCAGCAATGGTATTTAAAGAGATCAAAATTGTCTTTTCTTATCAGTTCCTACATACCGATTAGAAGAAAAATAAGAACGAAACAATTAAATGTGTTAGGATATGTGAATCGATGTTTCCTTTCTCTTCTCTCGAAATATTAATCATAAAAAAATATCAACGATGTAAGTATAAAAAAATGTCAAATGTGACAATACATAATTACGATATTTCAAAAAGTAAAGTCTGTTTTTTTAATATGATAAAATTTGGGGTGTATTTGCTGCAAGCAATTGATGGTTTGTGTCAATAGCAGATGACTTATCACTGAAATTTTGAAAAGTTGGAAATCGATTGTCAAATCATAACCAGTCAAATAAATTTAAACCGTTAAAATAATAGGCAAATGCCATAAATATCAAATATGGAAAAATTTGATAAATTTTTCAACGAAGAAATGTCATTCCCGAGAAAAATAACATAGAAAATAAAAATGTAACTATATAAATGATAAAATAAACAAGAAATGTATAAAATTAATTATGTAAATAAGCCATAGAGTGCTTAGATATATAAAAACACAAAAAGAGATAAATATCACTTAGTAAACTGTCAGGAAATATTGAAAATCATCTTGAAATGTCGAGAAACAAATGTCAAAATACCTCAAAAAAAAGAAAGAAATAAAATTGACAAATGGTTAAGAAATTTGTCGAATTATCGTAAAATTGTTAATAAAAACGGTTGAAAATTACAAAAACCATCGAAATAGGAAACTCTAAACTAAGCTCGACTGTGTAAATGTTTAAAAACAAACGTCAATAAATTTCAAAATGAGAGAGAAACATGCAAAATTAGTCATAAAATTTTAAAATGGTATTTAAATAATATATTAAAGGCTGAAAGACCTCCGGTCGATAGCCGATTCATCATCTACAGAATATAATTCTAATTTTTGTATATTATTGTACATACATATACACATTTGAACAAAGATGGTTAGTTAGTTAATATATTAATTATATTTAGACTTGTGTCAAAAATTAGAGAAATTTTCAAAGATATAAAAAACGCTATTTAAAATGATAATTGATCTATGGTACGAAACAGTTAAATTAATAAATTCTATATTCATTTAATTAATTTTTATATAATACATTTAATATAAATAATTATAATATTATAATATAATAATTAAAAAATCTAAAAATTGATAATTACAACAAAATAAATTGTGAATCTATAGATGGCGCTTGCGTTATCTTCAATTTATTATGATTCATATCAGGTTCAACTGCCTTCATCAAGACATTGCACATGGAACACACTAGTCTGATGAGGTTCGAAAAACCTAAATAGGCATCACTAGATGAATAGTGGCTGAACATTTTATTAAATTACAACAAAATATGAAAAAAATATGCAAATTTCAAAATTAAAAATTATTATAGAGTTGAAGATCGATAATTATTAAGAAAATTGACTAAATGAAAGACCAATGCCAATAAACAACAAAACAAGAAATATATATCAGGAAATGTCATCAAATGGTAAAACCTACAAATATCAAAATTTTCAAAATTGGCGATTAATGATACAAAGTCAAAAAACAACAACAATCATGAAAAAAATATATAAAAAAATACAGCTTCAACAATATGTTAATGAATTGCAAACAAAAAAATAAGATTTTTTAAGTTTTCAAAATGAGAACAGATGTTATTAAATGACAAAATGACCTAAACATAACAAAATGTATTATATAGTATGACTGATACAATCAACACGATTAAAATATGAAAGACCAACGCCAAGAAACATATTTCAGGAAATTTATAAAATGTCAAAACCTATAAATATTAAAATTTGGAGATTAATCATGCAAATGTCAAAAAACAACAACAATCTTGAAAAAAATATATAAAAAATACAATTTCAGCAATATATTAATGAATTGCAAAAAAAATAAAATTTGTAATTTTTGAAAATGAAAAGCGATGTTATTAAATGACAAAATGGTCAAAACATAACAAAATTTACAATCTAGTATGACCGATCGTGTCGACTATCACGATTAAAACATGAAAAAATATATTTATTTTATTTAAAGAATTTCAACACTATACAATATATAATAAAATAATAGAATAATAAAATATTCTATTAAAATACAAATACAAATTGTCTTTACGAATAGTTACCATGGCAACGATGATGACAAAAATTGGTAAGAAATGTCAAAATAAGAAAGAGAGATATGTGAGGAAATATCGACACAATTCAAAAATATTGGAAAGTCGGATACCGAAAAGCCATAAACTTCATTGATTGAGTAAAAATATAAGAATACTATGACAATTGACTGAAGGAACTTGTTGAACGCGTCGAAATGTGTCAGAATCGATTTTTTTTACCTTTTTATGGAAAATCATGAAATACACAAAAAACACTATTAGAAGCTTAATTGTCAACATACGTCAAAATGAGAAATCGGCGCCAAGAAATTTACTATGAATACAATGTTGAGTAAATATATGAATGTGGCTGAAAGACCTCCGGTAGATAGCCGATTCATTATCTACAGAATGTAATTCTAATTTTTTTATATTATTGTACATACATATACACATTTGAATAAAGATGGTTAATTAGTTATTAAAAACATTATTGAGGGTCCGAATAAAAAAGATATTGATGTATTCATTTATAGGTTATATGAGTGTCACTACTGCCAAATCGGTTTGTTTCACTTTTTTAAGTATTTATTGACGTTTATATTTTTCATAAAATGTGTAAATAGCCGGAGAGGAATTGGAATTGATAGCCGTATTTATCAAAATCTTGTGTCTCCAATTTCACCCTGTGATTTCTTCGTTTCGTTACTTATTTTAAATTTTGGTGCAGAATTTAACTTAACCAAAATACAAAAAAAAATACATGTGAGTGTACTAAGAAAAGAAAAAAATCAACACAATACATGACATAATCGTGTTATATTAAATTAAAAAAAAAATGAAAGTAAGTAATTACTATAATTAAATCATCATTATTTCTTAGCTACTGAAACTTTGACTTACATAACGTAAGCACTTTAAAAAGAATAAAATTGATTCTATATATATTTTGCTGTGCGTTACTTGAATTATTCTGAAATGAAATCTTAGAGGTTGTGCAATATTTGTATACATTATTTGTATTACAATTAGAAAATAATTCTGATTAAAATATATTCAAATTAATATATGATAATATAACATACGGGTGAACTATACACCCGTATGTTATATTATCATATTAAACCATAGTAAATTTGTTAATTGTTATAAATAAAATAAATATTATTTTGTTTAAGTTTGAAGATGAATTTCGGCTTAACGGTTAATTTTTGTATATGGATAAGTTCGGCTGAATCATTATATATTGGTCCCAGGATAAGCCATTTCCCAACATTAACGGGACACCCTGTATGTATCCGAATGATTCTGTGTTATTGTTGTTGTTTTTATTTAGCTATCATCAAATGATCTAAAATGACATGACATCTCTAAAACTATAAAAAAAAGAATACTAATTATTTTGTGGTCGTCAAATGATCTAAAATGATATGAAATTTATAAAACAAAACAAAAATACAAACAAAAATTGTTTTAGTTTTTATTTAATGATCGTCAAATAATCTAAAATGAAATGAAACTTAAAAAAATACAAATGGTCAAATGATCTAAAATAATACGGTATCTATACAACTATCACAAAAAAAAAATACGAACGAATTTTTGTTATTCTTGTATTTTTTGTAATCATCAAATGTCAAAAAATGTAAGAAATACTGAAAACTGTAAACATGTCAGATTAATGGAAAAATGTCGAATTTACTATAACTGTTAATAAACATTACATCAGCTGCCTGATGATGATACTATGTATAGAAACAATTGTAGCAGTGTTTTCTACAATAAATCTGTGAAAATTAAAAACAAAACCGTGTGTTTGTTTTACTTGTATAATCAGTTACAATGGAGTTTCATCAAGTAACAGCCTCTACCATAGAAATGTTAATTAATTGTGAAAATAAATATAAGAATATAGAAAAACATTATAAACATCAAAATTATATATATTTTATTTCATATCGACAAATGACAACATTATCATTATTGTTTAATAATATTACACTACTACTGCCATTGTGTCATCAGAAAACTTCGCAATCGACATGGTAACTGATGTGATTGTTACTAACGCTATTATTGTCATAACGATTCAAAACGTTAGACTGGATGTTCAGAGGCCATCACGTTATAAAATAAGGGTTGTCATGGTGACAAAGAAACAATGACAGTCGGTATGGGATGAGGAAAGAAAACATGTCGTAAATGGTAGTTAATGCTTCCGTGACATCGGGCAGGATGTCATGGTGACAAAGAAACAATGAATGTAGTTAATGCTTCCGTGACATTGGGCAGGATGTTCAGAGGACACCGCGTCAAAAAATGACAGTTATGGTGACAATTAAACAATGACAGTCGGTATGTCACGAGGACAGAAAACATATCTTAATTAATGCTTCCGTGACGTAAGGCAGAATGTTTAGAGGACACATCTTATAAAATAGTGACAAATAAGCAATTCGTTAAAAAAGTCGTGAATGCAAATTAACGCTAAAATGACAATCGCAACAAGGAATACAATATCTAATGCTGTTATCAATTTCGAGATGTAATTTTTGAAAGGCAAGAAACAGCGGAGATTCGAGCGGAAAAATCGATTCTGGCACATTCTGATAAAATCGGCATCCCCGTCGTCGTTGTCGTCTTTGACAACCCGAAGTTTAACATTTTTCTCCCCTCAAACAACAAACAAGACGCAAAATGACTTATTTTTCTCCCAAACAACAACAAACGTCGTTGATGATATTTCCGAGCCTATTTTTTTCCATCATAAAATTTGGAACATTGCAAAATTTTATTGTTGAATCCTGTCGTTGTTATCATTTTCGAAATCCTAAATATTTTTTGAAAACTTCATTTTATAGATCCTAAATAAAGTCTCTTTTTTTTTTCGAAAACAACAGACGGTGCTAAATTTATTTTCAATCCCTTCCTTTGTCGTCTGTATTCTTAAAGTCCACATTTCGTTTCCAAAAAAATCATATAAAAATTATAATAATATATGTTTTTTTTTGTCCTGAAATTATTTTGCGCTGCAAGTAAAAAAGAAACACGTCCTTTTCCATATTCCTAAATAAAACAAACATATTCTAAAATTCCACCTTTAAGTTGTATCCTGAAAAATCCGCTTTCAACAAATAAAAAACGAAATAATGTTCGTTTTTTCTTAAATCCATTTTTGCGCTGATTCCTGTAAATTAATTTAAAGAAAAAAACATAGTTTCATTACTTGCAACAACCATTTAAAAAATAACATTTGAAAAAATAAAAAAAATGTATTGTAAAAAGCAATGACATATTTTTTAGAATAGAGGATGAAAACATCCTCTCCTTCTTTCAACTTAGTTTATTTCTTGCTATGGCTTTTACAATTTTTTGTTGAAAGAAAAAGATGTGAAAATCGAAACTTACAAATTGTCTCTACTGAAAAATAAAAAAATGTAACTTTTAAAAAAAAAAAAAATTAATTCATTTCTTGGCAAAATTTGATTACACATTACTTATTTGTATATCATCAAGTGTGAGTATTTTTATAATTAATTTATTAATTTTAATGTTTAAATTTTGTTGTTGTTGCAAGTAATGGTAGTTGATGGTGATTGGAACTTCTTAGACTTACCCATGACTTGTACGTCGAGAGATCCACGAGCGCTGTATCCTTGAGAGTTCTTGGCGACGCAGACGTACATGGCTTGATCGGAAGAGCGTTCCACATTTTCGATGATGAGTGTGCCGTTCGGGAAGACCTTCTGTTTCTTGATTGTTGGTAAGACGCGTGAATCTGTAAAAATAATATGAATAAATTTACAAAAATAACTATTTTTTTAAGATCTTGCGTTTGTTTGTGAGAATAAAGGTATGTAATGTTAACCAAAAATTTTGAATTCAATCAACGAAATTAAGAAATCGTAGGTGAATTAATAAAACATATGGTATGAACATATGGAAGACGGCACAAGCGCTATATTTTGGCTAATTTCATGCGGCATGGTCAACGATTATTAAAAATATGTTTAATTAATTTCTCACTTAACCCGTGGTGAAACATTTTTGAATTAATTCAGGATGATTTAATTGAAATTGAATTATTATTAAAATATATATTAAAAACATATGATGTTCACAGATAAGACTTAAAAGAGCAGCGAACAAAGAGGTTGAATAGAATAAAGCAGTGGTTCTCAACCTGTGATACATTAAAGAACACCAGCGTAAAATATAACAAATTATAAGATCCCTTCCATAACTTCATTATTATTTCCTACTCACCCCAACGCCCGAGAAAAAAAACGTCTGGATTTGAAGCGGAAGAAAAAATAAATGAGGCAATTTCATTATGCAAAACTTTTTCTGGGAGAACTACTACGAAAGAAATATTTAGGCTAAATAATTAAAAATGCTCGAGCTTTCAAACATCCGTGTGTTTTATCTAAAATATAAGCAGTTACCCTTGAAGCTAAATTTACTCATTTCATTATTCATCATAAAGCTTTAGCAATAAAAGAAATCCTCGAAAAATTTAAGGCTGTTTTGGATCAATCTGTTAAGTTGTAAATTTTATTAAGAGTCGAGTCGAGGGAAGTGATCATGAACCCTTGTTATTAAAATCTGAAGTTTAATGGCTGTCCAGAGGCAAGGTTTTAAATTGTCTTTCTAAACTTCGATTAGAAGTGTAAGTTTTTCTATTGATTTAAGAAATTGAATTGTGAAAGTGTTTTTTTTTTATGAAATGTGGTTTGTTATTTAAATGATTTAAATTTAGGTTTACAAGGACCAAACGTCAATATTTTTACTGTTAATTATAATATAACTACCGATGTGAAGTTACCCACGAATTTTCCAGCCACGGATTTGCCCGGCACCTCCACCATGGCGGAGACGCCGGGGTAAATTAAACAAAAAACATGGGTTATTACAAGAATTTAAAGGTGAAATTCGACAAAAGTGCTAAATTTATATTAACAATGTTATATTATTAATATATTCTTACGTCAACGCTCATTTTCGACTTTTTCAAGTTGAAGATGCATCAGATTCAAAGTCCAAAACGGCACTGTTTGATGCAATTTAAACAAATGATTTCATACACGATTGTTGCTAAAGGTACAAACAACGATCTTAAACAATAAAATCAGGGGTAGGTCTTTTGTAACTTTTATAAATAATTTTTAAAACCAGTCACGAATCCCACGAAAATGTGTGTCAGATTCAAAGTCCAAAACGGCCCTGTTTGATGCAATTTAAACAAATGTGTTTCATACTACATTGTTGCTAAAGCTGCAACCAATAATTTTAAATAATAAAATCAGGGGTATAAATTGGACTGCGCGCTATAAATTTCGCGGGCTTGATATTTCTACAGGCTATCGAGTTATAGCCGTTTTTGTAAAACACTAAAATTTTCGATTTTTTCCAACAAAAATAATCCGCAGTCCGTCTTTTGTTTTGGGCGGTCAAAAAGACACCTGGGAGATAGCCTATTCTTTGCACAATCACCACGTGAAAGAATAATCCCTTCAGCTGTATCCTGAGCCGAGATATTAACTTTTGAAATTTTAACATGGCCATTTTTGTACATTATTCAACAGTCGACCCCATATCGTTTTTTTTTTTCACAACGCAGAAAGTTGAAACTCGCACCACGTGAAAGAGTGCGAAAAGTGAACCTGGTGCCAAAATTTCAACCCCCAGCCCCAATTCCCTCCGAGTTATGAATTTTTTTTTTGATTAAAATTTGTGATTTTTATTCATCGGTCAAAAATTGATTTTGTCAGGGGGGTAATAAATTCGCCACCTATAACCCTAGGCGGATAAAACTAGATCCACTAGGACTACCAGGAGGCAAAATTTCAACCCCCTAGCCCCATTTTCACCAGAGTTATTCCGACAAGACCAGTGGTATCTTATATTAACGCACCTTGTGAGAAACTATCCTAAAAACTAAATTCAATTCTGATCAATTATTTGGAGTTTAAACCAAAATTTTCAATAAAAAATACAACAGAACTAGTGAATAAAATAAAAAATCTGAAATTACCACCGAATAATAAATTCGTCTCATTTGATGTAACGAATCTCTTCACCAATGTCCCGCCAGCAGAAGTTAAAACCATAATAAATAATAAACTTTATGAGAAAAACGTCAATCCAATAATCATAAACGAAATATTGGCCCTTCTGGATATTTGCATAGAACAAAATTACCTCCAATTCAATAAAAACATCTACACCCAACCAGACGGACTGGCAATGGGAAACCCCTTAAGTCCACTAATGGCTGAACTTTTTATGAATAGTATTGAGGAAGAAATATGCAAATTGCCGCAATTCAAAAATTGCTTGTATTGGTGGCGATATGTTGACGACGTTTTGGTCGCATTCAATGGCACGGACAGAATATTAAATTTATTGCTGAATGAAATAAACAATATCCACAAAAATATAAAATTCACTTTGGAAATTGAAGAAAATAAATCAATAAACTTCTTAGATATCACTATAAAAAATACAGACAACAAACACGATTTTCCATAAACCAACTCATACCGATAGTAATATTAACTTTTACTCATTCCATCCAACTCAACATAAACTCGCAGCTTACCGTTCAATGATTCATCGAGCTTTTTCAATCCCCATGACTAAAACTAATTTAGAAAAAGAATTAAATATAATAAAATACATCGCAGTTAGAAATAACTTTAAAATCGACACGACAAATAAATTAGTTTTGCATAAAGAAAAGCAGATATTAAACCAATTACTTTACCCCGTTCGAACACCTAAAGACAATAAAAAATATGGGTCAATTACATTTAATGGCAGTTTAAGTCAGACCATTTGCAAAAGTTTTTAAAAAATAGAAATAAATACCGCATTTAAAACAAACAATAACTTGGGGAAAATAATAATAAAGATAAGGTTGAAAGAACTCAGCGCAGTGTATGTTAAGTTGCAGTGACTGCCCTAAAGTTTATGTAGGACAAACTGGAAGAACATTCGAAAAACGAATAAATGAACATTACACCTGTTTTATCAACAAGAAAAATTCTTCAACATACGCGAACCACCTGTTAGAAGAACAACACAATTTCAACAAAGATTTCAAAATCCTCCACGAAGAAAAGAAAGGAAGAAAATTAACATTACTAGAAAACATGGAAATTAATAAGTATTTCCCATCAGGAAATTTACTTAACGAACAGACCGATCTCTCCAGCTCGCCACTACTACGGATGGAAAACCCCAGACCTTCCACCTCCACTTTTTAAATTTGTATATAAAGTTAGTTTTAAGAAATTTGTAAATATTATAAGTTCTTCACCTGAAGAAGCAACAACGTTGCGAAACAATTGTGAAATATACAAAAAATAGTTGAAAATCATTAAGTGTTTTATTTTAAGAGTTATTCAATTTTCACTGTTTCTCATATATTTTAAATGGGGCTTCGAATCGAAATTCACCTTTTGGGAGTGAACATTGATTTCTACTAAGAGCAGGGGGATGAAACTAGGACACCTAATTTCTATTCACCCCACGTGAATAAATTAAACAGCCTCCCGGACCATTTTTGACCAAAATCGTGGGATTCGTGGCTGATTTTATTGTTTAAAATCATTGTTTACACCTTTAGCAACAATCTGGTATGAAATTCATTTGTTTAAATTGCATCAAACAGTGCCGTTTTGGACTTTGAATCTGATGCATCTTCAACTTGAAAAAGTCGAAAATGAGTGTTGACGTAAGAATATATTAATAATAATATAACATTGTTAATATAAATTTAGCACGTTTTGTCGAATTTCATCTTTAAATTCTTGTAATAACGCGTGTTTTTTGTTTAATTTACCCCGTCGCCTCCGCCATGGTGGAGGTGCCGGGCAAATCCGTGGCTGGAAAATTCGTGGGTAACTTCACATCGGTAAAATAACTGCATCAGTAAAAAAACTCGAACTAATTATCAATGAAATAGATAAGAATACGGTCAGTCTTGCACCAACCCTTACAAAATTTCTTACAGAAAACAGTATGGACAATAATGAAGAATTTTCATCAGATATAAAACATCATTGTTTCTTGTTCATAAATAAAATTAAATTTTATTTCCAAAAAGATTTGGAAAACCAAAATTGGATCAGAGACCCTCTTCTTTCAAATTTTACACAATATTTTTCACGTGAACAAAAAGAACAAATAATAGATATTTGAAGTGATTCCACTGAAATGGAAAACTTAAACAAAAACTGACTGATTTTTGGCTTCAACAAAAAACAGATTTTAAAGACATAGCAAACATTACTATTCAGTATTTAATGCCCTTCTGTACGACGAATATATATCAAAAAGGTTTTTCTCAAATCTTATATCTGAAGAACAAATACAGATAAAAATTAAAAATCTAACCAAATTAAAATTAACCGACAAGAACCAGAAATAGAAAAAAATGTATCTGCAAAACAAACTCAAGGATCGCATTGAATATCTTATTTTTACTATTTTACGATTTTTTTTTTGCTGTTAAGAAAGTATTTTTATTGAATAAAAATACAAATAAAAAGTAAACATTTTTTTTTCAAATGCTGGTGGTAATATAGTTTATGTGATTTCCTTATGATGGTAAGCAATAAACAAAAGGCTGGAATAGACCATAAGTCTATCACATCTATCACGTAAATACTGCGCATTAGAAGGGGCATTTAGAAATAAGTATATAATACTATATGTATATGGAATGGACCATCGTTTCCAAATATGTAATCCTTGACCTTAGCGTCATTTCACCAAGAATCAATATGCATTTCCATTCTTCTTCTTTTAAGTTCTTTGTTCATATATTGATTAAATATGAGTTTAGGTATATTTAGAGAACGGTATTTCTAGCTTGATTATTTCGCTTCAATGATATTGTAGGTTATGGTTGTCGAACTCTTCGTAACCCTCAAAATAAACGAAATAGTTGTAAAGGTTGAAAATAGTAACTTGGTAATTCTCTTGTTTTTATACTTGAGAAAAATTGTTTCGAGTATAAATGGAATTTGTTTACTCACCCCTTTCCCACGTGATCGACTCAATCGGGTAACCAGCAACGGGGCAGTGGACAATCAAAGTTCCTCCGGCGACGATCGCTTGCTTTTCCATCGGCTTCACATACGGCTTTCCGTGCACGTTGATCTTGGCGCTGTGTTCCGCAGATCCAACCTTGCTGCTCGCGATACACTTGTACAATCCACCATCATTGGTCTGAATACCGGTGATGTTCAAATTCGAGACGACATCTCCGTTGACGGTAACGTATTGGCCGATCTGGTACCTATCACTGTTCGACAACCTCTGTCCATCAACTTCCCAGGTGATTTCGGGTGTGGGGTTTCCAGAGGCGCTGCATTTCAAATGTACAGATGGGTTCGGGTGCAGGGTCTGTTCGCTGAAGGCGTGTCTGATTTGCGGCGGTTCAAAACGGCCTCCAAGTTTCAGTTCGGCGGTGGCTTCGGCGCTTTCTTGATCGTTTCGGACGAAACACTGGTACATGCCCTTGTCTTCCTTGCGGACAGCCTCGATGCGCAAGATGGATTCGGTGTGGTCGATTTTGCGTCCGTCTTTCAGCCAGCTGATTGTCTTGATCGGGTTACCTGAAAATAACATTAATAATTAGTGAAATGAATAAAATGAAATGAATGATAATCGATTTAATCAAATGTTCATACACCATTTATTTAGGGAATGGATAAGTGGTGATAGCTATTTCGAACCTCATCAGACCAGTATGTTCTATGTGCAATGCCTTGATGAAGGCAGTTGAACGTTTTTTTTTTTCTCATAAGTTAAAAATTTCGACATTCTCGACATGATAAGTTGACTTTCTGCTACCCTACATTGTGAGCAAGCTGGTGGTACCGTATCATCTCTGCTTTGGATTCTTCCAATTTTGGTGTTTGAAAATATTCATTCTCCAGATACATGGTCCTTTGTCGCAGGGTTCCCTTGCATAAAAAAATACTATCCATTCACACTGGGGTTGTTGTCCTTTCATCTTGATTTCTTTATCCTTGGTATTATCGGCATTCCCATGTCGATTTTCGAAGCCACAACAGCCACCCGAAGACCTCCCGAAGTAGGTTACCCCCATGGATAGCTCTTTGCTGGTGGAGCGGCATGTGTCTGTGGTTCGACGTTCCACGGTTGACTGTGGTTGATCGTTTTTTTTTATCCTGCGTCAAATGTTTCATACGTTAAGCTATGACAAGTAAGCTTATTTGGACAGGTCTCGAAGGGTAGACGAACGCTGATCTATCATTCTTCTCCGAAGAAGGGTGAAAGACTCCTTTTTGGAGCCACGGCAGTCGTCGCTGATTCCCCGAAGTCAGTCATCCGCCGGGTCAGCCCTTGTTGATCACGCTACCGTTGTTTAGTGATTACCAAACAGGTCAGCTTTCTTCGCTGATCGCGACGATTGGTGTTCTCCCAATGAGATTCATTGATGGACTATTTGTTGTGGTCCTTGATTGAACGGATTTTCCTCCTGTATCAAATGATTTATCAATCAAACTATGACATGTTAGCATCTGGACCAGTTTAGATGAATTGACGAGCGCTGGTAATTCACAGCAGCCGTTGCTGATCCCCGAAGTCAGATTTCCGCCGGGTCAGCCCTTGATGATCGCTCTATTGATCGACGAGTGGCTACACTTCTTCAGCCCGTCTCCCATTCCCCGCAGTCTATCGCTGATCGCGGCGGTTGATGTTCGCCCAACGAAGTTCGGTTGAACGGATTTTATGATGTGATTAAATATCATAATAATTGTAAAAATGGCACAATCTCCATCTATTGCCTAATTTGAAGTAGGATCGTCAATCATTTGTGTCAACAGGATATATAACCGAAAATCGTTGTTTCGTCCACTAAAGAAATGCGAACTTGCCCTGATTATGAGAACAGGAAATGAAATTTATTTAATAAAATTTCAACCACCATTAATAGCCATCACCAGTTATCCATATGCTATAATTATTTATTTAGCGAGTACAAAATTCATAAATTCGGTGTAAGACAATCTATGGACAATAAATATTGAAATTAACAAAAGTACATCAAAATCGTTAAATTACAATTTTATACATATATCGTGAAACTCACCTTCGAAGTTGCATGTGAACAAGGCGGGTCTTCCGAAATCGATGGTCTGCACTTTCGGTTCGATGTTGGCTTTCAATGGTGCGGTGACAGTCAGTACGGTTTCGACGCTTTCGCCTCCCACGGAATTGTTGACGACGCATAAGTATTTTCCAGAGTCTTCGACTTTCGCCTCGCGAATGATCAGTGTTCCAGCCACTTGCTTTACTCTGTCGTTCAACGTGATTGCCTGTTTGCGGGTGGTGCCTTCAACGAATTTGTACCATCTGTAAAGGAAACAAAAATGTTAAAGAAGTCATATCAAAATATTTAAATAAAGAATAGTAAGTGGTAAATGTCAAATTAAATGTCGGAATATTAATGAATGTCTGAAAGTATTAAAATTGTCGATTCATTGAAGAACTATCAAAATGATCAAAAAGTATCATTCCTTTTATCAAAAGGCGTCTCAAATTTGCTTGAAATAGTGAAGGAACTCCTTGTCAGAAAATGTCATTTGTCGTTAAATAGGAGAAAGTAATAAAGATTACTACTATTGAGGACCGCTTCTAGAATTGATTGTAATAGCTTTGGTAAAGTAAACCTTCGGTATTGTGCATTCTAGTTTAACCGATTGGTAAATAGCCTACCAATTTGGCTCTTAGAGTTTAAAATTTGTTGTCTACCTCTTAGATTTATACATAAGAACAAACCTAACCCCTACTTTGAAAAAAAAAAAAATAATTAGAAAAAATTAAATAAGAAATAACAATAATACTAAATAAATTAAAACTAATTAAAAAATAAAACTAAACTTAAGAAAACACAAATTCTAATGAAACGAAATTATTGAATCAAAATAAACCTATGCAAATATAATAAATCTAATCTACCTTTTTAAAACAAAATGAATATTAAATTTAAAATACAACACTAACAACAAACGCTAATTAATTATAAACGAAACTGATAAAAGCTCTTCTTTATCAATCTAACATATCCTATTTTATGAAACACAAATATAATAAAACACTTTTTTAACTTTGTTTGTATAACAGAATTTTGTTTTAGTTTGATAAGTGTAAATTGTTGTCACTAAATATAAAATTCTGTTATACAAACAAAGTTAAAAAAGTGTTTTATTATAATTTTACACGTTGTATAACGAAGTAGAAGCCTCAGTGATCAGTAATTTGAAACTCAAATAACTAAACCTATTCTAAAAAAACCTAAATACAATATTAAATTAACAAAAAAATAAAATCAGTAACACCAATAATTCAAAAAAAAAAAAAAGCAACAATCCAAAATACAAGCACGTCACAACAAACCAAGACATAAATGGAGGAATTCATGACCAATGTCGATACGCGGTCGTTTGTTCGGTGTCACATCAGGTTTAACATATCTCATGCTCGGAGCACGGGCGAAACTACCGGAATGTTAACACTCCGTTTATCCCAACAATGCTCTACCTCACAATTATAGAATCAGCGCCCAAGGTTTGACCCTTGGGTTAAATTACCAAAGGAGTAACTATCGATTGTAGAAGCGGACCTAAATGTGAAAATATCGAAAAATGTAGATGAGCGGATGTGAAGTTAGCCATAGATTTCAAACTTTAATATTTTCTTTAATTTACAAGATAAGATTTAGCACATTTTAATGCACCGTTTAAAAAAAATAAAATTCGGAATGACGGACATTTATGACTCAGAGAAAAAATGTCCACCGAAGAGTCGTTTTTATATTTAAATTTTGCAAAAAAACTAATTCCTCAAACTGATGGTATAACAAAGGATATATTAAAACATTTGTATTTTTTAAACAAAATCTCTCATTCAAGATCGAAGAAGGCATACTTTGTCATTTTTTTATATTTTAAAGAAATTCGGTCGTTCAGTGGAATTTTCATTTATTTTCTAATTCATAAAAGTCCAGCGTTCAGAATTTATTTTGTTTAAATAATTCATTAAAGTGTGCTGAATCCATATTTTCTAATAATTTGTTTATAAAGAAATGCGAACAATTGAAAATTTATGTATATATAAATTTTGGGGGGTGCGTAAAAAATGAAGGGTTGGTAGGTTAGCGATGTAATGTAACATAATGTGTTAAATTGACGTATTTAGAACATCCCCGTGAAAACAAAATCGATTAACCTTGAAAATTACAAAAAATACTAATGTTTTAAATCTATGGCTAACGTTGTAGATAATTGTCAAACTTTAAAAAGCATCGAAACAAATTGTCATTCCTGTCGAAAAAAATGGTCAAAATAATAAAATAAATCATATACAAAGTTAACATATGAAAAAAGCAATTGTCAAAAATATCGTTACAATAAAAAAAAACAATGTGGGAAATACGCAATAATCATTCTGACTTTCAGTGAATTTATTAGATTTATCGGTTCTGACAGGATCACGGACACAGCGATACATTTTGTAACTATTAAATTTTAATTCCATTAAGTTTAACAACCTGGTTTCTCTAAAGATTATCAAAACATAAATCAAAAGAATTCAACTGTATTGAATTCTAATAATTTGCTTCTTAGCCCTCGTTTTGTTGGAAAATTATAAAATTCATAGGGTTTATGAATCTGGTTGGGGAGAATTGAAAAAAATCTCGGAATTAAAATTAACTTCCTTGTCAAGACACAAAAAATCCCTTTTTGGGTATTTTTTTCAGAAAACAAAATTGCATTTTGACACCAAATTTAAAAGAAGCATATAACTGATTTTTAATGAAAGGAATGCATGTGATTTCACGTATACTTAAATTATTAGCAAAAACTTTTGAACATCTTCATGCGTCGTGGTTTTAGCGCAATTATTATTGTGACATACCAGTGCCTACTAAATATACATGCCGGAATGTCGGAGTAGATAGGACTTCGAGACGCGTACTGCTCTAATGAAAGCTGGTTAAATTTTAATAATTATTTCTGCGTGTAGTTATGATAAATATTTATATTTTCACTTATAAAATTAATGACTTACAGTCATTAATTAAATCATGTTGTTTAAACGAAAATACAATTTCAAATTAAGTAAATAAATTATTGTGAACGGGAGATCTTTCAATCACAAAGGCGAATGCATTCTTTCGCGTGGATTCTGAGATTTCGATTTGCTCGTTCAATACTCCGGCCTATATATTTATTAGGCTCTGGTTTGACGAGGAGCAGAGTGATGTTCGACGTCATTTGTAGAACTACGAATAGTTGCCGTGTCTGACTGATTCTTATAGTTTGAAAGATGGTTAAATTATGTGGGTTGAGTTACGCGAAGATGTAAAATATAAACCAAAACAAGTTGTAAATCCCTTTTTTGCACTTTTTATTTGGTTATTACTAAATATACATCCCGGACTTTTACAACATATTTTACTTTATCTGCAAGAAGATGTCAGAGTTGTTGTAGAGTTACTGACAGTAGCTAGAACTTCAGTACTTTGGGTAATGATACATGGCTCCGAAATATTATTAATTTGTATTTGAGTATTTCTATCTCTTAAATCATGCTTTATATTACAATTATTTAACTCTGGAATGACGTTAGTTACATAATTGTTATCATCGTTTTAATCAACAGTGTGATGAATATTTTTAGATGCGATGTATCTATTCACTTTAATTTCATAAAAAAATGCGATTGTTATTGGTAATCAAACGATTCAATTCAATCAGCATAGATGTTTTAAAATTAATCATTTCGCCCTTAACAACTGCTAACTCGCATTTAACAATCTTAATTTCAAATTCCATTACGCAACATGACGTACATTCGGAGGCACACATAGTCATATATTATCTTCTGAAGTCGAAGTAAGCGAACTGTTACTTAAATATAACTTACATTTTTAACGTCGAATAACTAAGTTCCGATAAATCATAAATTAAACGTAAAAATGAAAAATTAAACTTTTGAATCCCATTTTACTTTGATATAAAATATATAGATTGCGTAAGTCAAAAGTCACAGAGCTAAATGTGGAAATAATTTATTAATTATTTTCAAATCATTTTTATTTAATATATACAGATTGCGTAAGATTTACTGGTCCTGCTCATTAAAAAAAAAGGGATACAAATTCTGGATAATTATGACCTGCAATAATAAAGAAAAAATGGTGGAACTGGTGTAGTTCTGTGAATATTAGATGAATTCGCATATACGACATGATATTTACCTTTCTAAGGCCGTGTTTATACTTGCGCTTCAAGTGCTTTGAGCTTAGATGCTTTTGAGTGTGCGCCCATACGCGCTACTGTTGAGAGTTTAAAAATCATTGAAAAGCAGTAAAGCTCGTTATAAATGAGCGGGCCGAAAAGTTACTCCGCTGTTGAAGATAGAGCAATAATATTTTATTTTTCAAGGTATTTGGTTTTTACCGTTAATCCATCTAGAGCATAAATAGGTCATCCCATTTGTAATTTTATTAGTTAACTATTTAACTTAGTGTTCGAAATGTACATATTGTGCTGAAATAAATACAGTGAAGAAATTTAACTACGTTTTATTATCGTATAATATACGATACGATAATAAAACGTATTTCAAGATACCGTTGAACAGTGCACCAACATAATAAATAAATGATATACAAGATGTACAGAAAATGAATGAAAACCTTCAGGTAATTCAATTCATTAATTAATTTTTAATAGAAAATCCAAATAAAACAATGTTGTATGGTTCTTCATTGAGGCTCACGAGGTCTTCGGAATTTTAAATATATGACTGTAAATTAGTATTGTTTTTTAAATATTTTGTAAAAAATCAATAGCATTAACAATCAATTAGACACGTGTATGATTCCATTGATGTAAGTGATTAATAAATCGGATATTTTTACAATTTCATAACTTCATCAGAAGCATTCTTTTAATGAAAATAGATCTGGCAACGACGCACGCTCGTTTGTAAAAGAAAAGGTGTATGCAACACCTCCAGCGGATGATGTAGCAGTTATAAACAGGATAAATGCACACTTGTTTGATCCAGCGTTGCCAAATGTATAGTTCTTTTAAGTGGCCCGTGAGGCTTAAGGAAGGACCGTGTGACTTATTTTCGTTAATATTTTTATCTAAAAATTAGTCAAAGATTCACGCTACCTAAAGCTTTTCACTCATTTCCTGTACACCTTGTATAGTTTTTAATTGAATTCACTTGGTTTGTTTTACAAATAAATTATTTATTTTCACCTAGTTTCGGCTTAATGCCATTTTCAAGAAACCATTAAAAACTATATATTAGTAGATTATTAGTACCAAGTTGTTAATGAGAAATAAATTAATCATCAATAAATGGTATCATTGCTCTTAAAAAAAATGAAACCGTTCTAACGTTTAACACAGTACGTATGTTAATTGTATGTTTATCTATAGAACTAATTACGTGTCGTCGTGAACGCGACTAGAAGATGTTGAAGTCTAATGTAGTAACCAATCACCAAGAAATGTCGAGCAGTCAAGTTTTTTTATGAGGCCAATTACAACCATTTTTTTGTAATGTTGTTTCACGGAAACCGTAATTTATGCAGACTAGATTACTACTGAAATGTTTTTAAAGATGCCTTGAAAGCATTTTGGAGATTTGTTAGCTTTGTTAAAGGTTTGTGAGCTCAGAATTGTTTATTAAAGGAGTTCGCTCTCTACACTAACCCTTTGTCCGAAAGCTAGCGCCATCTGCAATAATCCGAAGAAGTTTTAGAATTTTTAATCTGTTTTAGTAAAGATATGGCTCAAAGTAGAATATAGTGTTTAATATATTTTTTAGAAAAGTAAAAAGTCTTAGAAAAGTCCAATCATCATATTGTTTTTTTTTTTCTTTTTTAGTTGGGATTAAATAATTTTTAAAATTGTTGAAAATGTATTTTTCTAGTTTTAGCCATAGCCAGAAGTATAGGAAACAATATGCCAGAAGAGAAAAGTCGATGACCTGAGACAACTTTGACAATGAAAAGAAATGTCAGAAAGAAAAAAAAACGCAAACAAAATTATTTTCTTTTGGGCGGCGGAAATAAATCGACTTGCGATTTGGGGAAATGTAGTTTGAAAAAAATTAAGGTGAACACTATACCGTAAGCAGTTTTTATAGCAACTCAGTATCGATCGAAGAACATTTATCCTACAAATATATTAAATAAAAATGATATGAAAATAATTAATAAATTATTTCCACATTTAGCTCTGTGACTTTTGACTTACATAAGTACGTTAAACGTTTTATTGATATGCAACAGCAAGTGTACATTATGTAATACAATTTTCAATTTCCGGCGTCGGTACTTGCCCGGGAAATAGTTGTTTTAATGTGCATTTGTTTAACGTACTTACGTAACGTAAGTCAAAAGTCACAGAGCTAAATGTGAAAATAATTTATTAATTATTTTCAAATCATTTTTATTTAATATATTTAAATAACAGTGATCAAGTGAATGAATACTCTTTTCTATTTATTTATCCTACAAAATTGAGAAGAATCGTCGAAACGATAGCTTTTTTGATACCCTCAGTGAAGCTGTTTTATTAAGAGTACAGTAATTTTCAAATAATGTCCACAGTTAACCATTTAATTGTAATTAAATATTGTAATTTTTATTCTAATGAATTTCATAAAGGCCACTAGATGGTGTTATGCAGCATAACAATGAGAAACAGGATATTTTATCATGTTATTTATCGTCGCCAATAGATGATGTTGTAACAACAATATTATTACAATTACGAACATGTGAATAGAAATGAGGTTTTTTTTTCTTAAAAAAAAAGATATTTATAAAACAACCGTAAAAGTCAAAACCATATATAAATTATCGTTTGATCTTATTGCGAAAGCGTGACATTTTTATTGTCTTAATCTTAATTTTGGCTTAGTCCGTTTCGTTTAAAACTAAAAATTTCTTTTTCTCTCATTTAATAAAAAAATATTTATACAAAAAAATAAAGCCAATTTATGCTTTCTTTTTTTTTCCTTCCTTTAAATCATTCAAATTTTAAATTATATTCAACCCTTACCGTTAAACACCTTAAACCTTTTTTCTCCTTCTATGTAAAAATTTTTACACAAAAAAAGACAGCCAATTTATGCTTTCCTTTGTTGAAGTCATTGAAATTTTACATTCTGTTTTACCTTACCATTAAACACCTTGAAACAGTCGTGCCTTTTCCCCTTTATGACTGCTTATAAGTCTAACTTTTACCTGAATAGAGGAACAGGATACGCCTGCGCCGGACACAGCATCACGACTTCGTTTCCAAAGCCTACTGTTTTAATATCAATCATTTTGCTGTTCAGCCTCGGTCCGACAGATCCCGTTGGTTCTATAAGAGTTATTTATAAAAAAACTAAACACATTTTTTTTTTACTTACTATATAGAAAAATGCCTGAATCGTTGTAGAATAGGGTATAAAAAAATATTTTTTGCAGCGATGGGAAGGGAAATAATTGAATTTTAATGATCATTTTCAATATTTTCGTTATTATAAATTATAAAATAAAACTGACGATACTTATAAATTACTACTATTTTTCCACATTTTCTTTTTTTTACTGAATTAAAATAAAAAAAGAAAATGTGGAAAAATAGTAGTTAATTATAAAAAAATCGTCTTTTGTTTATTTATATGTCTATGAGTTGATTGAAAAGAATATTGTTTTATAAATTAAATAACGTATAAACTTAAATAATATTAATTAAGTAAAATGCGTGACCTTTCTTTTACTTGTTTTATTAAAGTAAATAATATATTTCTGAAATAAATTTACTTGATGATCTTTTTATTATTTTTTATTTTAGTTTTATTTAAACAAAATGAAATAAAGATGATTCACACATTTGCAGTTATTTAAATTACAATGAAATTAAACAAGGAACATTTCTGGCAATGATCAATAAAATTCGATCATTATTGATCATTGCCAGAAATTTTCATTGTTTAATTTCATTGTAATTTAGTTTTATTTAAAAATATATATATATATATATCCGAAATTAATTTGTCTTTAATTAAACAAGTGGGAGAAAGAACAAGCATTTTCTTTAATTAATGTTAGATATTTATTTGTTATTTACACAAAACTGGTCGTCCTTTCTCCTATTGAAGGGACAATTTTTATTTAAATAATTAAAAGTCTCCCTTCAACATAAATAAAGACTATTTATTTGTTGTTGTTTTTTTTTTACTTACGGGTGAATGCCTGAATGGTTGTATATTAGGGAACCCCTCCCTTTCATTGATCGGGGAGATTAAAAAAGAAAACTGTTAAAAATGGGAGGGTTGAACGCCCCTCGCAACTCGTAAATTAAATGCGTAGCGTAAAACGTGCAACAGGTGGTTCTTGTGCCCGTGTAGCGTGGCGTAGTATAGGTGGGGTTGTTAACGAAAATGAAAGTTTTGCAGCGAATTGGGAACGTAACGTAAAGATTGTTGTTGTAATATCGTTTGGTTCATACAATAACAATTATATTGTCATTTAAAGAAAAATCCTTAATTAAATAAATAAAATTGTAATTTATAAATGCAACTGGCTTTGATATATTTATAAGATCTGTAAGTTACTTGCGCTGTGCACTTAAAGCAAAATATTTTAAGTTTAAAAATATGTTTATGTTAAATCTATTATTTAACTAACTAACCATCTTTATTCAAATGTGTATATGTATGTACAATAATATACAAAAATTAGAATTATATTCTGTAGATGAATCGGCTATCGACCGGAGGTCTTTCAGCCTGCCTATTATTTATTTATAGCAAATACTCTAATTTTATTCTGTATGTACGTTACTGTATGAAATAACTTCAATTGAATAAGTAAATAAAATCGAAATTAGCAAACTTTTGTCTAGGTATACTATTTAGGGTACTTTACTTGACAAAAAAGATATCGAAATATGACACCCTATACATTATAATTTTTCCTTTTTTAAAAAATCATGTATGTAAAGCTGGCAATAACTCTAGCAATAGACCGGCGCCTCCACCATAATCAATTATTTTGACAAATTATACAATGAATTCGAAAAATTGACACACACTTACTGTTTATAACAACTTTAATGATATTTTCAAAAATTTCAAAATTAAATTTTTAATATGTCCATATTTTCCAAAATCCGCAATTTATTTTTCTTTAATATTTTGCTTAAATAGTCAATAAATAAACAGTGAATATAAATCTTCACAGATGTGTCGTCGTCTATAATGGTTAATTTATTATCGGACTAATTGCGAGCATTTGTTCAATTTAGCGAAAAAAAATATAACTCAGTGAATCCACTGAATTTTCTTCTAAATTTCTTTCATAATTTATTTAAACGATCATTAAACAACCTATCTGTCAAAAGTGTGACGACAATTGTTAAATTGTTATCAGATTTATTGGCGCTCGCATCATTTAATAGGGTGGACAATTAAAAAAATTCGTAACTAGGAAAGTCCACCATTGAGTTTAATAACAAATGAACAATTTGACAGTATATATTTTTTGTTTATTGACTGTTTAAATATTTTATAAAAGAAAATAAAAATAAATAATGGACTTTCATAATTATGATTTTTTTAATCGTCCGCACAATTAAACGCATGCGAACGCCTACTATGAGTCTAATAACTAATCAATTGTCGACAAATTTTTGACAGTTGATATTTATTTTTTATTAGTTGTTTAAATATCTTATGAAAGAAAATTAAAAATCTGTTTATTTTTAATTTTCGTCTGATAACAATTTAACCATTGTTGTCGGCACATTTTTGAGAGTTATCATTAAACAACAAACATATTATTATATATTTGTTGTTTAATGATATTTTAAATATATTATAAAGGAAAATCAGTACAAAAGTTGGATTCACTAAGTTATATATATTTTTTTATTTGTTCACTAAACTGAATAAATGGGCGAGCTCGCAATAAATCCAATAATAAATTAACCATTATAGGCGACACTTTTCTGAAGGTTTATATTTATTGTTTGTTGACTATTTAAGCAACATATTAAAGAAAAAAAAACTAATTTCAGATTTTGAAAATAAGGACATTATAAATTTGAATTTTTAAATTTTTGAAAATATTGTTAAAGTTAGAGAACATATATATATATATTTATATATTTTCTCTAACGTTGCGTATATATATATATATTTACGCAACTTATCTCATTTTGTGGGAAATGTTGGTTGTAAACAGAGAGTGTACAAATTCTATAACTGTTGTATAAATAATTATTTTAATAATTGGTTTTGGAGAGGCGCCGGTTTATTGCAGGAGTTATTGTTAGCTTCACATACATAAAAAATCTATTTTATGTGTAGGGAATTAAATTATTATCAAACTATATTATCGAAACTGAGAGAATATTGTTGTCACTCGATGACAAATTACCTTTTTCTGGGGACCGGGAAAGACTGAGCGTCGCACAACAATGCCACAGGATCTCCAAAACCAGACCGCTGTTTGTTCAAACCATCACCGGAGACTTTTGGGCTAGTTTGCCCTGTCGGTTCTAAAAAGAACCACAAACACACACATTTTACCCAAACCAAGAAACCCAATAAGGCTATGAAAAGGGTACCCTTTGTTTCGCTTCATTTAATTTAAATTAATTTTTATGCCCTTTTTCACGTAATAAATAAAAACTTAACAACTTTTAAGTTTAGTTACAAGAAAGGCATTCTTTCTCAAATCATTACCAATGAGTGATAGATACATAAAATTGAAGGAACTTCGATTAAATCAAGTTAGGTTGGCGTTTTTTTTTTGTGGAGTTCGTTTCACAGTACACTTACTACTACTTATTCGTATTCTAACTCTCAGATGGTGCTACATGTCCAGTTTTTTTCGTACATTCGCTAATATTTGACAAATGTTAAGCCGTAGTACACGGGCAGTGTTATGGATTAATTAAATTTAGTGTAAAACAAAAAGACCGTGTGTAATTTATTTTTATATAATAAGTCCGACCGACTCAGTTACGAAAATGTGATGTTTCACAGTGCCAATACCATCAAAGTAAACGTGTTTCAAAACATTTCCGGACATTTCTGAAACTTCGTTGGACAATTCTCTTATTAACTCATAAAATATTAAAGACTTATCTTAAATATAATTAAAAATATCCTTGAGGTCTCAAGTTTATTTTTAATTTATTCAAAGGCGTTATGTTGAGAATTTTATGAGATATATTTATTTAGTTTTCTCTTCTTTATTCTAGGTAAATATAGCAGATGTATTCTTGAATCTTTGAGGCGTTTACTTCGTGGTACATTTTCAATATTAGGATAAAGAAAACACTTATTAACTTTTTTTATTTAAGGATTTATTTCACTGTGACTAGTTGCGACTACACGGTTTGAGAATTATTACCGAGTAGTCGAAACTAGTCACAGTGAAATAAATCCTTAAGTGGTATAAAAACTTATTAAGTGTTTTCTTTATCCTATCAGATGTATGTTATATTTAACTTCAAGAGCCCATTACTTCTATTTCATTTTAAGAAATATTGGAATCAGTTTTAAGCAGGTTAATACCTCTCCCAGATCCCCCAGTTCCGAGGGTCCAAAATATCAATTTCTTAAATTTGGCATTTTTCCTTACTTTATAGGGTGTAGTTTAATGTCCCAAAGCCTTTTTATAGTAGGCAAATTCTTCAATTTTTCGCTCGTAAAAGCTAACAGTGAAGCACGCTGAAAAGGATTTCTGGCGAGCAGATGCGCGGTCATGCTTAAAACGCTATCTATCGAGAGAAACGCGATAGTATATTTTGCCCGCTGGCCGGAAAAAAAAAATACCAATTTGCGCTTTTTAGTACATTGTTATCCACACTTTTCTAATGAATTTGAACCACTTTCGCTGCAAGTGCCTCAAAGTTGAAAAAAGTAGCCAAAATCAACCATTTTTCCAGACCTCTGCGATTTTCCCAATTTTCAACGAAATATTTCGTCTAAAGTTCAATTTCCGTACAATTTAATGTAAGTTCATAATTAATACTTAATTTCATATTTCAGATTGTGGAAAGTATAGATACCTTTCCGATTACACATATTTAGACACGGAACATGTTCCCCTAGGGTAGCCATTTTTTTAAAGGATATTCATCTACCATATTTAATTAATTAACTGAAAATTATCACACCTTTTCTGGCTACCTTGTATGAGACTTGCAATGAATCCAATTCCTTACAACATACTTAAAACAAATTGTCATTGTTCTAAAAACACTAATTTCAAGTTTCTCAGATAACTCGTCAATTTAGCCAGTTTTTTTTTTCTTTTTGGGGTGGGAGATTTACTTGAAAATAGGTTTGGGGTATCTTATAACGGGGCATACCGGGTGATAGAAGTTAAACAATTACTTTTTAGTAGAGGGAACTAGCCGATTCTAGAACCATAGTACTCCAATAGTTTATAAACAAGATAAAAAAAATCGCAAGGTCCCAAGTGTTTGTTTTCTAAAAAAAAATGATAAAAAAGCGTCTATAAAAGGCCATCGGAGCTGTAATGCAAAGTACAAAACTAAAAATTATCTGAATGAACATCCAACTTCCTATTATAACGTCTCGAATGACATAACCTACAAACCGAACGCATCATTTTTGATATGTATTGTTTTTGATAAGTATATTCACGAGGGTTTTGATGTGTCAAACAATTTGAATATCGGTTTCACAATTCGTTATTTGGATATGCGATTTTCAAATGGAATACCCTATTCCTCCTTTTTTTAATTTACGCTTTCTATATTGAGAAACTTTTATTTACCTAACCTAGATCACCTTTCTCGTGGAATAACCCTTTTTAATTTACGTTTTCTGTCGTTAACGTCAAAAATCATAATTTTTAATTGTAAATTTTAAGTAAACAGTAAGTCTAATCTTAATAAAACTTTATTTCAGCGCTTTATTTTTACCTCATTTAGTGTTTGTAATGGCGAATATATCATAATTATTATTTAAGCGCAAAAGAAAATTACACTGATGTAATGGACAGTTTTGTGTGAATAATGAGTAGGAGCGTTAATTTGATGCAAATGTCTCCCTCAAAATGGGAAAAAGGTAAGTTAAATGAAAAACAGTGAATTAAACGGTAAGTTTCCTAAAGAAATGAACTTCAGATTCGTTATTTTCTCGCAAACCTGCATAGAGTAAAACAATAAATCATAGAAAATCGTGTTTGCTTATTCTGGAGTTGAGGCATTCATTTTATCATAGTGATGTATATGCGAAATATTTTATCCTAATTTGTATTATTTTCGAAGCTGGTTAAAGTAGGTCATGAATACGACCCAAACCATTTATGTTGAAAAAATTATATTGTTATCTCCAATAAATATAAAAACGAAGCGGCCAAGTCACGTCGAAAAATCAATACGGCGCACAGTCAACAGCGCAAAGAATTAAGACAGTCTCGTTTGTGCCGCGCCGGTAGTATTAATAGGCTTTCGGAGTTATTGTGTAGTGAACTAATTGCAATTAATAGTGAAATTACACAGAATGTGTTTCTCATTCATACTTAACCCTTTGATGTCGTGTGTTGGGGCCTCACCGACTGCGGTTCCCGAGTAATACCTATCATTTCATTTCGAAGAAAAAATATGATAAGTGCTTCAAGTTAAATCATTCTTTTGCGCTTTCGATAGATTTTTCGTTAAATTCTTGCGGTTTGATTTCAACAGTTTACGAAACACTAAAAAGATTTCTCCGAAAATGTTTTTTATTCTGTGGCAAGAACGAAGCTTGGGCTTTTATGATATGGAAAAGTGAGTGTCCTAATGAAATGAATGTACGTTTCACTACAGATCATGTGTCTTTTAAGCAATTTAAAATGTGTGCATGAGTTTTTTTAAAATAAATTTAATGATGATGATTTAATGGATACCGAAACTCTCTTATGGCATAAAATATTATTTTTTATAAAATTGAACATTTATAGTTCTTATACTTGTAGTTTCATTGCTTTTAAAATTATTTACATTTATTACATATGACATAAAAAATAATATTCTATGTCATATCTAATAATAAATAAATATAAAAGCCCCACCAAGTAAAGCTAACAGAGTTTCAGTATCATCGACCAAGAGGGTGCCACAAAAATAAGATATGGATAGGTGCGGTGCGGTGCGGTTGTAGTCTGCGGTTTTAATTAAATTCCGTTTTCTCTGTCTATTTTGACTTTGGATTAAAAGAAGAGTTTATGTTTGTTTATTAACTATTCGGGTCTAGATGTGTGACTACATATTTTATTTATCACAACTTCTATAAAATACTTCTCGACTTTTGGGCGATGTGTGCTCATCATTCTTACAAAATTGCTCAGTTTTAATTTATGATGAATTTTCAGCCATTTCTGGGTCATCAGTATTGTATTCAGATCGAAAGACTGGCCACTGAATATCCAAATAATAATGTTGGTGACTTTAATCTCCCTAATATAAATTAGTAAACAATATTAATTCACTAATGATTCCTGTTTTATAGGAACATAGATTAGCCGCTACAAATTAACTTTTCACCCATATAAAAATAAACCGTTTTACATCACAGATTAACTGAATCGTAATAAAGCAATTTTAATAAAATTAAAAAGACAACATTTATAATTGCTTCAACAAATTACATGAATAAAATTATTATCAAGGAATGATTATTACAATCCAAGATCATGACGACGATCTTGGATTGTAATAATAATCATAAACCTTTTATTGATCAACTTAGAAAGTAAATAAGAAAGTTAACGATACTGTTTACAGTGCAAATGTAAAGTCACGAACTATCGCAATAAATCTTCCAGTAAACGTTTTTGAAAAAAAATCCTCGAACACAAATTTTTATTTTAGATGAGATATATTTTACTCTAATTGCCACTTTCTTTTCATCTTTTATTTTTGAGATGTGACGTAAGTAATAGTTTTTTTAATAGAAACCCTATTTTTATGCTGATTAACATAATTGCTTTTAAAGTATTCAAACCAAAAACCTAGTAAAAATCAAGAGATCCAGTTTTTTATAAACAAATTAAGTAGCCATTTAAAAATTGCCGCTAAAATGATGACTGTTTTTCAGAAGTTTGTTTATTTGTTTTCATTGTGTGGTTTTTACGTAATTATATAAATAACAAGAGGTTTGTGAGCAATTCAATAACTGATAAACTAATAAATAACCTATCATAAAAGCGATAGCTTTCAAACTAGAAAAACGTTTTCTGAACACGGACATGTGAGGGATCGTCATAGGAGTGGTCGTACAACAACCGAAAGATGTACAGAGTTAGATATTCTGTTATCTGTACAATAAAATCCCAAAGAGACTACAAGAAAACTAGCCACAAATAATCACATATCTCAAACGTCAATTATAAAAAAAATATGAAACATAAATGGCATTTCTACAAAATCCAATTACTGCTTAAAGGAAATGATCCTGATCACAGAACAGAATTCTGCGAGGTAATAATGGAGCGGTGTATATCGATGACGCCTTTTTAAATCGAATTTTTTTTTTCTGATGAAGCAACATTTCACCTTCACTGTTCCATTAATAACCATAAGTGGATGGACGAAACGCACACGCAGTTTTCTCAAGAAGTCAACGTTTGGGCAGTAATTATAGGGGATTGATTTCTAGGTCCATTTTTTATCAAGGGTTCGTTGACAAGCGAAAAGTGTATAGTTTTCTTAAAAAAAACGATGAAATTCTTGAATGCATATCCATGAATATCCAAATCTGTCAAACAATACGCTATGTTTTTAGCAAGATGGTGCTCTAACACTTTTTCTGTTGGTGTTTGGAATTATTAAAATGATTTTTTTCCTAGCAGGTGAATAGGTAGAAGGAGAGCTGTTGAGTGGCTTCCGAGATCACCTTACCTAACTCCGACTGATTTATTGTATGGGACTATCAAAAGATTAAGGTTCAAATAAACCACCCATAGAGAGTAAAAGAATTGCAGCAAAGAATTCACATAAAAATATGACTCATCCCACCCGAAGCTTTACTTAAAGTTCTTGAAAAATTTCAGTATAGATTTGGGTACTGCCTTGCACAAAATGGTGGTCATTTTTAATTATTTTTCTTTTTTTTGTATTTCATAATGTTTGCAATACTCGCAGTGAAAAAGGAAGTAAGCTACCAAATTATTGTCTTACCTGACGTTTTTTCGATTTTTATTACATTTTCCAAACTGGAAAATAAAGTGTCATCATTTTTTTAGCGTATTTGGTCTATTTCCAAATTCAGCATTAAAAATAGCGTTTCCATTACAAAAAGTAATCGCTTAAGTCATATCTCAAAAACATCTGTAAGTGGCAATTACAGTAAAATATGTCTCATTTAAGATAAAAATTGAGTTTTTTTCTTTCGAACGCGATTATTAAAAAAAAAATAATGTGATTGTTCCACAATTATAATAACATATTGTAAACAATTTTTGGATCCACCACTAGCATTCGCAAATCCGATATTTATCAACACCACATTAATTAGAGAATTAAGCTGTAATTATTAATAAAGTCGATAATGAGTTATAACTTCAATGAGCAATTGTCAATCAATCTTACCCGGCGCTTCCACCATTTGTGGAGAATTAAAACATATATTTTGTTTTACAGGTTGTTACCTTTTTCTAGGAACTGGGAAAGACTGAGCATCACATAACAATGCTACTGTATCGTCAGAATTAGCCCATTGTTTGTTCCATCCGTCACCGGAGAGTTTCGGGCTCGTTTGGCCCGTCGGTTCTAAAAAGAACCACAAATATAAAAACAAAACGTAATAACGGCATTCAACCCAAAAAGCCTAGTGGAAGGGCACCCTTTGCTTAAATGATTTTTTAAAAATTATTTATCAACTTAAGCCCAATACCCGTAAGGGAACAAGGGTTTTTCATTATATATATATATATATATATATATATATATATATATATCAGCTTAAACTCATAGAAAATTCACTTGCACACAACCATTATTCGAAACAAATATCCGTTTTGTAAGAGTATAATGGGACGTTTTCTACTATTACAAAAACAACGTTTGTTTCAAATAAAAGTTGTGCAAAATTACAGACAATTACTATTTTTAACTATCATCAATAACTCGTCAATTTTGACAGATACAAAAAAAATCAAATAAAAATTGTTAATAAATAAAATGTAGTCAAAAAATACATGTTATGATAAAATTAATATTTTTAAAAATGTTAGATAAAATTAATATTTTTAGCGAATAATAAGAATTTTAAAACGTTCATTTAATATTTCATCGGCCTCGCGAGACGTCATAAAGAAGAATCCAATATTTTTATTAGTTAGATTATTTATCCAAATTAATGAACGAATCACCTGAATATTATCATATCTTTTCTGGGAACTTTGTATAAGACTTACGATGAATTCATTTCCTCACAAGTTATATTTCATTGTTGTAAAAAAAAAACTATTTCAAGTTTCTTAGATAACTTGTCAATTTAGACAGTTTATTTTTTTTGGGGTGGGGGAAACTTACTTGAAAACAGGATAGGGGTATCCCACAACGGGGCAGAGTATCCAAACGTTCGCGTTGGCAGGCCTGGTGGAGATTTTCCAGGGGGTGCGCTCACCGACGAGTTTCGGCGCTAAGTTATTCGTCGGTTCTGAAAGGCAGGGAACCAGTAATTAGGATTCTGCATTGTATTCAAACTAATCGTGTGTCGACAACAAAACCGAATAATTAAGAAGAAAAAAAATAAGGCCGCGTTCGTAGCGAGACGACAAAATCTTAAAGTAGAGATTCGTAATATTTGGAAACTATAAACGAGGCTAAAGTTTATAACCTGTGTATAGATTCCGGGGGTTTGACTGAATCTCTAGTCTAAGCTTTTGACGATTCGCTATGGACGCAACCCAAGACGTAAAAATGAACGAACAATGTGACAATGAGATATAAGCAAAAAATAAATACAGAATCCTATTTACGGCCCATGCAAGATTGAAACGCACTTACCTTTGTCTTTCTAATAATCGATGGAGCGTGATTGAATGGAGTCGACTTAACAAAAGTTAAAAAAAGCGTTTTGTGCAAAATGATTATTTTAACAGTGATTTTAACTAATTGTTATTTAAAATGTGTCCTACGATAAATTAAATTAATTGATTTCATTATAATTAATAATAATAATTGTAAGCGTTTGCGCGAGCCCTTCCACCTCCGCTTATAGGAGGTTTCTTTAATTTTTATTAACAAATGTGCAAATTCAGTTGCATATTTTAAAATCCCATGATGGTATCATTTTACGTTATCTACCTTGTTTTTTTTTAATTTGCGCTGCGAGTGAATATTCCTTCGTGTGCGAATGTCGAAAAAAGAGTGATTGTCACAGAAAACCAAATTTCTCCTGGGATAAGTAAGTACATCGGAATAATCCGGATTAGAAAGTGAATTGTTAAATATGGACCTACTGTATAATTTTGAATCTGTTGGATGCTCTGGGTTTTTCGATATCGGCTAAGCCATTATCGCAACATTGAAATCTGTTATTAAATCTCTCATGCTCTTTTCTCGTTTATAAGATTACCTCCCTTTAACAACTCGGATAAGATTATTTATTGTATGTTCGTGTATTCATCTAATAGATAGTGTAAATTATTATAGAGATTATTTACAGTTGAAATTTCACACCGTTTGATTTTTCTTAACTGGCTCTTTTACTGACTGAGTTTCGAATTACAGTCGCTGCGTTAAGAAATAACAAATCACTTATTATCATCATAGCGATGACTTACTGTCGACAACATGTCGACGCCATGTTTTAAACTTACGCATATCTGGGCACGGGATATCCGGTCACCTGACAACCCAACCAGGCGTTGCCCTCATTGGGCACATTGAGCACCTTCCAGCCTTCAAAGGCTTGCAATTTTTTTCGGGGCGACGTTGTTAGTCGGCTCTGAAAAGGACAACGCGCGAAACATGCAGACAGAAAACGAACGATTTAACGAATAATACAAAATGATTGAAATGCGCCCAAAATACAAGCCCTTCTAAGTTTCTTCGCAATGAATAGTCTTTGAAACTAAATTCTTTATCCTTTAATTAAAATTAATCAATGTGGCATTGAAATACCATTGGAGATTTCAGTAAAATGCCAAATGTGACAAAGATATGCTATTTATTAATTTATTTAACCTTAACACAATATGTTGGGTTAGGATAGACTAGATATGTATCAGTCTATATCGCGTCTTCTGATCGGAAAGCATACAGTCTGATGCACTACTTCTAGGCCAGGTTTTACCGCTCAGAGAAATGTAAACTGCTGTTTACAGCTGTTATAATACATGTGTGCATCTTATGTTTAAAACATGAATATTCGTAGCCAAAACAGAAAAACAAAACTATATAAACATATTTACATAAAATTAAACATTATTCTCGCCCGTACTTTATCTAAATATCAATTATACTTTTTATAGAATTTATATTTATATCTGCACTAAATAAGAAAATTCGAGAAATGTTCAATTAACATTACAACGTTATATGTTGATATGATGTCCAAGAAATATTAATTTTCTTTGCTAAAAGAGATATATTGACTATATTAGCAATATCTTACAGATTTAAAATTTAAATACGCTGCACGCAGCCCACGAAAGTGACATTCATTGGTGCTCGGCATTGAGTTCATCCTTGCGCAGTGGGAGCCATTTGTCTTATTATTATTCTCTACAAATGGTCCCGTTGCAGTGAATACGGAGTTAGTGGGTATATATTAGCAAGTCGCATAGAATTGCATTGCCCACAACTTTTCTTCATAGCACGCTTGATTTTAAATTCAAAATTAGTATCTACTGGGATTTCAGAAAAAAAATATTTTGAAACAACTTTTTCTTTACACACTGTTTCAAACAACGCTTTATAAATAACATTTTCAATTTTATGTTTCGAAAATAATTAAATTTTTATTCCAAACGCACGTTACTGACTGTACCAGAAAAGCCCCAATCTTATTATCAAAAAATAGAAGTCATTAGCCGGAATTTTGGTAATCCCTGCGAAGAAATCGAAGTATAAGTCCCAAGAAAAGACCCATCAGAAACCAAAGATGACGCGATACCTGCCTCTCCGTCGCCGTTCACCTGGGTTGCCTTTTAGTTTTATTACCGTTATTTTAAGTTTATTTTGTTCGTGTTTTTTTATGTGTAAATATAGTTTTATAATTTGGATCAGTTGCTTCCTCAGCTAGAATCGTTGAAAGGACTGCCTTTACTCCTTTAACATTTGTTTTAAAATGCTCTAAATCACTTTTATAGGAATTAAAGGCTGAAAGACCACTGGTCGATAGCCAGTTTCAAAGTTGGAAATATATTGTGAACGTTAGTGTATTCTTAGATATTGTATTGTAATTGTATATTCCAATCTCAGAAATAAAGACGTTTATGTATGTATGTAGGAATTAAAAAAGAAATATTTGATTTTGAACAGTCAATATGGGTTTTCAATAAATTGTTTGAGATGAGAATGAATTCATCATTGAGCCATATTTTTCTGAGAAAAATATATATAAATAAACTTCAATTTATTACGCTTCAAAATATAGCAATAATTTTAAAAAGACTTGTTGAGAAAAGTACATTTTTTCTCAAAATTGTGATAAAGTACACTTTTCTCAAAAAGTTCTTTTAAATATCCCGTTTACAGATCTATAATCAAACTAATTGCTGTATATTCATAAGTAATAAACTGAAGGGAAATAGTGTTTATAATAAATTGTATTTTTTTAATATATATATATATATATATATATATATTATAATAGTCATCTTCAATCTTCATTGAGTTTTGTTTATACATTGTTAAATACAATATAATTTATTTTATTATATCTAAAATGGCTATCGACCATTGGTCTTTCAGCCAAAAGTCATTATCTTATGTGTCATGTCTGTCTTTTAGCCCTCGATGAAAGATGAGATGAATGTATGAATAGTAGATTCTGGATGGCGAAATTTTGGAGGGATATTTAGGTTTCGCTTTATGCAGAGTTGATTTAAAATGTCTTGGTTTGCGGGGTTTGTGGAAAATATTTGGGATAGTTGGGATAATCTTTGGGATATTGGGATTATGCCAGTTTTGTCATATAGGAGTGTGATTATTAATACTAGAAAGATTTATTCACATGGTCACAGTTATTTAAAATAACTTAAATAAAAAAATGGTGATGTGTCCATCATGGTACTTTCCCCGGTGAATACGGTCAAATAAGTTATAATTTATTTTGTTATTTCTTACCTTACAATGACTTGATAAAATTTCTCCACATCTTTATTAAATATTTTTAAACTGGAGGCGTTTGACGGCTCTTTGACGTTTTATTTGTCATTAAAATAATTATTTCAATAATTAAAGTGTTCACTGCCAACATAAAAATAATTGCTTATTTCTAAGGGAATTTATCAGGTAAAAGAAATTCTCCCGCTTATAAAATGAAAACTGAAGGTCCTACAATAAATGTTTTATAACAGAAATTATTTATTTTCCAAGATTTACAACTTTTATTTGAAACATTTTTCTATCCGAACACACATTTTTCAAAACTCGATGGAATGGACTCAGGGGACCTCAAAACGTGCATATTTGTTGAAATTGGCGTTTCGAAAATTTTCACGATCACAATACTTTCCCTTGGACAGGGGTCCGGGAAAAGTAATAATTAATAAATCAATCCATATTTAGCTTCAGCTTTAGTTTTTTTATTAATTAAAGTACATGAAGTACGGAAATTTATAAATAAATTATTGTAAAATTTTCTTCTTCTGCATTTGATTGTCCTCGGCATTTCTTATAGGTATGAATAAGTAATCATTTTCTTTAAATAAAGATTGTTGACAATAAGTATGAATTGATGTAGAGGCGCCGGGTTCATCGCTGGATTAGTACAGCTTCACACGCATAAAGTACAATATTGTTGAGAAAAAAGTCCGAATTCATGTGGATGCGACGGGTTCATTGCTGGATTAGTTTCCAGTTAACAGCTGATGTGAAAAGATAAAATTACAAAGCTTTCTCCGCGATTTTGAAAACTTGAGTTTTCATCAAGGCATTGCACATGGAACACACCAGTCTGATGAGGTTCGAAAAACCGAAATGGCCATCACTAGTTATCCATACGCTAGATGAATGGTGGCTGAACGTTTCATTAAATGTGAATTTCGTTTTCCTTGTTTTCATAAACAGGACAAGTTCGCCCGCCCTCCTTTAGTGGACGAAACAATGATTCTCGGTCGTCTACCTTGTAGACCCAAATCGTTGACGATGCCACTTGAAATTAGGCAAAAGGTGGCGCTTGCGTCGTCTTTAATTTATTATAACTTTAGTTTTATTATAATCGTGAAAATTGACCATACACATTTATAAGGCGAGGACTTACGAGAATCTCGGTACGGGATAACCTGTCACTTGACACGTCAACCATGCAACGCCGCCATGATTTACGTTGAAAATCATCCAGCCACCAAATTGGGAGCTCAGCATTTTTTTAGGCGGAACATTGTTCGTCGGTTCTGGAATAGACGTATTTTGTTGTTGTTGTTTTCAGATGAAAATAAATACAAAAATAAAGTAACGCATTTATTAATCCAATCCCCGAATTGCCTGAATGGAAATAGTTTGAATCAGTATTGATCAGTCAATTTTTCAGTAACGTTGAATGATTCATTATTTTTATGGATATACAGGGTGGCCAGAAAAGGTGTGATAATCTTCAGTTAAAGTGGTTCGTTAATCAATTTTAAGTAGAAAAAAACTAAAAAAAAAGTTTTAAAAAATTAAATTAAAAAATAAAAAATTAAATAAAATAAAACACAAAAAATATTGAATAATTATTCAATAAGCTTTATGAGTCCATTAAACTCCTAAATATGTGACTAAAATTTGTTTTTAAATATATATATAAAGAATCTTTATTGTCAGTACAATATACATATAAATGTGAAAGAAATTAACAATAAATATTATTATTTTATTTACCGACAATCGACTATCGGCCAACAGCCTTTCTGCCAAAGTTCGCGCATTTTATGGATGTGTCTTATTGCCTGTTAAGGGAAGTGATGAATTGGAATAGGGTTTGTGAAGGATTTTTGAATTTAGGAATTATATTATCGTCTCTGGGGATGCAAAGTTGGGAGAGAATTGTGAAATTAGATTGTTTTCTGGAGAATTTTTTGGATAGGTTGTGGAGGCGTTCGATAAAAGGAACAACTTTAGCTTGGTTGTAGAGGAGGGTATTAGATGGGTTGTAAAGTGGATTAAGGGGGTGTCTGATTTTTGTTAGGGACCTTAGGGATGAACGTTCGCTTACTTGTGGGTTTTGAAGGGTGAGATTGGGGGATGTGGTGAAGAGGATGGATCCGTAGTCTAATAGGGGTCTACATATCATTTTGTAAATCTTAGTGGCATTTCTTGTAGAAATGCCCATGTTTTTGTAAGTAAGACAGCGGAAGTGTTTGGCCCTAGCGGTAATTTTGTTTTTGATAAGGGCAGTGTGTTTTTTGAAATTAAGTTTTTATATATATTTTTATTAATAATAGACTTATCATTGAATAAATGTTAACAAAATTAATTTTAATAAAAATATTTCTAAAATATTATTAATTTCTAGTCACACATTTATTATATTAATAAAATCGTGAGTATTATTGAAGAACCGTACAATATCTTTTTACTTAAATTTTCTACTTGAAATTAATCAATGAATCACTTTACCTGAAGATTGTCACACTTTTTCTATCCACCTTGTATACAACCATTTTGTTTCAAATAATATTTTCGTAACTATTAAAATAAATATTAATTAAAAGAACATGAATTAATCAAAATTCTTGTCCTTTACCTTATTTGACATTTAAGAATTATGTATTACATTTATGTATGAGCTATTTCGAATGTAGAAGTAATTTGTTTTTTTTGCTACTTTTCTTAAATATTATTTTGTATTTTTGTTTTTTATATTACATTCCCTGTAATTGGAAGTATTGTATGTTGGGAGTAAATAAATAAATAATTAATAATTATTATTACACCAAGGGATATGTTGACATTTCCTGCATGTATGTGTTCTTCATAAATGTCAATCAGTTAATACATAAAATAGTTAACATTCTCTGTTTAGGTAATTCTTATAAATAATGGTTACTACAAGTAGATCATATATAGAAGTGTGGCTGATTAGAAACTCAACTAAAACATTGTCAATGGCAAGGTTATCTTCTAAAGACGATGTTTTTCTAAAGTTTTATTTTCTCTACTTTGATGAAAATCAAGGACTAAAGACAATTACGATCGAAATTGTACTTATGATCTGCAAAATAGTTAAGATTCCCACTCAAAGAATTGATCATGCTGAAAAGAAGATCCAAAATTTGTTTTCTGTTAAAGAAAAAGTAACAGAATGCTGATATTCGCGTGAAAAAATTCATATCTTGATGGTATTTCATCCAAAAAAGCCCTGCAGACGATGCCAAAAGAAGGGGACTAAAAATTCCTTTCAATGCAGAGAGGGGGCACAATGAGCTGTAGGTGTCGACATGTATTTTTTGAAGAAGGAGAACAGAAAACGAGAAAAGGAATTTAAGGCTGAGGAAAGGAGACTTCGAAGTAAAAAGATAAACACAATGAAAGTGCCCGATATAAGTTATTCTCTTTTTAGTTACTGCGACATTTTTGACTTACGTTACTACTGACGAGAAACACGTGTTTGCAGATGAAATTGTATTAAGTAACGTTTTTTTGTACTTTGCATTAAATATTTCCGAATAAAAAAAAAGTAGCAAAATATTGCTATGTTGGCTGAAAGGCTTCCGGCCAATAGCCAATTCCTACAAGAACATTGTTTAAAGTTTAACATTTATATAAATAAATATATATATATATATATATATATATATGCAACAGATGCAACAAATGTCTGGGGGCTATAGGTCCGAGAAGTAGTTGTTTTAAAGGATATATGATTTAAAGTACTTACGTAAAGTACGTAAGTCAAAAAAGTCTAGCTAAAAAAATATTTCCCATATTTTTTAATAATTAATTAATTATTGTCATTCCCTTTATATTTAATTTATTTAAATAACTGTGATCATGTGAACGAATACTCTTTTCTATTATTGTTGTTTGATGTTACGTTAATCCTTTTCATGGAAATCGATTCGAGAACAGAGAATTAAATTCCTCTGTTTTTTTTTAATTATTTGTATGTAGCTGTGAATTACTAAAAAAATATATTGTGAATATTTGAAAAAAAAAAAATCTTTACTATTTTCATATTTAAAACAAAAATTATGCTGAATTGAATTTGCTTCTACAAAATGTTGTAAAAAGCAGATATTTTGTTAGTAAATTGACGAGTTATGAAAAATTAAATAGCCTACACAATTATTTTTTCGTAAATAATCGTCGATGTGGCAAAAATATCGATTTTTCAATGGGTAGAATAAATGATCTTTATCAAGTTTATGCCAATATAAATACAATGTGATACAAGAAATCTGTGCAATTTATGAAAGACTTACGAGAATCTCGGAACGGGGTAACCTGTCACCTGACATGTCAACCAGGCGACGCCGCCGCGATTTACATTGATAATCATCCAGCCGCCAAATTGGGCGCCCACTTTTTTGGGTGGCACGTTATTCGTGGGTTCTGGAATAAACAATTTTCAAACAAAACAGAAACTAAATTATTAGAATATGAAAACCAACGGTTATTAAGGATCCAATAACCCCGAATTGCCTGAATGGGTATTTATATTGGAACGCTAGTGCGTAAGTTTTCACTTCAGTATTACAGCATGGTATAGCCAATTTTGTTGCTATAGAATGGTTAGAAAACTCGTAGGTGTATTTTTGTCTCATACATTTTTAATATCTATACGTTTATCTTTCTGTAGTGCCGAAGCTTAAGGGAGCGAAGAAAGGAATATATTTTAATAAAAAAAGCTGATTCACTCTTAGTTTGATATTGACAACTGAAAATTGTACAGTCACTAAAATAAAATTAAAGTTATACAAACAAAGTGAATCAGCGTTTTTTTTTATTAAAACTTAAAACAATGTATTACGAAGTAGAAGCCTCTATTATCAATAAAGGAATACATTCCTTATCATAGACTAACTGTTATGGAAAACTGCATTATAAGAGTATTATTTTATATAATAAATTGTCTAATAACAAAAAATCTCGTAAGAGATTAAAAGTGTTAAAAAAATGTCTCTTTATTTTTTATGTGCAAATGAATTTACACTATTGAAGAATATCTACTAATTTAATTTATTCTTATCCGCATTTTACGAATTTATTTTTCTTTGTCGCCATTTCCTCTTTTATGCATTTATTTTGTGTTATGTCTTAATATTAAGATGGAAATCCCATTTAAACTAAAAATCAAACACAAACTGATAAATAATGACATAACATAAAGAACTAACATAAATAAGATAAACCAACCAGTTTCCTTCAATACCGTTAGCCCGAGATTGAAACAACCCAGACATCACGAGGCGAGGAACGAAGGAAGGACCTCAATCAGTGCAAATGCAAGGATACACGCCAACAATTGGATAACAAATAATATATAATGTATATATCTTTGTAATTGTGCAAAAATAAACCAAATTGAAAAAAAAATATATAAAATTTATTTATTATTATATAAATATTACTATTGGGATTCGGATGTTATGCGTCGATTCAATATTTCTGTTACGTTCTCTGCTGTTAACGCATCTGACAATTCATAAAGTTCTTAATGTAAGAATTGTGTGAACTGATTTCATACTAACTTTTTGTTTATACTGTATTTTGGGAATAGAGTTTTCAATAACGTTCAGAATTGTTCCATTTTCAATGGGCATTTTCAAAAAATCGAGTAGACGCTAGTTTGAAAATGTTTAAAAGTTTTTGAAGTTTATACCTATTTAACATCATTTATTTTTTCACATTTTCTCATTTCGATAATTTGGTATGTTTTTATAATGTATACTTTTTGAAACTATACGCGTCAGTGTTTTATTCTATTTATACAAGATTGGAGTTTCAACAAATAAAAACCTCAACAATTCAATGTAAGCTACTAATTCTCTTACTTTAATATTTTTTGTAAGTTAAACTTATTGGTAGGAGTGCTATCTTTCATAAATTAAGTTTCACGTGTGCGTAATTGTGTATCGCACAACTTTCGTTACAATCGCCAGAAACGATTAAATTTCATAGTTTTTGTATAACTTTGTCTTCTGCGGGTACCATAATATGGATATCCGTTCAATTTATTTAGACACTTACGAGAATCTCGGAACGGGGTAACCTGTCACCTGACACGTTAACCAGGCCATGCCGCCGCGATTCACATCGACAACGATCCAACCGCGAAACTGGGTACCCATTTTTTTGGGTGGGACATTATTCGTGGGTTCTGAAATAGACAATTTCCAACAAAAATATAACCGAAAATTAATGTAATGTATTTTTAATCCAATAACCCGGAATTGCCTGAATTGAAATAATTTCTAATGTTTTGTCGAAGTAAAACTTATTAAATTAGATTATTTGAACAGCCACTGTCGAAGGGCAAGCGACCGAGGTATTTCTGTTTAGATTAAATGATTTTATTGCACGTCCATCGTTAGTGGGTGAAGGGGTGAAATGATGCGAAGAATTGGAATAGAGTTAGTGCGGGGTTTTTGAATTTAGGAGGAATGGTAGGATTTAGACGCATACAGAATTTCTAGATGAAAATGAAATTATAAGCATTTTTTTGCAAAATTTTCTTAAATATCTAATATAGTTTGAATTTATTTATTTATTAATCACTTTAGCTAAAATAAATGTTAAATAACATAGTTGTAAGATGTGAATGAGTTCTTCTATTGGAATTATGAGGGTGGTTCCATTGAGAAGTTGATTCAAAGGATTATGTAAGGGATTTAAGGGATCAAGGATTTTTGTTGCGGTTCTCAAGGATGCTCGCTAGGGTTGGACTTGAAACTGACGAATAGTTGGCCATGGATTTTTGGCACCCGACGCATCCACCACCACACGAATTATAATTAACTCAATTGCCCATTAATAATAGCGTTATTAACAAATTATATTTATTCAATAACATATAATTATTAATGATAATAACAATTTTCATTGTTTTATAACTTAACCGCCCGTTCAGAGTATATTCAAAAACGCATATCTGCTTGTTTGCACCTCTAAAAATGCTAAATAACTACAGGATCGTAATTAGCAAAGCCTAATTAACAATATTAAACAATTTGATAAAAAAAATACGCTCAAGTTATATATGAAAATGTTTTTTTCGTAACTGACGAAATCGTACCCGAAATTGAGCGTGTTATGAAAACATGTTCGCAGATAATTGAATTTCCTACGAAGTTTGAAAAATTTGTATTTCTGATTTGGTTTAAATTTGTTGAAAAAAAAAAACAATACGCTCAAGTTATATTTGAAAATGTTTTTTTCGTAACTGACGAAATCGTCATCGAGCGTGTTATGAAAAATTTTTATTTCTGATTTGGTTTAAATGTCGAAATAAAAAAAAAAACGGATATAATTTTTTTTCTGCATACTTTTGCGGTTCAATTTTCTTTAAAACTAAACTTGCCACAAAAAAAAGTTGAAGAACACTTCAGAATTTAATTTTATTTGACTCATTTCTTTGTGAGATTAAATCCAGACTAGATAATCAATCATTGTTGTTCAAAAACGTCAAATGAATTAATATTTAGAGGTATTTCATTTTTTTTATAAAAATCCAATTGAATTTTGTGACAGTATTGTTAAAATTATTTTTTTAAGGATCAAAGCCTACTTATATCACTATTCTATTGCAAGAATGTTAAAAAATGATGTTTCGTTTAAAAATTAAGAGTGCTACGAAAAATTGTTTTAAACAAAAACCAAGGATAATTTATTTCGGCCCGTTTTTTTTAAACAAATTTGAAAAACCAACCGCGAATTTTTGTACAAATATAAATTAATCTGGCATTTTAAGAGAAAATCTGAATTATTGGTAAAAATATGCATGGTCATGAAAAATTGTTTCCAAGGAAGACCAGAAACAATTTATAAATTTGTTTAAAAAAACTTTTTGCGACTAGATAATCGTGACTTTTTTGCAGAAACAACTAAGCTGGTATTCCAAAAAAAAAAAAAAAAACTTTAGAAGTAAAGTCAGCCGAAATTATTCTTTTACACAAACGCAATTAGAGAGAAATTATTTTTTTTTTGCAAAAAAAAAAAACTTAAGAGTGCCATGAGTCAAAACAAACAAAACTTATAGATTTTTGAATTCCCCACAACTTTTGTTTGAACCATATTCTCCTAACTTCAAAAATAATAGATTGGTCGCTGAATTTCTATACATTTTTTAGGTTATGTTCCTACCTGAAGAGCGGCACAGGATAACCAACAACATCGCAAGTCAAAACCACCGAGCTCCTTTCCGGACTGAGGACGATTTTACCGCCCTCGTATTTCTGTCCGGGTACTTTCGGTGGGATCTTCCCAGTTGGCTCTGGAAAGACGTAATAGACACTGACAGGCGAGGGCTTACCTGAATAGGGGGACGGGGTACCCGACGACGGGACACATTAAGTAAACCGTTTCGGCGCGGGCGGCCGAGATCAGGGTGAAGCCGATCTTTTTGTCGAGGGCTTTGGGAGGGATGTTATTGGTGGGTTCTGAAAAGATAGGTCGAATTGCGGAAAAAAATCAAATTCTGCACAAGTTTTATTCGAAAAAAAAAAAAATGTTTTCGGAAATCTTAAAATTAACGATTTAGAAGCAATGATAACTATTCTCAAATTTTTCAAACACACGTCAATTTTCATAATGCATGATGCTGCATTTTAGGGTTTTATCATATCTCTATAAAAAATCTCTACACTACAGAAAAATGTCTTTAACAAAACTTGTACAGAATTGAAATGTTAAAATAAATGAACGCGGTAATAACTATTTTCAATAATTTATTAATTATTTTCAAATCATTTTTATTTTATATATTTTCAACTGTTTGACAGTTTCAAATATTAATGAAAATTCTGCAACTTTTTTTCGAAATAATGTTTTCGTAAATATCAAAATAAACAATTTAGTTACCGCTGATTGTTTCAAACAAACCCTGAATTTCTAAATTATTTATTTTGACATTTATCTATATTCTCAAATATCTCGTTAATTTTGACAGTTACAATCAAATGATATTTAAAACATTTTTTTGTAATTGTGAGAATATGAAAACAAAACATCACAGCGCATTGTTATTAACATTTTCTAAAATAAATTGTAAATTACGAAAATTTGATTGAGTCAAATCTTGTAGATAATTAATTCTATTTTGTACAGCTTTTCTGGAAAAGAACTGCGCATTGTTTTTAAAATTTACTCAAATGAATTGTCAATTACGAAAATTTAATTCAGTCAACTTTTGTAGATTCAATTCAATTCATTTATTTACGGTAAATCACCTTTATACAGAATAATAACAATATTCAAAATGTTTAGAAAAATTGCATGACTGTAAATCACATATAATTATATTTTTGGGTTAAAACTGTTACAAAAAGTCAAAATAAACGAATTTTTTTTTATTATTATCCAATTTATAATTTGTTATTATTTTATAAAAAAGGTGTTATCCGTTAAATAAATAAATAAATAAATTATATAAGATAATCAATAATAGTTTCAACATTATCGGATTACTGTCAATTATGACAGTTAAGAATAAATAAAACTTGTATACAAAAAAAAACATTCTGGGTAAATTTTATTTGAAATATTTTTTCTTAACTGTCAAATATTTTCTACTTTCTTTTTTAATTTACTCGTCGGTAACAACAGTTACGAAAAAAAAAAAATCCGTATTAGAACTTGTACAGAAATCACGTCAACTTTCTTTAGAAAAACATATTCGTAACTGTCGAAACAAACGAAATATAGATTAGATTTGGGTAAGTAAGTAAGTAAGCAGGGAACATTGTTCGTGTTTATGTGTGCTGCGTATACATGCTCTGTCTATTTCTGTTATTAATTGTTATACTGATGAGTTTTGTGGTAATAACTAAGTGTTGTACATATTATCACTCTATTTAATTTATTTTTGAGGTGTGGAACGGTTTGTAAGTAATTAAATTTTAACACATTCTCACACGTGCTGTTAGATCACAGTTTTTTTTAACCTTATAAAGCCGTGCACCTAAATTAATGAATGATTTTTGATATCGTGTGAAATTTTTGTTTCAATTCATGCATATTGATTTGTTTATATCCCGTTAGATTATTGATTAAATGCCGTGTGCTATTGTGACATGTTATTACTTAAAAACTTCTATGAAGAGACGGTGAAGAGTGTATCGAGGTATGAAATGAGAGTGAGTGAGCTAAGTTGAGAAAGTTTAGTGAGAGTGTGTATGGAAGTAAGGGAAACCGAGTGGAAAATGGATAGAAAAAAGTTCATACACCTTTCATCAATCCATTTTCCACTCGGTCTAGGAGATTTTAGAAAATATAGTCAAAAATGACTCGAGAAGGGAGTAAATGTGGCAGATTGGATGAGAAAGAAATGGATAGAGGTGGAAATGCAGAAGCCACAGGGATAGATTGAGAGGAGTGGGCACAATCCACCGTATAAAAGCGGTAAATGCTAATAAAATTAACTGCTCCAAGAATTGAGGAAATACCTGCAAGATGGAGACTAAAAATAGCGAGATCAACAGAAGCACCGCCATGGGCGATATTGGATGAAAGTGGTGGATAAACTGTTCATCATGTTCCTGTACCTCTTTCTACTATTCTTCATAAAGACAATTCTTTAAGTGAAATGTTTTTTCAAAGTTATTGTGATACAACATACAAGTGTGAAGTTTCCTACAATCAACCAGTTAAGTTAAATATATTTCCCACCGATGTGATCATATTAAAAAAAATGGTGATATTAGGAGCGCAACTAAGTTCTCACTGTTTTTCAAGAGATGGCTCCAGTAGTAAGTGTTGGTCGTTTGTGACATATCCAAAAAGTCATGAACCTTTGTCTTGACATATGGTAAACAAACCGCTTTGATACATTAGTGATTTTGTCGTTGCGCCATATACTTTCTTATACTAAAAATTAAACAAATACATGACTTTTGAACTTTTTGTGTACGATCTTCCGATTATAATACGTTTTTGAGATACATTTAAATATTACACGTTCTTTTTTTTAATAAAATCTGTTTTGGTTTTGTTGGTAACTACCTGTAAACCGGTACTGGATAACCGACAACATCGCACGTCATGACGACGTTGCTGTTCACAGGGAAATACTCCAGTTTGCCGCCGTCGTATTTTTTTCCCGGCATTTTCGGCGCAATTTTTCCTGTTGGTTCTAGGAAGGAGAAATGCTAAAGTTGAAAAATCTTTTTTTGTTTACCTGAATATTGGAACAGGGTAGCCGACCACTTGGCACATCAAAAATACGGTCTCGCTGCGGCCGATTCGCGCTTTTGTGAAGCCGTATTTGTTATCAAGGGCTTTTGGCGGGATATTATTCGTCGGCTCTGTAAGGCGCCATCGAAATTTACAATTAAAAAAAAAAAAAAAACAGAAATGAAATAAAAAAGGCTTAATTTGCAAATTTGTTGGTTTGGGATACCCTTGATTTAAACAAAATTTATTTGAAAATTAAACTAACGCAATTTGTTGTTATAAAAAAAACGATAACAGGAATTACGCAAGTAGTGCAGATAATGAAACTTTGATGATAGTAATTATGACCATTTAAATTAAACGTCAACTTAAGAAATTACTTTGATTTTGTACTCTTTTTTTGTACTTGCATATACATTGATTGATTGTAACACTGGTATATATATATATATATATATATATATATATACAGGGTGAGTTTTTTTCGATGTTCTCTATGGGGATCTCGGAAACTATAAGAGATAGAAAAACGGTTAAATGGGGAAAGAAGTGTAGTTTTATAAGACGAATAAAATGACACTTTCAAATTATTTGAAAAAGTCAAGGGTAACTAGATATTTTGAAAAAAGTAAAATGTGTCAATTTTTTGAAATCAATATATCTCTATTATTATCATAGATAGAAAAAAAACTGTAAGGACAAAGTCTTTTTCATGGCTAACTATTTTTTGGTGGATGGTAAAATTAAAAACGACTGTAACTTATTTTATTTTAAAAATAACTATGGCATATGTTATATCGGATTAAAGGGAAAAAAATAGCCCTTTTAATAAAGTCATACCCAACTATTGTTTCCATTTAAAAAAAAGGTAAGTTTGTGTCATATCTCCCAAAATATGGGCGAAAAATTTTTTTTGATTTTTTGTTATTAATCTGTGTAAAATTTTCTACAACTTTGTCCTTTACAGTTTTTTTCTATCTATGATAATAATAGAGATATATTGATTTCAAAAAATTGACACATTTTACTTTTTTCAAAATATCTAGTTACCCTTGACTTTTTCAAATAATTTGAAAGTGTCATTTTATTCGTCTTATAAAACTACACTTCTTTCCCCATTTAACCGTTTCTCTATCTCTTATAGTTTCCGAGATCCCCATAGAGAACATCGAAAAAAACTCACCCTGTATATTGTATTGTTTTTGTAAAAAGGTGATTCCGTAATAAAATTATTATTATTATTATTAAATTTGTAATAGTAACGTTTGAAAAAGAATAGGCAATCTTCCGATACTTTTATGTGTGAAAATTCACAACTCTCGAGATTTTTGAGGAAGTAAAATGTGTGAAGCTGGCAATATTTATAGCAATAACTCGACACCTCCACCATGGGAAGAAAATAAAATTTACATTACAAAATCAGAGCATTTACGAGTTTTCAACATTCTATTTTCAAATGCTTTTACTAGATAGACTAATAGTGATTAACTTTTAGTGGAAAACTCGTAGATTTTTTTACTCTGCACTTAGAATAAATTCTACGAATCAGATACCAAATGTGAAAATCGATTTTGCTGGAAAACTAGCTAATGAAATCAACGGTTTTCTCAACTGTTTTCTGTAGCCAATAATTCATTGGTTAATGTAGAGAGAATCCCTTGCTTTCTCAACTGTTTTTTATAGCCAATAATTCAGTGGTTAATATAGAGTAGAATTTGTACACCTGGGATATGTAACTCTTGTCGATATTTGACTCGACACTTAGATTCTTCCAAGATTCGGTCACCTAATGATGAAAATCAATATTGCTGGAAAACTAGATGACAAAATCCAGTTTACTTATGGTGGGTTACCACTATAAATATTTCCAGCTTCAAACGCATAATTTGTTATCGTATTTTTGTTGCAGCATTTGTGATTATTATAGGCACTGTAGATATAAATTATTACTGTCATTATTTTTTTCAATAGCATTATAATTTTATTCTGTTGAACATTTTTAAATGGACTAAACAATTAAATTTCTTTGTTAGAAAATTGTAAACAAATGCAAACTGTTTATTTTTTAAAAGTAAGCATGAAAATTGGGAAACTCTGTCGTCGTTTATTTCGGCATAAAGGGATTAGCGGAAACGTCTAATGTTATGGGCACATTTGCTATTAATGTTTTGAGAAATGGCAAAATCGTTGTTGCTAAGCGATAAAATGTCGAAGTTGATGTCATCGTAAAGTTTGATTAATAATTTAACAGAATAGTATGTAATCGGAATAATTTGTCATATAAACGCTTATTCTAGTATATTAGTTCCAATATCAATGTTGTACTATTAATTAATTTAATTTTAGTGAGTGATTAATGAGACAAGTGTTCGCTAATTAATATTACGCACATTCGCCAACGAAGCACCACATCCAAGGAGCCCTATATTAATGGTTTGCTGAACTTAAACTTAAATAATTCCTGTTCTTCGCTATAAGACGAATTTAAATCCATAAATCGGTCATCATGCAAGAAAACATTGAGAGTGTGTACCGACCACGGGGTGTCAACTCTTATAGGCGATTTGGAACCACTTTGCACAAAAATCGCCCTATCGCTTCATTTCACTTAAAGGTTATCCTGTAAAATGTGGGTTGCGCTAGTTAAAAAAAACTTAATGGTAATCTATAAATATGGTAAGTCTAATTAAAAAAAAGAGTATCCGATGTCACAATGAATTTTTGTAAACGAATATTTTCCATCCAATTCGCTCAATTTTATATTTAGCTTCTGTGGTAAACACATTTTGCCGTTGATATTTGTTATATTTTTAAATTACAGCGAAAATATTACCAAGCAAAATAAAGTTTTGCAAAATGTGTAGCTGTTCCAAAAATGAAGTGGAGCTCTTTTATTTTCCACGGAATATTGAATAGCACGTATTTGTATTTAATAACCTAATTAATTTTTCCCTCTGTAAAATTATTTCTATTAATATTTGTAAATATAATTGTAAATATAATTCAATATTATACATTTGTTATAGAGCGGTACAAAAAGAAACGTTTAATAAGCGCGAAGGATGGCCTTTCTATAATTATGAAGATGGGTTATGGCTTCGCTTATATGTGTGTTAAATTGCTAATATTTGTTTGTATAAATAGATAATTTAAAATAAATATTCAAATGAAATACTTACGGTTAATTATCTTTGGTTTCACAAAAAAAAAACTTTCAATAAGAACTACTGTAAACGAGTATTAGTAATTATTGTTTTATTTTCAAATACTTGTCGGTAGAACCATTTTAATATTAAGCTGGATTTTTTTCTGCATGATACATGTATCACTTTAAAATATTGTTTTCTTTACAAAGGCTAACTGAATGATCTCTTAATTAATCGCTGTGTATCCTGTTTTTGTACGTCTCTCTTTTTTAAAATTTATATTGAAACGGTATTTAATTTAAATAATTTAATCCAAAAACAATTTTTTTTTCTGAAGAACCCTTTGAGGTACAAACGAAAATAAAAGTGGTACAAACGGGTACAAACTAAGCTCTTTCTATTGGAATTTTTAGATTTAAAAAATATTAAAGTTGAGCGCTGGCGAAAAATTCACCCTTTTGTAACTTTTTAACCCTTTAGGTACAAACGAAAAAAAGGGTGGTTTTCTAAGGTACAAACGAATGGTTTTATTTTTTTTAAAGTTGGGCGCCAGGTTCACACTGGTCCATTTAAAAACACGTTTTACTCCAATGGAGGTAAAAATAAATTGTATTACATATTTTTTATTTACTTTGAATTTAAGATGTTTGAATGTGTGTAGTAGTAGTAGTAATAAAAATCGCATTAATACTGTATTCTTGAAATTTATTGTATATACCCTTCATTTTCTCATTAATATAATGTACTCAATAAAATTACTGTTTATATTATTATAAGCAATAATTTTATAATATACATAATTAAAAATCATATTTAAAAAAGAAACTGAAAATATGTCATATTTAAAAATACCACTAAATAATGTTAAATATGCCGCGACATTTTTAAATCTATTTATATTTCTTATTGGGCGACAGTAACGCCACCATGTGGTTACCCCCCAAAAGTCTCAATTTTTTAGATTGAATTGAACATCTGTTAATCCGTGGTAAGGACAGACATGCAAACTTTTGTCATGTGACTAACCTATGGTGAGATTGATGCCTCCCTGGATATTAGAGATTGCATATAAGAGATTTTGCACGTATCAAAAACTGCTAGGGATGAGTGATGTTGGCCTTTATAGATATTATTAGTGAGTTGAAAGATTCAAATTTATGTAAAACCATAAGCTATGCGACATTCGTAGATTCGTGAACAAAACAAAAACAAGTTACTGCCAAACGCTGCCAATTAAAAAATGTATGTTCTATTTTATGTTTCAATGTTGGCAACACATTTGTGTTGATACAAATATGTTTCTTTCACCCCTTAATAAGTACTTTGAAACTCATAAAGAAGTATATTCATATGAGTGAAATAAGGAATTTTTATTTTCACCTACATTATTATACAAAGCTTCACATTACGCAACCTAAGTTATTCAGAAAATATGTCACCAACATTGAAACATAAAATAGAACATGCATTTTTTAGTTGTTAGCATTTAATAGTAAGTAGTTGGCCGCTTTAGTCGGTAAAGTATTTTCTCACGAAAGAGAAAGAGTCATTTAGTAATGTACTAATGTTTATTATAATTAATATCGTAAAAGACGTTTGTTAATAGTAACAATTGAATCCATTTTACTATATGGAGCCGAGATTTGAATTTTATAGAAAACGCTTCGCATCAATTCAAAGAAAAGTTGCCATACGGGTTTCATGTTCATATCGAACAGTATCAGAAATGGCTGCTCTTTTAATAGCTGGAGTAATTCCAATTGGATTACGAGCTATTGAGAAACAAAATATATACTATAGAAAACATGAAAACCAGAGAGAAGAAGTGAAAATGAAAGAACGATAAGGAACTCTTCAGAAATGCCAGAATATGTGGCAAATATATGACAAAGGTATATGGACAAAAATATTAATACCCGATGTACGGATATGGGTTGAACGAAAATATGGAGAAATTTCGTATTACGTCACTCATTTCTTAAGCGGACATGGATGCGTTCGCTCATATCTTCTTAGAATGGGAAAGAAAAGATCACCATCTTGTATATATTGTGCGTACAATAAAGATGACGCGGAACACATCTTCTTTTTCTGTGCAAGGTGGACCCTAAAAAGAATTACAGTAAAAAGATTAATCGGAGAAATTTCACCGGATTATATTATTGTTAAAATGATTAGCAGTGAAGACAAGTGGCAGGTAATAACGACATTCATTGAAGACATTCTTAGAAGAAAACACGAGGAAGATATTGAAGAACAGACCTACATAACAGGTAGAACCTGAGGTAATGTGAAAAACAGTTCCGAGTTGGAGTACTTGAAATAGTGGAGGGGTTTTAGTCGGTAGTCAAACCGGAGCCCGACACTATTTAAGTACGAAAAAAATATATATCGGTTGAATTACTGTTTTACATGAATTATTTTAAATAATTATTAAATGTATCTATTAAATTATAATTCAAGTTTTAATGTAATGCTATATAAATTTAATGTTTAAATAATATATGTTTTTTTTTAAATTGAGGGTTATTGATATTAAATCATTATAATATTTTTTATGAATTAATTAATTAATGAATTCAGCTCATTGCGAACTATAATAGATGGATAGTTTTTCTTTTCTTACATAAAAATTAAACATTAAGGACACAGGTGATGACATGCGATTTTTTTAAATAAATTTCTTTAAAAACGTGTTTCGTGTTTATTTTAGTGTTTACATTTAAACATATCGTATTTATTTTTTGCGACAACCCTTTTAACGGTTCAAAGGGTTATCGAAAAACGAAAAATTCAAGAATCTATTACGAACTGCATTTACGTCATACCAACAATACTGAACTACAATCAACTAAACACGATTCTTGAATATTTTTTGTCTTATCACTCAAAAGCTAATGATCTGGTGGTGTACTTGGTCACCACTGCGAGATCATTAGCTTTTGTGGAAATTTAATGACATAGCATCTTAAAATGCAGTTGGGAGAAATTCTAGAACTTTCCGTGAGAAACTTCTGGCTCCATCCACTATTCTTTCTGAATTTATTCGCCCACCTTATATTCATGTCACGTGATTCCTTAAACTACTTTAATTCTAAAAATATAATAAATAAATAAAAAATAAATATTGCAAGTTGAAAAGTTGCACTTACTCGATCGATATCTTGGAGAAGAGAGATTTTTTAATCTCCAAGACATCGATCGAATAAGTCTTTTTAATTTGCAATATTTATATTTTATTAATTCATTATTTCATTGAAATATACATCTTGTAAACTCAGTAATTTTAACTTGTAATTTTTTAAGTCAATTTTTCTATTATTTTGTTTCTCGTTATTTGGTTTGTACATATATATGTTTTGTTCGTTTTTAACTAAATATCTTTATTTGCATATTTTATATAGGTATAATTTTTAATTAACCCCAAATGCTTAAATAGAAATAATCAAGCAATATTTGAAAAATAAAAATGATGGCGATTAGCTGTGATATGCATGGGCAATATCTCTTCCATAAACAATTAGTGTCAACACGTTCGCATCGCCATGGGCCAAACATGTATTAAAAGTAAATTTTTATTCAAAAAAATGTGGCGTTGACGACAATATTTCATGATTTTCTCTTGCTAGGTTCCGCTTACTCTGATCTTAGGCGCTGTTGAAATATCCAAGAGAATTATTTTGCATAATACTTCAACGCAACAACATAACAGAAAATACATTTTTATATTATATTGAAAAAAAAAATGTTTTCTAAGAGTTGACTTTGTGGTTTTTTAGTAAAAAGAAACTTCAAACCACAGTAATAAAATACAATTCGCTAATGTTGCTAATGTACTAAAAAATTTACAGTAGAAACACGACAAATAAAAATATACAAAAAAGTATTTCTTTCAGTTACGGAGGGAATCGTGGTTTTTTTAAAATTTTTTTGCAAAATATAAAAAATAAATAAAAAGCTTCCACTATATCCTCATAGATATTTTTTGTGAAAATTAATCCTTAAGCATTTTTTTTTATAAAAAACAATATATAAAAAAATATACCTGCAAAATACTGCCATGAAGCGGGATTAATAGTATCATTATGTGCGGAGTTTTCGTAAGTGTACGATCCCACTTATTTGAAATAATGTTATTTGGAACATGAGAGTGGAAACAAGTGTATATTTTAGAATGAAAACTAAAATCGATTGATACAGCGTGCTCTTATTGCTTGAAAATTTGAACACATCATTTTCCTGTTTTTTTTTTTAATTTCGGCATTTTCAGACGTACCTATATTTCGGCGTCGGATAGCCCTGAGCGGCGCAGACCAACGTCGACGTCTTACCCACCGACTGCCGGACCTTCAGACCCGAGATGCCCTTATCCTTTGCAGTCGGGGCGACACTCGTCTGCGGCTCTATAAAGACCAAAAAGAAAAGAGAAACATCTCACAAACCTGAAAAGCGGTGGCGGGTGCGATTGCGCGTCGCAGGGCAGCACCAGCGTTCGGAACTCTGCGCCCGAAACGGCGTCCAGTTTGGACTTCGGGGGGAGCCGCGGGGGAGCGTATCCTATTGGTTCTGAACACCACATGCACCAAATATAATTGAGAAAAACAAAAACGAAAAAAATCCACACAGCTTTTGTAATATAAAGGGATATGTTAGTGTATGAAATGGCCTCCGTAAATTAATAAATAAAAATAGGCCGCGTTTAGAGTAAGGTATCAGAGTGAAAATATCGAGCGTATAACAAAAAATTGACGACGAAGTTGGCATTGGAAATCTAGTCATGTCTGAACTAAAATTACACGCGCACGCGTAAAGTACTGATTGTCATGTTAACAAGTCAGTTGTCACTGTTTAACCGCAACTAACATTTCACGCGTGTAATCTTAGTACAGACATGACTCGAGACTTCCAACGCTAACTACGTTGTCGATTTTTGTTATACGCTCGATATATCACTTTGGCACGGTTATCAAAAACTATGTGGTATTGAAAGAAAAAAAAACCTGAATGATGGAAAAGACATGCAGAATATTTTTACAAAAGAACAGAGTACCTGAATGAAGGGGTCGGGTACGCTTGGGCCTGACAGAACAATCCGAAACTCTGATCAACGTGCCTCGTGTAGGCCACTAAAGTAGCGTCGTTAGAAAAGCTCGGCTTTTTGAAACCCACCGGTTCTGAAGAGAACACCCGTGTTAATTTTTTTGCCAAATAGTTTTGAATTGAATGCCCTGCAGTTAGACATAGGATACCCTTCCTTCGATTATTTCGTTCTACATTTGGTTGCCATTGTAATAAACGATTTGAGTGTATAAATCAAATTTAAGTTGAATAATGAAAAAAAAAGTATTATTCTAGGTTTTATTTTTAGGAACTACATAATTCTATTTCAAAGAACCCTTCTACAATTGTTTCGATACAAAGTAACATATCTTCATCAGACAAAATCTTGTATACTTTTCTTCATGAATTATAAAACTTGACAAACTATTTTTTTTAAATCTTCTTATGTTGGTTGTAGAGATTTATTTAAAAAAATGGTTGTCCTTTCTCCTACTTATATATGAGAAAGTACAATCATTTTTAATTATATATTTAAAATTATTTTTCGACCAACCTGTATTAAAATATTTTATATTTACAATAATCATTGCATATTGTATAGAATAGTATTATCTTAGTGTGCATTCCAAATTTCATTTCTCTAGCTCCAACAACATAGAAGTAATGATTTTTTAGTATACCACTGCAACTGTAAAATTTTTAAAAAATATTTTTTCTACAGTAACGGTTGGTGAAAACTACTAACAATGTTATATTGCCGTAAAGACAATTTAAAGAGGAATCGTATAAAAATATAATATATAGGATGTTCCATTTAAACTAACAAAGTTGATATCAATTTCGTGAAAATGGATCACCCTGTATATATGAAAATAATTTTATATTATGTGTCTTCAGAAGTCAATCAGGATTTATTAATAACTTAATGCTGAATTTCTAAAGATAAGGGAGAAATCGAAGACGGGCACTTCGGTGACTCACCCTGTATATGTTTATAATAAATGTTGTTTTATATAGGGTGTTCTACAAGCTCTATTACAGACTTTGCCAGATGATAGCTCTCATAATTATATATTTTTTTGTTAATGAACAGGGGTACGATTCGTTTTTGTTTAAAAGTTACAAGCATTTAAAGAAGCATAATAAATCAACTAGGCTGATAAATGAAAATGACAGTTGCTATGACAATAAATAGTGTTAGTTAATGTCATTTTAATTATACAATATTTTGTACCTCGTGTGAAAATTCTAAATAAACAATGCATTTATTCATAACCGTGCCCACAAGGTGTTTAGTGCATCGTTTCGTTGATTTCGAGAAGCAATTTTTATAGTCTTAAGTTTTGTTATTTTCATTTAAGTTACATTTTTATTGTTAATTTATTGTCATAGCAACTGTCATTTTTATTTATTATCAGCCTAGTTGTGATTAAAGCTGGTTGACTGGAAAAGTTATGATTCTTTAAATGCTTGTAACTTTTAAACAAAAACGAATCGGACCCTTGTTCATTAACAACAAATATATATATATATATATATATATATATATATAATTATGATCTATCATCTATCATCTGGCAAAGTCTGTCATAGAGCTTGTAGAACAAACTGTATTTATACATATTTAATCTTTAATTTATTATTTTTTTATTATTTTAAAACACGGACTAAAGATTTTTGTTAGTGAAGTTATGTCTGTGTTTTTGGAAAGAAAATAAATTATTATTCAATAACGACAAAATATTGCACAAAGTATTATCATTTTCTATGTATATGCCTCCCTGTAATAGGAAAATCTGTATTTATGTTGGGAAATAAATTTATTTACTTATTCACTTATTATTAAGTAAATATTACTTTTTTTTAACGATTAATAAATTTTAGTTTTTTTAGTGTAATTAGGATGTATTATAATTAAAACACTTGGTTATTCGTTTGACTATTATTATATTTAAGTTCCGACTAGTTTCGACTGAACTTAAATATAATATTAGTGAAAAGAATGACCAAGTATCTTTATTAAAATACGCCCAAATAATTACATAAAAATATAAAGGGATTAGTTAGAAATTAATTCAAAATGTAATGAAAACATACCGGCTGAATACTTTCAAAGCGGAAATAACGAATTTATTAGGGAAAGCTACCCCGCGGATTAATTTGGAGGATTCCAAATCACCAATCATTTAAAATTTAAATAACGCAATTTCAGTCTAAAAATAATCATACAGAATAAATAATAAAATAGTTCACCATTTTGATCCAGATAGAAGGTAAATCTTCGTTTGTGAGTTTTCCAATTATGAACAAATCTTTTTTATCGTAAAACTTCCAATTGGGCGAATCCTCAAGAATAAAATGCGAGCAAAATCCTGACAGATCTTTTTTCCCAATTAAAAATTAAATTATTTCTACTGGTTTGAAAAATCTGTCACCGTAAAAGAGTCTGACAGGAAATTTGTGGCATATCGAGTGACATTATTTTTTTTGCTTAACCCTAACATTTGACGGCTGACAATCTTCATGTGCATGTTTTGCCGTATTTAAAATTGTAGAGTCTAGGTCGTCATCTAATTAATTTAAAGCAAGCTTTATGTGCAGTTCTAACTACGTATATATATATATAAATTAAAATCTGATACCCCTTGGCGATTTAAATTATTGCGCCTATAAAAAACGTTTTTCAATTTTTTCTAACAAAAATTGTTACAGTTGTGACGTCATCAATTGTAATTTTTGAATAGAAATCTATATTTCGCCCGAGAATCGACATATCACAAATCAATACTGATTTACGATTTAATTTTTTTCAGCTAATTGGACGTCACGACGACAAAACCAGCTCTATATACTTTTCGATTCTTAGTCAGATTTTCCATGGAATGACGTCTAAGGACAAGATGAAAATTTGCCATCCAAAATTAAAAATGTCCACATGATCCGTATTTACAAAATGTAAATATTTCCTTGGTAAGTGAAAAATTGCGATGTGTCTATCAAGGCACTTTCCCCGCTGAATGCGGTCAAATATGTTTTTGAATGAACATTTAATAGTAAATGATAAAATATTAATTGAAAAAAAAAATGGATTTTTGTGTTTGTTATTTCTTACCTTACAATGGCTTGTTAAAATTTCCATACATTGTATATAATTTCTTTACCATTTCAATTCGTTGGCGCAAATATTCAGTCTTGTTGAAATATGAAATTATTTTGACGTTTTATTTGGCATTAAAATAATTATTTAAATAATAAAAGTCTCCACAGCCAACACAAAGTAAATTATAAAAATAAATGTTTATTTCTAAGGGAATTTATCAAGTAGATGAAATTCTTCCGCTTATAAAATAAAAACTAAAGGTTTATAACAAAAAATTATTTACTTTCTCAAGATCTACAACTTTTTTTTGAAACATTTTTCTATCCAAATTTAAAAATGAAAAATTGCTAAGAGTAAAGTTGCACTTAATGAGTTTTGATTCTAACAAAAAGATCTTTCCACTGTTATAAAAAGCTTAGATATAAAGTTTGAGTTAATAGATTCAGCCGTTTATGATCTATCGCGGAAATACACAAACATTTGCAAAACTCGATGGAATGGACTCAGGGGACCTCAAAACGTGCATATTTGTTGAAATTTGCGATTCGAATTTTTTTACGATCACAACACTTTCCCTCGGGCAGGGGTCCGAAGAAAGAAAAAAGTAACCACATTAACACGTGCAAATGTTAATTAGGCAATGAGATTTTACGTTAAAAATGACATTCGCTGAGCTCCATAATTTTTTTATTGAAGTATATTTCGGAACGGGGACACGCTACATAGAGGGAAATTGGAATTATTCCTATAAAAACTGTGAAGAACAATTTCATGAGCAGTCTTCTGGTCTGGATTTCGGTCACAATTACTTTGTGCAACATATTCGCCGTATTGTTAAGATATTTCATGAAACCGGTAGCGTTTCCAATGGAAAATCTATAGGCCGGCCTTCTATGCTTACGAAAGCAGTTGTTGTAGATATTGAGCAAAGAATAACATAGATGTAATCCGGGTTTTACCTGCCTTGACAAATTTATCACTCAGTACATGCCAGAAGGCTTGTAAATAAATTTTACTTTTAATTGATTGATGAGGCTGATAATTGTTGAAAGTTCATAATTACTTATATTAAATAACACTATTTAGTCTTTAAAAGTCTATTGTAATATTGCTACAATTGTTTCACCACACTGTGGCTTCTTCAGGCGAATGTTATTTAATAGAAATAAATTTTACATTTACATCCGTATAAGATAACTGCGGCTCAACAATTGCTGCCCTCTGATTATCCTTGCCGAATGCAGTATTGTAATTGTTTAACAAGTTAGTAATGAAAGTTTATTAGACTAGTTATATAGTGACGAAGTTTGGTTTCCCCTTAGCAGCAGAAGTTTGGTGTATGAGTGGTAATGTTCCAAAGAAGAATCTATGGTTCTATCAAGAATTAATTTGCGCCCTTTAATTGAACAACTTCTTGATGATGGGTTACAACAAGGCTACTTTCAATAGGATGCTACTACGCATATTGCAAATGCAACATTAAATCACCTACGGCAGTTCTTGGGAGATAGGTTAATCAGCAGAGATCTATGACCTCGTTAACCAGACTTGACACCGCTGTATTATTTTTTATTTGGATATTTAAAAAATAAAGTATAGACTCAATTACTCCACACTTTACAAGAACTGCGCAATGCAATTTGGCGCGGTTCACAACGTATCACCTGAAATCCTGATATGTGTTTTCAACAATATGAAACGCCGCGTAAATTTATGTTTGGATCAAAATGGGCAACACTTTGAACAATTAACAATTTAAAAAGTTAGTAATGAAAGTTTATTAGACTAGTTATATAGTGACGAAGTTTGGTTTCCCCTTAGCAGCAGAAGTTTGGTGTATGAGTGGTAATGTTCCAAAGAAGAATCTATGGTTCTATCAAGAATTAATTTGCGCCCTTTAATTGAACAACTTCTTGATGATGGGTTACAACAAGGCTACTTTCAATAGGATGCTACTACGCATATTGCAAATGCAACATTAAATCACCTACGGCAGTTCTTGGGAGATAGGTTAATCAGCAGAGATCTATGACCTCGTTAACCAGACTTGACACCGCTGTATTATTTTTTATTTGGATATTTAAAAAATAAAGTATAGACTCAATTACTCCACACTTTACAAGAACTGCGCAATGCAATTTGGCGCGGTTCACAACGTATCACCTGAAATCCTGATATGTGTTTTCAACAATATGAAACGCCGCGTAAATTTATGTTTGGATCAAAATGGGCAACACTTTGAACAATTAACAATTTAAAAACTCAATTTCTCTTAAAAGTTTTTTTTTAATGAGTAGAAAATTTAAAAAGGCATCAAACAATTACGAACACTCTGTATTTTTGTTTGTAGTTATTGTTAGAAATATTACATACATTATTACTGAACGCTTTGCTGTTTTTACATTTATTAAATTTAACATGTAATTGTGAGGTGTGGAGGAGTATTCATGTGATGTATATAACAGACTTCAAAAATAGTAGAATGTCTATTTTCGGTAACATTTTTTTTTTATCAGTAGTATGAAATCACACCAATTACAATAACAATATTAATTTGCCAACCGTTTTCGTCGAACATTCGCGACAAAACTGACCTGAACAACGGTACCGGCAGCCCTTGCGCGGGACACAGCAGTGCAAGACCGCGCTCCATCCTGCGGTCGTAAGAGAATGTCTTCGAGTCCGATGAAAATGTCGGTGGTTTCGATCCGACTGGTTCTATATTAAACATATTAAACTAAGGCCGAGTTCATCGAGATTCAAGATTCTTAAAAACTGAACTACAGCTAAAAATCCAGAAGCACAAAAAATGAACGATGATTAAGAAAGAAAGAACAGAAACTGACCTGAAATTTGGGACGGGGTACGATTGAGCCTGGCATAGGAGGCCGAAACTGTGGCCGACGGCGCGCGTCAACGAGACGCTCGTCGCGTCGTTCGAGAAGGACGGCGCTTTCGATCCGACCGGTTCTAATTTCGATACCGAACAAAATCACAGAGAAAATAATTAGATTATTAGCGCGAATTGATTGATAATATCTAGAGATGGGCAAAGTCGATCTTTTTTGTCACTGCAAAATGAAGTTATGACAATTTTCTTAATGTTATTTATAATATTAATATTGGAAAGTTTTACCTATTGATTAATAAACTCAATTTTATTGTTATTTATTAACTTTAACTACTTAAAATTCGTTATTCAGAAATACTCGATTACTAAATTCACTCGATTTTGCCCAACACTAATAATATCAAATAAATACCTGAACGTTGGGATTTGGTTTGTGATTTATTTAGGAGATTACATAACTGATGTGAAATTACCCACGGATCTGCCCGGCTCCTCCACCAAGACGGAAGCGCCGGGTAAATTATACATTGTAAGAGTGATTAGCGGTTTATAAACGAATAAAAATAACACAATTATACAAGAGCTGTGGCGATGTTTATCCAACTTAATTTAAAATAATTTTTACTTTCAATTATTAGCCACGAATCAAGACATATCAAATTCAAGGTCCAAAATGAAGGTGTTTGACACCATTCAGGAACTTGTCTTTGTAACTATATTGTTACTAAAGCTCTATACAATGATTTAAAACAATAAAATTAGGGTATGTATTTCGTAACTTTTTTTAAACAATTTTAACTCTCATCCACGGATGTATGTATTTCGAAACTTTTTTTAAACAATTTTAACTCTCAGCCACGGATTTCGTATAGTGAAACGAAATTTTCTAAATTCAAAACGAAGATGTTTGTTACTAATCCAGTCATTGCTTTTTCTTACCAGATTGTCGCAAAAGAAGTAATTAATTTCAAAATAATAAAATCAGGGGTATAATTTCTGTAACTTTTTTAATATAATTATGTTTAATTCATGGCTTAGAGTTAAAATTATTTAAAAAAGTTACAGAACACATACCCCTGATTTTAAATGTTTTAAATCTTTAATTAAACCTTTAGCAACAATTCAGTATGAAAAACAAGAACCTAGATATTAACAAACACCTTCGTTTTGGACATAGAAAAGATTGTCACTCTATATGGAATCCGTGACTGAGCTTTAAAAATTCTTTTAAAAAGTTACAAATTACATATTCCTGTTTTTATTGCTTTAAATCGTTAAATAGTCAAGCAATAATTTACTTACTAAAACAAGTACCTAAATAGTGATAAACACCTTCGTTTTGGACCTTGAATCTAAGTCTAAGTCTTGATTCGAGGCTAATAATTGGGTCATTTTCATTCATTTATAAACTGTTAATCGCTTTTAAAATAATGGGTGATCCAAGTAGAGATACTTTTGTCAATAGCCTTTTTTGACAGATTACGTGTGAGTAGTGTCATGCTGTCATGTTATTTTTGTTTAGTATTGTTTGGCATTTCACAATGGAAAGACTTACGCCTGAACAACGTTTACAAATCGTTCAACGTTATTACGAAAATTCACGTTCTATGAGGAATGTGTTTCATGCGCTTCGCTAAACTTATGGTTAACGAACGAAGAGGAGGAGATTCAAAAACTGCCACTTCATCCAGAAAAAACAACGGTTTGGTGTGGTTTGTGGGCCGGTGGAATCATCGGTCCATATTTCTTTAAAAAAGATGCCGGTGCGAACGTAACCGTCAATGGCGACCGTTATCGTGCCATGATAACCGACTATTTGATGCCTGAAATTGAAGCTCATGATCTCGGCGACATTTGGTTTCAGCAAGACGGCGCCACTTCCCATAGCATCAATCAATGGATTTATTGAGAGAACATTTCGGTGAGCACATTATTTCACGTTTTGGTCCGGTCGATTGGCCACCAAGATCGTGTGATATCACACCGTTAGACTTTTTCCTGTGGGGATATGTAAAGTCTAAAGTTTATGCGGACAAACCCGCTTCGATTCAGGCCTTGGAGGATAAAATCACGCGTGTCATTCGCCAGTTACCAGTCGAAATGCTCGAACGAGTCATTGAAAATTGGACTCAACGGATGGACCATCTGCGACGTAGCAACGGCCAATATTTGATAGACATAATCTTCAAAAAATAAATGCCAAAGAATGTTCTTTCAAATGATAATAAACATTCTCCATTAAATTTGAATTTTCTGTGTTTTTTTTTTTTTTCTTTAAAAAAGTAGGGAACCTCGAAATGGATCACCCTTTATTTAATCATGGTGGATGCGCCTGGAAAATCCGTGAGTAACTTCATATCGGTGATTATATATTTGGGATCAATCATAATTTGTCACTGATGGAAAGAATTATGAAGATTTTTTAATAGTAGGATAGTAAATTAGAGAATTTGTTACTGTTTTTTATTGTTAATTTTTACTTGATTCGAGATTATAAAAATAAAAACAGAATAAATATTACGCTTTATTTGAATGTAATTAAGTCCTTAAAAACATGAGGATGTAATAATTACAAAAAGTCGGCTGGATTTAAATAACTTTAACAGAAATAATCACAATTGTCTAGGTCAGTTCCATTAATTTTTTTATAAAAAAACTGCAATTTATCAATTTTTTTTGATTTTATAAAAATTGTCAGAATTCGCAGAGAATTTAATGGATAATAACATAATTGTAATGGCTCCTACGACGATAACTTTACCGATGGGTTTGTGATGGCTATACAAGACAAGGTGATTAAAACTAAAAACTACGAGAAATACTGCCTGAAGTTAGAAGTAGAGGATAAATGTCGAAAATGCTGAAGTGTAGAGGAGACAATACATTTCATGACCGGATATCCCACACTCGCAGATTCCGCCTACTTAGGAAGGCACAATCAGCTCCCTAAACTAATACACCAACAGATAGCAAAAATAAATAATCTTCTCAATAGTGAGCCACCACTTTATTACAAATACACCCCGCAGCCAGTCGTGGAGTCCGCAAATAAAGTGTTATACTGGGACCGACCTATTGTGACCAATCGTTCAGTAGAGTACAATAGATTAAACCTAAAACTTATGGATAACTTATAGATTAAAACAAACTGACACAATTATAGACATCGCAGTGCCATGCAAATTCAAAAGACGGAGAGGAAAAAAATTGGTAAGTAAGATAATCTGTCCTAGTAATAATATACCCGTTGATGATATCAGCTGAAGGAATCGTAAACAAAAACCTAAAAGACAACACGAAGGACCTTGGATTGCCGAAAAGGATAATTAATGTTGGGCAACTTGCAGCCTTGCTGCACACATGTAATATTGTTCGAATATTTTTAAACTAATGAGATGAATTGAATTGTTTCTTCACTAGAATAAAACTGCACACCAGGTGGACTAAAAAGGAATGGATAATAATAAAAATAATTTATTAATGAACTACTTGCACATATCATATAAGACAATAAAATGTCTTAATTTAATCTATAAATTAAAAGAATCAAATATAGTACTTTGTTATGAAATTGATGTGAATTTTGCTTTAAACAGTAAAGCAGTAAATACTACATACTGCTTTACTGTTTAAAGCAAAATTCATGACTTAAAGGACTTTCGCCAACAGGAGATATTTTTAATGCAGGCGGCCCGTCATTTGATTATTATACGAATATTTACCATCAGAAGTATTCAGCAATGTTAAATTAGTATAATGCAAAAGCATTAAATTAAATATACATCGACCTGCAAAAAACTAGAAAGAATTATTAAATAACATAATTAAATTCACTAATACCTTTATATCTATGTACATTTTAATGCACAAAATTATTGATTTAATCACGAGTTTAGCAATAGTATGGTAAACACCATAGGTTACATCCCTGTATTCACATTTCATTGGGGGGAATGTAATTGAATAATATTCGATATGTATCCGTAGCCTTTGATTTTAAATCAGAGACAATAATATTATTCACTGAGTTTTCTGCTTAGTTATACATTGTGTATAATTAAATACAACACATTTTTAATTTTGCTTGCATACAAGACTCGTTTATCAGTAAACCTGAAAATGACTATTGTTTGCGCTTTATTTATTCATATTTTATAAAAGTAAAAAAAAACGTCTCAAATGCTGACCATTTAAAAGAAACCCAAACGAGATACAAGTAATTACCTGAACATCGGAACCGGTAAGGCTTGCGCTGGGCATAGGAACACTATGCTAGAGCCCGATTTCCTCTCGTATGTGAAGCTCTTCGAGTCGGACGAAAACGTTGGCATTTTCGTTCCGATAGGCTCTACATTATGATTAACATTTTTATTAAATAATAAAAAAACATGCATACCCACAGAATTCAATAAAACTCCATGCCATTATTGGTACAGAAGCTGTTGAGCTCTGTTTTCATTATTTCGGACAGGAAAATAAAATACCGTGAAACAGACATTACCTAAATGATGGAAGAGGGAGACCCTGAGCGGGACACAGCAGGGCGAAACTCTGGCCGATAGTCCTATCGTAGCCTAAAAGTCGGACATCGTTCGCGAACGTCGGTTTTTTCGACCCGATCGGTTCTACAAGCCGAGGTAATTTTCATTGACAAAATTGCAAAATTATTAATACCCAAATGCTGGAAGAAGGAAACCCTGACTGGGTACTACGAAATTTTAAAATTTATTCAAATCATAAAAAACACGTATTTAGTGATTTAAATTATTATTGTTTTTGATTACTGAGGCAGTTAATTTTTGAGAACCTATGATAATTTTAAATAATAATCTATAATTCTGAATTAATTTCTCACTTAACCTGTGGTGAAACAAACCAAGTATTCTAATTAAAGTCTATTAATCTATAATTCATGGTATTTCACTACAATTTATTCTCTAAACACTACTAATGTAGTTAATTGTTTTTTCTACTAATATTAATACTAATATTAAATAATATATTCAATACTAAAGTACTTTGAATGGAGAATATTGTCCATTATTCATATGATTTATTAATATTTCATTACACAATTCCTTTAACCAATCACATGTCGATTTTTTTTATTACTCCACAGTGTCTACCAATCATGACGAATTTTCCATTACACAATTTCTGTTTATTTCGTTTTATAAAATGATTTAATCCAATAACACTGTCTATCAATAAATTCAATTTCAAATGTCAAATACCGATAAGTTAAGTACGATTTTGTGAAAATGGACGGTGAAACCTTTGAGAATGAGACCATTATGAATATTGATACAACTGTGAAGAATATCACCCTTTATTAACTGCCAGTGAAATCCCGGGAAAATATGAAATGATTTGATTTAAATAAGAACAATTAATTAATATTTTTGTTAATACTTATCAAATATAATTTAATGCAATAGAATAACTATTCAATGCGATCGTAGATAGTGGAGGCACTTAATTTTTGAAAATCCATGATCACTTAAAATAAAACACTTAATGATTTTCAACTATTTTTTATGTATTTCACGACAATTGTTTCGCAACGTTGTTGCTTCTTCAGGTGAAGAACTTATAATATCTTCACCTGATGATTTTCAACTATTTTTTATGTATTTCACGACAATTGTTTCGCAACGTTGTTGCTTCTTCAGGTGAAGAACTTATAATATCTTCACCTGAAGAAGCAACAACGTTGCGAAACAATTGTCGTGAAATACACAAAAAATAGTTGAAAATCATGAAGTGTTTTATTTTAAGTATTCAATGCGAGTTGAAAAATTATAGTATTCAGGTCATGAGAAAGGCATTATTCACTCAGATAAATTACATGTAATATTTGTATTCTTGAATAATACCCAACTTTCTCATTCGTTGAACAATATAGATTAATATTTAAACATTAGGAGTTCATATTGTAACAAAAAATATGAATAGATTATTAAAAATCTACCAATAAAATAGATTAAATTAAATAACTTTAAATTCTCTTGATAATGGGCTGAAAACTAGAAATAAGTCGAGAATTTAAAGTTATTCAATTTAATCTGTGTTTTGTTTATTTATTTTGTTGGTTGATTTTTAATAATCTGTAATGTAAAATTAAACTAAATCAATTTAAATTAAATTAAACCAAATTAATTCAATTTAAATCAAAACCGAATAAAATTAAACGAAAAGAATTGAATCAAATTAATTAAAACGAGCGACCCTCACCTGCCGCGCGCTGTGATAGTAATGACGGGCAGAGGAAGGACGTGCGTTCTTGTATTGTTGTTATCATAAATTCACAAAAAAATTCCTCTCGGTTCGGATTTGAATAAATGCCTCGCTGGCTTTTAATATAAATAGAAAAGAGTATTCATTCACTTGGTCACAGTTATTTAATTATATTAAACAAAAATAATTTGAAAATAATTAATAAATAATTTATTATTAATTATACTATTATTATTATTATTTAATATAATTAAATAACTGTGACCAAGTGAATGAATACTCTTTTCTATTCATATTTATTATTTCTATTAATAATTTTTCACCTGACGAAGCTACAGCATAGCGAAAAAATAATTGTGAAATACAATAAATAGTTGTAGTATAGTAGAAACGATATTATTATAAATCACTCTTTATCTAACATCTCAAAAATACAAATCGCATTTTAGTTTTTAATTGAACATAGGAATAAACAGTTTAAAAAAAATATATAAAATAATTTTCCAATCTCTCTAATTTATTAAAATGGTATTTGTTTGTGTGATTGTTACCTAAAGGAGGGAAGAGGGAGCCCCTGAGCCGGACACAGCAACCCGATATTGTGACTGACACTTCTCTCGTAGCCCATTGACTTCAAGTCGTTGGAAAATGTGGGCTTTTTCGATCCCAATGGTTCTGGATTGATTAGAAAAAAATGTCTAAACCCATCGAGTAATTCTACTACATTTATTTGTCAATTAGAGATACAATATAAGATTACAGCGCTAAAGCAGCGTAATTCTGAATACGCTACGGGTACTCAATTAAATTCACGTGTATTTTGATATGATAATCACTGAATATCGGTATCACAATTCGTTATTTCGACTTAAATTATTATATATTGTTATTTGTTTCATCATTTGCTTTCATGTGGTTTAAATTTATGTAACATTAATTATATTGTGTTTGTAAATAAATGATAATTAATTTATTGATATTTCAAGTTTGTCGTATTTATTCAGCTTTACTTTACATTTGTATATACTATGAACCACTTAGAATATACATTAACATGTGTATTTGTATTGTCCTGTTGCTAATATATATTTTTTTAGAAATAGTATGTAATAATGTTGTTTTTACTGTTAAATTAAATAAAACGAAACAAAGATGATTTGCTGTTATTTAAATTACAATGAAATTAAACAAGGAACATTTCTGGCAATGATCAATAAAATTCGATCAATCCCTTTTTCTAACTGTAAAAAATTACCAGAAATTTTCCTTGTTTAATTTCATTGTAATTGTTTTTACTGTTATTTATTCAAAATTATATTATTTGATATATTACTTTTGATGTCATATTAATACATTATTTTGTTAAATGGTGAATTTCCGTTAATAAAGTTTATTATTATTATTAACTCATGACACTTCTTAGCACACAACACAATTTAACCAGAGATTGGCAAAAAGTTGTTTTTTTTTCAATCTTTTTTGGCAATACAAAATGAAGTATATAATAATTTTCTTAATATTGGGAAATGCCACATATTTATTAATAACTACAATTTATTATTATTTATTAACTTTAGCTACTTAAAATTGTTTATTCAGAAATACTCATTTATTTTATCCAACACCAAATTTAACTATTATACTAAGTGACATAAGTATTCTCTAGACGCAATGTTTATAATAAACTAGGAAATTGATGGCGTAAATAAGCTGCTATTCGTTTGTTTATAACCTATAATATAAGTAAACCATTGTTTGTTCCGTAATTTTATTCTCAATGTCCTAACATGTGTTTCGATTTATACAATCGGGTTGGGAAACTGAGAATATAAACGTAAGCCGAATTCAAATATTTGCATAAGTTGTATAAGTGTTTGTATCAGGTGCTAAATCACGTAAAAACGCTCGTGTTGATCCCGAAGAGTGTTCCAAATTTTGCCACCAGGTGAAGTTCGCTTATATTGTATCTCCAATAAACAATATATTTTTTCAGTTGATATTGTTCAATTTCAACATGCGAGCCGAAAAATGATCTCTGGAATGTCTGTAGGCAACCCTCGCTTTACTCAAAGCTAACGAAAAACGGATATTATTCATCACATAATTTGTGCTCAAAAATGACATTCATGAAATCTTAGCATCTAAGCTTTAAATAACTTTCTAATAATGAAATCATATACAAAACAAAATATTATTAGATAAAAAATTCTATTGAAGTGGCTGTTACTTGGTAAAACTTCATTATAAATAATTTTAGAATTGCAGATTGATTGGCAGAGTGGGCTAAATAGTGGATTACAAATATTTTAGTACAGTTCTTTTTTAAATAAATTTACAATTTTAATAACGGGGAATTATTTGTATCAATTTAGTCATTTAAAATAAGGTATTTATAGATTTGGAATTGTTCCAGAAGATTTAATTGTTTACTTTTTTCACATATATGTATTATCTTAATATCGTTATTGAAATTATGGTTAAAATTGTTTAAATGTTCCGCATAAGTAGAGTGTGTGCTTTTTTACTTTTTTATAGAAAACATTTTTTGTGTTCTTTCTATCTGGTTTTAAAATCCCTGCCCGTCTGATCGTTATACAACATGTTACAATCCTTACAGGTGGGAGCGTATACTCCCGATATTAATAGGTTATCGGTTTTATCCTTAGCATTGTTAAGAAAATTGCCTATTGTATACTTTCTCTTAAATGCAGACGACCTGTAAAATTGAATAAACTGTTTTTTATTTATCTGTTTTCTTGAAGGGATATATGATTGAGAAAGTTTTTTGTTATTATTTTTAAAAAAAATGTAATATTGTTTATAAGTTGAATCCATTATTGTTCGCAATTATAAAAATTCTGTCTGTATTTGGAAGTTTTCAGGAGATAAAGAGGTGTTAAATAATGCTGGTTAGATGTCACGTGTATTGTCGTATCAGTATGGGTAGGTTTGTGGAATATGTTGAAGTAATGTCTGTTATACGCGTGTGAAATAGTAAGATGTAGAAAGTTAAGTGATCTGTCTTTTTCACTTTCAACTGTGAATTTAATATTGTTATTTAAGGTGTTGATATAATTAAAAAAAATAATTTAACTGCCTGTCTGTACCTGTAAAGAATACTATGATATCGTCAACGTAGCGATAAGAGTACATACATTTCTTAAAAAGGGCGTGTTTGCTTATTTCAATTTCCAGGTCATCCATAAAGATTTTAGCTAAAAGTGGGCTTAAGAAATTTCCCATTACCAACCCGTCATTTTGCGAAAAAATTTATTATTAAATAATTTTATTCGAGGCAAAATATAATTTAATATTTCGCCAATGATAAACGGATTAGTGCCGTTTGACCTGAGCTATCATCACCTCCGCTAGGGAACAGATTAGTCACGCCAAAGGACTAACAAGCCGTTGTCTGGAATTTTTAAGGACGATAGTAGCTATTCCAAAAGATAAATACATCGAAAAAGTAACGACCTTTATTATTGATATTATGATAATAAATATCAAAAACAGCTAAAAAAAACATTCAGAAAAATTCAAAAGTCCTCATCTCTGACAAAGGAAAGTTAACGCTTATGTTAATGAATTCAAAGTTATACGGTCTTATTAAAATTCATAAACCCGGTGCGCTCATTAACCCTTAGTTTCCTATTTTGAATAAAATTTCTGTATAAAGAGTTCAGCAGAGTTAAAAGAAAAAATATAGTTCTTAAAAATTCGTGTAAATATAAACAGAGAATTTTATGTAACACCGAACATGCTAAAATGTACTCAATGTAAATTTTCCTGTTTTATGTGTACTGGAACGCATCAAAGTATTGGGTGCAATGTGATTAGCTACGATTTCTAATGGTAATATAGTCAACCCAATTTACACTCTTCCCATCAGAAATAAATTATATTTGTCAACTATTGTTTTTTTTATGGATATTTTACTTAACCGTAATGCATCTCAACATATTTACCATAAAAATCTTCTCTTCCTTTGAATACATTATTGATACGTAAATATGTTCAACTCTTCGTCTACGTCTGCTTTAAGCGCCAAAAGATTAACTATGACTATGACGGGGAAGGGTGTAGTTTGGGTGGACTATATGAATTTTAGAAATAGTAGCCAATCACATCGCACTTAATGATTTGATGCGTTCCTGAACAAATCGAACATAAAAAATATATTGAGTACATTGTAGCATGTTCGGTGTTACATAAAACTCTCTGGATAATGTAATAATTGCAAATTTCTAGAACCAATAATAAATGAATAAAGGAATAAAAACGAAATTAGAAAAAAATATTTTTTTTTTTGGCAATATGACAAAAAAATGTCTTATTTGTTTCGAATAACCAACTCTCTCACTATTCAAATAACCGAGATCCCCATGAATTTTATGAGAATGAAATATATATTTAATTGATTAATTGTATATTGTACTGTAATTGGCATTGTTTTCTGTTGATTATTATTATTGTTAGAAACAATATTTCGCAAACTTTTCTCAAATATTCCTTTTTAGCAATTGTTTCTAGAAGCTATATTAACAATAAAAAATGCCTACTCGATTATAGTTTGTTTATAAATTAATTAATTATTGGATTCAGTCAATATTTTTCAATAGACGATTCTATGATGTGGAATTTAATGTCACGTTTCTGCATAATTGAACGCCAGTAGTTGATGACTTTAAAGCAGATTGATCTTAAAAAATATTTTAACTAAGAACATGGACATAATTTTTTAAGAAATCAAACATTTGGAACACACTACGTGCATAGTTTATATTTCCCGCTATTTCTGTTTAGTAGCATATTCTCGACTACAGATGGCGTGTCGACAAGCACGAGAAAAGATGACGCGTAATTTTGTGTAATTTATTTGTTTGCATTGGGCACACTTTGATGTAATTTATGTTATGTATTCATTAAAATCTGCGTAAAGATAAGCGTGTAATTTACTTTTATTTAATAGAACGATTGACTTTTACGAACGTTTAAGGCTTATTTTTGTAAATTACCAAATTGATAATTTAACTTAAGAACTAAACGTACAATTACATTAATTAACCCAGATTTATTGATATTTATTTAATAAGGTGTTTTTATTTTCCCCGGACGCCTGTCTAAGGGAAAGTATTGTGATCGTAAAAATTTTCGAATCGCCAATTTTCAACGAATATGCATTTTTTTTTCAGTTTTTAAAAATGTTTCTGTATTTGTCTGTATGTTTTCCCGATATCGCATAAACGACTAAATGAATTGAACCCAGACGTTATATTCAAGTTTTTTATAATAGTGGATTTGATAAGTTTCTAATGACAATCAAAACACATTAAGTATTTTGCTCTTAGCGATTGATCTTTTTTTTTTTCGGACAGAAAAATGTTTCAAATAAAAATTGTGGATCTTGAAAAACTAAATAATTTTTGTTATAAAACTTTTTATTGTAAGAATTTCAGTTTTTATTTTATAAACGGAAGAATTTCGTACATAAATTCCCTTAGAAATAAACAATTATTTAAATATCAAATAAAACAACATGCTTTCATATTTCATACATCTTTCGCAAACGCCTCCAGAATATTCAAATAATGAAAAATAATATGGAGAAATACTGTGAAGCCATTGTCTTTCGCAAACGCCTCCAGAATATTCAAATAATGAAAAATAGCGTGGAGAAATACTGTGAAGCCATTGTAAGGTAAGAACTAACATACTAAATTGTTAATTAAATGTGAGTTTCGTGAAGGTTTGAAAGATATAAACACTTTGTACACTTTTCTTCACTTATTTATTTATTAACATCATTATCAATGTTTTACAAACAATTACAATGTTTGTAAAACATTGATAATGATCACATGGTGATCGAAATGTATATCTGTTAATAAATAAATAAGTGAAGAAAAGTGTACAAAGTGTTTTCATATATACTAAATTGTAATATTCTTCCAAATACTCGGCTTTAACTTTCAAAGACAACAATCCATTTTTCAATTACTAATTTTTCCTTTACTATTAAATGTTCATTCAAAAACGTATTTGACCTAATTCACTGGGGAAAGTACTATGATGGACATAATAATTTTAAATGTTTATAATATCTGATGATCCCGTTGTTTTCCATTATTTTGGGTAGGCAAGGTGAAAATACTATTTGTCTGGCAGTGACATAAAGCGCTGTGTTTACATGATGGTGTCGAATTCGGATATCTCTCGTGCTTCCGTGTATAAAATACAATGAATAAGTGTCTTAAATACCTAAATTTAGGGACTGGTGAGCCCTGCGCCTGGCACAGAAGCGCGAAACTCGACTCGGCGTGCCGGTTGAATGCGTTTATCATGTTGTCCGTTTGGAAGACGGGCGCTTTAACCCCGACCGGTTCTGAAAATGCAAGGGTTTATTACCTGTACGCGGGGACGGGGTAGCCCTGCGCCTGGCAGAATATCGGGATCTCCACCCCGGCTTCTCGTTCGGCGTGCTTGTACTTAGAGTCGGCGAGCAGTTTCGGCGCCCTCGTACCGACCGGCTCTAAAAATTATTTACAAATTTCCAACGCGAAACCAAACAAAATAATACACAAAAATAATACTCGACAAATAATTAGATCGCGAAAATAAAAATAAATCGAAAGAAGGACGCTTTCGTTTCTATAGATTGCTTTCTTTTTAAATGAAAGGAAATTAATTGTACCTTTCGGTAAATAGTTCTTTTATTTTGTGTCTTTGGGGGTGTGAAAAGGGAGAATACCTGAATAAGGGCACGGGGTAGCCTTGCGCCTGGCAGAACAAGGGGAATTCGACGCCGGCTTCCCTCTCCACGTACTTCAGCTTTGAGTCGGCCAGTAATTTAGGGGCTTTACTTCCCACCGGCTCTAAACACAACAACGAAACACCATCGAACAAATTGTTTTTCATTTATTCACCTTTAGTTGGGAGAAGGCGCCCGAGCTGCTTATAAAATTCAGGAAATCAAATCAAACATAGACCATTTCATTGGCTATTTTACAATGTCCGAGAAAACTTTAGAAAAATCAATACACTCGAACGGTTTTGTTTTGAAATACTATTGTTGCGATCTCTTCTCAGAAGAAAGAAAATCAAATATCTTGCCGGTTTCTTTCTTGTAGTCTTATTTTCTTAAATTAAATATAACAATTACATATTGATATATAGATGATAACGAGTTTAGTGTTCAATTTAGCATCACAATAATTACACAGTAATTAGGCATTGGTTTTATACTTATTTTGAATACTCTAGAAAAGGTTTTTACTTTCTTGGTCATAGTTGGTGAAAATGAATAAATTTACTCAAAATTAATTGACATTTTTTTTAATTATAAAGGTTTATTTGAAAATTAATAATAAAATAATATTTTTTACTCACTTGGTCATGGTTGTTGAAACTTAATTAATTTACTCTAATAACGCCTGACAAAAAATTGATCTAGCAATTTTAAAAGTTTATTTGAAGATTAATAATGTTCATTAAATAATAATATTATAAGAAAATAAAAGTACTTGCAAAACCATTCATAATAAATCGACGCAATTGATGACTTTTATTGACGGTATTCCAAACAAATTTTCCCTTAATGGTTTTAATATTTAGACATTAGAAAAGATAAAACAGGAAAATTTAACAAATCTGGTATTTATAAACTTATATGTTCTGATTGTAATAGTAAAAACTAGTCGAAATTTTAATATAAGATACAATGAACACTTTAGAGCATTTAGATTAAATAAAGATTGTAGTACTTTTTCAAATCATATACTTACAAATAGTCACACTTTTCCAAATTTAAATGATACAAAAATCTTACATCATTGTGAAAAAGGTCAAAAATTAGATATATTGGAAGCAATCGAAATTTATTTACACAATAAAGACACTAATTCATCACTTCTAAATGAACAAGTAGATCTATTATATTCTTCATTTTATGATGTATTATAAATACTACTTTTCACTTTATTCTATTATTAAACCATATATATAATCTTTATATTTCTATTAATTTTAACAATCCAACTTATTTATAAATAACTGATTTTGTTTAATTTTAGCAAAATAATTCCATAATGATCCTGAGGATGGTTTTTTAGTGGGTTTTTTTCCACCTTGTGAGCAAATGCTGGGACCGAAATTATTTTGCCTGCCCCACAATAAAATTAAAAAATCAATATATCCATTAATGTAAATATCCATAGAAATTTAATAAAACAAATTTTAAATTCTCTTGAAAATGGGCTAATAACCCGAAACTAGTCGAGAATTTAAAGTTATTCAAAATAATCTGTGTTTTATTAGTTGATTTTTAATAATTTATTCATATTTATTTCATAAAATTTTCCCTTACTTATCAGTCACAAATATTACAATTTTTTGAAGAAATAACCATACATGGTATATCCTAATGATAACATTCGTTTTTTTTTTTTCATTTCCTGACAAATATGAAAATAAATATTAATATGTTTAAAATATAAAAATGAAAAATAATCGACGCTTCACAAACTCAAGTTTATTTGACTTTTTGTAAAAAAATAGATCCAAAAACGAAATACCCCAAAACTTAAGAGAAATAAATGTGAAATTAAAAACTAATCCTTTAAGGCCCATTTTACTTTGATGTAGAATATATTTGTCCTGTGACAATTTTTCTAAAATGTGTAACTAATTAAGAAAATGGGTTTACATTTTTGAAATAAATGCGCACAGATATGCAATCTCGCGAAGAAATGGTCGAACTTTCAATGTTCGCGCATTAGAAAGCTCATTGAATATTGTATTTATTTATCCGTCTCCCTATTTTGCATAAACATCTAGGTAAGGATAAGGAAATACAAATATGCAATTCCGTTCACGGCATGTAATGCACTTAATCTAAAAATGTAAAGTTTCTAGATTACTTTCTTGTTTTAAACAAAATCCCAAACGCGTAATGTTTTTATTTTAACAATTCCATATTGATATTTTAGGAAATTATTTTTTGGCACCTTAGTTGCAAGCTTCATTAATGGTAAAATCTTTTTTTGGGAGGGCTGAAAATTAGTACCAATTTAAAGTTTGGAAAATATACAGACTAAATCTAAAAACAACTTCTAAATCTGATATATTTTCTCAAGCAATGTTGAGTGAAAACAAATTGCGTAATTAATTTTATATGAAAATAAAAAAAAATCTACAATTTTTCGATTCTTGATCTAAAATCTGCCACTTTTTTCACTTCAAGTACAAAGCTAAATATTTCCTGGATTAAATTTTATGCATTGTTTTTAATCGAAACGCGAAAATAAAATGTATTATATGATTTTTTTACAAGTTGTATTATTTCGAGATATTTTAGTAAGTTGTATTATTTTAGTTTTCAGTGAAACAATTTTTAAAAAGCTTCATTTTTTACAAACATTTTAGGCAGCCATTGATTTTAATATAAGGACAATTTTTAAAAAAACTTCATTTTTACAAACATTTTATTCAGCCATTGATTTTAATATAAGAAGCCGTTAAAGCATTTGATAGATTTTTCCGGTTAAAAATTATTGTCCGTTCCAAGGTGTCATTTTTGGAGACAAACAAAATTCTGAAAAGTGTCACTTTTAGCTCATTAACAGATTGCCAAAGAATATTTTAACTTATAATCATTGGATAATTAAAAATTATTTCAAGAGAGCTGTATTTTTATTAAATAATACAAGCAAAATGTCACTGTTAGCTCTTTAACAGATTGCCAAAGAATATTTTAACTTATAATCATTGGATAATTAAAAATAATTTCAAGAAAGCTGTATTTTTATTAAATAATACAAGCAAAATGTCACTGTTAGCTCTTTAACAGATTGCCAAAGAATATTTTAACTTATAATCATTGGATAATTAAAAATAATTTCAAGAAAGCTGTATTTTTATTAAATAATACAAGCAAAATGTCACTGTTAGCTCTTTAACAGATTGCCAAAGAATATTTTAACTTATAATCATTGGATAATTAAAAATAATTTCAAGAAAGCTGTATTTTTATTAAATAATACAAGCAAAATGTCACTGTTAGCTCTTTAACAGATTGCCAAAGAATATTTTAACTTATAATCATTGGATAATTAAAAATAATTTCAAGAAAGCTGTATTTTTATTAAATAATACAAGCAAAATGTCACTGTTAGCTCTTTAACAGATTGCCAAAGAATATTTTAACTTATAATCATTGGATAATTAAAAATAATTTCAAGAAAGCTGTATTTTTATTAAAATAATACAAGCCAACCACCGATTTCATCATAATTGTTCGTGTTATTATTTTGTTTATCTAATATATACCAATGTTGTGTTATTGTTAAACTGATGTTACCCTTTTATTGGATGTACTGTATCTGTTGGGTAATGAATAAATAAATAAATAAGGAGTGGCAAACTTCCAAATGAAAATTGAAAAGCTTTGTCAATTTCATGATTATATAATTTTTGTGTTATTAGAGTATTATTAGCATCAATAACAATTTAAAACAATTTCTAGGTGCCTGCATTTTTTAAAACTTATTTTTACAAAAATATAGGTCTGTTATGACAAAATACATTGATGGCTTATATTTTTGTATTTTTTTTAATTGATCTTTTTGGAAATTATTTTACTTGTTGCTAATGCATCTAGTAACAATTAAAAAATCAAATTTAACTCATGACATAGTTTGTCAATTTTTATTTATTAATTTTATTGTTCGTTATGGTAAAATTAGAAACGTAGCTTTTTAGAAATTATTTTGTACTATCTAATGCAGAATCATTAGATAAATAAAGTTAAATTTTTAGTAGATCATTAGACAAAAGGGCTAAAAATAGCACATTTCAGAACTCGGTTAGAGTCTCGAAATTTTGCACCTTGAAACGGACACTAATTTTCAACCGAAGAAATCTATCAAATACTCTCTATATGTTAAAATAATTTCAATGGCTGGCTAAAATGTTTATAAAAAAATTGCAGCGTTCTGAAAATTGTTTTTATAATAAATAAAAACTCAGGCTGAAAGACCTAAAGTCGATAGCCATTATAAGTTTATATTAAATGTATTATATAATATATGTATATGGAAATGCCACAATAAAGATGATTGTATAAACATTAAAAAAAAATCATCTAACAAAAAAGTTTGTCAATTTCCACTTTGAATATCACCACTGTGAATGACGAAATTCTGGGCTTTCTATTGGCAGTAAATGTGGGAAATTATGAGGTAAAAAAATATGTACAGAAAGACCTGTTTTCTATAGCCCAGGATAACACATAAACACTTTCATTTTATTGAGTATGCTTAATGTTAATAATAGACTTTGATTAAAACACTTGGTTTGTTTCACTGTTTTTTTATTTTTACTCCGACTAGTTTCGACCTTAGGTCATTCTCAGAGAGATATATCTCCGGAGTAAAAATAAAAAATCAGTGAAACAAACCAAGTGTTTTAATCAAAGTCTATTAATTAAATATGTTTCACCACGGGTTAAGTGAGAAATTAATTCAAAACTTAATGTTAATATTTATAAAAATGTAAGGATTTATGTGAATAAAGATATTTTTTTATATAAATGAAAAATTGTTATAACAGTTAACAACAAAAATTCACTATTATCAAGCCATTTAGGAACAGAAAATGTAAAATTATAAATAAACTAACCCGGCGCATTCGCCATAATGGACATAAACTACTTATTATGTGAATGTTTTCCTCGTTTTACACTCTGCTGGATTAATTCGATTATTTAAACATCTTATACAAATTGTAATATTTTTTCGCCTAACCTGAACCCTGGCGTGGGATAAGCCTGAGCCTGACAAATGAGAGTCAGCGCGTGACCCGACGCTTTCTCGATGGTGACCCCTTTGACGTCCGACAGAAGGCTCGGCGCACGAAAACCGATCGGTTCTAAATCACAACAGAATACTCATAATAGAAAAGAAAATTGCAGGGGAAACTCGCTAGAAGACATTTTCAGCCCTGTTCTCTAACTAAAACTGCGTGTGTAACGTCATCCAAAATAACCGGATTCATAAACTTAAATGCAACTATTTGAAAATTAAACTAAGAGGCTGAGTAAATAGAATATTATATTATTTAATAAGAGGCTGAGCTTTGTGGCTTCTCGCTTTATTATTCAGAAAGAAGCCAATTACATTTATTTTGATGTTTGATGAATGAATAAACCTATAGTCCCAACCGCTTGTGAAAGTGAACGTTTAGGTTAGGGAACGGGGCTGATTACCTGAATATCGGCGCGGGGTACCCTTGGGCTTGACAGAGAACGGCTAGCGCCGAATCCGCCTTTTCAACAAACCATGTCAATTTGGCGTTGGAGATAAGCGACGGGGGCCTCGTTCCCAACGGCTCTGAACGGATCGAATCGATCAATAAAAAAAGAGCGAATCGCCGATATTGATAATTCGTATGTTCCAAAATATCGATATCGTTATAAATGTTAAAAATAACCGTCAAAAAGTGCCTGAACGTTGAAATAGCAAAAATATTTGCAAAAAAACTAAATATTTCGAATACTATAAAAATAAACATGTTGATTATAATGTTAATGAGCATTCTCTTCTTATGATTATTTTAATGACGCCATTGCTAAATTTTTAAACACGACTTTTATTTTTAACCGTAAATTTTTCTCATTTTTATCTTCATCGGAAATTATTAAAGCGTATGGCTTATAATAAGAAAAACATATCCTTCCGATTAAAGTTATGATTAGCGCTAATGTCATGATTATTTAATTACGATATAAGTTCCAAGAAAATAATACGGTCCAATAACTTTAAAATCAATCTTTGTTACTTCTAAATATTCTATGGCTGAGTCTATAATAAAGTTTGTCAAACTCAAAAATGTGTGTTTTTCTTATAACAAACTTTCTTACTTCTATTGCCTACTTTTGAAATTTGTAAAAAAAAGTAATCACAAATTTGACAGTAGCAGTTTAAAAACATTCAAAAATATAATAAAAACTTAAAAGCTTCACGTTTTTTTCAGAAACTTGTCTATTTGGAACACTCTATGAAAGTATCAGTTTTACGGATAATCCACCACTTACGTGATTCTATACATGTGTTTCCAAATAACTATAACTACATTAAGTAACGTTCCTTTTGTTGTTTTTACATTAAATTTTTCTCGGATCAAAACTTTGTTGCATTATGCAATATTTTATTGATGTGCAACAGCAGGTGTACATTATGTAATTCAATGTCCGGCGTGGGTATTTACCCGGGAAGTAGTTGTTTTAATGTGCATTTGTTTAACGTACTTAAGTAACGTAAGTCAAAAGTCACAGAGCTAAATGTGAAAATAATTTATTAATTATTTTCAAATCATTTTTATTTAATATATTTAAATAACTGTGACCAAGTGAATGAATAAATACTCTTTTCTATTTATAACTATAACATGTTTTAATGGGAAACTATTGAAATTCATAGTTCACGGACTCCAAATTGTTTACAAAACGATTCCAAAGTGTTAACGAAAGGATGCAAGTTGTTCCTACATAGCAATCACGCGGGTAAGTGAATGAATTGGGCTTTTGGGAAGAATTTTGCGTGGAGTTGTTATGTAATAATAGTTGTAGGAACAGCATAAATTGTTTCTGTCCAGAGATAGAGTATTAAGAAGAAAAAAAAAACTAATCTAGTTTGATTTTATAAACTTAATTATTTTTATTCTCCCGTTGCAAGTGAGCCCTATGTTTTAAATGCAATTGAAAATGCCTGACTCTCAGAAATTTTGCAATGCACGTATAAAGAATGACCAATAAATTGATTGAAATTATAATTTTAACTGACGCACAGAAAATCATAGCACGCATTGCTAATTTAATTTCTACGAAAAACGTGTAATGTCAGATTTGATTAGTGATTCAAATTTAAGCATGATAAATTCGTAATGCGTTACGGTATATAATAAATAAATGTGTTAATTCCACTTGGTTGTACATGGTCTATTATAAATTAATAAAAAAATAACTTTGACTTTGTACAACTGATATTTTATTTAGCGATTATAGTTTAGACTTATAACACGCTAATGTTGTCGACACTAGGCACTAAATAAAATGTCAGTTGTACAAACCAAGTATATTAATGTGTTTTATTAATTTATAATAAATAAATGTTTATTTCTCTATACCAAAATACGTAATTTTTTTTAGAAAAGCTGCACACCATTACTAATAGCTAGTCTGCGTCAGGTCTTTGAAATGGTTTTACATTTTTCTTTTTCAAAACTTGCTTTAAATAGAGTAAATCAATTTTTCGTCTCTTAGAATTTTATCCTAAAATTGTAAATTTAACCCTTTGCACTCCAGCCTAATAAGCAATAGTAGGACCAAAAACTCCAGAGCTATATTAGTGAAAAGTGCATGCATTAATATTTACGAAAAATGCGGTTGCTACAATTAAATTAAACAGTTTTGTTTATCTGAGACTTAAGAGCGCTGAGTGAGATAAACAAATGCGGCGACAACGGATTTATTCCTAACATACGAAATGTCGTAAATCGTAAATCAGTTTATGTAACATAATTCGAAGATTGGTTATTATTAGTTAATAAATAATAAATCATTGATGTCACATGTGGTCATACTATTTTTTTTGATTATTTAGTTAATGGCAAATAATTATTTTCTCTTGTCCTAATTGAATTAAAATATTATGCGACTAAGGCCCGCTTCTACAATTGATAGTTACACTTTCGGTAATTTAACGCAGAGTCAAACCTTGGGAGGTGATTCTACAATTGTGAGGTAAAGCGTTATTAGGACGAACGGAGTGGTACCACTCCGGTATTTTCACCCGTGCTCGGAGCATGAGATAAACCTGAAGTGAGACCGAGCGCGCAGCCGCGCATCGTCCAGAAACGTCCTTAATGTTTTGGTTGGTTATGACTCGCTCGTATTGTGGATTTTTGCTTTGTTTTATTGTATTGTTAGTGATTTTAGTGTTTTGTTAAATTTTATATTGTTAGTGTACATCGTGTTTAAAGCTTTTTTAGTACAGGTTCAGTTATTTGTATTTCATAAAATAGGTTATGTTAGATTGCTAAATATTAGCTTTTATTCGGGGCTATTACGGACAGAAAATGTTAATTTTAACGTGCATGTTATCATCACAGTCTAAGCAGCTATTGTAATAAATATGTATTAATAAAATGTGAAATTAATTAATAACGTACACGTTAAACTTATTAAAAATGATTTCCTTTTATAGGGGTTATTGAAGGGTGAATGCATAACGTGAAAATATTATTATCATCGTTTAGGTAGTTTTTAACTCTTGTTAGAAACATGCATAATATTAGATAATTTGTTCATGTCAGTTTTAATCTTTTTATTGGAACTTTAAAATTGGAAATAAATGTATAACCAATCAAATTTAAATAACTGTATATATTTTTATTGTTTTGAAGTCAAAATTATTAATTATTTATTGTTGTTACATTAGAAATAGTTGGTTGATATATTTATCTATTTTATAAATTAAAAATTATCTAGTTATTAATATCTATGGTATCTTCAATTCTTTTATTTTAAATAGCTGAGACCAAGTGAATAAATCTTTTTTTCTATTGTAAATCGTTTTGAAATCTAAATTAGATTTTTAATACCGTTTTATATAGTTTTGAAATTAAATTTATATTCTTTATGGTATTTATCAAATTTAACCACTAAAGAAAACTGTATTTTAGAATTTTAGTAGTTGAGCTTCCGACCGCAGTTGGCGCGATTATTTATAGAGTTGTCAACATTCACCATCTCGACTAAGTTTTCTATGGTTTTGACGCCAGCTGACCAGCTGGTCGCGCATGCGTATTTTTGTCAACTGATTGGTAAATTTGAAACGATTGTAGAATCGGATCGCTGCTTACTAATCAGTTAAACTAAAATACTTAATACCGAAGGTCTACGCTGCCAAAGCTATTACTATCAATTGTAGAAGTGGCCCTAAAAAGCTAGACTTTTCACTGAATAGTTGACGAAATTAACTTACGCGTACCAATTTGTCTGGACGAAATTTTATATAAAGGGTTTTTGTTATATATTTACGCGATTTTGGACAACTATGCGCAGGCTTATTCCTAGAAATTGCCAACCATACAAAGTAAAAATTACCACACTTAATGGGAATACATATTATTCTTCAAAATTCCAATTGCTTTATTATCGCACAGTTATGTTATTGGCGTTGAATGAAATACTTAAAATAAGAATAGTTTTGGCGATGCATCTTTTCATTAAAATTTGCTGTCAGTGCTACCAACCTGAAATTAGGAACTGGGTACCCCTGCGCTGGACAGACGAGAGCCAGCGACGCGTTTTGAGCGTAGCTGATCACGTCGAACTTGCTTTTCGACGAGACTTTCGGGAGGGCGCTGCCGATCGGCTCTGACAGAAGCGACAAGAAAAAAGACGAGCGTCAACAAGGAACAAATTATGAGTTAATCTCTTAAAATTGTGATAATAAAAAAATATTTGTATTCACTTGGTAATAGTCGTTTCAGATAAATTAAATAAAAAGAATATTGTAAATTAATTAATAATAATAATTAAATAATTAATACTTTAATATTTAAACATTTAGTTCACAGTGTAATAATAGATGTGAATAGATTGTTACAAAATCTACCAATAAAATAAAAAAATCACAGATTAAATTGAAAAACTTTAAATAATTAATTAATTAATTCTTTATTTACGGAAAATCACCTTTTTAACAATCTGTAATATACAATAAAACAATATATTCAATTGATTTGATAAAATTTAGACTAATAACTCCTTGATCAAATATAACCATTGAGTTTTCCAATCAGAATCCATAAACATAATAACAATAATAATGCGCACTGTGAATAAATATATAAGTAAATCAAATACACATAATAGTATATTTCATTACGAGTCCAGAAAAAAGGATTTTTCCGTGCGCGCTGACCGTTCCCGTCATGAAGTCATGCAAGCACGGAAAAATCCATTTCTGGACGTGTAATGAACGCTATTTTTTATTATACTTATCTGAAAACAACAATATAAAACTAAATATTTAAATTATTTGATTTATTTTCAAACCAGTAACATCTATGGCAGTGAATAATTACACCAATTCTAAAGAAATTTAAATGCAATACCTGTTTTTCGGAATTTGATCTGGTAAGCACTTTATTTCAAAATACAATATCAGTATATTCTAAGTCTGTGTACATTTGAACAAATTTACGAATTTCACAGACGGAAAATAAAACGTCAGTGAAACACAGAAGTGAAAAATATATCGTTGCTATGGAAATCGGTTAGTGCACGGAATGATCGCACAAACAAACATTTTCTGTGCGGTCGCCTGAAAAAGTGACGATTCCATCATTCTAGAGGCATATGGAATCAACGTGTTTTCAGATAAGTATAATAAAAAATATTTTACAAAAAAAAATAGTTACAAACTGCAAAAATTGAATTAAAATCACCGCAAAAGCAATACATATAAATAAACAAGTTAATAGAAGTAAACCTTACAAAAATAATGAAAATAATATAATTATACACATGAATATTCGGTAGCAAAGCAAATGGTAAAAAAAGACAATGTACACAACATTTAAAAGTAAAAAAAAATATATATATATAACCCGAAACTAGTCGAGAATTTAAAGAAATTCAATTAAAGTTTTTATTTATTTTATTGGTAGATTGTTTAATAATATATTTATATTTATTATTACAATTAAATAATTATTTTTCCTTCAGCTACTACAACTTTCACTAACATAATGTAAGCACTTAAAAATATTAAAAAAATGACCAGGAAGTAGTTGTTACGATGGATATTTGTTCTTTCTACGAACATACGTCATGTAGGTCAAAGTTGTAATAACTGAAGGAGAAGTAATTATTTAATTATTATTAATTAACTATTTTCAATATTAATCATAATTAATTAAAGACGACGCAAGCGCCACCTTTTGCCTAATTTCTCAAAATTATTTTTATAATGTTTATAAAAATCAATATTTTTTTATATCGAAATTGTGGTTTATTGACGACAATAAATGCCTACCTAATCTTCATTGACAAACGTAATAAAATATCTTCATATAACATAAAATATTATAATGTATATTGTAAACGTCTGCCAATTGGCTATCGATCAATGCGCTTTCTGCCGCCTCATTATATAATATATGCTTATATGAAATATTAAAATGCATGAAATAATATTTTTAAAATAAAATAACAAACGAAAGAGAATCGGTTACCTTATAGATGGGACAGGGTACGCCTGCGCTGGACACAACAGCGTCAGACTGTCTTCAACTAAGCCTTCGAACGTACGGCTTTTATCCATCGTGGGGAATTTAGGCTTGACACTACCCACAGGTTCTATAAACATTGTTTTTATTCTTAGGGTTCGTTTTTTGCTGATTTTTTTTTGAGGTTGAAATTCCTTTGTTTTTAACCTGAATACAGGAATAGGGTATATCTGCTTTGCATATACAACAGTCGAAAGAAGTAATTATTATTGATACAATTCTTCAACGTTATTTATTATAAAAGAAATAAATTAAATACTAGAAATATTACGAATTTGAGTTAGACGAGAATGAAACATCACGTACGTCCTTTTCTTAATGCTTTTGCTAAATTTAGGTTGATCTCGTTATGTTTTCTCAATGATTAATGATTGAAAACTCGGAGAACCTTGATTATTTTAATTTAAAAAATGTATGATGGCAATAAAAGGAACCACACATTATAGGTTATGTCAATAGAAAAGAGCATTGATTCACGGTCACAGTTATTTAAATAAATTTTATTTTTTATTTTGTCGTAATTTGTGATTGGTAATTTGCCCGGACCCCTGTCCAAGGGAAAGTATTGTGATCGTGAAAATTTTCGAACCGCCAATTTCAACAAATGTGCACGTTTTGAGGTCCCCTGAGTCCATTCCATCGAGTTTTGAAAAATGTCTGTGTGTGTCTGTGTGTCTGTGTGTTTCCGCGATAGCGCCTAAACGGCTAAATGGATTAAGCCCAAACTTTATACCTAAGCTTTATATAACAGTGGAATGATCTGAAAAGCTTTTGGTCAAAATCAAAATTCATTAAGTGCAACTTTACTCTTAGCAATTTTTCATTTTTTAATTCGGATAGAAAAATGTTTCAAATAAAAGTTTTAGATCTTGGAAAATAAATAATTTCTGTTATAAAACTTTTATTGTAGGACCTCCGGTTTTCATTTTATAAGCGTTTACCTGATAAATTCCCTTAGAGATTTTAATTATTGAAATAATTATTTTAATGACAAATAAAACGTCAAAGTGCCGTCGTATTCAGCACATTCGCAAAGTTTTTAAAAATGAAGAAGAGTGTGGATAAAAGATTTCAACACATTGTAAGGTAAGAAATAACACACTTAATTATAATATTCTTCTAAATACTCGGTTTTAACTTTGAAAAACAACAATAAATTTTTTCTATTAATCATTTTGCTTTCCTATTAAATTTTCAATCAGAAACTTATTTGACCGTATTCACCGGGGAAAGTACCATGATGGACACATCACCATTTTTTTATACATATGTTTTGTAATCTTTTTAGAGCGTCACACTTTTTTTATAAAATTTTTAATATGTCATTATAATTGTAATTTGGAAATGGAGATTCCGTTAATAAAGTAAATTGAAATTGAAATTAAATAAAAATTTGTAAATAAATGATTAATTATCTCCTTTTTAGGTACTGTGACATATTGACTTACGTTATGTAAGTACTTTAAAACAAATTATTTATTGTTTTAACTACTTCTAATATCCAGTAGGGTACTTGCCCCAAAATATATTAATGTATATTTGTTTTAAAGTACTTACGTAACGTAAGTCAAAATGTTATATTAGTTATAGAGGAAATAATTTATTAATTAATTTCAAATTATTTTTATTTAATTTAGGTTATGTCATTTAAGAAATTGAATTTGAACTTCACATTAAAAATGATACATGTGGCGTTCAATGTATTTGTATTCAGTGATACGATACCTTCACAGAACTTATAATAAAGAAACAAACATGAAAAATTCTAGAACATTTTCGATTCTATAGCGTTATTCCTCACGAACGCGAATTATTAAATTATTTAAACTTTCTCAGTAGTTACCTGAACCTGAAGAATTGATGTCTTGACATTATTTTTATTTATGAATATTTACCTGAATAAAGGTACGGGGTAAGCCTGGGCGGGGCACAGCAGCGTCAAGCTCTTTGCAATCTGGCCGTCCAGAGTTTGGATTTTCGACGTGCCCGACGTCCATCTGGGCGCCACCGTACCAACAGGCTCTACAGAAAATGCCAGTTTTATAAATGCTAAATGTATTAAAATATTGGGTACCCTGCTAAGATCATCAAATGTTCAGTGCCAGCCTCACGCACAAGTTATAGCAAGAATTTCGAGTCAATTTTACCTTAACTTTTGATCGACTTTGTCGTGTGTTTTTTTTTTTGTTTTTTTTTTTTTTTCGGTTGGAAAACACCGTTCGGAAGCTTATTGACAGGTTCCCCTATCAATGAAATATATAAACCAAAATAATCTTCTTTGTGTGGATTGTGGAGATTATTCTTATTTCTTAATAAAATTGTGTTTTTTTTAGGAACTTATACAAACCCAAGTCTGATTGTTGGCAGCAATACGTTTTATGAATATGACATCAGAATTTATTGTGTTTGAAAAGTCAAAAGTAACGAAAAAGCAACGCGTTTCATACTAGAAAACTCTTTTAAAATGGTATAATTATATTAGAGATCATAAAAATAAGCTAATGCAGCAACTTTCATTTGTTTTAAAATTTACCTATGATAAATGGCCCTAAATCAGTCAATAAAGTTGAATCCATAGCTAACTTATCGCTAGTAAAAGTAGAAAAGAACGAAATACCAAACTGAATCAGTAATTATATGAAGAATAATGCACCGCAGATATTTGTAGGTGAGTACGCCATATTTTCTTAATTAATAAATTATTGTTTACTTCCCTTCTTTATTTAGAAAAAAGTAACGCTTAAAAAATGTTGTATTCTGTATAGCGATGATTTAAGTAAGGTTACCTGTAGTAGGGAACGGGAAACGCCTGTGCCGGACAGAGCAATGTCTGGCTAGTCTCAATGCCTCCGACGACACTCCTCGACTGATCACCGGAAGTTAGTCTCGGCAATACCGTCCCAACAGGCTCTAATCACAAGCAATTCAAGACACCACCGATATAGTGAATATTCAAACGGATAAAAATTGGAAAATAGTTGGTCGACTGAAGGATACCCTTGTTTCTCTACAAAAATATATGTTGCGTATATCGAGGGGTTGTTTCCACTGAAAATCCTGCTGTTTTTTCTTATTAGTATATTAGGGATCTGTACCCATCAATAATTGTACAATGAATAAATCTTAGATGTAGAAACGTCAAGATTCAATTATCAGAGCGTATATTGGGGATCTGGTCAATTCAATGATTGCACAATTTTAAATTTAGATACATTAATATTCAATCAATGAAGCATTTTTAAAATGAACCATATTGGATAACGTAATCTAGATACAAGATAAATTCATTGTGCAATCATTGCATTCCAATTCTAGGGGGCCATAAGTCGATTTCGGAAAATGCAACGTAGATAGAAAAAGTAAGTAGAATACTAAAGCTAAGTCATTAGGGAATTATATAGTTTTTCATAATTATATCAAACAATAAGCCGTCAAAAGCATTCGACAGATATCGTTAATTTGTGAATAATAATTTGACATAAACGATTTTACTCAGTAGGAGTTTCAAACGTGATTATTTGTTATTTTTCTGCGGTGTGTGAAAGTAAATAACAATGGAGTGCAATGAGGCAGGTATGTGTCGCAGTTTACACAAATATTTGTTGGGATAAAGACATGTTTAGTTAGTGTAAGAATAATTAAAAAAAAAAACAGTTTTTGAGATATTTTTTTTTTTGCATTTTCCGAAAATAAAAATTAAAAAGTTATACTTCCAAAGCTTTCCCACCATTCATTTTTTTTACGACAATAAGTTCAGTCCTATTACTTTATGTTTTTGTTAAAAACAGACTCCACTTTTCTCCATTTTTTTTTTGGTTGTGAGAATTACAACAATGAAGAAACGAGAGAAATTAAACACGTATTCTCACACTTTAAGTCTGAATTGAAAATACCGTGGAGAAGAGCACGCAGTTTTCAAGGAAAATTTGTTAACGTGAATAGAGAATGGCTTGAAGGAACAATTACGTTGACAAAAAGTAGTAGTGCGACAAGGTAGGCCAGTCAAATCATTTATTGAATCCAGTGAAAGATCTAAGCGAAGAAAAACGGAAAATTTAAGGAGATCTACTGATTTGGAACAACTTACTCATGCTACGCAAGTAAAGTTTAGAGCCTCTGGGAAGAGAGATGCTGCTCAAATTCTCAAAAACACTGAATATAAAAAAGCATACTCAGAAATGCAAAACATAAGAAAAGAAATAACACAAATGTCACCTATTCAGGCATTATCGTTATTTGTAGAGGCAGGTCTTAGCAGAAGACAATACGAAATTATTAGAAGCTACCCAGATACCGAATTCTTCAATGTCAGTGAAGCTATTGCCGAGATCAACATACAAGCTCTATTGAATCTAACAGCAATGCGGCTTAAGTTAAAAATAGAAAAATATAATTATCTTAAAAACTTTACAAGTTCGGATAAAAATAATAAACTTATTCCAAAGAGAATTGAATTTTGTGTCGGTTGTTGTGAAAAAATATATGGTTCCACTAAAAAACGTCAAGTTACTCTTGATTAAAAAATTATAAATTCGACTATTTTTATTTCGTAGTAAAATAACTTTATAATTTATAATTGTTTATTTTTGGAGATATTTTAGGTTTACGAAACCACTGCAGACGTAATGTTTGTCCACAAATGTCAAATGTTTTTAATAAATTGACACGCAATTTTTGAATACCTTCAAAAACCAAATAATATAAAGGATGATTTATTTAAAGTCTTTATGCGGCACTCTGTATACATGAAAATATTTTTGGGTTATGTAGCTATTAAAGTCGAGCAACTTTGGTAAAGAAACTTTTTTTCTAAAAGCTGTTTAAAGCAAACAGATTCTCAATATTTGGGCTGAGTGGGTCATATGAAGACGATAATAACTTGATTAAAATACTGAGAAACCTTTCTTCACTAGTTTAAAAGAGTAGTAAAGAGTTTGGGTTTCAATGATTTTGAAGCGAATAGATTCTCAATATTTGAGTTAACGATAATAATTACACTTAGAAACCTTTCTTGACTACTTTAAATAAGTAATAAACTAGGGTTTCTAAATGTTATGATCAAGATCCTCAATATAATTTTTTTTAAACGCTTCGTTAATCTTTATACAATAGCATAAAATATTTTTTGGTTGTGCGAAGAATGCGCATATCGAGTTCATATTCAACCGCGAGTTACGAACTCTTCCCGAAAGGACGCCGAACTAAGTCTCAATAATGTATGAACTCTCGAAATACTACTAAAAATATGGATTTACTATTTACCTATAGTTCGGTGCCGGGAAAGATTGTGCGGGGCAAAGCAGCGCGACAACTGTCGACACAGTTGCTGCGTCAATCGCTGGCAGTTTTTGTATGTTGGGCCTGACTCGACCCATCGGCTCTGAAAGAATTAAATGGGTCCGAACTGCAATCCCGACGCGATGGGGTACCCTTGCTTTGATTTGGTCAAACAAGTAAAACCATTTTCAAAAATTAATTTAGGAAGAATGGTGTAATTGAACGCGAATTTATCAACTTTATTAACAAAACAAAATATACTTTGTGAAAAATATTAGGCGCGCAACTAAATTCAAGTTGTTTTTAAAGAAGTGGCTCCGGTAGTAAGTGCTGGCCGATTGTGACATAACTAAAACGCAATGAACCAAGCTTAGACATATGGTAAACAAACAGCTTTGACACATTAGTGATTTTGTTGTTATGTCATATAGTTTTGAATATTTGAAAATGCCTGATTTTGTGCTAAATAATTATCATTTGCAGGAAGTATTGCTTTTCTTCTTTCATTCGAAGAATACGGCAGCAGAAGCGCATCGAGAACTCCAAATAGTTTACAAATATGCTGCCCTAAGTGAAACAACGTACCGTGATTGGTTCCGTTGCCTCAAAGACGGTGATTTCGATATGGACCCTTCGGGTGAAGGAAGGCCAAAAATCTTCGAACCTTCTCGATGAGGATTAGTGCTAGTGTAAAAGAGCTTGCTAAAGCATTAGCTGTTACCCACCAAACCATTTCCAATCGATTGCATGCGAAAAAGTGATTCTACAACATAACAACGTTCGTCCTCACGTTGCCAAATCCGTTAAAACCTTCTTAGAAACCCTAAAATCTGAAGTTTCACCCCACCCGTCATATTCCCCAGATATTTCGCTGTCCGATTATTACTTGTTCCGTTCGATGGCACACGGTCTAGTTAATCAGCAGTTCCACTCATATGAAGACATTTCAAAATAGTTTGATTCGTGGATAGCCTCAAAAGACGGACACTTCTACTGTAACGGTATTCGAACTCTGCTAGAAAGATTTTGAATCATTCATTTGTAACCATTTTATTACAAGTTTCAGTTTCATAAAAAAAAAAACAGCGAGAACTTAGTTGTGCACCTAATTTAAACCCAATAATAAAATGTCTCTTCTTCTTCTTATTCAATCGACAATGTATTTTGAATTGCAATGAATAAGTGCTTTTAGTACATATTTCCTGTTAATGAGACTTTTTAATTAGTTAGCGAAATCATTTCTCATCTAGTTGTAAAAGGTTTGAAGAAAGGGAGAAATTTTATTTCAGATTTGTAAAGAATATAATAAGAGACAATGAATAAGGTTTGCAACGATAATCCGGTTATATTATATAACCAATTTGGTAACAATTAAATGCAGTAACGATTTAAAAAGATTGTTCAATACTAATCCTCTCTTCATTCGCCGTTCCTCCTGAAATTTTCATCCAAACATAATCAGTTTTAATCATAATAAATTAAAGACGACGCAAGCGCCACCTTTTGCCTAATTTCAAGTGGCATCGTCAACGATTTGAGTCTACAAGGTAGACGACCGAGAATCATTGTTTCGTTCACTAAAGGAAGGCGAACTTGTCCTGTTTAAGCAAACAAGGAAAACGAAATTCACATTTAATGAAACGTTTAGCCACCATTCATCTAGCGTATGGATAACTAGTGATGATCATTAATTAGGCAAAAGATGGCGCTTGCGTCGTCTTTAATTTATTATGATTAATATCGGGTATATAACCCCAACATAATTTCCGTTCAGCCGCCTTCATCACGGCATTGCACATGGAACACACTAGTCTGATGAGGTTCGAAAAACCGAAATGGCCATCACTAGTTATTCATACGCTAGATGAATGGTGGTTGAACGTTTCATTAAAATAATCAGTTTTGATTATGAATTGCTACTAATTGATTGATTTTACTATTATCTACTAGTGCGTTATGATAGCCAGAAACAACATGCAAAGTTTATAAGACGAATGGAGTGAATTGCCCGAGTGATTTATGGCTCGTATACATAATAGAATGAGTCATAGGCGAGTGGAGTTAATTGCCTGATCGATTTATCGCTCATTACCATAGTTCTATTTAAAAGCTATTTATGTTGATAAATACATGTTTTAAATTTCATATTAATCCGACAAATAGCTTTGAAAATATTGAAATGGTTTCATACATATTGAACCTCGACTTATATACAGAAAAAATATAGATAAATTGTATTTAAATGTTTTATGCATTACCCTTCCTGTCATAACCAAACCTAATTTGCGCAAGTCCACGCCTACTAAATATACAGGCCGGAATGTCGGAATGGGGATGACTCCGAGATGTATACGTACGAGGGTAGATTGAAAAGTTTCCGGAATGGGCAAGAGATGGCGCGCGTATCGTGAAATTGTTATGATGGTTGTCAAGGCTAACCTATTTTAGGAAAGCTGTCAAATTTTCAGACACGTGCGTCGTTCCGTTTATGTTTACTAGGATATCTTGTGAAGCAATTCAGGCACTTTTGCAAAAATGGATAAAAACGAATTTCGTGCTGTCATCAAACATTTCTGGATGGACGGGAAAACGGCGACGGAGATACGAGATATTTTGCAGAAAGTTCATGGCACATCCACACCTTCATTTTCGACTATTAGTTTCTGGGTGAGCGAGTTCAAACGTGGCCGTACGAGCACCAAGGATGAACCACGCAGTGGACGTCCAAAAACGGCCACAAATGAAGAAATGGTCGATAAAGTCCATGATCTCGTGTTAGCCGATCGACGAGTGAAGTTGCGCGAAATAGTAGAGACCACGGGCATCTCATATGAACGTGTGCAAAATATCGTGCACGAACATTTGGGCATGAGGAAGCTCTCAGCGCGATGGGTGCCGCGTTTGCTGACTATGGACAACAAGCGAAATCGTGTGACCACTTCGAAAGAGTGTTTGGCCTTGTTAAATCGTAATCCAACAGATTTTTTTCGCCGATTCGTGACCGTGGACGAAACATGGATCCACCACTACACACCAGAAACCAAGCAGCAGTCGAAACAGTAGATTTCTCCAGGCGAATCTGCTCCGAAGAAGGCAAAGACTGTCCCATCTGCTGGAAAGGTCATGGCCACCGTTTTTTGGGATTCGCAAGGTGTGATACACATCGACTTTTTGCAGAAGGGAAGAACTATCAAGGGACAATACTACAGTGATTTATTGGATCAATTCAACGGCATTTTGAAGGAGAAACGGCCTCATTTGCAGCGAAAAAAGTGCTCTTCCACCACGACAACGCGTCGGCCCATTCATCCCGAATCGCCAATGCTAAATTGGTTGAATTGGGCTACGAGGTGGTGTCGCATCCCCCGTACTCTCCAGACCTGGCCCCGTGCGACTTCTTTTTGTTCACAAACATGAAGACTTGGCTCGGAGGCAAGCGCTTTACGTCAAATGAGGAGGTCATCGCCGCCACTCTAAAGCTTATTTTGCAGAGTTCCCGAAATCATATTTTTCTGAAGGCTTAAAAAAGTTGGAGCACCGTTAGGAAAAGTGTATCGCCCTGCAAGGATATTATGTTGAAAAATAAAAACAAAAACCTGTTCAATTACTGCGTTTTCTTGCCCATTCCGGAAACTTTTCAATCTACCCTCGTATACCTGGCATTGGCTCATCTCGTGCACTGCTCTAATGCAAGCAGGTTAAATTGTAACAATAATTTGTGCATGTAGTTATAATGATAAATATTTATATTTTCTATTAAAACAATAATAATGACTTATGGTTATTAATTAAAAATATTTTATTAAGATGAAAATAAAATTCCAAATTAGATAAAGAAATTATTGTAAATGGGAGATGTTTCCACCACGTTGGTTCATATGTGAATGAATTCTATCCCAGTAAATTTCCAGATTTCCAATTCCTACATTGCGGCCTGTATATTTAGTAGGCACTGGTAAGACGCATTTATCTGGATGTTTTTAAACTCGTTTACTTCTAAAAATACAAAAAAGACTAATTTACCTATAATTGGGTGCTGGATAAGATTGTGCGGGACAAAGGAGCGCTACGTTCTTTGACATAGTAATGTCAATCGCCGGAAGTTTTGGTACGTTGGGCCTTACGCGGCCCAAAGGCTCTGAAAACAACAAAGACTGTAAACGCAACGCCAGACGACAAGGTACCCTTGCAACTCTGTCGAAATATTTTGCTTAACACAGTTACCGTTGAATCAGCCATTACAGTTATGGATAATATTTCAAATTTAAATGGCAATAAAATTGTGTATAGAACTACTAGAAGATGAGTAATTTAAAATGAGAAAAAGATATTTTAAAATAATTTTTCATATAACAAACGAAAGTTGACATTCAGTTGATTTCAATATAATATCTCAAATTAGTGCTTGAAGCATTAAGCTTATTACCACTTTGAGATATACCCATTGAGGATGGTATAAACCAAGGTTCGTCGATGGGCGTAACACATATATACATATGTGTTACCTTGTAACACATATGTATATATGTGTTACAAGGTATGACAGAATTGTATCTTTCCAAGTTTTTTTTAGTAAGAATGAATATCTAAATCGTGAAGTAATACATTTAAATTTAACGCGCATTTTCACACGCAGTGCTTGTGAAGTAAGCGATCCTTGGGTATAAACTGTGATTTTTGCGAAATAGGTCGGAACACTTTCAGGTACAGGCATGATCTTGTTTCGAAAACCTTTGACTGCTCCGGAGCAGAGGTGGGAGGAGTGGTGGGGGTTAATTGTGAATGCAGTTCATTTATTTAAAAAGAATCGTTGGAAGCAATTTTAAAAAAAGGACTACAAGTTATTCATAAATGCCTACATAACAAATGTGCACGGCTTTGCAAGAATTTAACAGTTTTTTTGTTTGCGTTGACAATGTGCACTTTATTCGACCCAAGATTTAAATCATACACGTTCAAAAAAATAAAGCGATCGAAAGAATAAAAACAAACACTATATCTTTCTTAGCCGATCTTACAGCCCGCCAAATTAAGAGGTGCATTATTAAATCGAATATATGGGTGAAAAGGAAATATAAGTAAATTGGATGATGCAAATATAATTCTACAACCAGACTTCTCTATTTGGTCGTCGATTGAGTTTATTGCATGAAGAGTGAAAAAAAAAATAGTTGCGAAAACAACCAGCAGAGCCAATACGGAATTTTAGAGATACTTGGAAGATAATATATGTGCAAGAACTCAAACTTCAGTGGTAGAATAGCCACAGGCATGTTTATCCACACTTAAGTGTACAGGTTAAATTAAATTGTTGTAATCTAGCCTGCAAAAGCTTATTTTCAAAAGTTGGTAATATTGTATATTAGTCATGTAGAAGTTATTCACACATTTGTTCTGTGCAGTAATGTGGCAAATCAAAATATTTTTTATTGTTTTGTTTCGTTCTTTTTGATTTTGAAACGTACGTCAATAAAAAATTTAACCAACAACAATAATAATTTTAAAAATGGAATAATTATTTTAGTGATTTCTATTTTATACTTAAATCATTTTTTGAACAACCTAAAATGTTACGGAATTAAAAAAGTAATAAATATTGAAGTAAAGTATTTGCGGTTTTTATAATCTTAATTTTAAATTAAATATTGTTATAAAACTCCATTTAATTACTATTAAAGCGAGAATGGTGTCAACGAAATAATGCAATAGCAGTTCGCACTCGTACCAGGTGGAACAACCAAGTGCGCCTGTGATAACTAATCCGACTGGTCCGGAACAGGCGGAACAGTCGAGTCCGACTATCACTAGTCCGCCTGGAACAGGCGGAGCAGTCGAGTTCGACTATCACTAGTCCGCCTGGAACAGGCGGAACAGTCGAGTCCGACTATCACTAATCCGCCTGGAACAGGCGGAACAGTCGAGTCCGACTGTCACTAGTCCAGGCGTAACAGTTAAGTTCGACTGTCACTAGTCCGCCCGAAACAGGCGAAACAGTGGTGTTCAATTTAACGAATCCGGAATAGGTCGAAGCAATGAAGTCCGACTGTGACTACTCCGGAACAAATCGAAGAACACGGAACAGGTAATTGGTCTTCGGAGCACCCACCTAGGACTTGTTCCGAAATCACAGGTCCAGTTTATTTGTACCATCCCTACTTCAAAGTAGTGGCAAAGACTACAATGCTGGCCAATATGAAACGGTGTTTCTCGAATTAAACTATGTATCTTTATAACTATTAAATGAAACTTTATTAGTGTCATTAGTTTAAAAGCATTAAAAAAAAACATTAAAAGAAACGTTATTAGTTTCTAACCTTATTCTCGGTATGGGGAATGCCTGCGCCGGACAGAGCAGCGTGATGCTGTCCATGTAGGATCCCTTAAACGTTTTTGAGCTTTCCGTGGTTGGGAATTTCGGACCGACGCTTCCCACCGGTTCTGAATCAAACACGAAAATAACAATTGTAATTGTGATCTCGTTAAAAAAAACAATTTTGCATAAATCGCAGTCAAATTTAATTTATGTTTTTTTATACAAGCGTTACTTGAAAAAAAAAAAATCTCTAGCATCAAAATCTGGAGGGAAATACGACACGTATTTGGTCCCAAGGAGCAAACAAAACAAAATTAAACATAAAAAAAAAATAATCTCACAATACATCTTCATATTGAAAGCATTTTTTCGGAATTTTCTTCCACTGTACCACGATACGAAAGAACATATTTTAATATATCACCATAAAAAATCCTATTCTGAAAATATTACCTTCCTCTGACATTTCCTTTTGTTTTTCGTTATATAATTAATATTAATAGCTGTTTTCATAGATAAAGTTACTTTATTAACAAATTTGTAGCCCTTCGCACCTTATCTAAAATCCATCACCCAAACAATCCCCTTCATAATCATTACGACAAAACAGATTTAACCCCAATATCCCTAAGACTCATCCAAGTAATTTTTCCACATATGCAGTAACCCAAGACCTATTAAATCAAATATGCCTTAAACGTAACCCAAACATCCATCCAAATTCCGCTATCCTGAAACTACTATTCATTCATTCATTCATCACTTGACTCATCAACGACTAACATAAAGACAATGACTCCTAACTGAAAGATTAATGGTCGACAGCCATTAAGGAAAAATAATTTATAAAATTTATTGTCATACATTATGTACATTTTGCAATTAAGATGATTGTATATTCAGTGATCAACAATGATTAGAAAGACAAGTTAAATTTCCCGCCGAAAAATCTAGGGAGTTTTATCCCTCCAGGTTCATGTCTGAAACAGCAATTGAAAAAGAGATAACTAGCATAAGTCCGAAACAGTTTAAACATGTATTTGAAAAAAAACATAGAGTTAATATTTGTTACTCCAATGTAAATCTCCAAAATTGCCGTTGGCGTATGATCAGTTGTATCAATCTGCAATCATCGTTGATCCCTGTGTATAACAGATTTTTATAATACAGTTTTCCATAATTTTATTTTGTATTTACTTTGTTTTTGCCTTCTAAAGTATGCAATTTAATTAGCGGATTTATACGGTAAATCCGTTAATATGTACGATAAATCAAAAATGTAAAAGGAGAAAGTGTAACGATTTTAAATTATGTGCACACAAAATATATTTTAAATTTTTTATACAAAAAAATAACTCTTTTTAAATTTCAACCTATATTTTTAATTTCAAAACAATCCCGCTTTGTAATCTATTTCAACCATATAACATTTTGAATTAAGAAAAATGGTTTCAAAATTGAAATATCGGCTTTAAAAGTTTTTAGTTAGTATTATTTTTATTCAAAATATTTCAAAATATATTTTTTCTTCAACCATTTACAAATTGAATTTTGAAAAAGAAAGTTGGCTTTAATACACATTACGCGCAATCGCCGGTGCTTAAAACTCTCAAAGATTCTATTTCCGGCAAATGGATAATTTTCATTTGATCATTATTTGTATGTATAGATGAGATAATCATTACATTTGACATAAATATAAATATCATTTATATAAGTGACGTATTCAATATAGTTTGTATGTGTGTATGTATGGAACTAATTACTTGAATAAAATTCTATTTTATAATGTTTACAGATAGTGATTCAAATAGTGGACCATACATACCGCCAAGTATTATAGAAGATGAAAATTCTACAGAGGAAAGTTTATTGCCCACAAAATATAGGGAAAGATATGAAATTACATACAACAAATTTATGGATTGGCGTAGGAGTAAAGTCATTATTTGTGGATTCTCGTGCTGATTTGCTACACTTCAAACGGCACGAAGGATGGAAATCTTCAGCAGTTACAGAAGGTTATATTGATGACTCAATTAATGACTGTTTGCACCAGATGTTGCAAAAGAAAACCGAAACGCCTCGGGTGGACTTCATTGGATTTTTATTGACATTTTGTGTATTTCTTCAATTTTGGATACGGCTGAAGTGCAATAAACTATTGTTAATTTTTTCTAGAGATGCAATGGACGCCGAGCAGAACGTGCATAATTAGGCTTAATTCGAGGTAATCCTCGGGCGAAGGATTAAGTTGTAAACGCCCTTCTCGAAACCATTTTCAACCCCGAACCACCTCAAAAACTTCCCGCCATATGTTTCTCCTTTCTTGTTTAACATTTTCCACTCGCTCTGTACTCCCACTTTTTCCGGTTTTTGTAAAATTTGCATTTTATTTTCGTATCACAAAGAGAGTCTGTTCTCAACTTCGAAACGAGCAACATGACGTTCTTCGGTCGTATCCGCGTTAAATCTCACTTATAATTCTAAGTTTATATTTTATTATTTTTGTTATCTGATTTTATACATTAAGCTAGTTGTTAAATAAATCTTTATTTAATATTACTAGTATTCGTAATTTTGATATAAAATCGCACAAACCGCGTTTTAACGATGACAAAGATAATATATCAGAAAAAAATACAAACACCATTGAATATGTATCAAAACCCACCTCGCCGGCAACAACTTATTCCTCATTTATTTTAATGGCATTATATGTTTCATTTAAAAAAGACTTTAAAATTAATATATACTGCAATATATAAATATTTAATAGTCATTGTATTATTGTTATTATTATTTATTGATGAAATCTATTTCTAAGTGTGACTAGTTGTTTTTATTTTACACAGTGGGCGTAGAAAAAATATAGTACTTCACTTGTTCGTAAGTGGCGTGTAATACACTCGTGATTTAGTGTCTAAAACGCTACTTACGAAACTTGTTATGTAATATAACAAGTAATAATTTTTGTCTATAATAAAATTTTGTCAAATTTTAAAATTATTATATCAAAATACTTTCATATATACACGCTAATTTTTAAAACATTTGTAAGCAATTTTATTAACAGATTTTTATAATAAAGTTTTCCATCACAAGGTTTCTTTAAACTGTGAATACGTCAAGTTTACAGTTTTAGCCGCCGAGCGCACTTCTTTTTTAGTTCTATCCGTCATACCTGATACGTGGAATCGGAAAAGCTTGCGCTGGACACAAAAGCGTGAGGCTCTCCCCGAAAGAGCCCTTGAAGGATCTCGAGCTGTCGGTGGTGGGGAATTTCGGCAACACACTCCCGACAGGTTCTAAATAAAGAACGTTGAAAATGCGTTGAAACACGAATTGATTCGTTTTAATTAAACGGCAAAAAAGAAATGCGAAATATTGGTAAAGGGTATCTTGCACGTCCAACCGAAGTGAGTTGTCCCGGCGCATTCACCAGAGCTTAACAATATTTTCGTTTCTAATAATGATTATTTTAAAAAATGTTTATTAAATTCAAATAAAATCTGTTTAATTAATTTCTCACTTAACCCGTAGTGATCAATAGTCGAAACTAGTTGGAGAAAATATAAATAAGTGAAACAAACCAAGTGTTTTAATTTCAATTAAATCATCCTGAATTAATTCAAATAAAATCTTCCAAGACGAAAAGACCTTCGGTCGATAGCCATTTTTTTTATATAAATCTAAGTTAATCATTGTAAATGTATGCATATTCGTAAATATTGTAACATTGTATATAAATAAAGATGTTAGTCACTTAAAATCATCTATTCCATCAGAATTGTGCAAAAATATAATCGCATTAAGAATATGGAGGATATATTTCGGAGGCTATTATGGGCATCAGATTAACTGATATCGAATCTTCGAAACAGGTCAGTGAAAAAAACTAAAGACCGTCTATCGTCTCCAGTTTTTTTTTTTTTTTTCATATCACAACTCATAAATATCTGATATAAGAGACAAAAGCAAGAACTGCCGACAGGAAGACCAATCGCCAATAGCTCTTCTTAAATACTTGAGTTTGTGTACTGTAATCTTTATGTAATTGTAAATGTTTCAATAAAGATAATAATGGATGTATGTAATTATTTGTCATTATTCGCTTTTGTAAGTGTATTTTTGGTCCATTAACTAAACTTTACCTATAAATAATGAAATATTGTTTAATTCCTTGCTTATTTTCTTTAGTAAAGACGGTTCATTATTTTTATTGTTCAGTTCAAATCAGTTTTTCACTAATTTAGTAAGTTTTCTTTATTTTTATCGGCGTGAACTAGGTGGTACATTTTCAACATCAGATGTAAAGAAAACAAGATAACTTTTTATTTGCACTTGGATTTTTATTAAACGTGACTAGTTTCTATTCACGTAAAAAAAAGTTATTTTCTTTTCTTTATATCTGATAATTTTTGGTTTTGTAAGGGGACATTCTGTAGCGGATAATCGACAAAAAGAGCTCCCCATGGGTACATCTCCATGTTGCTGCCACCATTGGCTTAGAATGGTGGGTAGGCAAGTCACTTCATTATGTCAATTCGAGAAGAAGCACCTGATCAAGTGTTTCAGTCTAAGAAACAAAAAATAGTTCACTAATTTCTCGATCGATAGTCGGTGTCGTAACAATTATTATTGCTCTTTTTTGGGTCCTACATAATGATTTTGAGAATATAGCAATAATAAAATCATTCAATTTAGCAGAAATATTAAAAAAAAATCTTGGAAATCATTCCATCACTATTTAAATGTTGATCTTATACCACTCTCTGAAAATCTTAAAGAATAGTATTGCTAATTTTTGGGAAATGCATTTTTACATTTTTTAAATATAAAGTTACCATCATTTATGACTAACTTCTCATCCATTTGGGTTTTGTGTCTTTTACTGAGCCATAAATTTAATTATTTGCTAATTAAAAAACTATTTGTAACAGTTATAATGATATTTTCTTTTCGATTTTATTAAATTTATAAGACACACTTCTTTGAGAAATGGTAAAAAATCGAGAAATTTTGTCATGGATTTTAAGGTAAACAAACTGGAAAACAAAACTCATGAATTGAATTTTTTTACCAATGTGAAGTTTTCTAGCCACCTTTTTTGAGCCTGTGCCCCCGCCATGGTAGATGTGCCGAAAAATTAGTGTTTCATCCACGAATTTTAATTTACAATTCTTTAAATTAGCCTATTAGTAAAAGTCCCAAAAAATCATTAAATAATACTATTACTATATACAGAGAGCTTCTTTTATAAGTATACATTTTCCCTATGTATACCTGCAAAGTACGCGAGTCAAACGCATTAATGTATGTGTGTTTAGTTGCCTATAACACGCAACTAAACACACATATGCCAAATAATCAACAAAATATACGCACATTAATCGATTCAATGCAATTGACTCGCGTTTTTTTGCAGGTATACACTTCCCCTAATGTATACTGATATAAAAACCTCTCTGTATATAAATATCTTTATTTATGAATTTACATCAATATATTTACATATTAGTTGGATCCATAGACAATTATACAGAGAGCTTTTCTTATCAGTATACATTTCCCCTATGTATACCTGCAAAATAGGCGAGTCAAACGCATTGATGTATGTGTGTTTGGTTGCCTATAACACGCAACTGAACATACATATACCAAATAATCAACTAAACATACACACATTAATCGGTTCAATGCGTTTGACTCGCATTTTTGCAGGTATACACTTCCCCTAATGTATACTGATAAAAAAACCTCTCTGTATAAATTATACATTTGATTTTCTAAGTTTTATTATTTATTTTGTATATTTCGTTATGTTAACTATTAGGCGGAAAAAGACATGGCCCGCCACACCCTTTTCCACTGTCTACTCTAGTGACATACGATATATTAAACTCTAAAGATAACTAGGCAGTAGTGGAATGTGCAATTCACAAATTGTCTATCGACCACAGGTCCTTCTGCGAAACTATTATTATTATCATCATCATTACAATTTTCTTTCTGACATCCACGAATTTCAACATAAAATCGAGCAAATTTCAAAATTGGAAATGGCTCACTGTACATTTGATTTCTTTGTCTAAGAGTAGGTGTCTGAGAGGCTGGGATGGTTATCTAGTAATAATTTAAGACAAAGAAATCAAATTTAAAGTGAGCCAACGTGACCCGTTTTTGACCGGGAAATTTGATCGATTTTATGTCGAAAACCGTGGATGACAAAATATATAAACAAATAGTAATGATAAAAAATAAACTTTTTATTGGATTAGATGGTTTTTAAAACATCCAATAACAATATAAGACAAATAAATTGAATTTAAAGTGCCACTTTTTGCACTTTGGAGTTTGATCGATTTTATGTTTAAAACCGCGAATTACAAAAAAATAGTAATAATAAAAAAATAACGTTTTTATTAACAAAGATGCTTCCTAAGACATCAAATTTAAAGTGAACCAACGTGACCCGTTTTTGACCAGGAAATTTTATCAATTTTTATGTTGAAAACCGTGGATGACAAAATATTAAAAAAATAGTAATGATAAAAAATAAACTTTTTATTGGATTAGATGGTTTTTAAAACATCCAATAACAATCTAAGACAAATAAATCGAATTTAAAGTGCCACATTGGGGCACTTTTTTGCATTTTGAAGTTTGATCGATTTTATGTTTAAAACCGCGAATCACAAAAAATAGTAGTAATAAAAAAATAACTTTTTTTATTAACAAATATGCTTCCTAAGACATCTTGTAACATTCTAAAACAAAGAAATCGAATATAAGCGAGCCATTTTGAACTTTTATTTGATTTTATGTTGAAAACAATTGATGACGATACATAGAAAATGTAGTAATAAAAAATAAACTTTTTTAGCCAGGATAGTTCTTAAAACACCTAGTAACACTCTTAGACAAAGATATCAATCAAGAAATTGAAAGTGTGTCGAAGTGAGCCATTTTTAATCTTGCAATTTGCTCAATTTTATGTTGAAATCCATGGATGATAGAAAGAAAATTTAAAAAAAAGTAATGATAAAAAAATTATCATTACAATTTTTTGCAAGTAATTTTTAAGACTTATACTAATAGGCTAATGTAAAAAATAGAAATTAAAATATGTGGATGAACCAGGAATTTCTCCTTCATGGAGGATGCGCCGGGCTGAAAAACGTGGATGGAAAACCTTTAGATAACTTCACATAGGTGTTACTTTTTTTTCTTAAATAAATTCCATAAAATTGCAAAATTCGATTGTCGTTTTTGTAAATACCTTGTGAGTGGAACAGGGTATCCTTGGGCCGGACATTGCAAATTTAGGCTGGCGCCAGAGGCGAACCGGTTCTCTTTGCGCGTTTCCAGCGGGAACTTTGGCAGGACGCTTCCTACCGGCTCTATAAACAACAAGCCCCAAAAGGAAACAATTTCCAAAAAATTAATGATACAAATTTTAAACAAAACAAAAAATCGACGCCAAATTTCAATTCGTTATCAGTATCGAGAAGAAGACGCGGGGGATAAACGCCAGTGCTGACTATACAGGGAAACTTACCTTCGTTCATTCGTTCATTGTGACGGCCGAAACGGGACAAGGGTACCCAAAAAAATAAATAAATAAAAAGGTGAAATGAAATAGTTGACAATCATAAAACAATGAAATAGTTGTCAATCATGAAATGAAAAGAGTAGATATAAAATAAGAGGAAAATAAAAAAAAATGTTATAATAAAAACATGTATTGAAATTAAATAACTGTTATTCCTTTTTCTACTATTTTATTGAGTACTCTTATCAATATTTAGCCACTCAATAAAATAGTAGAGAAAGGAATGACATGCATTCCTTTCTCATTTATTTTACTGAGCACGTGAAAATATTTAACTACTCGATAAAATTGTAGAGATGAATTACAGTTATTTAATACAACTACAACATTTTTATTGGATATTTTGAAATATTATTGAGGAGTAATTCCAAGAATACTTGTTGTTTATTTCTCCTATTTAACATTTTAATTTAAATTTATCCCTATTTAAGAAATAACAAACATAACAACAAGCAGAAAAAATATATGAAAGAAAAAGTAATATACAAAAAAAAGGTTTTTTTTTTTTTCTATTTAGCTATTATTGTTGACGCGATAGGGTTTTTTTAATGCAACAGTTTTTTACGGGTGTGAAGTTACCAATAGATTTCGCCAATAGATCATAAAAACTTTAAAAATCAACATTTTGCATTCATTTCTTCACTAAAGCATTCAGCATAATCTCTTCTAGAGGTTGGAATTAATAAACGCAATTTTCAACCCCTTTCAACCCCCTAAACAACCCCTTTTCTCTCTATTTCTTAATTTTCTCTATGTGTTCCCTCCTCAAAAAACATCACTTTCACCTAGATATACTCCCCATATACCTTTTAAAAACTTGAAAAAGAAAAAACTTTCACACCTCACCCCCAACCCCCATAAAAAATATAATAATATTTTACTCCATTTTTTTTTTATTTGAAAAAAAAGTCTTAATATTCCTTTAATTTACGCAAAACAACATGTAGAACAAAACAAAATATTCAAAATAAAAAACCACCCCTCCCCCATTCATTCCAAAAATTAATTATAACATCATTCACAAGAAATAATAAATTTTAAGTAATTGTTCCTTCTTTCACACGAAATATTTTTGTACAGTTGAATTCTCCATACACTATTTGTTCATTTTTAACAAAAACATTTTTCACACCGGACTTCCCCCACTCCCTAAAAATTAAAAATCGAAAAATCACATGTTTTCGATAAATAATTAATTTTCACCAATTGTTCCTCCCTTCATAGAAAATCTTTTTATACAGTTGAATTCTCCATACATTAGTTGATCATTTTCCACAAAAACATTTTTCACACCGGACTTCCCCCACCCCCTATAAATTAAAAATCGAAAAATCACATATTTTCGATAAATAATTAATTATCACCACTTGTTCCCTTCTTCATAGAAAATCTTTTTATACAGTTGAATTCTCCATACATTAGTTGATCATTTTCCACAAAAACATTTTTCACACCGGACTTCCCCCACCCCCTATAAATTAAAAATCGAAAAATCACATATTTTCGATAAATAATTAATTATCACCACTTGTTCCCTCCTTCATAGAAAATCTTTTTATACAGTTGAATTCTCCATACATTAGTTGATCATTCTCCACAAAAACATTTTTCACACCGGACTTCCCCCACCCCCTATAAATTAAAAATCGAAAAATCACATATTTTCGATAAATAATTAATTATCACCACTTGTTCCCTCCTTCATAGAAAATCTTTTTATACAGTTGAATTCTCCATACATTAGTTGATCATTTTCCACAAAAACATTTTTCACACCGGACTTCCCCCACCCCCTATAAATTAAAAATCGAAAAATCACATATTTTCGATAAATAATTAATTATCACCACTTGTTCCCTCCTTCATAGAAAATCTTTTTATACAGTTGAATTCTCCATACATTAGTTGATCATTTTCCACAAAAACATTTTTCACACCGGACTTCCCCCACCCCCTATAAATTAAAAATCGAAAAATCACATATTTTCGATAAATAATTAATTATCACCACTTGTTCCCTCCTGCATAGAAAATCTTTTTATACAGTTGAATTCCCCATACATTAATTGATCATTTTCCACAAAAACATTTTTCACACCGGACTTCCCCCACCCCCTATAAATTAAAAATCGAAAAATCACATATTTTCGATAAATAATTAATTATCACCACTTGTTCCCTCCTTCATAGAAAATCTTTTTATACAGTTGAATTCTCCATACATTAGTTGATCATTTTCCACAAAAACATTTTTCACACCGGACTTCCCCCACCCCCTATAAATTAAAAATCGAAAAATCACATATTTTCGATAAATAATTAATTATCACCACTTGTTCCCTCCTGCATAGAAAATCTTTTTATACAGTTGAATTCTCCATACATTAGTTGATCATTTTCCACAAAAACATTTTTCACACCGGACTTCCCCCACCCCCTATAAATTAAAAATCGAAAAATCACATATTTTCGATAAATAATTAATTATCACCACTTGTTCCCTCCTTCATAGAAAATCTTTTTATACAGTTGAATTCTCCATACATTAGTTGATCATTTTCCACAAAAACATTTTTCACACCGGACTTCCCCCACCCCCTATAAATTAAAAATCGAAAAATCACATATTTTCGATAAATAATTAATTATCACCACTTGTTCCCTCCTGCATAGAAAATCTTTTTATACAGTTGAATTCCCCATACATTAATTGATCATTTTCAACGAAAACGTTTTTCACACCGGACTTCCCCCACCCCCTATAAATTAAAAATCGAAAAATCACATGTTTTCGATAAATAATTAATTTTCACCAATTGTTCCTTCCTTCATTGAAAATCTTTTTAAACAGTTGAATTCCTCATTCATTAATTGATCATTTTCAATAAAAAAAAAACATTTTTCACGCCGGACTTTCCCCACCCCCTAATAATTGCAAGTGAAAAATAATCCCATTTTTATTGATAAAAAATAGTTTTTCGGCATATTTGGAAAATATTAATAGATAATAGAAACTAAGTTGATTTACAGATAGGAAATATTTTTTGTTTGATTGATATGGAATTAGTTTTACAAAAATAGCTGAACCTCCAATTTTAAAGGACATATTTTAGGCTGTCAAAATGTGATTCATTTAAGCAACATCTCCGAACCGCTCAAGAGTAAAAAAAAAATCCGATAAAATTAAAACGGAAGTACTTGTTTTGTTACCGTTGATATATTCTATTGCATATTTACATTTGAGGGGTATCGGCATTTTTTTACATTTCTGGAAATAAAAATAATGTGGGGTCCAATTTCTGATATTCAAGCACCAATTACATAATTAAAAAATCTTTACTATGTAATCTGTACTATACAAAAATTGAATAAATACCACCATTTTGCTTAAAGTACACTTAAATGAAATGGGACAAAGGAGAATAAATATTTTTGTCTACGAAGCTCCACTTCTCCATTATTAATTTTCGGCAATTGTTCCTCCAAACTATAGAAATATGTTTGCACGGGCGTTTTCCTCATACAATAGATTTTATTTTTTTATATAATTGTAACTTTCGTTTTCATTGATTAAATCAATAACAAAACATTTTTCACGTAAAACTTTCAACATTGCGATTATGGAAAAAATATTTCATTAGAAATATATATCTATTTATAAGACTGGGTGTCGCTGACGAGGAGATTTAGAAAAAAGCAATGAACTTCTTTGTTTTTTCAATATTGGAAACGAATAGATTTGTAAATCCCACAATTTTAAAATAAAATACGCTGAAACACAATTTAATCCAATAAAACTTTTCCGAGTAAACTTCATTTATATCTGCATAGCTGCCGTGTAGTTGTTGTAAATCTCACTCTCAGAATTTTGAAAAAAAGTGCCCTCATAAAGTTTAAATAGAGTTTAATGTTTTAGTTATTTGTTCATCATTCGTATTAATTTAGATGGTTGTTAAGAAGTTACATTTTTTCGTTTATATTCGTTACTTGTTTAATTATTTTACGTAAGTTATCATTTCTTTATTATATTATTTTAAGTGTTTTTTTTGCATATAGATTTATTTAAAAGTGTTTTTCATTTATTCATTTAACATATTTCAATTTTATTAGTGTTTAAGTTTTCATTTTTACATAATTAACCAATATGGATAAAATGGATAAACTTTATGTTTTTTTATTGAATTCCAATTTAAGTTATAAGCAGATAAAGTCATTGAAGCTTGGGAATGATTTAGTTGGTAAGGCCTCTATCATAGTATATGGGTCTGATACTAAATTCAATAGACGAAATATAATCCAACGCATAAAGAATAATTCAAAAAATTTAACTTCAAGATTGTTGCAACAAATTAAAAATCAAACTGTATCTAAATCGTATATCAATGATGAACCTGAAATTCAAAACTCAGTAAAATTGACTGATCATTCGAATATTGCAAATAATGAATCTGATTCTGCATCGATATCTAATGCATCTGAAATTGATGTTTCAGCAGCAATAATCGATGATATTGACAATAAATTAATAAATTTATATTCAAAATCGTCAAAAACTTCAACATTTAATGTAATTCTACCTGTGGGGACTAAAAATACATATCCCGAACCATTATACAAGAGTAATTGGATATTGGAGGGCACTTTTACCATAGACGTAGACGAACTTTCTACAATTTTTAAATCAGGAAAACTGTGCCAAAGTGTTTATCCTTTCTTTTTTTCTGAAAAACTTAAAGAAGTTAACACTACATGTATTTTTAATGTGCAAAGCTACAATAAATTAGTGTCAGGTCGTGTAGTGATTTACGGATATTGTAGCCAGAGGAATTGCAAAAAATTTAAAATAGAAGTAGACAGTTATCGTGTGTCTGTTTGGAGTAATTCGATTGATTTTTGTCATGGTACTCAATTAACTAGGCAGGTAAGGGGCGTTGAACGCGATTTATTGGGAAATGAAATGTTATTAACAACAGCTTTGAACGTACGTAAGTACAAAATTAATACAACTCGCTTTATAAGCGAAACTTTAAATTTAGGCAAAATAAAGTCTGATTGTGTATACCGTAAAATTAAAAATGAGGCTGTTGGAAGGCGTGATCGTTCCAGTGATGATATTTTTGATTTAATGTTAATGCAAAGGGACCATCCAGAATATATTTTTAAGGTTGCCCAACCACTTTTTGTACACATTATGAACAAGGAACAGGTTAATTTTGTAAAATATTATTGCTCTGAACCGGTTCCAAATTTGTATATAGATGCCACAGGGGCTGTTATTAGGAAACCCTATTTAAAGTCAAAACGGGTTCTCTATTATGCCGGAGTAGTGCAGTTAAGGAATCGCAGAATAATTCCTGTAATGGAACTGATTTCTGCAAAACATGATACGTCAACACTTTCGACGTGGTTAATAGAAACAAAAACATATTTTAATAAAAAATCATGTTGGCCATGTTTTAAAACGGTGACATCAGATTTTAGTTTGTCTATAATTAACTCGATTTGTGAGTCCTGGAATATGATCGGATTAGGACAATATTTAAATGACATTTTTGACCATATAAAAAACGAGACCAATACAACACAACACAACATCACACTTAAATTGTGTTATGCACATTTATTGAAATTAATGACGCGGGATGTAAATAAATATTATTCTGATCGTGAAATAAGGCAAACTCTAAAAAAAATTATAGCTTCACTCTATTTAGTTGAGTCTTTTACAGAATTAAAACTTGCCATTGAAAGATTGTTCTGCATCTTATTAATTAAATACGAAACCGACCAATTTAATTATTCATTGCAAGCATTAAACACTATGACACCAGTTTCTCCTGATTTGGAGGAGTTTGAGATTGTGGAGGAAAAAGAAAAGGAAATATCAAAAGCTTTTTATAGAAATAATAAATTTTATTTATATTTTAAGCAAATGTTTGACGATTTAGTTACACAAAATAATATTACTAATAGTAATTTAGTAACAAATAAATTTCAAAATATTGATTTTTGCAATTTATTTTTACGGCATTATATTCCGTATGTGCCAATGTGGACCAATATGATTTTGCCTATACAAAACAATGCTTTAGTGGAGAATTGGTTCGGCACAGTCAAAAATAATATTTTAGCTGGAAAAATGCACGATAAACCTTCAAGGTTTATTCGAAAAATCAGAGACTTTGTGTTAAGCCAGTACCGTGAAGCCAAATATAAAATTAAACGAAGTCGTTGTTGTGTAAAGGCCCCTCCATTGGAAAACATTCCCGAGGAATCGTGGAATAAAAGAAAAAAGAGGACACACAACTACATTAAAGCTGCGCAGATTAAAAAATTTAAACAGAATACAGAATTTGAGAAAGATGTTTCTCCTCAGATTGTTTTAACACAGAAAATGAAACTAGAATACAAAACTAAAGATCCGCAAATTCCAAAATTATCAAGAAATTATGTAGTCTCTAAAATAGGAATAGAAAAATTGTATTACGATAGCTACATTACATTAAACACCGATACAAATACACAAGACATGTGGCTTGATAATTTTTTAGTATATTTTGTTTTATATTTGTTAAGTTGCAATAACGATTGTAAAGTAATATATCCAAATGTAATTAATAGTATAATGACAAACCGATATCCGGAGAAACTTTATAAATCATTAATTCAATCATGCAAAAACAATTCATATCTTCTTCCAATAATTAAACAAAATCACTGGACACTTTTTTATGTTAATATTAGGTTAAATGAAGTATTATTTTTTGATCCACTCTCAAGAGATAGTAGAAAATCCAATGTATATTTTAAAATGATTTCCACTTTTCTTTACGATATAGGATTAGACAAGTCAGTTGTGTCGGTAACAAAAAATGTTCATCCTTATCCTTTACAGAACGATAGTTGGAATTGCGGATTATTTGTAATCTATTATAGTCAAGTACTTTTACTAAACTTAACTTGGGAAACATCTTTACAAATACATGCATATCGGAATACTATTAAAAATTTAGTTTTAGAGAAATCTGACGACCTCAGCAAAGTATGCATATATTGCGGCGAAGAAAATAAAGAAATTGTATGTAATGTATGTCAGCGCCATTCTTGTTGTGCAAGGAATACAATTTTTACTGATATTTGTGAATTATGTTATATAAAAAAATCTACAAAATAAAGTAACATTATGTAATTGTTTTAAATTTATATTAATTGTATTTAGTTAAAATTTAGAATTAACGAGCCTGAATCCCAAACATTTAATTAAACAATATTAAAAATTAAAACTATCTTATAATAAATAATTAACATTTCATTTTTGTTACGTTAAGGTTTTCATTTAAACTCATATTTAAGAAAATTGTTAGTTATTAATATTTTGTAATATTCAATCAAAAAATTAATTAGAAATAAATAACAAAAAACTGAATTGAAATGTATTTATTGTTATTTAATAAATAAATAAAATCAAAAAGGGACGAACGCAGCACCGTCATCAGAGAAACAACTTTAATTCAAAGTTACTTGAGGAAAAATACACCTGAAGAAACACAAACAGTTTAAATACCACTTTCACAATTCCACTGGAGATGTCATATGTTTAATGGAAAAAAGGCGCCGAGGAATAAGAAGTAATATCTAAGATATTGAAAACAAAGGAAACAGTGATCAATCACCAGACAACTACGTTAAAAGAATTACCAAAAACATAATCTAGAATGTTTTTTAGATTATGTTATAAAGCAGTTATGGAGAAATGGATGGTACACAATGTATCTAACTGATGTCGAAAGGTTAAATTAAGTAAAATTATTAGAAATATAAAAAATAACCATAAATAGGTACTAAGATATATTAGAACAACTGTCTCCCTTTTATTTATAATTTTGTTAAAATATATAAATATGTAATTTATTTATTTTTTTTTTATTTGTTCTTCAATAAAATATTTTTTCAATATAACTTACTTAATTATTACTGCTCACAACTTACCTTCCTTCGGTGTGAAAATTAACGAAAACTAATTATTTATTAAGAAAAATCCAATAATGATTATGTGTCATAATTGCCATTATATTGGGAAATTGGTTGGGAAAGTTAGGTGGGAAAATAATGTTTTTAAAAATGAACAAATGAAGTATGGAGCCGAATAAATTTAAAAATATTTTTAAAATTTGAGGGAGCAATTACTTAAAACTAATTATCATGAAAAAATATATTTATTGAAAATGATCATTTAGGGTATGGGGAATTCAACTGTTTTCTTTAGAAGAAGGAAAAATTGGTAAAAATTAATTATTTATCGAAAACATGTGATTTTTCGATTTTTAATTTATAGGGGGTGGGGGAAGTCCGGTGTGAAAAATGTTTTTGTGGAAAATGATCAATTAATGTATGGAGAATTCAACTGTATAAAAAGATTTTCTATGAAGGAGGGAACAAGTGGTGATAATTAATTATTTATCGAAAATATGTGAGTTTTCGAGTTTTAATTTATAGGGGGTGGGGGAAGTCCGGTGTGAAAAATGTTTTTGTTGAAAATGATCAATTAATGTATGGGGAATTCAACTGTATAAAAAGATTTTCTATGAAGGAGGGAACAAGTGGTGATAATTAATTATTTATCGAAAATATGTGATTTTTCGAGTTTTAATTTATAGGGGGTGGGGGAAGTCCGGTGTGAAAAATGTTTTTGTGGAAAATGATCAATTAATGTATGGAGAATTCAACTGTATAAAAAGATTTTCTATGAAGGAGGGAACAAGTGGTGATAATTAATTATTTATCGAAAATATGTGATTTTTCGATTTTTAATTTTTAGGGGGTGGGGGAAGTCCGGTGTGAAAAATGTTTTTGCGGAAAATGATCAATTAATGTATGGGGAATTCAACTGTATAAAAAGATTTTCTATGAAGGAGGGAACAAGTGGTGATAATTAATTATTTATCGAAAATATGTGATTTTTCGATTTTTAATTTTTAGGGGGTGGGGGAAGTCCGGTGTGAAAAATGTTTTTGTGGAAAATGATCAATTAATGTATGGGGAATTCAACTGTATAAAAATATTTTCTATGAAGGAGGGAACAAGTGGTGATAATTAATTATTTATCGAAAATATGTGATTTTTCAATTTTTAATTTATAGGGGGTGGGGGAAGTCCGGTGTGAAAAATGTTTTTATTGAAAATGATCAATTAATGTATGGAGAATTCAACTGTATAAAAATATTTTCTATGGAGGAAGGAACAATTGGTGAAAATTAATTATTTATAGAAAACATGTGATTTTTCTATATTTAATTTTTAGGGGATGGGGGAAATCCGGTATGAAAAATGTTTTTGTTGAAAATGATCAATTAATGTATGGGGAATTCAACCGTTATAAATATGTTTTCTATGAAGGGAGGAACAATTGATGAAAATTAATTATTTATCGAAAACATGTGATTTTTCGATTTTTAATTTTTAGGGAGTGGGGGAAGTCCGGTGTGAAAAATGTTTTTGTTGAAAATGATCAATTAATGTATGGGGAATTCAACTGTATAAAAAGATTTTCTATGAAGAAGGGAACAATTGGTTAAAATTAATTATTTATCGAAAACATGTGATTTTTCTATATTTAATTTTTAGGGGGTGGGGGAAGTCCGGTGTGAAAAATGTTTTTGTTAAAAATGAACAAATAGTGTATGGAGAATTCAACTGTACAAAAATATTTCGTGTGAAAGAGGGAACAATTACTTAAAATTTATTATTTCTTGTGAATGATGTTATAATTAATTTTTGGAATGAATGGGGGAGGGGTGGTTTTTTATTTTGAATATTTTGTTTTGTTCTACATGTTGTTTTGCGTAAATTAAAGGAATATTAAGACTTTTTTTTTCAAATAAAAAAAAAATGGAGTAAAATATTATTATATTTTTTATGGGGGTTGGGGGTGAGGTGTGAAAGTTTTTTCTTTTTCAAGTTTTTAAAAGGTATATGGGGAGTATATCTAGGCGAAAGTGATGTTTTTTGAGGAGGGAACACATAGAGAAAATTAAGAAATAGCGAGAAAAGGGGTTGTTTAGGGGGTTGAAAGGGGTTGAAAATTGCGTTTATTAATTCCAACCTCTAGAAGAGATTATGCTGAATGCTTTAGTGAAGAAATGAATGCAAAATGTTGATTTTTAAAGTTTTTATGATCTATTGGCGAAATCTATTGGTAACTTCACACCCGTCAGTTTTTTTGCAAATTCCTGCTTCCCGTTTACTTTAAAAATAAAATTATTAAAATGTCTTCATGTCTTCAGAATTTTAAAATGTGTCTATAATGCCGCTTTCTTCAATTTCATAATCGATGTATAATTAATGAATAATAAATTAAATGTGATTCATAGTTTCAATATTTAAACATTGGTAGTAGAATTCTTTTGATAATTTACTTATAAACGGAAACTAGTCGAAAATGTGTTTTATTTATTTTATTGGCAGATTTTTAATAATCTATTCATATTTATTACTATTAAAATTAATTGTGATTGAATTTGAAAATTGTCGCATAATTAAATTGATTTTCAAACAAAAGAACCAATTAAAATTAACATCATTTTTAATATATTTTTATGATTGCATTTAAACATTGCTATTGCAATTTAAACAAATATAATAAATATCTATTAATTATAATTAATGCTTGTAGTGCTACATTCTTGATGGAACCGTAATTTAATATTAGGTAAATTAACACAGTTGTCATGTTTCATATTTTTATTTTCAGTTTCCTGACACGTGTTTCGATCTTGGCAGATCATTTTCAAAGTTAAAATAGTTACAATTCGAAAGTTTTGACGTTTAAATGTAAAAACTTTCGAAAGTATGTATACTTTATATATATATATATATATATATATAAATTATACACCGATTTTAAAATTGAATGAAAATGATATTTTCATAGATTTTTAAATTCTGAACAGATTTAAATTCTTTCAGTTTTTCTTTAAAATAAACTGAGAAGCAGAAATTTGCATAAAATTGTTTCAACGCCAGGTTTATATAAAAATATTTAATCAAAAATTCGAATATATTATAGCATTGATTGAAAAAATAAATCTTCAATCCACGATTATACCATAAAAATCACATTTTTCAATACATTTTAATGCAATTGAAATTTAAAATTCAAAAACTGGTAATGAGTGAGTAACTTTGAACTTGTTCTTGTAATAAACATAACAAATTAATGTTAAATTTAATAATTTTACCAGCGGTCTTTTAGCTTATTTAACTCTTATTTTCTTTCTTATATTTTTTCCATTATTTTAACATATTTTTAAAATTATTATTATTTTGAAGGGATAACATAAGAGGAAGGGAAAAGAAAAAAAAAAACGTTTAAAGTTTCAATTCAACATACGCGTAAGTTTGTTTCGTCCTCTACTATAATTATGAACTTCAATTAATTTCATTTTCTGAAAACATTCTTCATTTCGATAAAGTTGAATAATTTATCGATTTTTATTTTATTTTGTCGTCGAAAATTAATTTACTGATATCAAATTTTATTTCCCGATCTTTTTGCGTAAACAATTTTCGCATTTTTGGAAAATTTCAGATTTAGTGCCCGTCATTTGTTCTTCTTTTTTTGAGAAGCAAGGGTACCCTATCCCAACATTCAGGCATTTCTGGGCTTGGATTTTTAAGCGCATTGAAGGAGGAAACAAAGGAACAGTTTGTTCGTTTGTTTTTTCCTTGTAAATTTATTAAAATAATATAAAAGAAAAATGTTACCACAAATTCAACGCAATTCTTCTCTTTCTTTATATTAATGAAAATATGATTAATTAAAATATATTAATTCGTTCTCATCAATTACTTTCTTTTATCGATAATCCCTTTTATGTAGTTGTCTGTTAGTTTTAGGAATTTAGTTTGTTATTGATAATATCCATATTGTGAAGAAAATGTACATCTAACGTGTAAATAAAAAGTGAAGAAAGGAATAAACTAAGTTTTAATTTATTGGTATAAAACACTTCGCGTAAACTGAAACCAATTTACAATCATTTCCAAAATAATTTATATCGCATTAAATAAATGATAATTTTATTTTGATACCAATAATTATACTGTCACAACACAAACAATCCGAATCCGAATTAAACAAACGTATTTAATTTTTTAAAATTGAATTACAATGTACAACAAATTAGACGCCTCAACAATTAACAAGAGTCTTGTAAAGTGTAATAGATATCGGTTTCAAATTTTCACCATGAATAAATTTTCCAAATTTCATATTGATCTGATAAATTGTTCCAATGATTTTCAACATATACAGAGTATTCAATAAGTATTGAACACCCTGTATATATGTTAATAAATCGCAATGGATTAATTGGCCGACTATCGCTATTCTTGAATTTGTTATATTTATTTATTAAATTATTTTCTATCAATTAATTAATATTATATAGAAAATCGAAACGAGTAAATTTTAACAACTAACAGTGCTATGAAAAATGTACGCTTCTTTAATTGCCAAATGTTTTTTAGCAACTTTCAGATTAAATTCATTTTAACAAACCAGTATAATCGGAAAAAACGCTAAGAATAAATATCAAAAACTAATATTGCCGTGACAATAATTTCATAAAAAATACGTCTTTTGTGATTGTCAACTATTTTTATTTAAATGTTTTTTTTTTTTTTTTTTGATTAAATCAATCTTAACAAATATTTCGAGAAAACAATTCAAAGAGCAATACTCAAAAATCAAGAGTGCTATGACAAACCGTTTGAATTGAGTATAGATCGAAAAACGCTAATAGTAATACTCAAAAAATAAGAGTGCTGTGGCAAAAAATACGCATCTTTTAATTAATTATTTTTATTTGAATGTTTTTACGAATTAAATTTAATTATGAACTGTTTTTGTTTGAAAGTTTTCTCGACTACATTGTATTTTACAAACAATTCTAGAAAGAATCGAAAAAAGCGGAGTAAATTTCAAAAAAAATTCTTTGTTATTAACTTTTTAATTTTTTCGATTCTTTCTAGAATTGTTTGTAAAATTCAATGTAGTCGAGAAAACTTTCAAACAGAAACAGTTCATAATTAAATTTAATTCGTAAAAACATAACATATGTTCGAAATATTCTTCTTAATTCTTCATCATAATAATAATAATAAAAAAGAAAAAATCAAATAAAATGCTAGAAGTAAATTTCATTGGTGCTATGGAAAAAAATTATCTTTATTCCATAGCACTCTAACTCTCTCATTTTTTTTCATAGCACTCTTACTTTTTGAGATTCACTCTTAGCATTTTCATATTTTCCCTTTAATTATGTAAATAGTGAACCAAATAAAAATGTTTCAAATAAAAGTTGTTGAAAAAATATTAATTATTTTTTTTGTTTTTAACTCTTTTCCATGTCACCATTAGTATATGATATTTATTATTAGTATTTTACAATAATTTTAATTTAGTTTTGTAAACAACCAAAAAATATTTCAAACAAAAGTTGTTTGTTCCACAATTCGCTTAATTTTTTGAGATGTACTCCTACTGATGAGAAGTTAGCCACGGATTTCCTGCCACAGATTGTGTGGCCCGGCGCATCCACCATGTTTTGTAACTTTCTTTCTGTAACGAAATCTTATTTTTTCTTACATGGTATTAAATTAGAAAGATTCAGATTACCGATCCAAAATTATTTTTTTCGGTTGAACTATTAAGCCAAAATGTTTAGAGAAATCATTTTTTTGTGTGCGCCGGGCCACAAAAAAACTTTCATCGGCCTCCTACTGTTTTAAATTTTTTTTATCATTGATATTGTAAAAATTAATCTTCTGATGAAACAAAACAAATAAAAGTTGTGAAGCTTAAATAATACGTAATTTTGTTTTTAACTTTTTTCCACAGCACTCTTAGTTTTTGAGTTTTACTCTCAGAGTTTTCAATTATTTCTCGTTAATTTTGTAAATATTAAACAAAACAAAAAATGTCTCAAACAATAATTATATTCGTTGAAAAAAGTGCTTTCCATTATTTTAATTAATTTTATTTTAGCATTAAAAAGTAATGAGAGATTATTATATCAAATACATTTAAAATACGTTCGCTAAATAAATGTAAGTGCTATTTACACGTTGATTATAAAAAGAAAATATTTAAATTGTAAATTATTGGTAGAAAAAAAGAATACAAAGCAAAAAAAACACGAAATTTCCATCACGACATAAAACATTTGATTTATTACATCGTCGTGTTAATTACAACAACAATGACAAGTATTGTCGTCATTGCGTCGTCATTTTGTGGTAACATTTTTTTATGGAAATGCACAGTGTTGTATTTTTGCATTTTTAATTTTAGTTTGAATTGTTATTTTTCAAATATAATAAATCAAATTTTATTTTATTTATTTACAATATTTTTAAAACTAGTAATATTATCACAAATAAATTATTAATAATTATATTAATGCAAAAATATTTTGTTCAATTTAATTCAAGTTTAATTAAAATATATAGAACTAATTTTGCTTGTTATGCGATAAATGAGAAATTATCACAATGAATAATGATGAACATTGATTTTTATTTACTTATGCAGCAAGTTAAAATAAATTAATTTATAAATAATGTATCGCAAAAAAGTATTAAGGAAATAATGAATGCTCTTAATTATTTTGAGCTTCCCTTCTTCTTAATATATTACAAAAAATTAATACAATACTGTGCATCTCTTGTTTGTAGAAAAATCAATTGATTGATTTAATTATTCAAATATTCGAATCACGTTTTGTGTACAAAAATAATTGCATAGAAAAATGTTTAATATACAAAAAATCAATATATTTATTTCTTTAGACAATTTGTATAAAAGGTGTACAATATATTATAATTATATATTTAAATTATTATGTCCAGAAAACGGCAATCGGTCCAGTTTTTACTTTATATATATATACATAATCTTTATTGACAAACGTAATACAGTATCTACATATAATTGGCTATCGACCAGTTGCCTTTCCGCTTGGATTTTGTATTTTCGTCATTGTCAAAATATGCTGATAAAATGTGATGATCGTTAACAGTCTATGTCAAAAGTCAATGTCAGATATGTACGCTAATTAACTGTCTAGAAATGAAGTGATGAAAGGGTTAGACTGCGGAGTTAATGTTTGAGAATTTTTTCTTTATTAATCTAACAAAAACAATTGGGGCTATTCTGTAAGGTAAAAGTTAACTTTAACGTGTATGTTATTTTTATTTTTTTTTTAATTAATAACGTCAACGTTAAACTTAACACGGATTAGCCCCGAATAATAGCTACGGTGAAAATAATCACAACCCGAATAGTAGAGGTGAAAAAAAAAATATAAAGCTTGATTCACGATTAACAGAGTTAAGATTTTAACGAGCGTGTCTCAAACTCTCAACTCGTGTTGTGCATAGATTAGGTCATCGTAATAATTGACCCTCCCGATGGAACGTCACGGAAAGACAATTAGCCAGAATTAAGCATTATTAAGTTGCTGTCTTTAAATCGGCCACACGAAACATTATGGAACAAAAAAACAGTATTTATTATATCGTGGTTACGAAAGCAATGCCGTTTCAAGAGAAAATTAGTTTTTAGCGAAATACAAGCAGGCTATGAAAAATTGTTTTGTAAAATTATTATGGATATTATAATCTGAATGAGTTTTGTTTGAAAAAATTTTCGTAGGAATTGAGCCTTCCAGTGGAATGTCACGAAAAGACAATTAGCCAGAATTATTAAAGTGCTGTATTTAAATCGATCACACGAAATATAATGCAACAAAAATGAAAACAGCATTTAATATTCACTGTTTATAAAAAAATGACATCTTAAGAGAAAGTTGGATTGTTTGGACGAAAATCAAGTACACTATGCAAAATTGTTTAGTAAAAAAGTTGTTTTCGAATAATTTTTGATACAATAATGGAAAGTACTTTAAAAATTGTTTCATTCGAAAAATCCCAGGCTTATTTCTAGAAGTACATTTTAAACATCACATAGAATTTCGAATAGCAATTTGGCATAGCACACATGGTTTTCGCATAAAATAAGACTTTCTCTTGAAACTCTTATAATTTTCATTTGAAACATTTTTTTGCGGATTACCTGTTTTTCATAAAAAAAATCAAAATTGAATTCTAAATGTGTTTCGTTTGAAACATATTTTTGTGGGAAATAATAGTGATTGTTAATTGTAAATGTCTAAAGTATTAACAATTTGGGTGGAAAGTTGCATTAAAAAAAAACAGTATGTTATGCAAAATTGTTTTAAACAAAAATAGTAAACAATTGAATTCTCAGTGAGTTTTGCTTGAAACGTGTGGGATCATGGATGTATTTGTTTCTCATAAATTCCAAACAACTGGACGTTTCGAGAGAAAGTTATATTTTTTTTTAATAAAAATCAGTCAAACTATGAAAAATTGTTTGAAATGAAAATTATAAGAGCGTCAAGAGAAAATCTTAATTAATCTTAAAAGCATGTGTGCTAATTTTTTTTTTTTTTGGTAAAAATCAGTCAAACTATGAAAAATTTTTTGAAATGAAAATTATAAGAGCGTCAAGAGAAAATCTTAATTAATCTTAAAAGCATGTTGTGTGCTATGCAAAATTGTTTGAAACATAAATTGTGAGAGTTGAATTCTATATAACATTTGCTTCACACTTTTTTGCTGTTAAATATTGTTGGGAATTCGTAATTGTTTTTCTTAAATTGTATTTAAGAAACGAATCAATATTTCGAGAGAAGATATTATTTTTTATGAAAATCAAACACGCCGTGAAAACTTGTTTTGAATGAATATCATAAGCAATTAAATATTGCACTGTTTTGTTTGGAATAACTTTTCGTAGGATCAAAGGCGGATTAAATAATTGCGATTCTTTTTCCAAAAAAAGGGAAACGAATTGATGTTTTGAAAAAAATAACTTGAATCTTTTAGCTAAAATTCATAATGCCACGAAAATTTGTCACTAATAACAATTTTAATTATAGGCGGCTCAGATAATCACAATTATTAATCAAAAGTACTATGTCCAATTGTTTCAAACAAATGTTTCAAACATGACGATTCGACAGAAAATAGAAATATTTTTTTAATTTGACGAAAGTTATAAACAATTACACGTGTTTTGTTTGAAGCAATTTGTTATGAACAAATGAATATTACACTGTTTTGTTTGAAATAACTTTTCATGGAATCAGAGGCAGTTTAATTAATTGTGATTGTTTGTTGAAAACGCGAAACGAACTGACGTTTAAAAAAACTTGCATTTTCTAGCCAAAATTATTGCCGATTTTTACCAATAACAATAGCAATTGAAGGAAACTCAGAAAATCACAATTGTTAGTCAAAAGTGCTATATTAAATTGTTTCAAACAAATTTTGCAAACATTACGTTTAGACAAAAATTGTTTTTTTTTATGTGATGAAAGTTATAAACAATTGAATTTTACAGGTGGTTTGTTTGAAAAAAAATATAGTTTCAAAGATGGCTCATATAATTCAAATTATGTTACGTAGAAGATAAGTTTTTTTTTTTCATAAAACAAGTATGTTATATATATATATATATATATATATATATATATATATATATCAAATAAGATTTAAAACAAAATTTCGTGAAATCAAAGATGGTGAAGATCATAGTTTGTTTATCGTAAATTTAAACAAAGTGACATTAAGAGAGAAAATTGTATTGGATTTTTTTGGCGAAAACCAAGCAAGCCATGAAAACTAGATTTAAATAAAAGTTATAAACAATTGGATATTACACGAGTCTTGTTTGAAGTTGTTAAAGACGCCTCAGATAATCAGGATTATCATTCAAGAATGTTTCGCTTGATATTTTGACGTTACGAGTGAAAATCTCAATTTCTACAAAAACCGTATCTACCATTGTGCTAAATTGTTTCAGACAAACTTTTGACAAAATCACTTGATGCCTCTGTCTACAATTGTAAATATTTTATTTAAAGTATTATCATTAAGAACTCCACAGTGTAAACATATAGTTGAATATAGAATTAAAGCAAGTTAAAAAAGTTTTATTTTTTGAAGGACTGAAATATTTTGGCGAATAAACAGTTGATGTGCAAACGACAATGTCAGTAAATTGACAAAATATCATTGTTATGAATAAATAAATTTTACCCCTGAAACATTTTTTTTTCACGGGAAATAATTATTTACATAACTGAAATACTTACAAGTTATTTGAAAGCTTTGAATAATATGAAATTTCATAATTTATGTAAAAAAATATTTTTTATAATTTTATCAGCCACCCACAAGAAATAATTTCAAATAAAACATGTGCACAATTCAAATGTTTGCAGCTTAATGTATGAAACATAAGTTTCTACAAAAAGTCTATTTTATCCCAAAATATTGATTTTATAGAACAATCATGACTCACAATTTTCTAAGCTATCTTAGATCCCACAAAAAAATCGTCAGATAATCCCGTTGGCATTTCTTGAAAATTTTGTTTTGAAACAATTAAAGATTTTTAATAAAACTTATGCGAAATTCAATTGTTCGCAACATTTGTTTGAAACTTATTTTCATGGCTACCCTAGTTTCCACATAAAACGGCTATTTAGTCGAGATACATTGATTTTGAGTCTGACTTTTTCATTGTTTCTTGGTTTTTTTTCTCTCTCTGTTGTTTTTGTCAAACATTTTTTTCTTAGCTATCTTGGATTCGACATAAAAATGTATTGAACAAAACTTGTGCGGAATTCAATTGTTTTCTACCGAAAGAACGCCTTTAACAAAATTCGTTGTAAATTCAATTTTGCACAACTTTAATACTGATTTTTATGAGTAAAAGCATATTTGTTCCGAAACGACAACTCGTCTGTCATTTTCATGAAATTAATTGAGATTTCCTTAATTTTTTGAGCCATCTTTCTATAACGCATTAATATAAGTCCAACATATTTTAATTAGACTCACAGATTTACTTATTTATATGAATTTGCAAGTAGTGAAGATAACTTTACATTGCAAGTGTCCATAGTATAATCCAGTAGCCCTAGAAGTAAGTGCAGATTTAATTTCTTGATTCCTTAGTATCTAAACAAAAAGCGAGTTAAAATTATTTATCTATTTTGACAATCTGGCAATTTTTTCTCGAATCCTTATACTCTTACAGGTATCTGATTGTAAAAATAGTTAAACAATTTCAACTTTTGCGAATAATTCGCTTTTTCTTTAGAAACTAAGGAAGTCAAGAAATTAACGTTTTTAATACTAGCGGTACACGTTGAGGGCCACTGGATTATACTATGGACATTTGGAATGTAAAGTTGTCTTCATAATTTTCAGATTCATATGAATAAATAAATCTGTAAGTCTGATTGAAATATATTTGACTTATATCAAGGTGTTCTAGAAAGGTGGCTGAGAAAATTAAGTAAACCGCAATTAATTTCATGAAAATGACAGACGATTCGTCGTTTTGGACAAATTTGGATTTACTCTGGAACCTGAGGCAAACTAAAGCAATCATGAAAACTAGTAGAATGCGATTCCATATAAATTTGACAGATATGAAAAGCCGTTTATGACAAAACTTACAAAGAACAACATTTCTAAGATTTCAGTTTGAAACGATTTATTGTAATTGTCAGAATAAAAATTGAAGAGAGTTATTCGAGAAATCATATAATTTGAAAGATTGCACAAAAGCCATCTTTTGTCTAATAGGAAATAGTAGAAAATAGTAGAAAACTAGTAGAATGTGATTCCATATAAATTTGACAGATATGAAAAGCCGTTTTTGACAAAACTTGCAAAGAACAACATTTTTAAGATTTCAGTTTGAAACGATTTATTGTAATTGTCACAATAAAAATTGAAGGGAGATATTCGAGAAATCATATAATTTTAAAGATTGCACAAAAACCATCTTTTGTCTAATAGGAAATAGTAGAAAACTAGTAGAATGTGATTCCATATGAATTTGACAGATATGAAAAGCCGTTTCTGACAAAACTTGCAAAGAACAACATTTTTAAGATTTCAGTTTGAAACGATTTATTGTAATTATCAGAATAAAAATTGAAGAGAGTTATACGAGAAATCATATAATTTGAAAGATTGCACAAAAGCCATATTTTGTCTAATAGGAGATAGTGCACAAAACGCCACTTTTGTCGAATTATAAACACAGTCCAACATCCGTTCAACTACCTTCATCAAGACATTGTACGTCGAACACAGTGGTCTAGATGAATGGTGGTTGAACATCATCTTATTAAATTATTCGAGAAAGTTGAAAATAGTTATTACCACATTATTCATTACATAAAAATTTTAATCAAAACGTGATCCGAAATATTTGAATTAAATCAATCAAATAAATTGAAAAAAAGTGAATAAAGTCATTTTCAAACTTACCAGTGATGACGAGTCGTCCCTTGGTGGCGCTGAGTCTGGTCTCTCCTGTCAGGCGGTGCTTCGTTCTGCATTGGTAGGACTTGTAGCCGTCTTCGGGTCCAACGTCTCTGATGTGCAGTTCTCCGCTCGGTAGTACCAAGTATTTGCTGTCTGTTGGCGTTGCCAGGCAACGAAACAGAAGAAGAAAAAAATATTAGTTTTTTAGTCCTTTTGGGTTAAATTTGTGTTAATTTAAACTAAATATAAAGCTTGCTACTTTGTTTTTGTTTTACTTTTATATGGATGCTTCCGTAGTGAAGAAAGTTAGCCGCTTTGTCTAAGCTATGAACGCAACCTAAAAGTGAATTAGAATTGCTTCTTCACTATGAACGGAACCTTATGACGCTTCAGTATCGAGATTCGTAAAAACAAAACTCTAAAAAGTAAGGATGTTATAGAAAAATATTATTAACATAAATTACGTATTTGTTTTAAGATCAACAACTTTTGTTTTTTTTTGTTAATTGATTAATATTTACAAAATAAATGGGTTCATTTTAACATTCCAAATTAAATAAAAACACAATAGTATTTCGGTTTCAGTTGTAGATCATTAATCAAAAGTGATGATGCCACTGTGTTAACGAAACAATTGTAGCAGTGTTCCTACAATAAAAAAAACAGTGTTTTTATTTAATTGTGAATTTGCAGTTTCATCAAGTGACTGCCTCAACCATTTAATTTTTAATATTTCCGCTTAGAGTAATTCTCAAAAACCAACAGAATTGCTCGTAACTGTTTTCAATCTTGTGTCATTAATTTTGTAAATATTGATCTTAACAAAAAAACGCATCATATGGAAGTTGTAGCTCTTAAAAAAAACGATTTTTTGTTTACTACGTTTTTCATGGCGCCTTTAGTTGCTGAGGTTCTTATTAGCGCTTTTTCAATTTTTCAAATAACAGTTCAAGATCATTGAAAATATGTATTTTTTGTTTGCAACTTTTTTCCACAGCATCCTTAGCTTTTGAGAATTACTCTTAAAGTTTTTCATTTTTCTTTAATTATTTTTGTAAATATTAATGTAAACTAAAAAATTTGAAATAAAAGTTGTAGATCTTAAAAAAATACATATATTTTTTTTCGGTTACAACTTTTAGCAAAGCACCTTTTGTTTTCGAAATTGTTTGAAGGAAAATTAATCGATTTAATTAATTATTTGCAACACAAAAGTCTGCACATTTTATGAAGCACAAAACAGTAAGGACGAATTTCCATCCTTGTTTGTAAATTCCGTGTTCCACTAATCTCGATTCTGGGCTTTATACGTCACGCTGTGATCGCGCCTTTAAGGATTGTAACAAAGTAAAAAGCCTTACCATTATATTCTATACTTTTTCTAATTTGTTTGTATTATTGAAATTTATGTTTTGATCTTTTTTGATCATTTTTTGTGTGTTTATAAAATCTTTGAAATTTATTTGGCTATAATTTTGAATAATTATTGATTTATTATATGTTTGTTTTATATATGTATAAAACATAAGCATAATGTTTCAAGCTGATTCATTTAATTTCAAGAATTTTCCATCTCTTTTGTTTTCTTTCTAATAATAACTAACAATTTAAGGAACATTTCATATTGTTTGTGGAAGGTCATGAATAATGTATCAAAACCAAACAAAAGTATATGATTTTTTTGTAGGATCAAAGAAGGCTAAGAAAATAAGGTAAATCTCAATTGTATCACAAAATTTGACAAACAAATCGGTAAATCGAATGAAATTCGCGTTTTCTGGGATACAAACATTTTTTAGCGACATTAAACAATGTCCCCTCATAGATGGCCGAGAAAATTGCCCAATTCTCTCTATAAATGAGGGGATATTTTTTAATGTCGTTAAAAATGTTATGCCCCAGAAATTAAATAATTAAAGGAAAAGAATTTGAAAATAATTAATAAATTAATATCCCCTTTCGCTACAGTGACATTTTGACTAACGTTACGTAAGTACTTTAAAATTAATGTACATTAAAACAACTACTTCTCGGGCGAGTACCCCCGCCAGACATTGTATTACATAATGGACACTCGCTGTTGTATATCAATAACATATTGCATAATACATTTTTTTATTCGAGAATATTTAATGTAAAAGCTCCATAAAGTATGGTTTAAAATAAAAAAAATATGCAGACATAATTTATTAATTATTTTCAAATTCTTTTCTTTAGTTTATTTAAAAAAGTGAATAAATACTTTTTTTCTTGAATCTTTGAGGCGTTTACTTCGCGGTACATTTAAAATTGCCCAATTCTCTCTATATATGAGAGGATATTTTTTAATGTCGTTAAAAATGTTATACCCCAGAAATTAAATAATTAAAGAAAAAGAATTTGAAAATAATTAATAAATTAATATTCCCTTTTGCTACAGTGACATTTTGACTAACGTTACGTAAGTACTTTAAAATTAATTTAAATTAAAACAACTACTTCTCGGGGGAGTACCCCCCGCCAGACATTCTATTACATAATGGATACTCGCTGTTGTATATCAATAACATATTGCATAATACCTTTCTTTATTCGAGAATATTTAATGTAAAAGCTCCATACAGTATGGTTTAAAATAAAAAAAAAATATGCAGACATAATTTATTAATTATTCTCAAATTCTTTTCTTTAATTCATTTAAAACAGTGAATAAATAATTTTTTTTCCTGAATCTTTGAGGCGTTTACTTCGTGGTACATTTTCAATATATTGATAAAGAAAACACTTAATAACTTTTTTATATCACTTAATAATTTATTTCACTGTGACTAGTTTCCACTACACGGTAATCATTCTCAAACTCGCAATGAAATAAATTGTTAAGTGGTATAAAAAGGTATTAAGTGTTTTCTTTATCCCTAATATTGTTTTGTATTGATAAATCGCAATTGTTTCGCACAGAAATTAAAATTTTCTGTAAAAACCAAGATGGTTATGAGAAATAGTTTGTAGATAATTGAATTCCCCATGAGTTGTCTTTGAAACAAATTTTCATGGGATCAAAGATGGTCGTGAAAATTGGGATAATTCCAATATTAAAGATAAATATTATAAATTTATTATGAATCATATTTATGACTTCAAAACTATAGCCAGTAAATATTTATTTGTTTGTATTTTGCAATTACATTAAATTAAAAAAAAAACTGACAAAATTATTTAATTAATAATAATTAAATAAATAATAATAATCAGGGCAGAAAGACTTCCGGTCGATAGCCCATGACAGACTACTAACTAACTAACCAATGACAATATGTATTGTAAATATAAATATTTGTAAATAATTGTAATTCTGCTGTCTGAATAAAGATGTTTTTTAATAATAATATTAATTTATAATTAAAACAACTCACATACATTTAAATTAATAATGTTATTAAAAAATATTAATGATTTGATGTTTACATTTATTTGCACTTGGTTTGTTTCGCATAGTTTATTATTTATTAACGGTAAGTCCATTTAAATACATATTGCTTTATACTAACTATACATTAAAAGATTAAAATTATCAAGTGTAATTAAATCTAAACATGTTTCGCCAAGCGATAAATGAGAATGTTATACAAGGCAAAAAAAGTTATACTCACAAATTTAAATTAATAATAATAAAAGAAGTTAACAATCACTGAGCATAACTATATTTAATCTATCAATTTTAAATTATCTTTTGATTTCGTTTTCTATTCTTTTCAATCATACAAACAAAGCAGAAAATTATTTCTACCTCTATTAATTACAGCAATTGATTATTAAATAAACTAACTAATAACAAATAATTGAGTTAAGTAACTCAATTTTTAACTTTCAATTGTTAAATAAAAAAAATAATATAAAACTAATTTCTAACTTATAATTATTGTTAATTTAATAAAAGCAACGTTTTTAGGTTAGGGTTAATGATAAAGGCGAGAAAATATTACGGGATTTTTCTTTTTTTGAGGGATGTAGGAGGGGATTTTTCTTCAGTCTCAGATGCGCAGAAATTTTATTCAAATAAATAAAGAAAAGAAACGGAGATTTTTTAAAATAATGTAACTTTTATCTTAAATACTTTTTATTTTTTTAATTTGTATAAATTCATTGTTTATTTTTTATATTACTGATATTTGAATTATATCATTAGATTTTGCATAATGGTAAAATTTCGTGAATAAATTCATTTGTCGGCACAGTGTATACCCTAATTCCCACACGTTAAAGATTGTAATTACGGTCACATTAAATTGCGCTCTAAATGGAAAAAAAATCGCGTTTCGTGTTATGAAAGACTTAAGATGAAACCTGAATTTAACGAAAAACAATTCACAAACGCGTTATACGAACTATTACAATGAAATTAAACAAGGAAAATTTCTGGAAATGATCAATAAAATTCGATCAATCCCTTTTTCCAACTGCAAAAAATTACTTACACTGTAAGTTTTACAAACATCTATTGAAACAACTACTTCCCGAGTATTTACTCCGCCGGGCATTGGATTACACAATAGATATTTGTTGTTGCATAGCAGCACTACTGCGAATTGCAACGGTTTGAGTCAAAAATATTTAATGAAAGGAAACAACAAATAATAGTTACAAGGCTATCTGTAGACACGTATTTCGGGATTTCATCCCTCATCAGTACAGCTCTGCCCTATAAGCCCTTAGTTGTTAAACAATTTTTAATTAATTTTTACGTACCGTCTTCAGCGAGATCGCGGATGGAAGTGATCGCGATGAAGGACGCGCGTATTGAGCGGATTTATCGGTTCCGAACAAAAAATAATATCGACTCGGCGTGAGAAAAATACAGTATTGTCACAGTATAGTTCTAATCAGTAATCTCACTTAGTGTCGGCACATTTGATCTTTTGCAAAATGAGTGAACCTCGCGCATCTGAACGGAGCATCCACTGGCGGCGTCATTTCCAGTGGCGGCCCAACTTAATAACCTTTGACTTTATATTATAAGTATTAATAATAACTATTAAATCGTGTTAATTTACTAATGATTATCATTGCTATATTTAGTAATAATAATTAGTTGAAAATTCACAATACAAAATTCCCAAAACACAATATTTGAACAATTACAAAAATATCCAATACATCTATTTCATTTATTTTTGTATAAATGCGACGAAATTTATGTTGTAAAGTTTTATGTTTTTATATGAAGTTTAATATTAATTAATACTCAGTAAAATTATCTTTCTATTAATTAAATGTAATAGTAAACTCATGCAATTTATTATTATTATAACAGAATTGATTTAGAATATTAACACTTTTTGATACATATAATATGTCATAAACTTGACTTATATGAAATAATAAATTCATAATTTAATGTGCCGAGAAATATTTATATAAATTTGGGCTAATATATACTTGAAAATTTAAATTATACAATCATTACAATATGAAAGGTATTTAAAAACGAATCGAATTAAATGTGGAATTGTAATGGGTACCATTTTAAAAATTAATACTTTGATTATAAGTTTAAAATATTATAATTTGTGTATGTTATTAACCTCACAATTTACGTATACATATCAGTTATAAAACTCTCACAGATTGTGATGATATAAATGCATTGTATATTAAGTTTAATATTTTACATAAGGAGTAGCCCCAAATACTTCATAAAATTAATAATTTAACTTAGCAGTGATCATTTGAAATTATAAATGCTCGCATTAAAAGCTTTCGAATAAACTCATTTACAAAACGGCACACAATATTTCATCTTAAAGTTCGAAAATTACTTAGATCGTCGTATAAACACTGTTTTTAATGATTTAAATTCAACATCCGTTTACAGGTTATATTTGGATGGCCATATGATCGGGTTTGAGAGCTGCGCCGTTCAGTTGCGCGAGGTCTCTCCATTTTGCGTTATTTTCGGGAGTGCGATTACTGCTTAGAACTATACTGTGGGGTATTGTTTTCAATTAAATTAAATAAAATGACAAAGATGATTCACACATTTGCAGTTATTTAAATTACATTATTATTATTGATCATTGTCAGAAATGTTTCTTGTTTAATTTCATTGTAATTTAAATAACTGCAAATGTATGAATCATCTTTGTTTCATTTCATTTTCGTAATATGAATGTTGTATATCTACCTAACCTAACCTATACAAAGGTTGTATAGCACGTTTATGAATTGTTTTTCGTTAAATTCAAGTTTCATTATAAGTATCAAAAATTATTCGATGACACGAAACGCGATTTTTTTTCCAAACTAATTCATCTAGAGTGCAATTTAATGTAACCTTAATTTCAATCTTTTACTTTTTCGAACACTAGCCCAAATTGACTTGGTAACAATCGCTCGGACAATTGAAAATACGGTCGCATAAAATTGCGCTCGAGATTTATAGTTTGAAAAAATTCGCTTTCATTCTTTAATCGATTTTGTTAATCTCACGAATGGTCAAGTTTAAGGGAAAGTGTTAACCCTGTGTACTTTGAGGTAACTAAATGTGATTTAAAACCGATGTGAAGTTACAGACTGATTTTCCCGGCAACTCCACAATGCCGAAATCACCGGGGGAAATTAAACAAAAACAACGTCTTAATTTAAAAATAACATGATGAAATTTGAAGAAAAGTGTAAAATTTCTATTAATAATATTTTACTATTAATACATTCTTACGTCAATATTTATTTTCGACTACATTTCCAGGTACAGATGCATCAGATTCAATTACCAAAATCGCTCGGTTTGATGCAATTTAAACAATTGCCATCATACCAGATAATTGCTAAGGGTATAAACAATGATATTGTAAAAAAATCAAGGCTATGTCGTTTTTACCTTTTTTAAATAATTTTTAAACACCAGCCATGAATTCTATGGGGATCATATACAAAAATAATAGAGTTTGATGCAATTTAAACACAATAATATTATGCAATAAAATAAAGGGTATATATCGGGGTAGCATAGACAATTCTACTACAATTGATTACACATGAGTGAGGATAGAGCATCATAAAACACCGATGAGAACGGATTTTGTGGCCCGACGCATCCATAATGTTTTGTAACTTTTTTCTCTAGAGAAATCTTACATTTTCTTAGAAATGAGTAAGATTTACTATTTATCGAAGATGTTTATAAAATGTTCTCTCAAGAAATTTTCAAAAATTCATTACTCAAATTTCCCTATTTATTATTGTTAACAATGTTTAACATTAACTATTTAAACGAAAAAACAAATTCCATTCCGGCAAATTGGGTTAAGAATTTTTGAAAATTTCTTGAGAGAACGTTTTTGTTAATGTAAAAAATAGTTCTAAATGAGATTACGCCGTCGATATTTTTTTTTATAGTTAAGAATGTTTAACATTAACTATTAAAACAATAAAATTGAAATCTATTGAGGCAAATTGGAGTTATGAATTTTTAAAAATGTCTTATTGCATACACAACACACACCCTATGGAGGGTAAAATGTGTTTTTTTTTTAATATATATACAAGGTATATAGAAAATGAGTGAAAACCTTCAGATAACTCAATTCATTAATTAATTTTTAATAGAAAATCCAAATAAAAATATGTTGTATGGTTCTTCATTGAGGCTCACGAGGTCTTCGGAATTTTAAATATGTGACTATAAATTAGTATTGTTTTTTTAAATATTTTGTAAAAAATCAATAGCATTAACAATCAATTAGACACGTGTATAATTCCATTGATGTAAATGATTAATAAATCGGATATTTTTACAATTTTATAACTTCATCAGAAGCATTATTTTATTGAAAATAGATCTGGCAACGACGCACACTCATTTGTAAAAGAAAAGGTGTATGCAACACCTCCAGCAAATGATGTAGCAGTTATAAACAGGATAAATGCACACTTGTTTGATCCAGCGTTGCCAAATGTATAGTTCTTTTAAGTGGCCCGTGAGGTTTAAGGAAGGTCCGTGTGTTTTATTTATTATTGTTAAACACTCTTAATATTAACTATTAAAACAAAGAAATCGCAAAGTTATTTATTTATTTTATTATTTATAATCATTGTTTATACCTATAGCAACAATCAAGGAAGAAAAACAGTTGTTTAAATTACTTCAAAGAGTGGGATTCGTGGTTGATGTTTAAAAATTATTTTAAAAAGTTGATTTTAATTACAAATTATTTTTCAAATAATAAGAATTATTTTTTTGTAGTTTTCGAAACTAAAAAATACTATTCATAAGTGAAAGTAACAATTTTCAACTTTCTCAAAATTCTAGTAATTTCTTACAGTTTCGGAAAATGTTCGTTAACAAAACTTGTAGAGAATTCAATTTTGCGGAACTTTTATTCGGAATAAGCTTTTGTAAACGACAAAACAAACGATCTATACATAGATTTTTGTAGTTAACGAAAATGTGTTTCAAATAACAGTTGCACATAATGGAACTCGTTTTGTTAACGAAATTTATCAGTAATTTTAAAAAATTGACGAGAAAGATTTAGAAAGATTAAAATATCACTTTCACTTAATAGTAAATTTTAAGTTTCGATATACATAAGTGGAATTTTATTTTCTGTTTCCAAGCTACGAAGTAAAAGCCACAAATAAAAATTGTAAACAATCGAATTTCCTACATGTTTTGATTAAAACGTTTTTCAGTAACTATCAAAATTGTCGTAATTTACGAAAAGTTGAAAATAGTTAACGAGGAAACAAACGAACTATGAGCGATATAGTTAGTTTCTTTTGTTGTTTACGGCAGCTTGTTCCGAATAAAAGTTAGTAATAATAATTGCACGGAATTGAATTCTCTTCAAGTTTTGTGAAAATTTTCTGAAATGTACGAGTAATTTGAGAAAGTTGAAAATTATTACTATGAGCGGTATAGTTCGTTTGTTTCGTCGTTTACGAAAGCTTACGAATAAATGTTTCGCGGAATTGAATTGTCGACAAGTTTTATTAACGAAAATTTTCCGAATCTGTAAAAATTACGAGTAGTTTGAGAAAGTTGAAAATTGTTATTATGAGCGGTATAGTTCAATTGTTTTATCGTTTACGAAAGCTTGTTTCCAATTAAAGTTTCGCATTATTGATTTTTGTTGACGAAAATTTTCCGAAACTGTAAAAAATTACAAGTAATTTGAGAAAGTTGAAAATTGTTACTTTCACTTATGAATCTTATTTTTTTCAGTTTCGATAGCTACAAAAAGACTTTTCAAATAAAAGTTGTAAATGTTCATGAACATTTGTTTTAAACGTTTTTAAGTAACTGAAAACAATAGAATTTTATAAAATCTATGGTTGATGAAACTCCATGATATACTATTTGTAAATAATACAATAGTTTTCCAGTTTCACGAAATTTATTGTATACTGCTAAAATTGTTTCGCCAACACAGTGGCATCATCAGGCCATTCATTAATCATATGCCACTTTTCTACAAGTTTTATTTGAAACATCGTTCATTAAATATATAAAAAAAACGTATATTTCGAGAATGTTGAAAATTAACTATTTTCAACTATCTCTGCAATTTTTATTTGAAATGTCTTTCATTAAATGCAAAAATAGACGTGTATTTCGGGAAAGTTCAAAATGCTTAATTCCCGCTCATAGTTCGTTTGTTTTGCCAATACATACTAAAGATACAGGCCAGAATGTCAGAGTGGGGAGGACTCTCAGATGCATACGTATGGCTGATCTTGGAGCGCCTGCTTGTTTCGCGCACTGCTCTAATACAAGCGCGTTAAATAATAACAATTATTTTCAGATGCAGTTGTAATGATATTTATTTTATACAAAAATATAAGAAAAATATCTGAAATTTGTTTTAATTCTAAACAAGGCCTATATTTAAATTCGAGCGAGAGATATTTCCATCACGACGGTCTGCGGGCGACTGAAATCACGGGAATTCTGAGTCCCTAGACTGCGAGATTTCGAATTCCCCCACTCCGACATTTAGGCCTGTAGCTATAGTAAGCACTGGTTTTGCCCTTTGCGACTTTTTGAATAAAAATTGTGCAGAATCGAATTTATTATAGGTTTAGAAATAACTATCAAAACAATCAAGCGAAATGTAGAACTATTCGGAGATGTGCTAAATTTCGAGCGCAAGGGAATGTCAACAAGAGGAGGAGATTGAAAGAAGAAGAAGAGAAGAACACGCACCGTAATTCTCGGACGGTAGGATCTCTTTGGTCTCGTCCTGCAGCCAAGACGTGACAGTAACGTAATCGCTGACGAAGGACGGAATGTGGCACTTGATGGCGGCCGAATTCCCGACCAGGACACTCTCGTCCATCACGTTGGCGCTGTACGCTTGAGACACGACTGCAAAGAGATAAGAAAAGGCGGGCCTTAGCGAAATTGTTCACGAAATGGAATTGTTGTCCTCTCAAAAAATTAACAATTATTTAAATTTATCTCCCTCTCTACATATTGGAATTGTTGCGCGGAACGTTCTGTAAGCTGGAATATCAAATTTAGACATTGACAAGAAGTTATTTTGTAGTAGTCATGACGACTAATAGCTATTACGAAAATGTCATCAGATTATAATATTATTATTTTTAATATTGATTTTACAAGATTAGTTGATTTACACATCACACGATAAGTTTCCGGTTTAAGACATTTTTAGAAATTCCACTTTATCAACAAAATACTGTCCTTCTAGATTGGGGGCCCGCATAAAAGCTTGTTACCGCCAAGCTGCGGGGACTACCGTGCTCTAGAGCATGGATGTCTGCATGGGGCAGATACCCAAGTCAGAATGCAGGCCTACCCGTGGCACCCCTGTGTCCCTATCTTGGATAGGGCTAACTGCATACGGCGGGGTCGACTCAGCCCTCGCGCTTGTCACGACTAAATGAGGAGTCAGGGGTGGGCCGTTAAAAGCCCGAGAGTGACTATCGCCCTCCCGGTCCACACGTGGGTTGGCCTCTGACGGGCAGTGGTTTCGACGATATGACATCGATGCTGCAATTATTGCAGTTCTCCATATGGTCAACACCGAAAGGTATAAGGCTGGAGAGGGATCATGGCCTAGCAATAGGTCATGTTCGCATGCATGTCCTTCTAGATTCATTCAAACACTCCTCTAACTTTTCTATACCCTTTATCGAAGGAATCCATATTTGGCCTCGAGCGATTACTGGATTTTTGCAGACACATCGTTTTCGTGTCTGCAAAAATCTTCTTTATTAATTGAAGATATTCAATGTACAACATTGAGATATAATTAAAATTAATTAAATATAAGTGGAAAAGAAACATCTATAATGGGATTTGAACCCATGTCCCCGAATTTCTAGCCATGCATTCAAATTCAAATCCCATCAGAGATATTTCTTTTTCAACTTATATTTAATTAATTTAAATAACATCTTAATGCTGTACATTGAAATTTCTTCAATTATTAGATACAAATATAATTTAAAAGGAATAGAAATTTAATTAATTTATAAGATGCTCCAGGAAATGAAATTTGTCTCAAATGAAGAAGTGATTGCGGAAACAGGCTTACTTTAACAGTAAGGACAAACTCTCAAACTAAGCCTGTTTCGGCAATCACTTTTTCATTTGAGCTAAATTTCATTCGCTGAGGCATCTTTATCGTGTCTGCAAAAAAGCCAGTAGTCGCTGGGGGTCAAATCTGGTAAGTGGGGAAGCAACCACTGTTTACATCAACTTAGGACAGGGGGCATTGTCCTGGTGAAACAGCACTTTTTCGTTTTGCATTTGGGGCCGTTTTTTTTTTTATTTCTGCACTCAATCCATCCAATAGTGCAATGAATGATGGTTTTGTCTTGATCAAGATAGTCAACGAAAAAAAATCGATGCGCGTCCCGAAATCTTGTCAGCCGAATTTTAAGGTTTTGGTCACATTGGACGACTTTCACCGGCCTTTTTCCACTCAGCTGAAATCTTTCTTTTTGATTCATGCCCGTTTGTACCGCCTCGTTTAAGTATTCCTTAGTGCTAAGTAATCCTTAACTAATGAAATTTGGTTTCACCGCGCACACACGACGTCTAAGGTCTCCTTAAATTTAAGCGGCCGATGTTGGCGGTTTAACTCCACTAAGGGTTCCTTGGCAGTGACGTTTGAATGATTCTAACCTATACATTATAAATTTGTAGATAACTATTCAAGTAAAGAAAGCAAATCAATAATGTTATAAGAAAAATAGTCAAATTTTTACGTTCTTAAATAAATATATTGTTTAAAGTTTCTTTCGATTACTGTAATGTTTATAGCGATAATAATTACTCGAAATAATTGTGATTTTCTAAAATTAATAATAATTTTCTATGATTTCACGGTTAGAAAGTGAGGATAATACATTTTTGTAGACGACATAGTTAGGCATTGACATTCCCCTAGATTTTCCACCAGCTAAGGAGACCTTAACTAAACGGAGGTTTTATATGAGCGGTTCAATCCAATATCTACTACTGTTTCCTTAACTTTTAAGGAACCCTTAACTAAAGAGGTCTTAAAGTAAATTCGGTTCAAACAGACATCAATGATGTAGTGATGGATCCATGTTTCATCCATTATCATATACCGATGCAAGAAATACTTATTATTTCGTTGAAGCGCTTAGAATCGTCGACCCGTTGATGGTGCGGTATGAGCAAACGCGGCATCCACTTTGAAAGCAAGCCCAAATTTTCAAATATAATTGCAAAGCTAGTGTCTTCTGATATCTTCAAGGTGTCAAGTATTTCACACAACTTCATTTTACGGTCTTTAAAAACTATTTTGTGAACATTTTTTATGTTTTTGAAAACAACTGCCGATTTTGGACGACCAGAACGTTCAACATCATTAGTGCTAACTCGAGTTAATAAGTTTGGAACTTTTAGCAATATCTCAAGAAAAAATGCAATTCAACTAATTATTTTCCAGAAATATTGATCGCTCTTGAGTACACATTTTGTTTATTGTTTATTGTTGTTTATTGTTTATTAACGGTAAGTCCATTTATTTTAGCCTTTTAACATTGTGCTAAAGTAAAAACGCGTTTACTCAACCGATATCCATAATTCTTAAAAAACTAATTTGTTAATCGCTTAATATTTCATTGTAATATTTTTTTATGATTTAACCAACATTGCGTGTAAAAACACATTTCACAGCAAAATACAATTCAGAAATTTTAATACAGTTATGTTTTTTTTAATAAAGCGGTAAAAAACCTCTATTACGATAGCAACCAAACCTATAAAAGCATTAAAGACTATTTTAGTACCCTATTCCAGATTTTAGTGCTCCTTCTTTAAGGGTGAAGCCGTCAGCATAGCTGTCTTAACGTTAAGATGGCAGAGCCATGTGAGCAGAATGCATTAAAACTTATATCAGAATAAATAACTAATTAAGGGCTATTTTAGTACCCTATTTCTGATTTTAGTGTTCAACACCTGACTTGCAAAAAAATGTAACCCAATATAATGTTTCTCGAAAATTAAAGAGCAGATTGCAACGAAATTACACAAGAATTAAGGGCTTACCATCCTTGAAATAAGTGCCCTATTAGCGATGATAATACCCCACCACAAACTTAAAAATAAAATGTTTCCATCCTAAAATGATGTTTTTTTTTTAGGAAACTAGTGAGCAACTGCGGTGACAGGAATTAATGGCTCGCCATCCTTGAAATAAACACAATAATAATTGAAATGGCTGAATTTGTACAATAATTTATTGATATTTATACAAAAAACAATATAAAAATATATTTCAGATATTTTAATAAAATATTATTTGAACAAGGAAGAAATTGTTACACCTAAACAACGCTGGAATATGTATAATTAGTATTTTATATTTTCAATACAATATTTTAACAAGTGTTTTTTACCTTTCTTAAGTAAATTAAGGAAAGTCAAGTAAACAGACCTGAAATTATAGGTAATGAATATAATTACAAGCTTTAAAAAACAGAGTGACACAAATGTATTTTCATTATAGCAATTCAGTTTATTTTAAACACATAAGAAAATATCTATTGAACAAATCTACCTTAATTGATATAACTATTAAACATTGCAGAGGGAGTTTTCGATATAATTGACAATTAACATGCGGAATATATGATTTCTCATGAGACCAAATGTTAACTAAACCCGTAGTGGTTTTTCAATCAGTATAAGATATAACTTTATATTTTTTCTAAATAATATAATGCTTTACTGGACTCCTACAGTCACAAAAACCCAAAAAATCCTCAAGAAAAGTCTAGAATGTCAAAATGAAGCGCAATTCGAAGAATTTACAAAAAAAGCTTATTACATTTGGAACAACTGGAAGAAAAGTCCTCAGTTATGGTATAGGTTTTAGTGAATTCTGCTCATTTAGCCCCGCTATCTTAACAGAGGTGGTAATAGAAACATAACCATAAGTTAAATAAAATGAAATGAAACAAAGATGATTCACACATTTGCAGCTATTTAAATTACAATGAAATTAAACAAGGAACATTTCTAGCAATGATCAATAAAATTCGATCATTCATTTTCATTTGCAATCGATCGAATTTTATTGATCATTGTCAGAAATTGTCCTTGTTTAATTTCATTGTAATAACCATAAGTCTTCATTTTCGTATCACGGATGAGTTACTTGCAAAAAATCGCAGGAAAATAATAGGAATACATTGCAACCTTGCAGCACTCACTCGATACTTAAATAGAATATCAACTTGCCTCGCTGTCATGTAAATGAGCCATCGAGGACTACTATGTAAAATAGCGTTGCTATCAAAAGAACTAAATTCTCGGCACAAATCCGATATCAATCGTTTTCACAGACTAATCTTTGAAGTCAATTGAAGCGAACTTTAGTCCAGACTTCGGCATATTTTATCTAGCAAACCGCTTCGAAATGAATTTAACAATCGTTCATGTAGTAAAATAATAATAATAATAATAATAATATAAATATGAACGAACAAAAAACAAGGCTTTCGTAATCCCATTTCCTTAAATTCTGAGAAAATCTATGTAAAACAGAACTCCTTAAAGTGATTTGGTTCGTTTTACTCTATAGGACATAATTATATAATAATTAAAAGAATAAAAGAAAAATAATTGCCTCCCTTTGAAAAAGCGACCTCAGTGGATTATATTGATAACAAGTTAGTAGTCATACATGGTCATCATTGTGATAATAAAGATAACAATATATTATATTTCATTGCTGTTTCCTTCCAAAAATCATATATGGAAGTGTTATTTTAACAGACTACGAATTATTTGTTAGGAATACTCGATTTCAGAAATATTTTTTTTTTAGAATTCATAATTGTCTTCTTTATTAATCTCTCGTTTCCTTACTTCTTTCATATTTGTTATATTATTTTTATTAGGAATACTAGATTTCAGAAATAGACCTTTTAAAATTTATAATTATTATTTTTTATTATATTTTTTATTATTCTCTCTTCTCTTTGTTCTTTCATATTTGTTAAATTCAATTTTTGGTGAGTAAGGATTGACTGTTAATAAATTAAAGACGACGCAAGCGCCACCTTTTGCCTAATTGGACTGTTACCAAATACAATGACGGGATGATAAAGGAGGTTTGCTTCTTTCTTTTTTCATAATCAAAGAAACAAATCGCGTGACGCACGCACCGTAATTACTCCCTGGAAAAATCTCTTTATCATCACCAAGGAGCCACGAGGTGACGTAAACGTAGTCGCTGACGAATGAAGGAATGTGACACTTGAGGACAGCCGAATTTCCGTTCAGCACGCTTTCGTCCCATACGTTGGCGCTGTACGCTTGTGACACGACTGAAAAACAAAAGATAAGACAGAATGACAGAAGTGCTTTTGAGATATAAACTAGTGACACCTGAAAACTATCCAATGAATCCTGGAAAATATCCAGCGACGTTTCTGGTGAGTTTTCGAGACTACTTAATTTAGACACTGATTCATGAAACCTGAAAAGATAGGACAAAATGGCAGAAGTGCTTTTGGACACAATCAAGTGACACCTGAGAACTATCCAATGAAAGCTGGAAACTATCCACTGACATTTCTGGTGAGGTTTATTTAGAGACTACTAAATTTATACAATGATTCATTAAACCTGAAAACAATGAGATATCTCAAATCAATCAATGATATTCGCATGCCAATCAGCAAGCAACATTTAGCAATTGTTCTGTAACATTCAGACGGTGTCTAGCGTAATATGATAATTGGATATTTATTCAGTGACATTACGCACCTGAAAGAAAATTATTTAAACTTGAATACTATCCAGTGACCTTTGAAAATGACGTCAAAATAGAGCAGACATAATGACAGAAGTGCTTTTAGAACACAATCAAGTGACAACTAAAAACTATCCAATGAAATCTGGAAACTACCCAGTGACGTTTCTGGTGAGGATTAGAGGCTAATTAATTTGGACATTGATTCATTAAACCTAATATCTCGAATCATTAAATGATATTCGCATGCCAACCAGTAAGCAACAATTGGAAATTGTTCTATAACTTTTAGACAATGCCTAGAGAAATACGGATTATGTAAATTGGAAATTTATCAAGCAATATTTTGTACCTGAAAGAAAATTATTTAAAGTTGAATACTATCCAGTGACCTTTGAAAGCGACGTCAAAATACATGGACACTTTTAAAAACTATTCTCGCAGACAGAAGATAGGATAGAATGACAGATGTGCTTTTGGGACACAATGAATTGACACCTGAAAAATATCCAATAAAACCTCGAAACCATCCGGTGACGTTTAGAGACTACTTAATTTGGACACAGATTAATTAATTCTGAAAACAATAAGATATCTCGAATTATTCAATGATAATCGCATGTCAACCAGTAAGCAACAATTGGCAATTGTTCTATAATATTCAGACAGTGCCTAGAGAAATACGGAATATGTAAATTGGAAATTTATCAAGCAATATTTTGTACCTGAAAGAAAATTATTTAAACTAAAATACTATCCAGTGACCTTTGAAAACGACGTCCAAATACATGAACACCTTTAAAAAACGATTCTCACAGACGCATCTAAATAACATATGAATGAATCAATGTTGTGTCGCCACTATTGCGGATCACCCGATTAACAGTTATACCAGCAGTACTACAATAACCGAACAAGACACATGTTGAATACTAAAACGCCACGAAGATGTTTATTCGGTTGTTATTGCAACACTCAGATCAAGGTCGCGACTTCCACAGCTTGTTATTGTAGTTGTCATGATTACAAAAACAATGGGGTTCATTAATTTGACAGATTGTGGTTTAAAGACATTACAATTTATGTTTTCATGACATGCTTAAGCATTTGACAGACATTAAATGTCAATTTATTTGATTTATTTTGCTGATGTTTTTGTTTTTAGAAAAAAAAGTGACTGTGAATAAAATGAAATATAATTTTTGAAAATTAAATCAATTCAATAGTTGGGCATGAAAATGAAATATAATATTTGAAAATTAAACCAATTAGTATTGTTTAGATTTTATAATATGTTAGCCGCTTGAATGGCAAAAAAATATGAATTGAATATCGATTTTGTTGCGTTAAGAATTTTGTTTTTATATAAAAATGAATAATTGAGAATAAAATGAAACATATTTCTTGAAAAATAAATCAGTTCTAATAAAATGAATAGTTAACCATGCAAATGAAATATTATGTTTTTTTTTATAATATGTTAGCCGATTAAATGACAAAAAATTATGAATTGAATGTTGATTTTGTTGCGTTGTTTTCTTAAGAATTTTGTTTTTATATAAAAATGAGTAATTGAGAATAAAATGAAACATATTTTTTGAAAATTAAATCAATTCTAATAAAATGAATAGTTAACCATGCAAATGAAATATTATGTTTTAAAGTTAAACCAATTCGATTTTCTTCGCCTGAAGAAGCCACAGTGTGGCGAAACACGTTAGCGTTTCAATATAATATTTTGAAAGTTAAACAGTTTTATTCAATTTAAAAGTCGATTTTTTTTGTTTTTATGTTAACAAAGTGAGTAAAAAAAAGACATTCGGGGTTATTCCCTATGGAAAATGTTACGTTTAATGTGTACGATATTAATTATATTCCATTCTATGAATAAATTTCTATTACAAAAGTTGCTTAATTATAATTATTAGAAAACACGTTTTTGTAACAATAAAAACGTTTAACAAGATAAGGCAAATACATCGATATTCGGTGCCTCGTTTTTCACTCAGACGGTAGATTTTTAATGTCTTATTGGATACATATCTCTTAACACTTTAGTTTTCTGTTGATTTTAATATTAAATCTATTATAATCATTATTATTATTATATAAATAAAAAGAAAGCTGAAGACAGTATGCGCATGTAACGCATTATCGATCGCGAAAATAATAAAAAAAGGTGCACGTCAACGACAAAACAAAAATCATCTGGGTCGAGTGGTTGGCTGTACGTGTACAAGTCGGAAATAGGAGCGCGAAATATCAACAGGTGTCACGCAGTCGCGTTTTAATCCCCCTCATCCAACAGAGGAAAGTAAAATCTATAAATACATAATTTAAGTAGAAGGCTTTTAGTGGAAGCGATAATGGCTATTTTTAACTTTCTCAAATAAATCGTCAATTTTAGCAGTTACTGGAAATGTCTGAAATTTAACTTGTTGAGACTTAAATTAGAATTATTTTTTATTTCAAACAATTTTCATTGCTGTCGAAACAAAGGAACCCTATGCGATAATATCTATTATCAACTTTCTTTAATTCTAACAGTTACAGAAAAATGACTGAAACTATTTTTGTAGTTGTAATTAATTTTATTCAATTCGTTTCGTTTAATTTTATTCTGTTTTGATTTAGATTGAATTAATTTGGTTTAATTTAATTCGATTTAGTTTAATTTGATTTAATATAATTGTAAATCAATTTTACTGAGTATAGTTGAATTGATTTAATTGATTTATTTTAACATCTTTAAATTATGTAAGGCATAGCTGTACTGACGAAGGATAGATCCCGAAACACGTGTCTGTAGATGGCCTTATATTAAGTAACGTTCCTTTTGTTTGTTTTTGCATTGAAAATTTTTCTCGGATCAAAATTTGTTGCATTTTGCAATATTTTATTGATATGCAACAGCAGGTGTACATTATGTAATTCAATGTCCGGCGTGGATATTTGCCCGGGAAGTAGTTATTTTAATGTGTATTTCTTTTATGTACTTACGTAACGTAAATCAAAACACACAGAGCTAAATGTGGAAATAATTTATTAATTATTTTCAAAACATTTTTACTTAATTTACATGTTGAATTACAAGGGTAATTCTTTTTGAAAAAAAAAAAAAATCGGAGCTGTTAGTGTATAAATGAAACATAAGCGGTAATTACTATTTTAAACTTTTACTAATAACCCATTAATTTTAAAAAATATGAAACAATATCATTAACAAAACTCACGCGTAATTTAATTGTGAAAAACTTTTATTGAAAACATTATTTCATAATATGTCAAAATATAACGAACAATCGATAATAACTATAGCTTTCCCGAAATACCTGTGAATTTTGGCAGCTAAAGAAACATGTTAAAAAAAAAACAAGTTAGTTAACTGTCTATTTCCGTATTGTTAATTAGTTTTAAAAAAAATAGCGATTCCCGTATGGTTAGGTTAGATCGGGTTGTGTTGTATTAGGTTAGATAGCTGACGTAACATAACCAATCATTGTTGTCATGAAACACGAGGTTTTCGAAACAGTTTTCTCTAGTTGTCAAAATAAGCACTGTATGATTTTTAGACAAAAATCTGGTTAGTTAACCGTCGATTTAACATATTGTTAATTCGTTACAAAAAAATAGTTGAGTGCGATTCCCGTGTGGTTAGGTTAGATCGGGTTGGGTTGAGTGAGGTTAGGTAGCTGCTGTAACCTGACCTGTCATTTTTGTCATGAAATTTCAATACGAAAGAAATGCATGACTTTCATTCGAAACAATTTCTCTCATTTTGTCAAAACAAGCACAGTATGATGTTGGGACAAAAGTCAGGTTGGTTAACGTATTATTAATTCTTTACAAAAAAAAGTTGAGAGTATGCATAAGATTGAGTTGGGTTCGGTTAGGTTGCTGCTGTAACCTAACCAATGACAGGTTATTATTGTCATGAAATTGAAGGTTTCCATAAGAAAAAAATTTAATGAACGCTTTCTATCATCAAAACCTTTAGTTTACCTAAGCTAGATCTACTTTTTTTATGGAAATTATTGCTGTCGCCATCTCGTGGTCGGAATTCGTATTATACTACTGGCCGTATGTTCTTGATTGAAACGTCTGGTTTGAGTGCTGTAACGCGGCCAACTTAACGCTGAAGTGTAGGAGGAGTAATACTCCTATTACTCCTCCTACACTTCAGTCAAAAAAAAAAAGAAGATATCATGGAATAGGTTTTGTAAGTTGTTACATCGGCTACATTAGGTTAGGTTTTGTCTCCATGAAAATGTGATAGCGAAAATGTCATGAAAATAAATATGTTAGATTGGCTTCAGTTAGGTTGGTTTAAGTTACGACAGGTTCCTATGTTTAGATTGGATTACGTTATTATGGAAACAAAACTAAATCCGAAAAATAAATTAGTGAAAATATCATGAAATGCAATGGGTCAGATTGGGTTGAGTCAGGTTTTGTTATGTAAACTATCGGAAGTTGAGTTGGATTAGGTTATATCAGCTACTGCAGGTTGAATTGGGTTGCATTAAATCACCTACATCAGGTTGAGGTAGGTTACATAAGTTACTTAAAAATGACAGATTTTCAAATTAACGGATGTTATGAAAATGAAATTAGTTAGGTTAGGTTAAGTTAGATTATCTGTTACCTTATGTCAGGTAAAACTAAACTAAGGTATAGTTTGGATTTTTTATCTTATGTCAAATCTTTAGGTTGGTTTAAATCAGGTTAACTACTTTATTTGTATTAGGTTAGGTTACGATAGCTAGCTTACGTTTGGTTGGATTTTCGTGGCAATGAAATTACGAAAATTTCATAAAATGAGATGAATTGATTTGGGATGGTTTAGGTTACGTCAACAACTTAAGATTGTGTTGGGTTAGGTTAGATTATATCTTCTCTCTCAAATTCGGTTAGATTACGTCACAAAGGTCACCTTAAATACAGCTGGATTAGGTTAATAACAAATATAATGACACATAGTAGCTTAAGTTAGGTTATGTCTGCTTCTTTGGGTTGTTTTGGATTACTTCCCCTACTTACGTTATATTTATGTTAGATTGGTGACGCAACTCACATGAACCCTTCCACTTTGAACACAAGAAGTTAGGTTAGATTAGATAAAGTTAATATTGAGTTACGTTATCAACCTAATCTAATGGTAATATTTATATTTTAATAATAAAATATATCATATATCATATTATTAAAATATAATTTATATATTTTATTATTAAAAATATAAATATTTATTTATATTTTCGTATATTTTAATAATAAAATATAAATACCATCAATATAACTTCACGTACTCACCAAAAATATCTTCGAACCTAACCTAACCCAACTTAACCCTTTCAATTTGATGACTACGCACTATAAGAGCAGACATTTTCGTCATTTCATTGTTGTGGAAACGTCGATTTAGATAAATTAATAATTTCGTAATTCAATAAACCGGTGACTTTGCATTTTTCATTTGTTTTCAATCCTTGTTTTACGTGTTTACCGTAATCTCCGTTCGGTGGTAAGTATTTGTTATTGTCTGTGTCCTGCCACGAAGTGACGTCGACGTGATCGCTGACGAATGACGGTATGTGACACTTGAACACCGCTGTATTGCCCTTTATCACGAAAACGTCGTACACCTGCGCCTCGTAATACTGATTCACAACTGGAAAACAAAAGAACAATGAAGTCCGAAAAGTGAATTGTCGAGTCAGCATCCTCGTCCCTCATTAAAAAGTCGAAATGACTACTGATTGACCACTGAAAAAAAAGGAATCGAAAACTTATATTTTTTTCAATGGTGAGCTGTAACAGAGAGAAATTGACTGAGTAAAATTCCGCAAAAATAAACGAAGAAGTGAAATTATGAAGGTGTCGCCATCTTTGCGAGTAATACTGGTTGATAACTCGAAAAGACAAAGAAAGAGCGAAATGTAACGGCAATTCTGCGAAAATGACAGCGTTGTCATTAATGAAAACAACAAGGTGTTAATTTTATATTATTGTGGAAGTATAGGTATAAATAACAACAAATTCTCACAGCTGTTACTAAACAAACGTCATATATAGATGATGTTTGAATATTATTTCGATTGAACCCGGCGCCCCCTTGTTTTCTGTAGTCGTGAAAACCTCAGAGTAATTTCAAATCATAAAAAAATAACAAATAACAATTTCAGAATTAAATTAAATAAAAAGAATTTGAAAATAATGAATAAATTATTCCCTTTAAGCTACTGCGACTTTTGTTACTTACGTTACGTAAGTACTTTAAGACACATATCCATTAAAACAACTACTTCTCGGGCATATACCTCATCACCCTAATGGACATGGAATTGTCATCTCAAGGAAAGCCGATGTTACTTTATCAATAATATGGGAAATGAAAAGAACAATTAACGTAGAACTATTTTATGTAAATAATTTATTCGATAATAAATTAAAGACGTCGCAAGCGCCACCTTTAGCATAATTTCAAGTGGCATCGTCAACGATTTGGGTCTAGAAGGTAGACGACCGACAATCATTGTTTCGTCCACTAAAGGAAGGCGAACTTGTCCTGTTTAAGCAAACAAGGAAAACGAAATTCACATTTAATGAAACGTTCAGCTACCATTCATCTAGCGTATAACTATCTATCATCACTAGTTATCCATACGCTAGATGAATGGTGGCTGAACGTTTCATTAAATATAATTTATTCGAATTCATTCATTCTGACAAAAGGGGACATATTCATTTTTAATAATGATAATAATAGATTTTTAATGAAATGTATAATTTATTTTGTAACTTTTTATCATTGTACATTTAGTTTTGCAGTCATGTAAACGATTCTTTTTCTGAATTATTTAATTTAATTGTTAAGATGCATTATTCTTAAGATTCTATCAAGTTGAATAGATGTATGATTGAATTGCTTTATGAGAAATGTCATAATAATTAAGAATTTGCTACGAATCCGGCGCATTCATCATTTGTGTAGTAAAGAAATATTAATTAACAACGCGTTTATTTCTGATGGGCTAAGATTAATGATTAGCTGTTTTTTTTTTTTTAGTATGGGAATTGGTTTTTAAAATATTCGTCTTGTACCATCTGTCATACCAAAGTGATCCCCTAATCGTATCCCCATGATAAATATTTAAATTAAAATATCTGTAAAAGTTACTTTTTTATATTTTCAATAATAATTCTACCATTGGTAACTCACTCTCCTCGTCTCTAATGATGATATCCTAGTATTTCAAATGTTATTTTTACAGATATTACATGGTGCCTTTAAAAACAAAATAACGTATTTTTTTAAAATATAAAAAATACCTTTTGAAGATATTGTAATTGTAGGGGAGTGCCATTAGGGGATGAAGATGTTCCAGTTATCCATTTTTTTTGTGTTAGTTGGTGGCTTTAGGAACAAAATAACATATTAAATATTGAGTACGTTTATTTTATCGACAATTGTTCTTCGAAAATGTTTCAACATGAACACTGAACAAACTAACATATTAATTAATAATATAAAAATGGTTTTCGGCTTTAAGGTTGCGGTTTAGTGGAAAGAGATAGCTATATAGTAAAATGGAAATAATCGTTTGAAGATAGAGTTATTCTTTTGGATTTCATAATATGAATGTGTATTTACATTTTTTATCTACCAAGTATAAAGTATCAGTCTAAATAAAAAATAAATCGTTAATTTTCGTATATTACGTCAATTTACTAGTTCAAGTTAGAAAAGAAAATTGTAAGATATAATGAAATTAATAGGTCATGTCTGCTAAGTTATTTGAATGCAGAATTTAGTGAAATCCTTCAAATTTTCATTGCACAAGTTTTTATTAGCAAAAATTTAATTTAAAATTTGCTATAAATTTTATCAATGTTCATTGTTTTTCATAATTATTTTTCACAGAAACTAAACATTAAAATAATTTTTAATTTATCTGATGAAATTCCTGCTTATTTTAAGATTATTTTAATGTATAATACAATATTGTTCATTGATCACAACAATAATCTAACTCAAATTAGTGATTGCCCATATATGTATAGCTATCTCTTTCTTCTAAACCGCACCCTTGATATTCAATTTTGTTTGTGATGTCTTAAGAATTTTTGAATTTTGAAAATTGTATTTTAAGTGATAAATACTGCCTTTTAGAAGACATTCATATAATTTATAGGCAAAATAAAACATTTGTTTGTAAGAAATTTATTATTATCACATTTTTGAAATCTATTGCTAACTTCACTTCCGTATCAAATTTATATTTTTAATATCACGATGGTTTCGATGTTACTACGTGGTTTTAAAATTATATTTTTCAATTGTCCACTATTTTTCGTCTTATATTTTTTTGTCATTTGGGGTGTAGGATTTATCAAACAAGTAATGGAATGCTTTTACAACTACATATTAAGTGTTTTTCAATGCTATCCCGGTGGTTTACCCTGATTTGCGGACATTTGAGGGTCGTATCTGTGGACGGAGCCGTCGTCGCAGACCCACGCCTCGATGATGACGAAATCGGTAACGAAACTGGGCACCAGGCACTTCAGGATCCCCGTATTACCCCGCAAGACGAACTCGTCGATGACGCGACTTTGGTAGAACTGCTGCACGACTGGGCGAGAGTGAAAGAACAAATAAAAATATGCGGTTTAGACAATGGAGAGACAAGGAAGGCAAAGGATAAGTTTCATCCAAAATAAGAATAATAAAAAAGTGAAATAACTCAAATAGAAATCAGTAAATAAAAAAAGAAACATATTTCATGTAAATAAAGACATTAAAACAAAATTGCTGCGTTGCTGAAGTAATTTTTGTTGTCTTGTCTGAAAGCCGCAAAAACTTCGGTTTTTTTGGTTTGTATTACCAAAGTTGTTGTCCAACATGTAAATGCTGCCTTGGGAGTCCTGCCAGTTCTCGACGGTGACGAAGTCCGAGACGAATGACGGCACTTCGCACTTCATGACGGCGGAATTTCCGCGGATCACGTACTCGTTGTCTGCTTCGACTTCGTATGACTGCGCCACCACTTTATGCAAAAAGAAATTAAAACTCGATAGAAAGTTTTGTTTCGTGGTGATCGATTGTTCCTTTTGACCTATATAAGGCCTCGAAAGTAAAAAAATGAAAGAGAAGTAGTTCTACGAATAAGACACGACGAAGTGACCACCGGAGCGCCCCCAGGCAACACAAAAAAAACCTCGAAAATAATAACTAGCATCTCCAGTAACAGCTAAAGAAATGACTTGACATCTACTTTTAACATAATTATTGGTTATTTATTATTTTATTTTATATTTCGTTATAGTAATAGTATGAGCAATTACCCGAAATGGATTGGATTTCTAACGAAAACCGTAATATATTATTTTTCTGTACAATAGAATAAACGAAAGGTTTTTTTTTAATTTTATTTTATCAATAGACCGCAATTAAACAATTACTGAAGAAAAATCTATAATCGGCTAATGATGAAGGCGCCGGGATTCATAGCCAACTTCGAACATATTTTAATTTAATGCAATATAAGTTGAAACTCATCTAACCAAAAGTTTTAAAATGAAGAAAATGAGATTTTCGCAAAAACATGCTTGCTTTTTATAAAAAAAGGAAAAAATGAGTTGAACAAATATTGTAGACTATTGATTTCTGAAAGAATTGTTGGACTCGTCTTTTCATAGGAAAATTAGATAGAAATTTCTACGAAAAAATAAAAACTCGTAGGCAGAAAGACCGATGGTCGATAGCCATTTTCTTAGGCTTAACTAGAGGTTTATGATTGTAATGTAAATATTGTAATGTAATTTAACGTATTTCTCAGAAATAAAGATTTTCTATATATAAAAACGCGAATTTCTCATTAAAAATCAACTTGTATGATGATTTTATCAAACAGTTGCTATTAGTTGACCATCACCACGAAAATTTGCTTTAAACAAAACTCGTGCGAAATTCTTGACTGCATTTGCTTGAAACTTGTTTGCATAAATTTAGCATTTTTTACAAAAACACGATTTTTATTTCGAAAATTCGAATGGCTTGCTTTTTTTTGCAAATAAATTGCTATTTTCTCAAATTTCGTCAATAATCTTTGAATCCACGAAAAATTCTTTCAAATATTTTTTTGTGGGATCAAATATAGCTGGAAAATTTTAAATCCCCATTTATTTGCAAAAAAAGCTATTTTAATTTTCGCAATAAAAATCAGGCAGAAACTAATTTTTCGGGAAAGTATTGTGATCATAAAAATTTTCTAATCGCTTTTTTTCGACAAATATGCACGTTTTGAGGTCCCCAGAGTCCATTCCATCGAGTTTTAAAAAATGTCTGTATCTGTGTGACTCCGCGATAGCGCATAAACGGAAAATGGATTAAACCCAAACTTTATATCTAAGCTTTCTATAAGAGTGGAATGATATAAAAAGATTTTGTTTAGAATCAAAACTTATTAAGTGCAACTTTACTCTTAGCGATATTTCCTTTTTTAATAGGATAGAAAAATGTTTCAAATAAAAGTTTTAGATCTTAAAAAAAAAAAATAATATTTGTTAGAAAAGTTTTATTGTATGACCATTAGTTTTTATTTTATAAGCGGAAGATTTTCATCTACCTGATAAATTCGCTTAGAAATAAACAATTATTTTTATAATCTTCTTAAAAAAAGTGGTGATGTTTTCATCATGGTACTTTCCTTAGTGAATTCGGTAAAATACGTTTTTGAATGAAAATTTAATAGGAAAGGAAAAAATATTAATTGAAAAATGGATTATTTAAATAATTATTTTTATGTCTAATAAAAGGTCAATGTGCTTAAAAAAATAACAATCCATTTTTTATTAAAATAAAATTATTATTAAATTATTTAAATAATTATTTTTATGTCAAATTAAAGGTCAAAGTGCTTAAAAAATTTTTATTTTTTCCTTTCCTATTAAATTTTCATTCAAAAACGTATTTTACCGAATTCACTAAGGAAAGTACCATGATGAAAACATCACCACTTTTTTTAATTTTCGTTGATGTCTAGTTTCTAGAGCCATCTTGGTACCTCACGAAAGGACGTTTGAATCAAAAAGTTTGCGAAATTACCCCATTGTTCAAAATTTTTCTTGCAACATCTTACAAAATCACGATTTTATTTCGAAACGATGTTTTATTTCATATTTTTTCAAAATACTAAGAATTTCCTAAAATTCTATTTGATCCCACGAAATAACGTTCAAAACAAAACAATAAGAAAATTCAATTGTTAACAATTTTTGTTTGAAAGATATATATACAGCTGTCTCATTTTTTTTTTTTTGAAATGTTAATTCGTCACTAATTTACAATTTTCTTGGCTGCCTTTGATCCCACGAACGAACATTTTAAATAAAACTTGTGCGTCACTCAACTGTTCACAACATTCGTTTGAAACTTTTTTTGTTAAACATTTTTTTTTTTAAACTATTAATTTCATGTTTTTTTTTTTTTGCTAAATACTTGCGATTTTCTCAAACATTTTTGATCGCATAAAACAACATTTCCCCGACATTTTTTTGGAAATTGAATTGTTAGCAATTATCGTTTCAAAGTTATTTTCATGGCTGCCTAAAGTTCCATAAAAAATGTTTTTTTTTGTGAAATTGTCTCTATTTTTTTATATATATGTACAGGGTGGCGTAAGATTGCCGTGAAGTCCAATATCGCAGTTATTTAGAAATATACAAAAAATGTTACTTACATCATCTGTAGCTACTTTTAATCTTCATGTTTGGTTGCAGAGGTCTCGTTGGTTTACGAAAATACGCTTTTAGGTTTTCGTGTTGTTTTATTAAACTCTCGAGGAACACCATTTACAAAAATATTTACAAGTATGCATTTCACCTCCGTATGTAGGAGGGGTGAAAATGGGGGTGCACAAATCCATCAATAAGAAATTGACCTGGATGGAAAAGTACACCAGCAATAAAAAAAAGCAACAGTGGTATAATTCTTCCGAAAAACACATTTTAATCCAGATGTTGACACAAGTCTAAAAATCCGAGAATAGTTTCAATAGAATAATAAAACACTTTCGGATATTTCTGGTCTGTTCGTGAATGTTCATTGTTCAGGCACGTAGCAACGAGTAAGGGCGGCCCGGAAGGGTCGCATGCCCGCTGCGCGGGTACGGTGGCGGTCTATTACCTACACTTTCAAGAAATCGCGAGTTACATCGCGACACTTCACATTATAAAATTAATTTCATGTATACAGGGTATCCAATAATTATAGCTACAAAATATGTAACACATTTTCGTATTTTTTCTTTTTTTTTTTTCTTCTCTTTCAAATCACCGAGATATTGGACGGCAATCTTTCGCCACACTACAGTGTATAATTGTCTCATTTTTTCCGTTGTTGTTGAACCTACATGAGAAAGATTCCAAGCTAAATTTGTATCGAATTTAATTGTCCACAACTTTCGTTTGAAACTTATTGGCGTGATTATCTAATATTTAAAAAAAACCTATTAAATAAAACAACAATTCGTTTGTAATTTTTACAAAACAATTGCAGTTTTCTGCATTTTCTTAGCCGTCTTTGATTTCACTAAATCAAGTGATATTTTCCAGGCATCTTTGATTCCACGAAAAAACGTCTCAAACAAAACGTGTGGGGAATTTCAAGAAACAATAGATATTCGATTTCAAATTTCCATAACTGGCTTGATATAAAAGCTACATGCGATTCTGAAAAATTGTTATTTTGGACACTCCTCATAATTTCTTTGCTACTAAAGATTAGTATTGGGCAAAATCGAATAATATTATTAATCGAGTATTACCAAATGTTTCATTTTATGTATTTAAAACGAAAAAGTGATTTCAAATTTATGTTTATTAATAAATGGGAAGTTATTTTTGATATTTTTATAATAAGTAACATTTATAAAATTATAATATACTTAATTTAGCAGCAATAAAAGATCGACTTTGCCTATCACTACTAAAGATATGAAAATAGGAAATTAGTTACTCATGTAGAAAATTCCCTAGAATCCAGTAACATAAGTCTTTTTTTTTAAATATCTAGTTTTTTTAATTATTGATGAATGTGAAGGTTATTCTTATGGAATAAGGTTGCATTTCGATTAGCTGTAGTTTCCACAAAAAAAAACACAATTTATAAAAAAAAATCATTTTTACAAAACAATTGATGCATGACTCCTATCCCGATTCAGATGGGGAAATGAGGAAATACGAAGGGAAGTGTGGATGGGAAATGAGTATATGAAATATAGGTTCTGTGAATGTAGGAAAGATGTGTGGAAATGGAATTTGTCAAACAAAAATTGCGATTGCGAGTGGTAAGGGTATGAATACATTAAGAATGTTAGTGAGATTACGGCCAGGGAGGAGTAACTAAGGTAATACATAAATGAAAGATTAAAAGTTTTATTTGGAATTTCGGTTGCTTTTTTTGTTTGTGTATTTGTGTATAGATTCCGTTATTATAAGAATTGTATTCATTTGTATTTTCTTTTCCTGCCAAGTAAAGATTCTCTATCTATACAAAAAAAAGGTTTTATCCAATTTTCTCAGCCCTCTTTAATTCCACTATATGAATTGTATCTCTCAGCCATATTTGATCCCACAAAAAAAAAGCGTTTAAAAAACGAAATTTAATTGTTTGCAATTGTTGTTTGAAATTTATTTGCATATGTTGCTATGCTTTCTATGAAACTATTTTTTAAGGGATCAAAGATGGGCCAGAAAATTACAATTGATATAGTAGAATCAAAGAGAAGAAAACTGCAAATTCTTGTAAAAATAACAAACGAGTTTTTTTTAATAAATTATATCAATCATTTCATATAAAAAAAAACAGGATTTTTATATAAAATGATTGATATGATTTTTTCATATGATTTGATATGAAAAACATTATACAGAACTAATTTGTACTTTGTTTGTAAATCAAGTGATATTTTATAAAATTTTCTTGGTTATTTTTAATTTCATTGAAAAGAAAACGTTTTAAACAAAAATGGTATGAAATGAAATTCACCACAACTTTTGTTTGAAATTGATTTTTGAAGCTGTCTATACAAAAAAAAAACACGATATTCTTCCCTAGCGAGGAAAACAAAACAATTGAGATTATCTCAAACTTTCTTAGCTCTCTTTGATTTTACTAAAAAAAAATATTCAAATAAGAGTTATGCAGTACTCAATCATCCACAAAGGATCAAAAGTTATATTTTCACCAGTATTAGTTTTCGTAGAAAAAGCGCGCTTATTACCACCAATAATGTTAAATTATTAGGCCGCGTTCATAGCAAAGCGACTCGAGAACTTAGAAATTCTCTAATTTAAATCATCTGAGACTGTAACAGTATCATGTTAATTAAAGGAATGTTTAGGAAACCAGTGAGCGAAAACTGAAAAAGAATAAGTACCGTAAGAACCGGAATTGTCGTGTCTGTAAACCCTCCCGTCGTCCGCCACCCAGGAGTCGACAACGACGAAGTCTGCGACAAAGCTGGGTATCTTGCATTTCATGACGGCGCTGTTGCCGCGAATCACGTACTCGTTTTCAGCTTCCGTCACGTAGAACTGCGACACGACTACAAAAAACAAAACAAAAAATGCGTTTTCAGGTACCGTAGTTTGTATGGGTTTGTGTCAAGATGGCGCCCTGGTCGTCCAGCCAGGCCTCGACGTAGACGAAGTCAGCGACAAATGAGGGAATGCTGCACTTGAGGACGGCAGCGTTGCCGCGTATCACGTACTCGGTCAGGATTTCAGCTTTGTAAAACTGGTTCACCACTGCAAGGAGGGTACTTAATAATTTCGATTTTATTTTTCTAATGAACTAATGTTGGGTTACAACAAAAATTTAAATAAAATGATATTAACATTTGTAAACTGTGTCAAGTTTCACAATATTGAGGAATTTCGTTGGTTTTCGCGATTTATTATTAGCGTAGATCGAAGAAAAGTTGGCCATGGATATTCTTTTAACCCGGCGCCCCCAGTTTTGTCCTAAAGGAGTTAAAATAACCTACGGATCGTTTGGTTCGGAAAGCTATAAAAACATTTTGAAGTAAAATTTATGGTGATGAGTTTTTCAGGAAAGCTGAAAAAAGTAAGTTATTATCCCTTATAACTCCTTGTTCTGGCAGACACAAAAAATGTTTCATATAAAACTTATGGCGAAGTTATAATAATTTTCTGCAAGATTTATTTGAGTTATTTTCTGTTACTCTTAAAATTAACGAGTTATGTATTATTGCTTAAGTTTCGTTTGTCAACTACGAAAATTTGTTTCGAATAAAAGTTTCAGAAATATTGAATCTTATAATATTTTTTTATTGAGTGATATTTACAAAAGTAGTAAATATAAATTAAATCATTTCTACAAAATGTATTGATGGCCTATTTATCTGCCAACTTTTATGAGTTATTCAAGAATGTCGCAAAAAATCATTATCCTTTACGATTCCATTGTTTTAATTTAGGTTAGTTAAGAGCATTATTTTGTAGGTTTAAAAATTAACGAGTTATTCGAGAAAGTTGAAATCATTTATCATCTGCTTGGTTTATGAAGGATTATTGTAAATACAATTTGTAGAGAATTGAATTCTTCGGAAGATTTACTGGTGATTTTTTTTTGTAAAACTCTCATAATTGACGATTTTTTTTGAGTATGTTGTATTGTATCTACTGGCTCGTTTGTTTTTAAGCTATTCAAAATTCTTGTAGCATGGAATTTAATTCTCTTTAATTTTTATTCGAGACATATTTCTGTTATTACTTGTGATATTTCGTTGGACATGTTTTATGTATGAAATAACAAATTATATGATGGTTTGTGGTGGCTGGTCTGTGAATGAAACATTATTATTATTATTTATTTATTTCTCAGTTTATGCATTGGTTTCTTTTTTTAAGAATTAACAGTATTTTTACAAGTTAATCTTAATTATTATAAAAATCTTTGGACTGTAGATAGTATTGAAAGAATAGTGGCCTTTTGTATTGTGTTGTGTATTTCGTGCAAATTTAATAATTTTAAATTTTGGTGGTATGTTTTTGGTGTACTACCAGTAACCGAAATGATAAAAGGTACTATTATAACCTTCTCTTGTTTCCATATACCTCTAATTTCAAATGCAAGGGGTTGGTATTTGTCAACTTTATATATATATTGCAATATTGCTATCACTGAAATTTCTATAATATACGTAAATTTAAAAATTTTGCCAATTAATGTAATATCTGGTCGATTAGCAGTTATTGCCAGATCTGTCTGAAGTGTATTGTCGCATATAATTTATGTGTGTTGGTTTCTAAAATTTGCGATGGAAATTTTATAGTTATTTATATATTCTATTGTTATATGTCTTAAATTCTGTATTATTTTATCTGTACATTTCATACTTGTTGAATTTATATCTTATATTGTAACAAGGCTCGTCCGTCAATAAAGCATTATTATTCTACTGAAATTGACGAGTTGTTAAAAGAAGTTGAAAATTGGTATTATCGGTTGTTTTTTGGTTGAAAGCTTCAAAAATTGTTTTGAATAAAAGTTAAAGAAAAATTGAATACTTTAGTAATCTGAATAATTATTTTTTTGTAACTGTCAACGTTTACGAGTTATTCAAGAAATTTGAAAAAATATTACTACAGATGACCAAATTAAACGAGTTATTCGAGAAAATAGATATAAATAATTAGAACCTCTTAAAATTGGTTTCAAAACAAATAAATCTTCAAAACTTCATTCAATCTAGTTAAATTATAGCCAGTGGTTCGTTAGTTTTGATAGCTACGTTAAATACTTTCAAATAAAAGTTGCGTGGATTTTAATTGTGCGCAAGTTTTTTTTTGCAGACATTTTTATGTAGTTGATAAAATTGACGAGTTGTTGTTATTTTTGGCCACTATTGATTGGTCTCCATTTGACAAATGCGAATACTTGTTTCGAATAAAAGTTGCGCAGAATTAAATACTATACAATTATTATTAATGGTATTTATCTGTTACTGACAAAATCGAGTTATTCAAGAAAATTGAAAATGTTATTATCAGGTATGGTTGCTTTGTTTTATTTTTTTGCGTAAAATTCTTTCTAATAAAAGTTTAAAAATTGAATCATCGAATGTCCTCTTTTGTACCTGCCAAAAGTATGAGTTATTCGAGTAACTTTAAATTAATTATCATCACTTAAAATTCATTTACAAAAAATTGTTTCAAACAAAACTTGTATAGCATTAAATTCTTCTGGAATTTTATTCGTGTTATTTTTTGCCAAACTGTCAAAATTGAAAATTAACTAATTATTTGAGAAAGTTGTAGAAGAGTTTATGGCTCCTTTATTTTGACAACTACTAAAAATTCTTTCGAATACAAGTTGTGTTTAAATTCTTCTCGAGATTTATTTAAGACATTTTTCTATAATATTTAATATTGACGAATTTAAAAAAATGGCCTGTGCGTCAATTCACAGCTACGAAAAAATGTTTAGAATGAAAACTGAAGAAGCTGCTAATGTTATTTTCAATACAACCGTTAAAAAAAAAAAAAAAAAAAAAACACTTGGTTTGTTTCACTTATTTACATTTATACATATAATTCAGGACAAATATCCTGAATTATAAGTATTTCAACAAAAAATCTATAAACAAGTACTTTTTGTACATTCCTCCCTGAAGATGACCAATGCTCGAAACTAATCGGAGAAAATATAAATAAGTGAAACAAACCAAGTGTTTTAATTTTAATTAAATATCCTAAATTAGATCAAATGTGAAACATTTCATTTAATTTATCTAACGGGTTAAGTGAGAAATTGTTGAAGCATATAGAAAAAAAGTTAAAATTTTATGGCTTCTTTGTTCTAACTTTTACGAAAAATTGTATGAAATAATATTTGTAGAAAATTGTTTTTCCTGCGTTTTAAGCTGTCAAAATTAATTCGGGAGGTTTGAAAATAATTATCATCTTCTAAAATTTGATTAAGAAAAATTGTTTGAAATAAAATTCTTTGGAAGTTTTTTTTATCAAAGAAATGAACTTTAATCAAATTTTATTCACTTATTTGAGATTATTATTGCCAATAGTCCATTGGTTTTAACGGCTTCAATCTTACACACATCAGGAACTTAAAACAATAATTTGAAACAGTACAAAATTCATGTTTTTACAAAATGGCGTATCACGATTAATTAAATAAATTACTATTTTCTTTTTTATTCTTTTAATATAATTACACTACATTGTGAAGCATTACCACCATCTTTGTAAATGTCTATAAAGTAATGACACATTAGATTGGAAAGCGATACCTTTCCTGTTGGTCAATAGAATTTATGTAAGGATTGCTCCAAAAGAGAAAAAAATGGAAAATAAATTAAAGTAACTGAGGGAAAAAAGGAACGAATATGTTCTGGTTCTACGTTTGCAATCGTAGTGAGGAGACACGCGCGTGGCTCAAAAAACAAGAAACAAGCGAAAACGATTCCGAAAATAATCCAATGGAAATAACATCTGGTTGGTGTTTTTCCCAGAAGTGAGAGAATGGAATTAGGAACGGAATCCCTCGTATTTACGCTATTTCATACGAGTAACAATGAAGCAAAAAAGGAAATTTCAATCTTAATTGTTTTTTTTTTTAAATTGTAATTTAAGTATTAATAAGAACATTTAGATTTGTTATTTTTTTATTAAATAAAATGTTCAACCACCATTCATCTAGTGTATGAATAACTGATGATGGCCATTTCGGTTTATAAACATCACTAGACCAGTGTGTTCCATGTGCAATGCCTTGATGAAAGCGATTGAACGGATTTTGCGTTATGATTATATAACCTGATAGTGTCGCATATAATTTATATGTGTCGGTTTCTAAAATTTGAGGTGGAAATTTTATAGTTATTTATTTATTCTATTGTTATATGTCTTAAATTCTGTATTATTTTATCTGTACATATCATATTTGTTGTATTTATATTTTATATTGTAACAAGGCTCGTCCGTCAATAAAGCATTATTATTCTACTGATATTGACGAGTTGTTAAAAAAAGTTGAAAATTGTATTATTAATAACATTTAGATTTGTTAATTTTTTATTAAATAAAATGTTCGACCACCATTCATCTAGTGTATGAAAAACTGATGATGGTCATTTCGGTTTTTGAACATTACCAGACCAGTGTGTTCCATGCGCAATGACTCGATGAAAGCGATTTTGCGTTATGATTATATAACCTGATATGAATCATAACAATTGGAAATATATCGCAAGCGCCATCTACTGCCTAATTTTATGTGGCATCGTCAACAATTTCAGACCGAGAATCGTTGTTTCGTCCACTAAACGAATTTGAACTTGTCCTGTTTATGAATTTCGTTTCCTGTCCTCCAATTTCGTTTTCAATTATTAGATTTATTAATCCAAATAGTCAAAGTTATACAAAGTATATATAATAAAACAGAAATCTCAACAATTACTAATAGAGTTTACTCAGAAAGAAAAATAGTTTCGTTGCGACTCTTGCCGACCAAACAACGAAATATCAAGTATTTCATGTCAAGTTTACTTTATGAGTTATGTGAAAAGTGTTTGATAAAATGCATTTTTTCATTTTATCAAACACTTTCGTTCCTTAGTTCACATTTTATTTATAATACAAATATAAAGTGAAATAAGGAACGAATCTTTTTTTTTTTCATTTTATCAAGTATTTCAATTCAGCCAAAAAAATACAACACAATCTGAAAGTGCAAATTGCTGAAATTTTGAAATATCCTGTAATATAACGTAAAATATTTTCATAATTTGGTTGTGCAATGAGGTGTATTTTACTGAATCTCACTATTAAGATGGATTACGTTCCGTGTTTGGGTGATTACATTTCAAAATGAATTACAAAGATATATTTTTAAATTTTAACTTTTACTACATACACTATGTTATGACCTCTTTTCTTGGAAAACCAAAACACTTGTAGGTATTAGTTAAATCACATCAACTTTACTTAAACAGATTTTTATTCATACAGCTCTTGTATGGACATCTATCTGTACTCAATGCATGAATATTACTGACTGGTTACAATTTTATGATTTATAAGAAAAGTTACACTAAATAAAGATACGAAGTGTGTAAATGCTGTTACTTCATGTCGTGTTTGTATTTGCACAATATTTTTTGTCATTATTAGCTTGTTGAAAACATTTTCCTGAAATTCTTTATTATCTCCTGCTCTATTACTAAAAGCTTTCGAGAAATAAATACTTATTTGCTTGATAACAAAGAAATTATTTATGGTTAAATAAAATGTATATATTAATATAATGTATTTAATGAAGAATTAATTGTTTCACTATTTGTTTTGAGTTATTTGAAGTATAATCATTAATAAAACACGAGTTTATTTCCTTTCTTCACCAATTTATTTATCTGTTAAATGTACATTTCGAGCACCATGTGCTCATTTTCAATTTCTGAATGCCTTAAAACTAATTACATCTGTTTATATATGGTAAAAGGATTATTCTAATTATGTCGGCTATCTATTAGTGCCGACAACTCTCCCAGTAATTCTAATCCCCGTCCACCAATAGATAGATACCCGACATAATTAGACTGAGGTTTTCCCACTAATCCCTTTACCGAATATAAAAAGATGTCATTAGTTTTAAAGCATTCAGTTATTGAAAATGAGCACATAGTGCTCGAAATGTATATTTAACAGAAAAATAAATTAGTGAAGAAAGGAAATAAAATAGTGTTTTATTATTTAATTGTTTGTTTATTGAATAGTGAAAATTAAAAATAAATGGAAATGTTTACAACAATTATTATGCTTAAAGAAGATATTTTACTAAAATCGTCCGATAAATGAACCAACACTGTTTATTTATCTTGTCTATGGGGGACAGTAAAAATATTTTTAAATTCAGATTCGTTGATTTGCATGAGACTGAAATTATTAGGGATGCGGTTGTATGAAGGATTTCAGTTGCGTTGCTGCTTAAATTATAATTTTATTACATAAAGAGTGTCTGGAATAAGAGACGAACGAGATAAATCTCGACTAGCCAAACTTTTCAACAAAATGGCAATACGTTTTAAATGGAAAGAGATGAGGCAAAAAATATAAAGAAACTTAAAAAAATAGTTTTAGTTTATAATTGTTTATTGAAATAATATCATAAATATTTTTTATATTTTAAATTGTCATGAATGATTGAAAAATGTGAATAAATTTCTTCCAATAAAGATGTTACAGAATTTTATAAGAATATAATATTCGCTCTTTTTAATTCCATGCACACGTTATGCATTAATTAATAATTAAATTAAAGAATCGAAGGTATTTGTTGGTGAATACGTGAAGTTTTTTTTTTTTCATAAATTACTTTATATTTTTTTCTTCAATTCTTTATTAAATATAAACCTAGGCTGAAAGACCTCCGATCGATAGCCGATTCATCATCTACAGAATGTAATTCTAATTTTTGTATATTATTGTACATACATATACACATTTGAATAAAGATGGTTAGTTAGTTATAAACCTATACAGTGAGAATTTTAATCATTGAACATGGCCTGGCTGATTATTTCATATCAATGCATTCTAGGCAGATTCAACCAATCTGTGAGAAATTTAATTCATTGGACATAGCCCGACCGATTATTCCATATCAATGCATTGTAAGCATATTCAAGTAAGATTAATTCTATTAATTGATATAAACACTACATAAGGCTATGTTCAATGAAATAAAAATAGAAATAAAAAAAAGAGTAGTCTTTTTCAATTAAATAACTTTAAACTTGATAATTGGCTGATAATCCGAAACTAGTCAAAGTTATTCAATTTAATCTGTGTTTGATTTATTATATTGGTAGATTTTTAATAATCTATTCATATTTATTATACTTTAAACATTGTTTGTATAACACTTTTAATGTGCATTTGTTTAACGTACTTACGTAACGTAAGTCAAAAGTCACAAAGCTAAATGTGAAAATAATTTATTAATTATTTTCAAATCATTTTTATTTAATATATTTAAATAACTGTGACCAAGTGAATGAATAAATACTCTTTTCTATTTACACTAAAATAAATTTATTGTGACTATAGTTTAAAAAATGTAAAAAGTTAAAAGTAAATTTGAGTGTACAAAAAAAGTTTAAATAAAAGATCAAGCTGGTTTAAAAAATCATTAAAAACTTTTTTCTATTTATTCGTTAATTACGTTTCTTTTAAATTTAATTTCCCGCGTTCTTATGTTTAAATTTGTTCCTCATTAAATATGAACATATTAGAGAAACGTCGTATAAAATCGGACATACTTTTGGTTTACAAAATATTTAATAACCTAATTGTTTATCCAGACTTACTAATTATTCTTGGTATCCACGTTCCTTGCCTTAACTTACGAAATAACCATACGTTTCACGTCCCTTTTTGTATAACTGATTATTCTCAAAATTCGGCAACAATACGAATGCAAATTCAATTGATTTTGATTATTTTGGTAACTCCCTATCCGCGTTGCGAAAATTTTTGTCTTGTTATTGATAAGTGCTATGTTACTTAATATCTGTGTCAGCTGTTTAATTTGTTGTTGTAATAATTCTTTATTGATGGACGAGTCTTTTTACAATAAAAAGGTGTATACCGTTAAATAAATAAATGAAATAAAAAAAAGATTTCTAAATTATTAATAAATTATCTCCTCTTTAGCTACTGTGACATTTTGACTTATCTTTAAAGTGTTTTATTTAATTGATAAACAATATATAACAACGTTGGAGCATCAGTTATTAAAAATGCACTCTTTTTCAATTGATTGTGACATCTACATATTGTTTTTATTTTTTTAAATAAAGAATTGAAAAAAACGTATAAACTAATTTATTTATAACTTAAAGAATATTTAAATTTTAAATCAACAGGAATTATAGGCTTATATTATCAAGATTGATTAATTCATTCATATAAATATACTCTAAAATGTAATCATTAAATCGAATGAAAAGGCTAGACTTGATTTATTTTATTTTTTTCGATTTATTTTTTGTACCATATTGATCCGAGTAAGAGTATTCTTTGTTATCGCTGCCAACCCAGGCTTCTACTCTAACGAAATCCGCGACGAATGAGGGTATGTTGCACTTGAGAACAGCGGTGTTGCCCCTGATGACGTACTCGGAAACCACCTCGGCCTCGTAATACTGATTCACGACTAAAAATACAAAATAGAGAGACAATAATCCAGTTAAAAATGATTAATTCAGGACTAAACATTTAAAAACACAGAAACAATTTTTGTTTAAAATTGCTTAAATAATAGGATTTCTTTTGTCCACCATTCGATACCGCAAATGTTCGATATGATTGTTGCAAAATCACCAACCGTTTCTCCAAATTATACACAGCGTTATTCAACATTTCTGGTTGAATTGCACCAATTTGCTCCCTAATGCAATTAAAATCAATCTGTAGTGTGTTTCATTTGTATTTATCAATTTTCAGCTAAATACAAATTATTGAAGTCATTAGAATGAATACAAAAACAGAAATGACAATGCTTTTCAAATGTGAGCATGTGCCGTACACTCAAATTTTCCTAAGAATGGTAGAGAATGGAAACTTTGTACACTCATACAGATCCCATGTGGACGTCTCCCATAAAAAACAACCTTCTCACTCAATCTGGAGACGAGATATTGATGATATCAGGAAAGAGGCATTTTCGTCAGCTGGTCAGCGCCTATCTTGATCGTTGGTGGAAGTGGTATGAAAAACCTATAAAATCCATTAGTGCGAATGAGAAGAAATCCAGTTGAAAGACCCCCCATTTTTTACTCTAAAAAATTAACAATTCTGTTCTAAAATGAGTTGATTTTGTTTGACACTTGTATTGATAGTTGACATAATAAATCCTTGGTTTTCCACATTTCCAGTGAAATCTCATTATTAAAGCAACTAGATTCCAATTAATTTTTGATGCTAGCTCAGTTTCTTAAAACTATACAAACTTTTAAAATATGTCTCTTACTATATGAAAATCCCATACAATATTGCACATTTACCAGGACACCAATATAATAAAAATTAATTGAACCCTTAAAATATAGTTTTAGTTAATTCCCTAAATATAAAATGGAGTCAATTTCAGAATGACTCTTTTTTATTTAATGAACGCTAATTGAAGTCATTTCCGAAATTCAAAATCCGGTAATGAAAGTGAAGTTAGGAAGCCTTTGATGCCTTTGACATAACTGAAATTTAAAAAAACTCCACGACCACTGTGAACAGAAAACTGTACCTTTCGCAAATGAAAATGAAGTTGGGACGAAGATATTGATACGTCTGGTATAATACGAATTTTAAAAGCTCCACAACCGTAGTAAACAGAAAACTCTACCTTTTGGAATTGGTAATACTTACTGAAGACAAAGAAAACAATTTAATAAAATTTTAGTTATTAATGAAAAATATAAAGTAGACTAAAATTTTAAACTGACGAGATGATTTTAAATTTGTTAAGAAAACAGACTAAATATTCGTCTGCTTCGAAAAAAATTATATAAAAATGGTGGATTCGCCGGGTCATAAAATCCGTGACTAACTTATAGTCGAGAAGAAGGCTTGCTTCTCGTCGTTTTAAGAACTAATCGACTGAAACAAGTGGATTAGTACTTCAAATTGCACTGAAACTATAAACACAGAATGTCCTATAAATAAGAGATACAACAAAGTATCGTTTTTTTTTTGTGGGAAAAACGAATTAAGCATTCAATTATCATAAGTAATATAAATGTTATTTTGTTTAACTTTGAAGATGAAATGGCTTAATGGTTAACAACTGAATATGAGTGAAGATTGAATAGAATGAAGAATTTCGGCATAACGGTTAACATTTGTATATAGATAACTTCGGTTAAATCATCATATTTTGATCTCAGAAACTTGAGGTTAAGCCAATTATCCATATTTACGGGATACCCTATACAAAATTAAGCAAGTTAATAATAGCACAGCTAACTATGACTTCAATTTAATAATAATTTAAAAATATATAACTTAGTACTGTATCTGATTTATTTATGAATAGAGAAACACAATCTCTAATTACATTCTATTCTTGTCGAAAATTTAAAAAATGCAAATAATGCAATTATTATCTTGATAAAATAATTAATGACTAAGAAATTAACAAAAATCGAAAATATTGATTTTCGGCTATAACTTCAAAACAAAAGACAATAGCTAATGACATGCAGGAACGATTGTTTTCTATCTCTTCTAATAACAGAAATTTCCTATAATAACATCCAATTTGGGCCACCCTGTATACATACTATATTGTTAGAATATAGTATTTATCAATAGAAAATACAATTTTAATAATTCTTTTTTTTTTTTCAACACGAGCAGTTTAAATGATATTTTGTTTCTTAAATTGTGAAAGCACTGTATAACGGTCACAAATTAAATGACAAATTGTTTTTTTTTTTTTTCGAATTTCCACATTCTAATATTTCACTTTTAAAAATGAATAAATTGTCGATGTTTCGAAAATTCGGTGGTTAAAATCTACTGCTTTTAAATTATGATTGCATCTGAGAGCAGTTACTTTACAGTTGGTCTTAATAAAAAAAACTGAAATAAATATGAATAAATTATTAAAAATCAACCAATAAAACACAGATTAGATTGAATAACTTTAAATTCTCGACTAATTTCAGGTTATTAGCCCATTTTCAAGAGAATTTAAAATTTGTTTTATTAAAATTTCTATGGATATTTACATTAATGGATATATTGATTTTTTAATTTTTATTTTAATTTAAAGTTATTCAATCTAATCTGTGTTTTATTGGTTGATTTTTAATAATTTATTCATATTTATTTCATACAATATGAACTACCAATGTCTAAATATCAAAACCATTAAAAAAACTGAGTTTATTTGTAAAGTTTTTGGGAAATTCTATAGTTTGAAATGCTCGACTATTATCGAGTTTTTTATTAGCCTATTCTCGAGAGAATTTAAAACTTTAAAATCGTACATTTATTGTGATAAATTTAAAATTAAATTAGATAGAGCAAATTGTACTCTAAATTAGGTTATATTGAAAAGGAAAAAAAGAGTTTTCTGGTGAAGTTTTTGAAATTCGATATTGCGAAATCCTCAACTAGGCCAACTTTTCATCGACGAAAAAGTTTGAATTCATTGTATAGAAAATTATAGTATTAACATCTAATATAAAAACTTACAGAAAACAAACATTAAATCTTAAAAAAATACATATTTTGATACAAAAATTTAGATTTTTTAATTCTAAACTTTTCCACCAGAAAAAAACTCTGTTTTAAAGAAAATTTTATGACATATCATAGGAAGAAAAATTAAAACATAAACATTCTAAATTCTAAAATTTTGTACCAAAACATATTTTTTGATTCATAATAAATTAAAGACGACGCAAGCGCCACCTTTTGCCTAAGTTCAAGTGGCATCGTCAACGATTTGGGTCTACAAGGTAGACGACCGAGAATCATTGTTTCGTCCACTAAAGGAAGGCGAACTTGTTCTGTTTAAGCAAACAAGGAAAACGAAATTCATTAAATGTATATTTTTTGATGTTTTAATTTCCTTTTCTGTGATCTTTTATAATAAAATATGAAATAAAAATTTATAGGAAACTAACATTAAATCTTGAAACAAATGTATATTTTGCTACAATTTTTTAGAGATGTTTTTTATGTTTTTTTAAGTTTTAATTATCCTTCATATTAATTTTTAAAATATATATTTTTTAAAAAACAGAGCTTTCTCCAGCGGAAAAGTTTAGAATTACAAACATTTTAAAATTGTTGCCAACGCTGAATTTGAAATCGACAGAAAACAAAATTCGCCAAAGATAAAAAAGATGCTTGATACTTTGTAAACAAAATTGTATTTATTTTTCTATACAAGTAAGAGGAATCTCGTTAAGTGAATAAATAAATAAATAAATTTTCACCTAAGCAGTGATTTCGTGATTAGAAAACGTTAAAAAAATAATTAACAAACATCCGCAGAAAATAAATGAACAAATTTTAAGACAATATGTTATACAGTTAAAATCGCGAAATTTGTTCGCGAAAAAATATTCTTATTTTGAATATATTTATTTTTTGAATATATATATTTGAATTGTATAACAAATTTCAAATAAATATATCCAAAATTAAAATATTTTTTCGCGAACAAATTTCGCGATTTTAATTGTATAACATATTTTGCTAAAATTGTTCATTTTGAATTTTTCCCATATTTTGCTTAGAAAGCTTCATTTATTTACTATATATATTAAATTACAAACATTTCAAAACTTAACAATTGTTTGCCCCAAAATTTTGAATATTTTATTTGACATATTTCCTTAATAAGTTTAATTTGTTGTTTTTAGCGTATTTAAATCATAATTTTTATTCATGATTTAAATTAGCTAAAAACTCTAGGTATTTTTTTCATGATTTCGTGAGAATTGTTTCTAAAAAATGCAAATTGCGACATCTGTACGACTGGAAAAAACCACAACCTAAACCAAACCCTCTCTCAAAAGGAACAGGAACGAAAGCGTGGAAATTCAAGAGAGCAAACAGCCAGCACAAGAAGTAAATCATCCGTGGAAAACACGAGCAACCGTACCGTAAGCCCCACCGTCCTGTTGGTAATTATTCCCATCGGTGTCCACCCAAGACACAACCTGGACGAAATCCGCGACGAAGGAGGGTATCGAACACTTGAGGACGGCCGAGTTTCCACGGATGACGTACTCGTTATTCACTTCGGTCTGGTAGAACTGCTGGACGACTGCGAACCGGAAAAAAGAACGGTTGGCGATTGTTTTTTGGTTTTAGGGGAATTACCGTCGGGGGCGCCCGGGTAGAAGTCCTCGCCTTGGTCGGTGTGCCAGGAGATAACGCCGACGAAGTCGGCCACGAAGGACGGCACCTGGCACTTTAGGATGATCGAGTTGCCGCGGATCGCGTACTCTTTGTTCACGTCGGTGTCGTAAAATTGGGCGACAACTGGAAGGTAACGCCAAAAAATGGTAATTTTTGTTCGAAATGAAAGGAAACAAAAATCGGCGAATTCCTGGTTTACCAAACTTGTGAAATAACGCTTTGGCCAATCGATATTAACTACTTTTTGATGTCCTAAATATTTAAAATTGCATTTTTATGAAATCTACATTTTTTTGGAGTCCTATGGATTACAAAACATTATGATTAAATCTTATTGTATCCTGGATTCCTGTATTGATGTAAACAATATCTTCAGCTTCCTCGCTTTCTATATGCCTGAAATAACATTTCTCCCTTTATAAATTCCAGTCTTGCTGTCCTAAATAATTGTATCAATAACAAGAAAGATCAGGTGCCACGCCGGAGATTTCAGCAATCCATCTTCTTGCGGATCCGTAGACAAATAATATTCGCATTTTTTAGTTTCCTATATAAAAATTAACATAATAAATAATATTCACCACTTCACCTCATTTTCTGTCTTTGTAAAATAACAGGTTGGCTGAAAATCATCCGCAACTTCCTAGAAACACCTGTAAATCTGTAAATTCCTATCGCCAGGGAAAAAAAATGCTGCAAGAAATGGATTAGTTGACATTTTTTTATTTAATGGTATTGGAAAGAAGTTTAGTTTAATCAATAATAGCACAATGAAAATAATATATATATACAAGGTGTACATAAAATGAGTGAAAACCTTCAGGTAACTCAATTCATTAATTAATTTTTAATAGAAAATCCAAATAAAAAAATGTTGTATGGTTCTTCATTGAGGCTCACGAGGTCTTCGGAATTTTAAATATGTGACTATAAATTAGTATTGTTTTTTAAATATTTTGTAAAAAATGAAATAGATCTGGCAACGACGCACGCTCGTTTGTAAAAGAAAAGGTGTATGCAACACCTCCAGCGGATGATGTAGCAGTTATAAACAGGATAAATGCACACTTGTTTGATCCAGCGTTGCCAAATGTATAGTTTCTTTAAGAGAGACCGTGTGACTTATTTTCGTTAATATTTTTATCTAAAAATTAGTCAAAGAGTCACGCTACCTAAAGCTTTTCACTCATTTTGTGTACACCTTGCATATATATATATATATATATATATGTTTTTTTAGAAATAAATTATGCCGAAACAAATCTTTTCTGGACGAAATAGAAGAAAATAATAATTTTGCCACTCTCGGGTAATAATACAATTTGAAAAATTGAAAGAGAGTAGTATAAATTATTAGATTATTTTAAATTTAAAACATTAATATTATAAATCCTTCAAATATTGGTACTTGATATAATAATAATAAATATACTGAATTTAAACTTGGTTTATAAAAAACACTTGGTCTTTGTTTATTTTGTTTTTATTTAAAAAAAAATTAATTTCGGTCTAACTCTAATCATCAACACATGTAAAAAGCTTAATTAATTATTGGGGAACTTCTTACATTGAAAATTCAATAGAAAAATGATCGCTAGTTACTAACGAGATCTTAAAAACATATCGAACATCCCGCTGTTCGACATGTTTGTCTCTTTGCGCCCCAATAATTAGGTAAAAAACGCACACTGCTCCGCCTGTATTTTATTCTTTGAAAATGGTCGTTTGACCGAAAATGGTATTCTTTTGATATAGAAACAAATAGTGAAATAATAACCAAGTATTCCAACGTATAATAAACCTTTCCAAAAAATTGCAAATAATCCATATAATCAACCCTTTCTTACAAAATTCTGTATTCCCCGAAATCCAAACATCCCCCCAAAATATATACATCCTACTCTCACAATTCATGAATTCATCAAGACGCTTTAAGATAGTTCAGCTAGCTAGCTAGCACAGACATTTTTATTGCACATCACAATCAATTCAAAACAGGGCAGAAAGATCTCCGATTGATAGCCCAGGACAGATAAACCTTTATTTTAATGTATACCGTACAACAATTTATTCACGCAACATAGCAAAATCCATAGGTTAATACAGTACAATAGGATTTTCTGAAGTGAGAGACAGATAAAATATATAGCAGACGAATCGTAATAGTTGTTGTTACCATGACTACGTATTCGAAAATAAATATTATCCTGTTTATCAAATTTTGCTTCAAATTTGGAATTGTCAAGTGCCGCGATGTCTTATACTCTGGAAGAGAGAATACAAATTATTAAATGAGTATACGGTGGCAATTCGATGAGGGATACCGTTCATTTATTTGTGGCAAATTTTGAGAACCGTCCAATTCCACACGTTTCAACAATTTGAAGAATTGTTCGTGGTTTTGAACAGACTAGATGTGTGGCCAACAAGAAATGTCACAGAAGAGAACAAAACGCTGCAGAAGACCAGAAAAGACGGGATGTATTGATTTGCGCTGTTGCAGAAGAAGATTAGTCAAAATCCAGCCTTCGGATTGCTACAGAAGTGGATTCTAACAGGGAAACGGTTCGAAAAGTTCTGAAACGAAATGGATACAAATATTACAAAATTGCAACAGGTCATCAGATATTTCCTGAAGATAAGATTGAAAGAATGGTGTTCTGTGAAACGATGATGGAACGTACTAATGAAATTCCTAATTTTTTGAAGAATATTTGTTTTACGGATGAATCAACCTTTCCACTATTAGGAAGGCACAATCCTAACGTTATTAGGTTTTGGAGTAGGGAAAATCCACATCACCGAATGGATTTCCGAACTCAATACCGACAAAAATTGAATGTATGAGCTGGTGTCATCGGAAATCATATTGTTGGACCCTTCTTCATTAAGGGTAATTTGAATGAAGTTAAGTATTTGAATCTTCTCCGTGATCAAATAATTCCAGCAATGAGGCAACTTCCAGGAGTAGAATTTAACCAAATATGGTATCAGCAGGATGGATGTCCTGCACACGACATGCTTAATGTGCGTGAATTTCTAAACACTACTTTTCCGAATCGTTTAATTGGTGGGCAGCCAGCTGTAATTGACTTTTTCGTTTGGCCATACGTGAAGCAGAATGTGTATAATCATGTAAGACCTGCAAATTTAGAACAGCTTCGCCAAAGGATTATCAATGTGTTTGGAACCATTACACTTCTAATGCTTCATAACGTGAGAAGGAACTTCTATGATAGATTAGGGCACTGTTTAGCGGTGCAAGGATCTGTATTTGAACAGTTATTGTAAATTAACTTATCCATGTATTCATTTGTATTGTTTGTTGGTTCAAAAACCAGTTATTATATAATATGTGAATTTTACTCATGCTAGTTTCGAATGTGCTGTTGAAATCTTGCAATAATTATTTGTAAATTTTTTTGCAGTAAATCAATTTCTTAAACAATTAATCGAAATGTCAAGATATCTGTCATTCGCAATTAATAGCTGAAAGTTTTACAAGTAACCATGAAATCAATTTGTTGTTTATTATCTATCCCGCTTCCTCCTATTGTTTGTGTAAGTAATACTCTCCAACACATAAAAGCTATGTTGCGAGAATTTATTGTAGATCGGTATACTCAATCTTTGTAAAAATGTAATTATCTGAATAAATATATTTGTACATGAGCAAGTATTTTTTTAAACTAACTTTATATTCAGCGTTTTAAAAATGTTTCACTAAGTGTTAGATGAGTCTACAATGAAAAGTTTATAATACAATATTAAAAATATTAAAAATCTACCAATAAAACAAAATTCTATTGTGTTTATTTTTAATATGGCCAAATTTATCACGCAAAACAAAATTAAACAGTGTTTTATTTGAAACTATAAATCCGCCCAAATTATCCTATCTACAGAGAGTTTTATGTAACACCGAACATGCTAGAATGTACTCAATGTAAATTTTCCTATGTTCGATTTGTTCAGGAACGCGTCAAAGCATTGAGTACGATGTAAGTGGCTACTATTTCTAAAAATAATATAGTACACAAAATACACCCTTCTCCGTCAAAAATGAATTAGACTTGTCAGTTATCGCAAGCAAGTGATATTTACTGTTCTGGTGCTTAAAGCAGACATATACAAAGAGTTAAACATTTTTACGTATCAATAATGTATACAAAGGAGAAGACTTTTTATGGCATGCATTGCGGTTAAGTAAAATATCCATAATTAAACATGTTACACTTGACATAATAGTTGACAAATATAATTTATTTCTGATGGGAAGATTTACACTCTTGACTATATTACCATTAGAAATCGTAGCCAATCACATCGCACCCAATGCTTTGATGCATCCCAGTACACATCGAACATAGGAAAATTTACATTGAGTACATTCTAGCATGTTCGGTGTTACATAAAACTCTCTGTATATAAAAAAATACTTTTAAAGCAACTACTGATGCTAATAACCATGGAGAAATAGTTCGTGAATAACAAATGTCTTCAGCTAGTCGAATGTTGTTGCCCACGTCCCACTTCCTCAAACTCGGCAAATACATTCATACTTCCTCCAGTCCATTCAATCACTATGACTATGGTTTACTTTTTTGTTGCTATAAATAGCTTGTTATGATTATCTCATTCATTCACGTTTTCATTTAAATAAATAACATTTCATTTCTCGTGCGAACCGTTTCGCAATTCTTCGCTTGCTAATCCCCTCGCGCAAAAATAAAAAAATCAACCGGTTTTCTAGAATACCACTAATAAACATCGTACTCTCTCGCTCTGACTCACTCTTTCTGCTGAATGTTGATTGATGCAAATGTGCAACAAACTGCTTTCGCGTGTTCACGGGAAATCGTAGAATTATTAACAAATTGACGATGAAAGGATATAAATTAATCAAAAAAATATGCAATATTCTAAAAATTCGACTATTACTTCATTAAATTGTTATATACTCAAGTAAATTGAACATTACTTATAATTATCGTAATAATAATAATAATAATAATAAGTCTTTATTGCCCAACAGGAAATATACATTCCAATTACAAGACAATATACATAAATCCATAGCCGTGTGTGTATAATATAATATATAAACTAACTTAATGCTAAAATATAAATGAATAGAATATTAAGCTGCTCTTTCGTATAATTGTGATAACAGAGATTTAATTGTATCATAGAATATATCGCAAGAGGAAGGTAAAGAATTATATAAATAATGTGTACTTCTTTCTATCTATTAAGGCATTTTGCGTTAATAAGTATTATTATCACATATTAGCACCCTTTTAGTAAATTGATCAACATTATGCAATATTTATTTTGGGAAAATGTTATTTATGTTAGAAAAATATGAATATTACATGTTATAGTTGTATTATAATATTATCAAGTGTTTTCCGTCTTTTACACCTTTTTTATATAATTTTTTGTGACTTTTGCCATCATTTTTAATAATTCATAGAATTTTAATTTTTATCCAGTTAGTGTTTGTCTGATATTTATCTATTCAATCTAATGAGGAATATTATTATTTATTAATATATTTACGATTCCATATTTATATTATATTCATTGATACATTTATTGTCAATTCTAGGTAAATTATGTTTATTTATCCGATATACTATCTAGCTTTGCTTATAACTTGTTAGTTCGGTTATTATTTTAATGTATATTTTGTTACATTTATATGCGTAAAAAATCTTTGTAGATTTATGGGAAAGAAGATTTCGTCAATAAAAACATATATCTTTTTTTTTTTCACTCACACATGAGCATTGGTTTATCTTTAACCATGCAACCCAGTAACCTTTGTATATTTGAAATTTCGAATTTGGGGGACAATCACACCATTCATACAACAACCAGCCCACTCCAGGCGGACAAAATAAATATTTTGTTTTAATATAATATATTTCTTTATTCAATGATAAATAATTAAAATAGAAGAAAATTTAGAATCATCACGAATAAATTAAGACAGAGAATTTAAGGAATCAATATTTTATTATTTGTAGAATACAATTTTTTCACAAGTTTCGTTGTACTAAATTTATGGAATGTTAAATTTTAAAGATCATATTATAATAATAAACAGAATGTAGTTATAAGTCCTGCATAAGTTAGTTATGAAGAAAGTTCTTTATTTTAATAAAATATGTTTATATTTCATTTTATTATTATTATAAAATTTGAACTTAAAAAGAGAGTGTCACTATAAAATGGCTATCGACCATAGGTCTTTCTGCCAAGGTTGAAATGATAAAAAATGAAAATTGTGTATGGTGGGGTTTTGTATTTTGCAGGAATTTCTGTTTTTTTGTGCAAACAATACAGGGGCCGAATTTTGTAATAAAACAGAGTTTGGAGAATTTTTGGAGAAGAATTGACGGCGCTCTTCTATGCGAATTACAAAGGTAGCGTCTCAGAGGAATTGATTTGAAGGATTATATAGTGCGTTTGAAGGATGTCGGAGTTTAATAAGAGTTCTAAGCGCAGCTCGCTCACTAACCTGGATGTGGTGAGATAGGATGGGTGCATAATCAACTAGGGGGCGATATATCATCTTATAGATCAGAACAGCTGTTTTAGTGTTTATGCCTGCCTGTTTGTATGACAAGTTTCGAAATAGTTTTGTCCTACGGTTACGGTTATGTGGGTGGTGCGCATGTTGCGCAGGCTCATATAGGCCTCGCTAGACCCCTAATACTTCCTCCCTTTAAGGTATCTTAGATCATGTATCAGCATAGCCAGCCTACCTCATCAAGATGGGTTAGCAGTGCTGAGGCAGGTAGATCTTTGATTTTCGCCATTTCTGGCCTTTCTTCACCCAGTATGGCTTTTCTGCTAGACTTTAGTGCTGGGTAAAATCCAAGGATATGCTCCGCGGTTTCGTCCTCTAAACAGCACCCTCTACAGTCTGGTGATTCAACAATCCCCGATTTGTGGAGGAGTGCTCTAAGTCTGCAGTAGTTTTGCCCTAACTATTATTTTGTTTTTTATATCACATGCGTGTTTTTTTTTAACGTAAGTTTATGGTCAAAATTGAATCCCAGGTATTTAATGTGAGTGGATCGATATATGGAGTTTTGTGATATGGAAATAATATATGGGTAGTTAGTTTTTTTTTTGGTAGGGAATAAGAAGCTGCAATTTTCGGGCATTCATTTTGATTCTCCTCTTAGCAAACAAGCGTTCTAGTGTGTCAATGAGTTCTTGTAGAGTTTGCAGAGCTTTTGATAGGGAAGGAGCATGTGATATAAGGGCGGTATTATCAGCAAATTGTAAGACATATTTGGAAGGGTTGAAGTGTTTTGGTTTGGGATTATATACGTCGGAGCAGAAGATGTTGTTAAGAATTGGGAATAGAGAGGAACCTTGTGGAACCCCTTGTTCGGGTGTGAAGATAGAGGAGTAACAGTTGTTTATTCTAACTTTGAGGAATCTGCTGAAAAGGAATAATTGTATGATGTGTATCAGATTTGAAGGGATACTGAAGAGTTGACATTTGGAAAAAAAGACCTTTATGCCATACGGAATCAAACGATTTTTGGATATCAAGGAAGAGTGCTGCGGAGGATTTGCCTTCGGTATGGGAGATTGGAAATAAAGATAGTGGATGGGAGACTGGTGGAGCGTTTAGAATGGAAACAAGATTGCTACTTGGGGATGCGGTCTGCAATTAAAGAGAGGATTTTATTTTTTAGAAGGGATTCATACATTTTGCCTATGACTTGTAAGAGTGTTATTGAATGATAGCTAGGAATAAGGGATGGGTTATGGTTGCGTTTTGGGATATGTTATATAGGGCCATTGTGAGGTATGTTAGCCTCTCTTGAACTGCGACCTTTAAGATCTATTGTTCTGCCCTTACCCAATCACTTCCCAAGTAGTCTCACGTCCTCTATGAACCTGGTGACTTTTTGAGGGTGATCTTACTCACCTTTTCGTGGGACAATCGGTCCCTGCCGAAGTGTGAAAGACGCTTGTAGACAATCGCATCACAAGCGCAGAGTATATACTCGGTCGTTTCATTTATCAAGTCACATAGCCTTCAGTTTCCACTTTCCTCTTTTTTGGGATACATATTGTTCCAGTTTTCCACTCTGGTGGGAAACTCTTGTTCGGGTGTGAAGGTAGAGGAGTAACAGTTGTTTATTCTCACTTTGAGGAATCTATTGAAAAGGAATGATTGTAGGAAGTGAAGATTTGAAGGAACATTGAGGAGTTGACATTTGAAAAGGAGGTCTTTATACCATAACCACAACTTTAATATTATTTTAATAAAAAAATCCAATAAAAACAGCTAAGCGTGTACCTGTTTATACCACTTTTATTTTCATTTGTATCTCAAAAGATTCGCCAGAAAAAAAATGTTTTGGTAAAACCCACATTTTTCAAAGTTTTTGATTTCTACATATTTGAATTGCAATTGAAAGAGCATCGTTTTTACAGATTTGTACCACCTTTAAGGCTTGTACTTCAAAGGATTCATTAGAAAAAAAGTTTTTGGAAATCGCACATTTTTCAGTTTTTATTTGTCATAATATTTCACTTTATTTAAAAGATATTAAAGTTGAGCGCTGGCAAAAATTCACATCTTTGTAAATTTTTAACCATTTAGGTACTTTGTACTTATTTTTGTTTAAGTTGGGCGCCAGGCATCATCGGTAATATATGTTATAGTGATAAAATTTAAAAAAAAAAACAAATATTATATATTTATTTTCTGTTTGAAGGCTCAAATAAGAAACCAATAAGGAATCATTTTGATTTAAAATTTTAACTCATCCATTTCTTATCAATAATAGCTATGAGTATATATATATATGAGCTCATCATATATTTACTGTACGAATAGATGTTGATACCCGAGCCTATTTTACTTCTGCAACAATAATTATTGCTATTCCTACAGGAATTAAAATTTTCAGATGATTAGGGGAATTTGTTTATAAAAAAAATAGTTTAAACAATTTAAAAAGCAAAACTAAAAAATAATATTAAATATTACTAATACGTATGCAGGGTGGCCAGAAAAGGTGTGATAATCTTCAGTTAAATAGTTCGTTAATCAATTTTAAGTAAAAAAAAAACTAAAAAAGTTTTTAAAATAAAAAATTAAATTAAATAAAACACAAAAAAATATTGGGTAATTATTCAATAAGCTTTATGAGGCCATTAGAATCCTAAATATGTGACTAGAATTTGTTTTTAACGTTTTATGTATAATTATTGCTATTAATAATTGACTCATCATTAAATAAACATTTGCAATGTTTAGCTGGATGTTAGTAGAACTAATTTTAATCAAAATATTTAAAAAATATTACTGATTTCTAGTCACATATTTATTACATCAATGACCTCGTGTGTGTTAATAAAGCGTACAATAAATTTTCTACTTGAAATTAATCAATGAACCACTTTACCTGAAGATTATCACACCTTTCTGGCCACCTTGTATATAAAAAAAGAAAGAAAAGTATTTCTTTATTATTTAAATTATGAATATAGTTAGTCTTATTTTCTCTGTTGGATTATAAAAATAATTAGCGTTTCGTACGTTTGGAGAGATTATCGACTTTTCCAGACACAAAATAAACCCGCTCGTTTCGTGTCGCTGGCCATCGTATTGTAGTTTTGTTGCGCGCGGACAATGAATGGCCGAGGAAATTGTTCTCGTGTTTCCCCTTGACAATGAAATCGTGCAACGCCTAACCTTTGTGTATTATTCACGCGGGAGAGGGGCGAGGTGGGGGTAGGATTATAAGGGTCGAAAGTGCACGTCATAACGGAAGTTTCTGATGAAACCGATCGACATTATATCTACCCGAATTCCTGAAATACACCAGCAAAATAATAGTAATAACAAAAATACAGAAAAAAAAATCAAAAAATGCAAAGAGACAGTTTAGATAATACAATTAATAATTAAATAATTTTTAATGTTATACTTACATTAAAAATAATATCATCTAATCAATCTCTTCACAATTTATGAGTTTCTGTATTTTTATTATTACTATTATTATTTTGCTGTTGTATTTAAGGAATTCGAGCAGATATAATTATAATTAACTTTAACTTTATTTTACGGAATTCTCCATTATAATTGATTACATTATACAATAATTTACATATTTGTATATATTAATAACGAAAAAGCAAAACACAAAAATTATAATATAAGAATGGATTATTTTATATGAACAAATAATTACTTGTCCTTATTTTTCCTTTTTGTAGAATAAATTTTTAAATTTGGATTTTGTCCAATAAAGAAGAATCCATTTCTATAAAGCAACGAATTTTAGATTTAATAGAAAATCTAAAAAATAAAAATACACAATTTAATAATTTGCAAGTGAAAAAAATCGTAATAAACATTTTCTTCACATTATTTGCCAAAATTCAATTATCTGAGCAAAAGAAAATGACTATGCTTTTGGTCCACTCTTTTTGATATTTTTTAAAATATGTTTCGAATAAAATCTCGTACAAACTTACATTTACGCCGCTGTTGTCATAACAACAGACTTAGGTTATGTTAATCATTTCCATAATAATTAAATCTTAACCCGCCATTCGGTTCACATGATAAGTCCGTCATAACAAAACCTATAACGAGTTTAAGATAGGTTATGTTGACAATTTTCTTTATTACAGTAAATGCTAATAATAATCAAAGTTTTCGTGCAACAGAACGGTGTAAATCACTGTTGCCATTACAACGGTTATGAAGTGTATTTTCATGATTACATTGAAAGTGAATAAAAAATGCTCCTAACTTAAACCGAGTTAAATCGAGTGGTGGCTGTCGCCTAACTTGATTGAAATAAAACTAACTACTCGATTTAACTCGCTCTAATTTGAGAGATTTTTTTATTACCATTTAATGTAATCATGAAAATATACAACATAACCTAACCTAAATCTGTTGTGATGGCAACAGAACGGTGGAAATGCACAACCAACTTTGATAGTTATTAGCATTTAGTGTAATCATGAAAATAGACAACATAACCTAACTTAAATCCGTTGTCATAGCAACCGGCGGAAATGCTCGACCAACTTAAGGTATGCATAATCCTATTGATAGACTTATGCAAATAAATTGCAAAATATTAACCTTTTCAAATTATTTACATCTTTTACGTCATTGTTTAAATATAGTCTACGTCGCATTTACCGCTCTGACATCGATGGTTAAGTTAAGTTGTCAATGTTTTTATTTTTCAAATTCTGTATTCTATTAATTATGCAATTTACTATTAGTTCTCGCTAATTATTATTTTATTGTTAATTGAATTCTTGCTAATATTTGTTGGATACATTAAGTGATTGCATTTCTACACTATTTGTAATATAATTGTGTTCAAATGAATTTTCCGTTAATAAAGATTTATTATTATTATGTAAAAACAGACCTCACTTAATACAACTTGATTTAATTATAATTAAATCACACTATTCGATTTAATTTCGTCTAAATTATTATAGTGTTTCTTAGCTGCTTGAAAATACTAAATGTTAGTTTGTTTTATTGTTTGTATGTAAAAAATAGATTCCGTTAAGAAATAAATAAAAAATATAATAGTGAGTAGTTTGGTCACCTAAACCGCAAAATAATTTTAACAGTCAACTATTATTTTAATCATCACAAATATGAGTAATTGTTATAATTCGTTCATTCCATTTATTAACGGATGACTCGTTTTTGTAATAAAAAACATTTGAGGAAATGGGCATCATTTGTTCGAAACATCTGATAACCCCGCGGGTTATCTGGAAACAACGTGTGTTTATGTGAATGTTCGAGTCTCGCTCGATAAATAGAGAGATAGATTTCAGTAATTTATAGATTTCTATATTCAGTTCGAAACGATTATCAAGTTGCTAATTGAATCAATTGCCACTGCAATATTAAATAGAAAGGCGCAATTCGATGCAGACTGTATTTATCAGATTATTGGCTTTTCTAAAAATTCTTTTTCATTTTTTGTCTTTATTCAGAAAATTACATTAAATTTTATATACAGCTATTTATTACACTTATAAAAATGCATGAAGGTGTTAGTCTGTCATGGGCTATCGACCTGAGGTCGTTTTGCCTTTTAATTTCTATTTACCATTATTTACGTAACTTCTTATATTAAAAAGAAATTCACGAATAAAATAAGTATATTCTTTACGTGTGTGTAGCTGGAATGAATCCAGCAATGAAGCCGGCACCCCCACATTGAGACTTTTTTTTTTCAAATATATTTATTTAGAGGAAAACACTTGTTTAACCGTTTATTCATAATTATAAGTAATACTAAGGACAATTAAATACAACAGAATCAAATTTATTCTTCGAACTTTTAAAACATTCATAATACATATACATTAAAAAATCGGAAAATAGCGATTTTTTTTATAAACAATATTTTCCAATCGGCGCACATTTTTTCAAATTTTCTTTTTATTATTAATTAATTCTTTATTTACGGAAAATCACCTTTTTACAATTAATGACAATCTGTAATTACAAAATACAACAATATATTCAATTTATTTGATAAAAGTTAGACTAATAACTCCTTAATCAAGTATAACCATTGAGTTTTCCAATCAGAATCCATAAACACAATAACACATAATAATGCTGCGCACCGTGAATAAATATATAAGTAAATCAAATACACATAAAATATTTTACAAAAAATAGTTACAAACTGCAAAAATTGAATTAAAATCACCGCAAAAGCAATACATATAAATAAACAAGTAAATAGAACTAAACCTTACAAAAATAATGAAAATAATATAATTATACACATGAATATTCGGTAGCATGGTTTGAATAATGGATAACAGTTGATAGCCATTTCGGTTTTTCGAACCTAATAAGATGAAAACGGTTGAACGGATGTTGTATTGTGAGTAAATAACCTGTTATGAATCATACTATTAGAGAGATAACGTAAGCGCCATCTATCGCCTAATTTAATGTGGCATTGTTGACGTTTGGGTCTACAAGGTAAATGATTTAGAATCGCTGTTTCGTCCATTAAAGGAAGGCATTACATATGGAACACACTGGCCTGATGAAGTTCGAAAAACCGAAATGGACATCATCAGCTATCCATACGCTAGATGAATGCTGAGTAAACATTTTATTTAATGCATTTTTTAAACAGGACAAGTTTGTCTTCTTTTAGTGGATAAAACAGCGATTTTCGGTCGTCTACATTGTAGACCTAAATCGACGATGCCACATGAAACTATGCAATAGATGGCGCTTGAGTTATCTCCCAATTATTATAATTCAAGACAAAAATTGAGTAATTGAAAATAAAGTTGTGATTCTGTTTATCAAAACGATGCTAATTACTATTTAATAATAATGATAATATCATCTAGAAACAGCTTTGGAAAAAGTTTCGCAAATTTTCCATTTATTACGAATTTTTCAAAATTTTCTCAGCACGATATACAATTGCATAAATGAAAACAAAGTTGTTGTGCTGTTTATTTAATTGTAACAATTACAGCTTAATGATATTTGTTTACAATGTAATTTAGAATAAATATGATAAATCTGAACCTTATAATTAGAAGTACGCATATCATTATTGATTTCAATAGCAGTATAAAATGAATATGAATAGATTATTGAAAATCAACCAATAAAACAATTAAACAGAGATTAGATTGAAAATCTAAATTTAAATTTAAAGTTATTCAATCTAATATGTGTTTAATTGTTTTATTGGTTGATTTTGACTAATTTATTCATCCCTACTGCGAATTGCAACGGTTTGAGTCGAAATTATTTAATGAAATGAAACAACAAATAATAATTACAAGGCCATCTGCAGACACGTGTTTCGGAATTTCATCCCTCATCAGTACAGCTATGCCCTGTAATATATATTTCATATTTATTTTTACAGTATGAACTACCAATGTTTAAATATTAAAACCATTAATTAAATCACAGTTTTGAATAAGAGAACTCTACTCAAGTGAAAAATAATTTACTTTATTTTTTTTAAATATAGAATCGGGAAAACAAAACAAAAAATGTTTTCATTACAAAAATTGACGTTCGTGTACTTGAAGTTGACATATGCCAAATTAGTGATTTAGTTAAAAAAAATCTCAAAACATTCTTTCATAATTCACCTTTCTTCGAAGTAATATACTCTCTCAGGACAAATGCTAATAATAGAACAAAGGATTTATTCACACGGTCACATTATTTAAAATAACATAAATAAAAATAATTTGAAAATAATTAATTATTAATCAATCATTTTCTCTTTAGCTACTGTGACTTTTTGACTTATATTACGTAAGTACGTTTAAAACAAATATGCATTAAAATAACTACTTCTCGGGGGTACGGGCCCGAGAAGATATTGAATTACATAATGGACACTTGATGTTGCATAGCAATAAATATTGAATAATGTGGTTAATTGCATATATTACAATATCACATTCCAAAGAAAATAAAAAAAAAAAACTAGTTTCAAACTTTTTTTAAAATTGTTTATGATAATAACGCGCGAAATATAAATGAAGGTTGAAGTGTCTATTTGTTGTATTACAATAATTGGGACATTTTTTAAGGAAGTGGAAGGTAGTTTTTCATATTCATACCAAGAAATTTTATTCACTAATTCATCATATTCTACAAATAAAATTAATTACGCCATCTTTTCAAAAACCCATTATCTGCTTGGTACTTTAAATGAAAAAAGAGCGCTATTTTTAAAACACTATATATATATATATATATATATAGTTGTATATTTGTATTTGTTGTATATATATATTTGTATATATATATATATATATATATATATATATATATATATACAAATATTTTTAAATACAAATGATTTGAAAATAATTAATAAATTATTTTCACATTTTTCTCTGTGACTTATGACTTACGTTACGTAAGTACGTTAAACAAATCATTTGTATTTAATATATTTAAATAACTGTGACTAAGTGAGTGAATACTCTTTTCTATTTATACAAATATCTTTATTCAGGAACTTTTACATTACATATATAATACAGCACTTTGAGATTGCCCTTCCATAAGCTATCGACCCTAGGTCTTTCTGCCTTTAATTATATTAAGGCAAGTTTAATGTAAAACTTTATATTCTTACAAAACAAATCTATCATATATGAAATGAAAAGTATTTTGCAAATGGTTCAAATTATATTTAGTTTCTAATTAATGTTTTATATTTTTTATATAGTAACATAGTAAAAAAACAGTTATTAGGCGGTGGTTTTCATTTTCTAGACAAATAAACGGTTAAAGAAACTGACCCTAATGAAAGGTATTTTAGCAATTATTATTTAGCAGTCCTTAATGATTAATTAAATTGAAATTCTTTATCTAATTTATTTTCTGATTGTTTTTTTGTTTTATTATAAAAATTGGATGATTACTTCTTTTTCAAAACAAAGCTTAAAAATATTATAATAAATGTATAAAGATGCCCTTTTACGATGAATGTTGATAAAAATATGTTATTATTTTTACTTAATAATTATTTACAGTTTGATATTTTATTATATTCAATGACCCTTTCTACCCATATGGGTGTAGAGTAAAGGCTAAATATAATTATACAATATTTATGGTTAATTAAACATTTTTTATTTAGGATGTTCACAAATTAATTTTTATTACTTGAAATTCAGTACAAATTAAATTTTCTTCTAAAATTTAAAAGTTATTTTACTAAAAAGTGTTACCATTAACAAGATTGTTGTCAGCCAATAAAATAAAATAGTAAAACTGAAGTAAGACAATATAATAGTGACAAATATAATAAGTTTGTCTATATGTTAAAAATTAATAAAAATGTAAAAATTGCACATTACAAATTCACAATGAAATATTACTTGCTAGAACTATATTGGGATCACATAATTTTGGTCGTATTATCCCCATAATGGATTAGTATACACCTACGAAAGATTATCGTTGACTGCCGACCTCTTATGATTTAAAATACTCACTATTTTATAAAACTCTTATCTAATGAAATTACCTAAAAATAGTTCGGGTGCAACTGTCATTAAAATGCCAAAAATTATTGAGAGTGACATTTTTTTCCTAAAGATATTTTGTTTAGTGTACTAGGGGGAAATCCATTTACGGACGAAGTGTCGGGCTCCCTTTTTATTATTTAATAACCTCAATAATTCCATTTGAACTAGTACACAAAAATTTATAATTTGGATGAATATTTATTCACGTAATGGACACTATTTTCTTTTAATTTTTGAACCAATATGGCTTCTTTTCATTATAGAGCTCACATTACAAAGATGGTTGAATTTATAACTAATGTTTGTAAAATAATTTAAAGAAAATACAAATTTGTGAAACAATACCAAGTGTCTTTTCTTTAAATAATTTTACATAGTGTAATATGTTTCACCAAGCAAGTACCAGATGAGAAATTAATTCAAGAAATTATAACTAATGGTATAAAAACAATTTAGTTTGCGTTTTTTCTCTCGCATTTTTTGGCATATTACCGCAAAATTATTTTATCTTTTTCTAATTCAATATCTTTCATATGAGTTTTATTATTTGAAAATTATTTCTTTTTATTTTCTTTTTGTATTGTCGTATGTAAAATTGCGAATATTTCGTATTATTTATTTCGCTTTGTATAATGAATTTATTTAAATAAATATTTCTTTAATTCCCACTTTAAATGTAGCAATTGCATTGCAATTTGTTCATGTTTTGAAACAACTGAAATATCACTTAACATAATTAGTCCTTGCTCTGTGTAACTTGGTTAAAACATTTCAATATTTCCGGTCACCTATAATTAATATTTATGAATTGTAGTTCTGCCCGACTTCTACGGGCATAACGACTATCCCGCTCTGCAATTTGAGATACTATGCAGGGTAGATGAGGGTGATAGGTTTCAATTAGTCCATCTTGCTCTTACGAGCGTTTGCAAAAAAATAGCATATTTTCAAAACTGGTTAACTCGATTATTTATGAATCAAATTTTATTTTCGTCGTACCATATCAAAGCTACTTTTATAATCTTCAAGGCAACATACAAAAAAATATATTCCATTCAATTAATTAGACAATGGTCCAAATTACATAAATTGAGAGGAAAAACGATACAAATTAATTAATTTCTCGGTTTCTCATGAAAATCACGAAACTTTCTGACTCTGACTCAACATTACCAACAATTGTCTGCAGATGGCCTTATATTATTCCTTTTGTTGTTTTTACATTAAATTTTTCTCAGATCAAAATTTGTTGCATTATGCAATATTTTATTGATGTGCAACAGAAGGTGTACATTATGTAATTCAATGTCCGGCGAGGTTATTTGCCCGGGAAGTAGTTGTTTTAATGTGCATTTGTTTAACGTACGTACGTAGCGTAAGTCAAAAGTCACAGAGCTGAATGTGGAAATAATTTATTAATTATTTTCAAATCATTTTTATTTAATATAATTATATATTTGTTGAAATGTAGAAGCAAGACGGTTTTCAATGTACGTCCCTGTAAGCAAAATTATTCACTTAACAGTCCATTGAATATAATAATAAAATGTATTAACCTACTAAACTGTGATGCTGAATTTGATATATTTGGGAGTTCGTTTATTACATTTAAGCGTCAAGAAAATTACTTTAATTTTGTACTTCTATATATAATTCTAATTTATTTTGTTACTGATCCTTATTTTGTTGCATCTCATTTTTATTTTATTTTTTCTTTGTTTTCGCTTTACATTATTTCTTAATTGTGGTTATATTATTTGCATATACATTGATTTATTATAATACTGATATATATAAATAATTTTTGTTTGTATTATTTTTGTAAAAAAAGTGGTTCCATAATAAATTATTATTATCATTAATTATGCTAAAAACAACTTCGTGTTTACTTTTATAAATAAACACTAAAAACCTAACTTTGTTATTAATGGAAAATTTAAGTTTTTCGAAAAACAGATACATTAAGTATACATATCTGAGAAACATATTGAAATTTTAATATTTTTAAATAATTGAAAATTACATTTTTCATTACATTTTTTGTACTGCGAAATGTATCGTATGCCTATGGTTAAAACTCATTTTTTATCTCTATTACGTCTTAGATTACCAGAATGAAATTAATACACATGCATTATTATATACAAATACTTAGAGATCTTTAAAAACATTTTTTTATTCAATTTTAAATAAAGTATTTTTTAAAATAACGATTAAAAAATGTGGATTTATTGTATTTATCAAAATTTATTTGGATAAATTAAATAAAAATAATTTGAAAATAATTAATAAATTATTTTCACATTTAGCTATGTGAATTTTGACTTACTTTGCGTAAGTACGTTAAAAATCACATTAAAACAACCACTTCCCTGGCAACTGTGACCAAGTGAATGAATACTCTTTTCTATTTATATTTATTTCGAGATTAGTATTTATTCTACATGCGAAGAAATGCAATCACAAAATTGAGTTATGGAGGACGTATTTCAAGTGATGCATTGTCATTTCATGGTATTTATTATTTTTAAATGTTTAAATGCGCCAATTTTTTAATCGTCTATAAGAAATATTTTGCTTAAAATTTAAGGGAAAATACAAATAAATATTAAAAAAAGTCGGAAAAAATAATGCATTCGTTGTAGTTTGCTTGTGGTCTGTAAATTAATTAACTAATAGAGATAAAAACTGAATAGTAAAAAAAAATACATGGGAATTCTCCATGACGTGTTGTTTTAAAACGGGATATGCGGTATTTAATACTTACTTAGAAATTTCAATGTACAACATTGTGGTATAATTTAAATTAATTAAATATAAAATGGAAAGGAAACATCTCTTCGGAGTTGAATCCATGTCCCCAGATTGCCGGTCGAGTGAGTAACCAACTACACCACAAAGACCTGTGATATCAAATCTCCATTCAGTGCTTCAAGTCCACCTATATTCAATTTATACAGACAATTTGATTTAATTAAATAAATGGTAATTTATTTTTGTGTTTAGAAATATAAGGAGCTAAATCTGCAAAGAAAAATCAATGTGCCATTATTGTCATAAAAAAAACTTCTTTCCAAATCCACGCTAATAAATAAATAAACAAAAATGTGAAACCCTACCTGCTCTAACGTTGACATCCCTTGAATTAATCGAGCCGACCGAGTTCTTCGCCAAACATGAGTAAACCTGCGCGTGCACCTCCTGGCGGTAATCCTCCGCCCTGAACGGCGGGAACACCAAATTCCCGTTGGCTAAAATCCTGCGCAGCCCGGGGACATCCCCGACGGCCGTTCCGTCGGAGCGTACCCAGATGATCTCCGGTGCGGGGTTACCGTTGGCCTTGCATTCGACGACGGCGCCCGTCGTGTTGGAGAAGTCGACGCGGTTGGGGGGCTCGCGCACGAACACCGGCCCCTCCGTGTTATCGTCCGCGGCGGTCGCGAAGGACACGGCGCGGGAAAGCACTAGGAATGTTAACACACTGTATAGTAAGCACATCGTGGAGCACTTGTTTGCACTTGGCACACTGAGCCGAGGGGGTTGAGAACGAGCGCGAGGGGGACGCCGATCGAGCGACTCGATCGGGGTTTCACGCACGGGGACGCGATTCCGGTTCACCTGAAACAATAATAAAATACAAATTAAAAAAAAAAAACATATAATCAGTTACATAAAAAACACAACACCAAGAAGGGGTAGGAATTTTTGGACCAAACTTGTCAGAAAAATTTTACTACCCAAAAATAATAATTGATTAGAACTTCAAAGTAATGAAACAAAAGGTAAAAAATTTTTTATTAATAGTGTTGGACAGGGGTGGGGTTAGTTTCACACTCCCGCACCCCGCTGGGCATGGATTCTATGATTTCTCCTCAAAGGTATTGCACCCAGGCAATCTGTAGTTAATGCCGGAAAATTTCTAGTGTCTGTGGAGGATTGGCTAATTGCTTGAGTCTTCTAGCCGGGACGATGCAATTTCGTCGAAGCGCGGATACCTAAGGGATACCCCCCGGCGAGAAACACAGTATATTTTATTCAAATCGAATGGAACATTCGATTGTTATCAATAAAATATTTTTTTATTAATTTTTGTATTCATATTTTGATCTCAGCAACCTAAGGTTAAGCCATTTTCAAAAATTAGCAGGACATTCTTTATATAATTATTTTGTTTCACCAAAATATGATTATTTTCTCCGACAAGTTTCAACTTTCGTCGAAATTATCCTTGATATTGATGAAAAAATTAATAAAAAAATCTCTTTTTTACACAATATTGGTGTTAAACACTTAAGGGATGATTTCTTGCATTAATTTTCGTTTTGTGTTTTTCCGTCATGGTCCATGTTTCACTGCTATATATTATTGTAGGTCTTATAACCTTTTTTACTATTTCCGCTTTTATGTTCTTTCTTTCCAAAGAACGTTGTCTTCATCATATTAAATATTTTTCCCGCTCTTCCCAGTCTATCATTTATATCTTTGTCTATGTTCCCGTTATTTTCTATTATTGTTCCTAAATACTTGTAATTTTCTACCTGTTCGATCTGCTTTCCGTGCAATTTTATTGTATGTGATTTTTTTTTCTCTAGCTATTATCATTTTTTTGGTCTTGTCTATATTTATCTTCATATTTATTTTTGTTAATGCCTTGTCGAGTATTTCTCTGTCTCTGCCACTATCGTCATATCATCTGCCAACTTCATTTCCGTTATATGTGTTTCTTCCATTTTCCAGTATCCCAATTTTAATTTAAAAAAAAACATACGGACTGAAATCAGGCGGGGATTCGGGGACATCTGCATAGTTTAGCGTGGACGACTTTTAGTATGACCTGTAGCTCCATCCTGCTGAAACCAGATTTTTTTTTGTAAGTTGTTTTCTTCTTGATAATTTTTAATTTTCAGACTGTAAGAGTAGTCCCATCTTACAGCCTTACATTCTCTCTAGCGCATCGAACAGTGATCGTTTGGACTTTAAAGCGATGGGGTCTGTATAATTCTGGAGAAAGTCGTAAAATGCATCACTCAGGGCTAAAGAGGAAACAATCTCTGCTAAATGCATGACAAGAAGTATGGTTGGGGCTCGAAATCTTCTTTACGTAAAAATTCGATAATGACCCGAAGAGGTCATGTATGCAGTTATACCAGCGAGAGGACTACAAGGAACGCATTCCAACTCTGCATACATCTGCTCAGTCTGCTAGACATAATTCCAAAACAATCATGTTGTATGGATATAATTTAAGATTGGTGTGAAAAATTTGTCTCATTTTCCTGTCTGATATTTTCAGAGTCGAAATTTATTTCTGCGCAGAGCATGATAGAGGCAGTTCAATTTCTGCGCAGAAGGCGTAAAGACAGCTCTATCGAAATACTCACTGCAGCGATGTTGTCGGATGTCCTCAAACTTTTTGGACGTCAAGGTGGCTTTATTTTTAGTGCCGTTGCTTTCTTTTCTTACTGGTTGAATCCACGACAAAATCGTGTTCCGGTCTGGAGAGCATTCATTAGCACGTAAACAAAATTGTGCTTGGAAAGATCTTTACGTCGCAGTTGCAAATTCACCGTTAAATGAAACTGCAAAACCTCGATGCTCTCCAACTACAGTATGGTTTCGTCCTAACAACTATCTAAGAATGCATACTGTCAGGACTTAACCGATAAAATAAACCCCATTTCTTTAAATTGCGCCGTTTATAAAATATAACAGTTGTGAATGTGAATGTGAATTCACAGCTGTTTGGGTTCATTTTGCACTATCGCGGAAACACATACACAGACATTTTTTAAACATCGATGAAATGGACTCAGGGGACCTCAAAACATGTATATCCGTTGAAATTGGCATTCGAAAATTTTTACAATCTCAATACTTTCCCATTGACCCCTGTCTGTCCGGGCAAAGTAAAAAGTGAATAAGGATTATTGTTATTATAAACATTTAAAACTGCTAATTAATTATCTTATTCACAACGATTTATTTAACTGTAGTGACGTTCTCGCTACAAATATCAATCATAAAATATCTAAATAAAATCCCGACACGTGACGTAATTCAAATTTTATATAGAATCTCCTGAAATATCATTTTCTCCCCACGTAACCCAGATTCAGTGATGAGCCTTCCGCGTTCAACATTTTCCCCGCGGCATCTTTTTGACATCGACCGACCTGACAGGATGACGTGAATTCCCCGCGAATCCCAGTCAACAGTAGAAATGTTCCCGATTCGAATCAAGTAGAAAGCCGACTTAACGCCCAGGTGCTGTTAATTACGGATTCGAATGCCGCTTGGCGGAACGCGTTCACGAAAACCGGATGTTGTGCACGTTCGCGTTTCCGGCTCTGCTCCGCGCGACTAAGCCTCGAGACTCAATACAGGAGCTGTCTGTCTGTTAATGATGCTAGAAAAAAGTTTATGTTTTTTTATCGTAATTGTTTTTTGTAAAAACAAGAGAACGTTTCTGTATAGCATAGATCATTTTAAGTTATAATGAATTATTTAATAAATTATTTTAATTCAGATGAACAGTATTTAATAATGTATAAAAATTATTAATACACAATAAAGCAACATGTGTACTTTATGTTGAACTTAAAGGTATTTTTTAATTATAAAATAACTTATACCTACAATGAAATCAAACAAGGAAAATTTCTGGCAATGATCAATTAAATTCGATCAATCCCTTTTTCCAACTGCAACAAATTACTTACACTGCAAATATTCACACATTTGCAGTTTCATTTTATTTAATTTAACTTATATCTGTTTATAGAGTGCGCACTGAATGAGAGCTATAACTATAGACGTAAAATATACTATACAAACATTCCCTATCCCCACCACACCATTGGTGGGGATAGAGAATGTTTGTAGTCCGATATATCGTGAGATTTTATGACCGTTTCTAGAAATTTCGATACCGCTTAACTATCCGCGGTCCCTGGATACCTCACAGCTGTTCGATTTCCCGCTTAAATTAAAATATATGAAAATGCCAAACAATAATTTTTCGATGTTTATGATTAAATGGATATTGTGCTACTTCAATTTGGTTTATTAAAATGAAATATCAAGTAACGATCAACACAATTCAGATTTTAATAATTCTACTGGTTAATATTTGTTAGATATCATGGAATTAATATCCTAACTAACCAAAAAACATACAGACTTATTATTACTAGTTATGCTATTCTTAGATAGAGCCCCGATGGTAATTCATAATTGTAAATAAATATAATATTATATTTATACATCAGAATAATAACCGTAAAAAAATCATAAGTGAATTATTTCGAATGATTTCAATAAAGAGTTTGAAGAATTCATAAAATAAAACAATGACAATATAATAATAACAACGAATCAGACAATAAACACAAGCTAAAATAAGCATATAAAATACGATAAAAATCTAGTCAAAAAACACGAATACTAGCTAGTAATTCACTAAAACACTAACACATTTGGGTATTGGTTTAGGCGTCAAAATCAGCTGTGTAGTTCCTTTGTGTTTACAAATTGAGTATTCCCCTTACGTTTTTCCCCTGTATGTTGGATTTCAACAAACGAGGTGTATGCTTCCTCTAGTAATTCTAACTCTATGGCTATAACGTATTACACTACCCCGGTTTTTAAACACTGCGTTCAATTCAGCACTGACAGCGAAAAGTAAAATGCGCGAAATTTGAATTGGCAGCCGATTTAAAAACATAACCCGTCTATAACTATGTCAGGTAACATTAGAGAAATACATTTCATTATAAATACGACATAAAGGTTATTAAAAATGAATGAGAATCCGTATTCCTTCATAATAAGTACATATATTTAATATATGATGGTTTCGACCGTCACTATGCGGTAATTTATTTCAAAATTTTGAAGTTGAATGAAAACGTACTATATTTTATACCACTTTTATTTAAATATATTTATACAATATAAATAAATTATCACGCAACTTTTCTGTAACTCCACCACCATTTTGGGTCAACTCGTTTGTAATTATAAAACGTTACTTGAAAATGATATTAATACTTTCGAAAACTTAAGTTGTGATAATTTCTGTATATTGTATAAATATATTTAAATAAAAGTGGCACAAAACATAGTACGTTTTCATTAAACAGTCGATGCGAATGCACATTTTTATTTAAGCAGAAAATCAGCAAGGTAATCTATGCAGAAAACGATTTTGACAGGACACATTAAAAAAGTGCAGAAGCAGAAAACACAAAAACCCGGGCGAGTGCGTACTAATGCGCACTGATGCAGTAAGCAGAAACGCTATGTTTATAAACCGATATTTAGGTTTACCGATTAATAAAACTACTAATAATGTAAATAACAATAGATCTACTAATAATAAAATATTTTTACTGTATTTTTAATACTATTATTAATTTAATAACAACTCGAGATTCGGTATTTCTGTAAACGTTAAGTAGTAATAAATATCTGAAATGTGCAGACTCATGTTTAAAGAAAATGGATATTGTGCTACTTCAATTTGATTTATTAAAATGAAATATCAAGTAACGATCAACACAGTTCAGATTTTAATAATTCTACTGGTTAATATTTCTTATATTTAAACTAGCAGCCGGTAGCCGCTTTTTAAACGAAATTACGATTTTTTTAAATATTTATTGTCCTCAAATTGCAACCAAAATACGATGCGTCCATAGTCCTAAAAAAAGTACTTAACACTGGCAGTAAGAAAAATGAAAAAAAAATGCATTTCTATAATAGACAGAAATTTTCTTTCTACTTGGATTTTTAAGCGAGTAACGATTATATGTATATATATATATATATATATATATATATATATATAAGAACAATAGTAGTTCATATTATAATAATAAATATGAATATTTCATTAAAAATCTACAAATAAAAACATAGGTTAAATTGAATAGCTTTAAATTCAGTTATGTAACTGTTATTAGTGTCTCTCCGTGTTATTGTTTTGAAGTTCTGTTTCATAATCGGTGCTACTGAGGGAATTTTAATTATTATAGGTATGAATAATGAATGAAATATACTGTATTTTATTTGAGAGTGTTTGAGTTTCGGGAATTATAGTGTCGAATTAATATTTAAATCTATAACATTAAGACTATTCTGATATTTAATCTCCATTATTTACATGAAGTTTTAAAAACTGAATGTGTTTGCTTTCTATTTCTTTTAATAGTTTCAAAATTGTCCATAAACAGTCCTTATACTATGGGTGACAAAGGATAACCAATTTCTAAGCCATCAGATTGTATATATTATATTATATTATATTATATTATATTATATTATATTATATTATATTATATTATATTATATTATATTATATTATATTATATTATATTATATTATATTATATTATATTATATTATATTATATTATATTATATTATATTATATTATATTATATTATATTATATTATTAAACAGCTTTATTTATTTTTTTTTGGGGGGGGGGGGCTGTGGAAGGAGAAATCCAGTTACAGAGTGTGGGACTCCTTCCAGTCAAACTTTGGCTGGAAGCCTACCCACTAAAACCCCTCCTACTTTACCGGCTTCGACTGCTAAGGTCATTAGCCGGTCTCAAGATTTATTTAATGCTCTGACTTAATTTCCAAGTGTCATAAACATTGAACAGTGATGTCAGGCATTGCCCGTTTACCCTTAAAACTAATATCACAGTAGTGATAGTGCCCGGGTTGTAAAAGGACCCTGACACTAGAGCCCCACAGACAATACAATTACACAAACTTAATGCTAACATAAAACCTAAACCTAAAATAAATTAAATAAAACTTAAAACTAAACCATTAAAAGAACCTAACCTAAAACATATTAAAACCTAAACCTAAGACATATTAAAACCTAAACCTACTATCACAAAAAGGAGACGGCACTGAGGTTGTAACGGACCCCAAATGCCGAAACCAATAAAAATCACCTAACCTAACACGACAGAAATAAAAGTGGTACCGAAGTTGTAACAGCTTTATTATTACTTTTGTACAATATTTATAAAATAACATATAATATTTCGAATTAATGGATTTTGAAATCAAATAAAACAGCAATTGGCTAACGGCCAGAAACCTTTCTGCCGAATGTATATATTTTTTTTAAATTCTTAGAATTAAATTACATGATTTTTAAATTAAATAAAAATTATTTGAAAATAATTAATAAATTTTTACTCCATTTAGCTCTGTGGCATTTTGACTTACATTACGTAAGTACTTTAAACAAATATATATTAAAACAACTAATTTTCGGACAAATACCCCGCTGGTATTAATTTACATAATGGACATTTGCTGCTGTATATCAATAGCAGAGCTAAATGTAGAAATATTTATTAATTATTTTCAAATCATTTTAATTTAATTTATTTAAATAACTGTGACCAAGAAAACAAATACTGTTTTCTATTGAAACACGATTTTTATAATTTTCTCAGAAAAATCTTACTAATCAACCCAAAATAAACTGTAATACAAAAATAAACCGACATTATCGAGATTCCCACGCTAACCAACGAGTAAGACACATATTATTAAATAGGAAATAACATTGATTTAACTAAATCAATAAACTGTAATAATTCTCTTTGGGGAGCAGGGTGTTGTTGAATACCTTTGTATTAATAGTTTTTTTATTCAATTGTTTTGTGGGGATATTGACGTGAACAATAATTTCGTCAAATGTATTTGGCATTATGAGGAATCGATATATCTTTCAAATTATTCACTTGGTCTTCGGAGTTTTCAACGTAATATTGTGGTTTGAAATTTAAAAACGAAGGAATTAATTTATTTAAAAAAAATATTTAAGTTATATTATATGCCGGAGCATATACATAAGGACCGACTGGTCGTATAGGAACTCTTTTTTTATAGATTTTTGGAAATTCAGGAAGACTGGGCTTTCGGGTTCATAATTGTTATCTAACGTTATCTGTAACCAAACGATGCGCCACCATTGTTCCAATATTTTCGTAAGTTTAATTTGATATTTATTCCTTGGATCTACTTCCACAGTAAAATTGTCTGTTTTATAAAAACAGCAAACAAAAAAGCAAAGATTCTATAAGAATCTTTGCTTTTTTGTTGCATATTCTGAGTATATATTATATTTACTCAATTTGCACTGTTGTCTATGTATAATATTTATTCTATTTATTTATGCATTATCGGAATGCGGAAGGGATAAGCAGTATTGAACCGCAGGGGGATACCGTTTCAGATTCGGATTATCCCATTCTTATATAATGTTGTTTAAGGCCTTCATTTGTGTTATATTTAGTAATTTAATGAGCATGAGTTACATATGTATATGTATAACTAATTGTGTTTTCTTACATGTTTCTAATTCCCTATATCATCTCCACTGCGAAATATGTACAGTCGCTATTTGGATGGTTTTAAGAGAGAAAACCTATGTCCAGACTAGATAGATAAATAAACAACCAAACATCCCACACTAAAATGATCCACTACACAACTCATCCAACACACTTCTATATGACACAACTAACATAATCCCAATTTCCCAACGATTAACTCAAATAGTCCAAAAATGATCCATCAATCCTAAAATCAGAGGCATTGCAAACCCATTATTCCTGAAAATTAACACTAATATTCCTTCCAAAATCCAATATTCACAATCCACTATACATGAATTCATCTCTTCTCATTTCAACGACTGACAGACTAACGACATAAGACTAGGACTGCTGGCTGAAAGACCTACGCTCGATAGCCATTTAACCAACAATTAACCGTAAATCTATTACATTGTACCATATATAATTATGACACCTTATTAACTGTCAGTTAAAAACACTTCTTACAGGATCATATTAAACATACAAAAAATAACACAAAGTAGATGATTACACAATTGTTATTGTATTTGCCGTCTTAGCTGTCCAAGAAATAGACGTAATGATATATTAAGAATATCAACATTTGAACAATAAAAAAAAATTAAGTATATTGAATTTATGTCACAATAAAGCTGTTTTGTTGTTGTCATTAAAAAATCACTGTAACTTTTTAATTTATCGACAAAAAGTATTTCTGTAAAAACATTATTAATGCACGTTTTTAAGTAAAAATCCAATGGTATTGTTGCGGTTTAATATTTCATTTAATTATTAATATTATTTTATAAAGTTATCTACGAAAAAATATCACGTAAATACAAAAAAATGTTTGATAAGAAAAAATAAATAAAAATATCTTTTGTAGACCGTCTCTTTACTTACTTAAATTTTATATAAGTATTAAAAACCACAACAATTGGTGACCTACGATGGTCTAACACTTGATATTTTAAACACGGACTCAGTAAATACCTACATATCAAGAAGATGAATCAAGGTGGCAATACAATTCAAAATTGCTGTCGATAGCCATTTAGGAAGAATATTATATACAATATATTGTATAATACAATAATGTAAATTTTACAATAAAGATGATTACATATATTATTTTATAAAGTTTATCAATGAAAATCAATCTCCTGAGTCGGCTTTTCTCTATCTAGACTGAAAATAGGTTTTCTCTGTTAAAACCATCAACATAGCGTCATTCCGTACAAAGATCACAATAAGACATTTGTCAGTTATAATAGCTATTAAAGTAAGTTATTGTTGGCGTGGTTTAGTAGAAAAACTTTGATTTCCTAGATAATGGACAATATTATATTTTACATTAAAGTAATCTTAAAACATGCAGGAATTCCGCCAGATAAATTAAACGTATATATTTTTTTTTTTTTTTCTGAAAAGTAATCATAAAAATTAAATAAATTGGTGATAATAATGTCAATTTTTAATCAATATTCTTGGTAACCAAAACATGCGCAATGCAATTGTCAAGCATTTCACTAAAATCTACATTCAAATGTCTTCACATTCAATGCCTAATGCGTATCAATTTCATTATACCTTACAATTTTCTTTTCTAATACGAAACAATAAATTGACATAATACACAAAAATAACCATATCAAATTTAAACCGATATTTTTTTTACTTGATGGATATAAAAATGAAAGTACATATTCCCATTATTGAATCCTAGAGACTGTTTCTTTTTTAAATAGATTATTTCTATTTTACTATTAATATTTTATCAAGAAAAGAATTGCATGTTAAATTAAATAAAAATGATTTGAAAATAATTAATAAATTATTCTCAGATTTAGCATTTGTTTAACATACTTACGTAAGTCAAAAGTCACAGCTAACTGTCAGAATAATTTATTAATTATTTTCAAATCATTTTTATTTAATTTATTTAAATAAGTGTGATCAAGTGAATGAATACTCTTTTCTATTTATATGAATTGCATGTTCTTCAAGTGCAATTTTCAGATATTTTCAGATTGTGTCTATCATCATTTATAAAAGAGATACAGCACCAATAATATAGATGAAAATGAAAATTCCTTATTTCACTTTAAAGTGAAGTAAGTAATTTTCATTTGCACCTATATTATTATACAACCTAAGTTATTCAGTGATACAGCACTAATTTGTATATTTCTAAAAATCATAGTTGCCTGTCCTATTAATAAATTGTTTATTTTTTTCCTTTTTGTGTTGGTATATAACATGTTGATGTTTTTCATATTTTATATTAATTTTATATTATTTTTATATTGAAGAATTAAATATTCGTTTCATCATACACATTCTGCTTACCCGCTATAATTTATAATTGTTACTCTTAAGTTATCCTTTAATAAGAACTTAATAATGTTTGTAATATATTTAGATATAATAATTTTTAGTAAATTTAAAAAAGTTTATCATTAAACGTAGTAGGCTTGTTTAATATTAAATTATTCTTAATATATTTTGACTGGGCTTATTGTAGAATATGTTAATAATTTACAATTATAAAAAAAACAATTAAATGAAAATAAATGGATACTAAACTATGTTTTTATTTATTAGCCAACCATATTTCGGATTTATTTGTCTTACGTTCTTTGATTATTTGTGTCTACTGTTTGTCATGTAATGACAATGATATATGAATGTCATGTTGCCATTAATTAATTATTTGATAAAAAGTGGAAATAAAATTAAAGCTTCTGATAATTAAACCCGTGGTAAGCTTCTGTAAAGCTAATCTTAAATTTATTTGGAAGGTAAAAGTCACAATTATCCAACAGTTTAAACAAATATACATTCTGGATCAAACTCTCCCTCCAATGCGTTTAATTTATTTCCTATTGTTTTTATACCAAGAATTTGGAAATCGTCATCTGCTCGTTCTCTTTTAAAGGTTTTCGATTATTACTATACTTTGATTAAAACAGCAAATAACTCCCGTAAATATGTTTATATTTGTTTTATAGATATAATCGGAATCCTACATTTACCAAACAGCTGGTCCAAAAATTAACGAAAATTTAAATATATCCACAACCATAACATTCGTGCATCTGTTCGAAGCAAACCCTTCCCGTTCTACATAAAAAATCGACATTCACCCTCTGTTCATATGAACAACAGCTAACACAATGACACATAAACTCGCCTCTTTAACCTCCCCTACACTTTATCCATTCTTGTTTCAAATGGCCTCTAGTAGAAGTTAAGAGATTTTAATCAATCCTTACATTCATTGCGTAGGCACTTAATGACTTTTAGAGGGTTTTGACAATGTGTGTTTTTTTTTATTAGGAAGTATAGTAATTAATGTGGTGTTTTAAACAATTAATCGACTAATTGTAGTAATTGGAACGAATTGAAAACAACCGCGGCCTATTTTTATATCTAGTTACGGAAATGCGGGCTCTCGTTTCGACAGTTCATTTTTTGTAGAAAATGTAGGTATAGTTTTAAATTCAATTTAGTTTTCATCAATCGTTACATGATACGGTTTTTTATTTAACAATCGATAACATATTTCGGGGGAAAATAGCATTGAAATATGCTGCGTAAATGCGACTGCTGCTTCTAATTGATTTTTTTTTTTCGAACAAATATTAGTCAATTAAATAAAACATTATTTAAAAATAATTAATAAATTATTTCCCCATTTAGCTCTGTGACATTTTGACTTACGTAACATAAGTACATTAAACAAATTCACATTAAAACAACTACTTCCCGGGCAAATACCCTCGCCGGACATTGAATTACATAATGTACACCTGCTGTTGCACATCAATAAAATACTATAATAATTAATATTAATATAATATTAATTCATTCATTATTTTCAAATCATTTTTATTTAATTTATTTAAATATGTGACTAAGTGAAAGAGTACTCTTTTCTGTTTATAAATATTAGTCAATTTATCTTCTTAGAAGTGATTGCTCTAAAAGCTTATGATTGAATGATAGTTATTGAAAAAAGTGTTAATCATTTCATGGTTGATCAAATATGGCAGCCAAAACTTTTGAAACGGACATTAATACAGCTTAGATAATCCCATTTCCTATGTTTTATCACAAGTTATAAACCTGTAAATAAATAAACGGACAGAACAACGTGCATTCATCTTAATAAAGGGACTAACTGCGAATCGACATGAAAGCGAATGCTCACATGTATCACACGCGCTGGATAGTACACAAATCCCGAAAAGCTCTCATACGATAACGAAACGGCAAAGTCCGCCTGGAATGGATCGATTACATTCTCTATTTATTTTCGTCTATTCTTTTTTTCAATCACAATTTGCGCCATTGCGAACGGAGGTTTCGTCTCTCCCCAATTACAGTCTAGACATACGCGGACAACAGCAAGACCAACAATCAATCCGATTCCTCACCCCATCATTTGTAATTTAATAACGTAATATATTGATTAAGAATTACACGAAATGTTTTTTCAACAGGGATTTTAGTTAACAAAATAAAATAAATATTATTCATGAAAATTATTCATTTTTTTATTCTACAAGAAAAATAGTGGAGATGGGCAAAGTCGATCTTTTCGATCTTTTTTGTCACTGCAAAATGAAGTAATGTTATTTATATTATTAATATTGGGAAGTATCATCCATTTATTAATAAACTCCAATTTATTGTTGTGGTGTACTACTACTGAAGTATTGTTGACGGGGTGGTGTAGTAATAGTACACACAACATACAATTAACTAAATGGACTTTATTCTCTATAAAATAACTTAAACTCAGTACAAAACTCTTAAAAACGCGTGCTCGCAACATGTGCTCGACCATACTCTGTCTTAAAGCCCGTACCGCACATGCGTATACTGCGCCAAGTCCCGATACATTACAATTGTCTTTTATTAACTTTAGCTACTAAAAATTGGTTATTCAAATATACTCAATTACTAAATTCACTCGATTTTGCCCAACACTAAAAATAGGCGGAAAGACCAGTCGATAGGCAATAAACAGATATAAATTATATATATTTTTTTTTTGCTGTATATATCGGTTAATAAAGATTATTATTATTATTATTAAATGAAAAATAATATTGGACAAATGTCCACCGCGACCACGCTGATATCGATTGATTCCTCAAAAGTTTCAATCACTTTTCTGGCAAAATGGCTGGTTTATATTGTTAATCACGTAACGGATTTTCAGATTTAAGGTTTCAATCGATTCAATTCGTTTCATATAGACCTTGAATTTAACATGGTCCCACAAAAAATATACAGTAGTTAAATCCATTGGGTGGTCCACCCAATAACTAAATTTCATGAAATTATGTAACCAGGAAATTTGGTTTTCAATAAATTCAATGTTACAACGGTTGTGTGACTTGTGGCATCGTCTTGTTGAAACCACATAATTCACATTCACCAATTAATAAAATGCTCCGAACTCACGCCATTATACAGAACCACATGGATTTATTAAATTGCACAAATCGACAATTCACAAATACTATATCAAATATATTATAGTACCCACGAAATTCTAAATATCGCTTAACTGTAACATTATATTTATTATATTTTTAATGTATAATTATTTTATGTTTATGTTACTATATCTACGTTTCTATTTTTGAAATATTTTTATTTGAAATATCCATAACATCAATAACAGGTCAAAAGTGAGTTGTTAACATCTTTCGATAGCGTAATCCATCGACTGTCCAAATTTAAAAAAAAGCCCAATCGTGCCTTCAGACCACATTTAAACGCCTATATTCACTAAAATGTATTGTCCGTGGCTAAGAGATAATATGAAAAAACTCATTGACCGTAGGAATAGTGGTTTTAAAAATACCAAGAATCCAACTCACTGGACGCACTATAAATCATTACGTAATTTAACGACATCGAGTATTAACAGAGAGAAAACCCTATTTCGAATTTAAACTAAAATCTAATAATACAGGTGTGATGTGAAAAAAACTAAAAAAAAAACTTATCCCCCCAGGGCGACCGATGCTGATATAATAACTAACTACTTTCTGAATAACGTTCGATTCACATCATCTCACCTGCTTCTACCGGACTAAGGCAATTTTGTTTCTCCTTAACAAATGAGTCAGAATTAAATATTATAATCAATAAATTATCAGACGGATCACCAGGGCCCCATGCTATTACCGCTAAAATGCTCAAATTATGCAGCTTTGCGTAACTCATATTATTAACCAATGTCTCCTATATGGGCAATTTAGAGTTTCATAGAAGAATTATTCCTATTTAAAAAAAAAGTCAGCTACCGAACTTAAGGTTGCGGTTTAGTAGAAAGAGATAACTATATAGTAAAATGGAAATAATCGTTTAAAAAAAGAGCTATTATATTGGATTTAATAATATGAATATGTATTTACATTTTTTATCTACTAAGTATAAAGTATCAGTCTAAATAAAAAATAAATCGTTAATTTTCGTGTATTACGTCAATTTACTAGTTTAAGTTAGAAAAGAAAATTGTAAGATATAATGAAATTAATAGAGCATGTCTGCTAAGTTATTTGAATGCAGAATTTAGTGAAATCTTTTATTATTATTAGTAAAAATATAATTTGAAATTTGCTATGAATTTTATCAATTTTCATTGTTTTTCATAATTGTTTTTCACACAAACTAAAGATTAAAATAATTTTTAATTCATCTGATGAAATTCCTGCTTATTTTAAGATTACTTTAATATATAATACAATATTTTTCATTGATCACAACAGCAATCTAACTCAAATTAGTGATTGCCCATATTTATATAGCTATCTCTTTCGTCTAAACCGCACCCTTAAGGATTTACAATCGATTAACTTATTATGTGCACTTTATCGAACCTTAAATTCGATATTACTTATTCCAACACTCCATTCTTCCTGCTACTCAGTTAGGTTTTCGTTAAAAATTTAGCTGTGCTACAGCCCTAACTGACATCGCTGTTAAAATAATCACTTATCAAGATAAAACGTTTCTTTCTTTCTTGAAAGCCTTTGATACCTTTAATCACAGCACATTGCTTGCAATGGGGTGCGATAGTGCTGACATCACATATTGCGGCAATTTTAAAAGTATGGCGTTTCAAAAATTTAAATGACTCTTATTAAATACATACATAATTGCACCTAAAACCTTAGAGATAAGTTGTGCGGTTATTATACATATTTAAAAAATAAACTTTGTAATTAAGATAAATTAATCTTATATCTACTTAATAAGAGCAAAATTTGAAGGGAAATTCAAGGAAGTAGCGTGAAAAAATAAAATTTCGATTTTTATTGAAACGTATGTCGACCTTAAAAAAACCGCATATGTCAGAGAGCCTGTAACATGGAAGTAGTATAGCTAGAGAATACGTTTGTTGTCATCTAATTTACTTGGTAAAGAGTAAAGGGAAGACGAATATGTAAACATGATTATGTCCTTAGTGAAGTATTGAAGTTTTAGTCATTATATTTTATAATTTTTCAAAATATATGTACTTTTATCTATGATTAAAGATGATGTATTCTGAATAGTGATTGGCAACACTGATGATTTTTGTAATGGAATTATCAATATTAAAATTGTTTCAATAATCGAACACACTTTTATCTTTTGAGTACTAACCAAAAGGTCTTCTTAAAAAATATCAATTTTAAACGATATGACATGTAACAAAATAATCAAAGCGATATCCAACTAAATAATCAATAGCTATTCAACTAAATAATTACTTAAACAAATTAATAATTACGTCTACATAAATTTAACACATCTTCGTACGGAATAGCCCTTGTTATCCATATTCTTTTAATTATTTAGTTATAAATCTTCGTATAACTTCTAAAATATTTAAAAAAAGTGAGTAAAAAGGTATGGAAAGCTTTGTTTGTTAAATATTGATTTTTTAAAACTTCTAATTACTTTAAAAATATTAAAAAAGGGTCCATATCTTTTCTTTTACTCGCTTTTTTTAAATATCAAATTTGAAGTACGTAACGTAAGTCAAAAAAATAATAATGCAGAAATTATGGGTTGTGCAAAAATTTTGGGAGGAAACCAATTTCGAAATAACTCAAAAACTACTTGCTCTAAATATTGGGATGCATACGGTCAAATAAGTTTCTGATTGAAAATTTAATAGGGAAGCAAAATGATTTATAGAAAAAATTGATTGTTATCTTTTAAAATTAAAGCCGAGTATTTAGAAGAATATTGTAATTAAGTGTGTTATTTCTTACCTTACAATAGGTTAAAATCATTCCTCCACACTCTTCTTCATTTTTGCGTTTGCGAATGATAAGTTGAATTTGACTGCACTTTGACGTTTTATTTGTCATTAAAATAATTATTCCAATAATTAAAATCTCTAAGGGAATTTATCAGATAAATGCTTATAAAATGAGAACCGGAGGTCCTACAATAAAAGTTTTATAACAGAAATTATTTATTTTCCAAGATCTAAAACTTTTATTTGAAACATTTTTCTATCAGAATTAAAAAATGAAAAATTGCTAAGAGTAAAGTTGCACTTCTAACCAAAAGCTTTTCAGATCATTCCACTGTAATATAAAGCTTAGATATAAAGTTTGGGCTTAATCCATTTAGCCGTTTAGGCGCTATCGCGGAAACACACAGACACACACACAGACATTTTTCAAAACTCGATGGAATGGACTCAGGGGACCTCAAAACGTGCATATTTGTTGAAATTGGCGGTTCGAAAATTTTCACGATCACAATACTTTCCCTTGGACAGGGGTCCGGGGAAAGTAAAAAATGAATTATGATGTTTTAAAGAAGGCACTGAAATGTTGACACTTTTGAAATACCTACTGTCAAAATTAACAGATGTTATTTTTTTTTTATTTTAGATAGATCTATTACTAACAATTCAAGATATCGCTGGTCTATCTATCTTGTTCCTACTAGAAGTTATAAAATAAATTAAAATGTAGGGTGTTCCATTTAAAATGACAAAGTTGGTAGCCATTTTCGGTACAACCGGAATTAAAAGAAAGTCTAAGAAACCGTGTAATCTAGAGGCCAGAAACCTTGAAAACTTTTAATGGCCGTTATTCGTGGTCCACCCTGTATATATAAATCGTTATTAACAATTAAGTTACCAGAACATATCAATATTTGATTATGAATACACAAATTTAATTAATTGTTAAATCGACCATAGGTTTTTCTGCCCGATTTATTTATTATATTCAAATTCTTTTTATTTAATTTATTTTAAATAACTGCGGTCATGTGAATAAATCATTTTTCTATAATCAACTAAATTTCTATACTTTTTGCTCACATGTTTAGTGTAATTCCCAATGGCATTTACAAGGTATTATCCTGTAAATAAATAAACCGACAGATAAGCATGCATTTGTCTTCATAAAATACTTAATCCGAATCCATATGAAATAAAGCGAAAGCTCATATATTTCACGCGAGCTGTTGCACGAATCCTATAAAGCTCTCGTTTTCGATGCGCGTGTGGGTTACATACTAAGACCAAAGTCTGGCTCGATGCGTTCGAATACTTTCGCTGTTTTTCTAATTTAAATTATTTTAAATTGTTAAACAAAAGTGACAGTACAATAAATAAACGTTCTTTGAGCAACACAAAAGTATTTTTTTAAGCTCCGTGGTTTTATTTATTTATTTTTTAATGCTTTATAGACATTTATAGTCAATTTACAGAATTGCAATTTAATAATCGGGGCTATTCTGTAAGGGAAATGTTAAGTTTAACGTGTGCGTTATTTTTATCATCACAGTCTAAGCAACTTTTGTAACAGAAATTTATTCATAGAATGTGAATTATTAATAGCGTACACGTTAAACGTAACATTTTCGATAGGGAATAACCCCGAATATCATGTATTAAATTGAATTTATTTTTAATCCATTGATAGTGGTTACTTTGTGTCCGAAATAAATATTTGGTCATTCAAATAAAAGTGTCAAAAAAGGTAGTTAATGCTTTATTCGTCAAATGTATTTAATATTGTTATGTAAATGAAAGTTGTTTTTTTGTAAATAAAGATTGCTTCTAAAGCCACATGTGAAAAGCAACACGTTCTTGGTGGCGTCGTAAAACATGACAAATTGGTCTTTGACAAGTTCGCTGAAGCGTTACCTATACTTGATAAAAAAATAAAAGCCTTTCTTCACTACTTTATTTATTATTTTTAATAATAATAATATTTATTTATTGCCCAACGAGAAACAATGATTTCCCAATTACAAGACAATACACAAGATAACAACAATAATTAAAATACATTAATGTACAAAACTATAATAAAAAACTAAACATTTGATTGACATAAAGCGACTATAGATTTTAATGATTCAAAAAAGATCTCGCAAGTTATTAGTAGTTTATTAAAATTGTCGGAAATTATACTTATGATTGATTTTGATCCAAAATGTAATCTATTGTGATTGATATTAAATGTAGTCTTAAAACTGCTGTTGAGAGTGGGAACATGCAAATTAATTAGCTGTAAAACATTAGGGCTGTCGATATGATTATTAAAGTGTATATATTTCGGGCACAAAGGGACCATTATCAGTGGTAACAAATATAGTAGTGAAGAAATGTTTCTAAGTGTTTTAATCGAGTTAGAAATTATAATTATTTCTTTAAAAAAATGCGGAAACACTTGCCAAAGACCAATTTTGGTCAATTTTCACGTAACTCACTAAACCTTAATATAATTACTATTTTAATTTGTTCTTAATTTTATTGTAATTAATAATATAACAGATTAACCCTTAGCATTTCCTTCTTTTTTGTCAATATTTTTGAATAAAATATAAGTTTATTTTCTATTTTATTTATTTGTTTCTTCCAATTTTATCTCAATTTATCATTTTATGTACATATTATATTGTTGTTTGTTATGTTTGTTATTAACGTTGTCTCAGCGTGTCTGTTATATACATTTTTTGTATAATTATATGATAATTGATCTGTGATATTTTATCTTACAGTGCTCGTACCTATACTCAATATGAACATACTTGTGATAAAACTGTGATCATATATTTAATTTCTTTTATTATTTTATTTTATTATTTACTTTATATTTTTATTTGTTTAAATTTTATTTTTACATTTTCTTAGGTAAATTATTGTTTCCATCATGTAAGTATATACCCGTAGATGTTAGTTTATGAAGTCATAAGCAACACTGAATCAATTCTTTGAACCGTTTGGTAATGCACTTATCTTACTTATTAATTATTAATAGTTTAGGAATACTTACCTGATTATATACAAATATGTAAATTATTGTATAATGTAATCAATTATAATGGAGAATTCCGTAAAATAAAGTTAAATTAAAGTAAAGTCATTTTCATGATGATGGTTGCAACCGTTACTACGTGGTAATCCATATAAATCATATTCACATCGACAGATAATCATACAAAATGATTTTTAATTATAATGGCTTAGCACGAGTTAAGTAAGAAATTAATTATGCATAAAAAAGATTTTTATTGTGTTTTAAAGATGACAAGTTTAAAAGCTTGCGTGTAAATAAGGGAATAAGCAAAATGAAACCGAATATTGAATGGAACGAAATGTAACTGGAAAGGTCGACAGCCGAGCTTGACTTTCAGCCGCTCCCTGAAAGGTTAAGGGTATGTTGTGTCCTCCGCGGCGAGTATGAATTATGAAAAGCCCGTCATCACTGCTCAGAATCGTAAAATATTAATATTGTCTGGAGGCACATTATAAAGTCGTTTGCGTCGAAACTAAATTGTCCAGATAATTAATCGATAATGGTTCTAATGTAGAACGCCTAAATACGACAAATTCTGTAATATATGTTTGTTGTTTTGGGGTGTATTATATTTTTCTTTGAGTCAAAGGATTCGCCCTTTTTTTAAATCGAGAAGACGAAGTCACAGATTTCAGGGTTTTGAAACTCTAGAGATTTTGTAAAAAAAATGTAAGATATAATGTCCTTACAGACAATATTAATATAAATTATTTTGTAAATCTCTAGAATTTCAAAACAATAAATTATCACCATATATATAAAATTATATGAGGACCATCACTTGATGATAAGTGTAAAATATAACATAACCTATAAATAAAAATATCTTTTTATTTAGACGGGCAATAATATTTTAATAATAATAATAATAATAATAATATTTATTTCCTCAACAGACATAGTCTAATTACAAAGGAAATTTTGGTAAATTAATATAAGAATTTACAAATATAAACAGTAAAAACAATAGGATGAAAATACATTCCGTAATTAACTTAAGACTAATACAGAGACATTTGTAGATAGCCCACAGTTGTAGGTAACTACACCATTTTTATTTATTTATTAGATATAATCAACGAGAAAAAAATTCAAAGTATAGATTGAACGCGCATGAAATATTTTACAAAAAGTAACAAGACAATAAATGTAATATATTTTTGAATTTCAAAAGTATTACTTGAATGAATGTTCAATTTGAAGTATTTTTTTGTCTCTATTAAATTTACACGGTTTGAACGAAAAAAACAAATAAAACGCAAATCAATTCCTTCTATTTATTTGGTAAAATGCGTATCTAGTTACCTGGAAAACATAAATAAATGTGACTTATTGGTTACTAATGTAATTATTACATTAAATTTTTGCTATAAATATAGTTATTGAATCTTTACTTATTTATTAACATGTTAATTTTAAATTTTATTCTCTTTGAAAATAAATGTGTCCATAATGCCTTGAATAACTTTTTTTTACCAAATAATTACTGTAATTGATTTGAATTGTTTGTGCGAATACTGTAAAATTTATCGAAAATTACAAAGAGACAAAAAATATTTCGAATTAACTAATCTTTTTTTATACATATGTTTTGTAATCTTTTTAGTGCGTTACACTTTTCTTATAAAATTTTTAATATGTAATTATAATTGTAATTTGGAAATGGAGATTACGTTAATAAAGTAAATTGAAATTGAAAATGTTTATGTGGTGGTATTAATGTACTCTATAATTAATATTGATTGATGATCATATTAACAAAAACAATGTATTATACTATTATATTAAACCCTGGCACTTTTATAAACATCAAATGAAGCATTCAATTATTATTAATAAAACAAATCATATTTTGTTTAAGTTTGAAGATGATTTCTGGCTTAACGGTTAACTTTTGCGATTAGATAACTTTGGTTAAATCATGATATTTTGGTCCCAGTTAAGGTTAAGCCATTTTCCAACATTAACGGGACACCCTGTATAACAAACTAATTCGAAAATGTCAAATATATTTTTTTTTTGTGGGTTTGTAGTTTTGCTAATATCCGGAAACTCTAAATACAAACAGACAGATGCTCATTAAAAAAATCAATTTCCTTTGCGGTTTTTCCCTACACAAAAAACTAGCTATTTCAAAGGATATTTTCCACATCAAAAATTCCGATTTGATTGATTGCTTAATGTTGATATTATAAAAATATTCTCATTGAAAGTATAAAACGAATGAAAACGTGTGGTGAATACGGAATTACTTGTGTTAATACGTGTAAAGGAGAAGTGTTTATTATTCTGTCCTGTCGGAGATAGCTAGCAAACAGAGGATTCCGTCAAATGGACAAGTTGAATAACCGGCATGATTATTCCTATTCCCCCATTCCTCGAAACAGTAAGCAGCATAATTTTATACACTTCATTTGCAACAACCTCATACTATATTAAACCTTAAATCTAATATGAGGTTGTTCGTTTGTTTTGCACCAAATTTAACAGAGTGCAAGTTTGTAACGTTATTTTAATGTTTACATAGCTGTCGATGCAGATAGTCTAAATTATTATTATTGATGAATTATACACTGTTCATCAATAATAATAATTTACAAATAATTTAAATTTCAATCCCATATTACCATTTGGTGTTACTAACAAAACATTTTATTGTTTATATATATATATATATATATATATTTTAGTTTAGTTATTTCCGAAAACCGTTATGTGATAATTTGCATAGTCTATTACTTTTCCCGAATTAGGTCATACACAGTTTACATAGTAACTTTTATATAAAACAATACAGAAATAATATCTGGTACTTTATATGTATAGGGTGTTTCAAATTCGTTAATCATTAATCATATATACCGTATATATATATATATATATATATATATAATCAGTATTTAATAAGATATATCAATCCTAGTCGAAAAAAAAAACATTTTGTGTTTGTTGTTGTTATAAATGAATTGAGTGGACACAAAGAACGGACAATAATCGGTGGGACCGATTGAGCCATCAGTCAATTCCGAGCAGCACGCGAACATGCATTAGTAAAATTAATGAGTACTTTCTCCGCGCGGCCGATGGCTCTTTATCAATTGATTCAGTCTGGAAAACAATGTTACTCATCATGCGTTATTGTTTTGTACAACAAGATACGGGTTGTCCAACATAATTTTACGAAAGAGAAACAACATTCTGAGTATTCTATGATTACTCCCAAATATTTGTATTGTATGTTTGTCCTGTACTATTTCGTTATATAATTAATATTAATAGATTATTTAATAAACTCAAAATGTATAATCAAGTGAAAGCCTTAACAATCAACAAATTAAAAATTCTCTTGAAAATGGGCTGATAACCTGAAACTAGTCGAAAATTAAATTAAATGTGATTTTAGAATGTTTAAATGAGCGAATTGAGAATTTGTTTCCATTGGAGCGTGTGTTGAAATTGTCTTTTTCGGAATCATGTAAATACGAAGTCAGCAGAGGGGCGGTTCGTTTGTGTTTATTTATGTCTTTGTACATCAGATCCTTATTTTTCATTGTTTATGTGAATATCGATGTTCTTTGATGAACTATTCACGTAACAAGTAGTTGCTTAATAAATTATATTAACATTTAATGAAACGTTCAGCCATCATTCATCTAGCGTATGGATAACTAGTGATGGCCATTTTGGTTTTTCGAACCTCATCAGATTAGTGTGTTCCATGTGCAATACTTTGATGAATGCGACTGAACGGAAATTGTGTTGGGGTTATATAGCCGATATTAATCATAATAAATTAAAAACGACGCAAGCGCCACTTTTTGCCTAATTTCAAGTGGCATCGTCAACGATTTCATTTTCCTTGTTTTCATAAACAGGACAAGTTCGCCTTCCTTTAGTGGACGAAATAATGATTCACGGTCGTCAACCTTGTAGACCCAAATCGTTGACGATGCCACTTGAAATTAGGCACAAGGTGGCGCTTGCGTCGCCTTTAATTTATTAAAATTATATTAAAGTTATTCAATTTAATCAGTGTTTTTATTTATTTTAATAATAATAATCAATTCATATCTATAATTACAATCGTTTGCCCTGTCTACCATTCGGTGTAAGGCTTCCCGTTTATTGTTTTTGTTTGTCTGCTCTATACATAAGTTTCATTCACTCTTTTTTATTTTTAACCAATATTTCAGCTGCTAAACTGTATTTCTCTTTTCCTCAGAATCGTGCCTATTTTGTCATTCTAGGTTTTCTCTATTTTTCTTCTTTTCAGTTATTTCTTGCCAAGCGTGTTTACCTGTCTCCCATCTTTCATCCTGCTTAAGTACCTAAACCATTTAAGTTGGTGGATTGAGAAATTATTTTAGGAAAAATAAGTGATTGGTGAAATATTTCAAGAAGTCTTGAACTGCAATGGAAGAATTCAAAAACGCATAATTCATCCTATAATCCAATCCATTGAATTCAGAACTTCTAGAATTAACTGAAATTACTCCCCTAAGAATGTATAGGAATAATTTGTAGAGAATCTTTCATTGATTTCAAAAATAAAGTCTACGTAGTCTAATTTTGAAATTCCCAAATATTAAAATGAGGTAAAATTGGGAATTTCAAAATTATACTTTATAAATGAAAGTAATGTAAATACATTACAATTTTTTTTAATTGGAATTTTTAATTTTCTTGTTCAATTTCTTTCTATAAGATTTAAAATTAATGAAAGATTTTCAGAAGTGCCTAGTAAATATAGAAATAGCTTCAAATGGCCACAAAATAACAGCAGTTACATCATGTACCGTAAGGATCCGTTCTAAGCCTCCTTTTTCTCTTGTTTATCAATCATCTTCCTGGCAATGTTTCTTACTCTATGATCATCTACGTTGACGATACTATCGGTAACTGGTAAAATTCTCGACCAATCATTGTCAACTCTCAATAATGATAAAGAATGGTAATGTGTCCATCATGGTACTTTCCCCGGCGAATTCGGTCAAATGAGCTTTTGAATGATCATTTAATAGTAAATGAAAAGTTATTAAATTAAATTTTGCATTTTTGTCTTTTAAAGTTAAAGTAAAATATTTAGAAATTATTTTGTTATTTCTTACCTTATAAAGGCTTGATAAAATTTCCATCCACTGTATATAATTCTTCACCATTTTCTTTCGTTCGCGCAACATATTCAGTATTAATTCAATAAAATCATTTTGACGTTTTGTTTGTCATTAAAATAATTATTTCAATAATTAAAGGCTCCATAATCAACATAAGGAAGATTATAAAAATAATTGTTTATTTCTAAGGGAATTTATGAGGTAGATGAAATTCTTCCGCTTATAAAATAAAAACTGAAGGTCCCACAATAACAGGTGTGAAGTTAGCAATAGATTCTAGCAATAGATTTTAAAAAAATTAAAAAAAAATAATTTTTAAAGGTTTTATCAAAATGTTTACTCTAAAATACTAACAATTTACTCAATTATGGGTATATCTACACCAAATCTTAATTTTCAACCCCTTTTTTTACCACCCCTCCACCCCCCAAAAAATTAAAGACGCATCGTTCCCAAAGTCAAACGAATAAAATGGACAGACCATTGGAAAGCACAGATCATGAACTATAATATAAAACAATAAAAACAGGGTCACCGCCCTTAGAAGTAAGAAAAATATTTTTTTTTCCTAAGTAGAAATATTTAATTTTGAAATTGAAATAAATCAATGTTCCCACAGTCCCATAACTAAAACGAGCACACCATTGGAAAGCACAGATCATGAACTATATTATAAAACAATAAAAAACAAAATCACCGCCCTTAGAAGTAAGAATTTTTTTTTTCTTAAGTCAAAATATTCATTTTTGAAATTGAAATAAATTGAAATAAATCAATGTTCCCACAGCCCCTTCCCTTTCTTATTTCTAAGGGCGGTGACCCTGTTTTTTTTGTTTTATATTATAGTTCATGATATGTGCTTTCCAATGGTGTGCTCATTTTAGTTATGGGACAGTGGGAACATTGATTTATTTCAATTTCAAAATTAAATATTTCGACTTAGGAAAAAAAAATATTTTTCTTACTTCTAAGGGCGGTGACCCTGTTTTTATTGTTTTATATTATAGTTACATGGGATGGACTTAGGGGACCTCAAAACGTGCATATTTGTTGAAATTGGGGATTCGAAAATTTTTACGATCACAATACTTTCCCTTGGACAGGGGTCCGGGGAAAGTAAAAATCATATTGAATTAGTTTAGGTCATATTAAATACCTAAATATATTTCTCTATATATCATTTGATTGATAATTGGCATACAGTGAGGATTTTGTTTCTTTGAACGTATCCTATTCTTTCATATATTCAAATAGAGAGTAAAATATAATTAATACCACAAGCCAACATAATCAAATAGATAGGTCTATGTTCAATGAAATTAAATACTCATTGTATATTTTATTATAAAATATAGTGAATTTCATTTGATGAATAGTGAAATGCAATTGAAAAACTCTATATTATTTCTTCTTCTTTTCATATTCTTTTAATTATTTTCAATATCTTGTTGGTTTTTTTTTTCTTATTACCATTTATTTAACCATTTCAGCTGATATTTTGTCTCTTCCTGGCGTTTTTCATATTTTATACCTTTCATTACTTCTTATACTCCCTTTTCTGTTATATCATATTGTATTGTTTCTACTTCTTCTTATATTATGTCGTCTTCCTCTGAATCAATATCATATCTCCAGGTTAATAATGTTTGAAAGTATCTTCCACCTTTCCATTATTAATCTTAACTTCATCCGATGTTAGTATTCAACCCATTTTATTTCTTATTTTTTATAGTTTACTGACGAACTAGTTACAGAAAAATAAATATTCTGCAAAGATATCTTATATCCACTTAGTCAGACACTATGACTCCATTCGACACAATTGAAGATTGAAAGTTTAGAGGAACTTTTTTTTCAAACATCTAGGATGAATGTATCAGCATTGAGGTTAGACACGTAGTCCTCCCATAACTTTCTTTGTTTTCTCTGATTATTCTACGTGCCACCACCATTCTCGATCTCTTAAACGCTATTAGATTTCTTAGAGTCGGATGACGTTTGAAACGGTTTAAAGTTCGTTTCTTCTCCACCATTGTCTCTTCGCTGTATCATTCCACCAAGGCACAGAGGGGTGAGATATAAGACCTAATGTAGGAATTGAAATTGCTGCTGCTGATAAGATGCTATGAGTAAGTTCCATGACTTCAGAATCAATGTCTTCGACAGGCTGAGGTATTATTAACGAAGAACGATACAGCTCCCAATTTGCCAGACTGAGTTTCCACATAAGCGAAACACGGTAACGTAACTTCTTACTACCAGGTATTCTTAGTAGTATCGGAAAGTAAACGCTGCAATATAGATCATGAAGAACTTCCTATTTAAACTGAGTAGCCAGCGTTGATGTACAGAAAGTTACATCTATTGCTGAGAGACTTTCTGTGCTGAACGTGAAGTGCCTGGGGGTTCTGTTTTGAGAAATATTAGGTTGGTCGGAGCAATGATACTCTCGATCAGGTCACCTCTTATATCCTTTCCCACACAACCCTATCCGGGAATGTGTGCGAAAGGATATAAGAGGTGACCTGGTTGAAATCTCCAAACAATAGTAGTTAAATCTAATTAGACTAACTAGGTCTCCTCGACTCCAACTGGCGTTGGGGAGGTATATATTGCATATGGTCTGTTCTGGTTTAGACGCGGAATTTTTCAACACAAATTCCCGTCCATTCTCTGAAATAGAGAAATTGTTTGGTTCGGCTAACATTCTAATTTGTACGATGCGTTGACCAGCAGCAATTCGCCACCGAACATCTTGGTCCCAGATGTGGATGTGGCATCGTGGATATTCAGGAGTACCTGCTTGGCCCTTTTTTCAGAGAAATTCGCCCCCAAAAGAGGCCCCGGACACCATCAACCCGCACTTTCTGTAGGTATGGTAGTTTTCTTTGTACATATTTTCTTGTTATTTTTATCATTACGATTTAAGATTTGTACGAGTAAGGTTGTTTTTTGAATACACAATGTTGAAAATTTAAAACACTTTTTATTTCGTATCATGAACAAAATTGGAGGCTGTTATAAAGCGTCGTCTTACAAACGACAAAGTTAAAATAAAACACAAAACTTTACATAGTCATAGATACGGGAGCTCTTATTTTACATGCTACTGCCTGCAATGATATATTGAGCTCCAATTCTTCAAAATATTTGTCATCCCTCAGGAAGGTAGATTACATTGTTTCTGATGGATGAATAACCAGGAAAAAATAACCTGGCTTCAAGCAGGATTACACAGAAAAGGACAGTATTTTGTTAACAATGTTTAAGTTCCTTACACATTAGCATTCCATTGTAGTAAATTTTCATTTATGAGAGTGGATGGATAAAAAAAATAAACGGATTCTTACTTTACCTCCCGGGAACTGGATATCACCTTTTTGGTCTTTTTTTTAGTCTTTACTTTGATTGGATGGCTATCAGCTTTCTGATTGCATATCACCGTCCGTATTTGTATTGCTCAACTGGTGCCAGGACTGGTACTGGTGATAGTTTTAATATTGGCGCCATGTTTTTGAAGATTGTAGCGCACATTTCTTCAATCATTGTTTTCATTACCGGTACCAGTGCAGATACTATATCGGCTACCGTGGTTGCCTCTTCGCCGCTGCCGCAGCAAACTATCTGTCTTGTACAAGCGTTTTCCGTACTGCAAAGCGACGTTTCGCTTCATTGTATGACCGTTTTTTTTAAATTCTTTATCGACATTTCCAATTTATATTCAGGACAATTTCTAGATCTGTTAGAATGTGCCGCGGAACAGTATATTGTTCGATGGGTCTATACAAGGACCATTCTCGTGTGGAAGTTTCCACATACGCATTTTGCCTCTTGCATGCAGCTTAAACTTATATGACCGAATTTTTGACAACGGAAACAACGCACTGGATTTGGAATATACTCTCTAACTTCCAGGTTATAAAACGCATCTTTTATACATTTTGGAACTTTAGGCTCACTGGAAGTAAAGATAAGAGACGGATTGGACATTTTTTTACCATTTATGTTTTTTAAATATTCTTTTTAGTTCAATGACCCCAGATCCTTCTATTCCATTATTTCCTATTCGCTACAATTCATCAGATCTCTGTTGTAGACAACACCTTTGCTATGGTTCAAAGTTTTATAAACGGTCACCTCTACATAGAAGTCTTCAGTTAATCTAATTACTTTCAGTAAATGTTCTGTCTGTTTATTTGTCTTAGTTTCCATAAGTTAACTTTTCTTACTGCTTTTAACTCGCCTACTAATCCGAACAAAATTTTATCTATGACAAATGGGTTTATTCCCACTGTCTACCTCGCGAATGACCTTTGCCGTCGAAGCACCCTACAAACCTCAACCTCACTGTCTACCTTTTTGATAACCAAAAACCAGGGCGAACGATCCGCCGTCTCTTGGCTACTGGAGTTGCCCACTTTTGAAGAGGTGCCTCAATATAGTTGTTAAATGTAACCATAATCGGACGAAATTACTTTATTCTCCTGATTCTCAACGCTGCACGCAGCCCTATCCTTTTTTACTTTCCCCGGACCCCTGTCCAAGGGAAAGTATTGTGATCGTGAAAATTTTCGAACCGCCAATTTCAACAAATATGCACGTTTTGAGGTCCCCTTAGTCCATTCCATCGAGTTTTGAAAAATGTCGGTGTGTGTGTCTGTGTGTTTCCGCGATAGCGCCTAAATGGCTAAATGGATTAAGCCCAAACTTTATATCTAAGCTTTATATTACAGTGGAATGATCTGAAAAGCTTTTGGTTAAAATCAAAACTCATTAAGTGCAACTTTACTCTTAGCAATTTTCATTTTTTAATTCGGATAGAAAAATGTTTCAAATAAAAGTTTTAGATCTTGGAAAATAAATAATTTCTGTTATAAAACTTTTATTGTAGGACCTCCAGTTTTCATTTTATAAGCATTTATCTGATAAATTCCCTTAGAGATTTTAATTATTGAAATAATTATTTTAATGACAAATAAAACGTCAAAGTGTCGTCAAATTCAACTTATCATTCGCAAACGCCTCCAGTTTGCAAAAATGAAGAAGAGTGTGGAGGAATGATTTTAATATTCTTCTAAATACTCGGCTTTAACTTTAAAAGATAACAATCAATTTTTTCTATTAATCATTTTGATTTCCTATTAAATTTTCTATCAGAAACTTATTTGACCGTATTCACCGGGGAAAGTGCCATGATGGACACATCACCATTTTTAAATTATGTTACTATCTATTTTTCTGATCTTTTTCTGCTCGAATTCTCCTTCTTACATGTGTTTGTTCATTCCCTTTTAATTTTTCGTTTCCTTACTCATTTGTGGTGATAGTAGTTTCTTATTCTCAGTTTTTCTCATTAGATACAGTTGCCATTTCGCTTTCGTTCCTGTTATAGTCTTTTTCGTTAATTATTAGAATCTAGTGGCATATTGTACTTTTGTTCCCTTTTTGTCTTATCTCTATAGCTATATTATCTTCTTTTTGTATATGCGATTTATTTTTTTGTTGGGTTACTTGCAGTTTCCATTATTTCTTTCTTCAAATACAAATTATGATACATGGGAAACATTTGTTACAATCTTTTGTATCTCTTTTGTCTCTTTTAAATGCCGTTTGTATTGTTACGTTTATTTCCACTTCGTCTAGTATGCATTCCTTTACTTTTTGTTTTATTTCTTGTCATACACTCTCAAGCTATTTATAGCTATACTATTTATTCTCTTTTCTCTCTCTGTTTTCCAGTGTTTTATATAGTTTTTCGGTTTATTTACTTCCATTCCTCCCATTTTGCTTCTTTTATAGCCGCGCGAATGTTGGAAATTGTTTGCGCTTACGTTTTTTTTTTCTGTGTGCGCCATTACTTTAGCTGAAAAATAAAAACTTATAGCGAACCGTTGAGTTATACTTAATAAAACTGAAATACCATTGGTTCATAGCCATTTGAAAAGTATAAGATGAATTTGTCTATATTGTTATATAATTACTAAAACACTTATTATAATTGAAAAAATGGTAAAAATCAGTTAAAACAATCGCACTTATTAAGCGGGCATTAGCTTTTCCGATATGTTGTAACGGGTTTTAAGAAAATCCAACGATTTACACATTTATTTACAGCAATTTAAAAATATATACTTCTGTGATAATGACTTGTCTGTTGTAAAGGGTGAAAAATACCTTTGAAGAAACATCTGACGTGTGGAGGCAGAGGGGCGCGCGCAATGCGAAAACAGCACTCTCTTCGTTATCTAGATATGTTTTCTTTGTATCCCAACTCTCTTGTTTAAACACAACGAATGTTTCGTTTATCCTATTATAATAACAGTAAATGCAAATGTTTCTAGTTTGTGTTAATTTATTCCAGCGAGATGTACGAAAAATCGCCGGTCGTTCTTTCGTCTTGTAATTATTCCAAGGATTCGAATGCGGGCGGCATTTTTGCGCGGTGAATAATTCACACGAGAAAAACGACTGACTCAGTCGCTGTGATAAATCCTGCAATGCAAGAATAAGTAATTACCCACGTGGCGTCCATTTTCCATTTTGTTTTGATGATGATTCAAATTCATAACTGATTAGTTGCAGATAAGGAATACCTATCACGTTGGTAAAATTAAACATCTTATCAAAACCATACAATTCTATTTATAAATTAATTAGATATTCAACGAAGTAAATTAATTATTTTAAAATTATTTTTATTGGTTTTAAATAACTGCAACCAAGTGAATATATTGTTTATTCCATTCATTCTATTGTATTCTGAATTAAATAAAACCCAACCCCATGAATTAAAATGGACATAAAAACTTTGCATCAATCTAAATTAAATACAAAGAATTTAAAAATAATTAAGAAATGATTCCCATCTTCCCTCTTTAGCTACTGTGATTTTTAACTTATGTTACATAAGTACTTTAAAACAAATATTCAATAATGGACATTTGCATAACAATAACATATTGTATGATGCATCAATGTATTGTTGCGAATCGGAACTAGAAAATAAGGTGAGTTTGTTATAACAAAAATAAGTCACATCGGCCCCCACGTGACACTATCTTTGATGTTAATGATATTTGTAAATATTTTATTGAGAGGGATTTCACAATTTTACCTTTAAATGAATTCTCACTTAAATAAATTGTAGTAAATGAATCGGAATGACAGACACTGGACGTAATATTTAAATGAGAAAATCGTCGAAAGACAGACGGTCCGCACTGCTCGACTTTAATTGAACTAAATCAAAACTAATAGCGTAATAACACACATCGCGTCGCGGTTCACGTTTTTTTTCTTCTTGCGTTTGTTCACGCGTGGGAGGGCAATTTACGCAATGCGCGACACTCACAGACACTGCGTTTATTTATTTACTCAATCATTCATACACAGTCTTTATTTACATCTGTTATGAAAATATATATACAGAGTGTTGACGCGACCGTACACATAGGGATTGTACATGTAAAAACAATTTTGTGCGAATTTCTGCGTTTCTGTTTATTTTAGAGAAACTGTTTAAAAAAAAAACATCTCGCATGCCTTCTTGAATTTTTTAATTGATGTTTCTTTTGTGAAACCAATTTTTTATTTAATATTATTTAATTTTTGGCAGCTTTTTTTTAAATTTTCCAAGGTAGATCGAGTGACACATATATACATATGTGTAAAGGTATGCTGAACTAGCGCCTCACATAGTTTCAACGCCCCCCTTGCTTCTCACCTCCCTTTCGGTCATTCAGACCTCGTGACGTAGACGAATTCGAATATTTTCGCGCGTACACGGGCGAAAACAAGCATAACCTATTCTTACATTGCGTGCTTTCTACTTCTTTGTTTATGCCCATTCATTGTTTCATTATTTAGTTATACTTTGGTCTTTCAGCGACCATGCAAAAAGTAAATTTGAAAATTGTTATCACCGGGCGTAATATATTAATTTGTTTGTCTGCGGGACATTACACATTTTTGTATTATTTTATTACTTTGATCCACAATATTTTAAAATGTTGCACTCTTTAGGTTTTTACACAAACAAATGCACATACTATGGTAACTGAGTAAAAATGCGAATAACTAAATTCATTACTACACTGTATTATTATAAAAAAAATACATTTTTTTAAGCATTGAAATGGTCACATCGTGACTGAAATATGCATTTGCAATCAATAAATTTTATGAAGGAAGAAGACTCAATCTTTAATTTACTCGTACACTTTTATTTGTACGCAATAAATACAACTTAAATATCGACTTTTGAGGTTATTGTTTATTATAATTTTATTACGATACAAATATTAAACAATTTAATTAATATTAGTATTTTTATTTTAGTAATAAATATAATAAAATAAAACGAAAATTAATTAAATTAATATAACCTAAGGCCGTATTTTAGTTTAGTCGATAACGACTCAAAACGAAGATGGAGCGATTCCAAACAACGGTTGAAAGAGAGAAAACTCCGATTCGATATCGTTTAATTTATTATTCGATAGCTATTTTAATCATATTTAAAGCGTGCGCAGTGAGTTAATGTGACGTCATAAGGTCTCCCATTAAATTCCCCCCACTCTCAAATTTTCTATTCCATCTATCCTTTATACATATACTCAAGCGTCCTTGAAATTTTCTCTCTTTTCTGTTATTTTTCAACATCCCATTTTACAATCTCTGCGTTGAATTACAAATCCATAAAAAATGTCTTCGTTCAAATTCTGCTATCATGAAACTACTATTTATTCTTAATAATAGAAAAAGGATTTATTCACTTGGTTACAGTTATTTAAATAAATTAAATAACCCCGCCTGTCCAGATACGACCTCTGCGCTCACTTACACTGAGTATCTCAGAGGTGACAGTGCGTTTTTAATTAGTTTTCAATTTTTAATAAATTTAATTAACAACTTTGCAATTACATAAGGCACAGCTGTACTGACGAGGAATCAAATCCCGAAACACGTGTCTGCAGATAGCCTTATATTACGTAACTTTTATTTTAATTTTCTATTTTTTTAAATTTTGTTTTTGCAGTAAATGTTTTCAATTCAAAAAAAAAATGTTGCATTATACAATATGTTATTGTTATGCAACAGCAAATGTCTATTATTAGACATTTGTTAAAGTACTTATGTAGATAAGTCAAATTGTCACAGTAGCTAAAGGGAAAATAACTTATTAATTAATTATTTTCCAATTATTTTTATTTAGTTTACTATTTATTCATTCATCACATCACTCATCAATAAAGACATAGACTCCTGGCTGAAAGACCAATGATCGATAGACATTTAGGAGATTTATATAAAATGTATAGTATTACAACTAATGTAAAATGTTCAATAAAGAAGTATGTATATATAATCTTCGTTAATTTTTAAAATCAATTAATAAATATAAAAAAATAAATAAAATTAAATGAGATTAGTATAGTTGAGTTACGTAAATATTTATGCTCGCGTGCTTTTCTTCAATTGTTTATTAACACTGAAAAAATGTAAAGCATTGGTTGCGTTCAGAAGACGCTACCGGTCCCATCGATAAGTAAAAACTCAGTTATCGTTGGTTATAACTTCAGGAATTTAACTGAATGTGTAGACTGTTATTCCACAATTATATGCTACTAATTAAAGAATATTGCTAAATTTAAACTTTCTGTTATATCCACCGGAAGTGTGCTGAACGCCACCATTGACAGTGATCACTTCATGACCAAAATACGTTTCTGGTGTTAATAAACAAGCAAGGAAAAGTATTCACATTTTATTAATTAAAAATAGATCATGTTTGCTAATTATTCCATAATTAAATTTCATTCGCCTTGACTGCCATAAAGAAACTAAATCATTGAACGTCCGGAAGATAAAATAATGGCAAAATTCACGCACGTACACCTTGGAGGTAACAACGCCAACTTTGATGATAATTTCATATTGAATGATGTTACAATTGTATGTAACTCGCGTGTTAAAAACAAACAATAATGATAAGCAAATCGTTTGTTTATTCGAATACAATCGCGATTTCGATATCGGAAACGGGGCGAAAACGGCAACGGTCCATTTTTGTCGGCACCATTGTCTGTTTACTTAAGAAGCCGACGTATGCCGAAAATGAAAACAATCGTAATAATTACAATATAATTAATGAACACGCATCACAAATACAAAATAAACAATTCAAGTGTCACTTGGTATTATAAAATGAAATAGTTGTTATCCCTTTCTCTGTTTGTTTTTATTATTATTATTGATTAGGCAGAGATATGTTCCGCATACTATATATTCACTTTCTTTATATGGTAAGAGAAATACATCTGATAGATCAATCAGATCAGATCACCAATTATTACAGATTGATAGATAGGCAACCAAGAACCCATGTTAGTACAGCTGGTCATATGAAAAGAAAATGCCCTAGTACATATTTAGTATATAAAAATAAATAGATGAAGCATGATATGGTGAGGATAGGATGCGCCTTATGCCATCATCTTAGGTTTGTAGACATATCGATATCGATCGATATTGATTGCGAATTCTAAAATATATATACAACAAAGTTCCAAAGAAAAAAGTATAATATAATAATTCTTTATCTTTAGTTAATTATATTTTACTTGGCAGAAAGAAAGCCGGGTCGATAACCATTTGACAATGACAGTTACATGACAAATTTAAATAATTCTATAAATATTGTAAACACACATACTACACATTGTAAAATGTAACGTTATTTGTCAATAAAGATGTTGAATATATATATATATATATTTTACTCCATACTAAGTCGAAATCTGAGCAGACATTAAATATAAACTCCCATAAAAATAATTCCCTTCAAGGTCATTTCGCGACAAAACTCTGTCAATTCGGCGTTTGATTAAGACAAACAATGGCGCGTTGATTAATTAATTAAACGCCGCCATTCGGCTGTAATTTAGGTTGGAGTTTCTTGGGCCTCGCTGAAAATTGAATGAATCCATTAAGATAAGCCGGCCGCGAAACAAACCAAACGGATCCATTACTGCCAATTAACGGATTCCACACGGAATGCGATTAAGGTTTATCGCAATAAGAGGCAACATCGAGAAGCCGCGGAAATAATTTGAATCGACAGTTGTTTTCAAGTTTCATTAAATGAAAGATTAAAAAAATGGATGTTTTTAAATAATAATAAAAAACAAGAAGAAACGTTAGTAAAGTATCTTATTTTAATAATAATAATAATCTTTATTAACAGATATATACAGAAAAAAAATCAAAATTAATAATAAAAATTAGAAAATCGAATGCATCGAGCGTATAACAAAAAGCGACGACGAAGTTGGCGTTGGAAGTCTCGAGTCATGTCTGTAATAAGATAACACGCGTGAAATGCTGGTTGCGGTTAAACAGTGACAACTGACTTGTCAACATGACAACCAGTAGTTTACACGTGCGCGTGTGATTTTAGTTCAGACATGACATTAGATTTTCAATGCCAACTTCGTCGTCGATTTTTGTTATACGCTCGATATAATTTATATGAGAATCTTTCCCGTAATTCAATGAAATGTCGTAAAATGTTAAAGATATAAATTTAAACCCTTTAATAATCTAAATTCCTTACGTCACTCATTTCAACAAAAGCAACAAAAAACATCGATTTTCGTAATCGCTCATACAAGATTTATAAACATTACTTCCGTTAAAGATATATCTATTAATTAGCTATGGTCTTTCCGCTTGTATTATTTTTAGTAAATTGGACTTGTAAATTAGATTTACTTGGTTCAGTTTCATGACATCAAGCTGAAACTAGTTGAAATTAAAATAATTGAAACTAAACAATGTTTTATCAAGTGATTAATGAGAAATGTCTGCCAATTAATCCAGAATTCGTGATTAATTTTCTAAGACTGTAATTTTTGGATTTTTAAATTACTTTATTGTGGGGTCATCAAATAATAATAATGTTTGATGACCCCAATCACCTAATTTTATTAGGTGAGTTAAAGATATGGATCGTCTGCCTTGCTTGTTCTGTACCAATGCGTTTCAATAATAATTTTATTTTGCGAAATAGAACATTGCAGGACATATTACATATACAGTGAGAATTTTATTGCATTGAACATAGCCCGACCTATTGTTCCATATTAAAGCATTGTAAGTATATTCAAGTAATCAGTGAAATTTCATTAACGTCTAAAACAGTACAAAGAGCTGTGTTAAATGAAATAAAATCACGACTATATAATATACAATATAGCGAGCGAGTTAGTAGAATGGATTAAATTGGGAATTTAATAAAATTATAATAATATGAATAATTTTGTATTTAAATAAAACACAGTATAGAGTAAGGCATCCGGTTGAAATTTATTCTAGTGTAGCTTTTACTTAAAAGAAATATGTGTACTAAAGGGTGTCTCAAAATGACCTGACATTTAAATTTATTGATAAAACATATTATTTATGGAAAAAGTACTAATGTTTTTATTATAATATAAGGTACAAACGTGGAGGTTACGTGTGGAACACAATATCCGATTAATGGGCGCCTCGATCTTGTTTGCTAACGGTCATTCTTTTGAGAAAATTTTCAATAACAGTTTGGTATACTCGTGGAAAAATTTCATTAATGGCATACACTTTTCTTTTCAGAAAACCACAAAAAAAGAAGTCTAATGGCGCCAAATCGCACGATCTTGGTGGCCAATTCACATCGCCGCGGTACGAAACAATACAACCATGGAACTTTGCAATAACTGCATTGTTTCGTTGGCAGTGTGGCAGGGTGCACCATCTTGTTGAAAGAAGATGTGTCTTACAAGTCTATGCCGTTCAATTCATTCCATAAAAAGTTGGCTATCATGTCATGATAACGAACATCATTGACGGCAACCGCATTTCCCGCAGTATTCTCGAAAAAGTAAAGGCTCAATCACTCCTCCAACCCAAAATCCGCACCAAACAGTGACTTGTGGTGGATGCATGAGAAGCTGTTGGATCAGTTGTGGATTTTCGGTTTCTAACATTTTATTTCCTATAGTTAAACTGCCACTCCATTTTTTCTTTCGTTATATATGATTTTAGATGATTTTGTTGCTTTTAGAAGATATTTTCTTCTTTGCGTATTTTCTTTACTTTCACTAAATTCAATTTCTTGAGATTTAACTGTAATTTGTTTTACCTACGACGCTTTCTTTTAACATTTTTCACTTTTAAATTTTCTGAGAGTAATCTACAAAACCCCCATTCCCATTTCAATTCCATTTCTAGTTGCTTCCTAACAAATTCCGCTTTTTGCCTAACAGCTTACGAAAGCGCTTTCTTCGAAATACGCCCGGAAGACACCCCGAAAAATATATATTGCATACGCGAAATATTCAACATCATCTATCAATATCAGTATATATTCATTGGAAGTTAAGAGGCAAAAAATATGTTACATACGCGTATCCACGAGAAAGGGTAAAAGAGAGAATGTTTCCCTCAAAATTCCGTCAATCTTTAAATTTCACGAGACTTTGGACCTTTCGAGGAGAAAATTTCCAAAATTTAAAGGTAGAATCAAATAATAACCCTCTCTTAGAAATTTTCTAAATTCGATTGTTTTTTTTTTATTTAGCCATTATATTGAAAATCGCTGAAGAGGATTTTCTTCGAAAGATCACCATCGATCCACTATCCAATTGACGAATATATGGCCGTGCGCATGGTCAGCTGGTTTTGTGTCAATTAGATCTTGTAAATGCAAATGCAGATCTACAAATTCGCTACACAGAGCATATCCAAACGTCCAATTACTGAGCACGATGGCGAATCGGTGTAGACGGAATTCTGTCAACACTTGCACTTACTACGGCTATGTTTTCAATCGACCGATCGGTACATAAACGGCCACTACTTTTCTCGGTAGGATTGAACCACTAATCTCATTTTTTTATTAAATGCACCAGTGTTAAGAGATAGTTTGTTATGATGATCAAAAGACGTGCAGACATTTTGAACCGTCTCTGCAAAATGTTCACCATTTCTGTAATGAATTTTCACAATTTCTAGGCGTTGCTCGATCTTGTAATTATTTATGACGAATCCTCAATACTTCCTGATGCCAGTTGTCAAAGATTAGTAATCTATGTTCACCACAAAAAAAAAATGGCGCGCAATTTAAAATGTCAGATCATTTTGAGGCATGCTTTATATATAACTTTTAAGTAAGTCATTCTATCTCGTTCACAGTCTTAATAATAATAATAATAATTTCCTTTCCCCTTCCACAGCCCAAAAAAAAAATAATTTCCTTTATTGTCCACATAGAAAATCCATAATCGGATAAACATACAAGATATTTAAATATAAAATACATACAAAATATGTTACAGAAATAATAAATATATGTGAAAAAAATGATACAGTGATACAAAGCAAATAACATTTTATATAAAAATATCTGAATATCTGGAATTAGCGAACTTATCGGTAGAAATGTAGAAAATTCGCGTTTGATTAGTTAGTTCCACTAAGACTCTTAGCTTGTTGACAAAGCAATGACTTAACATAAGCGATATAACAAGAAATGTAACGAAGTTAATCATTCTATTGGACTATTTCTCGAGATTGCACGATTTTCAAACTTTCCCTTCAATAGATCAATCGCTTGATCAGCTGTCTAGTATACGGTACCATTTTATTTGAAACACATATCACTGATGTGAAGACCATCCAATTCCATCGGAAAATAAAATTCCCATATGAGATAATAGAGAAGTTCATTGACCTTAACAGTGATTATTTTCATCGAGAAATAATAGGGTCCAATCCCACCTCCAATATGAAATTCCTATCACGCAGTTATTTTTATGAATACAAGATTGTCTCTTGAAGCCTTCTTCTTGTCTAATTACACTTATTTTGCTTCACAATATTTTGCTTTTCTGATAACACTTCCGATATGAAATTTATATCACGCGATCTTTTTTGGATAGAAGAGCATCTCTTGAAGCACGTCAAGGTTAGGTGCTGTCCAATTACACATAGCAGATGATTTTTCAATTAAATTCATGAATTTCTTCCAACCTTTAAAGAGCTCAAATCAAAATATGTCTACGCTTCAAATGACCAAAAGGCTTCAGTTTTTCACTTAACTTTATATTGTACGGATGCATATCAAAATTTTTAAGGGTGCGGTTTAGACGAAAGAGATAGCTATATACATATTGGCAATCACTAATTCGAGTTAGATTGCTGTTGTGATCAATGAACAATATTGTATTATACAATAATCTTAAAATGAGCAGGAATTTCATCAGATGAATTAAAAATTATTTTAATACTTAGTTTGTTACGAACCGTTGAGATTTCCAGAAAACCAGTAATAAAAATTATAATAATAACAAAAGAGCTTAAAATTCGTAAATCCGTGGGTATTACTCGGACTTGTAAAACTCCATGGGGTCGTGAGCCATTAACTAAAAATTTCTAGAAAGCAATTATCCGATACGCTATTGTTATGTCACGTTTTGCTCGACGGTTGGGTTCAGGTCAATTTCGGGGAAGACGCAACCACCGCTTCTTGCGCACCACCCCAAAAATTCCCCCACGCATTTACACATTTTTGCTCTTTGGAAATAAAAAAAGGAACATTAGTAATTATAACTTTAACCGATGCACATCAAAGCTTACACATTTAAATTTAAAAACTCAACAAATAATTTAAACTTAAACTTATACTCAATTGTACAAATTGTAAAGTGTTATTATTTACGGTGAATATATATAGTTTTGATTTATTTTTTATTTCATCACTTAATTCACCCGCATCAAAAATAGTGACGTCATCTTACCAGTGAGATGATTAACGGCGTCAAAATTACCCTAACATAGTTTGTGTGAAAAACAATTATAAAAAAACAATGACAATTGATCAAATTTATAGCAAACTTCAAATTATATTTTTGCTAATAAAAACTTGTGCAATGAAAATTTAAAGGATTTCACTAAATTCTGCATTCAAATAACTTAGCAGACATGACCTATTAATTTCATTATATCTTACAATTTTCTTTTCTAACTTGAACTAGCAAAATTGCATAATTCGTAAAAATTAAGGATTTATTTTTTATTTAGACTACTTTATACTTGGTAGATAAAAAATGTAAATACATATTCATATTATTAAATCCAAAAAAGGCTCTTTTTTCAAACGATTATTTCCATTTTACTATATAGCTATATCTTTCTACTAAACCGCAACCTTAAGTAAAATTAGCCATAATGTGGACTAAGAGATTCTCAATTCCTGTGAACGCAGTGGAATCGACGGGTTTGGCTTATTTGTAACTAAAGAACTAGTCGCTATGATATTTTCGGTACATCGACCGTAGCCTGTGTCAGAGAGACACAGAAACATCCAATAATGAATAGGTTGACTCGAATTGTCCACTATAACATGTGCACCCTGTCTATTGAAATGATTATTAATATTTAAAATTGGGATAAGCGTCATAAAGTTGACACTGCCCAATATTTTTTTTTTTTACTTTTAAATAATTTTGAATTGTTACTGCTTCTTGAACTAGAACATGACAGAAATGTTATACTTTATTCACACTAATATTGAAGGGTGCGTTTGATTAAAATACAAAAATTGTAACGTTTCAATGTATCATTAAGTTTTTTATATATATAATTCGTTTTATTTATTATTGATAATTAAATATTATCTTTAAAAAAAAAACTAATATTATTTATTAATATTAATTGATTTAGAAATGATCTAACTACGTAAGAGATGAACTCGTATTTATTTTATTTATTAAAATTATTTTGTTTGAATTTAAGAGCGTTACGCACGCACGGATTGATTTCGGTATTTTATGCGTTTAATCGGCGTTGGCGGGAGATAACCGTCTTTGTTATTTTTTAAAAAATCCCGTTAGGGGTTATTGGTAATTTTATGATGATGAATTGTATTCATCAAATTTGAGGATTTACGTGCACCACTTTATTCTTTAATTATTTTGGAGATATTTGTATTATTCTGCCGTGGAAATAATTCTTATCTATTTTGGGACGATAAAACGCAAAGGTTTTTTATTACGTTGGATTTTTTGTTTGTTTATATTTAAAAAAAAACAATCGTACTGTATTGATAATCAGGGGATTAGACGATTTATTTTTATTTCACGTTGGAAGTTCGTCATCTATTCCATCATCTGAATTGATAACATTTAGTGACTTCTGGTTTCCCTGATTAATTTCTTGATTGGATGCTGAAGTTTTCCCATTCGGATTGATGAAAATACTTTACTCATACTTCATTCTGGGGTTCCGTTCAGAATTAGCGTACATTAGCGTACCAGAAGACTGATTACAGAACTGAATCCAAGATAAGTTTTATGTGTCTATTGTTTTCAGACTTGTTTTAAAGAAAATAAAGTAAAATAATTCTAGCAGTGAATTTTTCAAATTCAATAGGTTAGACAATTTAGTAGTGAATTATTATAAATACATATCTGTACTACTGTGCTGATATAACATACACATTTATTGATATATGAATGTGTATTTTATTTTAATTTGGGAGTGTTTTAATTAAATATAAGAGAATTTAGATCCATAATTTACGGTTAAAAAAAGAAAGTTATAAATAATATTTTTTATTTTATTTTCAATACGAATTGATACTTATAATTTATGTGAACCGTGAAACATCATTTTTGGTAGAAAATTATCTTTTTACTATTGTAATAAAGCTAAGTGAATGTAACATGTCATTATTTATTTTCTTATGCTTTCATTTATTACGATTTTGATACATATATATATATGTGTGTGTGTGAAGCTGGCAATGAATCCAGCAATGAACCCGGCGCCTCCACACTGAGACTAAACGCAAGGTCAAGTGAATGGAACAGAATCAAAAATATTCATAATACATATACTTTAAAAATCGGAAAATACCGATTTTTTTTTATAAACAATATTTCCCAAACGGCGCACTTTTTTCGCAATTTTCTTTCAGAAAGAAAAATGGAAAAAAAGTGCGCCGTTTGGGAAATTTGACACTTTGAAAATCTCTATCAGGTGTTAAAAATACGACTCAGCAATGGATTTGTTTATAGACAAACTATTAACGGGCACGCATTTCTGATTGTTTATATTACTTCTAAAAACATTGTTTAAACCATTTCTGAAAGAACATTGGAAAAAAAGTGAACCGTTTGGGAAATTTGACACTGAAAATCTCTATCAGGTGTTAAAAATACGACTCAGCAATGGATTTGTTTATAAACAAACTATTAACGGGCACGCATTTCTGATTGTTTATATTACTTCTAAAAACATTGTTTAAACTATTTCTGAAAGAACATTGGAAAAAAAGTGCGCCGTTTGGGAAATTTGACACTTTGAAAATCTCTATCAGGTGTTAAAAATACGACTCAGCAATGGATTTGTTTATAAACAAACTATTAAAGGGCACGCATTTCTGATTGTTTATATTACTTCTAAAAACATTGTTTAAACCATTTCTGAAAGAAAATTGGAAAAAAAGTGCGCCGTTTGGGAAATTTGACACTTTGAAAATCTCTATCAGGTGTTAAAAATACGATTCAGCAATGGATTTGTTTATAGACAAACTATTAACGGGCACGCATTTTTGATTGTTTATAATACTTCTAAAAACATTGTTTAAACCATTTCTGAAAGAAAATTGGAAAAAAAGTGCGCCGTTTGGGTAATTTGACACTTTGAAAATCTCTATCAGGTGTTAAAAATACGACTCAGCAATGGATTTGTTTATAAACAAACTATTAACGGGCACGCATTTCTGATTGTTTATATTACTTCTAAAAACATTGTTTAAACCATTTCTGAAAGAACATTGGAAAAAAAGTGCGCCGTTTGGGAAATTTGACACTTTGAAAATCTCTATTAGGTGTTAAAAATACGACTCAGCAATGGATTTGTTTATAGACAAACAACTATTAACGGGCACGCATTTTTGATTGTTTATATTACTTCTAAAAACATTGTTTAAACTATTTCTGAAAGAAAAATGGAAAAAAAGTGCGCCGTTTGGGAAATTTGACACTTTGAAAATCGCCGTCAGGTGTTGGAAATACGACTCAGCAATGGATTTGTTTATAGACAAACTATTAACGGGCACGCATTTCTGATTGTTTATATTGCTTCTAGAAACATTGTTTAAACCATTTCTGAAAGAAAATTGCGAAAAAAGTGCGCCGTTTGGGAAATTTGACACTTTGAAAATCTCTATCAGGTGTTAAAAATACGATTCAGCAATGGATTTGTTTATAGACAAACTATTAACGGGCACGCATTTTTGATTGTTTATAATACTTCTAAAAACATTGTTTAAACCATTTCTGAAAGAAAATTGGAAAAAAAGTGCGCCGTTTGGGTAATTTGACACTTTGAAAATCTCTATCAGGTGTTAAAAATACGACTCAGCAATGGATTTGTTTATAAACAAACTATTAACGGGCACGCATTTCTGATTGTTTATATTACTTCTAAAAACATTGTTTAAACCATTTCTGAAAGAACATTGGAAAAAAAGTGCGCCGTTTGGGAAATTTGACACTTTGAAAATCTCTATTAGGTGTTAAAAATACGACTCAGCAATGGATTTGTTTATAGACAAACAACTATTAACGGGCACGCATTTTTGATTGTTTATATTACTTCTAAAAACATTGTTTAAACTATTTCTGAAAGAAAAATGGAAAAAAAGTGCGCCGTTTGGGAAATTTGACACTTTGAAAATCGCCGTCAGGTGTTGGAAATACGACTCAGCAATGGATTTGTTTATAGACAAACTATTAACGGGCACGCATTTCTGATTGTTTATATTGCTTCTAGAAACATTGTTTAAACCATTTCTGAAAGAAAATTGCGAAAAAAGTGCGCCGTTTGGGAAATATTGTTTATAAAAAAATCGGTATTTTCCGATTTTTAAAGTATATGTATTATGAATATTTTAGAATTTATAGGAATAAATTTGATTCTGTTCCATTCACTTGACCTTTCATTTAGTTATAATTATGAATAAACAATTAAACAAGTGTTCTTTTCCTTGAAATAAATATTTTAGAAAAAAAAAAGTCTGAGTGTGGAGGCGCCGGGTTCATTGCTGGATTCATTGTCAGTTTCACATATATATATATATATATATATATATATTCTTTTGTTTTTATAATAAATATTTATTTAGATTTTATTTCTGTTCTTGACTTATTTGTCATACCTTTGATTATTGTTATTTTTGTTTAGATTTCTTAGTGATTATTGGTCCAACATCAGCAAAAAAATAACAAGTTATTTTGGTTATTTTATATTATTAGGAATCAGGGTGTAAATAGTTACTGGTGCCCTTAATAAATAATTTTTCTTACAATATATTTATGCTAACTTATTGTGGACCATTTATTAATGAAGTTAGAAAATTTTTATAAGTTGTCGCAAATTGTTATTATTTCTACTTTTCGACAATTTCCAATCATTGCTTATTGATGAACTTGACCAGGATAAAAATGTTTTCCTTTGTTAACCTTTTGATAATAACTGATCAAATAAAACGTTGAAGGGTGCGTTTGTATTAAAATACAAAATTGTTGCGTCCTTATTGAAAAAATAATTTTATTGATTTTATTTATCTTGTAAACTTTTGATTTTTTTAATAACGAAGTAACAATTTTGTATTTTTATAGAAATGAACCCTTTAACTTCTTTATGATCCGTCATTATTGAAACGTTAATTAACCAAAGATACCATTTTTATCATGGTAAAATTCAAGAGCGAGCAACGATTGGAAATTATTATAATATTTCATGTACGTGAACAAAATGAAAAGTAATTCAGTGAACTTGCAAACTATTTGGGACTATTCTGTACAGGAAATGTTGTGTTTAACATGTACGTTATTTTTTATCACCACAACTTAAAAAACTCTTATAATAGATATGTATATATATTTATACATATCTATTATAAGATGTGAAGTTATTTAAGAACGTACACGTTAAACTTAATATTTCCCGTAGGGAATAGCCCTGATTAGCTTAAACGCCTTAAATTATTGAAGTCATCTTATAATAGTCTTGAAAAATAATAAAATACTTAATAATATTTCTTTTGTTTTAATTAATTTCAATATTTATATTATTTAGTTTATTTTAAATAAGTGTGACTTGATGAAAAAAAAATATTTTCTGTTATTATTATTTAACACTTCCATTTATGATAATGTTTTTGGTTAAAATTACTACACCACATTTGCAAAACCGATTATAATCAATACTTTTATAAATAAAATGTATGGTATTTTAAACCATGGCTTTGTTGTGAAATTACAAATTTCCATCTGGCACCGAATTCGGGGCCTTAAAACCGCTTTGAATTAAGTTCAAGGTCAGCTTAAGACTTAATGATGCCCGAGATGAAAGTGAAAGCGATGTGTGTATATGTGTGAGAGAGATATAGCGCAGTGGATTTGAATTAATTTGGGAGATAAAACACATGTCTTGTAATTTGTAAACGTCGCGTTTAATAACCGAAATGAATTCAATTAATGTGTTCATCAAAAATATAGTGTTGAATGAATCATGGAGATGATTGTATTGTTACGTTTTGTTCCGTTATTACGACTGGTCATATAAAAAGTCTACTGCTAGAGGATTCGGAAGGAGTCGGTGTACTGTATTGCCGAATGACGCATATTTGAAAATGTCTTCCTTTAGGTTAGGTAAATTAAAACACTTGTTATGTTCGATAATTTTATTTGCAGTTGACTGACATGTTTCGATCCGTTACGATCATTATCATAGTTAAAACTGCAAATAAAATTATGGAGCATAACAAGAGTTTTAATTTATGAAAATCTGGTTCCATCAAGAAAATAGCAAAACAAGTATAGAATTCTTTCTTTATTTGAACTGTGCTTTTGTGAGATTTGCTAAATTTAAATTCAAGATAACTGTGATCATTTTTAATTCATAAACTATGCAACATATTAAAGTGGTTATTTCAGCATTTGAAGAGCAATATAGAAGAAAATTGTAAATATATTTGAAAAATATGATATTTTATTAATGTATCTGTTTTCGTTCGAATATAACTTCTAAAATTTGCCTATGTTTATGAATTAATTACTCAATAACCATCAACGTTATTATATTGAGATTTTTTATTTCTGGGTTCTGAAGTGCTGTGCATTTAATTTCTTCAATATTGAAAGTAGAAAAACATTATAATTATTTAGCTGGAATATTTTCTGTAGGAATATTTGTGAATTCATTTAAAGTTTGTGTCTGTTAATTTGAATTTATCTCTTTCCGCACTATGATCATATTTCTTTAATACTTATTTATATAAATTAAATATGAGGAAAGTAAAAATCGAATATGATGATACCAACACACAGATAAACCACATTTCGTTAGAAAATGAAGTAATCGTGTGATTATTCCGTGATTCACGCATAGCATTACATTAATTCAAACCCAACCCATGTTGGTCAGAGATACACTGACCAATATCAATCCGGTGCGCTCGCGCTCGAGTTATTGGTGATTAAGAAAATGGATGGTTTGCGCCGGCCATTCATAATTTGCTCACAGAATGAAACCCTCACCCCTTGTTAGGGGTTCGTTTAATATGCTCATATCGATCGGCAGGCCGGACGGCTGCAACGGGATATTCAATTTTTCGCTCGTTTGAGCAAAAGAGGTGTCGTTTTTGGTTTGAGGTTATTTTACAACGGCACGCTCGCTCGCCGTGTTCCGGATAATTTTATAATAATCCGGGTAATCCGAATAGACTGTTTTCAATTTAAATTTTATTAGCTTACATCATAAGCTTAAAAGATTATTTTCCTGATAAAATATAATCCAATCAAATATTAGAAAATAAACAATAAAAATAAATGTTTTCATAGCGATGGACAACATAAACTTAAACTTTTTTTAAAATTAAACACTAATAAATATTAAATTTTAAGGAATAAGAATATACGTTCCCAATATTTGTCACGAAAATTCCTATTTGCATTATCTATATTACTATTCTATATTATTACATCTGATTAAATGGAATCTAGTTTCTTTCTTTTCAATAGTTAAAAAAATGACATACAATTTGTTAATTGCTTTAGAAGCCTTGGCAATTTTTGTTACACATCGTAATTCACAATAATGATAACACTTTGACTTAGTTGCTGTAAATGAACTTTTCATTTGTGGCTATTTTATGTCATAGAAATACAGGTTGCAAACACCAATATTTTAGGGAAGTCAGCAATGCAAATAAGCATTTCCGGGATATAGTTATGGGCGATCGACTTATCATTCCAATTATTTTGAGTTTTGTAATTTACTCCTATTAGATGACTTCTTTTTTCTTTTATTTTATTTTTTAGAATTGATTCATTTAACATGTATATACTTAAAAAAATGTTCAACTGCAAAAATAAAGTGTTATACAAAAAAGTTTAAAAGTGTTTTTTGTTATCATATTTAAACATGTATAACGAAGTAGAAGACTCCATAATTGTAAATATTTGAAGTGTATTATTTTATTGTATTTTTTATCACACATGAATTTCAATATAAAATACAGTAACTTTCAGAATTGAAAATGACTGAAATTCACAAACTTAAGTTTCGATTTCAATGTCTTACTATGTTACTAGGAGTCGTAAGAAGCCTCCTAATATAAAAAAAAAACATTTCTTGAATAACTTTCTCATTTATCACTTGGTGAAACATTTTGACAATAATATTAAAGTGTTTTTGATTTATCCTTTAATATTATTATAAAAAAAAAACGTTTTTTAAAGACTCCTAGTAATATACTAATATAAAGAAATCGAAATTAAAATCCTTAGATGAGGCGAAACTTCTAAAAATTGATCAAACATGTTTTAAAAAAAGGAGAAGATAACATGAATTTAATAAATAAATGTTTTATCAAAAACCTATAAATATATAAGACATTACTTTTGAAATTACCCTTGTATTTAATAATATTGCAATGGAAACATTGTATCAAGACAATATTTTTTAGCGTATTGATTATTATTATGTACTTTCTTCTTCTTCAATACTATATATAAAAAAGGATAAAATCACTGATGTTTCTGTGTGTGTACGCGCGTGTGTGTATTGTGTGTTTGTTACCCTTCTGCGTGCATTTACATTAGCGCGAAAAATCAATAAGTGCGGTGTTTGTCGGGGGGTCATTAGCATAGGTTGGAATCCGTTTTAAGATACTTTACATTGTTGTTAAATAAAATAGTAAGGTAGAAAGAACACTGGTCGATTGCCGATTGACTGATAAAGCAACTACTATTATTTACCAATATAAAAACTATTTATTGTATTTATATGACACATCCGTTAATAAATAATAATTTATAACTACACAGCGTATTTTTTTAATAGACCACATAGAGGTTCATATAATAAAAACTATATTATGTTAATCGTATTTTCGGGAGTTATTTTTTGGTAGCTTATGACATCTTTATTCCAGGAATCTTGAACTACATCCGAAAATTTTCCGATAGGCAATGGTGCCTGGTTAATACGGGATGTTCTACAAGCTCTACGACAGACTTTGCCAGATGATAGCTCTCATAATTATATATTTTTTTGTTAATGAACAAGGGTCCGATTCGTTTTTGTTTAAAAGTTGCAAGCATTTAAATAATCATATTTTTTTCAGTCAACCAGCGTCAATCACAACTAGGCTGATAATAAATAAAAATGACAGTTGCTATGATAATAAACCTTTATTAACAATTAACAATAAAAATGTAACTTAAATGAAAATCACAAAACTTAAGACAATAAAAATTATTCGAAATGTACACCCTCTGCTTGAATGCAAGCCTCATATCGACGAACTAAAGATTCGGTCACTCGTCGGATGAGATTTGGATCATTCCTTATTTGGTTAGCTGCATCTTGAATTATTTCAAGTAGTTACTTGTAATTGGTAGTGATTTCAACATGATAGACCAGCTGCTTAATGTGTCCCCATAAATAGAAATCCAGATGATTGAGATCGGGGCTACGAGTTGGCCATAATATTGGACCTCCTTATTTGGGAAATGTTCATTTAACCAAGCAGCAATTTGTCTTCCTCTATGTGGTGGTGCGCCGTCGTGCTGCTACCACATATTCTGGATAATATTAAGTGATACCTCATCAATAAACTCTAAAAGGTCGTGTTCTAAGAAATGTCTATAAATATCTGCATTTAAACGATGATTTCGAACATGCACAGGTAATAGATTATAGTCGAAAATGCCACCCCAAACGTTGTCACACTGAATCGTTGCTGAAATCGTCTTGATCTATATTACTTCTTGTTTACTTTTCGAAGGACCATTGAATAATATTCAAAATAATTTAACTTAAAGATGTATATTGATAATTACAACACCACATATACAAAATGTACAAAAATGAATTTATCGTCGCCGATGTTAACTACTCAAAGTCTCGAGTTCGTCTGATCTTTTCTTCTCTTCGCCTTCTTCCCGAGGGTTACTCGCCGGAAATGCGGAAAAACACCCTCCACTAGTCTATTGTTCCATATCTGGGCAGCGGTGGTGTGTCCGCCAGATGATGGAATTGCAGGACGCTTTCTCTTCGTTCACCGAAACCCGCTAGCACGATTTATTGCCGTATTTTCGGAAACGCGCACAAATCTTCGAAACGGAACACTTAATTATCCGCACTTTTACCCCTGGACAGGAGCCCCTGTCATAAAATGTAAATTTATTGGGACTAGCTAGGTAGTCGCAACAATCTAATTGCATGTAGATTTTGCAACGGCCATACATGTTCATTATGATTATTATTTATGTCGTCCCTAGTAAAGCTCGCTTCATCAGACCCTATAACGAGCGTAATGAATCTATCATTGTTTGCTTGTTGTTGAAGTAACCAGCGACAAAATTCTAATCGCTGATGGCCATCTACTGCACTACATACAACGCCTCTACCTACATGTTGGCGATGAAACGGATTTAACATTTCTCTGTTCAATACACGCCATGCAAAATTCGGTGATCATTGAACGTCATTAGATATACGCCGAACATTAATTGAAGCGTTATCAAGGACAGCGTCTACTACATTTTCTTCATCTTTTACATTTACTTCAGTAGGACGAATGGCCTTCTTTCGAGTGGGGTTACCTGCTTCTCGAAGTTTACGAAATGATGCAATAAACACCGTGTGCTCATTAAATGCTCACATTGGATTGTATAGGAAGAAGGATCTATATCTCTATGGTATCACAATGGGACCTATGGGCCTAAGGGAACAGTCTTAAGAGCTGCTACCGTTGTAACCTAAGCTACCATCGTTACTAGCACCAAATCCACCCACTTTTGGAGTATCAATAATAAGTCCAAGTCGCAACTTGAAACCCTTCTCAATTGCCGAATTCCGTATTTGCACACTTTTTTGTCCTCCTCCGATCGCGACTGCCATTTTCTAATTTCTAGTTTATATCCTAGGTGTACAAAATACACGCATGTGTAATGTGGATAAACTAAATTGAACATTTGCTGGTAATGACATAACCTTCCTAATATTCTTAAATTGTGTCGCGTCTCAATAGCGCGAAACCCCAAGCAGGTCAAAAACGGCCAGCAACTCGTCGCCGCATGGGGTGGCTTTTTGTTGACTCCAATTACCAGCGACCGTGAAGGACTCTTTGAGACATTTTTATTATCATGTAATTTAGTTCCCGTTGTAAATAACAGTTTCTAAAACCCTTTTGTATATAGTTTGAAGAAATGTAAATAGAAATTCCTACGATAAGGCCTTGTTGCCAATATCCATTTTATCTTCCATTTCATTACCTTCTCCTTATTTAACACGGTCCTCCCACTAACATTCTAGCCAATAGAAAAAATAAGATGAAAAATCTCGTTGTGAGTAACTGCTTTATAAACTTGTAAATATGTATATTTTTCGAATTCGATCTCTGAAAGTAAACGTAATAACATCAAAACGTACGTCGTGTTTTATTTTTACTTGTCCAACGAAACTGCAAACCAACAAATTGTTTCGATGTGGCTCCACACAAATAGCATCGCATGTTCGATTTTGTAATCGTAAATAGCGTAGGTGTTTGATCATCAATATATTTATTTTTCTATTAGGTTGTGGTAACGTTTACTATATTTTGCAAAATCAATAGGTCTTCATTGCTCGTTAGTCGTAATGGTACAAGCAATGTTAGTCGAATATCCCAGTCTAAAGCATTCTAGTCATCAAATTTTATCTTTCATCGAAGCCTAAAAGATGAACATGACACATAAGGCAGTGACTTTTGGCTGAAACACCGATGATAGATAGCCATTTTAAAATAATAAAATAAATTGTATTATATTATACCATGTATAAAATACCTCAATAAAGATGATTGTATTTATAATTTGTTTCGAATTAAAGAAACAAAAAAAATTATTTTAAGCGTTAATAATTCGACGTTCAAAGAACAAATTTGTTTTTCGTTTGACTATGTAATTCTCAAGTAGAAGCTTTTCATAATAATTTCAGCACGGATGTGAAGTTAGCCATAGATTTCAGCCATAGATTTTCAAATTTCATTATTTCTATACATATTCAAGATAAATAGAATGGTTTTACTTTAGGGTGTAAATAAAACAATGAATTAACAAATTGTGATACAAGCACCCCAATTTTCAACCCTTAATATTTTTTATCACACCCTTAAATAATAAAATTTAAAAAAAAATCAAAGTGCGCCATCTTCTATAAATAAGTTAGCAATAAATATGGATTCAGCACACATTAAACTATTATTTAAACAAATAAAATTCGAACCACCTTACTTTTATCATACGAAAAAAAAAGAAATAATATTAGTCGCCAGTCTAAGATAGCGGTCAGACAAATTTTAAAATATTTCAAAGTGCGCCGTCTCCCATAAAAAAGTTAGCAACAAATATGGATTCAACACACATTAAACTATTATTTAAACAAATAAAATTCGGACCACCTTACTTTTATCATACAAAAAAAATATTCGTCTCCAGTCTGAGATAGCGGTCGGACAAATTTTGAAATATTTCAAAGTGCGCCGTCTCCCATAAAAAAGTTAGCAATAAATACGGATTCAGCACACATTAAACTATTATTTAAACAAATAAAATTCGGACCACCTTACTTTTATCATACAAAAAAAAAGAAACAATATTAGTCTCCAGTCTGAGAAAGCGGTCGGACAAATTTTAAAATATTTCAAAGTGCGCCGTTTCCCAGAAAAAAGTTAGCAACAAATATGGATTCAGCACCCATTAAACTATTATTTAAACAAACAAAAATCGGACCACCTTATTTTTATCATACGAACAAAAGGAAAGAAACAATGTCAGTCGGCAGTCGGATAATTCTTAAAATATTTCAATATTTCAAAGTCGGCCGCCTCCCATAAAGAAGATATCAACAAATATGGATTCAGCACACATTAAACTATTATAAAATAGAATCACAATGCACTCCACATTTCAATTTTAAAAAGATGTGTAAAAAAGATTTAAGAAATTGAAAAATATTGTCAAATAATCATAATTCTTAATTAACTCCTGTTATTGTATTTGAATTAATTTAATTGGTTTTTTTAACATCTTTAAATTGTGTAAGGCATAGCTGTACTGACGAGGGATAGATCCCGAAACACGTGTCTGCAGATGGCCTTATATTAAGTAACGTTATTTTTTTGTTGTTTTTACATAAAAATTTTCTCGGATCAAAAACATTTTGTTGCATTATGCAATATTTTATTGATATGCAGCAGCAGATGTACATTATGTAATTCAATGTCCGGCGTGGGTATTTGCCCGGGAAGTGGTTGTTTTAATGTGCATTTGTTTAACGTACTTACGTAAGTAGTCACAGAGCTAAATGTGGAAATAATTTATTAATTATTTTCAAATCATTTTTATTTAATGTATTCATTATTAATTATTAATTATAGCTCAAATTTTTTTAATAATTTTAATTTAGGGCATAACAATCTTATCTGACATGAAAGAGTACAATAAAATTTAATAATTATTTAATACGTTTTAATATAAACAGACCTTTAAGATAATTTTATTGGTAAAAAATATAACAAATTTATACCATCCTAAATAAGTTATTCAAATATCTGTTGAAATAACTTCAAATTAAAAGAATTAATGTAATTTGATATCCTGTAAATATGATTTAGAAATCCAATCAACATTTGAACAAAATTGGATAATTTTCAAATATATTCCAGTAAAACTTTGAACGTAAGCTTCACTAATGTATTCCTTTTTCTTTTGTGTTTGTGTAAAAGTCAAACCATCCTCACTTATATAGTGTGTAGAATTGACCGACACGCCATGGGGATTTCAATATAAAAGAATTAATATTCTATTATTTGCTTCCCTGTGTGCTGAATCCGTATTTGTTACTAACTCTTTTATGGAAGAGGGCGCACTTTGAAATATTTTAAGTTTTCCGACCGCTATCTCAGACTGGCGACTAATATTGTTTCTTTTTTTTTTTCGTATGATAAAAGTAAGGTGGTCCGAATTTTATTTGTTTAAATAATAGTTCAATGTGTGCTGAATCCATATTTGTTGCTAACTTTTTTATAGGAGACGGCGCACTTTGATTTTTTTAATTTTATTATTTAAGGGTGTGATAAAAAATATTAAGGGTTGAAAATTGGGGTGCTTGTATCACAATTTGTTAATACAACGTTTTATTTACACCCTAAAGTAAAAACAATCTATTTATCTTGAATATGTATAGAAATAATGAAATTTGAAAATCTATTGCTAAAATCTATGGCTAACTTCACATCCGTAATTTCAGCCCATCTTTGAGCACGCAGCTGTTCTCTTCGCTCTGATTATTTATAGAACAAAGTAAGATAATACTTATGCTTTATTGTGTTAATAGCACCAACTTTACACTTATTTATGATAATCCTAAATATAATATAAATTAATTGCTAAAATTTAACCTTATGATTTATTTATTTAATCGTGTCTAAACTATACATTATGGTATTTATAAAGTAACTGTATATAAATTACGACGATAACTATGTTTTAATACAATTAAGCTGAAGTTTAATATATACAATGTCTGAGCAATATTATAAATCAAATATAATAATTTCAACGTAAATTGTGTTACTCTCGCGGTCTAAATAACCGGAACTGCATTTTGTTGGTCATCGCCTGAATTAATTATCTAACGACCTGGATATCGGGACAATTGCGGGTCTTCGCAGTGCTTGCATATTACATCAAAACCGTCCAGAAAAGTGGGACAGGAGGGAGGAAGGGACGTCGAGGAGCGTGTGGTTAGTGTTTGAAATCGAACCACGGCTCGACTCGTAAACGGAACACGGGCGGTTTGAATTTTGCATTTTTCTTCGCATGCGCTCCACTTTGCGTTTTAAATCCCCGGTGGTTTCGTTACGCAGCGCGCGATGGTTTGTTTACTATTTCCGCGGATATTTATAGAGGCGCTGATGTCGGTTGTAAACCGTGGAATATAACATTCATGGAATTCCACCGAGAAGCGCCATCGACTACAGGAACAAATCTGGAAAACCCATTATTCTCCGAAAGTGATTAAAAGAGGAAAAAATACACAAACGATGCTCAATCGATTGCAATTTGATTCATTCGAATATCTTGAATAATAAAAACACTTTGAAAAACGTGCCATTTCCAAAAACAAAATTATATTTTGACACTTAGAGGTACAAACGAAAATAAAAGTGCTACGAACGGCTTCAAATGATGCTTTATCGTTTGCAATTTGTTTCATTCAAATATCTTGAAAAATAAAAAAAAAAGATTTCCGAAAACTAAATTATTTTTTTCAGGTGAACCCTCTAGAAGTTGAGGGGAGGTAGAGGTGCAAACGAAAATGAAGGTGGTACAACCGAGTACAAATAATGCTCTATCGATTGCAATTTGTTTCATTCGAATATCTTGAAAAAAATAATAAAACTTTGAAGCATGTACGATTTCCAAAAAAGATTTTTTCTGGTCAACTCTTTGGCCAGAACAAAAATAAAGGTGGTATAAACGATACTTACTCTATCTGTTTCATTCGAGTATCATAAAAATAAAAACTTGATAAATGATAAAAACGATGCTCTTTCGAATACAATTTGTTTCATTCGAATATTTGGGAAAAAAAAAACTTTGAAAACTGTGATTTCCAAAAACAAAATTATTTTTTACTGGCGAATTCTTTGTGGTACAAACGAAAATAAAAGTGGTACGAACGACTATAAACGATGCTCTATCGATTGCAATTTGTATCATTCGAACACCTTGAGTAATAAAAAAAACCTTGAAAATGTGACATTTCCTAAAACAAAATATTTTTTTCCGGCGTACCCTTTCAGACACAAACGAAAATAAACATGATGCAAACAGGTACGAACGAATCTCTTTCTAGTAGTATTTTTACTTTTGAACAATATTGATGTTGAGCGCTGGCGAAATATTCATCCCCTTGTTACTTTTAAACCCTTTAGGTACAAACATAGAAGAGTGGTTTTCTAAGATACAAACTGTTATCGGCAAACATTTTGGTAATCCGAAAGTGCAAACCCACAAAGAACAGCCTCCACCCCCTGCGAAGAAATCGGGATCGGGAAATGATCCAACAGAAACCAGAGAGCGAGCAACCACCGTCCGTGCTACCTGCCTCTCCCCGTCGACGCCGTTTACCTGGGTTGCTGTTAATTTTCACTACCGTTTTTTTCGTAATTGTTCATAAGTTTATTTTAATCGTGTTTCTTTTTGTGTAAATATTTATATATTTGGACCAGTTGTTTTGGATTAGTTGCTCTTCATGTGCTTCCTAAGCTAGAATCGTTCAAATGAGTACCTTCCATCCTTTAACAAATCGAATGACGTCATAAATTTATTTTTGTAAAACTATATATTCTTTATATTTAATTGAAAATTAATTAAAATTTTTATTGTGTTTTTTAGAGCGTCACACTTTTCTTATAAAATTTTTAATATGTAATTATAATTGTAATTTGGAAATGGAGATTCCTTTAATAAAGTAAATTGAAAATTGCAGCAATCGAATTATATAGTGTCAATAAAAATATTTTACAATTACTTCGATAGTAATTAATTCATTGCAGTAAGAAGAAAGAAATAATTAATTTTTATTAAATACTTACATAATTTTTTAAACTATAAAGATTGTTTCTATCTCACAGGATTCATTTAATTTAAATTTTAAATGACAATAATTCACAAACTTTTGAGAATCACTTGTGCTATTTTTCATTCTGTGTGATATATATATATATATATTTTTTTTTTCAATAGTTTAATTGTATAAAATAAAACTTATAAATAATTATTGAGTTTTAAATTGAAATTATTTATAATTGCAATTATTAATTTCGATCACTTTACTTTTTCTCATTGATTAACAAATTGTTTTAGTAAGTGCCTACTAAAACTAACAAATTGTTTTAGTAGGTATTTTGAAAAATTAGGATCATAATTTATTAAAAATCATATAATTTAAAACATATAATACTTTTACTATTTTCATTACAATTTATAAATTTTATTTCTGTTATCCACTTTGAAGTTTGATCGATTGTTGGTTGAAAACCGTGGATGAAAAAAGAATACAAAAAATAGTTATAATGAAAAAATATTTTTTTTATTTACTGAGATGGTACTTAAGACATCTAGTAACAATCTAAGACAAAGTCAGACCTTGAAGTTTGATCGATTTTGTGTTAAAAACCGTTGATGACAAACAATTAAAAAAACAGTTATATTAAAAAAATAAACTATTTTATTGGCTGGGATGGTTTTTAAAACATCTAGTAACAATCAAAGTCAAGAGGTTTGTAAGGCGCTTCGACGGCAAAGGTCATTCGCGCTAATCAAAGTCAAAGAAATCGAATATAAAATGCGCCAATGTCAGCTGATTTGGACTTTGAAATTTTCTCCATTTTATGTTCAAAATCATGTCATCGTGGATGACAGAAACATAATTTAAAAAATGTAATTAAAATAATAATAGTGTTATTCAAAGTAAGTTTTAGGACTTTTACTAAAGGTTAACGTAAAGAAATGAAAATCCGAGAAACACGGGTCGAAAAAACGTGGATAACTTCACATCGGTTAACAATAAAATGTATTTTATGTATATAAATATAATATAGCATTTATATACATATAAAAAAGACTTCTCTCTAGACTATCGGCCAGAGAGAAGTCTTTCTGTTCTGATTGAATTTATTTATTTTTTTATTCTGTGTGTAGAGAAATATAATTTTGAAAAATAAGCAAATAAATTGTTTTCGTAAAATGTTTACTTTCGTTAAAAATAGGTGTAAATTTACCTTGGATGAAACGCGTGAATGGGAATTTAATTTCGGATAAACGGCGAGAAGTTGACACCAAAAAAGGTCAAGGACTGTTATTGGTTAAGTATATTTTATTGCATATTAGGATTCCACTAAATAAAAAATGTTTTTGAAATAAATTTTTATGTTACGCACATTTTTTTTTACTATACTTCTACAAAGAATAAAATGCTATATATATATATATATATATATATATATATACAGGGTGGCGCAAGATTCCGATGAAGTCCAATATCTCAGTTATTTAGAAATTTACAAAAAGATATTACTGACATAATTTGTAGCTACTGTAAAACTTCACATTTTAAAATTGGTTTCATATATACAGGGTGTCCAATAATCACGTGACGTATCAAACATATGATTTTTTAAATGGAATGTTATATTTTTAATGTCGATTTTAGATTCTACGCTTAAAATTAATCATTTTTGACATAAGGTTTATTAGGTCAGTTTTTAATATTTTAAAAGTTATAAATAATTTAAGGTTGAAATCAATGGAAGATTGGGGCCTTATTTTTCAAAAATTAAAAACGATGTAAACTTTCTGTTAACGCAATTTAATTGAAAAAATGCTTAATAATATAAGGAATAATCGTTTGTTACCATAAAGCAAATGTTGTGTACAGGGTGAAACAATACGCAAAATGATTTTTTTTCTTTTTTCACTTAAATGGAACACCCTATATTTTTTACACTATTTCGATAGAAAATTGATTGATCTTTAATTTTTGTATAATAAACTATACCCCTATCTGTTACCATTTTTTCACAATTTCAATTCAAAATACAAAATTATAAGTTTCGCTTATAATCTATAATTTAAGTAGGCTATAATTAAAACAAATGCAATTCATAATCGTTTTCTGGTATTTAATAACATACTTACTCCCTAACCTAAAAGGATATTCAAATGACAATCGATATTTAAAGGCGCATGCAAAATATAAAGAAAATAGTTGCTCAACGATTATTTAGCGAGTTATAATGGTTATTGGGACATATTTTTTAAGAAAAAAATTGTAAAATGTTTGAATGCTATTGAATTAAAAAAAAATGTGAATGTGTGAAATAAATACATAAAAATGTTAACAAAATATATCGATATAAATATTTTATTATTTCACTTAGTATCTATTTTCGGTTTTTCAGTCAACATGAATTGTTTAAATAAATCAATTTAAGAAGCATATAGGAATATTTTAAATATTTTTCGAATAATAACCAAAAAATATAGTTGTTGTTAGTTTTTAACAATTAAATTAATCATTTATTGAAGAAGTATGTTTAACTGCACCAGTGTTACAAAATATAACGTAAAATGTACTTTACTTTCTAATTATAATATTAAGCGTTGAAACTAAATAAATTAGTTGTTCTGGCGCGGCCTACTATGGTTAAAAATTCTATACCAAATTATTCAATCAAATCCAATTTTGGAGAATAAATTGATGATAATAATACGAATCTTAAAATCTGTTTAAAAATAAATTATTAATATTAACATACCTTAATAGAAACAATAACTTCCAATCCATTCCTGGTGAATCGAAAACCATCTCACCTTCACCACTCACTAATTACCACTTGTTCATAAACAAAAATAAATCGCGTTTTTAATTATTAATAATTTCTAACGTTAAAAATTAAACCGGAATAGTGAACACTGCGCGTTTTCGGACGACTGAATCGAAATACAAGAGCGCAATTATCGCAAATCAAGAAGAAAAAAAAACGATCGACGACTCACTCCGAGAACGCATTCCTGAGATAAGAAGATTCGTTGTACCTGGATCCTGGCACACAGCCAAAAACACACCTATTTAAATTGTTGTATTTTCAATATTATCGCGTATTAAAATAATTACAGCTTAATATTTATTTACTTTTTTTTATTAAATTCTCATTTATCCCATGGTAAAAAAAATATGTATGAATTATGATGTATTTTAATTAATACACTTGATTATTCGTTTCACTAAATTATTTTATATTTGTGTTCGCGTAACTTTCGCAACTAAATAAATTAGTTGTTCTGGCACGGCCTACTTTTATTAAAAATTCTATACCAAATTTGTATTTGAGATTAAATATCTCAAAAACGGTAGACGGTAGCTATTTAATATGTTATATAAAAAAATGGCGAGTGACTAATTTTCTATTAAAATAGCATAAAAAATATAGGATGTCCCATTTAAGTAAAAAGAGAAAAAAATGATTTTGCGTATTGCTTCACCTTGTATATAAAAATTTGTTTTAAGAGAAAAAAAGAGTATTTCTTTTATTATTAAGTATTTTTGCATTTGTATGGCGTTGACAGAATGTTTATTTCATTTTTCATTATTGAAATATTAGGCTCTAAACATCTATCGATTTCAACATTCATTTGTTTATAACTTTTAAACTATGAAAAATTGATCTATTAAATCTTATATAAAAAAATGATTATTTTTAAACGTAGAATCGAAAAAAATATATCATTCCATTTAAAAAAAACATATGTTTGATACGTTACGTGATTATTGGACACCTTGTATATATGAAACTAATTTTAAAATGTGAATTTTGACAGTAGCTACTAATAATGTAAGTAACATTTTTTTTGTATATTTCTTTATAGCTGAGATATTGGACTTCATCGTAATCTTGCGCCACCCTGTATATATATATATATATATATATATATATATATATAGTGCATTTTTTTATCCAGGCCTCATAGGGATTTACATAGGAAAATCTTTTCGTCGTGTTAATGGTTTTTCTATGGTATGGATTTTGATCAAATTAAACACACATTTAATTTAGAGTAATATATTATTTACTCAATGATACTTATAAATCTTTAACGGTTAACTTTTAGCATTGTTTCTATTCGAAAGTATATTTACAAAAAAATCAACTATACAAAGTTAAAAGTGTTTTTATTAATCTAATTATCTGTATCATTAATTTATACAAAATGAATATCGAATATTTTAACGACTGAATGCCTCATTAATCTATCAATCAGTCTCACAATTGCTTCTAAAACTCTCTTATTAAGAAATACCATTAAGATATGGTAAAAATGCGCATATGTTATAGACAAAGTGACTAATAAACAGTGATGATACTGCAAAATTATATTTATTTATTTATTATCCAATAGATTCATAAGATCTAATTACAGGATAAACTAGAAAAATACAATGATAGCGCAATATAATTTAGTCACAATACATACATAATGTTGCACTGGATATACTTACATATAATACAATGTTATTACGATTTCTTAAAAACTTGTAAAGAAAAAAGTAGGATGAAAACATGAAGTAGCGTAATCTGAAAATATTGTGTTACTTAACATGTAATATGATGTCAAATGAGCAGTGAGCTTTGATAAATTAATATGAAATATATCAATATCATGAGGCAGCATGTTTATCGAGTTACACATAGACATGATGACATGGTGAGTTGAGATATATGAAATTTTTCTCCTATGGCCAAAAGCTATATTTATTTGTTTTATATAAAAAATAAATATACAGTGCATTTTTTTATCTAGGCCTCATAGTGATTTACACAGGAAAATCTTTTCGTCGTGTTAATGGTTTTTCTATGGTATGGATTTTGATCAAATTAAACACACATTTAATTTAGAGTAATATGTACAAAATTCAGTAGTTTTTAAACTATTTTAAATGCGTTTTATGTTTTTAAAATTGATTTTAAATGATAATAATTCTGAATATTTTTTTTAAATAGTAGGCTTAGTTCACTGACATCAATCGTAATTGTCAAAGTGTTCCAATTTATTGTACTCCTTTTATTGAAAGAATGTCGGTTTATACCACCCAAGAAAAGGTTAAAATGGTGATGGAATACATAAAAGGGCTATTAAGTAGACAAGTGCGTGATCATTTCTCCGTGGAGTATCCAGGACGGCCAATTCCAAATCAGAAAACAATTCAGTAGATGTCAGAGAGCTAAGCCTATTAATTAAGAAAATATTTAAAATTATCATTATTTTAAATCACTATTTAAAACATTAAATGCATTTAAAATAATTTAAAAACTGCTGAACTTTGCACAAATTACTCTAATTTAAATGTGTGTTTAATTTGATCAAAATCCATACAAAAAATCCATAGAAAAACCATTAACACGACGAAAAGATTTTCCTATTGAAATCCCTATGAGGCCTGGATAAAAAAATGCACTGTATATGGCTAGATTTTTACTAATTTCTGTTCATATATATAATTCAACGTTGTTTTATTATGTTTGAGATATTTCACTGTATAAATTAATTTATTAGTCACTGTATACGGGGTGTTTTTTTTTTTTTTGATATGGTGCATTATTTCAGAAACAAACAAAAAAAAGGTAATTTACTTCATGTACTTAAATAAAACTATGATCCATTTATTTTTGGGATATTTTTTGCGTTTACATCATATCCTCTATAGTTTACTAAATATTAAATACTGAATTGTGGAGGCTCTATTTCGTTCTACATGTTAGTTTCAAATTAAATAATTATTACTTTGTTTATATAACACTTGTTTATTTTATATATAAAGTATTAAATATTTTAGCAATATATTGAGGCATAATCTAACTTCACGGAGAAATTGGGAAATACACTTTATATGAAGCGTAAGTTTGTTGTGTATTAGAACGTCATCATTTCAATAAAAGTATATTTTCATCCCTTACACAATTATTTTTAATACAAAAACAGAATATTACAGAGACCTAATTATTATCATCTAAATTCTCATTAAAATATTATCATGAAATAAACATAGTGATTTAATTTAAAAACAAACATATTTCCTTAAAACATGTTTTATCAAGTGATTGAGAAAAAAATAAACAAAAATTATTTAAAACCTCTTTTTTGTTCACTTCTAAACAGTTCTGCTGGTAAATATTAGGACTGAAGACGATAAAGCAAAAAAAAGCTGTTTCAATAACAATTTTAGCAAAGAAAACTGCTTGTAAGTGAAAATGGATTTAAATAATTCCTATTTTAATTTTCAAAAAATTAAACCTAACCTTCGGATCACCTTGAAATATACATCTATTAAATTAATGATTTACGTTTTATGCAATAACTTTTATTACAAACATTTTTTTGTATATTTCCTAAATAAATCGGAAATAATCCACTATATTAACATAAATTTCCTATCCTGTATATTTTTAAATAATTCGATACAAAAATACATATGCAAGAAAAGAATATCCTATTTCGACTGTATTTATTATTCCAAAAAAATATCGAATTACACTGAAACATAAATCCACCTTCAAGCAAGGACACGTGTAACTCAATAAAATTGGTCCAAGAATTAAGGGTGCGGTTTAGTAGAAAGATCATCGATGTAAGTCAATGTCCCAGCAGCTAAAGAGGGAATAATATACTAATTATTTTCAAGTTCTCTTTATTTATTTCATCATATTTACATACATTTTTCATTACCAATAAAATATTTTACTTCAATTTATGAAATTAAAGAATTAAACTGAATTTTAATTTTGTGTTAATATTAAAACACTTCACGTGAACTCAAACATCTTAAATAGTACATTATGAAGCTTATTATATTTTATATGGTGAATGACACACACATTTGTATTCATAAAATTTCACAACTAAAAATGTTTTTCGGACATTATATTCCATATTATAATTCATAAAAAAATAGTGTTTCGATTATTTTCACTCATTTCTAATCTCCATTGAACTTACACTTACTGTGGAACAGGGACATAAATCGAAATGTCACAGTAGCTAAAGAGGGAATATATATATACATATATATTTATTGGGACTATATAAATTATTTCAACAATATAAATAATTACAATTCATGTAGGTGTTAGTCTGTCTGGGCTATCGACCAGAGGTCTTTCTGCCCTGTCGTGAATTTATGATGAATATAAAGATAAATCTATGCTAGCTAGCTGAACTGTCCTGATGATTTGCGCAAATGAATTGATGAATGGTGATTATAGGATGTTTGTATTTAGGAAGGCTATTAGTGTTAGGAGGAATACAGAATTTTGTAAGAAGGGGTAGGTTATCAGAATTATTGGCAAATTTTTACTTAAGGCTAATATACGCTGGTATATGGGTGGATTCGTAAAAGTATTCGTTGGAAGGATTGTGAAGTGGGTCGTTTGGATGTCTGAGTTTAGTAAGGATTCTTAGGCAGGATCTTTCGGCGACTTGGAGGTGATATATAGAGGGAATAATTTATTAATTATTTTTATTTAAATAACTGTGACCATGTGAATAACTCTTTTTTTTTCTATTATTAAAAAGAACAAGTTTAGAGAATGTGAACTGTCGCACACACTCCAGTGTATGTCAGTTCAAGTTACTACTTCATGTAATGAACTGTTTCAGTGCAGAAGGTGTAAAAACTAACAAACGAAATTATTGGATTCGCACGCCCCGTCAGAACCGGCAACGCGGCGTTTCGCAACGTGCCCGAAGGGCGAGAGTAAGAGAGAGGGTAACAACCCCGAAATAACGCCACCCTGCCCTTGAATCCAACCATTAGCTGTGTACAGTAAACTCAATCAATGCCTGGAATTTATACGGATATTCTTGAATTTAAAAAAAAAAACAGGTATGTGCGGGTTTTTAAATGATCCCAAACGAGGGTTAAGACTTTCTAGAGGCAGGTGGTCACAGCAGCTGTAGCCTGTATCATTGAGTGGAGAGAGAGATGGAGGAAGACAGACAGAAAGAGAGGAAGAGAAAGAGAGAGAGGGAAGGAGGGAAGGGACGTCCTTGCCGTTTGAGTTTCCGGCGCGGCGTTGCACTGCATGCGTTTCGAGTTTATTAATGGGTTCAAATTTATTTACAAAGAAATAATTGTATAAATAAAAGGAATTGAAAGGCAAATAAATCTTTATTTAAATAAAAAAATATTGGTCAGCAAGGCTTCTACTTTGTTATACATTATAAATAAAACATTTTAATGTTTACAAATTGTATATTTAGTGATTATACTATGAAAATTATATTATTATAGAAGGTGATGCAATAAAGTGTGATAACCCAACGCTAACTAATGAACTAGGGTAGATCATTGATTAGCCTTGGATAAACAATCTCAATAATAAATATTAGAGATGGACAAAGTCACTGCAAAATGAAGTTTATGACAATTTTCTTAATGTTATTTTATAATATTAATATTGAAAAGTTTTACCTATTGATTAATAAACTCAATTTTATTGTTATTTAATAACTTTAGCTACTTAAATTTGTTTATTCAGAAATACTCGATTACTAAATTCACTCGATTTTGCCCAACACTAATAAATATTGAATTCATTTTCATAACGTTTTACAAGCCAATTGAAATATTTGCAACATTTTTTAATATTATTTGATAAAAAAATAAAAGTTCCTCAGTCCAACCTTTCATGAATTCATCACTTTATTTTACAACATTCAAGACAGGGACTTTTGACATAGATTGTTAACGATCATCACATTTTATGCGAATATTTTCACAAGAGCGAATATACAAAATCCAAGTGGAAAGACCATTGGTGGATAGCCCATTGGCAGACTTTTACATTACACATTGTAATATACAACAAACATCCCTATTATTGTAATTCAATATATGGTATGTAATACACAATTAAAATTGTGAAGTTAGTAATGACAGTCTTTTAATTTGTGACAATGTAATACATCTATTGTTAATTAATGTTTAAATGGTTATCGACCGTAGTTCTTTCAGCCAACATTGTAATATTTTATGTTATATGTAGATATTCGGGGTTATTCTGTATTCTCTATTGTTAATTAATGTTTAAATGGTTATCGACCGTAGTTCTTTCAACCAACATTGTAATATTTTATGTTATATGTAGATATTCGGGGTTATTCTGTATAGGAAATGTAAAGTTTAATGTGAATGTTATTTTTTATCGTCACAGCATGAAAAACTTTTGTAATAGATATTTATATACATAGATGATGTTATATATTAATTAATTACGTACACGTTAAACTTAACATAATCCTTACAGAATAGACCCGATTTTATTATGTTTGTCAATAAATATTATGTATCAATAGAACTTAAAATAAAATACAGATTTGGAAATTTTCAATCGCATAAGTTACGGATAAATTGGAAATTTCAATATTTTTATAAAAAAATTCATAACATTTAAAAAAATATCTTACCTCATAGTGACACTATTTTATATGATTTTTATTTTTTTATGTATATTTGAAACATATGCTAGCATGGAGTTATAATAAAACTTTTTTTTAATTTAAATTTTCTATTAAAAAATAACTAATATCCCAATCTCATATTATGTTGTTTAATGCCTTTATTAGTGTTCTATTTAGTAATTTAATAAGCATGAGCTACATATGTTTATGTATACCTAATTGTGTTTTCTTACATTTGTAAAATAGGTGAATTCCGTAAATAAAGATAATAATAATAATAATAATAATCTTCAGGTAGATGATTGCCACACCTTTTCTGGCCATCTTGTATAATACAAAATGTTCAGAAATAACATTGCATAAATATTAAAATAACATTAAAGGTTAATGTAACATTTATGCAATGCTTTTTTGTCTATTTTTTTTTTCAATGATAATTTAAAAAATCTACATTATTTAGGCACTAAATTTAAAATTCTTTTATACGAACCAAACTAAAAAAATGTTTTATTGAAAAACAATATTTTATTCTTTTAAATCTTTCTCTAAATATATTTTAATAATTGTCGATTTAAAAACATACAATTAATTAATAAATGTAACTGTTGATTTCATCTGAGATTTCGATGAAATAAGTCGCCTTTTTTTTTAAGAGTGCCTTGTTGCATAAAAAAGCAACAAATCTATCGTTTTAATAAATTAAATTTGGGACTTATTAAGAAAAAATCAATACTTGATTTCATATCCGATTAATCTTCACATTATACAAAAATATTTTCTTCTTTTAAATCATTCTTTAAATACATTTTAACATCCTAATATTTCAAAAAAAGAGTTAAATTCCCCTCAAGTACCATCTATGAGTTCATTAAAACCAATAATCCTGAAATTGACAAAACAGAAATTAACGGACACAGACACGTAAGTACAATAAATTAAAACAAAAATTGGCAGAAAGACCTCTGGTCGAAAGCCAGTTCAAGACTGTTATGTATTGTATGATATTGTATTATAGTTTTGCATTGTATTGTATGTATATTGTAGTATTAATCCTGAAGAAAGATATATGTATATATTAGATTAATTAGTTATTTATATTTTTCTTTATAATACGGATATAAAGTTCTACATTTACATTTATATTTATATTTTGATTTATGCATATATGGATTTAGAATTTGAATTAGATTTGAAATTGGATTTAGATTTATTGTTTTCAGTTTTACAAGATGCATTCGATATTGAATCTTATATTAAAATTATATTATGTATTATATCATTACATCTTCTGTAAAAGGCGAATGCCGTTAATAAATATTATTATTATATACATTTTTATAATTTACGATTTAAACGAATGACATCTTTACTTACAAATACAAAGGAGGAAATAATTAAAATTAATATATATAGCTATGCAGTAAAGTGGGAATGTTCGTTTAAAAAACAGAATAGGTCTCTAGGATTTAGTAATGTGAATATATACTACAATTTTTATCTGTTAACACTATATATATTATTTAAATAAAAATAGTTGTTCTTATAAGTAGGAGAAAGGACAACTATTTTTACTCAAATAATTAAAGTCTCCACAACAAATAACCAACGTAAAGAAGGTTAAACGATATATATTAGTCTAAATTAAATAATAAATAAATTATGGAATAAATTAATGCGCATTACACCAATTCACTAGAGTTCTTGTTAGATAAGGAAATTGTAAATGTAATGAAATAAATGTGTAAGGAATGTGAAGTTATTTTAATATACGTAGAATGCAGTGAAATTCTTTAAATTTTTAATAGATATATTTATGTTACTAAAAATAAAGAATTAATAATTGAAACAAATACGACGTAATTATTTTTCTGAAAACCTCATTACTAAACGGATTTTTAATTAATCTTCCCAAAGTCCTGCATATTTTAAGATTACTGTAATGAATAATACAATATTGTCCGTTAAACAGAACATCAATGTAACATGAAGTTTTGTCTACCAATTCTACTAAACCGCACCTCAATTAATTTTTAATAATTATTTTCAAAATTCTTTACCTATAATTATACAAAAATTATATTTGATTCGAGTGAGTTAGAAGATAGCAATAACTTAATTAAAATGCTTTCTTCATTAGTGTATTTGTTACCTAATGTTCATTTTGGGCGCAAAGTGGCCAGTATAAAACTCAGTATCAAACCATTGATAATGGTTACTTTGTGTCCGAAATGTACATCTGGTTACAAAAAGGTAATGAAGAAAGGTTTTTAAGTGTTTAAATATAGTTATAAAAAAAATATTTATATATGCAATAACTAATTCCGACTATATCTCGTTTATTTCTGGGATATCAAGGCCATCAAACGGAAGTCTTTCAGAATGTAATTGTTGCTATAATAATTATTATGCCATTTCCGGCAGTATTATTAGAAGATGTTAAATTAATCGGGGCTATACTGTATGGATATCGTTGAACATAACATGATCATTATCCGCGAAGTATCCTAGTTCAAGTGGATTTTCTATAAATTATAATAAACCCAAATCTGCTAACACTGTGATTATGAACTTAACAAATACGTTACTCTTAGAGAATTGCCTCGAATATCAGAATATTTAAGAAGAAAATTAAGTTAATAATTCACAAAATATTAATAAAAACAAACAAACATCTTTATTCAGACAGCGGAATTACAATTCTTTACAATTATTTATCTTTACAATACATATTGATGGGTTAGTAGTCTGTCATGGGCTATCGACCGGAGGTCTTTCTGCCCGAAATATTAATATTAATTTAAATCGGAGGAATTGACTTTCGGAAAGAAAATAATTAAAGAAGTTATTAATCACCGAGCTTAATGACAGGCGTATTGTCGTGTTGTCTATTGTCAACACCAACCATTTTGAAAATATCACATATTAGACATACTATGAATACGTAAATACAACTTTTTAATACACATTTTTTAATCTTTCACTTTAATTTTATTCTAGTATATAATGCTATTTTATTTTAAGGGTGCGGTTTAGACGAAAGAGATAGCTATATAAATATTGGCAATCACTAATTCGAGTTAGATTGCAGTTATGATCCATGAACAATATTGTATTATACATTAAAGCAGAAATTTCATTAGATGATTTAAAAATTATTTTAATGTTTAGTTTATGTGAAAAACAATTAAAATTGATCAAATTTATAGCAAATTTCAAATTATATCTTTTATAATAAAAACTTGTGCTATGAAAATTTAATGGATTTCACTAAATTCTCCATTCAAATAACTTAACAGACATGACCTATTAATATCATTACATCTTACAATTTTATTTTCTAACTTGAACTAGTAAATTAACGTAATACACGAAAATTAACGGTTTACTTTTTATTTAGGCTGATACTTTATACTTGGTAGATAAAAAATGTAAATACATATTTATATTATTAAATCCAAAAGAATGGTTCTTTTTTCAAACGATTATTTCTACTTTACTATATAGCTATCTCTTTCTACTAAACCGCAACCTTAATGACCAATTGTTTTTTATGAATGTATAAATTGACGAATAACATAACCGGTGACGGCGCCAAAATTAACACAATGACTGCTAATTCAGTTCGATGCCAAAATATCACAAATAAAACGAAATTTTATTTTAAATGTTAATGTAACATTGAATTTATAATAAATGTTTTATCAATTCATGTAATTAAAATAATATATATACAAACATCTTTATTTATGAAATTGAAACAGCATATAAACAATACGTTAGAAAACCATTACATTACTATATTATATATAACAAATTTCACAAATTGGCTATCGACCAGTGGTCTTTCAGCTTTTAAAATAATATTTTATTTCATTAAGTTGTAATGTTATTATGGATTTCGATTTTAGATTATTTCCCAAACTAATGCAATTCAAAAAACTCTTCTTCGGCATGATTTATTCTTATTACAGGCCATCAATATAAACTAAACACAGTAATACTGAGAGACATTTTAATATTGGAGAATTAAATTAGAAATAACATAGAATTTAACACCAAAAAGACAAAACTTAATATAAAAACATTTTTTATGAATATCTCAATCTGCATTATGTTTTATCTGATTTGGATGATTGGAGACGTTGGGAATTATTGTGTCTGTAAATGTGTCTTTTTGTATATTTTAAATTTTACCTTTTTGTTTTTCTATGTTTACATCTAAAAAATTAAGCTGTTGATTTGTTCGACCTCGGACGTGAATTGAATATTTGAATCTATTGAGTTAAGGTAACGTTCAAATGAATTTAATTGTCTCGTACCATTCCAAATACAGAAAATATCATCAACATATTAGAAATTCACATTTAATGAAATGTTCAACCACCTAGCGTATGGATAACTAGTGATGGACATTTCGGTTTTTCGACTAATGTGTTCCATGTGCAATGCTTTGATGAAGGCGGCTGAACGGAAATTGTGTTGGGGTTATATATCCGATATATATTAATCATAATAAATTAAAGACGCCTAATTAGGCAAAAGGTGGCGCTTGCGTCGTCTTTAATTTATTATGATATTAGAAATTGTTGAGTAAGTTTCACTTGGTTTGTTTTAGAATCATTCTTGATAATGGCAAAGTGCCAAAACTAGTCGAAAATTTTTTTTTCTAACATTACTAAAAAGTTTTACCAAGTGATTAGTGAGACTCAAATTGAAAATATATCGTCAACATATTTTGCTAAAATCTTTAACATGGTTAATTTTGTAACAAACTTTATTTTCTTTAGTGTGCGTGTAAAAATATTTAAGTAGTTGTTTTTGCGTTATTTGTAGCAATTGTTTATGCCATAAAAATAATTCTTGCGCATAATCTGAAATATTCATTGGGATATTGATTAATCTATTGATAAAAGAGTTTAATTTATGTTTTCATTGGAGTCGTTGGGAATTATTGTCTTTAAATGTGTCTTTCCTGTAAATTTAAGCTTATTGTTATTTTTGTATGTTCGTATCTACAAAAAAAATATGGTTTTTTAATCAGCTGTTCGGGCTTTTTATATAGAGAATTTTAAAAATAAATTTCACGAAAACGCATTTATCAAAATTGCGACGAATGTTCTATATCGTTAATTTTAAAGAAATTTTACTTGTATACAAAATTTAAATTCATTCAGATATTCTCTCAAGTTTGATATTTCTTGTTATTTTTTTCATGGCTTCTTTGTCAATTATCGTATCACCCGATGCCACTTGGGTAACAGTACCTCATACATTTATTTGTAAACAACAAAACCTATAATTTTATGAATAAAAAATATATTTTTTATTTAAATTAAAAGATATCTTCAGAGCCTTATTCAAAAAATCGATTGTCTCTAAAGAAAACCGTTTCTGGAACTGAATATAATTCACCTTCATAAACACACTCTTAATCACATGAATTCCTCGGAATACTTATTTTTATTTAAATTCTTTAGCATGAAATAAAAATCATTAAATTCAATTAAAAAAAGAGTTTTTTATCATTGATTCTTGCATAGATTTGCACCACAATCAAAACAAAAGAGTTATTTCATAAATTAAATAAAAAGAATTTGAAAATAATTAATAAATTATTTCCTCCTTAGCTACTGTTACATTTTAACTTATGTTACATAATTACATTAAACAAATGTCCATTAATAGACATTTAATGTTGCACAACAATAACATATTGTAGAATGCAACAATATTTGAATTATTAAAATCCGAGTTGAAAAGATTTTTTTTAAAACAATTTATCGAGATTGCGCATAATCCGCATCGATCCGTCCACATCTTCAACGATCATTTCCACGCGACGCTAAGGTACGTTTGATTGATTTAATTTAACAACTTTGTAATTATATAAGGCACAGCTGTACTGACGAGGGATGAAATTCCGAAACACGTGTCTGCAGATAGCCTTATAATACGTATCTTTTGTTTTTTGCATTACCATTTTTCGATTCAAAAATTGTTGCATTATACAATATGTTATTGTTGTGCAACAGCAAATATTCATTATTGGACATTTGTTTAATGTACTTACTTAACATAAATCAAAATGTCACTGTAGCTAAAGAGGAATTTATTTAAATAACTGTGCCTAAGTGAATAAATCCTTTTTTCTATTACGAGTTATTTCATATTTGCTCATCACAAATTCAAGCCTTCTCAAGAGTATTTAAAAAGTCTCTAAGATATTTGTTTCACGGACTAGCCATGATTTCAAAAAGTGTCGTTTCGAAGAATTACAAACTTAAAAATGATTTCCTGTATTTTTCATGACAAATTTCTTTAATTTGTTTTTATTTAAAGGCTTATAGTGTCTGAGATATAGCCGGTTACATTTCTTATTTCGACAATAAAGGACCGCATTGACAGTTTTACAATTTATAGTATAACAAAAAACTCTAAAAGTTTCGTTGCATCCTGACAACTGATGAATATGTGATGAACCACAATTCAATTCAGTCCGATGCAAACAGGAAGGACTCCTAATATGAAATTTCCCGAAAACGCGTTTATAAAGAAAATGTAACGAAGGCCAAAATGAAACAATGATTTTTAGTTCTAATTTTAAGAAGCTAGAAAATTTACTTGTATAAAGGTTGTTTCAAATTCATTGAGATTATCTCTCAAGTTTGATATTTCTTATCGATTTCTTTATAACATAATCATCAAGAAATGTCAAAATTATGAGTACAAAGAGTTATTTCAAAAATTGTGGCAATTTAAATAATCTCGGAAATAATATAATTTCTCCAAAATAATATAAATTCTTTGACAATTTATATTATTTTTGAGATTTTTTTAAATTGTCACAATTTTTTTAAAAAATACTTTGTGTTCACATTTTTGACATTTACAATTAAAAAAATGGCAATTTTTATTATATTCGAGAATTTTTATTATTTCTAAGAATTTTTTAAATTGTCGCAATTTTTCGGAAATTCTCTTTGCGCTCACATTTTTGACATTGACAATAAAAAAAATCATTGACAATTTTTATTATTTTCCAGAATTTTTTAAATTGATGCAATTTTTCAAAAATTCTCTTTGTACTCACATTTTTTTACATTAACAATTAAAAAAATTCGTTTTAATTTTTATTATTTTCGAGATTTTTTATTATTTCCGGGTATTTTTAAATTGTCGCAATTTTTAAAAATTATTTTTATACTCACATTTTTGACATTGACAAAAAAAATTTGAATTTTAAATTGTCGAAATTTTTCAAAAATTCTCTTTTGTATTCACATTTCTGATATCGACAATTAAAAAAATTCTTGGCAATTTTTATTATTTGTCGCATTTTTAAATCTCTTTGTACTCACATTTTTGACATTAACAATTTAAAAAAATCTTTGACAATTTTTATTATTTGAGGGATTTTTTTTTAAATTGTAGCAATTTTTAAAAAAATCTCCTTTTACTCACATTTTTGACATTGACGATATAAAAAATGTTTTTTACAATTTTTATTATTTGCAAGATTTTTTTAAATTGTCGCAATTATTCAAAAATTCTCTTTGTGCTCACATTTTTGACATTTCTTCATGATTATCTAGATTGTTTTACGGTTGTATAATTTAATATAATTTAATATCCATTATGTTTTGTCAATCCTATCACATCTTTCATCATATTTTCAAATTTCTCATCAGTTTTCGACAATTCATATTCCAGCTTTTACATTCAACCTCTATTGTTTGACATAATTCTGCATTTTTTATTTTTCAGGAAACCTTTGACATATTTTGAGATTTGAATCTTTCACAATTATTTCTAAATATATTGACAATATTAAACAATCCTGAAATTCTTGCTGCGTTAAACAATTACTATTCGATTTAATAAATTAATGGCAGAAAGGCTACTGGCCGATAGCCATTTATCAAAATAAAAATGTACTACTTATTGTATTATTACAAATGTATGATAATAAAGATATTTAACAACTTTAAAAGTTTACAAGGCAGAGCTTTACTGATGAAAGATAAATCCCGAAACACGTATTTTCAGGTGGCTTATTATATTACGAAACGTTTTCGTTTAATGTAGAGATTAAATTTACTCGAATAAAAAATTGTTGCAATATATAATTTAAATCGATTGACAATTATTTGTAAATGTGAAATTTTGCGAAATACAAATGGAGATACAGTGAATATCATTTGATCAATAGGGAAATGCAAATAACAAATACACACTATAACATGATGATTATTTTTAGGAATCGCTTATAATTGTCATAAATATTTTCGTTTCTGTATTTTTGTTCTGATATGGAAAAATAAAAATATTATTATTATAGAAAAATTGAAATAGAATGTATGAATCGTATTTTTTTTTCTGATTTACAAATTCTTAAATTTACTTGTATATACACACATCTTTATTTAAACTATAGAGAAAGTGCAAAACAATATAATAAATAATTACAATACATGTAGGTGTCTGTCTGGGCTATCGCTATCGACCAGAAGTGTTTCTGCCCTTATTTATTTATTTTTGATTTCTAATATGATTGCTCCAATGGTTAAAACCTAGAGTGTAAAGCTGTTTTTCTTTTTTAATATGACCTTTCAAATTTGACATTTCAGGAATTAAGGGTGTGTAACGCAAGCTGCGCGTTTGAGGTTAGAGCAAGATTATGCGATTGTTATCTTGTAATTCGTGCTTTTGATTTGTTGGTTATGTGAAGTAAGATGTAGCAAACAAAATAACAATGCAATGAAGTCATTTTTCTAGTTTTCAATGGACTTGCACAATTTTTCAAAATCTGCTTATTCATGTGAAAAAAAATGTTTGATATATTCGGGGCTATTCCGTAAAGGAAAAATTAAATTTAACGTGAACATTAAATAAATTGACATTTTGTGTATATCTCTTTAAAATGCAGCTTAGACTGTGATGATATAAAATAACATACACGTTAAACTTTACATTTCCCTTCAAGAATATCCCCAATTATGTTTGATACGTCACGTTGACAATCGACTACCAACGTCTCGAAAATTTTGGGATTAAAATCCCCTGTTGTTGAAACAAACCTACAACTGTTCGCAGTGAACACACCCTAAAATTGGTCATTAATAAAACAAACAGACTTTAGGTATTTTTGCGGTATTAAAAAAGGGAAAAGCAATTAAAATTTAGAGATAATTTTCTGCTTTTTAATTTATTGTTTCTAAAATTATGTTTGAAATTGTTTAAATTATTATTTTTAATTTGTATTTTCTGATTAACGAATTGTTAATATGAATTCAAATTATATTTTCTGAAACACTAAAAAGTAAGTTAAAATAATGGCAGTAATTACTTTTTGTTGTCTGTTTATTTTGAATTAGTTTATATTAGAATACAAAATACATAAAAAAGTAATTACAAGATTATTATTTTTTGTTGTTAAATTAATTGTATTGTCATTGTTGAGTGGTTTCTTTATGTGCAATTAAATTATTATTAAAAGAAAATTGTGTTTTTGTTACTGTAATTATAATTAATCATTACAATGAGTATTAAATTTAAAATAAAAATTGCCTGACTTGTTTTAAAACAAAAACGTTTTAAATTATTTGTATGGATTTATTTGAAAATAAAAGTTGGGCAGAATTTCAACCCCCGAGATGCTGCACGAGAGAGGACCGGCGTGCGTGGGTGTATTCCGTTCAGAGGGTTGAAACGTGATTCACAGGCACGAAAATAAATATAATAAAAAAACACTCACCGGTTAATCCTCTGCGGATCCTCGCGGTTTTTAATATCCAAATAGGCAAAAAGCACACACACAAAACACTGATTTAATTCACACCACACACAGAGAATTATATTATATATATATAATTTTTTTAGATATTCCGGGGGAGACAAGCACGGTACGAGGATGAGACTCGCGCACCGCAAGAGACTGCCGATCGGACGCCTCTCTTCGCCGGCTGCGCCCGCGTTCGGGGCGGGGGCAGCCGACGGGCGGCGGAGGCGCGCGATCGCCGGCACTTGTTTCGCGAATGTCAGTGCGGAAGCGCTGCCAACTTCGCGAAACGCAATTTCAAACCGGATTTTTGTAAATATAAACAAATATTTCGTTTACATCGTAAAGCAATCTATCCATTGGAATAGTTAATTAATTAATTAATTATTTATTTAATTGTTTATAATGAACCTGTACATTTCAATTATTTGTTACTGTCATATTTGACAATGGCAGAAAAGTAAACTCAAGTCGTAATTAAATTAATAAGTAGTGTGATACAGTAATTTGAATTTATTTTTCTTTATTTTACATTTTGTTGGTACCAGTTAATAAAATCAATTAAAACATCATGTGTCATTATTTATCAAATCACATTCTTCAATTTGCTAGAATAATATAACCTATAGCGTGTGGTTACTTTTATTGCCAACATATTTTTTTTAATAATAAATTCTAAAGCACTATACAGACGAACAGTTCTCGAACGTATGGTATTTCAATAAATAGAAAAGAGTATTTATTCACTTAGTCACAGTTATTTAAATATATTAAATAAAAATGATTTGAAAATAATTAATAAATTATTTCCACATTCAAATCTGAGCTGAGAGGAGTTTTTTTTTGTGAATTTACGATAACAACAATACAAGAACGCACGTCCAGCCTTTGCCCGTCATTACTATCAGGCGCGCGGCAGGTGAGGGTCGCTCTTTTTAATTAATTTAATTCTATTCGTTTCGTTTAATTTTAATCGGTTTTGATTTAAATTGAATTCATTTGATTTAATTTAAATTGATTTGGTGTAATTTGATTTAATATAATTGATTCAATTTCGCTGAGTGTATTTGAATTAATTTAATTGATTTATTTTAACATCTTTTAATTATGTAAGGCATAGCTATACTGACGAGGGATAGATCCCGAAACACGTGTTTGCACATGACCTTATATTAACGTCCCTTTTGTTGTTTTTACATTAATTTTTTCTCGGATTAAATATTTTTGCATTATGCAATATTTTATTGATGTGCAACAGCAGGTGTACATTATGTAATTCAATGTCCAGCGTGGGTATTTGCCCGGGAAGTAGATTTTTAATGCGCATTTGTTTAATGTACTTACGTAACGTAAGTCAAAAGTCACAGAGCTAAATGTGGAAATAATTTATTAATTATTTTCAAATCATTTTTATTTAATGCGTATAGTATTTCATTTATTTTAATTTCCCACTCGAATTTAAATCCATACTAAATATATACAGGGTGGGCCACGAATAGCGGCCATTAAAAGTTTTCGGAGTTCCCGACTCAGGAAAAAAATGAAAAAATCTACATTACACAGCTGAAAATAGAAAATATTTCCACTTTTTATAACCTCTGGTTGAACCGGAAATGGTTAACAATTTTCTTCCAACTTAAAACCAAGATCAAATTTATAAGTGCGGACATGTACTACCTAAATGAATGTGAAAAGAAACATGTGTTTCCCAAGTTCATACAAAATAAATTTCACAAATTCAACAAAAGCATAACAAAATTAGGGTGCAGGTGAAGAAAACTAATTGGTTAAAATACGAAATCGGTAAATTACATTCGAAAAGAACAACCCTAGAATTTGCGACATATTACACCTAAAATTAGTGAGAAGCTCAAATGTAATAGAATGGGGCGAATCTCTCCGCAAGCTCAACATCGTCATCAATGCCAAAATAAAGACGAAATCTATTCGATTAAATAGAAAACTCAACTATTTACTGGCAGAACAACACCCGAGATCCCCTAAAACACCAAACTTTGATTCATAACAAATCTTGTGTAACATTTAATGAACAAGAAATGGATTCAATTTTAATAAATGAAATACTTTTTTACTTTGTTTGTATAACTCGGATTTTTAACTTTGAGTTTAATCGGAGTTATACAAAGTAAAAAAAAGTGTTTCATTTATAAAAATTGAATTACAATGTATAAAAAAGTAGAAGCCTCAACAATTAATAAGTTAAGAAATGGATTTACTAAGAAAAGGATTCAAATATTCACCGCCAACAAAACAAATCTCTATGGAAGAAATCATCAATGACACCGGATTAGCCCAACAGCTAGAACAAAAAGATGCTACAGCCTTTAGAATAGCAGTCAAGGAAACCATCCAGAAAATACGAAGAAAGTCAAGGAAAAACAACATCAGCATGAAAAATGCCGAAACAAAAAACATTAAATCGTTAAAAGAAAAGGACGTCTCTTACATTAAATCGGATGAAGGTAATGCGGTTGTAATCGTCAACAAAAATGACTATTACAACAAAGTAGAATTAATGTTAGAAGACGGATCCTACATAAAACAAACAAAAAATCCAATCAACATTTATAACAATAGATTAAATATCTTATTAAAGGATTCAAGGAATTTAATAGACGATAGACTCAAATTTAAACTCAAAGTTAAAAATCCTGCACCCCCAAAGTTGTATTGTTTACCGAAAATTCACAAACCCGGGGATAAATAGCGACCCATTGTTACAAATATTAATTGTTCTAAGTATTTTTTTAGCTAAATGGTTAGTACAAGAATATAAAAACCTTAACATTAGAAATGATTTGTCTTTTCGAAACTCTATGCATTTAACTGAAAAACTCCAACACATTCAAACAGAACCTAATGAAAAATTGGTTGCCTTCGACGTTGAAGCACTTTTTCCCAGCATTCCATTTTCCGAAACCTATGAAATATTAAAACAAATTTTAATCGATAACTCAATAGAAACTCAAAAAAATAGAAGACTTACGAAATGTAATGGAAAGCAATACTTTTATATTCAACAACGCGTACTATAAACAAACTTTCGGAACAGCAATGGGCAACCCCCTGTCACCTTTCTTACCAAACATTTTTCTAAACCATCTTGAAAATGAGGCTAAGGAAACAATGCCGAACTTTCCGAGAGTTTGGTACAGATACGTTGATGATATTATTGCAATAGTCAAAACAGTCACAGAAGGGAAAGACATAACATTAAATTAAAATAAAGTTTTCCCTAGTATTAAATTCACTTATGAAATAGAAGAAAACGATCAAATCCCATTTTTAGATTTACTTTTGATAAATAACAATAATAAAAAAATAGGATTTAACATGTACAATGGCGGCCGACGAAATGTGAACGATATTTATTAGCTATGTGAATATGACTTTTAATCAGGAGCGTCGCGTTTGTGTGAAAAGAAACATTTGAATGACAGATTTATAAAAGTCATCCAAAAATATGCCTAGACATCTCTCTTTAGACGAGAAGAGCAGGGCAATAGCTAAACTAGAAGAAAACTGGTCTCTTAGCCGAGTGGCTGCTGATTTGAATGTAAGCAAAACCTGCATACATAATTTGAAAAGGCGATTTGAAATAAGGCAAGATTTAAGAAGGCCACCCCGAATTGGAATAGGAAGGGTATCTAATGAAGAACAGAATGTTGCATTGATGAATCATCACAGAGAAAATCCATTTGATAGTGCCTTGGATGCTCGAGAAGTAACGGGTTTTGCGGAATCTACTAAAACTGCTCGGAGACGTTTTAAAGTTCTAGGTCTACAAAATTTTCAAGTAGCCAAGAAAGTTTTTCTCTCAGAAAACAATAAGCAACGAAGATTGGAGTTTGCCAATGAATTTGTGTATCGCGGGGATGATTTTTGGAACTCGGTCGTCTTTTCTGACGAAAAAGTATTTCAATCATATAGTACGAGTTTATAGACACATAAACCAAAGGTATGAAGAAGGATTCAATAACAAATAGTGGTCGTTTTTCTGTTAATTTTTGGGCTTGGGTCAGTGTAAACGGACCCGGAATAATTTGGAAAATAGATGGCCATTTAAATGCTATTAAATACGGGGATATTTTAGAATATGTAATGTTGCCTTCAGTAACACAAACATTTCCGGAAAATTTTATATTTCAACAGGACAATAGTCCTATTCATACAGCAAGAATTGTGACTCAGTGGCTAAATGACCACCGCACCGAAGTATTGCCTTGTCCCGCGAAAAGCCCTGATCTCAATCCAATAGAGAATGTTTGGGGATACCTACAAAAAAAGATTTACTCAAGAGATTTTAGACCTAGGAATGCAGATGAACTTCACGAAATTGTTGAAAATGCATGGGAGGATTTGGCTGACAACTACAATATGAGGAATCTAGTTTCATCCATGAGTACACGTTTGGCAAAAGTTATCACAGCAAATGGTGGTCCTACAAAATATTAATTTCATAATTTCTACTTGTATTAAGAATAAATATGTTTAGCATTGTAATTAGCAATTGAATAATAGTCCTTTAAAACCTAAGTTACGCCACTGTTAAGAGTTCTGATAAATCTGTACAAAATTAGACAATTTTTCTATGACAACAAAATACCGTTCACATTTCGTCGGCCGACATTGTACATACACATTCAACTACATTCACTCTTCTTCGTCTTCTGCTTTTAAACATAAATTAGCAGCTTTTAATAGCTTGATTTTTTTAACAATAAACATACCATTATCAAAAGGAAATAGGGAAAAAGGATTTAGTTTAAACAAGAAAATAGCCACTTCATTAAATTACAACATTGATACAATAAACAAATTAATTAACAAACATATTAGAAACCTTAAATTAAAATGTAATACCACACTAATTAACTCGAAGGAAGCCGTCCCAAAAAAGTATGCTAGATTTGTTTACCACCTAGCAACTTGTATGAAAATTGGAGGTTAATTGAATAAATTTAACCTTGCTCCTGCTTTTTATGTCAACACAAAATTAAAAAGTTTCTTGGCAACACATTTGCAAAAAACAAGCCACCTAGAACAAGCCGGAATTTATTCTATAAACTGCAACAATTGCAATAAAATATACGTAGGTCAAAGACATTCTAAAAGATTTAAATAACACCAATATTATTTTAAAATTCAAAACTCGGAAAAATCACGAGTCGCATACCATTCAATAGAAATAGGACACACATTCTCGGTAAACATATGAAATTTTTAAAACAATCCAGTCATCGCAAATTACATATGCTTGAATCTATCGAAATGTATAAAATGTTGTAAGACTAGATTTAATTACTTTTTGGTTTTTCCGATTGTACAAAAATTTTGGGAGGAAATAAATTTCGAAATAACTCAATAACTACTTGCTGTAGATATAGAGGTGAGGTTTGTAGGGCGCTTCGACGGCAAAGGTCATTCGCGCTGTAGATATAGAGATATGTAATACTTTTATATTGCATATTTTCTCCCCAATCGATCTACGAGATTAAATATTGTTCATTCCATTTAAAAAATGAATTATGGTGTTTTTAAGTGGGCACTGAAATATTGACATTTTTGAAATACCTATTGTTAAAATTGCCAGATATTATTTTTTTTTTAATTCTATATGGATCTATTAGTAACAATTTGAGATGCCACTGGTCTCTCTATCTTGTTCTTACTAGAAGTTATAGGCATTTTTCGAAACATCTATTTGAAGTTAATATTTGATAAATAAATGTTTAACTCTAAAACTACAACAGTTATATAGACATAAATCCATATGAGTGGGTAGGCAATTGAACGGGGAATTCAACAGGAAGTGAAAGAAAGTCGAAATATTTTCCATGAGGAGGTCGTATTCAACCATACAATATAATTTTCGAGGTTAATGACCACGGAAAATGTTTAAAAAAATGTGAGTGATAAATATTTTGACTTTCTTTCACTTCTGGTTGTAATGGAAATGGCTACCAACTTTGTTATTTTAAATGGAACACCCTATTTTTTTTTTTTTTTTTTTTCCGGATTCCCCGTTCAATTACCTAACCACTCATATGGATTTATGTCTACATAACTCTTACAGTTTTTGAGATAAAAATTAATTTGTCAAATTTTATCTTCAAATTGACGTTTCGAAAAATACCTATAACTTCTAGTAGGAAGAAGAAAGAAAGACCAGCGACATCTTAAATTGTTAGTAATAAATCCATATAGGACATAAGAAAATAGACATCTGTCAATTTTAACAGTAGGTATTTCAAAAGTGTCAATATTTCACTGACCTCTTAAAAACATCATTACTCATTTTTTTTCAAATGGAATGACCAATATTTCGTCTGATAGGGCGATTGGCAAGATAATTTGCAACATAAAAGTATTATGTATCCCAATATCTAGTAGTTTTTGAGTTATTTCAAAATTTCTTTCCTCCCAAAATGTTTGCATAATCGATAATTCCTGCACTGTTAATACGCATTCTAAGTATGTCAATATTCACTGAACCTAATGTGGAAAAAGTCATTTCCAATGTGTAAATATTTTAAAACCTTTCGTTTGAGTAATATTAAAATGAATAAGCATACGAATCAAAAAATCATGAATTTATTGGTCATACATTGAATAAAAAAAACAATCACATGTGGTTACTTGAAAATCCACATAAATACCAACCTAAATTTAGTTTTAACGTATTTTGCACGCATGTTAGTTTTTATTTCTACGACGAACGATTAAATAGTGGAATTGTTATTTTTTTTTTTCAGTTCTTGTGTTCAATTATTCGTCAGAAAATTACTTTATTTCAATCTTATTGTTTTTATTTTTATGTCTTATATGAAAACAAACAATTCTGTCGCACTGACGAATAAATTCATAATTTCTTGATTGGTACACTGACTCACTTTAATATTACTCGAACGAAGGGTTCAAAAATATCGACACGTTGGAAATGACTTTTTTAACATTCGGTTCAGTGGATATTGACAGTATAATTAATAGTGCAGGAATTACTCAATTGTGTAAACAAAATTTGGAAAAAAAGAAATTTCGAAATAACTCAAAAACTACTTGCTCTTGATATAGAGATGCATAATACTTTTATGTTGCAAATTGTCTTGAAAATCGCCCTATCAGACGAAATATTGGTCATTCCATTTGAAAAAAATAAGTTATGATGTTTTTAAGAGGTCACTGAAATGTTGTCACTTTTGAAATACCTACTGTCAAAATTGACAGATATCAATTTTTTGCTTCTAGATAGATCTCTTACTAACAATTCAATATATCGCTGGTCTTTCTATCTTGTTCCTATTAGAAGTTACAGGCATTTTTCGAAACGTCAATTTAAGGTTAAAATTTTACAAATAAATTTTTATCTCAAAAACTGTAAGAGTTATGTAGACATAAATCCATACGAATGATTAGATAATTGAACAGGGAATACGAAAAAAAATATAGGGTGTTCCATTTAAAATGACAAAGTTGGTAGCCATTTCCGCTACAACCGGGAGTAAAAGACAGTCCAAATATTTGCCATGAGGTGGCCGGATTCAACTTTGCAATGTAGATTTTTTTCAAATTTTTCCGCGGTCAGGAACCCTGAAAACTTTTAATGGCCGTTATTCATGGCCCACCCTGTATATGATTGCTGTATTGTTGTGAAAAAAAAAATGGGACTGAGAGGGTGGGGCTTTATAGTTGGATGCGGGCTCGAATTATCACCCTTCGTGTGTTTTCATCCCCCAATGTGGCGCAATGACTCATTATTATTTATGTTTCTAAAAATAAAAAAAACCGAATATAAATATTCTAAATTGTATATATAATTTACAATATTTTTACACACATAAGAAGATAAAAACAAAGTATTGGAAATTCAATTTATAATCCTAGTGCCAAATCGGCGAAATTATGGATACGTTTCAGGTACACTCGTTTGCAAAATATTCTTACGAGGGCAATAAACACGGAGTTGTAACGTAGGGCGTAGCTTGTTTCGTTCAAGAGATGATCGGCAATTCTCGGTCGGTCATCCTGTCTGTGACTCATTTGTATTTTACCTGCTCTATAGGGCAGGTCAACTCATATAGGATTTATATTAAATAAAAATGATTTGAAAATAATTAATAAATTATTTTCACATTTAGCTCTGTGATTTTTGACTTACGTTACGTAAGTACGTTAAACAAATGCACATTAAAACAACTACTTCCCGGGCAAATACCCACGTCGGACATTGAATTACATAATGTACACCTGCTGTTGCACATCAATAAAATATTGTATAATGCAACACATATTTGATCCGATATATTATAAAATTAATTAAGGAAACAACCAACGTGGTGGCGCTAATCGCCGTTTCTAAAAAAAAATAACTCGTTAATATACACAAATTTATTTAAGAAACATCTCAGCGGAATTGTTTTTTATGTTTTATTTTAATTTAACATTAATTATTAATAGGAAAACAATACCCGAAAATTACGCTATTATTATTATTATTATGGAACAAATAAGAAGAAAATATGACGGCTTCAGGCTTAATGTTTACATATTGTTTTTTTTTTTTCTAAAATATAATGTTTGTGAGAAAGTTCTACGTATTTATTTAAATGTGTAAAACGCTTTGAGTGTTCAAACTGTTTTATTATTTATATTTAAAATTTAGTCTATAGCCTTAAATATAGGATTTTTAATTTATTGTTTGTTGTGTTCAATTGCATAATTTTAATACTTTGTGTAGTCGGGGATGGCCTCTTCGTGGGGTTGGAATTTAGACGGACTGCATTTGTTTAAAACTTTAATAATCGCTAACAACAATTCCACATAACGTAACATAACCTTAGCTTATAGATTATTATAGATACATAACTCCTATGTTAACGTTTCATACCGCGTTTTGATTAGTTTCAACTCAATCCACCAGTTGTGATTTTGGCGCAATGATCGCTTTTTTAGCGGAATGGTGGGGGTGGGGTGTCCATGGCGGGCACATTTAAATTTAAATTAAATTTATTTATAATGAAAAGTTAAATAAAAATGCTCATAAGCAATTTAACAAATTTATTTAAAAACAATTAATTACACAAAAATTATGTGATATACTACATTATATGTACATAATTTTAGACAATTAATTAATAATAACAATAGAATTATATATTAAAAGCAATATTTTTAACATTATTTTACATGTAATATATGATAAAATTACATAATTTCAATAAGTTTTTTTCGATAATTTATATGAAAAATACAATATATTTTAGCTTTTTACTATCTTATTTATCTTATTTAATTTAAAAAAAATACTTTTTGTATAAAATTAATTGTTGTTGATGGACACGTGTTGTTTGTTTATACGGTGCGTCTGTAATTTATTTCCATTTACATTGAAATAAACCAACGACTCAATCCAGAAGCAACATACTCAGTAGTTAAGTGTGCGTAATTTAGTTGTGTATGAAAAAAAAAAACAACTCTACTGTAAGTACTCAGCTAAAACTTGATTTTTGTTTCGCGTATTAACCACAATTTCTGGTCTCTAACCAACGCTGAAATCTCTGCACACTCGCCGCACTTTTTGTCATTGTTTACATTTCTTTTCTCCGGACGTGACCCCTTTAAATAAAAAACATCTGTTTATTTCTATTCCTATTATTTCACACACATTTATAAACCTGACTATCCGTGGCCTTCTTGTCTGTTTTGTTGATCGGCCCCAATCGGTGTAAAAGTATCCCTGTCTTAATTCCTCTGTTTATATTAATTAATCTATTACCTACTCTCAATAATGATCTGTCTCAAGTGTAACAAGGCAATCGATGAATCTATAGAAAAATTTGTCGTTTGTGATGGATGCAACAGAAATGTTCACATACAATGCTCGGAGTTAACTACATCTGAATTAAAATGTCTAGAACTGCGCCAGACCTCCAAGCGCAGAATTAAGTACATATGTATCGAGTGTGAACTAGGGGTTCATCAGATCCCTAAACTCATAACATTAATCAATGATTTAAAAGCCGAAATTAATGAGCTCAAGAATGGTCAATTAAAACACGGTTCCTCAACTGATCTTCCTTCTAAGTTCATGAAAGAAACTATCGCCGAAATAACTGAAAGGGCTAAGAGATCGCTTAACATCATAGTTTAACAACGGTACTCACAAAATTAAATCTAAATGAGACGCCGATTCAACCCCAACGCCTAGGCAAATTCGACAATACAAAACGAAACAAACGCCCAATCAAACTTCGCCTTACTTCCATCGATAAAGTTCACAAAGTTGTAAAAAACTTTTACAACCTCAAGAAAAGTCATTCCGAACTTAATCAACTAAGCATCTCATTTGATCGAACGCCAAAACAAATAGATTTTTATAAAACTGTAAAGTCTGAACTTGATAATCGTAAACAAAATGGCGAGACGAATATTTCGATAAAATATAAGAACGACATTCCGACCATTACATCTTCGGAAAACTAAATGTGTCCAACAGGATAGCCAACTCACTCAATATTTTCTATCAAAATGTGCGTGGCCTAAAATCCAAGACCCATGAATTCTACACTAAGTGCTGTAACTTGAATGCTGATATTATTCTCCTATCGGAAACTTGGCTGGACGACTCGGTATTTAATGCAGAACTTTTCCCTAACACGTTTGACGTTGTTCGATCCGACAGATCCCACTCAATAAATCGCTCCAAAGGTGGAGGAGTTCTACTTGCTGTCAAGAACCATTTATGCTTTTCCGTAACAAATACAAGTGACATTGCAACTGCAACACCTCTAATAGATTTTATCCTTTGTAGGTATTATTTCGATTCAACTGAAATTTTTATAGGAATAGTATATATTCCACCTGACGTAACATACCAGGACCTTGAAACATTCACATCTACTTGATAAAAAATTCATACTCATAGGCGATTTTAATTTGCCTAATGTATTTAACAAAAAATTGCCACTGAACAATAAGGTCACATGTTTTAAATATTTTACGGAAATTCTTAACATCAAACAATTCAATAATGTAGTTAACAGTCACAACACAACACTTGACCTAGTTCTCTGTAATTTTGATATCAATTTAAATGTTATCCACTCTAATTACCCTTTAGTTACCGAAGATAACTACCACCCTGCGCTAGATATTGTTGTACCACATTATGTTAAACCTACCTCTCAGACCTTTCCTTCAAACGATAACTACAGGTACAACTTCTATAAAGCCGATTTTCCAGCCTTATATGACGAACTTTTCAACACAGATTGGAGGATTCTAGACTCATTTAATGATGTCAATGAAATGGTATCAAAATTCTATGATATACTCTTCAATGCTCTCAATAAGCACGTTCCTATATGTCTCACATCAAAACCAAAATATCCACTTTGGTACACACGTCAAATCCGTCTTAACCTAAAAACGAAATTATTCTACAGACTTAAGTGGCAGAAAACTAAAAATCATAAGTATCTGGAGGAATTTAAGAGAGTTCGCAACCTAACGAAACACCTTATTGCAAAAGCCTACTCCAATTATATCTCCAACACTGAAAATAATGTTAAAAAGAACCCCAAGGACCTATGGAAATTTATCTCCAGCAAGAAAGGGACAACGAGAATACCTGGCAAGTTATATGATGAAAATCGTGAATTTACAACACCTAAAGATATAGTAAATGGTTTCGCAGATACCTTTAAAAATGTCTTTTGCAGTAATGCAACTCCCACCGTTGACACCATTTATTCTAACTGTCCTCCTTTCACAATTTCTAAAGTAGATGAAGCACAGCTTGTATCCATTATTGCATCCCTTCCAAACAAACTCACAGCGGGTGATGACAAAGTTCCAAGTTTTCTACTCAAAGATTGCAGACATGTCCTATCGAACTTCGCCAAGGTATTGGAAACAGTGCTATATAATAACATTTTTAACATCGTGCGATCCTACATCTCGCCCTATCAACACGGATTCATGCCAGGACGGTCGACACTAACAAATCTTGCTACTATATCGCAGTTCCTTTCTGAAGCCTTAGATGTACGAGGCCAAGTTGATGTCATATACACCGACTTCTCTCGAGCGTTTGACTCTATCAATCACAAACTGCTGTTAGAGAAACTTGGGTCATTTGGGGCTGTGCCAGCGGTTACTCAATTTATACAATCCTACCTGCACAACTGCTACAACTATGTGTACTACAACGGTTTTAAATCTTTTGAATTCTCACCGTCGATTGGTGTCCCACAGGGCTCCAGTCTTGGCCCCCTTCTCTTCAATCATTTTATTAATGATTTGCTGGAGATGCTCACCTGCCCTGTGTTAGCATACGCCGACGACCTCAAAATCTACCAGAGGATCCAAAGCCAGAATGATGTCGATATGCTGCAATTGAATCTAAATATCATATCTAACTGGTGCTCCCGTGTAAATTTAAAACTCAACGTAAACAAATGCAGCGTTATAAACTACAGTCGGGGACGCAATGCTCTCACAAGAACTTACCATATTTCAGGGGATTATCTGTCGATCGTTGACTGCTTCAAAGACCTAGGAGTTACTTTTGACAAGAAACTCACTTTCACTACCCATATTGAAGCTATTCGCTCCGCAGCCTCCAAATCATTGGGTTTTATACTGAGAAACGTTCGTGAATTTCGAAATACTGATGCTGTAAAGTCATTATACTTCGCTTTTGTATCAAGTAAACTGGACTACTGCAGCTTAGTCTGGTATCCGACAAATATTAGTCAATCCCTTCTACTGGATCGCCTCCATCGGCGATTTTTAAAATTTTTATCTTACAAACTTGACGGTACTTATCCATCTATTGGAGCGAATCAAGAACATCTACTTGAAAGGCATAACATGATAGCATTATCGACCAGACGAGATCACCACTGCGCAACAATTCTCAGGAAACTAGTACACGGAAAAATCGACTGCCCCCAATTACTTTCTGGGATACCCTTCAATGTTCCTCAACAATCAACTAGATTCTCTTCATCATTCCGACTACCCATACCAAGGACATGTGTTCTGCAGCGGTCACCGATCTTCACAATGTGTCGTTGCGTAGAAAAATTATTCGATGATTTATTTATATAAAATTTAACTTAAATGCTGCCTCTACTATCAACACCTGTAATTTTTTTGTATTTTTTTTTCTTTTTTCCTGTAATACTTATTTTTTTCTGCATTGTACTTTCTATTATATTGTCCTGTAAGTAGGAAATCCTGTTGGACAATAAAGGCTATTATTATTATTATTATTATAAGTTGTCGGCTGTTGACTCTCAGTAAGGCATTTAACACAAGTGATTAGTTAGTGAATAGTTACTTACCTTACTGAAAGTTAATAGCTCATTATTTTTTGCCAAAAAGTAATATATAAGAAATAAATAAAAAATTAACATGAATTATGGAAAAAAAATATGTATGAATATATCAACCAGAAATACTTAAAGTGTAAAATATGTTGTTTCTTTTGTAACCAAGTAGAACATCTTCTGACCATCCCTCTCTAATTCCAGTGCTTTTCCGACCACAGGATTCTGTTGCCTACGGTATTCTATACTTACAAACTTCCTCCTAAATACGGCCGCTATCCCTTTCCTACACAATGTGCCAGGGCGTAGTCAGAGGGCATTGTGAACAGATCTCTCTTATTTTTCTTCGTTACGCCATTGTGGATCTTTCGATTTCCTGCTAATTTGTTCATAAAGCTGTCTGGGTTCGCATATTCCTTAGTCATTTGGCACATCTGTTGTTCGTTTACATCATTGGTTTCATAAAGGCTTAATCGGTTGAAATGGACCACAATCGGTTTTCCTGATGTATACTTTTTGATTCAATATATGACATCATTTTAACGTTTTAAAACTTCGTAAGGTCCTTCCCAATTCCGTTGTAGTTTCGGAGCTAGTCCTTTCTTCCTTCGTGGGTTATATAACCATACTAAGTTTCCAGCCTGATATCCTCCTTTAGTAGCTTTAATATCAGCGAGCGATAGCTCGCATCCTGGATATTTCTTCTTTTATTTATTTTTTCTTCCAACGAACATACTTGACAACGATTGCCTTAACGTAGCTACCTTAACTACTCATTAGAGTCTATCCAGAGTCGATATTCGCTTCCGCGCACTTTCATTAGTTTTTTCCTGTTCCTCTCCTGCCACTTTCAGCAGGTATTTCTTCTACATGCTTCTCACGTTTTCCAATTCTCCGCAGTGCCAACATTTTAAACTTTCTTCTTAGTTGTAAAAGTGCGGTTAATAATTTCTTCGGCCTCCATTTCTCGTATGCGCATCTAGAAGCTTCTTCTCCGTCGTTTTTGGACGGGATAACCGAAGGAGCTGTTGGACATTTGTATCCCGTATTCCTTCTACGAATGCTTGTACTCCTACTCTAAGAACTCTTCAGGCGCAGTAGGGTATGAATACCTGACAAGTCGTGCGATGAAACTCTTGGTGTGTCTCCTACGATTTTTGTTCTATACATTTAAGCTGATTGGTAAACTTCTTCAAAGTGTGCATGTTCGTATCGCAGTTCGATTGCTTGCAAGAGCTTCGAATAATTTGTTAGTTCGCACTCTAGGAGGGTTTGTAAGATACCCAATGGCATTTCCTCTCAAAGTCATAGTTAACGCAATAGCTTTCTCCTCCGTAGACCATCCATTCCTCTTGGCAGCAGCTTCAAATTGATTTTTCCTTCTAAGACCTTTAGAGTATACTTCCCTGTTGTATTTTATGAACTCAGTTCTCAATTTAATTTCGAGGTTTTTACATTGTTTAAAAGTAGTTTCTAGAAGCTCATTTTTAAATTTATTCGAATTTTCTACAAGCTTTTCGCTCAATTTTTCTCGACGCTCCTGGAGTTTTCTATGAGCTCAGCTTAGTGTTCGCTCAATTTACTTTCTAGCTGTTTACCCAGCCTCTCAAAGTCGCTTTAGAAAACGTACATATCTTAGTCCTCGCCATTGTTAATTAATAATTGTCGCAATCGGTTCTTGAGCCTCTCCTTCTTGCCCATTGTATCCTAATCCTGGTCCTCTAATTCTTGCTTCAACTCGAACACTTTGAGTTTATCGGTGGTCGCTATAATTGGTTTTATTTTTATAATTAGTCACTGCACTGCATACTATTTAAATTACTAATTCCAAGTAATCCCACTTCTAACACCTGTCGAGTTTAATCAGAATCCGAAATAAGTAAAACTATTTCATGTGTAAGAATAAACAAGTTAATCACAGTGGAACGATTTGGAAGGAAAGCTTACTGTTCTCTTCATATATACCGAGACATTTAGCTCTGTGACTTTTGACTTACGTTACGTAAGTACGTTAAACAAATGCACATTAAAACAACTACTTTCCGCGAAAATGCCCCGCCAGACATTAAATTACATAATGTACACCTGCTGCTGCATATCATTGATTTAGATTGAATTATTTTAGTTTATTTTAATTTAAATCAACTTAGTTTAATTTGATTTAATATAGTTGATTTAATTTGACTGGCGGGGTATTTACCCGCGAAGTAGTTGTTTTAATGTGCATTTGTTTAACGTACTTACGTAACGTAAGTCAAAAGTCAATGAGCCAAATTTGGAAATAATTTATTGATTATTTTCAATCAAATTTTTATTTAATTTATTTCAGTTTTTTAATAACTTATCTTTCGAAATGAATTATTTATAAAAAAACTAATACGTTTTGTTGGGAACTGACTAAATAATGATGTTAGCAAGTAATAGAAATTTAAAGTAATTTATTTAGAAGCAAAATAACAAAACAACTTTTGTGAATTTCAAAATAAACGAAACAAACCACACGATAATTTTTCAAGTAATTTAGAATTACATATTGAGGTTGTAATATACGCAACCTGCTTGTTCCGCGGGCTTGTCACAATGTTTACTTTTTGCGATACACTTTTTAACAACATCTTGAAAAAATGCTGAATCTATGCCTAATTTAATAAAATATTCGGTATTCATATCACCACCTGGCAGAATTGATCGATAATTTTGGTATTGACAACTTCGTACGCAAGGCTTATATATATCATTAAATTTTGTTTTATTTGACGGTATAGTTACGGTTGGGATCGCCACTTTTCCGCAACGCTGATAAATGCTGTCGTTAATTACTGTCATGATGCATTCGTATTTTTTTAAATGATCCAAGCAAGTGTCTCCTTGCCTTTTTCCACTACATACGTTGATAGCATCGTTAATAAGAGGTACCTCCCAAATAATTGTCTGCATAGTTGTTTTATTTACGTTTCCACTTTCTTCCAATATATTTTCTTTAACAAATAAGCATTTATTATAGCAATACTTATCATTAGCGTCAAAATTCGAAGCGCAATCTTTTATATGCGATAACATTGTTTTTAAACCGTTTTGACTAAAATTTATACATTCTAATAAATGCATATCATAAACGCATCTATCACTTTTTGGAATTATTGATTTACAAATATCCGCAATAAAATCTAAATCACTTTTTGTGAAATTATTCCTTTTAATAATTCTGCTATTCATTATATCTGTTTCGTCAATAAATCCTTGTTCAACGTTAATACAATGTTTGAAACAAATCCTTGAAGTGTCGTTTCTATTTCCATTAGTAAAGGGAAATTTACCAATTTTCTTGCTGCATTTCTCAATTAATCCCCAATGTTCTTTAGAATGAATAATCAAATAATTAACACACGTGTTCATGGTCACATCTCTAACACAGTTATCCTTTCTCTCTTGAATAATTCCTTCACATATTTTCAAAATCTCTTTCAATTCTTTTTCTTTTATCCGAAGTATAGTACTCTTTGGATTGATTTTACCATTTCTCGAGAGAATATTCTTTTTTATCAATAGGCAACGATCATAACAACTTCGATTCTTGGTTGCCAGCGGATTACATACTTTTAAAATTTGAATGTCAGTTGATTTGCTTTTCTTCAAGCATTCACCTATACTCTTGGATTTTACGCATACATCCTCGATGTTGATCATTTCCAAACACTTGTTAAAATTTCCATCAGATTCCGACTCAGTGAAGTTTCCAGAGGAATCTAGCAAGTTTTCTTCCTCGAAAATACATTTCATGAAACAATCCCTGCTTTCGTAAATTTGTATTTTAGTAGTGCATTTCGTTATACTTGAATTTTCGGGAAGTATAATGTTCTTCAACTGGGAAATGAAAATAATTGGTGAAATGTTCAAATTATAAAAAAAATTCCACTCACCATAGACAAATGCGTCAACAAAAGTGATGCATGAGAAATTAGTTGAAACATTTTGCACGAATAATGGAGTTTAATAGATTTTCCGCGAGCCTTTTATACTGAATTCATTTTTTTACTAATTACGAGTAATTTTTATCTCCGCTTGAGTAATTTATAATACAAAATAATAATGATAATACCATTTAAAAATAGGTTATTTTTTAATTCACCTATGAAGGCCAATTACCTCAATTTAATTAAATATTACCCATACAACCATGACTCATACATATTCATACATATTTTTCGAATGTCTAGAAAATTAGCTGTAATACCCTAAACATTAAAAATAGTCATAGATAATTAAAAAAAATGTTTAGTTTATCATTATTTATTTACTCTTTAATGAATATAAATAATGATAAATTGAACATATTTGACACTAAATTAAATAAAAAGAATTTGAAAATAATTAATTAATTATACCTACTTTAGCTACTGTGACATTTTGGCTTATGTTACATATAAGTACTTTAAAACACATATCCAATAATGGACACTTGCTGTTACATAACAATAACATATTTTATAATGGAACAATTTTTGGTTCGAAAATATTTAATGCAAAAAACCGCAATATAAGGCCATCTGCAGTCTTGTATATCGGGATTTCATCCTTCATCAGTATAACTTTGCCTTATATAATTTCAAAGTTTTGATTTTAATCTATTTAATTAACTTTGCAATTACGTAAGGCACAGCTGTACTGACGAGGGGTGAAATCCCGAAACACGTGTCTGCAGATAGCCTTATATTAGGTAACTTTTATTTTATTTTTGTTTGTTTTTTTGCATTAAATATTTTCGATTCAAAATTGTTGCATTATACAATATGTTATTGTTGTGCAACAGCGAATATCTATTATTAGACATTTGTTAAAGTACTTATGTAACATAAGTCATAATGTCACAGTAGCTAAAGGGAAAATAATTTATTATTTAATTAATTATTTTCAAATTCTTTTCTTTTAATTTATTTAAATTACTGTGACCAAGTGAATAAATCCTTTCTATTGTTATATTTTAGATTGTAAATATTAAATACCTGAAATTTATTTGAAAATTGATGTGGGGTTTCGTACCCTTATTTATTTCCAAGAATATTCATTTAATTAGGGATTTAAGTTATTGTTTGTATATTTGTATGTGTATTGTGTTGTGGGTATATTAGCCTCATGTAAGCATTACTCGTTCCTTAAAAGGCAATATATTCTCTTTGCTCTGTTCCTCGAAAAAAATTCCCCTCTCTTTGCAATGTTTATCAAATTTCATTATTCTGTCAATAATATTTACCTGGGGATAATTATCGACTTGTTTCTTTAAATTTATTTTCTCTCTACCGATTTTTACATAGTTTTCTCTTGGCATCTTCTTTGCACAAAGCACAACTTCTGTTTTCTTAGCATTCATTGCTATTTTCTCTCACCTTTCTGTATATTTTGATACTTTTGCAAAGTTCTTGAATTAATTTCTCACTTAACACTTGGTGAAATATGTTTAAACAATTAGGTAAAAAATAAACACGTGGTTTGTTTTTCAATAAATTATTGTGAAACAAACCACGTGTTTGGAAGTTCTTCCTCTGTCTTTTTCCATCTACAAGTTGTTTTGTTAATTTTTAAAAATCAAAACATGATTCATTTAATTAATGTTAAACCACATTCGTCTAGAGTATCCAAGTGATGGCCATTTCGGTTTTTCGAACCTTACTCATACGCTAGATGAATGATGGTTGAACATTTTCGTGTCCTGTTATTATAAAAAGGACAAGTTCGCCTTCATTTAGTGGATGAAACAGCGATTTTCGGTAATCTACCTTGTATTCTTGAATCGTTGACTATACTACATGAAATTAGGCAAAAGTTGGTGTTTGCGTCTTCTTTCATTTATTATGAATCCTTTCCAAACCCTGTCGTCCACTGTCTGTCCACATCTAGTAAAATTACTATCACTTACGATATTGATTTTGTTTTTTTCCCTCACCAATTATACTAAGTATGGTGCTTGTTGGACAGCAGCAAGCTTTTCCCTAACTCCAAACAGATTTTTGGGAGCTATATTTAAAGACAGTTCGACTATTTAACGATGCCCCTCTTTATAATTTATCCACGATTTTGGAGATACTCAAAGTCAAGCTAATCCGTTTTTGGTTCTTAGGTTTCATCGAAGTTTTTTCCCGTTTGGAATCGTTATTACGCAAGCTTTTTTCCATATCTTGGGATAGAAGGTTATTATCAAACTGGTCAGCCTCATGATTGCATTCTCATTTGTTTTTTTAAAGCCGCGTTAGAAATCCCATCAATACCTGAAGCAAGGAAATCAATGATTTTTAATATTATTCAACCATTACCATCTACCTTCTTCTTCCCCAAATTCGGAAAAGAAGTCTTTATCAGACTAGTCAGCCTCATAAGGTAAGGACATCAATGATTTTCTTAGTCTCTTTTAACGCGACGGAATCCGGTAAAATGGTTGAAACGGTCATTCCACTTTTCTTCCACAATTATCTTCTACGTTGAATATATTCTGATAGAAGGGTAATTCATTAGGATAAGGGTATAAGATATTTTTTATAAGGTAGTGTATTGTTATTGGTGTAAAGCGTTTGATAATGTCTATTATGTGATTTCCAGTCAAATATCAAATTTATTGGATTATATTAGTACTGTACCGTGCAAACTTATAAATTCATATTTATATGTAATATATATGAATAAATAATAAATTAAAATTCACAAAAAATAAATAGATACCAAATGACAACCAGCAAGTATCGCCCCTTTTGTTTTTAATTTATACTTGCACATTGTTATTCAAATTAAAAATGTTTTTCAAATAAAAGTTATATGAAGTATTATCAGGTTATGCGAGCTAACTTAAGGGGAATCGGTACAGCTCTTTGGTGTGTTTCTGGCCCAGTAGATGGCACCGCTTTATATGGGACTTATAATGTAAAAGTTTTTCCGTTATTTCTCGAAAACTGTAGTTTGTAGGGGAAAATGAAAATCACCATCGTGTTCAGCGCAATTAGGAGCAGTACGCATGTGAAACCTTTTTTTCCTAGAATTAAGTATTTGTAAGAAAATAATTAAACAAAATATTTAAGGCTAACATTCCCGCCTGTGTTAAATCAAGACAAACGTGAAACGATACCAATACATTTTTGCGAGTGAAGAAAGAGGATAGATAATTGAATCGTCGTCGTAGTTTTTCAACTTGTAATTTATCGCACTCCGTTGCCTCCGATTGGAGATTGACGCCTCGACATGCATTTTTAGTCCACGTGGACTCGTAAATACAGAATATAAACAAACAAACATAGAAAGAAATTGAATACGCTGATTTTGGAGCCGACAAAAAATCAATGAAAGCATCCAGCGGCATAACGCTGATATTTATTTACCGATTTGAATGAATTAAAAAATAAAATCAATGTCGGTAAATCTATAAAATAATAGTAATTATACATTTTTTCAAAATTAAGTTCACTGCCAAATAATAGTCATCTTTCAATTTTTAAGGGGAAACTCCATAACCGCGTTTATAAATGAAAAGTATTTCCAACAGATCTCGGACAATGCAAATCGTATCAAAAAAAATAATAATGCATTGATTCCTAAATAATCACGTATATTCCTCGGCGACAATGGATAACTCTCAAAGTTATATTTATAAGCATTTTGCAATTAGTTAGTGACAAGTGTTATATTTAGTGTATTTTTATTTATTACGAATTGAATTTGATTGCAAAAAATATGGCCAAAAGTTACTCAGATTCAAAATACCCTAAAAAAGTTAACCGCAATCTGTATCTAGACCAAAACAACGTCTAAATGCTGGTCTATTACAATATTTGAATTCAAGGTAAGTAAATAAAATCAATTGCGTTAGAGGTTTTGGTTATTCACAAAAAAAGTTTTACAAAATTAATTTTCGGGAGTTGTATGCTTTATTTTAGTAAATGTGCATTTAGAATTGTGTATTTTTTATACAGAGTGAGTCACCGAAGTGACTGCCTTCGATTTCTCCCTTGTAGAAATTCACCATTAATTTATTGATAAAATAAATAGAAAAGAGTATTTATTCACTTGGTCATGGTTATTTAAATAAATTAAATAAAAATGATTTGAAAATAATTAATTATTTCCACATTAGCGGCGGGATATTTGCCCGGGAAGTTGTTGTTTTAGTTTGCATTTGTTTAACGTACTTACGTAACGTAAGTCAAAATGTTACAGAGCTAAATGTGGAAATAATTTATTAATTATTTTTAAATCATTTTTATTTAATTTATTGATAAAACTTTCTTGAGAATAGAGGGCGGAAATCATATCAACTATGTTATTTCAAATGGAACACCCTAAATATTATTTTTTATTCGTTTCCTCTTTAAATTATCTTAATATTAATATAACATTATTAGCAGTTTTGACTAACCGTTACTGCAGAAAAAAAATTCTAAAAATTCCGACAGTTGCATAATAGTTGGTATACTATAAAATTATATTTTTTTGTGTGTTTTGTGATGGAGAAATTAAATTGTTTATATATACTAATATAATAATAACTTTAAATGTGAAATATTTGTATACACTGTGCAAATAAATAAAATAATTTTAAATATGTTACTTTTCAAACGGACGTATTTATTTAAATGACGCCCTATACTTTTTTTTTAATTATCATAAAATGATAAAAATATTTCATTAAACATACTAGATGCCTATCTTCTATACTTAATAAAGTATTTCACATTTTGTAGTATTTATATGACATTTTAGCAATGAATTAAATAGTTGGACATGAAAAACAATAGAAACGAAAGTGACCATAAAAAATAAAGGAAATTGAAAACAAATGTCAAATAAATAGTATTTTCTATTGAAATTAGCGTTATTGAAAATCTAAATGTGAGTACAAAATAGAGATTGATCTTATAAATAAGTTAAAATTTTAGTTTTAATGATAATAAAAAAAATGAGTTGAAAACAAGAGGACAGGCCGATAACGAACAGCATCTAAATTTGGCGCAATCTGTAAAAGGAGACAGAAAACAAAATGAGCTCCTCTCATATACAGTTTGCGGCATTTTTATCGATGAGACGTATGGTTTTTTGGGAGCATCTCCAGGTAGACTCATAGAAAAATGGTCGCGGAATTATCGAGGTGAAGTGCCCAAAATCGATAGAAAAAATGACCATTAAACAAGCAGCAAACGAAAAAAAAAACTTTCTTTTTGGATACAGATTTAAAATTAAAACGTAATCACAATTATTATTACCAAATCCAGGGCCAGATGCATATTGCAAAAGCCAACTTTTGTGATTTTGTCGTATGGACAAAACAAGACCTGTCAATTGAAAGAGTTGTCAGAGACGACAATTTTTGGAAAACAAAAATTATTGATAAATTAATATTTTTTTATGAAAATATTTTATTAAAAGAAATTATCGATCCACGGGTATGTAGGAATATGCCTATTAGAGAGTAATATTGAAACATGTGTGTGTATTTTCGCTTTATTTTAGATTATAAAGAACTTTAAACATTTTATCTGAAATAAAGTTATATTTACGCTTTATTACTTACTTTTATTTATTTCATTTTTTTATTTGTCTGAAATAAAATTATATTTACAGGTTATATTAAAATGTAACGAATTTAATTTTACAAACATTTTGTCTGAAATGAAATTTCGTCACGAAATTATGTCTTGCATGTATACCTGGTGTTCGATAAAAAAACGTCCGTCATAGCCGATAAAATATTTATTAACTGAACTATTGAACAAAAAACCAAAGCCAATGGCCGTTCAAATACTAAGAAATACGAATATAACATAAATCACGTAGCGTGGCTCCTTTGTTGCCGCGGAATATGCGTTATTATTTAGGTATTTTTGAAATTTAACATATTGCAAAAAGTACTCCACGTGTATAGTGCTCCCGATTATCTGAAATCAATGCAATTTTTCTTTTTTTGATACGATTTGCAGTGTCCGAGATCTGCTGGAATTACTTTTTATTCTTAAACGCGGTTATGGAGTTTCCCCTTAAAAATTGAAAGATGGCTATTATTCGGCAGCGAATTTAATTTTAAAAAAATGTATAATTACTATTATTTTATAGTATTTAAACCGACATTGATTATATTTTTTAATTCATTCAAATCGGTAAATAAATATCAGCGTTATGCCGCTGGATGCTTTCATTGATTTTTTGTCGGCTCCAAAATCAGCGTATTCAATTTCTTTCTATGTTTGTTTGTTTATATTCTGTATTTACGAGTCCACGTGGACTAAAAATGCATGTCGAGGCGTCAATCTCCAATCGGAGGCAACGGAGTGCGATAAATTACAAGTTGAAAAACTGCGACGACGATTCAATTATCTATCCTCTTTCTTCACTCGCAAAAATGTATTGGTATCGTTTCACGTTTGTCTTTATTTAACACAGGCGGGAATGTTAGCCTTAAATATTTTGTTTAATTATTTTCTTACAAATACTTAATTCTAGAAAAAAAAGGTTTCACATGCGTACTGCTCCTAACTGCGCTGAACACGATGGTGATTTTCATTTTCCCCTACAAACTACAGTTTTCGAGAAATAACGGAAAAACTTTTACATTATAAGTCCCATATAAAGCGGTGCCATCTACTGAGCCAGAAACACACCAAAGAGCTGTACCGATTCCCCTTAAAAAGAATATTTATGAATAACAAAAGTAATAAATTAATTCGGTATTAAATGAAGGATTTTTTAAAAAAGAAACTTGGTTAGTAATAGGCCATAGTATTTAAAATATCTTTTTTTAAATATTCGAAAACGAATAATAAATTAAATATTTCTCTCTCTAATATTGATTTTTGACAATATTATCATATATTGACGGTTTTGACAATTTATACGTATTTATACTTATCTTTTGAGGCTACTAAAATACTAGAAATGAAAAATAATTTAATTCTTCAATTGTAATTTGTAGCGTTTACTCATTTCTTAGCATTTATACTCAAACTAGAGGAAGTAATATTGTCATCAAACTTATTTAATATATGAGTCGATCTAGTTTGCTTTTGTTTGTCATTCAAAATATAAACTGCATGCCCATTATAATGCCATGGCAATCAAGACGAACTGTGTCGACTCTTTTAATAATGTAATGATAATTCTATTTAAACATATCAAAATGTTTTCAAGGAATAAAAAAATATAAATTATACTCAGAATATAAATTCATTACCAAAGTCTTTATGTTAAACAACCTCGAAGCCATATTTGATTCAAAAAATTTAATAACCATATTTCCAATATAATTAGTAAGTCATTAAGAATGTGGGGTTTTGTATCGCATTTATCAAAAAATGTTGATATTAGTAGTCTAAGAACATTGTATTGTTGTTTTGTAGGATCCTAATTTGAGTTTGCTTTACCTATATGGACTCCGTAATAAATATTAATTTTAGACACCTAGAGTATGTCTAAAATAATTTTTAAGGTGACTCATCGCACTTTAAAAAAATATTTTTTATGTATTGTTTTAAATTAAGAATCGTATATACTCGTGCAGACTACAGCGTTATAATGAATGCTCTGAACCTATCATCCTTAGAATGTCGCAGAACTATTGCGGATTTATGAATTCTTCATCGTATTATTAACGGACAATTCAATTCGTATGCCATTCTTAACGTTATTCCAATCCATGTTTCCAATAGAAATACGCGTAATATGTTATTTTATTTAAACAACATAGTACTATGTATACTAGTTCTACTATTAAAGTACTAACTAATGTGAACTCTATTACGCGATTACTAAAGTTCGCTAAATTCTTCAATGAGAACTACTGGTTTGAGTTTTTCAATGCCTCTTACCACACATTTATAAAGAATATTAAAAATACATGTAAATTGTTTAATTAATTTGTATACTTATTTGTTACTTAATTTGTATATTATGTTTATCTTACTAGTTAATTTCTAAAGTATTTTTGTTAACATATTGTATAGTTTATAATTTTTTATGTCATTTTCTTATTATCATTATAAAAAATAAATAAATATTTATTTATTATTATTACCTTTCCTTTTTAATCTGCATTGTATTTATTTTGTATTTAATGTTGAGTATACAAACCAACAATTTATTACTATTATTATTATTTGGATGTTGTATTTTTGTGAGTATTATTAGAGCGGAAATTTCATCTACCAACATGCATTTTAATTATGTTATATTTAATTCAAACACTTGGTTTGTTTCAGTGTTGTTACATGTACTCCGACTAGTTTCAATCTTTAGTTATATTCAAGGAGAGATGTACATTTCTGTACAATAAAATTGAGCACAAGTCTCATAACATTTTTTCACAATATTCTAGTTGTGTAATTTGGGTCTAATAATTGATTGATAAGGCTGATAAATGTTGAAAGTTCATTTTCACTTTTATATAAATAAAACAATTTATAACTTTCAAATATATTGTAAACTCGCTACAATTTCTTCGCCTGAAGAAGCCACAGTGTGGCGAAACAATTGTAGCGAGTTTACAATATATTTGAAAGTTATAAATTGTTTTATTTATATAAAAGTAATTTGGGTCTGTTTTAATTGCCTAGCAGCAGTTTCAATAAATGATAAAATACCAAAGTAGAATTCGAATTTTTGAATTGTTGTCTAAATGATGCTGCATTTTGACATTAAAGAAATTGACATATTTACATAATTTTTTTGTAACTAGAAAACTTATCATGTCCTTCTTAAAAAATAACATATTTTCTTTGCTTAATTTTATTGCATAGAACTAGCGCAAAAAATGAATGAAAGAAAAGATGATTCCGTACGAAAAGTATCAACGAATACATGGGAAAAGAGAGGCTACTCGATTGCAAGTAAAATCCAAAAGTTGCAAATCCTTTGAAGACTGGGAAAAGAAGGAGGGGACTACATAGTAAAAATAGATCACTTACCTTTCTCGCTCTTTTCAGAAGTTTCAGTTCTCTTACCCTCGTTTCTGTTATCGCGCACACCCTTTTATTTAAGGTTGGAGGTGCAAGATTTAATTTAATATGTTTAAAAAAAAAAAACAATAACAAATAATTTATTTATCAAATGAAATAAACCACTTATTTACAAAGAGCACTAAATTCTGCAAATACATCGGGGATGGCGACAGCAAGATCTTCAAAGGTATGTTTCTTATTCTTCTTCAAAGGTATTCTTGACACCAACCTATACAAAAAAAAAGTGTATCGGTCATGTGCAGAAGCGTATGGGGAAACATTTTCGGTCATTCATGAAACAAATCCAAAGGTCTCGGCGGAAAGGGAAAATTGACGATCAAACTCATTAACGAACTGACGATGTACTATGAACTAGCCATACGGAGACATTCTTCTTCACTTCAGAATATGAAATGAGAAATTTGGGCAACATTACGTCATAAAATATCTCTGACGACGAACCGAGGCACGATAAATGTCCAGTAGGCGCGGATTCCTGGTGCTCTTGGCTGAAGGCGAAAGCTACCGGTGAGCCGAAGAACTTTCATCACAAGCCAGCTATGAAGAAAGAATGCTTCGAGGCTCTCAAGCCAGTCTAAGCAGAATTATCCCGAGATGATTTGTTGCAAAGATGCCTCAGTGGGTTCACGCAGAACCCGAACGAGTCTTTCAACGCAACTCTGTAATAAAACGCGCCGAAAGTTTTTCAAAGAGATGGATATCGCAGCTGATATTGCTGCGTGTACTTGAAGAACTTTTATCACAAGCCAGCTATGAAAAAAGAATGCTTCGAGGCTCTCAAGCCAGTCTAAACAGAATTATCCCGAGATGATTTGTTGCAAAAGTTTTTCAAAGAGATGGATATCGCAGTTGATATTGCTGCGTGTAATTTTATTGATGGGATGAGAAATAATGCAGGTTTTATATTTGGAAATCGGTCCAACCTGCTAAAACTACTGCCTGACTCTGACGCTGAACGGAGGAACGCCTCACGGATGCAGCAAAAGAAACCCGGAAGTCTAGTTTGGCAGGAAAAAAACATAAGGACTATATAGATTCAAACGCAGAAGGCCAACTATATGGTGCCGGCATCGCGGATTGAAAGTAAATATCACTTTTGCACGAGAACCAAGAAATTTTAAACGCGTTTATCTCGAAACGTGTTTTTTCAAAAAGGCGTGAGAAATAGACCAATTTACGGCCGATTTTATAATTGAATTCTGCTTATAAACTAGTAACCATATTTTAGATTTTTTCAAAAATGAATTTTAATCCAAGATTTTGTGACAATGTTTTGGGTGAAAAAAATGGACTTCTTTTTCATAAGGCCATTCCTTTTAAAAATCAATGTTTTAAAAATTGGGCAACGTGTTTCTAACCAAAATGTCATTATTAGTCTGGTTTTTGATTTAACTTTTGTTCAAGGATGATATGTGAAGGCATAATTTCCCACGCCTATTTGGTATTTCCGCCGTGAGAACGTCCGCGCGAGCTGGTGTAGCAGCCAAGAATATTGGTCAATATAGCTAAAAAAATCTCAGTTACAGAGAAAAAGACGAGTAATAAATTGATGAAAACAAAAGGCCTTCCATTTGTGTTTCCTTGCTGAAAAAATCCGAAAATGATTTACTTTTCCGATGTACTACCTCCTTAAGTGTAATAATTGAATACTGAAGTTACTGTTATTATTATAATTATTTTTTTTATTGTTTTATGTATTAATTTTTATATTATGCAAATGGCGTTACAGTTAATAAATTTTTATTTATTATTTATATTGAAAAAATATATCCTTCACGAATATTTATCTAGAAAAAGTTTATTAAAAAAAGTAACAGTTTTATTATATTCCGCTGCCTTTATCGTTGCAGTGTCCTTGCATATCAACGCCGTAAATTTGTGAGTATTCGATGGAAACTTGCTCGCCGTTGTAAACAGTCAACGATCCAATCTTTTTTACGTAAACAGCTACAATCTTCGAATCCTTTATCCAGGAGACGTAAACCCAATCGTTGATGAAGTGCGTTTCGTTCTTGTCCAATTTGGTGCCATCCACCGTAAAAATGTATGATTTTCCACTGGGCTCAATCATCAGCTTGTGATTTCCGACCTTGAATTTGATTGCCTGAAATAAATAATAAAAAAGAAGGAACATTAAATCTTTTTAATTTTCTCATAAGCATTGAGTATTTTCATAACATTTAATGGCCATTAAAACAATTCACCATCTATTCAATTCCCTTTATCCTGGATTACACTGGTCTGATAAAGTCAAAAAAATGACCATTAGCAGTTATCAAAGACAAGATGATCTAGTAATAGATCATGCTGCCTACATGTACCCTAAGGAAATACCTGCATAACATCAAACTCTTTACATAGGAACCTATATGCAGGCTGTGCCATGAGGTACTATTCGAATGCGAGGCACTTACCACCTGAAGGGAAGAAAACCTATTTAATGTGGATATCCATCAACTAGGTTTTCTTCCCCACTTTCAGAAAGAAAAAAATGATCAGAAAGTTGCTGGAATTGGCAAACGAGACCGAACTTTCCGATTAACAACAGTTATGGAAGAAGTACAATAAGCCACATGGCTGCAGTGTTATGGCAACAATAATCCACATGGCTGCAGTGTTATGGCAACAATAATCCACACTTCAATTTGTGATATTGTTTTAAGATTGGTTAGATTGCAAAAAACCATATCATAAATTAATTTTAATTGATTTATAGTTTTATCAACTTAAAAGGATACAAGCAGGATTTTAATTGTGTTGTTATTAATGTTATATGATAAATGTAAAATAATTTAATATTTTGTATAAATATTTTTTGTGAACTTACCAAATGACTTCCCTCTGTTGATTTAATGAAAATTTTAAATTCTGATTGAGAGAAATACAATTCCCAATCGGAAGAGATTTCTATGTCAATTTCCTTCCCATTTTCGTAAATGATAGTCTTGTCCAAATTATCAATTTCGCAAATGTCAGTCAAGCCATATTCATGCATGTACTCGAAAGTTAAACCAGAAATGGTGCTCAAACCGTCGATGTCAATTTTATCGGAAATTTGATAAGACTGCCCAGACTTTTCCATATACACCAAGAGCTGTACATTCGCGGCAGGCCTCATTGGCACTTCGAATACAGCGCGAATTTCATTTTCCTTAACATCATCAAGAGGGGTGATTTCGTTACTATCAGAGAAGATTTTTTCGATCGTATCAGATACTTTATCCTCGTACTCTTTTTGTTTTTCTACCGGAATTACGTGGTTAATTTTAAAAGTGAATTTCCTCAATGTGCTGTCTCCGAACAAGCAATCCATGGGTTTCCCATCTTTTATAATTCCATGGACGTTATCGTAGCAAGATTCGTAGTTGTACAAATTCTTTTTCTGCTCTTCTGATTTTTCTCCGATTAACTCGAGCGTGACTAAAGGATCACTACCGTCACAACTCAACCCATTGATGAGGTTTGTGGAAAACATTAGTTTTCCTTTGAAGTCCTCGTCGCTCCAAATCGCATCCCCTTTAGCGCAGACCTTAATCTCGATTTCCCCAATAGTTTTAGCGAGATTGATAGCGAAATTATTATTCTTATGTCCTTCGTCCATGCTAAACTTAGCATCACCCACCCAAGTTGTAATTTCCTCTTCCGAATTTCCCGCCGTGAAGTGCAACTTCATCTTATAAACAACAGCCGGGTAGAGCAAATCGTCAACCTTCTCGTACGCTTTGTCGAATTTCAGGGTCAAATCGAATTTCGAGATTGTGTAGAAACCGTTGAAGTAGATGTGTCTCAGGACGCCGTAGTTGACGTTTTCCGGTTGGGTTTCTACGAAGAAGGTGGATCGGAGCACTGATTTGATGTAGCTCTTTATGTCTTCGTTGTCGCCGGTTTCGAATTCGGGGACGTAGTTGGGGTCCAGGTCCGAGGGTAGGACGTCCTCGACGTCGAAGATCTTCTCCTCGAAGTCATGGCCGATGTCGAAGAGTGGAAGTGAAGTACCGTCTTTCTGTAATAATAATTCAATTTAAAATGTTTTTAAAACTTAAAAATTAGCTAGGTTTATGTATGTCTAATTGTTAAAATGTGCAACAAAAATTCCTTCTCAAAATTGCATTATTTTTTACAATTACATATTTGAATGAGAAATTCTCAGAAGTCAAAACAGCAACAAAAATTCCTTCTCAAAATTACATTATTTTTTACAATTACATATTTGAATGAGAAATTCTCAGAATTTGGAGTAATCAAAATATCAATCTGAATCTAGATCGTCGTAAAAGATTCTTAAGAGGCTATGCTTTGCAAGGAGGGCTTTGACAAGGGCTTTGACCCCAATGGTCTAACTCAAAATATCGGATATTTTGAGTTAGACCATTGGGGTTGATTGATGTTTTGTCAAAGCACCTAAAATGTTGAAACGAATCGGCAATTATTTATTATTAATAATTATGAAATAAAATATTTTTTTTAATATGGAGAGTTTCTGGATCTGACGCCTGAAAATGAGTGAACTTTGGGATTTTTTTCTAGAAGTCGAATGAATATTTTGAAATACGGTTTTTTCAGTTGCATTGGCCATACAATGAACAAATTTCCAATTTCTGGAGAAAAAAATACATCAAAAATGGCGGTTCTAGTCTCCATCCGGACACATGCGCGCCGTTTTTAACTCAACGCGGGGCGGTCGTTCCTTTGCACATTTATTACACATTTATTTGGATTTGCTAATATATTACCTGAGAAATCAGAAGCTATAGGTGCGGTGCGTAAAAAATAATTTAAATTAAACATGCCTCTCGCAAAGCAAGTAAAATGATAAAACTTTGGCATATGTCTGATGAACCATCACTATTAGACCATTAGATATTAAATCAGAAAAAAAACACTCCTTATCTAAAACAGAAACGCGAGGAGAATTCACAGAAACCTGCACAATGAGACAATCATATAAGAGAATTATTAGGAAATAAGACTGTTTGTCCCATCTGCAGTAAATATTGCCGTTCATTCTGCTTAAACACTCATTATTATGATGTTATATTAAAATTTATAATGAAATTCACAAAATAATGAAAATACACTGCCGATGATTTTTCTAAGAAATGTGATCAAATCAATGCTGAGAATTTTGAATGGAAAGCATTATCAATGAATCAACTTAAAGAGGGGATTGAAAAAAAATAATGATTAATTATTTGACCACTTAATTTGAAGATTGCCATGCCTCACTAAATATGCTTCAATCAAATACTGTAAATCTACAGTTTAAAATTTTATATAGAATGATATAATGACTTTTTTAATGAAGTAATTTTCCTAGGTTATATGGAGACGATAAACAATAACGAATATTTTGATATAATTTTTAAGGGTAAGAACACAGCGCAAATATACGACAATATCTCGAGCAACACAATCAGGAAACTATATAATTAAATTCACGATTACATAATTAAAATATATAACCACTGTCTTAATAATATCTATTTTCACTATTTTCATGTAGAGTGGAAGGAAGCAATAATTATCTCATTTCCAAAACCATTTACTGATCCTCAGATATTAAGTAATTATCGACCATAACTCTGTTACCGGTAATTTGTAAACACTTTAATTAAAAACGTCTCCTGTATCAAATAACTAACAAAATTCCTCTTTATCAGTTTGGCTTTATGCCACATAGATCAAAACTTTATCCATTGACAATTGCAACATCTAATTTACAAACAAACCGCCTTAAAAAACGGTTGTATTATGCACTGATATCGCTAAAGCCTTTGACTCTACATGACACAAAGGATTATTATTTAAATTATCTACATTTGGTGTTGTCTAGTACTTAATACAGATGGTACACATTTTTTTAATAGACCGAAAGCTAATAATTAAATTGAACAATATTATCTCTAATAATATTTCTCCACCCCGAGGCCTACCCCAGGGGTCATTTCCATTATTTAATAATATTTAATTTTGCCATGATATATATGATTCTGATCCCTCTTTCCTTAATGAATCTTCTTACATGCTACAAATTGCTGATGATAATTGTTTAATTTCGCATGGATAAAACCTCGAAAGTGGAGTTTAAAACTAAACCCACGCAAATCTGTATTTTTCCTCCTATTCTACAGAATCAATAATAACTCTCTTAAAATAACAATAGATAATCATGTAATTCAACCTTCAAACTCCCTGAAATATCTGGGAATACAATTTGATAATAGACTTTTCTTTAGACAGTATTGCCATATAATGAAACGTAATGCAATTAAACGAAAAAAAAATGCTTTAGATCACTCACATATAATAAAAAGGAATAAATAAAAAAAACCGCTACAATCATATACAAAATACTATGTAGGCGCATGCTGGATTATTACCATGTACCGTTTTCAACTTCTCTACATACTTTTAAAATCCATCTTCAAATATCAGAAACCTTCTATCTATACAACCCTCCTAATGAACTTCTCTACAGAGAAACAAACGTACTAGAATATCCTTTAAGAGCAACAATAATGTTCCATAAATTAGTATAGAACATCAATATGGAAGTCATTGAGCATTTAATAATCCAACGCGACGGAAATATACCAACAGTGGTGAATTGCCCCGTAAAATCAGTCCTAAAATTAATAATGGACAGCAAAAGACAAATAAACCGCATCATCTGATTCATAAGTTAAATAACTAAGCAAAATATCTGGAAATTGTTAATGTAAAATGTTTTGTTATATATTAATACGTTTTAATAAGAGTTTGTTGCCAGCTCCTATTTCCACTTTGTTCTATAAGTACAAAATAGCAGCCTTGTCGAAGGATATTAGATGCTTGGATGAATTCAGATAATTTTTCCACTTATTAATCAAAATATTTTCTACACCTTTTGCCGACATTTTTTGGCGATACCGTGTCGAAAGAACGATGTTGGTTTGGTGGCGATCTAATCATCGATCCATTTTCCTATTTCATCGGCATTTCTAAAGCATGCATCAGCCAAGACAAGCTGCATTGTGAACAAGTGGTAATCAGAAGGCACTATGTATGGTGAGTACGCTAGGTACAGCAGAATGTGTGGCCGAGCGTTGTCATTGCTATTGCTGGTCTCTTTTGAAACAATACGTCATTCAATTTGTCGGTAGACATTTGCAATAATTATTATATAATGTTTTAGCAGCTGATAATCCACTACACCTTGCTGATCTCATGATATACATAGCAAGACTTTCGCCATGAATATTTCGCTTCAGTGTCGATGTGGGAGGTTTTCCTGGACCAACTCGTGACTTTTTGTAATTAGGATTGCCATAGTAAATCCACTTTTGATCCCTAGACATAAATCGCCACAAACACACTTATTTTTTGCCTGGCAAGCAATAAAACTGCAATATTGAATTAGTTCGAAATTGCATTTTGAGTCAAGTCGTGTGGTAGCAATTTTTCCTTCTTTATATCATTTCCATTGCATTCATGAACTGTTAAACTGTCTGAAAGTTCTTTTAGAGTTTGAGCTGGGTTTTCGTCCAATAAGTCGAGAAATTCATCGCCTTTGTAATTTTTTTAGACATCCAGACCGCTCTTTGTTATTGACATGAATTGCACCACTTTTATATCGTTGAAACCAAAGCCAACCATTAGGATACAATAGAGCAACATGATACGTTTATAAGAGTGTAAATAGGCTTTAGCAACAAATTTCTTCTAATTAAACAGTAAAAGTAATGCATATAAAAAATGCATTTTTTTAGCATTTTATGATTACTGACTGTATATACTGAATAGCTCAAGAATACTAAATGAAAAACTTTTATTTTGTGTAGAGAAATATCAAAACCATCGAATTTTGCAATTATCTTAAGTTGTTTGGATTGATATGTCGCATTTCTACTAGTTAATATCGCTGATCCAAATACATACAAGCATCTAATATTACTTATGTTAAAAATGTATTGTAATGAAAGTAAAAGAAGAAACTGGAAACATCACTTTAGATGAGAGCGCGCGACGGTAAACGCGGCGTCATCGAAAGTTCCAGAAAGTTCGAGAAACAAGCACGCTATATAAGCGAGCGCTATTGGCGCTGCAGTCAGTCTATCACGGACGTCCGAGTGCTCAACATCTCGTTATAAATAAATAGTAATAGTGTGAGATTAATGAATGTGTTAAGTGTACTGTAAAAAAATAAATAGATATTGTGTTAATTATTTCCAATTCTGATTAAACCCGATTTCGTAACAGTATTGAAACTTTTAACGAATAATAATGGAAGCATGAAGCTACCGATTAATTTGCTTCTTGGGCTGAGCGGCGAAACTTTTCGAATAAATTATAGCGACTAGGATCGGAAAAATCATGAAATGATCCGCATTGCTGTAGATGCAAAAATTAGGTCATTTCACACTGCATTGTGAATAGAACACTTCTTCATCACCTAGGGAGGATTTATAATTTCGATGGAGAACAATGTAACGAGAAAGTTAAAATATGTGGTACTACAAGACTGTGTACAGGGACTCACCTTATAAAACATAAAATTCGGGATGCAGTACTTTATATAAGAAATAATGAAACCCAATGGCGACAGTTTACAAACTTTTGCGCCGTGAAAAACATCACAATAAATGAGGAATTAACAATATCACGATGATGGCTATTGATGACATTGAGAGACTGGGCATTTAATATGCGTTACAAGGAGTCTGTATTCAAAACGTAATTTAACATTTGCCGAAATACTGCAAGTAAAATTCTTAAACGAATACAATAGCGAGAGATACGAAGATAAAATAGTTGCAAGGAATCAGAGAAAAGAGAAAAGTTAGTGCTTCAGCATTCACAATTGATAAAGGCAGTAAGCTACAGAAGGTATGGGATGAAAACACTCCTGAAGGGTTACAAAAAATCTTCATTATTGTTTCTAAAAAACTAGTCTGGTGAGGTAATGAGGCGGCGTTTGCTTGTGTTTTTCACTTTCATATTAATTTTGGAATTCCAACCAGTCGGATTGAATACAATTACATATTCACAACAGACACACCGAAGTGGAAATAATAGTTGCTGCAATAGTAAATGGTTAGTTCCTAACACATGTGATATAACCATTTGCCCGTTCGCTTATACTATAAAATTATGAAGAAGCGACCAACACATGTAACGACTGACCGGTTTTTTCTGGCACTAAATCCACAATGGAATACCTCATCAAAAAAATGGTAAACATTTTCTTACGCGCTTTTCAGTACATCCCACTATCTCTGACCAAAATTTGCAAATGAGCAGAGATGGTGTGATGTGCTGAATAGCGCGTATAATAATAAAATAACTACCACCAGCATGGTTTCATGGTAAACCATCCAACGATGATTTGGTTGCTTTAACGAAATAGTTTGCGAACAACTAAATAAATCGCCACAATTTGATTGCATATACACTGATATCGCGTTTGATCGTGTGTATCATTCCATATTAATTAAAATTAGACAACATATATATTTTTTAAATAGAAAAAATAATATTTATATTAATGGATTTTGCCTTAGGCCTTTACTATTCGTTATTTGTGTTAAAGATTTAAGTAAATATATATTTTATCCAAATAGAAAAGAGTATTTACTCACTTGGTCACAGTTATTTAAATAAATTAAATAAAAATTACTTGAAAATAATTAATAAATTACGGGTATTTGCCCGAGAAGTAGTTGTTTTAATGTGCATTTGTTTAACGTACTTACGTAACGTAAGTCAAATTTCAGAGAGCTAAATGTGGAAATAATTAATTAATTATTTTCAAGTCATTTTTATTTAATTTATTTTAATAACTGTAACCAAGTGAGTAAATATCCTTTTCTGTTTATATTAAGGGCCAGCGAGGCGTTTATTCAAATCTGAGCCGAGAAAGATTTTTTGTGAATTTAGGATAACAGTGCATGAACGCGCGTCCTTGTTTCGCCCATTACTATCAGAGATGGCAGGTGAGGATCGCACTTTTTAATTGATTTAATTCAATTCGATTCGTTTAATTTTATTCGGTTTTGATTTAAATTGAATTAATTTGGTTTAATTTAATTTAAATAGACTTAGTTTAATTGATTTAATTTGGCTGAATATAGATGAATTAATTTAATTGATTTATTTTAACATCTTTAAGTTATGTAAGACAGAGCTGTACTGACGAGGGATGGATTCCGAAACGCGTGTCTGCAGATAGCCTTATACTAAGTAACGTTCCTTTTGTTGTTTTTGCATTAAATTGTTATCGGATCAAAAATTTGTTGTATTATGCAATATTTTATTGGCATATAGCAGCATGTGTACATTATTTATTTCAATGTCCGGCTGGGTATTTGCCCGGGAAGTATTATTTTTAATGTGCATTTGTTTAACGTACGTAAATCAAAAGCTCTGTGACTTTTGACTTACTAAGTGTGTAAATAATTTATTAATTGTTTTCAAGTCATTTTTATTTAATTTAATATATCTTGTCATCATTTATTTTTCGCAGACGATCTTAAATTGTTCAGCCCTAACTAAACTAAAAACAACAATTTATACCCTCTCAGTGTAGCGCATTAGAAATAATTTACAATTTAATATTAAGAAATGTAAAACTTACTTACACCGGGAAGAGTAATGTCATTTTATACTTATATCATATTGATGGTTAATCTTTAGAGACCTGGGTATTATGTTCCATTCAAACTTTACTTTTATTGAACATTCGCAGTCCATAATTACAAGAGCAAATATAAACTTGGGTTTTATTATTCGCTACACTAGAAACTATTCAAATGAAAATGTATTGAATATTATTTAATTATTTGTGACCTATATTACCAATCGCACATAAATAAGTGCTTAAGTGTTTAAGTATGCTTGGTTTAAGACATTTGGTTCGTACCCACAACAGTCATTTGATAATGATTTGTTGCTGTAAGAATTCGACGCATTTTTTTTTTTTTTTCAATGCGCAGACCAATTCAGGGGCATTTTTTTTTTATTTAAACTTAATAGGGATTAATTTAAACTGGCCAACTTTATTGAGTAATATTTTAATATTCCTTCAATTTCTACGAAAATTGTATACTGTTTTTATAACAGAACCACGCATTCAAATATATTGGAACTCTCCTATATTCCGCATTTGCAAATTTCATAATACAGTATAATATATTTAGCTGTAGAATGAAAGATTAATTGCGTGCAATGGTGGTCAAATTAATGTAATAGATTAATTTGACCACCATTGCACGTTACATTCAGCGTTTTAAAATCAGCAAATTTTTAACGTTGGTACATTATTTTTTTATTATTCTTTAATAATTTGTGAAATATTCATTGATATTGTAGTTGAAATTCATCGAAACACTTCTTTTTTGCAAATGGTTAACTTGTATTATTTACAATTTATTTAAATTCACATTTCAATCCATCACTCACCTTAACTTTGTAAGCATCCCCCATCGAAATCTTTACGAAATTCTTGCACTCCGGATACGACTTCTGCAAAATCCCCTTGTTGAATTCATCTATCACGTAAACCATCTCAGTCGAATATTCCCTCTCCAAAAACATGTCCTTCTTGTAATGGGTCGGCTTTTCCATATCATACGCGGCCTTGAAAGTACCGTGCTCGTAATCCAGCGTTACGTTTATTCTGAAATTAATCTCTTGATCATTGAAATTCAACTTCGCCACGCCTTGCTGGACATCTAAAATAGGATTATAGAAAGAAAGACCTCGACGCGTATTTTTCAGTAATTTCGCTTCCAAATCCAGCATAAACTCTTTCGTGGTTTTGCTTTTGTGGACGTCGAAGGTGAGGAAGTCTAAATTGCCGATTTTGTTGAAGTAAATCGCCGGGAAGCCCAGTTCGGTGGGGATAATTGTGTATTGGGAGAGGTCGAAGCCGGGGTTGATTATCGACATGAAGTACTCGTATTTCTCCCAGAAATACAGCTGGTATAATTCATAGTAGTCCTTGAGTTCTTCGTAATGACCGGAGTAAACTATTTGATCGTTCTTGGCGTAGATTAAGGTAATGCTGGCTTTTTTATTTTTGATTGTGTGCATTAGAGCCTTGTAGACGTTTTCCCATGTGAATAAGGCTTTTTTGCTGAGTGGGTCTAATTTCAGTTCTTTCATTAACGACGGCTCGAAGCCGGATAATCTCAAAAAGACCCAACAAGGTTTCACCGTTAGGCCATTCGTTGTGTATCTGTAACTTCCACTTAAAATCAAATCTTTTTCGTATTTCGAGTGCGCTACTAAGACATTAATGTGTTCCCCGAGTGAGTATTCTTCATCGAAATAATCTATAGAAGAATAAGACGATATACCCCAAACGAGCGGCCTTGTTGAGTAATTCAATATTTGCTTCAAGTTCAAAGCAAACTTTTTCATTTTCGGGTCCTCGCTCTCGGAATGTTGCTTAATATAATCGCAATGGATTTTATAAATTTCTTGGCTTTTCATTGATTCCATCAACCAGTAGATGTTGATTAATCTTTGTAAACTCGGCATTGATTTCATGAGAATGTAATAAGCGGTCATGCGTAACGTCATCGGATTTTTCGAGTTAGAAAGTAAGGGCCAGTAAATTTCGAAAGTCAGATCTTTGTCTTTCAAAACAGTGGGCGCGATTACGTAAGAGGCCAAAGTTCTCAGCAAATCGTCTTTGAATAAATTTTTCTTAACGTAAGGGAGAAGATGAGTGGAGATTGATGTGAATTTTGTGTTGTATAAAGTTTCTAAGTAAAGGATTTTCTTATCCATACTCTCAGCCGATTTAAGAAGATTAAAAATAATTTGCACGTATTTCTCGTAATATTCTTCCCCAGGGAAATCCTTGACATAATCACCTTCAATGGTATAATCCCCTGCTTTACGGGAATACATTTTGTGCCTCAAAGCGGCTTTATGTAAAAGGGTTCCAAAACTCAAAATCATCTGACTCTTCATGCCACCAATTCGAGTGTAATCCCATTTTAAAATTTCAGACATATCATCAACCAATTTCTTATTTGGGAATTTAGCATGTACGAAAACGTTTTCGACGGAATCCCCGTTTTCTCCATTAATCTTCTCTTCTTTGATCAATTTCATCAAATGGTAATAAACTGAATGGGTGCCCGTTTCGATTAAACTCTCGATGTAGACGTCCAAAATTTTCTGATCCTTCAAATCGGCGATTTTGTCAAAAAGCTCTGAAAGCATTTTCTCGTCGAAATCGAGCATTTTTTCGGTAAGAGTGTTGAACAAGAAGGCTTGCTTATAATCAGGCTCTCTGGCTTTAATCTTGTAAAGCTTCCTCAATTCCTTGATTTGCTGAATTAATTCAAAAGCGTCTGTAACAGCCTCTTTCCCTAAATGCTTCCTCCTACCATTGCTGAAATCAACAAAAGTCGAATCGATATTTTCCAAATTCCCTACGTAGTATTCCAAATTATCGTAATAAACTTCCGACCCGGAACATTCAAATTTCGTTTCGATATCCTTGACTTCTTTTAATTTCAATGTTTGATTGGTGTAGATTTGCTGTGATTCGCCGTGCGTGTTGAAAGGTTGGTTGTAGATCCCTCCAGATTGCTCCAACCAGTCAATCACGGAATCTTCATTCAAATACAACCTTTTTTGCGAATCGCGGTTCGTGTGCTCATCGAAATCAGTGTTTTCATATTCCACATTACTAAACGTATGCTTGTAAAGGTGTTTCGTATCCTTCGGTTCCTGCAGAATCTGGATGTATCGGTAATCGTGGTTTTCCTCCTCCACTGTATAGTAAACCTTTCCTTTACCATAAAGCGAGCTTTCCATACTGTGGAACGCAAAATTCTCCTCCCCATCCTTCTTCCCGATCTTCTCCATATCCAACTGCAGCAAGCTACTAATCGCCTTTTTAAAATTCACCACATATTGCTTCTCATCCCCATAGATATAAATCCCATCAACAAGTCCGTTCGGTTCAAATTTAACCCTGAAGGTTTTCGTGATATCGGAAACGTCTTCCGGTAGTGGAAGTAAGTTGCTTTCGTAATCATCGTGGTCTTCGCCATTGTAGAAGTCGTATTGCGGATTTGAGAGCTTCACGAGGGCGTCGCCTTCACCTGTCTGGATTTGCAGATCGCCGGTCAGTGTGAATCCAGACGTGAACCACTTTCCAGCCTGGCCGTAAGCGTTTATCGTACCCTCGTATTTGTAGTGGAACTCTTTATTTTTTGGAAATGAAGCTTGAGTTGTGCATATTGTCAACACTGGAATTAATAAATTAAATAAATATTAATTCACATATTAAATACATATTGCATTAATAAAATCACAACATTCGTCTACATTTGTTTGCTTCATTGTTGTGAATATACAAAATTAGTGATGGGACTATTCGAGCAAATATATTCGGGGTACTACTAGAGCGGATAGTATTACTATTCCGGTCGAGTCGGGCTTTAGGATACGTTCCAAAGGTTTGGAAACAAGGCATGGTTTTTCTTATACCTAAGACTGGGAGAGCAAACTATACCACCCCCAAGACTTACAGACCAAGCTTTCTTTCCTCGTTTTTACAAAAAACCTTGGAGATGTCTATAAAATTAGTGATGCAAAAATAATCGATCCGTTCGATTATGAAAATGACCTTAGATTCTGCGAAATATGTTGTTTTGTTTTTGTTAATTTATGTCTTCTTTTTTCTCTAATTTTGTCCAATAATATCTGCGCATTTGTAATACCGAATATTTTGGGAAAAATGCTCTTCCGGAACTAATTGATTCACGATTAAGAATAGGCCTGAAAACGCAAGTCATAAACGTTTTCTAAACTGTTATATTTGATTTAATTCGATAGGATCAAGAGTCTCCAATATTTATAAAAACGCTTGATATTTATTTCACTTTTTTCTACAATCCTACTGTTTTCAGGATTTTTGTTACATAATTTAAACATATTTAAAATGTGCAATTTAAATTTATATTTTTATGTAAATGCCAATTGATTAAACTGAAAATTATCTCAATACCTGTTTTAATTGTAGTCCATTCATTATACCTGACTTGTAAATACATTAAATCACAATCGGTTAAATTACTTATATTGACATGAACAACGAACCAGTGTTACTACAATACACAGATTAATTTATAATTTTTCTAAATTATGAATGGTTGCTTAAAAACTGAAGAAAATCAAACAAAAATGTCCAATTCAATTTTCAAAATAGTATCAAACAAAATATACATTTATTAAAAGTACATTACATACAGGGTGGGCCACGGATTACTGCCATTAAAAGTTCCTGACCGCGGAAAAATTTGAAAAAATTTACATTGCATGGTTGAATGCGGCAACCTCATGGTAAATATTTTGATTTTCTTTCTCTTTCTTGTACCGGAAATGGCTACCAACTTTGTTATTTTAAATAGAATATTCTATTTTTTTTTCCGGATTTCCTGTTCAATTACCTAAGGATTTACATAGGAAAATCTTTTCGTCGTGTTAATGGTTTTTCTATGGTATGGATTTTGATCAAATTAAACACACATTTAAATTAGAGTAATATGTACAAAATTCAGTAGTTTTTAAACTATTTTAAATGCGTTTTATGTTTTTAAAATCGATTTTAAATGATAATAATTTTGAATATTTTTTTAAATAGTAGGCTTAGTTCACTGATATCAATCGTAATTGTCAAAGTGTTCCAATTTATTGTACTCCTTTTATTGAAAGAATGTCGGTTTATACCACCCAAGAAAAGGTTAAAATGGTGAGGGAATACATAAAAGGGCGTACAAAAGATCGTAAGTTGTACCAATCTATCCAATATTTTCATTAAAAAATCATTAATTAAATATGTATGTATTATTTATAATAGTCGATGAATAATTCTCTATTATTGTTTATTATATTGTACAAAATACATTCGATTTAGTGAAGCGGTGACACCATCTACGTTTGATATCGTAAATTAAAATATCTATTATTTACAAATGGATCTAAAATATATGTTGATTTTTTTCATATATACGTAATTTTCTGTATAAAATTAAAATCGTGATTTTGGCCGAATAAATGAAAAAATCGCAACAAATTTGTTAAATTTCGTCATAAATTAGAAGATTATTTCATCATGTGTACGATTTATATTCGCAATGTGCTTATTTAGTCGGAAATCGGATCAATTATAACCTCAAAATTGGGACTTTCAATGCGAATTGTGACCAAACGGTAAGTTTACTACAGATTTTGACTTCGGATTCGTTCATTTCATGCATGTTTACCCATGATTCCGTTTTTAAAATTTTAGAAAGCCCGTGACATGATTCGGAAACCTTTCCTTTTTTTGTAGTAAGTTAAATGAAAATTATTTATTAAAAATGCACTTTTCGTACAAAATATTAAACATTTTAACACAAAAAAATATATGACTGTAACGCTGTACAAAAGATATAAAATCCAAAAAAAAATCGAAAGAATTTGAAAAAATACAATGACGTTTTAAATAAAAAAATTACTGACGTCATATTTATTTTATGTATGCCTATGCCAAATCTGTTCGAGGATTTTTGCGTTATATTACAAAAAAAGGAGTAAAGGTAGGTGCATACTTTTCGTTGGACCACTCGAAATGATTATTCTTCGAATTTTGACATGGAAAATAACTCTATATCGTCAATTATATTTGTTTTTTTAAGACTTTTACATGTATAAGTATAATTGAAATTGCCAATTCTTGGTTCTAGAATTCCTTGAAACATCAAAAGTGCGATTTTTTATGCAAGCTACAACACATTTGTTTTATAAAGACAAAATCAAACTCTCATTGGCACAACTACCTCTCGAGCTAATACCCCGACGTTGAATATTGAATTATTTAAATAAAAAATATTGAACACAGCAATTGTTTGCTGTTACATACAGTAATCTACTGCAAATATAACAATTTGGGTCGTGCTCGTTTTGTTAATGATAGTTTGACACTTCTATATTATCCAAATCCCGTTAAATCGGAAAACATAAAGTTAATCCTATATGATTAAAGCAGGGCAGGTTTTACAGGTATTTTATCCAAATTTAATACATTTTACCTGTATGGCTCATGCTTTAAACGGGTTGGTTGAGTTAATATGTAGAAAATATCCTCTAGTAAATAAATTAATCAACAAAGGTAAGAAGGTATTTTTGAAAGCGCCTTTGCGAAACATTATTGAAAAATGGTAGTGGCAAATTAGGAGTCATTTGTCACAACCACTCAAACTTATCATTACTAAATATGGCACGTGGTTGGAAGCTGCTTTATTTTACGTCAATAATTTTGAAAAATTAAATAATATTTTTTTGATTTTAATGACGAAGAATCGGCAGCACGTAAAACATATAAAAATTGTATTTCAAATAGAAATATTCTGCAACAATTAGATTTTATTAAAGCTCATATTTTCTACTTAATAACTGCAATCAAAAACTTAAAAACAGCTCAAATGTTCTTAATTAAGTCTTTTAAAATAATTGAAAAAGTTCACGAAAATTTAAAATTAGTTCCCTGTGATATAGGACAGTTATTTTTAAGAAAATTTGATTGATTATTATATCAAAATCCGGGAACAAAAATGATTTGTGGAATTTTAAAGCGCGAGACTGAGTTTATGAATTTATTATGTCCTCAATAAACTTCAACATGAGCCCTATGGACATAGCAGCTATGAAGTACGCCCTCATGCGATGTCGAGCGCTCTTTTTCGACATTCTTACATGCAAACGGCAAAACTTTACAATTGTAAACCTTAATCAACTTATATTTCTATATTGTAATTTAAATAAATAAATTATCATCTTTTGTCACTCGATTTTTTTTTTTAATTTAACCGCATATAAAATCCATATTTTAATCCATTTGTCGCATATATTGGTTAATTTTAAGCGCATATAAAAAATTCTAATGCATATTTTAGCGCATATAAATCCGACCAATATCTAACAATAAATAAAGATCAGTCATATTAAAACTTTCAAATCTACTCTTGGTTAAATGAGAAATTTATTATTGATAAAAATAAAATGGTTTTATACAAACATGTTTATATAACAAAACAGTAGGTCTTGATATTTTTCCATAATCTATAATAAAATTAGGTTTCAATAGATAAATGCCTTTATCAGTATATAATTTTATTAAATTTGAAAATGTATTTATAATATAATTTATTTTTATTGTTTTATCACTTTTGGACGAGTAAGGCATTATTATTAATGAAGATTCCAAAAGTAGTGTTACTTATTCTGATTAAAAAAAATGTGGAAGAGTATTATTTAGAATTTTTTAATAATAAAACGATCTTGAAAGGTTAATTAGCAATTGTTTACGTTGAATAAAAACGCACTTAAAAAAATGTTTGTTACATTTTATCAATTTGTAATATTTTATACTTACATAATGCACATACTCCTGTGAAAAATTTCGGGTCCATGTCAGATGGCGCCCAGACTTCGACTGTCTTTCGATAAGATTCCTTTCTGGATTTTAAATGAGAACGTTATCTAACCTCCGACCCACACTTAGTTGGTAATTACTAATATGACCTACGATGATATTTATATTCACTGATGTATTTATGTAATGATAATGTTTCAAAGATTCACGCAACCGGTTGTTTTCGGATATTTTTAAGATGAAAACAATCGCTGCATAAATGGGATTGAATTCGCTAGAAATTCATTGCGTTGTTAATTGTTTTGTCTATCTGGTCATTTAAACCTGAATTATGTTTTTTTTTTTCGTTTGCAGTTTATGAATGATGACCTTTTCTTCGAGTGAAATGCTTTAATAACATTTATTATGAAAAACGAAAATTTAAGGAAAAATGTTGTCCAACAAAAATTTTGTAATAATCAATATTTCATACTCTTACGTTCTTAGATACGTTGGTATAGCTTCAGTCTTTAGAATCTAGTATGTAGTACTTGGATTTCAATAGGACAAAAATAGGAAAAAATGCGTGTCTTTTACATCTTCTATTTAGGCAGAATTACAGAAATTAATGCTATATTCCCCAAAGACGAGGGTAATTTAAATGGAATCACAAATTCTAATTATAGCCGAGAAAAAAACCGATTTTTTCAAAAATGACCGAAAAGATGAAATTCTGACAAAAAGCCGATTTTGCCAAAAATGACCGAAAACACGAAATTCCGAGAAAAAGCCAATTTTGCCAAAAATGACCGAAAAAGCCGAAATCCCGAGAAAAGGCCAATTTTGCAAAAAATGACGGAAAAACGAAATTCGGTGAAAACGCCGATTTTGCAAAAAATGATCGAAAAACCGAAATCCCGAGAAAACGCCGATTTTGCCAGAAATGGCCGAAAAGCCGAAATCCCGAGAAAACGCCGATTTTGCCAGAAATGGCCGAAAAACCGAAATCCCGAGAAAACGCAGAACTTGCCAGAAATGGCCGAAAACCCGAGAAAACGCCGACTTTTCCAGAAATGGCCGAAAAGCTGAAATCCCGAGAATACGCCACTTTTGCCAGAAATCGCCGAAAAGCCGAAATCCCAAGAAAACGCCGACTTTGCCAGAAATGGCCGAAAAGCCGAAATCCTGAGAAAACGCCAATTTTGCCAGAAATGACCGAAAAGCCGAAATCCCGAGAAAACGCCGACTTTGCCAGAAATGGCCGAAAAGCCGAAATCCTGAGAAAACGCCGAACTTGCCAGAAATGGCCGAAAAGCCAAAATCCTGAGAAAACGCCAATTTTGCCAGAAATGGCCGAAAAGTCGAAATCCCGAGAAAACGCCGACTTTTCCAGAAATGACCGAAAAGCTGAAATCCCGAGAATACGCCATTTTGCCAGAAATCGCCGAAAAGCCGTAATCCCAAGAAAACGCCGATTTTGCCAGAAATGGCCGAAAAGCCGAAATCCCGAGAAAAAGCCGACTTTTCCAGAAATGGCCGAAAAGCCAAAATCCCAAGAAAACGCCAATTTTGCCAGAAATGGTCGAAAAGCCGAAATCCTGAGAAAAAGCCGATTTTGCCAGAAATGGCCGAAAAACCGAAAACAGAGATTATATAGTTTATGGTTTTTACAATATTTTCCATCAGAAAAAATGTATTTAACGTAGACGTTTTTGAAGTAATATTTACATCCATATTTTTCTAGATTCTTTAAAGAAAGGAGTTCAGAAAATTATCCAGCTGGGAGATATCAATTAATTTAAATTATAACTGTTGTTAATATGTTTTAATTAATATATGAATGTAATAACAGGTTAAATGATACTTGTATAAGTTTAATATATTTTTACTTAAAAATATTGTTGTATTTTTTCAGATAATTTTATCAATTGCAATTTCTTGTTTGCATGATCTACTGATATTTTTTTCTGTAAAATAGCACATTTATAAAAAAACTTTTATATCAATAATTTGAAGTAAAATGTGTACAAAAAATTATAAATAGAAAAATGCCATTAGTTATATTATAGTGTGCATATGAACCTAACCTCAAAAACCTTATAAAGGTTTGAAACTTGGGAAATAGTTGTCCACTTGAGCACTGGATGGCGATGCGCGCGTTTCCCGCTAAATACATGGATCTGGCCCTCTTATATTTTATCTCTATGTTCGTATTGCATGGATGTTGCTTTATCAACAGTACAGAAATATTTTTCGGGCAATATTACCATGAAATATTGCCACAGGCGGACATTCAACGATTCTGCAACATTAAAGCAACATTAATGCAACTTAAAAGGCAACATTACACGTTGCGCCATAACATTGTGTGTTATGCAATGTGGGGTAGTACAGTGAAACTTTGCTTCATGATTTTTAGATGTTTGTGATGTTAATATTTTATTGTATTAATTGTTAAATGGTTTGATTTTGAGAAATTATTATTTTATAATTTTTATTCTCAAGTAAGGTTATGTTACTAATTTTCATTAATTTGTATATTTACAGACTGCTGTGAAATGTGATTGTTCTTTCAACAAAGCAATCATGATGTATGCTGCTAAACCAAATTTGGATTGGCCTGGGGAGAAATAATGATTCGATATAAACTTTCTCGTCTTTGGATGTGTGAAGCAAATCATTGTGTGTTCCTCCTTTCCACTGAAATTTCTCACTGTGTCATATTATTATTAATTAAGGAATATTTTACACTTTTAAGTATTTCTGGTTGATATATTGATACATATATTTTTTTTTTTCATAATTCAATGTTTTTATTTATTTCTTACATATTACTTTTTGGCAAAAATTAATGAGCTATTGACTTTCAGTAAGGTAAGTAACTATTCACTAACTAATCACTTGTGTTAAATGCCTTACTGAGAGCCAACGGCCGACAACTTAATTTTATACAAAAAGTATTTTTTTAAAGATTGTAAAAAGCTAAAATATATTGTATTTTTTCGTATAAATTATCGAAAAAAAAAACTTATTGAAATTATGTAATTTTATCATTTATTACATGTAAAATAATGTTAAAAATATTGCTTTTAATATATAATTCTATTGTTATTATTAATTAATTGTCTAAAATTATGTACATATAATGTAAAATATCACATAATTTTTGTGTAATTAATTGTTTTTAAATAAATTTGTTAAATTGCTTATGAGCATTTTTATTTAATTTTTCTTTATAAATAAATTTAATTTGAATTTAAATGTGCCCGCCATGGACATCCCACCCCCACCATTCCGGTAAAAAGAGCGATCATTGCGCCAAAATCACAACTGGTGGATTGGGTTGAAACTAATCGAAACGCGATATGAAATGTTAAAATAGGAGTTACGTATCTATAATAATCTATGAGAATACCAATTCGTACGAAACGCCCACGCGACCTTCGCAGCATTTTTCTGAGGCTCCATTTCGTAAAGACCAAATTACTCCCTATCTTTTGCCTAAATTTGACGGTTGAATAATTATTAAATTTTATAACTTGTATAAAATTTTGAATAACGATTCCTGTGATCTCATCATTACAGAACTCATTTTACATGCCGATAAAACAGATTGCCGCAAATGACAGCTGATACTTGTCAAACGACCATAACCTCAATAAATTTGAAGACGTAGTTAATAATTATAAAAATGCAGTATTAGTTCAGTTCGTGCGTTGGTTTTATTTAAAATGGAACCGGAAAAGAGGCAATTGATGCAATTGATATTCCCCAATGGATATCCAAGTGAGTAAATTGTTCTTCTGTTTTCGTTTCCACATAAAATATTAAAGCACAATTTTTCAACCCTAATTTTTGAATATATTTTGTGGCCGGTGAAAAAAAATTGTTAAAAATTTCAATTTTATTTTTCAAAAATAAAATGAGATTATCCCAACACTTGTTTACCCACTGTACCTGACAAACCCCAATCTGATTACCAAAAGCCATTAAGAAGTGAAGTAAGGACTGGATCTGTTCATTTTATTGTATTAAAACAACTTTACATAACTCAAATTAAAATCTAGAGTTGAAGCATTAACAGCCGGTCCATTTCTTTATCATTTCTCATGAAACTCATTAGTTGGAATTTTGGTAATCCGAAAAGTACAAATCGGTAATGGTTTCACAAAGGACAGTCTCCACCCCCTGCGAAAAATCGTAGTATAAATCTGGAGAAATGATCCACTAGAAACAGGATAACAACCACCGTCTGGTCTGCTTACCTCTCCATTAACGACCCGACCCATCGACGCCGTTAACCTATGTTGTTGTTATTTTCACCACCGTTTATTTTTAATTTAATTGTGTATAAGTTTTTTTTTGTATGTGTAAATATTATTTATTTTGGACCACTTGTTTCGGGTTAGTTGCTCTTCCCGTGCTTTCCGAGCTAGAGCCGTTGAAAGGAGTGCCTCCTTTAACAATATTTCATTTATTTAGTCTTATATAACATTGTTATATGTGCCTTGCTACTTCTCAGTGTGATGATTTAACAATAAATTCTTAATAATTATCAATTTACAGAGGATTGGGATTACAACAGCCATTTCGAAGAATACATTCATAAATTAGGGACATACACGAGCGAGGATCTTTGTAAAGAAGTCGTCCGTTTAACAGAGGATAAATCAATAATTTCGGAACAAACCCAAGAACTAGCCATTAGCAATTATAAGACCTTCATACAAACGGCCGATTGTTCGAGGAAATCATTCGAGCAGTTCAACGTGATCGATAAGAAATTAGACGACCTGATATCGAACATCCCGAAGTTCGAGGAGAACTGCAAGGATTTCGCTGAGAAAAGCAACGGGATCAGCGCGCAAAGGAAGCTTAATTCTTTGACGCTGGTGAAGAATGTGCAGCTGTTGGAAATTCTGGAATTACCGCAACTGATGGAGAGTTTTATTAAAGATAATTTGTATGAGGATGCTCTGGAATTGGCGACGTACGTGCAACGGTTGAATTTGAAGCATCCAGAGATTTTGATTTTTAAGAGTATCATGCAGGAGGTGGATAAGTTGTGGAAGGTGATGTTGCATCAGTTGCTGCTGCAGTTGAGGTCAGACGTTCAGTTGCCGAAGTGTTTACAAATCGTCGGGCATTTGAGGCGAATGGGGGTTTTTACGGAGAGCGAGCTTCGGTTGAAATTTTTGCAGGCCAGGAATTATTGGTTGAATAACTGCTTATCGGCAATTCCCACAGATGATGGTAAATGGTTAAAAATTATATTAAAATCAAAAAAAATATTCAAGAATTATAATTTTTTTCAGTAAATTAAAATACATAGTCTGCTTTTTTATAATTACCAGATTAAGATATTACTTTTTTACTGTATTAATTTTTCTTCAGAATATTTTAATTTTAATGTATTTTTATTTTTTACAGCAAATTATCATTTAAGCAAAACAATTGAGGTTACAAGAGTGAACCTTTTCAACATAATCACACAATACAGGGCGATTTTTAATGATGATGATCATGCACCGCTGGTTTCCACCAGGAATCAAAGTGTTAATCAAAATTGTATCTTTTTCTGCTGGATAAAACAAAAGGTATTTGAAATAATACTTCTACTAAATCTTTATTATCTGAGAAAATAATACATTGTATATAATTAATAGATAAATATTCCCATAACATATTTCAGACCATAGGTCTTTTGAAATCATAATTTATTGTAAAATATTAATTTTATATCAATGTATGGAATATAGAAAGAATTGTGATTAAATAAGTTAGATATAATTAAATAAGAGAAGAATTTTATAAATAATATTTACTTTTATAAATTTCAGATTAGTGAGTTTTTGAAAACACTCGAAGCCGATTTACGAGCAGGAGTAACGACAGTCGATACATTCTTAGGTCAGTGCATGTATTTCGGATTGTCATTCAGTAAAGTCGGTTGTGATTTCCGGCTGAAACTAGTGCCGATTTTCTTAAAGCACATCTCGTCCAACTTTCAAATTTCCATCGAATCGGCCACAAGAGATTTCCAGACAAACATGGATCGGTTTACTCTGATCAACAAAAACCACTCGAAACCCCCGTGGAAGAGCAAAACAACCGATAATTTCCTCCCACCCGACGGGCTTTTGGAATTCTACCCCCTCGCAGACTACACGAATAAATTAGTTACTTGTTTCAATAATCTAAGACTCTGCGCCCCTGTTGCGATTATCGGAGACATCGTGAGAACCCTGGAGAAATCTTTATGCGCCGTATCCGAATCCATTCACACTTTATACTTGCAAGAGCACCAGGCGTTCACACCGAACGCCAAAGACGCCTTCACGAGGTTGTGCATGTGTTTCGCCGACGATTTGATTCCGTACATCCAGAAAGCATTACATATTATTTATCCACCAGGGCATTTGGCTCAACAATTAGGACTCAGCGTTCAGCAAATTCAGGAAAATAAAATCACTTTTCTCTCCAGGGAAAAGGCAATCGAGAAGATTCACACTTTGCTGCCAGCAAAGATCAACCCGACTGTTGTAACTGAGGACGTAAATAAAGATTAATGATACTTTAAAATAAATTTTAAAAATTACCCAAATACTTTATTTACAGATTTTTTTTCATTAAATTTAAATACATACACTGTTTTTTTTTATTATTGACATTTTTTAAACGTCTTATTAATTTCGTAATTCAAATTCCCCTCCCTTTAAAGGAGACGACAACTATTTACAGTAAATTTTGATAGTTATACTTCGACATATATTGTTTTTAAATCCAATAAGAAGTAATGTGTATAATGGACCATTTCATTTTAGTAAAAGAACATTTTAGTTTAGTAAAAATTCACAGTTGCAAATTATTATTATATATTTTGTGTAATTGATTACATTTTATTAGTAAAAAAAAACACCATAAATCCTTTTTTTATAAAATCAATGACTAACAGATTAACTTCATATGAGTCGTAGAGCCCCATATGAAGCTAATCCATGACCATCAAAATAATACTGTTGAACTCGTTTTGTTCTATGCTGTTGAATGTGAAGTTTATATAATCTTCATATTAATAATACACAATCTCAAATGACGTCATGTATTGCAAATGTTAATATAAACTATATTTATTTTTAATAAATGTTATCTAAGAAACCATAGCATAAATTTCTTTCAAAAGTTCAGCACAGGTACATTAGCTTTTAACTTTCTAAAGAGCTCAAATTGATTAAGAATTTCTCCTATGGTGTATATAAGTAGAACATTTCAGCGTTATGAAAGGTCACCTTAAACATTTTTTAATACCTTGGTCTTGGAATCGCGAATGAAATCTGCCCGTTAATTGAACTTTTGTATTTAAAATAGTATGTAAATTAAAATGCAATTATCTAATGGATGATTTTCATCGAATTAGTCGCATAAATATAATAATTTCGACTTGTTGAAATTCAAATTTGTCTTTTTTATGTAACATATGCAACCCAATCTACTTCAATAGATATTCTCATAAGTGCGGATTTTATTGAAAATTGAATTAAATCGCCTTTATTAATATAACTCAATCCAAAATGCTTCAAAGTATTTTTTAATTTTACATAAAACAATATTAAATCAATCAATTTAAACGCAACAATAAAATTTGCGTATGAACTATCAACGCAATAATTAGTTCGAACGGCACGCCCACGACACGGCAACAACGCGCTTCTATTGTTATTCATTATTTATGATTCATGCCACTTAAGTTTGTGTACGTTACCCACCAAAAGTGATTACAATTTTATGTTATCGTTAAGTTAAAAATTATATTTCCCATTTGCAAAATGTACAACATACTTCCGATATCGTTTTTATTATTGGCCACATCGTTGCATGGAGGTGAGTGAATGAATCCCACTTATTACCACACCCTTCATAACCTAAACGAATGTTTATTTAATTAATCACAGGTAGACCACAATTTTATTTTCATGGAAGTGTTTAAATAACTTTAATATACAGAACTCAGGCTGAAAGACCTTCGGTTGATAGCTGATTGATATTTTGATTTCAGAATGTAATTTTGTAAATAATAGTATAGATGTTTATTTACATGAATAGTGATGTTTAGTTAGTTATGGAGGATTTAATTTTAATTAAAAACATTTCTAATATGTTTATTCAATTAAACTGATTTTTAATAGGGGCTATTCTGTAAGGTAAATGTTAAGTTATGTATAATAACACAGTCTAAACAGCTTTTGTATAATATACAAGTTGTTCTAAATTAAGTGCGCACCATTGCTAACTAGATAAGCTAAAGAGTCGGTTAAATTAGCAGAGTAGTAGTACATTTTTCTGGGATTACAATTGTGAAATACAAAAAACAAAAGAGCTTCGCGTTTTCAAAATATTAACAAAACAAACATTTTTTTAAATGGAACACCTCATATATTTTATTACAATTTAATAGAAAAGCGTATTTTTTTTTTAAAAAAAGCTCTATTATAGCTTATTTTTTAATCAACCTATATACAGGTTGGAATGTGAATTTAAATAATAACATACTTGTTAAACTTAACGCTAGTCATATAGAATAACCTCAAATAATTCTACAAAGTCTCTACTACAGAATTATTACTTTGTGGTGCTCTATATTAATTACAAAGTAATAACAATGGAGACTTGTAGTTTCACAAATGTTGTTATTGTGCGTAGAAATTAAAATATTCTAATCTGTATTTTTCTTTATTTCCTCAGCTTTGGGGCTTTGGTGTTTTGAGTGTGTGAGCACTCAGCCCGGATGCGGAGTGCCCTTTAATTGGTTATTTCTGTGGAGTAACGTTTGCGAGGAGTCAAACGATGTCTGTGTTAAGATTATAGAACGTAAAGGGGGTGAGTTTCTTTTTTACTTTACAGAGTATTTTGGGATTAAGAAGAAAAGATTGCGATCAAAATTAATAAACATATTAATTATTTTCATTATCGTTTCTTTCTAGTTCCCGAAGTTTTTATTTTATGTATTGCAGAAATTCATTAGACTGTTTATAGACATTTAACGTTTTATTACATATTTTGACCCGACGCCCTAAGAGGCAACAAGGGATAGCAGAAGAAGATTACATATTTTGTAATTGTAATTTTATATATTTGGAAAAAAAAAATGCAAATAAATAAAATTTTTAATTGCATCATTATTAGTCTAGAACTGTTTTAGAGGAAATAATTTATGTCAATTATTTGTATTAGAAAAATATTAAATATATTAGACATTTTTTAAAAATGTTCAATGCAAATAAAATTAAACACATTTTTTTTTCTTCATTTTTAGCTGAACAGGTGATAACTCGGTCGTGTTTGAGTAAACTTAAAGGAGAAAGGACGGACATTCCGGCTGATTTTTATGAAGGCTGTAGACCGGCAGCTAAAGATCTGAAATTAGGTCATTATGTAAATAATTCAATCAAGGAATTGGATATTCATAGGTAACTTACATAATTATTTTATTTGCTATATGAATTACAAAAAAGAAGCCTTACACCGAAAGGTAGATAGGCAAAGGAATAAATAAATAAATAAAATTACAAAAAATAGAATCATTTATTCAGATTATTCTTATCGTTCACTTTGAACTTTACAAACTAGAAAAATATATTTTATAATTAAATTTGCTATTAATTTTGAATTCTCCTTTTTGTACATTTTTTTTTTTCATTTTATCACTATTAATATTTTCAAATTATATAAAACACAACAGGCAACCTCAACTATTGAACAATTAATATTTGTAATTGGTTTATTTAATATAACCTTTCAATTTTGACATTTTAAGAAATAAATGACCTACAATTCATAAGCACAGATTACAAGATAACCCTTGAATAATTTTACCCTAACCTAAAACACTCAGCTTGAATGTTTTTAAATTTGTTCATATTAAAAAAAGACATTATTTTATTTGATTACTAATTTCTTTTTAAAAACATTTATATGTAATTTATTTTTATAGAGATTATTATGAATCAACTGAATATTGTTTCTGCTTCCTGGATCATCGTTGCAACAGCAGCGGCCATATAGCACCCTCACTGCTGATGCTACTCTACGCTGGCGTGGCCGGTCTCTTGTACTCATTTCTGTGAAAACTACTACCCGAGCGTGTACCTGTTTTTACCAGCTTCCATGTACAGAACGAGCGTATATCAAGAACATCGTTTTTTATGGTTAAGTTTTTAAGAGAGTTTTACGACATACTCGATTTTAGATGTAAGATATGGAAAAAATCGGTTCGAAGCCACAGAATACGAGCAATTATTATTGTTTAATCAAAATCAAAAATAATTAATGGTATTAAATAAATTAAAAGGATTACTTCGTTTCGTAGCATGTAGTAATACTTTTCATTTATTTAATATAATATGAATTACCATATAGTACAATTTAAATAGAGCCTACTAAGTATACAGGAATATTGTAGTCTGGAGCACTCTGAGATGCATTTCTATACCTCATGTGATGCATCTGCCTATCTTGCACAATTCGTCTAATGTAAGTGGATTATTTTTTTTAATTTCCACTAACAAATAAATGATTGAAGCTTTTCAGGTGCAACTGGTAAACGTGCATTTATGATAAACTCATTTTTATACTTTTGAAAACTATTTTTTTTTTGCTCGTCGATTATTTAATCGTAAATAACAGTGTGAGATATTTCCATTACTATAAATTCTCTCGAGTGGATTTCTATGTTTCGAAACTCACCACTCCAATATTCCGGTTTGTATATTTAGTAGGCTCAAGTTGGAACCATTATGATTATAAACAGTACTTACTATTAAGTACTTTATTATAAATTGTGGTTTGTTAATTTAAATAGGAAAAACTAGCATGAGATAAAATGTGGCCTTAGGTTGTAAAATGTAAATATTGAATATAAAACGGTAGTTTTCGAAGCACAATATTTTTACAATAAGAAGGAAACAAATCGCACAAATATTTTGTTATTGTGCTTTTTATACACTTTTACGAAATTATTTTTATCCTCTTGAGGTGAAATTTGTATATTTTTATGCTTTTCACATAATTATGTTTATGGATGTAATATTGGGTTGATTAACCCTTCACTGCATGTTTTTTTTTATTTAAAATTATCTAATATAAGAAAACTTTCTAAATATAAAAACACCCTGCAGTGAATGGTTAAATTTATAATGAATTTAATAACACTTGATAAATTTTTATTCAAAATAGAATCTCCGTTTTTACCAAGGAACAATTTTCTCTCCTAGCACGTGGTGAACATATTGGATTACTAACGATTAAGGTTTTATAAAATTTTATTACACTATAAAAATGAGTATAATATTATTCTATATGAGTGAGTACAGCCAACTTCATTATCGCAATGAAATGGTCTATTGTGGCTCGAACACATTATCAACAATAATGAGGAGATTTGGATCTCTTATTGAAATTTCTTTATTAACTTGTGAGAATGTTTGCGGATGTGGAACATCGTAATGAAACAATTTTACAAGAAGTTGTCATAGTTTCACTTGACTATAAACTGTCAAAAATATTTAATAAAAAAATACAACTTTTCAGTTCTATTTGTTATTGAATCTTTTTGACTATTTGTAGTTACCACCACACAGACCCGTAACTACCTTTTGTGGGCCCCCGGCAAAATAATTATTAAGTCCCCAAAGCTACGGCTACTTAAAAGAGTTGCACCTGCATGTGTACAAAGGTGGTAAGGAAATTTCAATACTCGTGCCTAAAAAAAAACAAATATTTGTTTTGTCGATCCAAATGGGCCCTTTGGCTTTCTAGAGCCCTCCGCAATGCTGGCTCTAGTGCCATTATAGTTACGCCACTGCAACCACAGCTCAAGACCACCCCATTCCATTCTCAAATAGAGGAGGGCTGGTAACTGGCACCTCAACCCTCTTATTAATCCTCGTCAGTTTCCTTTGTAATCTCACTTTTGATAAAACTAGTTGAGTAAATAAAACAAATCAAGTGTAATTAAATAAAAAAGTAATCATTAATGTAATTTCCAATTTATAAAACACAATTTTAGGGAAAATCAGTATTTTTAAACACTGAATTAATTTTATAGAAATGCAAAAGTATAATGCATGTTTTTTTTTATATAAAATTACTTTTTTAACCAAGCATTCTGGTATGATCCGTCCATTTTTGTATTATAATTTGTATTATTTTAGGTCGTAAGCACACAATTTTTGTTATATTTTTATATACATGATGAACAGTTTAGTAATTAAAACAAACCAAGTGTAATTAAATTAAAAAAATCTAATGGAATCTCCAATTTATAAAACACAATTTAATGGAAAGTCTTTTTTTTTTAAATTGATTGAATTTTATAGAAGTGCAAAGTTATAATGAATGTTTTTATATGCAATGACTTATTTTTTTTAACAAGCATTCTGATATTATCCATTTTTGTAATATAGTTTGTATTATTTTAGGTCGTAAGCTACTGATTTTTGTTATATTTTTATATACATGAACAAATTATACAAAAAAGTAACTTTTTACTTGTGCTTATTTTTTCTCCTTTATATAAAAATAAACACAAATATTAATATTCTTTCCAGCATTTTGTTTCAGATCATGAAAATTTGGACCAATTATATGATCGATTAACTGCACTTGAATATAAATAGATAATTATTTTAAGATTTAGCCACTAAATTCTTCTAACCATATTCGTAAACAAAAAGAGCTAACCAGAGATTTAAGGCTTGATCCTTTTTACTGCACTAACATGAACTGAATGCAAGTTTGTGTCATCACCGATAAGGATTTCATTGCACAAATATTAAATGTGTCTCTGGAAATTAGTATTATTCTCTAAGTATTTTGGCAAAAATAAACGACAGAACATACAATCAATTACACATTTGTAAAATTTAAATGACCAAGGTGATAAATTAATAACTTCTTCAGAAGCATTTTTTAATAAAAATAGATCTGACAACTATCTATTTTCATATGTAACCTTATTAAATTTAACTTCACTTTGACAAATACTTGTCATACTTTTTGTGTAAGTTCATTATACTTTTTGAAGATGTATACATTCAACGAGTATTCTGCAATGGTAATACAACCTTATCAAATTTCACTTCACTGTGACATACTTGTCATAATTTTTTTTTGTGTAAGTTCAGTATTTTTTTCTGATACAATCTGCATTGAAAACTGCTTAGAAACAGATGGTTATCAATTTGAAAATTTACTTTAATCTTTAATTTTTTATGTATGCTTCAAATATGATATTTATGATAATTATTAAATTAAACACTTGTTTGATCCACTGTAGCCCAATTTATATTTCTTTAAATTGGCTCGTGAGGAGTTTACCTGAAGATTATCACACCTTTTCTGGCCACCTTATATTATAAATTTCTAGTTGAATAACTCCCCCCACTTATGAACTCTAATTACATGTATACTTCTAATTTCAAATAGTTTTATTTATTACTTACTAAATTTAAAATCATTTGCAATTGAAAATTCAAAATGTATTTCATGGTTTGTAGGAAGTGAAATTAACAAATAAATCCATATTAATAATTTTAATTACATCATTATTAATATACAAATTCTTGTGTGAAATAGTTTTAAGTGCACTTTAAATACTCCCTTAATATACACAAGTTACATATTAGCTATATAAAAAGAATGGACTAAAATACCGCCTAACGGGGTTCTCCCTGCTCTCTTCTTCTCCGAATAAATGAAAATAACCTCTAAAAAGACAACAATGGAAAGACACTAGTCGTTTTGCAATTCGTAGCACTGGAAGTTCAAATCATCGTACAGGTTGGCACCGTTCATTATTTCAGCCTCCGTCAGGTTCAAGCCCAGTGCCGTAGGATTCAGATCGGTTATTAAGTAATCACCGGCTAAACCGCATTCTTCCGCTACTTGCTCTTTGGTCACAGGAGGACACAAGAAATCTAAATTACAAGAAAAAAAAAATGTACATATATAATTTAACACACTGTGTTTATGTTAAATGTATTATTTTATTTATTGTAACTACTCTAATTTTATTCAGTATGTATGAAATGGCATCTATTAAGTGTAAATAAATAAAAATGCAATACAGTTGTACAAATTTATACCATAGATATGAGAAATTGATAAAATACTGTTTTTTTTGTGGAAATAATTAAATGAAGCATTATTTCCACTTAATATTTATTATTTTCCTTCCAACTCGATAAAGAACACCCTTCACTATTTCAAACCATAAGTAGAAAATGATACATAAATAATTCTTTCGAATAAACATCAATAATACATGCTTGTATATCATATTAAACCATTTGGAAGAATTAGAATTGAAGTAAAGATAATTCCATTTGAATTTTAAATGTAAGCACTGAAAACAACATACCCAAGGAAAGTACTTTAGTGCATCGACATAGAATGGAAACAAGAATTAGTAACGATTTATAGTTTTCAAAAGATTTAACAAATCATTACTTACCACCCAATCCGCCTGACATGTCAATGACATATTCAACTTCAACGTTTTGCGGTTGTAATCTCTTCGCGTCTTTCGTAGACATTTCCTAAAATAAATATTAATAATATATTAATATTTTATCACCATTATTTATTTTATCAGTTGATACATGCATATACAGTGTCTTCGTTGTAGATGGAGCCAACCTCACTTATGCCTTTCTTTTTGTTACTCATTGATCATATAGACTATAATATATGTTCATAATGCCCGTGGCCCTAGTTTTAATCGTTGGCGCAAAGATTTTTCTGTGAATGTGTTTGACATACTGTCAAAGTTATTTTTAATGTAATTTAAGTATGAAAGTTCTTGTATTATTGGTAGCATTGAGAAGATTATTGTGCACATTAATTTTCACATGTGAAAATCTGCATTTGTGGAAAGCAGTTTTTGGTGTCTTTACAGTTATCAAGTAAAACAATAATTGTATATCGGTAAAATATAATGTAATTTACTGTAAAATATGTTTATTTCAATGTATTTGTTATGCAGTTTGTGGATTTATTTTGTAATTGTTGCATGAAGTAGATAATTGTAAACATTTCCTATGAAAATAATTCATTACGCTACTTTTAGCATTCAAACAAATACATCAAGCTGGATGTCTGTTGTAGTCTCTGAACACCACTTTTGTAATTTTGAATGTCATCCAAACCATTTACGAAATGGTGATGTGTCCATCATAGTACTTTCCCCGATAAATTCGGCCAAATAAGTTTTTGAATGGACATTTAATATTTAATGAATATTGATTAAGTAAAAGGGATTTTTTAAAGAGAGTTACAATAAATTTTGTTAATATCTCATATGTTCCTTTTCGGTGAAATTTATATTCACAATTATTTTATTGCCTACTGCAGATTTATTACAGAGACATGAGAGCCATTTTGATGTAATATTTTATTAATTTGTCAGTTGGTGTTTGTTGCATGATTCGGGATTATTTTTAGGAAACTTATGGAGAGAAATTGGATATTTCCACTTATAACTTTTAAACTAAAGATGTTACGATAAAAGGTAATGCCCAAAAATTGCCTATCCGTTGAAATTAGCGATTCGATTTTCTTTACGATCACAACACTTCCTTGGACTTCCAGAGAAAATAATTGAAATCGATTGACTGAATGCTGAGAGAAATAATTTTCATTTTGAAAGAAGCCTCATTAATTCTGGTGGATTCGAAGTTGATAGGTTTTAACGAAAAATACTTCCATTACATTGTTTTTAGAGAGGACTTTTACATAAAATAAAATTTGAATTGGTTCGCTAAATTTAAGTTATGCAAAGAAAGTTTAGAAGAATATTTTATTATTATGAAATAGGAGGAATTTATTTGAAAGGGCATACAAATTACACTTCAGAAAATAATTTTTCTTAAATATAATTGGAAAATTTTATTTCTTTAAGTGTAATTTGTACGCCCTTTCAAACAAATTCCTCCTATTTAATAATAATAAAATATTCTTCTAAACTTTGTTTACTTTAGTAAATAGTAAAAATGATTTAGCCATTGTTAAACTGGAAATGACAGGAATACATTTCAATTATACAAATAAAGTAACGAAGTAATCTATAAGGAACTACACAATTTGTTAATTAATTATTAGTGCTTCTGGTTTAGTTTACATCGTAATTCATAATACTGCAACACTTTTACTTTGTATCTATAACAATGTAAAGAGCAGTAATACAATGGTAATAACACTTTATTTTTTCATTATTATGAATTAATGAAAATTAAATTAATGAACCATTCTTTAAAATGGTTAATAATATTAAAAATATCTATATATAATTGCAGAATAAAAATAAACAATATCTTTTCATTCAACGGTATAATGTATTAAAATTAAATAAATACCTTTAAAAAATACACTTTAAGCTAAAGTATTGAAAATTGGTAGCTTTAATTCGCACAGCTGTCCATCTTGGATATATGAATAAAAGCGATACATTTTTGCTGACATCTAATGTACAGAATTTGAACCGACCATTTAAATATGATAACTTCCGGCTATAGTTTTTTTTTTAAGAATACAGGCTGGGAAAGAGGGCAAATTTGACGTTGCGCGTTGTTCAGTAATTGGTTGAAATTCCGTCTTTATTTTGTCTAATGGACTCTGTCATTTTGCTTGTCGGCATAAGCGTAGCATTATTAAGTGTGATATTGGAGTACTACATTTAAATAACATAATAATAAATTAGACTGTATCACTTAACTGTAATGTACCAGCATCTGCCATTACAGTTACATCGTTCACGTGCTGCAGTTTCATTCTGTCTTAATGTTTATTTAATTTTATAATTATACAATGAGTAAAAACGTGGGTCCATCGAGTGAAGTTATTAAAAATCCAAATGGAAAAATTATTTGAATTCCCACTAGATTTAAATTTCGCGTCAATGTTTGTCACCAGATTCACCTATTTAAACCAGAACACTCACTGATTCACGCGTGTTCTGGTTATTGTAATCTTAAGAAAAACAGAGTATTCCATACCAGTTGCTCATGAATGTTATAGTAGGTGATAAGTGTTTTCTGGGATTGTTCACACTAAACACTAATTTTCTTTGCCGTAATTACTTATCTATTTTTTGCTTTACTGGATAAGTATACGATTTTTAGATATGTAGACAAATATAAAATCAAATACTTAAAACTGAACTGTCAGAACATTTCGCGAAAGTTACTATATTTAAAAACGTTACTTCATATTCTGGCGCTACGTTTCGCATAACGTTTTGTCTGCAGTCTTAGAACGAAATGAAAACATTGCAAAAGAAGAGCGTCCACATGGTGCATATTATTACTGATTTGTCCGTGCACATTCACAGGTAACCATGCCCTCCCGCCTCGGCTTAATGGCAACAACCATGGAGAAAGTAATACTCTGGTCAATTTTTGCATGTTGACGTTTCAAGTGGTCGAGGAAATGGCTTTTAAAAAGACAGAACTTTTCCCACATTAAATTACTTATAATTAGCAGAAATACTTGAGAATGGACATGGACACATACACTTATTTATTTAGTGACACCGCATGACATTAAAAAAATACTGGAATGAGAACAGCAATATCCCCACATGAAATCTGTGATATTAGTAAGTAAGTTCGGTTAAATGTGTCTGTTTTAAGTATTTGTATTTTTATGTGGTTGCGGCGAAATTGATCCATGTTGTCGAAGCGCCCTAAAAACTTCAAATTCAATTCACCACATGAAAGGCTGTCTATACGTACTATAAGATTCGCAGCAACTAGCTGAAGTTATAAAGACTGTGCACATTCACGATTGACTATGCCCTCCCGTCTCAATTCTCGCTGCAATTATACCGTCTCCGCGCAGTTTTCAAAACTACACAGTTTTCCTAACTACGTGTAACGTTATATCTGCAATGTGCAGACAATACGAGGCATCAAGTCCGTTTTTAAGATATATCAGCACTAAAAAAATCATCGTTTTTCCCCGGATAACTATTCATCTTAAACAGTACTTCAATCAACGCTTTACATCTATATACTTACATTTTGTTGATGTCCATTGTGTTGAAATTCGTTGTCCGGTGGTAAAATACTTGCCGTGGCCGTCGCAAGTTCAATTTCTTGCTGTTTCTGCCTTGTGTACTCGCTCATTGTCGTCTGGATGAACTGCTGCATCCTTTGTTTTTTCTATAATTATTTAAATCCAAGATTTTATAGTACGTTTTGTTTGGATATGTTCAATGTGTGCTTACGATGTTCCACGTTTTTTGATCCTCCTTTTGGGCGATCGTCCACAAATGGCCGGCACCGTGGGCCGCTTTGATACCTTTCCTAAAATGTGGGTTGATCGATAAATTGTGCCTGACTGAGTTCTTCCATCTGTCGTCGTTTTGTTTGTAAAATGGGAAGTGATCACTGAAACAAACAATCGTTGATAAAAAATGTGTGTTTATTTTGTGATTAAGGGAGGAGGGCATATACATTTTGTACATATAAGGAAATTTGAAAAATATCATTTTAAGCAATGCTAAATGAAAGTTATAAAATTATGACTTTCATTTAGCACTGTTTAAAATTTATTTTTCAAATTTACTTTTACACAATCAGTTTTTTTTTCAAAATGTTTTACTTAAACTAGAAAGATTTATAAAATTAGAGACAGAAACATTGTTTCTGAAATATATATTTACTATAACAAAATTAGTAGGAGAATGGACAATAATTTTTGTTTGGATGTCCATTTCGAGACATAATAATAATAATATTTATTTTGAAAACACAAGTTTAAATAGTATAATGTATAATGCTTTCTATTGAGATGTATGAAAGAAAAATACAACGATAAATATCCTGGAATTGTAGGTATCCACATATCCAATATCAATTGTTTATTTCGCAATATTGTATGGCGTCTAGAAGTGATTAAGACTTTCAAACGATGATTTGGCACCTTGAAGACTTATATGGCCATACGATCATTCTTATTTTTTATTCGAACCGGTGGAACATATAATTGATAATTGAGCAAACTTTGGTGAAAGCGCCGGGCATATGTCTTACGATGGTTACGTTCAGCAGGTGTCGACCAACTGAAACGTTGCAAAAATTATTAGTGTTAATCGATCACTAGCGCGCACTGAATGAGAACTGTGATGTATTGCAGTGGCCCGGTTTTCCAACACTACGTGTAATTCAGCACTGACAGTCAGAAGTAAAATGCGCGAAATATGAATTTGTAGCCGATTTCAAAATATAACCCGCATAGAAAATTAATAGATAATGGTTACCCGTCTACAGTTATGCCGGGTGGCATGAGTGAAATTGTTTTCATTATAGATACAACAAAAATATTACTAAAAATGGACGAGAATTATAAATAAATCGATGTAATAAATATTCCAACAATTCATCACAAACTATCGCATGACTCACTATATTGCACTGGAACTAGTGCACTCACTCTCCGAGTTAGTGTCGTTTTCTTGTAGTCGGTCGAGGCGAATGCACATTTTTATGTAAGCAGAAAATGATGTTGACAGGGCGCACTGAAAAAGTGCAGAAGCAGAAAACGCAAAAACCCGGACGAGTGCACACTATTTTTTTCACGTCTGCTTACTGAACAAGCAGAACTGATAAAAATTAGACATGGGCAAAGTCGATCTTTTCTGTTACTGCAAAATTAAGTATATGACAATTACATTAATGCAACATATTCAATTAATGTCAGTAACTGTTTAGTAATATATTGAAAAACTTCAATTTATTGTTACTTATTGACTTTATATATATTTATTATTACTAATATTACTTGATTTTGCCCAACACTAATAAAAATCATCTGTTTGTTGAAATTGGTTTATAACTGTTCGCAGCAAATACACCCTACATTTATTTATATTTAAAAAAAACAGACTTTATATGTACATTTTGCCGCTAGGGGTAAAAATACTACTTATGTCACAAAAGAACAAGATTTAACATCAGAGAAATGAATTTCTATTCTATTTCTATATTAATTAGCATACAAATAGCTCTAAATTTAATGGGCACCTGTTTCAGAGCAATTACGTATTTAAGCGATCACCCCACCAATCGTTCATTCCACATATTCCACCGTGGGGGAGGCAGTGGAACGTGAAATGGTAGCGAGGAAATCGTGTGCGCCACAGGTTTTAGAGCACGAGCTGTGCCTGGCACGGGATGAGTCCACCCTTCCCACCCGAGTCGGCCACAATATTTATCGGAAAAATCGTGCTGACCCCCTCGCCGCGACGCAACGAACGAGGAAGAACAAGATGCAAGGGCCCAACGTTTAACGGCGACAATTACGAAACCGCCCACCTGCAGACGAGGCCCGTGCCAGGCACCGATCATCCACCGATCGTGCCCCCCGATCATTAAACATTATCATAAGCTACCGCACATGCAAACCTCCCTCGCGGCGCGTGTATGTGTGTGTGTTTGTACACAAAAACCCGCGGTCGGCCTTGATCGGTAAATACGATTCTTGTACACACAAGAGGATTGAAAATCTTTCGAATTTTTGTAAACAAATCGGTTTATATTAAGTATTAGCAATTTCCCAGCAAGTAATTGAGATGTTAGAGGGAATCGTTTTCAGAATGAATATTTTCATTAAAAATATTTAAAACTTCTATTTAATAATACAAGACTAATCTCATATAATACCATATGATCGAGAACTTTCCTCCTCTAGAGTGCTTCTTTATTTGCAGGGGCGAATGGGCCGTAGGTTTTAGTTATTGTTATTATGTACTTTTTTCTTTGATTTTCTCCTGTATTGGGATTTTTCGTTTGAACAATTTGTGATATTATTATTAATACTCTATGATCACACTACAGGGCTAACTGCACAAAAACTATTAATCTAATAATAGAATAATAGCAGACAACTAACATGAAAAAATTCGACTGTCATATAACAAAAAGACTTAATTTTTTCCTTCACAAATTGTAGTGGAAATAACTTTTTGTTCCCGGCGCATTCACCAAATTGAACAATATTATTTACTATGTACTTTTGACAACTTTTACAATTTGTAGTTAACCTCGACACCCAATAAAAGCCGTAAATTGTTGAATCTATCCGTTAATGAGTTATATTTGTAAATATTGTTATTAATTTAAAAAAAAAAAACTATTGAGAAAGAGTGCTTCGTACTTGAAATGTACATACTGGTTTAAAAATAAAAGTAAGTTTAAGAAACCGTAGAATTTTTATTTTAATACACCTATGTATACAATTTACTAATTAAGAGAAAAGGAGCTTTATTCGAAGGATTTTATTCATATGTAATTAATGGGGAAATACATGTAAATTATTTCTTTTTTTTAAGTTTTTTGATGCATGAATAACTTATACATTCAAAGTTTTCCTTGGCTATTTATTTTTCAATATTTATTTTATAATCCTTACTACGGCTAATTAGCAAGATTTTTCTTATAAAATATTTATATTGGAAAAGTTTTGTTACGCTGGAAATTTTGTGGTTTCATGGATTAATCGTAAATTATTGCTGGATTGTTGTTTTTACATTTCTACTATAAAAAATATATATAGTGTTTATACACTTTGCATCTTCGTAAATTTACAAATAGAAATGGAAGCAATAACTTTAAACCGAAATTTGTTTTTCTTTATTATTGTTCTCTTGATTTATTATTTAATAATAATGCAGTGAGTTATATTTATTGATGGGTTTGGAATTGATTATTACAACAAATTGCAGACCCATAATGCTGATTACACTTAGCAAAAACATTGCGCAAGTATTTATGTATTTGATAAGCAGGAATTGTGCGTACAGAAAAAAAGCACAATGTTAAATATATCGTCATAGAGAGTATTTGAACTCAAAATACCGAAGTTATTACTGCTCCCATATGAATCTCCCAAAACTCAACATTACAATTATTATTTTATATCACAAATTGACTAAATTTAATATTCAACCGGAAAGACCATTAGTCGATAGCTATTTGTTGTTGCTGATGAATTTTTCTGTATTGTTAAATAAATGTTACAATATAAACTCATGTGATTGCCAATAAAGATATTTATATATAAAGCATATTTTTTTAATCAAATCTTTCAAATTTGACATTTCAAGAATTTAATTTGTGTGATACAAGCTGTGTGTTTTAGGTTAAGGTAAGATTATTCTGATGTTATCTTGTAATCCAAGCTTTTAATTTGTTGGTTATGTGAAAGAAAATATGACAGTAATAAGACGAATATTAAACAAAAATAAGTTAATTGAATAACTTATTTTTGTATAACATTCGCTGATTTAATAACAAATACTTACATTCTTACAAAATTCTTCACGATATGCTTATTGGTGTGTTTATATTTCGAGAAAGTTTCAAACTAATTTGACAAGATGCCACTTTGACAATCGATTGCCAACGTCTCAAAAAATCAGTGATAAATATCCGCTGTTTTTAAAACAATTCTACAACGATTCGCAGTAAACACACTCTGAATAAGATCACATTAAAAAAACAGATTTTATACATACAGTGAAAATTTTATTTCATTAAACATAGCCCTGTGTAATAGGTGTGTGAAAATTAATGACATTCAAGAAATTTTAGTCATTACTTGAATATATTTGCAATGCATTAACATGGAACAACATAACGGGCTATGTCTAAAAATTTTCACTATATAAAATATTTTGTATTATTATTGTATTTTCTTTTTACTCGTCCATTTTTTTTTTAATTTTCTTATTAAACTATTATTATTATTAATAATATCCAATAATTACCAAAACTGTAGTTTTTAATTAATGTAATGCATTTAGATGGAACAATAGACCGAGCTATGTTCAATAAAATAAAATCCTCACTGTTTAAATATTTTGTATTATTGTTGCGTTTTCTTTTGACTCGTCCAATCTTTATTAATTTTATTGACAAACTATTATTATTATTGTTATTCCTTGTTTCTCGACTTTCTTTCGTTCCTCACTAAGCAAACGGGTATCACCAAATTTTCTTAATGGTGTCTATTTTAGCCTTAGATCTCTCACGATGTTTCAAGTTTTATTATTATTATTTAAATTTAAAATATATCAGCCCAAGCTGGTGTTACACTGCCTGGGGGGCAAAAATCACTTCAACCCGTTCAATTTAAAAATGTTCTATGAGGCAGGTTTGTGAAAGTTATTATTATTATTAATATCTAATAATTTCTAAAACTATAGTTTTTACTTTGATAAAAAAATGTTATCACTTACGAAATCCACTGATAAATCCCGGAAACAGTGAGCTCCCCCTTTTCAACCAAAGCATGCTCGATCAGCTCCGTGTATGTGAATGGGGGCTTCTTGGGCCCGCTGTATTTGTAAGCCAGAATCCTCTCCTGTTCGTTCTTTTCTCCGTTTTGCTGGGCAAATTGCTCCGGGTACTTCCCGACGACGACGTAACCGGCTTGCTGGCCCTGCCGTTCCAAATTCTGCTGGCATGCCTGCTGGTTCCTCGCGGGGGCAAATTGCTCGACTGAGGCGGAATCTAAAAAATCAAACAAAAACACACAAGAGGGTTTTGTTAATTTTTTGTTCATATAAGTATCAAGTCTTTTGGTATCGCCTAAGAAACGAGCGAGGGTTGTATCAATAAACAAATTCAGAAATTGAAATTACAGCGGATTCAATAATTTCGCGCGTGGAACTCGATTTCGATGAGCTGTAAATCGTTTGCTGGGAAGTCGCTTACCGGGAACCGGTGGAAGCTCGTTGATTTTGTAATTGAGCAGCCAGGATAAGTTCCCGTCGGTGCAGTCTCCCTCGATGCCGCTGTCCGAGCCCAGAGGACTTGGCGTGCTCGCCCCGAAGCCGTTCCCCGTCTCGATCTTCATCTGCTTGCCCCCGCTGCCCGTCCCGCTGCACCCCCCTTTCAGCGCCTGCAGCTCCACCATGTCGACGTTGTGCATCTCGGCGATGAGATTCGGGATCTTGTACGAGGTATCCCAATTCCCATTCAGCAACACCACCTAAAAAACAAACAAACCAAACTCAAAAACCGCGCAAAATTTCTCCTTCCGCTCACCCACCTCCGTCTTGCTACTGCTGGGGGTGTCGTTGTCCCGCCTCTTGATCGCGATCTGGGGCAAGGTGGATTCGTCCCTCGCAAACCTACCAGAACCGTTCCTGTTAGTATCCCCCATAATTAAAACACACACCGTTTTATTTTTTCAAACCAGGAAATTCAACATCGGAGAAAAAGCGAGAAAGGCGACTTACGAATTGGCCTGTGACAGGCGGCGACTAGATGAATTTATTTCGGTGCTTCTTACTCCTTCAGCGGCCCCCTCGTCACTGGTGATTTGGACGTAGAAGCACAAATCGTACCCTGACACCGGCTGGTGCGGTGCGCTCGAGTACATTTTAAAAACAACCCTCGTTAAAAAGTGCAACCAACAAATCTAAAACACCCTGTCTTCTAAATTTAACAAACACCCACGAAAAATTAAGCGGATTTAAAAATATGCATCCACCACCAACTGAACTCGAGCACGGAATAAACATATTTTGTTTTAAACAAAAGATAACTCGTCGATTGTTAGTTGATTGTTTTGATCTCCAGGAAAACAACCACATTTTTATTTAATTAATAATAAACACAATTCTCATTTCCCATTCCAAATATGATTTAATATTATTTAAATTAAAAAGAGTTTATAAGCAATTTTATTAAATCGTTTTTATTTTAAATTTAAAATCGAATATAAACAGCGCCACCGTGACAAGTGTCACTAACTAAAATCTATATTTCGTATTATTCAATGTTTTTTTTTTAATTCCTATTTTAAATTATAATATAAACTTTAAATATTTGAGTTTAGTATTCCTTTCTTAATATTTATAGAATTTTACATAAATAATTCAAAACATAAATGCATAGTCTTATATAAGTGTTATATATTTCATGTTTTTGACTAAGTAATTTAAATCAATGTTGATTAATTGTATTTATGATCAGATTTAATTAATTATTGATTATTTCGCTTTAATTAGTTATTAACAAATTTTACTTTAAAATTTTCAAATCGCTAATAATCTACAAATACTCATTCGTTGATATTAATCAAACAACACCGAAACCGAGCATGGCATTTAAAAATTGTTAAAGCTATTTGCGGTTTCATTTATAATTAATTGGTTATATTAAGTTTAATTACTTATTTAGTTGAATATTTGTTGTAAAAATAATATTGATTTATGAATACATAGATGTTGATTAGTTGTAACGAAAATTGTGTCGACATAAAAAAAACATAACTTTTTTAAAAATCGTGATATTTGTCTACGATTATGTACTTATTATTAATTGTTTATTTTGGGTTCAATTAATTATTTAACTTAAAATTAATTTTAAAATTGCTATCTATAAATTTACAAATACATAATCATAGATTAATCGGATTGAAAATGATCTCAAATGACACCGAAAAGGTCAATCGAAAACAAAAATGACATTTATAAGCTGTAAAATCTTTATTTGAAATGTAATTATATGTTATTAATTATTTATTAAGGTTGAATTTTTAATAAATGAAAATTGCTACGAATCTATAAATACACAGTCTTTGATCAATCATTATTAAAATTGTGACGAATGAAATCGAAGAAGAAAATGACATTTAAAAATGTAAAACTTGTCTGTAGTAACATTAATTAACATATCAATAATTATTGATTTACCAATAATTAATTATTACGCTTTGAATTACTTTTAAAACACTATATATCAATGAGTACAAAGTCATTGAAAAAGCACAAAAAGACTTAAAAAATGTAAATTATTTTTTATTATTAATTAATCAGGTGTAAATAGTTATTTAACTTCAAATTAATTTTAATATTATTATTAATATACAGTCATTAATTAATCATAATGAAAATTATACCGAATGACATTGAAAATAAACATGATGTTTAAAATTTGTGAAACTTTTCTATAGTATTATTTATTTATCAATTATTCAATTTAAGTTTGATTGTTAGTAAAATAGTAATATATTTATTTTAAAATTATAACTAATCTACAAATACAAAATCTTTGATTAGGTGTATGAAAATTATGTTGAATAGTACTAAAATCGAATATTGCCTTTAATAATTATGGAAAATGTTTACAATGTTTATTATTTATTTCTGTTAATTAGTTATTAACAATTATCTGATTTACATTTTATTTAAAATTGTTATAAATCTAAAAATACGCAGCTGTTCATTAGGTGTAAAGAATATTATGTTGGATAACACAGAAAACGAACATGGCGTTTGAAAACTGTCAAACATGTCTGCGGAGTTTATCGCGATGAAATCAATTTAAAAATAAAACGCACTAAAAAGACACATTTTTTGCACATGGTTTTGATTTAAAGTTCGAGCGCAACCGAACCGAACCCCATCGGTGGGAGGGCGCGACTCGCCGCAGCGGAGTCCCAAACTTCCTTTTGTTGGTTATGTTGAACGCAAATGAAAATAATGAATTCAACTGAGGACGTCGAGCCCGATGTCATCATGGGTGAGGAGGCGGCAGCGGGGGCCTTCCTCGCGCCCGACCCCAACGCGAACGTCAGCAGTGCGGAGAGCAAGGGCGCCATACCCAAAAAGGTGAAGCCGAAGAAGTGCTCTCTGTCCAAACAACCGGCGACAATTAAGTTGAATAATAATATAGAAACGATGTCCACATTGAATAACGAAGAAGCGGCTCCGAAGATTAATGGGATTAACGGTGTCGGTGGGAATTATTTAGACGGGCTGTTTGAGCCGTCTTGTTCCACGCTGGACTCGATTTATAAATTCGAGTTGAACAAAGACGACAGCTCCAGCGAGGATAATGATTTGCTTTCGGTTTCCGATGACGGGTGCATTTACACCTATAAAGGAGATCAGGTTGCGGATTTTCCGAGTTCGTTCTTCAGTCTGGACATACCGCCAGCTCAGGAACTGAGGGAACCCTCACCAGAGCGGGCTCAGACTTCCAGTCCGGAGATGGATTATTTGGAGATGGATTTTGATCCAGGTTTGAATGGAGATTGCGAGTCGAATTCTGAGAATGAGGCCGAACAGCCAGTGGTGGAGAGGGTGGATAATAAGTTAAACGTTGCCGCGGCAGTACCGCAGGTTGATGTGATACAGCAAATCGCGAATAGTGTTTTGTTGACGGAAGGTACGAGTGGTAACAGTGCTGTTAAAGATGTGAGAACGAGGAGTGAGGTTAAGAAGAATGAAAGGTAAGGATTTGTATAATATCTCATTGTTTTTTTTATTTTCCCTGGATCCCTGTCCAAGGGAAAGTATTGTAATCTTAAAAAATTTCGAATCGCCAATTTAAAAAAAAAATATAAATGTTTTGAGGTCCCCTGAGTCCATTTTATTGAGTTTTGAAAAATGTCTATATGTAGCGCATAAACGGCTGAATGGATTAAACCCAAATTTTATATTTAAGCTTTTTATAACAGTGGAATGATCTGAAAAGCATTTGGTTAGAATCAAAACTCATTAAGTGCAACTTTACTCTAAGTGTTTTTTCACTTTTTAAGTCTGATAGAAAAATGTTTCAAACAAAATTTGTAGATCTTGAAAACATGAATAATGTTTGCTATAAAACTTTTTTTGTAGGACCTTTAGTTTCTATTTTATAAGCGGAAGAATTTCATCTACTTGATAAATTCTCTTAGAAATAAACAATTATTTTTATAATCTATTTTATGTTTGCTGTGAAGACTTTTATTATTTAAATAATTATTTTTATGACAAATAAATGGTCAAAGTTCGGTCATATTTAATACATCATTTGTAAACGCTTCCAGCTTCAAATGTCTTTTTCAATTTTAAGTTTTCCTTTCCTATTCAAATTTCAATCAAAAACTTATTTGACCTAATTCACTGGGGAAAGTACCATGATGGACACATCACCATTTTTTTAACACATTGACGGACAGTAGGAACAAGTGAAATTCGAAAATTAACACTATATGTTTTTGTAATTTTTAGAATATGTCTTAATAAACTTAATTTTGATTAATTCAGCACCTTTAATTAGGTTGCGGCTATAACCGTCATGGCCCAGCGGACTCTAGACACTAAGTAATGGGACGATGGCAGCTATAACAGAAAAAATTTAAAAACGTAAATGACAGGCTCAATGACTCAAATCAGCAATTTACACACAACTTTTTTACACGAAATGTTAGTTTATAATCAAACAAAAATAAATAAATGACAAAAATATTATTATAATTTTATAATTATTACAGATTATTTTCGGTATGCCATGTTTCAAAACATGGTGCAGGACACAGTGCAGGTTTTGATATGCAATTCTTGCAGCAATATGATGTTTCCTTCCTTATTCCCTGTTTATAACATTATTTACAACTCTGAAAATATGTTTTTCACTGATAATTTTCAGGACGGGATTTTCTCATGAGAATTTGGAAGCTTTTGTGACTGTCACTAGGAGTTTTCTTTTTATCAATCGTGACTCAGTATTGCTCCATATTTGTTTATAGTTCGCCATTACAACACGAAATGAAATTGGACCATTAATGAATCATGATTAATAAAAACAAAACTCTTAGTCACAGTCATTCCCTTACCTTTTATACTATGCAAAAGTAATTGTATATAACAATCTTTATTAATAATTAAGTGTATAAGAACGTAAAGATAACTGATTAAATATATCACACAAAAATTATTTAATTGTTAAATGGCTATCGACCAAAGAAGTAATTGTATTTTGTTAGATTTTTGATAATTTATTCATATTTATTATTATGACATGAACTACCAATATTTATATATTATTTTATGTATCACTTTACAGTAATCATAACCAAAATCAAAAAGTGGGCGAACCGTCCAGACGAAAACTGGAGTTGACCCAAAAAGAGACTGAACGTGAAATGCCGTGGTCATGCTCCCTGTCCCAGCGCACGAAATCCATAAAATTCAGGATGACGAAACGCACGCACTGCACAAAAGGGGAGCTGGTCTCGCCCAGCGAGAACGTGCCGCAGATCAAAGGAGCCAACATTTCGTCTCCCATAGAAAGTGTGGCGGAAGTCGAGTACGTCGAGCCGGCCATGATTTGGACCCGAGAAGAGGCTTTCTTGAAGCAGATAACGCAAATCGGTCCGTCGGCCTGCGGTGCGACTGCTGTTTTAAACGTGCTGAATGCGCTCCGTTTTCCCATCCCCTCGATTGATAAAATTAAGGAGGTTATGAATACAAGGCTGCGGAGGACTGATAGTCCTTTAACGGATTACCTCTTATCGAGGAGCACAGCTGGGACGACGCATGAGGATATCATCGAATGTCTGCACAAGATTTCCAACGGTGCGATTTACGCTAGGTTTTTTCACATGTACCCCGAGAGGGTCGTCAATCTGTACTCGTGGTTGAGTTTTTGGATTAAGAACGGGGCAGTGCCGGTGGCAACGCTCAATTTGCAGCGTTGCTTGGGAACAATTCCCGATGCCTGGCACCACCAGATGATATTCGGTGTGGATTTGAATGGGATACACCTGACGAACCCACTGGAGTGCGTTGAGGCAGGACTTTTGTGGCCTCAACTGTGTTCTGAGTCAGTTTTGTTAGTCAGAAGGGAGGACGTGTTGTCTAGGTGGAACTTTAAAACTGATTTGCCGGAACTTATGAAAATTCAGGACATCCGATGGAGGAGGATTAACGTCGTTGGTACGTCACTTTTATTGTTAAATAAAACTAAAATTGATTGAAACTAAAAACTATCAAATCGAAAATATGGCAACAAAAATGAATTTAAAGTCAAAAGCGAGCAACGAAAGTCAGCTACAATGACTTATCTGAAAATTAGGCAATGAATGATTTTAAAATCGGAATTATGCAATGAAAATGAATTTTAAATGTGAAAATTAGCAATGAAAACACTATATTAGGCAAATATTGAGATAAGTACTGACTTGCAAGTCAATATTATGTATCAGGTAATGAGAATGAGTATAAAGTAAAAATCAGGCAATAAGTATGAGTTTAAAGTCAAAATTAGGCAATGGGAATGACTATAATCAAATTTAGGCAAATATTGAGTAACTTTAAAGTCAAAATTAGGCAATAAGAATGAGTTTAAAGTCAAAACTAGGCAATGGGAATGACTATAATCAAATTTAGGCAAACATTGAGTAACTAAAGGCAAAATCATTCAATGAGAATTAAAGTCAAAATCAGGCAATAAGAATGAGTTTAAAGTCAAAATGAGACAATGGGAATGACTATAATCAAATTTAGGCAAACATTGAGTAACTAAAGGCAAAATCATTCAATGAGAATTAGATTAAAGTCAAGATCAGGCAATAAGAATGAGTTTAAAGTCAAAATGAGACAATGGGAATGACTATAATCAAATTTAGGCAAACATTGAGTAACTTTAAAGTCAAAATCAGGCAATGAAAATGAGTTTAAAGTCAAACTCAGGCAATAAGAATGAGTTTAAAGTCAAAATGAGACAATGGGAATGACTTTATAATCAAATTTAGTCAAATATTGAGATAAATAGTAATTTTCAAGTCAAAATTTGGCATTAAGGGTAACTTTATTGTTAAGATATGACAATGAGTCTGACTTTAGAATTTAAATTAGGCAAATATTGATATAAGTACTGACTTACGAGGCTATATTTGGCAATAAGAGTGACTTTAAAGTCAAAACTAGGCAATACAAATGATTTTAAAGTCAAAATCAGGTGATGATGATGGATTTATGCAAGCATTGAGATAAATACTAACTTTAAAGTAAAAATTGAATCATGATCCAATTTATCTTTATTGTCAAGATTAGACAATAAGTGTGATTTAATAATCTAAATTAGGCAAATATTGAAGTTAGTACTGACTTGCAAGTCAATATTAGGTAATAAGAGTAACTTTAGAGTCAAAATTAGCCAATAAGAATGAGTATAAAGTTATATTTAGGGAATAAGTCAATTTTAGGCAATGAGAATGACTTTATTGCCAATGAATATGATTTAAGAATCTAAATTAGGCAATAAATTCTGACTTAATGGAAATGAGAATGACTTTGAAGTCAAAAATAAATTAAATAAAAAGAATTTGAAAATTACATTACGTATTTCAAGACAACTGCCTGAGATGTAGTTGAAGAGGGAATAATTTATTAATCATTTTCAATTTCTTTTTATTAAGAATCCATATTAAGAAAATATTGAGATAAATACTGAATTGAAAGTCAATATTATGCAATGAGAATGACTTTGAAAGCCAAAATTAGGCAATAATAATGCTTTTAAAGTAAAAGTCGAGCAATGAGAATGAGTTTAAATTTAGAAATATATAACAAAAAAAACTTTTTAAGTGAAAAATAGGCAATGAGCATGACTTAAATGTCAATATTAGGCAATGAGAATGACAATAGAAAAGAGAATTCATTCACTTTGTTATTATTATTTATAGGAATTCAATAAAAATGTTTTTGAAAACTATTTATAATAATTGAATAATTAAAAAGGGAAAATATTTGATTGATTATTTAATTGTTATAGATTAATTATTGAGTTTGATATCGACTAGAATATACTTTCACTGATTCATACTATCCACTCGATATGATAAGCTCCTCACTTGTAAACTGAAATTCCTGTAGAGAAAAGACCTTTAAACAATTTTTTTTTGTCTATGGAAGGGGAAATCTATTTACCAATGGAGTATGGGACTCCTTCCAGTAAAAACTTTGGCTGGAAGCCTACCCACTAAAACCTCTTCCATTTTACCGGTTTCATCTGCCGGTCTCAACATATATTTAATGCTCTGACTTACTTTCACGTGCGATACTCATTAATGTCAGGCATTGCCCGTATGCCCTTACTTAAAGCTAATATCACAGTAGGGACAGTGCCCGGGTTGTAAAAAACCCTGACACTGAAATCCTACAGACAACACATTTACAAACTTAAAGAAATAATAAAAGCCACTTATTGTTTTCTAATTATAATAAAATAAAAACCTACACCATTAAAAATTGTAAATAAATAATATAAATAATAATTGTATTTAGGACAAGTGGCGAACATGATCCACGAAAGTGGTCGCGAGCTGAGACCGGGCTTCACGAACACCTCCCACATCCGGATACCGGCATCATACTCATCCGGTATCACCCTGGCGACGACAGTCAACTCCCCTGCATATTCCCTCCTGCAGGAATCCCCAGAACTGCCCCTGTTAGACCCGCAGGAAAGCAACTCCGCCAACACTTACTCTTATTACTAAGAAAAAAACGCACGCGCGCACAAGAATAGCAGATTGGGTAATATTTTCTTACAGATGGCCTATATTTTGGAAAGTTGAACGTTGGACTTTTGTATATATGTAAATATTATTATTATTATTTTGCTCAGAATGATGATGTTTTCGTTTCTTTGCTGGAATGGGAGGGAAGAGTTTTTGTTTTATATCAAAATATTATTAATTTCTACATAAATTGAATGTGATAATACTTGTTTTTAGTTTTAGTGCCATTTTGTTTTATGAATTCTATTATTTTTTTTGTAATTGCAGTAGGAAACAAACAACAAAAAAAACACCACAAATTTCTTTAACATCCATTTTAATTAATTGCTTTGTTATCGTACGATTTTAATCTGAATTGAAAAAGCATTTCAAAGAAAGGTGTGTACATTTTAAATATGTAAAAACATAAAAAAAATGTTGTAAAAAAAACATTTTATTCTAATTCACAATATTAAAACAGTTTTATATACCAGGTATGTGAAAATTCTGAGCTCAGTTATTAAGCACAGGAAACTTAAACTGAAAAATTAATTAATTATTATCTTTTTTATTCTTTTAATTTAATTAAACTGCAATGTGAAACATTACCACCATTATTATAAGGAAACTATGTTGATCAAACTGTATAGGTATTCACCAGTGTGATTATTAGTGTTCATTTACGGGCTATTGGGCCGTGGACTATTGGAGTTTAATCTTAAAGATTTGCTGACAACTGCAGTCAGTATCTTCAGTGGCTCTGACTGACAGTTGAGGAGACACCGAAGAGTTCATATGTCCTTCGTCCACAGAGCCACTGATACTGCTGACCGCAGTTGACAGGGAAACTCAAACAAACCACTGCCCAATAGCCAGAAAATCAACACTAATAATAAACTGTTTTCAATTATTTAATTTACACAACTTACAATTATTGAGTAATTTAAGTATGTAAAATACTTTGTTCATTGCACTCCTGATGAAACTAAATTGTAATAGTTAATTTTGAATGAAAATACTTACTTGGTTTCATTATGTTATATTTACTTTTCTGACACTTGTTTTGACCATTCTCAAATGAAGATATTTTTGTAATTTCTTCCTTCTTTTATGAATGGTTGTAATTAACCAGGAAACTGAATATAACATAATGAAACCATTTTAATTCAAAATTACCTATTCTCAGTTATTTTAGTTTTACCCTTCTTATTTTTGCAATTATAGCTCCATCTAACAAGATTTCAGACACCTGGTATATTTTAAAATAAATATCAAACAGATAAACACAGACTACAACATACAGCTAGCTCTATGTATTTTTTTCTAACGCTAAAAGCATCTCTCTCTCATACAAAACTATTTTCCTTTCCCTCAATAGTGTTTCAGCATTCCAGGTGGCACTGTAGAAAGTAAAATAATTTACAGGAAACTGTTCCTCTTTTAAAATGTATCTCATTAGAGAGAGGTTTTCATTAGTGGGAAGATTTATTTTATAGCAACAAAATATCCCATGGGGTAGGAGACATTTTTTGTACAGGATACCGCCCTCAGAACCATTAAACTTTTGTCCAAAAAAATTTGTTGTTCGGTGCATATTTTACACCCTATGAACACCATTTCTTTGGATTTAACTTTCCAAATACCACACCAAAATTCTTCAAATAAAACTTTTATCATTTTCGGTGTAGAGTCTGAATCTACAATATGGGTTCCCATTTAAAATATCAAAGCTAACCACCTCTGCTGCTCTCTGAGGGATGGCAGTGAACATTTTTTCACAGCATCTGATGTCCCTTTCGAAACCATTAAACGATGCATATTTGTTGAAATATTTCACAAGATGAATTAAAATGGGTAACCCTGTATAGTATCATCATGAAAATTGTTTAAATCAAATGAATACATCCTTACTAAAAAAAAAATAACATTAAATTTTACCAATATACAATTATTATTAAAGACGCCAAAGTCTGCTTCCAGATTTTCACACATTAATCTTCTCGTGGCCACCAATCATACAAGCAACTGTCATAGTATTAAAAACCCTTAAATTATTTTACAAAATAACTTTGACAGATTGATAAACACATTCACCAAAACAACTTGTTATAAAAGCATATGTGCAATTTTTGCGTCAACGATTGAAGCTACTGCCATCTTGACCACAGGAACGATGAGGATCTAAAGCCGATATGATTAATAAGTAAGAGAGATATTGACACACATCAGAGAGAGAGAGATTTCCCATGGAGCTAGCCCAGCCTGCAGATAATATTAAATATAAACACCAGTAATCATTTCTAATTATATAATGTCAATATATATATAATATCAAAGACCAGGCTCAATAATTGAACCTGGCAAACATTTTCTTGTTTTTTCTATTTAAGTGTTGAATCCCTCATAATAAACTTTTCTCAGCAAACACACCCTAAATTCTGTCATATTAAGAATAAAGAAAAGTATACTTTTTATATCATCATCGATTCATAACCAAAGACGCGTAAACCGTGATTAACGAAAACAAAGGCAGAAATTATTCATACGTACACAATGTAAACACTGTACACACATAAACACTCGCGACAATATAACACTTGCAATATCAGAAATATGTATAACGACAAATTAACAAACTTACGGGTTTGTGACTATAGTGGAAAGCTATTTAAGGTTTTTACAAATATCGAATACATGCTAGATAAAGTATTCATTCTTAGTTTTGTTTTAATTTTTTTTTGTGGATGCACAGCTAAGTGTTATTTATATTATACGAATATATATATTGAATTAAAAAAAAAAAGAGAAAAACATGTTTCATCCTGGTTGAATGTCGAGGAGAGCTTTCGGTATGCTTAAAAGAGTCGTCAGATTTCTAACGGTGGATTGTCGAAAGTTGTCGATATTTGGACACAGTTGTTGATTTTGTGGGATTCTCGGCGGCGATCGACTGTTAGATTTATGAAAGATGAACGGTTACGTATGGAATTTTCTAGATCTTCTAAAATCTTGAATTAAAATATTAATTATTTTATTACAAGTTGGTAATGAGTGTTATTAATGAATTATCTATCTTTTAAACGGTTTGCTTTTAAGTTCTCTTATGTGTTCTATTAAAGAATAATGTAATCATAAAAATAGGGGTCGGATTCTGAATGGGTTCATTCTGTCTATGAAGTTCAAGTGAATCCAATTCATAGATGATAGAGAGAGAATTCAACTTGCTGTTGTAATATAGTCTCACTTGAAATCCCATAGCAGTACACTATTATCATTTTTCTTAGGCCTGAACCTTCATGAATGCATAATTGGCTAATAGAACCCATAAGACAGCCTAAAAGCAAAGTATTTTGATGGTTGCATTATCCTTTAAAAGAATTATTAAGAGAGTTGTAAATAAATATTGTAAACTTTTCTTCATTGTTATTTTATTAATATTAATACCAGATGTAAATTGCAATCACAAAATGATAATTCTCAATGGTGAGTACAGAACAAACGCATTTGGTATCTTTACCCGCCAATGAAGCTGTTCACTTGGTGTTTGTATTGTCTGTATCTATACCAGTGATGGGCAAAATCAATTAATCATTTAAGGAATCAATTCATTAAAAATAAATCAAATGATGATAAAAGTTTATTTTATTTAAAAGTAATTATAATAACTGAGTGTTGAATTATAAATCTCATAAAAGCAATAAAATCAGTAGATGATTATTAAAAATTATTGATTATTTCGTATACGATTGTTATTAAAATAGAATTGATTCACATTTGTCTGGGAATGAAAATGGATTGTATACAGAAAATCCGTAAGGCCTCTTCCAAAGCGATCGATGCATCGTTTCTGTTCTTGTTCCTGGGCGATTGTAAATCGGCCCATAATCAATTTTGTATATCATTAATTTGTACTGACCATTGAGAATTACCATTTTGTGACTGAAAAGTGTATCTGGTATTAATAAAAAACAATGAAGAAAATTATACAGTATTTATTTATAACTCTGTCATCACTTTTATTAAAGAATAATCCAACCATCAAAACAGTATGCTTTTAGGTTGTCTTATGAGTTCTATTAGCAAATTATGCAATCGATATAGTTCACACTTTTAGGCTCTTCTTGACAACTCTTTAGCTAATACAATTGAGGATTAAGGTAACACTATAACAGGATGATATTATCTTAATCTATTTCTTTAAAATATGGGTAACATTTTTTCTTATGTAAGACAATAAATCTACATTGCAATGTATTTGCTTGTCCATTATTAAATGAGTCATATGAAACCAATACAAAATTTCCTATGGATCATTTAAAATTGGACTTTTGCTTGTCCATAATAAGTTGTCAAAAAGAGCATAAAAGCAACTGTCTTGTTTGCATAATTGCTAACTAATCGATGTTGAGGGACCGTAAGGAGCAAGAATTTAATAGATCGAGATTTTTAAAAGTGTTGTTTTCAAGATTTTTTTCCAACACTAATTTTGTAATAAACAATACTAATTTAAAAAAAAAATATTTGCCTATAAAACATGATACCCTTTATCATGTTTTATAGGCGATTCATATCAGTGCGATTTAGTCATACTAAAAGTAAACTATTTTGATGGTTGCACTATTCTTTAAAAGATCTGATAAGAGAGTTAATTAGAAATACTCTATCGTTTTCTTCATTGACATTGGTTCATTTTTAAACGATCCACAGGATTTTTCTTTGCAATGTTTGGCTATTGTAGAGAAATATTCCCTGAATTTGTAACTTGTAAATTATTTCCATTTTAAATGAAGAAACTTACTTAAAAAAATATATAAATGAAAATCTTTTCATCTCATTCCTACGAATTCAAGATTTTGCAAGATGCGTTCAATTCCACTGCCACAAATTTGTATTTCTACGTGTATATACATACATATATAAGTTATGTTATTATGATACTGCATATAATAAAATGTGATTAAATATAATAAGGACTTTTTTATATTCTACCTTTGAGCTACGTATCTGATAGAGAATGATGAAAGAATGAATAATTTTGAAAGTTTAAATTGTTATTGAGCAAATAAAAACATTAATTACTTTATTTTATTAAATAACTTCATATTTTATGCATATTACTAAACAAAACTAAAGCTGCTCAGACTGTATGTTAAAAAATAAAGTAAACATTAAACTAAAATTTAACATTTATATTTTTTTTTGTTATAAAAGTATAAAAGCTCTGAGAAGCAAACATTACCTGAAAGAACAACGTTATCATAACAAAAATAGAAAAGAGAAAGTTAGATTGATAACATTCCCTACATAAAATATTAAACGTGTATGTTAAACGTTAGATTGTGAGGCTAAAAATAATGTATATTTTAACATTTCACGTACGGAATATCTGTGAATAAAAAAAATTATTTATAGTGTGTATTTAATTAAAAAAATATTTAAATTTCTTTAAAAAACAATTATGCGAACCTAATAAAGGTTTGAAACTTGGGAAATAGTTGTTCACTTAAGCACTGCATGCGTTACGCGCGATTTCTGTTAAATGTATGAATCAAACACTCTTTTCTCTATCTCTATGGTAATAATAGAATATAGAGACATCTAGTGGATTTTTCTGGCAACAATACTTGAGACATTTTTTGTTTGTAATGGAAGCTCTACGATATAAATTATCTATGGATTCAAACATAACCTCCAATTAAAAAACAATAACATAACCTACAAATGTAAAACACCGATTCATTGCGTTTGTATTTAACATTAAAACCCATGAAATAAAATCAATTCTCACGTAAATATAAATATCACTTTAAAAAGACACACACACTCATAACCAATGTGCGATACAACAATGAATCCCTCGAGTGAACCCACACAGAAATCAAACATAAAACTCCACGTATTTTCAACGACTATATCAGAGCAGCGCTACATTTACGAAATCCTCAAAATGAAAGACTCGGTGCTGATTTTCGTCAATTTGCAAAGTCGCAGAGAACTCAATGACCTGTCGATGGCAATGAAGAATAGGTTTGGTCCGATTCCACTGGGGACCAAGATAATGGGGGACTTTATGGAAGAGAACTCGCTGGAAATTGCCCGGAGAGTCGCTAAAAAGCTGGATAAGACAGTTTTCGTCAGTGTTAATGTCGCTGCGGATAAGTATACTTTACCGATGATTGAAAAGCAGTTGTTTTACGAGATTAAGAATAAGCCGGATATGTTTTGAATGTTCAGTTTTAGCAATAAATGTGTTATTTTTTAAATTTGATCTCTTTTAATTAATATCAATAGAAAAAAGTATTAATTCACTTGGTCACTCTTATTTAAATAAAATGAATTTAAAAAGAATATTTGCCCGAGAAATAGTAGTTTTAATGTACATTTGTTTTAAAATATTTACATAATGTAAGTCAAAATGTCACAGTAGCTAAAGAAGCAATAATTTATAAATTATTTTCAAAATTCTTTTAATTTTTTCTTTATCATGATATTGAAAACGTACCAGGAAGTGAATGCTTCAAAGATTCAAAACGAATTTTACAGTTGATACTGTTATTTAAAGAAGCTCCATTATAATTATTTCATAAGTAAAACACTTTTTAAGTTTCACAGATTTATTGTAGAAAACACTGCTACAATTATTTCCACACAATTGTCTTTTCAATAATAAATCTGTGAAACTTAAAAGGTGTTTCACTTATCAAGTAATTATAATGAAGTTTACTTATAATTATTGAGGTTTCTACTTTGTTATAAGTTGCAATTCAATTTTAATAAACGATAAACTTTCTTTGTGTTATACAAAGTAAAAAGTGAATCATTTATTAAAATAACAAAGTATAATTATTTAATAAGTAAAACACTTTTTCACAGATTTATTATAGAAAACACAGCTGTGGGGAAGTGTTTTTTACAATATGTGAAATTTAATAACTTTTTAATTTAAAAGAAGTTTCATCAAGTAACAGCCCACAGCTGTAGAATTAAAAAAATAAAACATATTTTAATTATCAAATATTTGAACAAATATAGAGGCGATTCACAATCGCCCAGAAACGAGAACGGAAATGGGTCATATACAGAAAGTCCGTAAGGTCTTTTTCAGGGTGATTATGAATTGATACACCTAAATTCTATGATTCATCTTTTCCATTTCTGTTACATTTCGGGCGATTGTGAATCGGCCCATATATTGAAAGAAAGAACTACTGTCAGGAGACTTCAGATGTTCTTACTCTATGAAGAGTGGTTTGGTATTACTCCAACTTTGTTTTTACTTGTAATAAATGGAAACAACTTATTCTGACTTAGATCCCTGGTCTAGAGGACCACTTTTCATTACAGATACGGATTTGTTTTAAGGAAGCACATATAGCAGAGACATTCCTTAAATGTAACTCGTTATATTTGAATAACGCTTATAAAAATAATTACAGTATATTAGGTACAATTTCTTATTTTTTTTTTTCAAACAATTGACAAGAAAACATAAAAATGCAATTCTTCTAAACTCCTCCTTCTTCTTTGTATTCAACAAACTTAAACCTATTTTTTTTTTCCTGAAGTGATGTATAAATTCAAACAATAGGAATACTTAAGACTAGAACTAGAGATTAACATTTGTGTACAAATCAGGATGATTAGGCACCAGTCAATGCGATTGCAAGTTTTTTTTTTGATAAAATTAATCAACATTAAAATTATATTCACGCGAAAGTTAACAAAATTAGCATTATTTTGTAAGAAAAAATAATTGTTTTTTAATATTTCTAATGCTTTGAAAGCAGGCTAATCCAAAATTATATTCTTTGGATAAATTATAATAATTAGTTTATTTCTTTAAATATACTAGTTATTCTAAATTGAGTGTTTACCATTGTTAACTTTGTTATTAGTTGAGCTAGAGGTTCGGGTGAATTAGCAAAGCAGTAGCAAATGATTACAACAGCGAAATTAGAAAAACAAAAGAGCATTGCATTTTCAAGATTTTAACAAAATATTTGTTTAAATGGAACACCCTATATACTTTATCATAATTTGATAAAGAGAATTTTTAACAAAACAGTTAAAATACACTATCACAAATAAAAAAGTTATTCGCATATCAATATTCTATTAAATGTTATTGTAAATAACAAAGTAGCAACAAATAATGAAAACAAAATTTGTTTTTTCAAGCTGTCAGTTAATTTACCATTCACTTAATCAATACAAATTTTGTTTATTGATGAATTACAACATTTTTTTTTTCATTTGAAAATGAATGGTAAATTAACTGACAGCTTAAAAAAATAAATGTTTGTTTTTTAATATATTGAAACCTCAATGCTCTTTTGTTTTGCAATGTTGTAATCCGCAGGTAATTTACTACTACTTTGATAATTTAACCGACTAGCTCAATTATTAATAATAGTGTGCACTTAATTTAGAACAATCTGTACACCCTTTGAGCAAAATGGACAAAACATTGCATCAATGTTACATTAACACTGTTTTATAAGTGATATTGATTATTTGTAAATAAAATCATTTTCCCCTCTGAATATGCGCCTGTTTTTTTGTCCATTTTGCTCAGTGGAATGTTTTGTCTTAAATTACACAATTTTCTTCTTCATATTTTTCTTTCAACCCTAAACAGTAAACATTCATTTGAATTTTCACAAGCATTCTTGTAGTATCTACCAGATTTTTTTTTGTGAGAATGGATTTAATTTCCTTCTCCAAAGTTCTCTGATTTTAAAGCTACACGATTTTGTATTACACACTCATAGCAAGTTTTAATTTAAATTTTAATTTCCCATGTTTTTTCGACATAAAAAATTAACATAGTGAGATTAAATATACTTAATTCTAAAAAAGGTAAACATTCCCCTGAATTAAAAGAGTTTTTAGTTCAAGAATTTGCTTAATTGGACCTATTCTGTAAAGGAAATGTTAAGTTTAACATGTATGTTATTTTTATCATCACAGTCTAAGCAATTTTTGTAATAGATATTTATACATAAAATGTAAATTAAATTACGTTAAACGTAACATTTTCTACACTTTATAGCTATAAAGTGAACAAAATAATTTATTACGAGTTTTCATTTAATATTTGTGAAGCGAATAAATTATTTTATTATTTTTGTTGTGAGAATGGGTTCAATTTTGATCTCCTAAATTTATATTGTAATAAAAATTGGACTTTTTTGGCATTGGATTTTCTTCAATCAGCCACTAACGAAGAATTCGATGATTTATAATTATTATTTTCAATTTAATTTTTAAATCTAAGATGCACACACAAGGTCGATACAACACCTATGGTTTCCAGAACGAATGCAGTGACCGAATTGCCATAACCAGCGCCTTGACAATTCGTCTACCGCAGGCCCCAAGTTATACTCAATATTAACAAAAGAAAATTGATCTATATATATTGATTGATATATATATATTATTTCAATCAACGATTAAACGTTCTTTTAAATTATAAAGACCGATCATTTAATTATAACAATATTCTGCAATTAGTAGCAAATAATTGTAGTTTATACATTCAGTAACTCCTGAATTTCATGTAATAAAATGTTCAGCCACCATTCATCTAGCGTATGGATAACTGGTGATGGCTATTTTGGTCTTTCAGACCTCATCAGACCACCTCATCAGACCAATATTTGTTGAACAATAACTGAGTTTTTTATAACCCAGAGACTACCACTGGTAGAACAAATTGTTTCTTTGCATAAATTATGTTGTCTTGAGAAAGGATTTAATTTTAATCTTGCATTTTTGTACGAAAATGAACTGTACTGACTTTAAAGTTATACTTAATTTTAAGAGTAGTAAACATTATTTCTAATTAGGAAAAATTTTTATAACGAGGATTCATTCGTTATTCATAAAGTAATGGGAAATTAAAATTATTTGTTAATTATGTAATGATTGTTTCCACTTTTGTCTCTTTAACCGAACTACTTCGGACTCCACTGATTTTTTGTACCATTCTTATAAAAAGCCTATGTTAATTAATATTTTTGGACTAGTCTGTTTCAAAATAACAAAGAAAAAACATTCAATTTCGAGGTGTAAACGAAAAACCTAAATAAATCCTTAAATATCAATCTTGTGGATCATCTGGCTTGCGGCACACGAAGAAAACGCTTTCGTACTCGTACTGCAGCATCGCTTTTGCATCCTGGCAATACCGAGTTTTCTTCCCGATTTCCTGCCGTTCCATCTCAAAGCCGATGTTCTTAATCACGCTGCAAAGGATCTCGAAGCTGGGCTCGATGCTCTTCTCGTTCTTCATGTCTGAGTAGTGGTAAAGGAGGGGGCCCAGGTTGATCCAGACCCCGCCGGGTTTCAGGATGTGATAGATTGTCTCGATGAATTGAACCACATTGGGGGCACAGTCGATGAAGAAGCAGGTCGCGATGCAGTTCCATTCGCCGTGGTCATGGTAGACTTCCAGGAAATCCCCGGCAACCATGGAAAATGTAGAATCATCTCCTAATTTAGGAAGAACGTCGGGAAATCTGAAAATAATATTGTAACTACTTGAGAAAAATATGCTCTATGGAATGAATTTGAAAGTATCTAAATGAAAATAAATGGACTTAAATAATAATTTATCAATTAAATGAAAAAAATATATATATATTATTAAATGTTAATGTAGTATTAATGAAATATTTTTATGACTATTTTGCTTAAATTAAAAATACTTTAGAACATCTTGAAATTACCATTTTTTTATTTTTTATTATATGCAATATATTATATTCTCAGATAATAAAGATTTAGTACCAGTATTTAATTATTATTTTGATTAATTAAAATAGTTATAAAAATATTCATCAATATTATATAATTCTCAAAGTATAACATTATTTCTAATCCAAATATATTGTGTTCAGATGTTTGTTTAATTGATCACTGAAATCTTTTGTTTATAAAATATTTTAGGGTCGATTCACATTTGCCATGGAACGGGAAAGATGAATCATAGGATTTATGTTTATCCATTCCTGCCCGGGAAAGGGCCTTACAGCCTCTCTATATACGATTAGTTTCCGTTCTGTTTTTGGGTGATTGTGAATCGGCCCCAACTCACAGAAATTAAAAACAAAATGCAATTATTTATAAATAAATTGAGCTTTCATTTTTTGTTTGTAAATGACATGGAGTTACAAGTTTCCATAAAAGTGTGAAATCTTATTCACTCCATAAACAATAAAGAGATTAACCTTGTTACGTAAATAATGTTAAAAATACTCACCTCACGCTACTTAATTGATTTTCAGCTTTTAAATTATTACAGTACTGATGAATCCACGGATAAATCTCGAACTCATCAACCCTCTTGCAGTGATTCAAAACATAAAAAGAAACAATCAGCATAAACAAATTGAATTCGTTTCCCTGGCAACTGAAGTTGCGAGAGGCTATTTCGAAAGCTAACCTCCCTAACCCGGCCCCCGGCACTAAAACACTAACATTCCTCCTATCGACGCTTTCCTCTGGAAAATGCTTCTCGATCTCCTCGATGATCGGATCGTAGCACTGTTTCCGTTCCTCCGCCCCCATTGAGCTCCAATCCCGCATCAAATGCTTAAAAACTGACTGGACTTTATCCAAACCCTCGGATAGGGTCCCGACGTCCGTTTCCGAATGAGTCGTCGAGTCGTTGCTGTACATATTCTCGAAAATATTCTTAGCGTGCTCGATCACAACGGGAACAAACGCTGAGTTAATCTCGATGGCCTTTTTAAAATCCTCCAAATCACTCTTGTACTTCTCGAGCCACTTCTTGTGCCTCGTCGGTAGGGTCTCGAGGCATTCCTCCCTGTGTTCGATGCGCAGCATCGATTGCTGCCTTGAATGGAAAATGTTGGGTGATGTGAAAATTTCGACGGATGATTCTTTGCGATTACTTACCTGTAACTTTGGAAAGTTTGGAGGACCTGCAGGAAGTACTTCCTCTCCTCGGTGGCGTGCTTACCATCCTTCTGCATTGTCGTTTCTTTCCCGGGGACTATTTCTGCCCGCGCTTAATTCTAATATCACATAGTTTATTGAAAATTGAATAAAAGCTAATGACTTAACCTCGTTTGGTGTTTTGTTTGCCACTGATTTCAGCGACGTCTATATTTTAAATTGTCAATCAATTAAAATTTCTACTTTTTACACAAAAAAATCATTTTTCGTAAATGATAATAATTTAGATTTACATTTGTAATGAATAAAAAACTAAATAAACTCTAGTTAGTTGAAATTGTTAAATGAAATATTAATTTCATTTAAAATTATCTCTATGATTTCATTTCTTAATCAGCGCCCGAAAATCATTTTTCGTAAATGATAATAATTTATATTTACATTTGTAATGAATAAAAAACTAAATAAACTCTATTTAGTTGAAATTGTTAAATGAAATATTAATTTCATTTAAAATAATAATTTCATTTAAAATTATCTCTATGATTTAATTTCTTAATCAGCGCCCTCTTTAGAGTGTATCCTAAATTATTCAAATCAGCGCAATCTTTTGAGTATGTCTTAAACCAATGAAGAAGCGCCCTCTTCTGAAGATATTTAGAACTATTAAAATCAGCGCCCTCTGTTGCTGATGTCCTAAAATTTATTGAAATCAGCATCCTCTATCGAAGATGTCATAAATTACTGTGAATGAGCAAAACGATTTAGAATATTCTAAATTCGCGATTTGTAATGAAATAAAAACATAGTAGAAAGACCTATTTTATAAGGCTTAATTTGTAAATGATTGTAACGATGTAAAAATTCGGGGCTATTGTGGTAGGGGAATGTTAAGTGTAACGTGTACGTTAATTTTATCATCAGTCTAAGTAGTTTTTTTAAATAGATATATATGTATATATACATAGAATGATAATTAAATTAATAACGTAAAAGTTACGCTTAACATTTCCATACGGAACAGCCCCGATTGAGATGTAATTTAATTTAACTCTCAGAATTAAAGATTTTCTATTATAAAACGACTTTTTGAAAACAAATAATTAATAAACATTAATTATTAAAAGAATATAAATAGTTAGAGCGTTGTACATTGATGTTTATTATTTTTCTTTCTACCGTTAGGTGTAAGGAGTGGCGATAGCCAATTAAAGGTATAAATTAAACATTTGATTTTGTAATTTTTTAATATTTATTTTATAATATTAATAAGGATATATTGGACCATTTTGGCATTCAATGCATCAATTAGATTTTTTTTTGTAAATGAAATGTGTATTATAAAATAGAGATTTCTATAAATAAATAAATATTTATTAAAAATATATACTTAAAATCAAATAATTTTCATTCAGCCTTGAAAGTTATAAACGGTTTTTCACGGTTGAATGAAAAATAATATATCATTTAAAGTTTTAACTTTGTTTTGATTTTACTTATGTATTATTTTTAGTATAAAATAGGAGCATAAGTAAAACATAAGTAAATCTAAATCCATTTTTTTTTTCAATCATCAATGAGAAAAATGTTTCCGATATGTAAATTAAAAAATTCTGAAAGAAAATTGATTGTTTTTTAAATATATAAAATTGAAGATGATAATCGAAAATAAATATTAATTTTAATTAATTTCATTTTCTCACTGAATCTGCGTAACTTAGGATTTATGAGAATTTACATAAAAAACGTTTACTCATGAATCATTTATCATATTTAGTTTTAATTAAGTTACATGCCAAATTAAGAAAACAAGAAATTATTCACTGTTTTTTTATTATTATTATTAAAATGAAATATTAAATTTAATTTTCATTATTTAAACAGAAAATATTTATACATCTACAATCAATGTCATCAATTTGAATTAACTATTAAAAAAAGCCTGAATTTAAATACCTAAATATTTTATTATCTTTGTTAGTAATAAATAAATATTTTTTTAAATTATCTCAGAAGCTAATTGATGATTCTTTATATTACTTTTATTTGATTTTTTTTTTCTAATATGAGTAATAATGAAACACAAAAAAAAAACTGGCGACATGGCAGTGTTCCACAATTCTTCCTCTGACAATCCTAACTTCTAATCGTCAAACCTCCCATATCGAAAACAAAAAATTCGCTATCCTTTTTCTAGACATTCAAAAAGTCTTCGACTCCGTTTGGAACAAAGGTCTTCTCTTCAAATGTTACAAAATATTCTCTATAATCTCTTAATCCTTCTAGATTATTTTCTGAAAAAAAAAAAAAAACAGATCACTAAGAGTGCGAATCAATAACATACCATTCCAATCCTTCATTCCTCAACAAGATATCCAACAAGATTATCACATTTCCTCTCCTTTACAATAATTATGTCCACGATATATACAATCCAGATCCACAATACCTAGACCCATACGCTTATTTTTTTCAATTTGCAGACGATACCGCACTAATTGTACATTCTCCCCAAAGCCCTCGTTACCCTACAGGGGCTGATCTACACACTATCGCTATGGTTCGCGAAATGAAGGATTTTCGATAATCCTAATAAATTCCAACTTATTCCATACTACAGCCCACTTATTTCTCCCTATTAGAATTAATATAAATAACAGCGTATTATCCTCATCCGCTACATGCAAATACCTAGGCATAATATTTGACACTAAACTAACTTTCAAACACCATTCCATTTCAGTTAGAACCAAAGTCCAGAAAGTCATTATTAAGACAGCTACATACATGTACAGAATGATCTGTCGTACTCTTTTGGGCTACGGTCTAATCCTCTCCCTTAATCAAAAATCTTCAACGCTTAATAATATAGAGGTAGCTGAACGATCAGCTTTTTGTATCCTTACAAAAATCCACCACCCAAACAATCCCCTGTACCACCCTTCCAATACCATCCTACATGAAAAAAAAAAAAAAAAAAAAAAAAAACAGGCATAATCCCAATATCCCAAAAATTCTCAAAACTTTCTCAAAACCCAACATCCCAAGACCTATTAAACCTACTTTCCATCAAACGAAATCCAAATATTCCTTTAAAATTCCAATATCCCAAAAACCACAAAATATTCATCTCATCAATCATTAACGACTGATCGACTGACATAACATAATGAAAAAGTCTTTCGGCTGAATGACCAACGGTCGATAGCCATTTTGTTCGTATTAAATTAAATATTGTATCATAACTAAATTGTAACAAAGCCTCAATAAAGATGTTATACAGAGATTTTTTTACCAGTATACATTTCCCCTATGTATATCTGCAAAATACGCTAGTCAAATGCATTGGTGTATGTGTATTTAGTTGCCTATAACACGCAACCAACTAAACATATATCCATCGTGATAGACTTCAAATTATGCAACATATTTCGTCGAAAATGTATGAAAAAATCGAATTTCTAACAATATATTACAATTAAATAAAAATGATATTAAATAACTGTGACCAAGTGAATGAATACTCTTTTCTATTTATATTAATATATTATAATAAGAGGACAGACAATTAAAAAAACAATTAAACATTTTTTTTCGAAAGGTTGCATCGTACCTTTATAAATGCAACAATGTGGAAGAACTATAAAATTAAATAACTAATAAATGCATTCAACTTATCAGATTTTATCAGAAACGCGATCGTTTGATTTACTGTTTTGCAGTTTCTGGTGGTCATTGCGAAAACTTATTGCAATTATTTATTTTAAATTTATTGTTGTTCATTGTTATTTTTCTTTTAAATGTGTTAATAAAATCTCTTAATATTTTTTCACCTGTAATTTATTCATAATAATAAATGACGTGTTTTTGATAACAAAGGAAATTACTTGTGATGGTAATGCATGCAGTTTTAGTAACGATTTATTTTGTTGGGTTTTTGAATAGAACAAAGAGAACGAATCATACATAAAAATTATTAAATAAAAACATTTTCTTTGGAAGGTGAAAATGTTTTTATTTAATTATTTTTAGAATAGTCCTAACCGAGGTATTCGGCCGCTCTGGATTCATTGAAAACATAACACGTGACATACATATCAAGTTTGGGCCATGAGCTGCCTAACGGCTAAATCACGAGGGTGTAAAACGCCACTTACGAACGAGTAACGTGGACGTAGGAAAAGTGTATTACTATTTAGAATGAAAACCACAATATGGTGAAATGATTTGTTATTAATTTTCATTATCCGAATTATTAATTATAATTGAAATTTATATATATGTTTTTAAAAATATCGTCCTCTGTTATTTATGTTTTGAAATAAATCATTTCGGGCAATAATTAAATTAATAGTTTTTCTTCGACAGTTAATCAACTTTTGCAGAGGAAAAACAATTGTTCCATAATTAATTTGCTTTCATCCAAATCATTTTATATTTTTATCACTTTTATGTTTCGATAAATAGATTTTTTCACTTTTTATTTCATTCCAAATGAATGTTCAAATTTCTATTTGAACAAAAATGTTTATTATTTTTGTAAGATATAAAATCGTTGAGATTATAATAATAGTTTGAGCGGAGGTAAGGCGACAACGCGAAGTTTCACGACGATATGTGACAAGCGATAGATATTCCTTGCGGTGCGCAGGCGATTCATGATATACACAAATGATTAATTAATGTTTGTACCTTATCTCACATGTTGCAATTATATTTAAGTTTCATTATTCGTAGGTTAAGTGGAAGATCAGTAACAGTTTAAGCTCACTGAACTTCGCCTACACTCATGACATTTCATTTTGCATTTTTCTCTGTGATAAATAAAGGCATTATTATTATTATTCTACGCGAATGGATGAGAGTAAGAGACAAAGTCAAATATTATTCGTGTTAGACAAAAATATATATTTATATACGTTGATACTCCATTTTTCCACAAAGTAACTGATAAATATGAGGTGAACCCCTCATAATTCATTTCAGTCCGATACCCACGGGAGTCTAACTACAAATTTAAGTTAAAATAATAAAATTCTTATTTTGTTACATCTTTATTTATATTAATTAAAATCTACTGTGCTACCATACATGTTCATCAAGTGTTACATTAATTAATAACAAAATTTGATTAAAATAAACAACAACACTAACATGCATTTAAATATAAAAAAATACGCCTTCATCAATTCATGTTGAGTTTTTTTTTTACAAATGACTAAACTGTCTACTTTAATGATATCGACTTATTTCTTGTTTTAAATTTTTTATACATCCATGAAATCGAAGAAATTTCCATATACCACAAATGAAAATATTTTTTTAACTAAATTGAAACTTCAACGATTTCAAGAAACATAATTATTTTTCTTGAAAACAGGTTTGTCTTCAAAAAAAAAACACAAAATTATTATCATCACTTTTTAAACTAGTGATGCAATAAACTTGAAATCATTTGTAATACAATTAAGCTCAAAATCACCTTTTAAACTATTAAATAAAATACATTCATGGTTTTGCTAAAAATGTGCGTTTAAATAGGTGTACATAAAAAACGAAACTGTATGCAAATTTTTCAAAAAAGTCATGCGCTTTTGTGCGTTTAAGTAGCTGTACATAAGAAAACGGAATTGAATGCAAAATTTTTAATAAAATCAAGCCTGGAATCTGTATTCCGGAGTTTCTCCGCCGTTCCTGTTAAATTTCGAAGGCAAGTTGGTTCTTTTGAAACGGATCCTGTCCCAGTCGAAGTTGTTCGGGTCATCCCCCATCAGCTGGTCGTCTTCCAGCTTCCTCAAGAGTTCCGGGGCGGCGAAGAGCTCGGGGTTGTATTCGAAAAGCTCTGGTAATTCTGACCAAGTTGGATCTAATAAATGGATACAATCGATTATATGTTTTTGGTTTGTTTATAATTGAAACAACAATGAATGGAAGTTGCAGATTTTTTTTCTTCAATTGAATTCCAGAAGTGCAATTAATTTATTCTTAATTTCGCACCGAGCTTGTGATTTTTACTACACTTCACCAAACTTTTGTTTGATAAGAAAATAAGCGAAATTATTTTTCTCAAAAATACGTCATTAATTGAGGGAATGTATCAGTGAGTTGCACATTAGTTGTACAGACCATAGATGGTAAGCGATCTGTATAGTACTTTACATTTTCTCTTGTTTTTCTTTCTCATAATATAAATAGTTTCGGAACGATTGAGCTTATATTTAAGCTTTACTTTTAAGCTTAAATGTTATGGTCGTACTTATATTTAAGCTTTACTTTTAAGCTTAAATATTATGATTGAGGTTATATTTAAGCATTACTTTTAAGTTCAAATATATTGATCGAGCTTATATTTAAGATTTACTTTGTATACTTACACTTAATATCTCCATTTAGTTGGTTTGCCTGAAAAAAACAAACAATGAAAAATATTATAGGATTTCAATACAAGTTGATTTTCAAGTAAATTAATTTTATACTATAAAGTTAAATGTTTCTATAGCGTATAATAACAGCCTATCTAAGTAAGATTGTAAATTTATACAGCCGTAAACACTGTTTATAGCTCTATACAATTTTACAAGATCTGCTTACGTTAAAAAGCCCCAGTAAAAAATCTATCTATCTTATATAATAGTGTAGATAGCAGAAAGCGCCATCTTTTGCATTATTTACAAGTAGCATCTTCAATAACTTGGGTCTACAAGATAAACGACCGAGAATCGTTGCTTATTAAATAAAATATAAACTTAGATAATAGACTTCTATTTTCCTTCCCCATTTATTTTAAATAAACGGTGATTTTTTAAGTCTTTGGTTTTTGAAAATTAAAGAAAATGCAGAAAATTTGTAAAAGTGAATGAAATACTTATTTGGATCGATGAATCAATGTCTGCCATTTAATTTTTGAATATTATGTATATGTTACTCATATTACTCAAAGAAAGTACCCAATTAAAAATAAACAAATAAAAGTTTAAATGAACATAATTGTTTTATAGATAGCGCTTTATGCTATCTTTCCAAGTTTTTATAAATAAAAAACGTACTTTTATTAAACCATTGTATTTTGACTTGAAATTGACTGGTAGTGTTTGGCAAAATCAAGTAGTTTTGGTAATTCTAAAATTAAGTAGTTAAAGTTAATAAGTAACAATAAATTGGGGTTTATAACAAAATAAAGAGAGATCGGTGGTCGTTCAATATTTTATAATACTTTATATTCGAGGCAATGCATTACGAGAAAAGTTAAGTTTAAAAAATACATTATTATTAATTTCACATTATATGAATATACATCTATTACATAAGCCGCGTAGACTGTGATGGAAAATGGTTAAAGAATAGTCCTGATTAATATATATTAAGAAAATGGTTTTGTACTTAATTGAGGAGTAATAAAAGAAAGAACTTTGCCCATTTTTATCTAGTAGTCATTATCAACTACAATCTATAGTCACATTACAAAGTGAAAATACAGAGATTAAAGAAAGTATTTAAAATGGACCAAAAAGCTAAATTCTAAAATACAAAAGTCTTGATTTTATGATTTGATTTTGACTAAAATACATTTTCCTTAACAATTGTTGTTTTTATATGTTTAAAATTGAGATGTTTTGAACATATCAAAGCAATTGATCAAAAATACATTTTTCTTAACAATTGTTGTTTTGATATGTTCAAAACATCTCAATTTTGAACACATAAAAACAACAATTGTTAAGAAAAATGTATTTTAGTCAAAAACAAATCAAAAAATCATTGATATGTTCAAAAAATCTCAATTTTGAACATATAAAAACAACAATTGTTAAGAAAAATGTATTTTTGATCAATTCTTGTTTTTATATATTCAAAATTGAGATGTTTTGAACATATCAAAGTAACAATTGTTAAGAAAAATGTATTTTTGACCAAAATCAAATCACAAAATCAAGACTATAATTACCTCATTCTGCGATCCTCCCCTTCTCCCGATTCTGGGTACCGATTTGGAAGCCTTCAGGAAGAACTTTTCGAAATTATCATCATTCTGACTATTCTTGTTCCTCTTTCCGATTCTTGGTATGTTTTTGGAGGCCTTCAGGAAAAACACGCCGTCTTGCGCCACCACGATTTCCAATACGACGATGAAGCAGAGGAGCACGAAGGCTTGCCTTTTGGCGTTCATTGTAGCTCAGTTTGTTTGGTTGTTCTCGACTGAATTATTCCGCCGATTCCGGTTGTTTTTATAGCGGCGATTGACTCTCGATTGAAATTCATCGGGTAGGTCTTCTTGCATGCGGGCGTGGAAAATATTCCACGTACGCGGGACTGTTTGTTTTGCTTATCGGTCGTCATCTGTGTGCGATGATGCTTGAGATGTGTGACTCGAAAATTAAATGGGCGATTTAAATTAAGTTGAAGTAATTAATCGATATGGTAATCATTTAGAGATTAAATGTATATATAATATATAAATTCTCACACCCTTGATTTTATCTGAAATCTAGTGTGTATGTATACTGCTCACAATTGCAGGCTATTTTTAACAGGGGGTTTTAATTTTTAATTGAGAAGTTGGCAATAATGGATTGTCAAATATCATAATTGTCAAAAAATGTAGAACTCTGATTTAAACACAAGATTAAACAAATCGTGGTGAATTATGAAAAAAGACTTCAAATTTTATGATTTTTTTCTGCTTTCAAAAGAACGTATTTTAATTGTAGAGAAGAACAAAAAAATTAATTGCAGTAATTTTAAATTTCAGGAAATTTTTGGGCTTTCAGGAGGGCGAATTCCAAAATTTAGAGTGGAAAAAAGTTATTAAATGCAGTGATTTTATATTTCAGGAACTCTTTGGGCGTTATGGAGGGCGAATTCAAAATTTTTAGAGGAACCAAACAATTAAATGCAATTATTTTAAACTTCAGGAACTTTTTTTGGCTTTCAGGAGGACGAATTACAAAATTTAGAGTGGAACCAAACAATTAAATGCAGTAATTTTAAAATTCAGATTTTTTTGGGCTTTCACGAGGGTGAATTCTAAAATTTAGAGTGGAACCAAGCTATTAAATGCAGTAATTTTAAATTTCAGGAACTTTATATTTTTTATGAACCGAACAGTTAAATGTAGTAATTTTAAAAGTCAGAATTTTTTTGGGTTTTAAGATGGGCAAATTTCAAAATTTAGAGTAGAACTAAGTAATTAAATCCACATATCCACCTAAACTATTTCCGAAAACAACTGAGGGGTTTTCTATCCCCTAAATCTGGTGATTCTACAAATGATTGACAATTAAATCCACAGCCCCAGTCGCTCTGTATCGTTCTGTATCGATCAAAATGAATGGTAGGCAAAAGCATAGTCTGCTAGCATATTCATGGCGATTCTCAGCTATAATTTGCTTCAAACTAATCAATTGCGACATCGAAAGATCTATTGTGATTCCATACTATTTCAGCTAACTTCCTCTTCTATCTGGTGGAATTTGAATTTTGCTTCTACCCATTTTATTTCCAAGTTTAGTGAGCGAGGAAGTTGTCTTTCTCCTGAAAGATTTTGTGGCCCTTCGTAAATTCATACCCAGCGTGGCGAAATGAATAAAAGTCTTCTAATCCTCACGGATAGCAGATATACACTACAGTTTCTGAAAAAGAATTACACCTGCTGAGAGACAATTAAAGAGTACCATATTATACTCAGTAGGCCTCGACACAGAGCAGAAACGAGATCTCCTGGGTGAAAAAAGTATTGACATTAGGAACAGGAAGGCTAACGAATTAGCTGAAGCAACGAATGAAATGATAGCCTAGCACTAAAGTCCACCAGATAATCCATACTGGGTGAGGAATGGCCAGAAATGGCGAAAATCAGGGATCTACCTATGTCGGCACTGCTACCCTATCTTGACAAGGTGGGCTAGCTGTGCTGATTAATGGGCTCCGATAAACTACAGGAAGTAAGCATTAGGGGTCTATTAAGGCCTATCTGTACTTGAGTAGCACGTGCACCTTCCACAAAACCGCAGCTGAGTACTCATTTCGCGAGACTCAGGTCCTTCTTTGACCTAACGCTCATTCTGGACCAACTCTTCGAACATCATTGGCCACTTTTCTGCTCTCGACGTTATTGGGTTTCAAGTGCTGGGAACAAAATCACTTTCTCTATTTCCTTGTAGGAGACCCAAAAACATCAACAAGCGGCAATCGAGGGTGTAAATCTAACCGTGCTGATGGATGCATGATACTGCAATGGTGTACCCTAAAAGGTGACCCAGAGTCCAGTTGAACCTTTGGTGCAACCAAGCAGTTACCTTGCAAGAGTACTACCAGGAAGCGACCACCACTTTAACTCAGTTAGTGCGATTCAACATGATTGTCCGAACAGACAGAAGCAATAGCTCGAATGGTGTAATGAAAGTTATGAAAATTAGACTCTCTATAACGATCTCCAAAGGGGATACAAACCACGCCAAAAATTTTGAGAGTACTATTTCATCTGCGATGAAAAGGCTGGACATATAATAAGACAGCAAGGATGAAAAGCACTGCCAACACTAAAGGAGAAACTAAAAAATCAATAGACATAAAGCTCTTCAGGAATGTTGGAAGAGTAACTTACAACTTACTCAAACAATAAGAAGGAAATATAGCAAAAATACTAAGTTGCGAAATGAAGGTGGTTTGGGAAATACAGCTATTAAACTAGGATAAGGTAGAAACCGCAACTCGAATGGTGTAATAAAAGTATGGAAAAGAAGAGTCTCCATAACAACCTAGCCTCTGAAAGGAACTACAAACTGCGCCCAAATTGTTGGGGAGTATGATTTCGATGAAGCGATCGGATGTCAAAAGAACGAAGCTGGGAAGCACTGCCAACACTAACGGAAAAACTAGGAAATCGGTAGGCACATAGTTCACCAGAAATGTTGGAAGCATACTGAACGACGGAGCAACTTACAGAAAAATACTCCAACATTACGAAGGAAATATAGAAAAAAACATACTAAGCTGCCCAGTGAATGCGGGCTTATTTGTACAGCCAACATACAGACCCTGGTGAGGACCATGTTAGTGACTAATGGATTGAAGACCATCCACGAAAAGATGAATGAGATGTCTAGAAGACTATGCCGGATTGAAAACTAACATTATTGAAAGCAATAACAGTTGCAGCGAATAAATAAATAAATAGCTGGAAATAATCATACCAATCTACCTAAGGTCTAAAGACCACGAAGTGGAAGAGATTGGTTGTTGGGGCAAAGATCAATAAAATGATTGGAAGATTATGCTGGATTGAGAGCTAATATTATTGAAAGTAATATTCAGTTGCAGCTAAAATATAAATAAGTAAATAAATAGAAGACAATAATCATACAGACCTACCTAAGTTGACTCAAAAAGATTGGATTGGTTGTTGGGGCAAAAATGAATGAAATGTCTAGAAGACTGTGGAGGATTGAAAGCTAACATCATTAATAGTAACATTAGTTGCAGCGAAAAGTAAAAAATAAATAGAAGGCAATAATCATATAGACCAAAAGCATTCGATTGGTTGTTTGGGCAAAGATGAATGAAATTTCTAGAAGACTGTGAAAATGCCATTAAAAGTAACATCAGTTGTAACGAAAAAAAAAAAAAAAAAATAGAAGACAGGACAGAAAGACTCCTGTCAATAGCCCATGACAGATTACTAACCCATCAATATATATTGTAAATATAAATATTTATAAAGAATTGTAATTCTGCTGTCTGAATTAAAATGTTTGTATGTAGAAGTCAGTAATCATACAGACCTAATAAAACTAGGTAGGCTTTCACGATCAGTGTAATTAGAATTATTGATTTCCGTGCTATTAGGCCGTGATCTGTTGGAGTTTAATCCAATTGGATTAAACTCCAATCGAAATCAACAATTCTAACATATAGATCTACTTAAGATGACTCAAAAAGATTGGATTAGGCGTTGGGACAAAAGGTAAATGAAATGTCTAAAAGAATATTGCAGAGAAAAAAGGCCACAATAATCATACAAATATACTTAAGACGATTCAAAAGACTAGTCAATTGGACGTCGGGGCAATGTAGACTCTGCTAACACTGAACCACCAGCCAAGTCACAGTAAAAAGATGGCAACGCAAAACCGAAAGGTCAGCAACCTATTTTTAGCTCAGCGAGTAAAAACCCATTCCAAACAGATATATAGTTTCAGATGGTTCTGTCGGAAAGAAATTATTCGAGGGCCAAATATATTGTCACATTAACTTTCTCACAGCAAATTCAGAGGGCGGACATTTTGTTTGATGGAGCGGATCCAGGACCACCAATGCGAGGGAGTAATATTTGTTCGTGAGGTAGCCGTAGTTTCAACCAATGTCGTGATCGTCTGTAGTACTGGGAGACTGCAGTGTAAGAATTGGAATTGTAAGACTGAGCAGAAAATTGATTCAACTAATAACTGGACACTGGAAGCTAGCAGGGTATTTAAAGAGATTTAATTTGAAATAAATAGAGGGAAAATGCGAATGCGGAGCATCACAAGTAACTTCCATACATGTATTTGAGGAATGCAAGTTAGATCGTAGGAGAGGGCTTAGAGAAAAACGCTAATTAGCCTGGGAGTACAATGGTCGATCCGAAATACACCGAGGAAAGACAGAATATTTTGGAGGTGCTTCAAGTTTTTGCTGAAGTGGCAATCGGGAACGAGGAGACATTAGAAGAGGAAAACTATGAATCGAACATGACATAGTTACGTAGTTAGAAACCAAGAATATATTGTAATATAGAAAACCCTGTAAATTGTATTGTAATGTTATTTGAAAAATTTAATTTTTGAGTGTGGTTAAAGGTTGGATACATTCCACTGGTGGGATAGCGTATGGAGAAATAATCCGAAACCGCGCAACAACTGCAAATTTAGTGATCGTTCCCATCTTTTTCCTCGTAAGTAACTTCTTGGGGTAGTGTGTAATGGAATGAAGCCTTCTGCTACCGAGACTGTTATCATCTGCCTGACTGTGTTGTTGCAGCAGTTTCTCAACAATAAATAAATTTTTTCAAGGTGTACCGAGACTGGTATCTGGTATAAGGGAGTGTGCAGCTACGCACTACACCTAGGCCTCATTAAACCTATTGTGCTACCTCCCGTAGATCATTTATCATCATTTCAGCCAGCTTACCTTGTTTAGGTAGTCTATTATAGCCGAGGTGGGTAGATTCTTTATATAAGCCATTTCAGGCTTTTAGTGCTGGGCATTCACAAAGGAAATGCCAAGCAGTCTCGTCTTCCATGCTGCACCCTCTGAAAGGTAGAAAGTCCCTCTCTTGTAGAGGTGTCCGTTTAGTCTTCAGTGACCAGTAAGGATCGTAGTTAAGTGTATGAGATTTCCCAGTCAGTTGTAGGTACCATTTCGCTGATCTCTCATTAGGATACACAAGTGTTTCCTTAGAGAGCTTGCAGCCCTCGATATCATCCCAAGTCATCCTAAATTTCTCTAGGGCATTGGTGTGTAACATGTTACAGGGAGAGAGGAGTGAGACGCACTAGCGGTTCCGGTAAGGGAATGATCATCCCAGCCGCAGCTCTTGTCAGCGCATCAGCTCTGATGTTACCTGTGTCCGCGTCATGCTCATTTACCTAGCAGACTTCAATGTTGTTATGCATTCCCGCCTGCTTGAGTTTTCTGTTGCATTCTATTTCGGTCTCTGACGTAGAGTAGGCTTTTTGTAGAAATAGTATCGCTTAGTATAGCTAAATTTGACAACTTGCGGTTTATGATGTATTCAGCCGCAAGTGTTATACCCATCAGTTCCTGTTGGGTGATGGTTCCATGAATTCCCATCGGAATCTTTAGAGTTCTGGAGAAAACTTCAAACCCCTATCCATCTCTCTTTTTCATCTGTGTAGATTCTTACAGCCGACTCTCTAATCCGTTTAGTGGGTTGGACAGTAACATTGTAGGGTATGCTCCGTAGTGTACCGATACTGTCCAACTAATGTGGTAGTTGTCTCCATCTTATTCCTTGTAAATAACTTCTGGGATGTTAAGGGATCATCTTAACCTTGGGGTAAATTTGGCAGAGGGTAATGGTTTGACTCCTTCTGCTACCGATTGTCATCTAAATATAGACTATTATTTTGGTTCAACTAGCGTGTTAGTTGTCTTCGTATTATTCCGCGAGTGTTAAGGAATCTTCTTCTCTGGATAACTTTGGGGGTGATTTGGCCAAAGGGTAATGGAATGACGCCTTTTTCTACCTGTGGTTCAACTAGTGTGGTGGTCGTCTCCATTTTTTTCCTTGTAAGTAACTCCTCGGGTGTTTCGGGGATCTTCTTCTCTGGATAACCTTAGGGTCATTTGAGCAGAGGATAATGGAATGACGCCTTCTACACCGCTACTGAGATGACAGTCTACAGTTAAATGTGGATTGCTACTGTGCTTCAATTAGTGTCGTAGTCGTTTCGATCTTTTTCCTCGTAAGTAACTTTTTCTATGTTAAGGAATGTTCTACTCTGGATAACTTTAGGAGTGATTTGGGCAAAGCTTAATGAAATGACGCCTTCTGCTACCGAGACTGCCATCTAAATGTAGACTGTTACTGTAGTTCATGATCGTCTTCATTTTTTTTAAGGAAGGATGATTGAAAGGATATTAAGGTTAAGGAATGATGAAATGAGGGACATTTTGGCATAGGTAAATTCCATTCAGCCACTAACGAAATAGTCTATGAATATATATTGTCATTATTCTAAGATGAGGACAAACACAACATCCATGGATCCGGGACAAGTATATTTCGTTAGAAATATCTCTTGCCCCGGTGATTTGGGTATATAAGGAATGGAATTTTGCTACTCAGATTATCTGGCCTTTTCCGGAAATGAATAGTGAAAGGGAATTATCTTTCTACATGAAGAGGAGAACTCTTCTTGATTTTTGGAAGTGGTGATTTCTTCTTCTGCATCATCATTTTGTTGGAAGGATCACTAAAATTGATTTTTGATTATCTTGTTCATTTGAGAAACTTCCCTTAGCGAGTTCTAATAATAAACATTGTTGCTATTGGTGACTTTCAAAGTTTCAATGTCTCATCCAGCTGTAACGCCAAGTACTGGTTGGATATAATATTGCCTGGTTTTGAGTTTACGTAAAGTGCAATGGTCAAATAATATCTATGATTTCTTAAACATTTAAATTAAACAAAACACGTTAAACATTAAATTAGTGTATAACATTTTTTTATTAGTGGCTAAGTTATTTTGCAACCTACAAAAAAATTTCTTCCGAGTGGAGACGCGCTCATTTCATGTATTATCTATAACAATATTTTAAAGTTTTAAAGTTTATTTTAAAACTTAAAAAAACAATCTTTTCGGACCACTGAAAACTAACTCGCGTTATTATCAAACTGACAGTGAGACGTTGAAACTAATAGCCATTAATAGTTATACAAAGTGAAAATGTTTTATAATTGTGAATTGTGATGTATAACAAATTCATCTAGCGTATGGATAATTGGTGATCGTCAAATTGGTAAATAGATAGCGCTTGCTTTGTCTCCCAATAAATTAGTGTTATAAAAACAAAGTTGTTTTAATTAATTGATAAATCAATGTATAACGAAGTTGAAGACTTCAAGAAGTTAATTCAGATATTTCATTATTAATATTTATATTTTTATTTACGATCATAAACCTTATTTGTAACATAAAGTCGCCGCTAAAATTTATTGAACGATCAAATAAAAATCAAAATTTCATCGTTATTCGTTACAGGACTACTTACAGGAAATGTAGGGTGTATTTATTGTAAACAATTGATCGCAACAAATAAACTCTACATTTTTATTAAAAAAAAACACTCATTAATATGGAGTATAGGCACTGATTCATTATAGTATTTATGTGTATTCACAATTGCTCGGGAAGAGTCTTTCTGTATACGATCCGTTTTCCTTCTCGATCCTTAGCGATTGTGACTCGTCCCTATCTGTTTTGCAATCAATATCATTGCTGTAATATAGGCAACTCAATTCACTGTATGATCGCGTTGGATTTCATGTTCACGTATGCACGCGAAGCGAGCACGTCGATTCAATCCGATAAGCCCGCGCGTCCAGTAGCAAGCAACGACGTGCACGTCCTCTTTTGTTTCCGCGGAAACGCCGCCCACATCCACCGGCGGAAAAATCCCGCGGGAAATCGCGCGCCCAAATTCAAATGCAACGCATAGACGGACGTACGCGGACGCACGCCTGGAAATTACACCCATTAACGTGCATTAATAATTAAAAAAAGGGCTAGATCCGCGCGGCGCAGCCATATTAATTTCGGAAAATATGGATGCGCCAATCCCGCACCGGACGACAACTTGCGTCGCCATGGCAACGCCACGAGTTGTGGGCGGGGCCAGGTTGCGCGCGCATCACAGTAAACATGCGATGACTTGTCGCGGTTCGCCGAGCCGCCGCTAGATGTCGCAGGCGGCCCACCGTCGCGGTTTAATTCGAATATTGGATAATTAATTCACAGGAAAGGATCGTTTCTTCTGGTTGTTGTTGTTGTTCTTCTTTGGGTGGGAATGCGGTGTCTGTTGGACGTCGCAGGGACGTGTGGGATCCCGATGGAGGCGGATAATGGGTTTAGTTATTTTCTTTTTGTTTTCGGGCGGCGATTGTGTTTATATGTGTGTGTGTGTGTGGGAGCGTTTGTTTTTAGGAATGTTATTGTATAATTGCGCACACAAAGGAACTGCGAGTTATTTTTTTCCGTGAGTGCCGATTGCGTTTCTTGAAAAAGAAAAGAAAAAAACTACAGATACTATTTCTGTAAGTCATGTGCGAATAATAAATGAAATTTTTTTATTGCGTTTTTTACTATATTATTACAACGATTCAAGTTTCAACAGGAATTTCTGTCATTGTTACTCGAACAAACAAATCTTAAAAATATCCTTATTTATAATTAATAGTTTTAATATTTAAACATTGGTAGTTCATATTGTATAATATATATATATGAATAGATAATTAAAAATCAGCGAATAAAACAAATAAAACACAGATTACATTGAATAACTTTAAATTCTCTAGTAGTTTCGGGTTATTAGCCCATTTTCAAGAGAATTTAGAATTTTATTTAAATTTGTATGGATATTAAATATTATATGAATAGATATCGATTTTTTGATTTTTAAAAATTTGGTTATAAGTAAATGTTGGGACCGAAATTATTTTCCCTGCCCCACAAAAAAATTAAAAAAAATCAATATATCTATTCATATAATATTTAATATGCAAATATCAACAGAAATTTAAATAAACTAAATTTTAAATTCTCTTGAAAATGGGCTAATAACCCGAAACTAGTTGAGAATTTAAAGTTATTCAATCTAATCTGATTTATTTGTTTTGTTGGTTGATTTTTAATAATCTATTCATATTTATTTTATATCATTATTTTGATATTTATTTATTTTATTTATTTACGTAAGTATTTACAAAAGTATAATATTTATATAACAAATTATAAAAAAACAATTGGCTCAAAGACCTATGGTCGATAGCTATTTCGCACTATACATATATGTATTGTAAAAAAATAATAATTATGCAAAATTTCACGAATAAATATGTATTTATATACCGGGTGACCATTTAACCTGACAAATGAAAATAACTGGAAAAAATGAACCGTAAACCGACAATATCCAAACCTTTTATAGGAACTATGTATACTAAAATTATATTAAAAATATATGTTTCTAAAAGTGTCAATAAAATTTTAACATTTTACCCGGACAACCGTCTTTGTGCAATCCACTAATCCTGCTCGGAACGTATTTTAGAATAACTTCTGGTGGCACCCATTTATTTAAATCGCCATGGACCTCCAATTTTCTCCTCCATTCTATTGACTAAAATATTAAATAATAAAAGCTTACCCATTGAACAAAAAAATGGCCACAAATAATGTTGCAACAATATTAAAAGTTAATTTAATATTAATGCAAAATTATTACAAGAAATGTTAAACTTAACGTTCACGTTGTTTTTTTATCATCACAGTCTAAACGAGTTTTATGTTTTATATTTCACATGTGTAGTTAGATTGTGAGTTAGTTTGATAACGTAATAGCCCTGATTATGCCCGCTTTGCTCAGTGGAACAATTATTTTAAAATAATCTAAGTTCGCTGTGGAGACTTTTATATATATACAAATATCTTTATTCAGACAATTATATTTTTACAAACATTGAGTATATACACCAAAATAAAGGTTGGTCTGTCCTGGGTTATCGACCGGAGGTCTTTCTGCTCAGAAACTTAATTGTTTAAATAAAAATTATTGTTTTTATCTTTTACCTTTTATTAAGAAAGGACAATATTTTTTATTTAAATAATTATTTTAAATTTAAAAAATATAACTACTACTTTAAACATTTTCCCAGTAGCTTCAACGTCCCAATTTCCTGCTGTAATAATTTGAAATTATATATATATAGAAAATCTTTATTTCTGAGAAATACGTTAAATTACATTACAATATCTACACTACAATCATAAACCTCTAGTTAAGCCTCAGAAAATGGCTATCGACCATCGGTCTTTCTGCCCTTGAAATTATAAATTGCTAAAAAATTACTGAAAACTAACCCGATGGCGTTAGTTTTAAGTAATTGAACATTTATTACTTTAGATTCTTATCTACCCCCAAATACATGTTATTGTATCTTGGTTGTAAAAGATCATATACATTTATTTTGAAATAAAAAGAAATATAAATTTAATTATTGAGAATTTCAAACGGATGTAGTTTTTGAGTTACATACATACATAATCATAGAAAATCTTAATTTTTGAGGGTTACGTTAAATTATATCATAATATTTAAAACATTAAAATAATTTACAACTCGTTAAGTCTCAGAAAATGGCTATCAACCATCGATTTTTCTACCTTGTTGATATATTTACAGATACATTGTTTACAAACAATACATTTTTATTTACAAAATGGCTATCGGTCATTGGTTTTTCACCCGGCAGCCCTTGTCCTTTGTCTCGTATGTCAGTTAGTCATTTATATGTGATGATATGAATTGATTAATGGTGATTTTTTAAATTTAATGATAAAAATATTATTAATATTTCAATTAAAAACTTTGTTTTGTATTCACTATTTGAGTTTTGAGTTATGTGAAGTTATATAACTTAAATTAAAACACTTGCTTATTCCTTACATCACTATTTTATTTTTAAATATCAGATGTACATTTCGAGTACTGTGTACTCATTTTCAATAACACAATATTTTATGTAAAATAAAATCGTGAAGAAAGGAATAAACAAATATTTTAATTTTGTTTTGTATAACACTTTAATTTCATTTGTGACAAGCTGAATTCGTCAAAACTGCAATCACAAATGAAAATAAAATGTTACAAAAAATAAAGTTTAGCAGTGTTTTTCATCAAAATATTTAAATATGTATAGCGAAGTAGAAGTGTTAGATTAGAAAAAAATAATATTATTCAAATTGAATTAAACAAATGATTTGAAGGGATTGCCAATTATTAATAAAAAGGAGTACTGAGCATTTTGATTTTACCTCCATAATCATTAGAAAATTGTGTCAATCCGTTATTATTCAAACACCACAGATTCTTTAAGAATTTCGCAAATTTAAAAACATGTATTTTAAGCAAATAATGGCAAAAAGAATACGACGAAATTATTATTATCAATCATTCAAAAGTCATTTACAGGCTTTGTTTTCGATCTATTTTATTGATGTTTAACAAAGTTTTGCTTATAATATTAAATAACGAAATTATGCCGCATCAGTCTCATTTCAGTGTTTTTGTTAGACATTTTAATGAAATGTGTAATTTTCGGGTATATTTCCACGACTGCTTAAAAGTTTTCGCACAAACTTAATATTATTAATAATAAATAAATTAATTAATAATTAAATTTAATTAAATGCACACATTATATTATAGGTATGCAAGTCTATAAAGGCTCTTGACTGTTTACGAGTGATAGCATGTCTATAAGGGTCCTTAACTATGCGACCGATAGGGACCTTTTAAGCACTCTTGATTGATAGTGTTTTGCGACAAGTTTGCTAGTGATTAACAAAGTTGAGTATAAGATTTGCGAGCATTAAGGAATAAAGACTTGTAGAGCTTAGTGTCAAGTTTGCGAGCGACAGAAAGCCTATAATGAAGCTTGATGGCAGAGTTTAGTGTCAAATTTGTGAGAAATAGCGAGCCTAGAATAATTTGGCTGGCACAGCTTAGTATCAAGTTTGCGAACGATAGCGAGCCTGTAAAAAGCTTGACTGGCAGAGCTTAGAGTCAAGTTTGCGAGCGATAGCGAGCCTATAATAAAACTAGGCTGGCAGAGCTTAGTGTCAATTTTGCGAGCGATAGCGAGCCTGTATTTAAACTTGACTGACAGAGCTTGGAGTCAAGTTTGTGAGCGATAGAAGTTCGACTGATAGAGCTTAGTGTCAACTTTGCCAGCGATAGCGAGCCTATAATAAAATTTGGCTGGCACAACTTAGTGCTAAGTTTGCGAGCGATAGGTGGCCTGTATTGAAGCTTCATTGGCAGAGCTTAGTGTGAAGTTTGCGAGCAATAGCAAGCCTATAATGAAGCTTGACAGGCAGAGTTTAGTATCAAGTTTGCGAGAGACAGTGAGTCTATAATAAACCTTGATTCGCAGAGTTTAGTATCAAGTTTGCGAGCGATAACGATCTTGATAGTGACAGTGAGTTCGTAGTGTCAAGTTTACGAGCGATAGCAAGCACGTAATGAAACTTGACTAGCAGAGTTTAGTATCAAGTTTGCAAGCAATAACTAGCCTATAATGATGCTTGACTGGCAGAGCATTCAAGTTTGGGAATGTTAGCGCACCTATAGACATCATCGAGTGGCTGCACTTAGAGTCAGGTTTTTGAGCGATAGTGAGTTTATAAAGTGTCTTGAATGACATAACTTAGTTTTGAGGTAGCCTGTAGAGATCCTTGCAACATTTCTGAGCGATAGCGACCCTATAATGAATCTTGACTGATAGATCTTAGTTTGCGAGCGATAGCGAGCCTGTAAAGAAGCTGTACTGGCAGAGCTTAGTGTCAAGTTTGCGAGCGAACCTGTAAAGAAGTTGAACTGGCAGACCTTAGTGTCAAGTTTGCGAGCAATAGCGAGCCTATAATAAAATTTGGCTGGAATAGCTTATTGTTAAGTTTGCCAGCGATAGCGAGCGTATAATGAAGCTTGACTGGCAGAACTTAGTGTCAAGTTTGTGAGCGATAATGAAGTTTGATTGGCAGAGCTTATTGTAAAGTTTGCGAGCCATATGGAGCCTATAATGAAGTTTAGTATGAATTTTGGGAGCGATAGCGAGTCTTTAATGAAGTTTAATTTGTAGAGCTTAGTATTAAGTTTGCTAGCGATAACGAGCTTAAAATGAAGCTTGACCGAGAGGTTACAACCTCTGTCAAGTGTGCCAGCGATAGCGAGCCTATAATGAAGCTTGATTGGCAGAGCTTAGTATAAAGTTTGCAAGCGACAGCGAGTCTATAATGAAGCTTGAGAGATAGAGCTTAGTATCAAGTTTGCGAGCGATAGCGAGTCTACAATGAAGCTTGATTCGTAGAGCTTAGTTTCAAGTTTGTGAACTTTAGCGAACCTATAGAGATTCTCGACTTGCTGCGCTTAAAGCGAGCGATAAAGAGTCTATAAAGGGTTTTGAATGACATACCTTAGATTCAAGTTAGCTTGTAGAGATTTGTGCTAGTTAGCGAATCTTGACAACGTTTAGTGTCAAATTTGCGAGCGATAGCAAGCAGAGAATCTACCACATTTAAAAATTTCAAAAGATGCATCACGATAACACTTAAAACCCATCAGCGAGTTAACAGCCATAATACATTCCGAAAACAATTATGTTTTCCGCAAAGATTACATGCATTTAAACATTAAGCCTCGGTCGATGTGCAATGAAAATAATATTCATCGAGGCGCGCTTTTAAATAATTTACGAGAGTATCCTATTCCTTTCCTCAACGGCAGCGTCGCGGAGAAATTTATGCGCGCCGATAATAATGAACGGTGGCGGCGCGCAAAGAAACGCTAATTAGAATATAAATTGAATCGTTGTTTGCTGCTGCGTGCTCTCTTCATGAAAAATGAATTTGATAATTGAAATCGCACGCTCGCGAGACTCCGGCGTATTCGTATTCGTCACACCTGTTGAGGTGCGCTGCGGAATCACCCTTCACCCGGCCTAATTGGAAATAGAAAGGACTGGATCAAAGAAAATAAACTTTCTTTTCGTTTATTTTTCGTTTCTGTAGCGTGGGGATGTTTTTAAAGTTTGGGAATATAAAAACGACCTGAAAGATATTTTAAGGCTGCGGTTTACTAGGAAGATCTATGGTTATGGCCAGTCACTATTACATAATAGATTGATGTGCTGGATTTATTTAATAAAATTGTCAACCACCATTCATCTAGCTTATGGATAACTAGATGGCACTTGTGTTATCTTCCATTTATGATATTCTGGATTATCAAAAATATTGTATTATATTATAAAGTTATCTCAAAACATGCAGGACTCTCGTTATATGAATCATTTTAATAATCAGTTTTTCTGAAAATCATTTATCAAACAGAAAACAGCATCTGCCAAAAATTTAGAAAAGCTTAATTTCATAAAAAATAATATTGTTTAAGAATGGTTAACCTAAAGTTAACTTCACTTCATTTCACATTCAGAGCCATTATGCTTTGAATATTTTCGATACGAAAGAGGGGGACTGCGTTAATGGAAATTCTTTCTTGTTTGAAAGAAAATATTAATGAAATCAATATCTGTAGTTTGGTTCTTAGTGATCACTTGATGAAACAGGATTAAAATATATGTGAATTAATTTCTAAATTAAAAATGGATTCACTTGAGTAGTTTCACTAATATTATTTATTTATTCCGATTAGTTTCGACTAAAAGTTATTATCAAGGAATATTAAGCAATTTACAAATTACAAAGTATTTATTATCATTCACATCGTTTTTTTTTTTCAATTTTATGGCTCTGTTAATTTCCAGGCCTTGTCGATCGTTTTGGATGCATCCTTTACAGCCCGTATATAATAACGTTCGATTCTCTGAATTGAAAAAAAGACCCAACATGACACAATGTTTCGATAATCCGGTAGATTGATTTTTATTATATTCTTTCGATGTTCTTCGAATAGAATTTTGAATGTTTATTTTCAGGGATTTTGATTCACTGTAACAAAAATCAGGTTATAGTATTGTCACCTGACTACGAATTCAACAATCACAATGGTTTAAAGAATATTTGAGCAAATTTATAGCCGATTTGTTAAAATCACTTTACCTGCATTTAACGCCAGGTTCTATATTAATAAAAATGTAAAAGTGTTTTTATTATAATTTTACACAATGTATAATGAAGTAGAAGCCTCAGCGATCAGTAATAAAAAAGAAGACTAATTCCTGAAACGGATCCTTGCGGTATCCCCCGCGCGGATGATAAATCGTAATTTAACGAGGATTAATGGCCGTGTAAACGGACACTTATCGCGTGTGATAGGTTGTGAAATCGTGTGCTCGCCCCATTGAATCTGTTTAGTCACTGCGCCGTCATTTATCATACAGGAGAGCCCGATTTTCCGAAAAGTCCAGAGTCATCGGGAACGCAAAAACGTTACGGCTCAATCAGTGCAGCAAACAAAATGAGAAAAAGAAAAAACTCTCTCTCGCTGCGGCCTCACCTTGATTCCCAATGTTTTTTTTTGTTGTTATTATTATTTCAGTTACAAATGGAATAACCTTGTTTGGAAGTTCGGGGCGAGCCTTGGGTGTACGTAAAACTGGTATGTCGACAGGTTGTAGGAGTGACACAATTGTGAGGCCTTGCGGGATTTGTTGAGCATTATTTTTATCTCTTTCTTTAATGACAAATCCTGACATTTAAGATGAATTAGAGAGGTGTGACCAAGATAAAAAAACACACAACACACAAAAATGAGATTTATGATTATTATGGAAATAAAATTATTCTGGACAGAAAGTCGCATGGATAGCTCAGACACATTTATTTATTTAGACATCTTTATTTTAAACCACACCTCACACTAAAAAGAAGAGTTGTTATATAAAACTGAATAAATGAAATATTTTAGACCAAAAATATATTTACTTAAAAATAATAATAATAATTAACATTTTAGGGTTTTTAAAAAATAAACACATTCAAAATATAAATATAAATTTGTCCTTTATTCGTGACAACTGTTTCGCGTGCTTTTGCGTGATTTTATTTTGTTTATATAACAGATTATTTTTATTAATTTTAATAAATAAATACTGAAAATGCTACTCTCGATGGTATAGCTGCGGAAGTTTAAAGATGAACGCTGCCATTTCACTAGAATTATTGATATTTTATAATTTCTTATTAAAATAATTTTTCTCTTTGCTATTAGTGAATATAACACACATACATTTTCTAACGTTTGTACAATTATTTTTCTCACACTCTAGTTTATATGTCGATAGATTTAATTTGAAATGCATGAAATTAATATAACAATAATTATAAATTAAATAAAAAGAATTTGAAAATAAATAATAAATTATTTCCACCTTTAGCTCTATTAAACAAGTGTACATTAAAATGACTACTTCTCATACAAATACCCCGCCAAATATTAAATTATATAATAGACATTTGCTGCTATATGTCAATAACATATTGCATAATGCAACAATTTTTGCTTTGAAAATATTTAATGTAAAGGCAGAAAAAACTAAATTAACTAATAAGGCTACCTGCAGACAGATGTTTCGGGATCTATCCCTCGCCAGTACAGCTCTTCTTTAGATAATTTAAAGATGCTATTTTGACAAATGGTACTTTAAACTACAATAAAGTACAAAAAGTACGACCTCAAAGATTTAATTAAATCAAATTAATTTTTCCATTGAATAATTATGAATGCCAAATTAAATTATGAAAATAATATAAATAACAGATAGCCGTTCGTAACAACTGTACATTTATCTACAATCAATATTTAATAATTAAATTAAGTTTTTTTTTATTTAAATTGATTTATTACGATTTTCGTATCAATATTTATTTTATCCGCAATTTACATTCACTTCAATTATTTCATTTATTATTTACTTATTAAACTAGTTTATCTATTTAATCTACCCCCGTGGTGTTATTTGATATACTAGAAAAACATTAGAGGCGGCGAGGAGAAACGGGTGTTGCCGGAAGGTAAGAAGTCAGGTATACCACCGGGAAGGATAATTGGCCCGTTTCGTAGTTTACTGTAATTATTGCAATTATATTAGGTATAACATGCCGACAAAAAGTGCCGGTGTTAGTTATGCTTTGTCGATCGTGTTTATCTGGTACGATAATGGCGTTTGCAGCTTTTTTTAAGCGAACGCAAGAAAGAAGAAACAACAAGTCCAGGCCTGGACAAACGTTTCCTGTTTGAGGTGATGATTATTGGAAAGAATGGAAAATTCGGAATTGATTAAGGATAACTACAATTTTTCAGTAAGGAAATAAAATATGCCATTAAAAATTGACTAATTGTTAAGGCTTCTACTTTGTTATGCATCGTTGATCGATTAAAAAAATATAACTGTGAAATTATGTTACCGAATTTTAACATGTTTGCATGGGTTTGTTATACAAACAAAATATCTTGTCGATGTCGAAAAAGTTCGAAAAAGTGTTTTAATCAATAGTTTATATTTCAAAATGTTTCATCACGTGTTAAGTGAGAAATGAATTAAATAAATAGCTCACATTAATAATAGCTTTCGTTTTTTTTACAACTTAATTGATTTATTGCAAAATTTAAGCAAATCTCAAAATGAGGTTGGACCGACAATTTCGTAAGTCTTCTATTTTTATCCTTGCTGCTTTTGAAACGGCAGTTTTGATTTTCGATTTTCAACTTCGAAAACTTTTATTAACGCTACAGTAAATAATTACTTAGTTTAAAAATGACTAATCTCTCAATAATAGATTTTTGATTGGCGTAAGGATAGTTTAACTCATATTTTAGTCAAAATTGTGATCATGAAGATGGATTTCTTCAATTTGGAGTCGAAACTATAATTATAAGGATTTATATATCAGTCAAACCACTTTTTGAAAGAAAGTATTTCATCCTTAGCAGCTAATCTCATAAAAGTCGAATTTTGATTGCTATAAGGATGAATTACATCATATAAAATATATTTAGTGATGGGCAAGATCATCTAACTCAAAAATTGATCAATTAATAATCGATCAGTTCAAGCATCAAACCGCTCGAAAAGACCGAACCGATCAAGCTGATCAGAAAGTACGAGGTGATCTGAAAGATTGATCCGCTCGAAAAGATCGAGCTGATCGAACAGATCGAGAAGATTGAGTTGATCAGAAAAGTTCTAAATAGTGTCTTACTCGAAAATCACTTGGATAGAAGCTGCGTCGTGAAACGTATCTGGAAAATCGCAACCCATCTAAAAGAGTTTCGATCATATGCCAATTATGCCATGGGAATCCAATAATCATATGCCATGGTAATCTACGGAAACGTGTTACAAATGGTTTGAATTATTCTTGATTGACTGTGAAATGTATGTGTAAGTTTGTGAAAGTGAATGAAAAAAGTGTGAAGTGGATAAAGGGATTGTGGAAAGATCAACCAGGTGGGGGTAAAGATCCCCAACGAAACTTTGTGAACATTTACATCTCCCATTTATTGTGAGGTAGTTGCGATTGCTAAAACCAGGCGATTGTACACAACGCCGCTGGCGTGTTCTAAATATCTTTAAGGATGAGGGGGGTAATTTATGGTATTTTTTTAATGTTTCAGTACACTCCGTTCCCCTTACCAGAAGGACTGCCTGGATTCGCTACGGGGGTCCACTATAGGACTTCTTTTATTTATGCTAGTGCGGGTCACATATTCAATTTTGTTGATAATACAGAACTAGTAATCACTGGTAAAAATCACGATGAACTATTTTTAAATGTAAATTCAATCGTATTTGCTGCCATATTTGATTGTATTTAGAGAGCTTAGCGGCAAAATGGCCTCATTTTGCTCCCTCCCGCATGGAGTTTCATGACTATGGTACATCCCGGAATTATTCTAAGTAAAGGATATACTGCAGTATTGCATGTGTTCTTCTTATGTCGCATGGATTCGGATGTTTTCTCCCCATAGCTGTTGTCTAAAGTGGGAGAGGGCGTCACATTCCAAGAGTATGAGTTTTGCCGCCTCCTCCTGTGGCACCTGAGTGCGCAGTGGCCATTTAGTAATTCTATGATATTACTAAGGTTTTTCGTTGATAGGTTTATTAAACATTTGTTTCTTTTTCTTAACGTTGTTGAAAAGCTTTTCTATTTTATTGCCCTTCATTATACTCCATCGGTCGAGATGAGCTGTTCTGGAGTGGTCTTTAATCGCTTTTTTCATGTCAGGCATTTTTTGTCGTAATGCTGGTTTTGGTCACTGCGTGCATACATTGCGCATTTTACGGACCAGTTTGTCTGCCATTTTGTTCCCATTACAGTTTTTATTACCTTTTGCCCTCTGAATGTGTAGACTGTTAGTGGCTGCAGTTATTTTTAGGCTTGTCCTACATTAATGTGCAAGTTTTTATGTGAACTTCGTGCTCATGATAGTGTTATTTTTTATTAACCGGATTGTATTTCTGGTCAGGTTTCTGTTTTGTAAGATAATGGCTGCATGATCTGTGGCAGTTAATTCTACACTACTGGAGTTATTTATGGCCATCCCTAGTGGTGTTTCTAGTAAATCCCAATTAATGCTCCTTTCTTCATTTGTACCAGTGGTGTAAAGTAAGGCGATGCATTGGATATGTTTTTTTTTTTCGTGGTTCTTGGCCACCGTGCAATTGTGAGTTGCTAATGACCTAGATGGTGTGATCCTCTGTAATCACAGAGTATTGATAGCACCAGCTGGTACATCAGAGTCAGGGACAGACTCTATGCCTGTAGAAAGATCGAGCCGATGGCGCTGATCAGAAGGATTAAACAGATCGAGCGGATTGACTTGATTAGAACATCCCTAAAAAATATCTTACTCGAAAATCAAACACATAGAAAGCTGCGTCGTGAAACGTATCTGGAAAATTACAACCCCTCTAAATCTTCAATAAGAAAAAATGAGCCGATGGTGCTGATCAGAAGGATTAAACAGATTGAGTTGATCACAAAACCCATAAATAAATCTTATTCGAAAATCACTCCTTTAGAAAGCTATCTCGCACAACGTAATTACAACCCATTTAAAAAAGTTTTCCTTCAAAAAAAGAATAAAAAAAAACGGCCTCCCTGTAAAACTATTCTTGGAAAATCATCCTACCCCCGAAATACCAAATTTTACTCTCCGACATAAACATCATTTGTGAAAACATTATTGGAAAATCACTCTCTAAAAAATTACGTATTATCAATATAAATAATATACCACACCCTCATATAATTTTTCTATAAAACCACTATCAGAAAAGTCAGGACCTATGGTAAAATTTCTGGCGTAATTAACTGTAAATGAAAGTCATTTTCGTGAATCATGATTGTATAACGTTACAAAATAACTAACGATGATTGAAACCAATAATTATATAATTACTGCCTTCTATAATGAAAATCACCCTACGAGGAACAAATTAAAAACAAAAATCCGCCATGGAAAATTACTCTCATAGAAAACTAAGCGATGAAACGTATCTATAAAATTACAATCCCTCTCAAAAATCAAATAACCTTCTCATATAAAATCATCGACCGCACCCCCCCCCCCAAAAAAAAAAAAACCTTCTCTCAAAAATCGTCCCTGAACATTTATTCCATGAAAATCAAACAACCCCCTCATATAAAATCGTCCCCAGCAAATAGCATTAAAAAAACTAAGCTGTGAAACGTATCTATAAAATTATAATCTCTCTCAAAAATCACCCCGGTACATTTATTCCTTGAAAATCAAATAACCTACTCATATAAAATCATCCACAGCAAAAAGCCCCCCCCCCTCACAAAAAAAAAACAAAAAATACCCCCTCTCAAAAATCACTAAATTACTCCTGTAAATTTTTTATTTATTGAAAATCAAACAAAATCGTCCCTCGCAAAAAGTACTTTCCAAAAAATTACACCAGTGTTATTGATATTAAAACGTATTTGTACAATCACAACCCCGATCCAATAATCGATCTTACCTAAACTGATTGATTCACTCCGAAAATCGATCGAGCCGTCGGAAAGATCAAGCCATCAATAATGATTGAGCCGATCAAGCGATTTGAAATAATCGAGCCGCTCATAGAAATCGAGATTATCTGCAAGGATTGAGTAGTCGATCTTTTTTGATCGATCTTGCTAATCGCTAGTAAAAATTCTAATTTTAAGTATGCATTTCTTCACTCTTTAGAATGAAATAATTTATACTAATAACTAATCTCACAATAGTCGATTTTCGACTAGGGTACGGATGAATTACATACTATTTCAAACAAAATTCTAATTATAAGAATGCATTTATTTATTTTTCTGTCGAAATTAGGATTATAAGGATTCATTTTTCAGTAAAACCCCCCTTTGAACCTCCTTCTATCCTAATATCATTCCAATTCAACCTTAGTAATCTCATAATAATCAAAACTCCCATTATAAGGATTCATTTTTTTTCAGTAAAACCATAGGCAGTAATTAATTCATCCTTAGTAGGTAATTTCATAATGGTGTGAGGATCGAGTATTTTGCATTTCAGTCAAAATTCCGATTATAACGAGTCATTTTTCAGTCAAATCAATTGGAAATAATCCATTCTTACATCAGTCGAAGATTGACTATTATGAGATTAGCTATTGGTAGCTAATAATGGTCAATCTTCGACTGATGTAACAATGGATTATTGCATATTTCAGTCAAAATTCTGATTTTACGGATTAACTTCTTCATATTTCAGTAAAGTATAAGGATTCGCTTTTCAGTGAAACCATATTTTTTGGAAGGAAGTAATTCATCTTTAATAGCTTATTTCACCAAAGTCGATTTTTATTGGTATAAGAAAAAATTACTTCATACTTCAGTGAAAATTCTGATTGTAAGGATGAATTTCTTCATTTTCAAGCCCAAACTCCGATTTCAAGGAAGATTTTATTTTCATTTTCTAGTCGAAATTTTCATTATAAGAATTCATTTTTCAGTTAAATCAAGTATTTCAATACTAAATAATAAATCTCGCAATAGTCGATTTTTGGTGTTTTTTTAAATACAAACTTCAATGACAATTAAACAGTATTGTATTTTTTTAATTCATTTTATTGTTAATGTGTAATACTGCATTAATAAAAGGAAATCCATGAAAATACTTCGAAATCAAGTCAACATTTTATAGATAATGCTTTAGGTTAAAAAAGTGATATATAACTTTTCAGAGTCTAGTCAAGTGAGAGATTTTTGTCGCCCTAGTTCAATAAATAAATTACCACCCTTATAAGCCAATCAACAAAAAAAACATATTCCTGATTTTCTCCTCTGAACAAAACAGTCTGAAGAAAGCACCGCCTTTTATATTTTATAAGAATTGTTTTGAAGTATTCAACTTAAAATATATAAACCGGAAACGAAAAAAAAAAACAAGTGTTTATATTCATAGTATTCCATTCTTATTAAGAACAATAAAAGCTGACAAAGGCTCGCAACGACCGCCACCTTCGTTATGCCCCTGATTCCAGTAACATGTCTTCGTTATGAAATTCCACGGAACGAGAGGAAGAAAGGCAAGGACAAAAGTACTCAACCGGACCAGAATTTGTATTTCTTTCCACATCTCTGTTCCCAAACTTAATTAGACACTATTCCAAAAAGAGTAAAACGGTACCCGGACACCGACCAATCGGCGCGGACATGCAAATCGATGGCGAAACACAATGGCCCTCTTCATCGACAGCATCGCCGCGGCGATCATTAAGTGCTTTTTAATTGGACGAATTGTTTCTGTGGCCATCTCCTTTTTTTGTTGTTGTTATTTTGGAAGGTCAGGAGCGGATGCGGTGTTCTCGGAATCCCGCCGTAATTACGCACATTAGCGTCGTTGGAAAGCAAACAGTCGAGGAAACGGGCGTCTTGTTTGCCGCATCGAAATTGTTCTCGGTTATCGTCGGGGGCCATCTTTTCTAGTAGTCGATTGTTTATTCTTTTTTGTTTGTTAATCGCAATAAACGATTCTTTACGGGAGTAATGGATTTCTCATTCGATTGGTTTTGGTCGTTTTTAAGTTATAGTTGGGAATACGAAGGGTATACCACAAGGAATACGTTTGCGCCCAATATGGTTTCGGAAATTTTATTAAATTATTTATATTTTGTTTGTTGCATTGAAATAGTTCTCGAGAGCCATCTTTTCTAGTAGTGGCCTGTTTCTTATTTTTTGTTAATAGCATTTTTTTTTTTTTTAATACAATAAATGATTCTTTTGGGAGTAATGGATTTCCCATTCGATTAGTTTTGGTTGCTTTCAAGTTATATTTGAGGACACTAAGGGGTATACCACAAGGAATACGTTTGCGCCCAATATATTGTGGTTTTGGAAATGTAATAAAATTGTTTATATTTTATTTATCGTATGAAACAACAAATAAGTCTTTACGGGAGTAATGGATTTTCCCATTCGATTGGTTTTGGTTCCTCTCAAGTTATAGTTGGGTAGACATATACCCCTTCATCTATCCAACCATAAGGAATATAGTTGTGCCTAATATGCAGTGGTTTCGGAAATGTAATTAAATTTTTCATATATTGTTTGCCGCATGGAAATTTTTCTCGATTATTTGCGATTATTACCTTTTCTAGTTGTCGATTGTTTTTTCTAATTTTTTGTTAATCGCAATAAATGATTCTTTACGAATTACGAGAGTGAGGGATTTTCCATTTGATTTTGATTGTTTGCGAGTAATAGTTGGGACCACGTGAGGGGTATACCACAAGGAATACAGTTGCTCTCAATATACAGAGATTTCGGAAATTCAATTACATTATCTTAAATATTGTAATTTAGAAAAACATATAGGTGCAACTAGAGTCCCCACAGGGGGTGGGGTGTGTGGTAAGAATGCCGCATTCGACCTGAATTTAAATGTGTTCACATTTTATTGATAAGTGAGGATAAAATAAGAATGAAGTACATACTGAGGGAGTATAAAAATTCCTGATACGGTCAAATAATTCGATAAATTATAAAAAAAGTCTTTTTTATAATTTATTATAATAAATATTATAAAATATTATATATTAATATTATAATTTATTATATATGTTCAATATTACAATATATATATATATATATATATATATATATATATGTCAAATGACATGGGGCTGAAGACAACTTTGGTACCTTATTAAATGGAAACCCAACTTTTTATTGCAGATTTTGATTCTACGCCATAAACTACCTGTAATTAGAAACATTTGTATTCGTAATACCTAACGCTGTAATCGCAAAATAATTTCTCAATCCTGTAAGAATAATATAATAATGTGATCTTTAGAGAGTAAACGTCACTTTGAGAAATGTAACAGCTCAATCTTAAAAAATAACTTATTTCTTTTAATCATAAAAAATAATAAAATTGTGTTGTATCTGTTTGTATTACCTTTCTTAGCATATGCTGAAGTGAATTCTTTATCGAATTTTGGTATTCCACGGGAACCAATTTAGCCATATTTTACAAAATACCTTATTTCTTTTAACATTTTTTGCGTTTGTTAATTTTTTGTTACTTCTTATTTATGATATAAAATATGATACAAGGAAGAAAATCGTAAAATTTTCTTATATTTGTGTATATCACGTTTCGCAGCCTATTCCGAAATTATTTCTTTTTCGAATTTTGGTATTGCACGGGGTACCAATTTAGCCATATTTTACAAAATTCCTAATTTCTTTTAACATTTTTAAGATTTTGTTATTTTTGTCAGTTCTTAATAAACAATAATATCATAAAAATTATGATATAAAGAAGAAAATCATAAAATTTTCTTATATTTGTTCATATCATTTTTCGCAGCCGATTCCGAAATCAATTCTTTTTTTTAATTTTAGTGTTGCACTGGGAACTAATTTATTCATATCTTACGTAAGTTCAACCTTACATAATACATTTAAACAAAATGTTAGCGTTTGTATTTTTGCCGGTTCTTATTAGCGCTAATACGAGACAAATTGTAATAAAAGGAATAAATCATAATATTGTCTTATATCTATTTATAATACGTTTAACATCATGCCGAAGTGAATTCTTTATCGATTTTTTGTAATCCACGTGGTACCAATTTAGCCCTATCTTACAAAATACCCTATTTCTTTTAACATTTTTCGGCTTTTATTAATTAACAATACTATTTACGATATCAATTATCATAAAAGGAAAAAAATCATACAATTTTCTTATATCTTAGATCACATTTCGCAGCTCATTCCGAAATTAATTCTTTATCGAATTTTGGTATTTCACGGGGTACCAATTCATCCACACTTTAAAATAGCTCAATCTTACAAAATACATTATTTCTTTTAAGATATTTTGGCATTTGTTATTTTTTATTAGATCCTATTTAACACTAATATGATCATAATTTATATCATATTATTGTAACGAATCGGGTTTAATCAGTCTCGGAAATGAGTACAACAGCGTCTATTTATTTATTTATTTACAGTACACTTAAACTTTTTACAACACACTGTCTCTATTTATTTACAACGAGATGTTGAGCACTCGGACGTTCGTGATAGACTAACTGCCTGCAGCGCCACTAGCACGCGCCTATATAGCGTGCTTGTTGCTCGAACTTTCCGGAACTTTCGATGACGCCGCGTTTACCGTCGCTCGCTCTGTGGAACATTCCAGAGCGATCTTGCCAGTTTCTTCTGAAACGTTCGTTACATTATTCATATAAAATGAAAAAAAAAATCATGCAATTTCCTTACATCTCTTTATATGACATTTTACAACCCTTCCCAATTTTAATTCTTTGTCGAATTTTGGTATTCCATGGGGTACCAATTTAGTCATATATTGAAAAATATTTTTTTGTTCTTGTTATTCTTTTGTTAGTTCTTATTTAACACTAATATAAGACAAATTATGATTAAAGGGAAAAAAATTATGAAATTTTCTTTTATCTGCTCAATATGGTCTGCGAAACTTAATTTTTTGAACATACAGATACTCCGGTAACTTTTTATAGAACTTTATCCTCGAGTTTCTTATCGATTTTCGGATTTTTTATGGCACTGTATGAGTTGTTCCTATTCATTCCACTCATGTGTGAATTTGACTCTTTTAAATAACCTTAGAATCTGGGCTCCTAGGTTTTGAAGATTCTTATTCCACCGGACTGTTTGGCAACCGTTATATTTGGTTGTTTTTTCTTGACAATAATTAAAGTAAGTTGCTTTGATAACTTCCTTTACTCATTCTACTACTAGTTTTAGCTCTTTCACTTCGCTCTCCGGATCTGTACCCACCTTTAGAGTTTCCTTTCAGGACTCTTTGCATCATTTCCAGTAGGTATCTCTAGGTTTTCTGTACTTACCAACTATGAGAGTTGTGTAATTTTCCTGGTGCATATAATAAGATCTAGTACTTGCGGGAATTTGTGGCGAAAATGGATTTGTTATCTATATAGGTAATAATAAGCTCCTGCACTAAGACAAAATTTAAGTGATTAAGAAGTGAAAACGATGTTTTGTGCCTCGAAGACATTTATGGATCATATTAATTTCCATGTGAGATGTGGTGAACCACAGAATTGATAACCAACACTCCCTATTAATGCAGAAACAGTCATTTGCAAAGTGAAAAACAAATGAACATTTGTTCAACATCATCATTAGAATTCATAACAGTGCTTTTGAGACAATTATTCGCAGCAACTAAAAACCTGCCGCATATTGTTTTAGAGTTATTATTGGCTGATCTGTGAAGTCGATGAATCACGAAATCAATTAAACCAAATTTAGAATTGCTTATTGTGTCATCCAACCATGTTGCCACCAGTATTATAATGTCAGTACAGACTTTTCCATAAATGATTTCATTTCACCCATATTTAGATAGCAAACATGTTTTTTTGTTCTAGCTATTAATGGATAACTATTCTTATATCTGATTGTGAGATTAGTTACACTATTATTTTTCCTCTCTTATAATTCGATCTTCATTTTTTAGGTAGTTTCTTTGCAGCAGTGATAAATCATTTTTAAAACGAATGTGGAACTGGTAACCATTGCATGAGCTGATCTTAAAACATTAATAGCCTCCGTTTTATGCACAAAAGATATTTGAATAGGTTTATTATTTATATTTTTAAATGAAAAAACTTAACACAAGGATTAATAATTGCCTTTAATGTCTCTGAATCCTTTGCAGCTTTTTCAGTAGGTGAATCAGAATTTTGTGATCGTCTCTCTTCAATTTTGCGCATTTGTTTCCATATTGTCGCTTGTATCATCAATATTTTCATTAATTGGCTGACCTTTAAAGGAATATTTAATATCAATAATACAGCCCAGACCTCTAAAGGTATTTTCTAGAATATTGTTATCGATCGAGTAATTAAATATATTGACTTGTTTTGCTAATTCATTTGCATTTGTCTGAAGTCCTGCTGATTTTGCAAGTACATACAGTCCTCAGATGCGTTGATGCACGAAAAGATTTTTAGGTTGTCCGCGTATAATAGATGTTTACACTTAATTACACTCAAGCGGTCGTTAATGAAAAGATTAAAGAGAAGCGGACTTAGGACAGATCCTTGCAGAACCCCAGAACTAGAAAAGTTTAAAGCTATTAAAAGAAACGTAGGTTTCTAGATGGGGGAGATAGTAGAACGGATAATAATTTGACAACACCTTATTTATTATCAATCCTTTGTCGTTTGTCGTGGATCTATTACTGGAATCAAATAAAGTTCTACTGTAGATTTTTCAAAGTATGTCGATTTATCACACTAAATTCTATGATTTTCTTAAATTATCTGGTATCCCACAATAATTCACATTTTTATTATTCAGTAGTTAAAGCGAAAGAAATTAATTATTCAATTGTGTAAATTAATTGTTTTGATTTTTTTCATTTAATTTAACACCTTCTTTCTCATAAATTCTTTGTCGTTTGTCGTGGAATTATTACTACATTCAACTGAAATTTCTGCTATACATTTTCCGAAGTATGTCGAATTATCTCACTAAACTCTATGGTGTCCTTAAATGATCTGCCATCCCACAATAATCCACATTTCTGCTAAAGAGTAGCTTAAGTGAAAGTAATTAATTATTCAATTGTATAAATTAAGTGTCTTGCATTTTTTAAATTAATTTAACACCTTGTTTATCATCAATTCTTTGTCGTTTGTAGTGAACTTATTATTGGAGTCAACTAAAATCTTGCTGTAGATTTTGTAAAGTATGTCGAATTCTATCACTAAATTCTATGATCTGGTATCCCACAATAATCCACATTTTTCCTAATCAGTAGCTAAAGTGAATGTAGTTAATTATTCATTCAATTGTGTAAATTAATTGTTTTGCATTTTTTTATTTAATTTAACACCATCTTTATCAAAAAATCTGTTACTGCAATCGACTGAGTCCTGCTGTAGAGTGTCTAAAGTATGACTAATTCTCTCACTAAACATTATGATATTCTTAAATCATTTTGGATCTCACAATAATCCAACTTTTTGGTGATTAGTTGCTAACTTTTAATTTTTTTAATTTAATTTAAAATCTTATCGTTAATTCTTTGTTGTTTGTCGTGACCTTATTACTGGAATCAAATGAAATCCTGCTGTAGATATTCCAAAGTATGTCGAAATCTCTCACTCAACTCTATGATATTCTTAAATAACCTGACATCCCACAATAATCCACATTTTTTATATCAGTAGCTAAAGTGAAAGTAATAAATTATTCAATTGTATAAATTAAGTGTGTTGTATTTTTCTAAATTAATTTAACATCCTATTTTTTTGTCGTGGACTTATTACTCGAGTCAACTGACATTTTGGAATTGAAGCCTTTCTTCACACTTTTATTTGAACTACTAAACTAATTCAAATAAAAAAATTGAAGAAAAATGATGTGGTATCCCACAATAATCCAAATTTTTGCTTATCAGTAGCTATAGAGAAAACAATTAATTATTTAATTGTGTAATTTAATGGTTTTCAAGTTTTTATTTAATTTAACGCCTTGTTTATCATCAATTCTTTTATCGTGGACTTATTACTGAAGTCAACTGAATTCTTGCTGTCGATTTTCCAAAATATGTCGTCTTCTCTTATTAAACTCTATGCTATTCTTAAATGATATGGTATAAACCAATAATCCATGTTTTTGCTATTTAGTAGGAAAGAAAAAATAATTACATATTTAATTGTGCAAATTAATTCTTTTTAATTTTTTAATTTAATTTAACAACTTGTTTATCACTTATTACAGGAGTCAATTGAAGTCCTGCTGTTGATTTTCCAAAGTATATCGTCTTCTCTTACTAAATTCTATGGTATTCTTAAATGATTTGGTATCCCACAATAATCCAAATTTGTGTTAATTTACATACTTGCGAATTCGATTGTGGAAGAAAATGAATTTATTTTGTGCAACAATTTAAACATTGCGTGACTCGCATTAATTACCAGAGTGTTTATGGAAACTGGTACGAATTTTCTTTGGCGATTTCTCGGCTTCCGGACCGAGAAATGGTCCGCGCGGTTGCGGCAAATTGTCTCCGCTTTTCAGATTGCGTGCGTTTTTTGTTTTCATATATTAAATATTTTCTTCCAACAACTGCACACATACTCACACACACACACGCGCCGTGGCCATTTTTCCGTTATGTCACCGTCGATTTTCTACACGTACCGAAGATGTCGCCGTATTTTTGTGTTCGCCCGACCGCGACTTGGACGATTTAATTATTTTCGAGAGGCAATTGTCTGCGGAACAACAACAACAACAACAACGGTTTCCCAATGTGTATTTCAATGTTTGTCGGTTTCGTGTTCGTTTTTTTTCCTATTTTCGTGTTTCGTTATTTTTATGAAATTGATACGTAATGGTTGATGATTTTATAAAAAAAAAAAAAAAACGTGTAGGGTAATGTACAGCACAAGAACTACTGAAAACGTTTATTCCTTTCTTTTGATAAAAAGAATCAACGTTATAACATTCTACGTTGATTAATAAAAAAAATGTTTTAATGTACAAATAAATATAAACAATTGAATAAGAAGAAACAATATTCCCTCAATACCGCTAGATCGAGATGGAAACCGAGACCCGCTAATTCGGAAGCGAAGAAGAAGGGAATCAAGCAACACCGATCCAGGAAATTCAAATAATGCAAATACAGTTGTAATAATATGTACAGGGGGTACATTTTGGTGGTGCCATATATGGAAAACTTAAAAATATAACACAAAATAGCGAAATATTACACTATTATATAATAAAACAATATCGTATTACTCTTTCCTTTTTTTCTTCATTTGTTTCCATGGCAATCTAAGATAGTTTCATAAAATCGGTTATAACTTTGCAAAAATACAAAAGAACCTAAATAAACTATATATTTTTGGAATCTACAAAAAAATATGTTCCAATTAGTGTCATTTTTGACTATAGCCACAATTAAAAAAATCGAAGTTTGAGGTTATAACTCAAAAACTAAAAATGATAAATAAAATATGATAACAAATTCGAAGTCAGTATAAAATGTTGCTTTGAGAAAATGTTTATTATATTTTTTTCTATTTTTAATAAAAACGGAGTTTCAGGTCCCAGAAAGGGTTAAAGATAGATCAATTTTTTCTTCGCCATTGTTTCTATTATTAAAAATTTGCCTAGGGTTGCCAAAAAGGCTTTTAAAATAAAAAAAATTTCCATATATGGTACGATCAAAATGCATCATCTTGTACATATTATTATACATAATGTTATTTGAATAAAAAAATATTTCTTAAAAAAATCCAATAAAATCTTGATATTTCTAATAATCTAATATCTTGGTAAAATGGACAATCGATTTTATAAATACAGGGTTAGGCATCTTCGATATCTTCATTGTAGTTAGAAATACAGCATTCAATTAATAAAATTTGTTCGACTGCTGAAGGAGCATAATGTAAAATTATATACAAAGTGTCCCATTTATTTTTGAATTTATATCAAGTTTGGAATTCTAAATACATTATTTTTTATTCGATTATTCTTTAAGTTATCTTTACTAAATATAACAATGGTACTAACCTTAAATTAGTCATTACTGCAGAAAAAAAATCATAAAAAATATAGTTGTAGAGGTTTGCGTAAAAAATCAATACGTTTTTATTTTTTCAGATGAAGGAATATTTTTTTGTATGTATTTTGATATGTATTAATGAATTTTGATAATTAATTAAAGAATAAATATATATATATATATATAATCTAAAATCCCCATCTACCATAATGGTGGTGTAGGGTTGAAAGAATAAATAAATGTCACTATTTTTACATGTTTCATTAATTTATCATAAAGTCTCAGATAGTAAAACTTAATTTGGTTTGAATAAAAATTCTTAAAACTATTTTTTTAGATTTTGACTTATATTTTCTTTAATTACAATGGAATAGATTGAAATTTAAATAAAGCACACTGTTTAAATGTAAAAAAGGTTTTCTCTGACAATTTTTAATTTCATACCAAACGAAATTACGCCTCTTCAAAATTCACGCTATAACAAGCTTATATCTGTAAAAAAAGTCGCCCACAATGACCAATCTGCCCATATTTTTATGAAAATCCTCTTTTACGCCCGATCGACTTCTGTCGACGTTCTCGGAAGCCCTCAGGTATATGCAAATGCCCCCACGGATTCGGTGGCGCCCGCTATTGTCCCCAGCACTCGTAGCCACCGAGGGGGGTCGCAAATTCAATAAGGCAAACACAATGAAAACATCAACACTGGACCCCGAAAATCGGCGAATTTGCCTAATCGCGGAACTGGAGCTGAAATAAAAATTCGTCATTTTCACGCTCGGCCGGCGATTTCTGGTGACAAGTGGAATTAATGATTGCTCTGAGGGGAGAGTCTCAAGGGTTGCGGGCTACTGTTTAGCGCTGGCGATCTTTATCGATGCAGATCTGGTGGGCCGTTATTTGGGTATTCTACGAAATTTCAAGGGATGATTGCTACTGTTCGTCGTATTTATTGGGCTTTTAGCGAAATGAATTACGGCTTTGGTAATAAACTGAAATGATTAATTATGAAATAAATTTAAGTAATATTAGAAACATTGTATGATTTGTTATTGTCATTTTTTGAGAGAAAATCTTGTATGCTCCAACTTGTCTTATTAAATTTCGAATGATGAGACTACTGTTATTTTCTCTCATGAGGTTAGAGAGTATATAACAGTAGTTTCATATGCTTATTATTGCCATTTTGAAAAAAAATAAAAAATCTCTGAAATATTATAATATTCGAAAGAGAAGTAATGTATGGACGATATTTCTTTAATTAATTGTTGCTTCAAGTTTGTGAGTTAATTACGGAATATTCATATATTCAATAGTATTGATAATTTATGTATTTAGGTTTTAATCTAGAATATGAGCATTAAAATATTTAGTTTCAGTTTTATCTTCTCTACTACCTGAGGAGCTAGCAAGCTTTATTTGATTTTTAATGTTGACAAAGTTACTCTTCAAGACTGTGTTTGTTAATCACAATAACGTGATGATATGCGGTATCATTTTAATAAATTAAACAAAAAATGTTTTGAAAATAATTAACAAATTATTTCTACATTTAGCTCTGTAACTTTTGACTTACGTAAAGTAAGTACGTTAAACAAATGCACAAATGTGGAAATAATTTGTTAATTATTTTCAAATCATTTTTTATTTAATTTATTTAAATAACTGTGACCAATATAAATAGAAACTATACTATACTATTTATATTGGTGTCATTTTAATCAGAAAAAATAGAAAATTTGAATCTGATAAAAAAAAACTGTCCATAAGAAATAAGAAAACTAATGATGGTCCAGTTGAATCAAAACATGTTATTGAGAAAATTAGTATGTAATCAATTAGATTATAAAAAACCCTATAAAATGTCTCCGCTGCACTGTATTATTTTTAATAGTATTATTAGTTTTTTACTTATAATGTAATTAATTTGAATTTAATTTTTTGTTTGTACCTGTAACTGGAATTTGTATTCTGCAAATAAAGGAAATTATTATTATTAATGAAATATTTCTTCAAATATCAAAGATATAAATAAAAAAAAAGAAAATTATATGTTTCAGTATTTTTCATTTTACTTAAAAATAAAGCCCAGTTTTCTCAACGGAATATTAATTAGCATTTTATTTCGCAAAAGTATCAAATTTAAAGTTACTCTCTATCTCTTATAAAAAGCGAGATCCCTATGGTGAGAATCGAACTTGAAACACCCTATATAGTCTAGAATATGATGTTGTTAACAGAGCATTAAAATATTTAGTATAATTTTTGTCTTCCCCACAATCCGAGGACTGGCGGGAAACAAATTTATAGCGCAGGGCGACTTACGTTTTCGTTGTTACTACGTTTACTTCTAGAGATCAATTCTGCTTATTTACGAGGTGCGTTCAAAACGTTAGGTGACTTTTCAAATTTTACGGGCATCGCCCATTCGATTACCGATTTTTGTAGTTGATGTGTTGGTACACATGTTCCGAATATATGTTCACAATTTCATGTACATAGCATACTTTGTTTGTTTTTGACAGATAAAAAGATTAGACGTGTTTTGTTGTACTCCGCGATTTTCTATTATTATAAAAAATGCAATTTGCATCAAATTTTGTGTGAAAATGGAATCAAGTGCTCTAAAACACTTGAAATGTTAACAGTGGCGTACGGTGAGTCTGCTTTAAGTAAGAAAATACAAGTGGTACAAACTCTTCCAAGATGGCCGAGAAGATGCCAACCTCGCTGTGTACGCCTCAGAACGTCAACAACAGAAGATATCGTCGAAGCTGTGAAGAAAATTGTTTTTGAAAATCGTCGAATTGCCATTAGAGAAGTTACTGAGGATATTGGCATATCATTTGGCTCGTGTCATGCAATTTTTAGGATGTTTTGGGTATAGGACGTATGTCAATGAAGTTTGTTTCGAAAGTTCTGAATTTTAATGAGAAGAACCGTCGCATGGGCATTGCCCAGGAGCTCTTGAATCAGTGATGATTCTGATTTGCTCAAAAGGGTTGTAACTGGTGACGAATCATGGATATAAGGTTATGACGTAGAAACCAAAGCCGACCCAATGGAGGCACCCAGGAGAGCCAAGACCGAAAAAAGCACGCTAAGTCCGATTAAATGTTAAAGTTTGGCTCACTGTTAATTTTTTCGACTATCGTGGCGTAGTGCATTAGGAGTTTTCACTTCAAGGTCGTAGGGTCAATAAGGAGTATTACCTTGAAGTTATGCGCCGTTTGCGAGAAGCAATACGAAAAAAAAAAAACTGTGGAAAAATAATACATGGCTTTTGCATTAAGATAGTGCACTTGCTTATTCATCGTCGCTTGTGAGAGATTTTTGAACAAAAGTAAAACGATAATCATGCCTCAGCCACCATATCCACCGGACTTGAGCCCCTGCGACATTTTCCGGTTCCCAAAACTGAAAAGACCTATGAAGGACGGAAATTTGCAACGATTAATGAAATAAAAACTGTATCGCAGGAGGAGTTCAAGGGTATACCAAAAAGTGCTAATGAGAAGGGCTTTGAGGACTAGAATAAACGTTGCCACAAGTGCATTGTATCTGAAGGGGATTAATTTAAAGGGGGCAATGTAAATATTGATGAATAAATATTTTTTCATAAAAACTTTTTGAACACACCTCGTACATTCTTGAATCTTTGAGGTGGTACATTTTCAATATTAGGACAAAGAAAACACTTAATAACATTTTTGATGCCACTTAATAATATAAGTGTTTTCTTTATCCTAACATCTCTTAGACCATATTTAAAATCCCTTAAAAGGGATTCTAAGTGAAATTATCTTATATATATCTTATTCTTCGTAATTCTCTAAATTTTAACGATCCCAATGCGCTAAAATCCTTATTTAACGTTTTTGTCCGTTCTAAGTTGGAATATGCTTCTTTAATTTGGTATCCTCAGACGCAATTTCAAATAGAGTTAATTGAGAGCTTTCAGCGTAAATTTCTTAAATATTAAAGTAGAGGGAATTTACCCTGAACGCAGCTTTAATCATTCATTATTGCTGCACAATTCAACGTGGAATCGCTTGAACATAGACGTAAAAAATCAAGTATAACATTTTTATATAAACTTCTTAATAATTATATTGACTGCCTGGATTTACTAAAACTTATAGATTTGCATACTCCAACTTTCAATTCTAGAAATAAGGTTACTTTTCGTGTTGAATTTAATAAAACTGTATATGGTTCTAAATCCCCTGTAGGTATTATTTGTAACATCTGTAATCAAGTGCCCGCAAACCTTGATATATTTTGTGATCCTTTGTCTTTCTTCGTTACTCTATGTTAACGTAATTCTACTATTCTTTATATTTTAATATATTTATTGTATATTTTATTATGTTTTTTAAATTAATTTGTATTCATCAATTTTTATTTACATAATTGTCTTGTTATTGGGAACATTTCCTGTGGGGCAATACATATTATTATTATTATAGATAGATTCGTGGGTGGAGATTGTTAGTAAAGGATAGACAAAAAGTGTATTGGCAACAAGGCTTTATTTACTGATGTAAACATCTGCATCTTGTGGAAAAAGTACAAAACGGGGAAACATGATTATTTGCATTTTATGGTTACTTAATTGTCCTCTGAAACATATATAAAATAGTGTCGTTTCGGATGTGCCTAATAATAAAAATCAACCCGATGCATCATTATTTCACATACATTTGTCGTTAATTTACAAAGACTTCTCCGAAGGTCCTGATGGCTCACAGCCATCACTGCTTCCCAGTGTTCTAAAAATGTATTTAGTGGTGACGGCTCCTGGAGATACAGAAAGCATTTGAAATAAAAAATTCTATTATGTTGCATTAAGCTGTAATGTCGTTGATCGTTCGAGTTTGAGAGAAAAAAAGTTTTACAACACGGCGGCCTCCTGAATAAAAAAGTGCTTTACGGGTCTAAAAATCAGTCTTTGATCGACTGTAAAAAATAAATAATAAGTGAAATCCGAACGATCGACGTCTAGAAAAATTAAATTAAAATACAAAAAAGAAACGCTGTCATATTGAATAAATACACCTTGAATTAACGCCGTCGCCGATTTTGAAAATATGGTTCCGAGATAATCGCATTTAAAAATTTGAGATATGTTCGCTAGGGTCTCCACTAACTTTGCATAAACTCGCATAACTTGGGCAATTTGTATCCAATCAATATGAAACTTTTTAGGAAATAATCTTATATATAGAAAATCTTTATTTCTGAGAAATACGTTAAATTACATTACAATATTTACATTATAATCATAAACCTCTAGTTAAGCCTCAGAAAATGGCTATTGACAATTGGTCTTTCTGCCTGTCTTTGTCCACTTCTTGTCTTTTTATTCAATCGTCATGATTGCTAACGTCACTGTCTTAAGTTCTCTAAATTATTTGAAATGAATTGATGAATTGTTAGTGAAGGATAGGCATATTTGGGATTGATGTTAGGATTACGAGGTGCATAGGTGTTTTATAATAGGAGCTATGTGATGATTTGTGGCGAATTTTAAGGAAAGAATTTTAAGTCTGTGTTCAATAGTGGGAATTTTGCATGTTTCGTAGAGGGAAGTATTGGAAGGATTGTGGAGAGGATTATTAGGGTTATTGTAAGCATTCTAAGGGCTGAGCGTTCACCGACTTCCAAGTTTCTTAGGACATTAGGGCGAGGATTGTGGTGCAGGATAGCCGCGTATTCAAGCAGGGGTCGACATATCATCTTATATATGTGTACTGTTGTTTTTGTAGAAATGTTTGTAGAAATAATCTTAAATATATGCACTTTCGAATTTCGCAATAAAAAACTACTTTTTCAAGGTAGGTATCATCCCTTAAATTCTGCTTGAATTTTCTACATATTTCGCGAAAAGCTCATTTTTTAAAAATAACACCCACGTCGATTGTTCCCACGAGGCGTGTCCGGGGCGGGCGGGAAACCGGCAAAAATCGATGTGTAATTAAATTAATCAAAAATATATGTACCCGTGTGGCCGGGCGGCATTAATTATCGACGGCGACTTTGTTTTTGTGTCCATTTCGCCATCGCGGCCGCACGCCACGCTAAAACGGCCCTCGCCACGCAAAACTTTCCCATTTCCTAGAAAACACCGCGCGCCACACACAACCGTCACGATAGTTCCGAATGCGAAAAAAATACAAATAATAAAAAGCTCCGACTATTGAAAAGTCTAATTGACTGTTACCGCACATGAATTTTAATTGTTGCTCGCTTCCTGCACAGATAATTTATTTAGAATTTTAAATTTGAATAACAAGATTTTTCAAACATAATCTCATTTTAAATTAAATAATTAAATTTAGTTTCTATTATTATCACAGTTTTAGTTGAATTATTAAATAATAATTTTATTAATTAATTAAAGTTAATGAAGCATCGATTTTCACAGATTTTAATATTCTGAACACTTTTAAATTCTTTCTGTTTTTTCTTTAAAATGAACAGACAAGCAGGAATTTTCAGAAAATTATTTTTATATGTAAAATTCTTATAATTGGTCCGCAATTTATAAAATTACGAAGTAAGTACTAAGCAAAAACAAATATATATTATTATTAATACTGATTCATTAATTATTTTTCAATTCTCTTCTTTTATGTATAATTCATTTCTTTTGTGATAAAACAATTTAATAATATAATTTTGGATTATTGGAACTATTAGGGATAATTATAAGAGGAAAGCCGAAGAAAATTAAAAATCAGTAATTAATAAAAAACGTTAAACCTGATTACACAACATTATACGACATTATATTGAAGAAAATCATATTTTTAACACCAAAGATTGTAAAGTTTTATATATAGGCAATTGACCCTTTTTTTGATTAGACCTAGAAGACGCTAAAGCGGAAAACATTAATTGTAAATAATATAGAAGATTATATATACGATATATAAGGTTTATTAATAAATATATTCCAAATAATTCGCAAAATACAGTTACAACCGAAAAAAAAAAGTGTTCAATATTTTAGAAAAATCTATCAAAATGGTACGAAAAATGCGCTTCGCCACAACTTCTTATTAGCAAGGCGGGCAACTTTTTAATCATAAATTGAAACCATTATTGCAGATTCTAATTCTACACCAAAAACAATGTGGCTTTTATTTGAAACATGTTGTTTTACTAGTGATAGATAGCGCTCTAATAGAAAAAATAAGTTTATCTAAATACTAAAAGAATTAAATGGTAACTTGTTTTTTTTTCCAGATATAAAGATCACGCTGGGAAATATAATAGCTCATGCTTACTAAATATTTTATTTCATGTTACTAACATTCTAGAAAACAAACCAATAACCGAAAGAAAAATCATTACAAAGCATTGAAGAAATTAAAAAGCAGAATTATTAAAATAAGACAAACCTAATGGAACAGTTATTATTAAAAAATTGGTAATACTACAACAATAGTACTGAATAATATATATAGACGATTGTTATATATACTGTCTTTAGTCAGGCCTTCTATACCGTGAATCACAAGTTTCTACTTGCAAAAACTGAGAAAATTCGGATTTTCTGATTCATTTATCAATTTTTTTTAAATCATATCTTCATGAAAAGAAAAATTATATTTATTTAGTCTTATATAACATCGTTATATTTTCCTCTCTACTTCTCAATGTGAGGTGATATGTTTATTATAACGAATATAAATCTGATATATTCATCTCTATATCTGGGGTTCCCCAAGGGCCGAATCTAGGATCTCTGTTATTTAATATTATTTTCATAAATTATTTGATTTATTCATTAACATGTCCTGTATTAGCTTATGCAAATGATTTTAAAATCTTTGCGAATCGACAATCTTGATTATATATTTATATTACAAAATAATGTGACTAAAATAAGTTGCAGGTGTTGAGACAATGATTTACATTTGAATATTAATAAATATTATGTCGATTATCCCCTATCACAAATAACTATATTATCAATAGACAAACTCTAATGCGCAAAACTGAAAGCAACATATAAGATATATAGATAGAAGATTATAAATAATAATGTTATTTTATTTAGAGTTATTCACTTAATATTACAGAATAGCTCCTAATATAAGCTGAACAATTATTTTTTAACCATACTGTATACAATTCAGAAGCTTGCTTGAAACAAAATTCCTTCTTCTTTATAAAACACATTTACAACACCTAAATAATACTTTTAAATATTAACATCATTACGGCGTCAAATATTATTCGCAAAAAAATAAAACAGCGCTCATTAGAATCGCGTTCTGCAGGCTAAACACTCCTTTGCGTTTCTTTTTTTCCTTCTTCTTCGCGGCGCCGCATTATTTATTGTTATTAAAGGCGGAATGCTAATTTAATTACAAACGCGGCGGCGCATTAAGTTGACAAGATGTTATTAAAAATATTTATTGCCACCGACAATTTGCAAACGAAAATGGCGATATCGCGAATTAATGAATTACACTGGTGGAACGAGCGGGGAGAGGTAGGAGGGAAAGGGAGGAGATTGTCATCGCAGCGCCGACACCTCGTTTTGGCGCGCTCGGGTGATTTTCAATTATTTTTTAAATTTATATTTATGACGAAAAAGGAAAAGGAAAGATACTTAACGGGATGCAGATGCGTTAATTGAGAAGGTGATAAATTGCAATATTATATATTTTTTTCGTAATTCATAAAATTATTTCGAATAAATTAAATAAAAATAATTTGAAAATAATTAATTATTAATCAATCATTTTCTCTTTAGCTACTGCAATCTTCTGACTTACGTGGTTATGTGAATATATACTTTTTTCTACTAAAAATATTTGGAACCTTGTGGGATACCAATCCGCACATGTAAAATTTGCTTAAAAATCTACGCAAGATTTGATTTTAACGCAATTTCCGCAATAAAGTGTTAATTTATTAATTTATTTAAGGACATTCCTCTTATTCTTACGTACATAGAAAATTAAATATAATATAGTGCAATAATAACAGCACTTAACAACTAAATTATACCATATTTTTATTCATAACAAATTGATTTAGTTTCAAAAAAAATAACAACCCTTAAAATTTAAAATGTAATGACAAAGTAAATACACAAAAAAATGATAATTGAAGTTTATCCATAACCTAAGATGTTGTTGCTAGCAAAAAATAGGGTTAGTTTAGGGTTAGTAAAAATGCAGCATTCATCAAAGCAAACGCATTAATAATAATGCGTTTGCTTTGATGAACATTATTGAAAAAATATAATGAAAGTTTTTGCGCAAAATTATCCTAAGCAAACTCATTTTTACCTTGATGTCTAAATTAATCGTCATAATTGCCATATTTGGATTAACCGAACACACAACTGGTGCGCCACAGGGATCTAATACAAGTACTGATTTCAATTACACACACATTCTGTATATTATGTCAATATTTCGTGTGAAGTTGGATACATTTTTAAGTTCAATGTTATTAATATTAAAATATTTTATCTTTAATTAGTTTTTAACTTAACACGCTGTGAAACATATTGAAATATAAACTGCTGATTAAAAAACTTGATATTTGTTTCACTGATTTTTATTTTATTTTTCGACTATCTTCGGTTATAAGTCATTAACAAGGATCACTCTTTGTCGGTGAAATAAAAACCAAGTGTTTTAATCAATAGTTTTTATTTCAATATATTTCACTGTATGCCGAGTTAGCAATTAATTAAGGATAAAATGTTTTAATATTAATAATTTTGAACTTGAAAAGTATCTAATTTTGCAGGAAATATTCACATGATTCCACAACCATATAAAATACAGAATGTGTGTGTAATTGAAATCAGTACATGAATTGGATCCCCCTGGTATACCACGGGGATCCAATTCCAATTAATGTGTGTGTTCTCTTAATCACAAATGCTATAAGTATATTCCAATATGTTTTACGCGGTGAAACATATTGAAATATAAATTAATGATTGAAACAGTTTTTGTTTCTCTGATAAAGAGTGATTCCTTGATATTGACTTATAGCCGAAACTAGTCGAAAAATAAAATAAAAATCAGTGAAAAAATGTGTGTTTTTTGAATAACTTTCTTACGTATCACTTGATGAAACATTTTGAATATAAAATTAAAGGATAAATTGAAAACGCGTGGATTGTTTCACAATTTGTTATTATTTTATACTCAGGTAATAAGGGAATAAATCTAAACCTTAGAGACGGCTTAGAAATAAATAAAGTAATAAAATATAGAAAACACTTCGTCAATGACGCGGATCTATAACTCTAATAGTTAGCATTTCCGGACATAATTATGTGATATACTTATACTTATTTGTTTAAAGGTGAAATACAGGGTCATTCACTCCAGCTCTGTAGTTACTAATTAAGTTAGTTACTTTTTTGTGGTTTGTAGGGAATCGTAAAAGGTACCCTAATAATGAATAAATTGTATATCAAGCAATTAAAAAAAATATCATCATGAGGAAACTCTATTTTTTGAAAATATTACGTCCCATGATTCAAGTAAAGTCACCAAAATGTCAAAGTCCTGATTAAATATTATTAGTTAATTATTATTAGTTAATGAATAAATGACACTCGGAAAGACCACTAGACGATAGCCAATTGGCAGACTGTAATATATGTAGTATATGTATTGTAATATTTTATGTTATATGCAGGTATTGTATTACGTTTGTGAATAAAGTTTATGTATATATAAATAAATGACAATTTATTAAGTGATTTAGACAGTAAATATAAGATGGTACGTGCTTTTCAACAAATTGCATTATTGTAATTTTCTCACATTTCCATATTAATAAAAGTTGTAGCATAAAAAGGGAAGATACACACTCTGATAATCTAATTAGCGGTGTGCAAAATTATATTCCGCAGTTTGAATGGAGAAGGCGCCATCGATAGCATTAACCCAAAAACGGAAGAGCCTCACCTTATCGCGATTCATTAATCGTTCCCTCAGCGCCAGCCAGAAGCTCGCACCTCGCTACAAAAACTCTCCTTTTTGGACCCGATTCGAAATAAACAAAAAAAAAGAAGGATGAAAAGAAGAGGCGCGAACAGAGCCCAACAGGTACCGGCGCGAAGAAAGACCGGCGTCCCAGCAGGTGACAAGTCATGCTGTTTAATGATTTACTATCTGGGAATGACTGTGCACTCCGGCCAAGCCCGGTAGCTACTTACTTATCTATTTAATAGAGATGACGCCGAAACGAACATAATGCGGACGGATCAAACACTCACATGACTGGAGGTGTAGCGTGGTGCGGTGTAGTACCTTGCCGCATCATCGTCATCGCCATCACCATCATCAACGTCGCCGTAGTCAGCGCCTCCTTTTGTTTCTCGTTTTACCTTTTATTCTTTATCTTATTGTTATTATCTCTTTGTGCCTAAGTATATATGTGTGTCTGTGCGCTCGCAGTAGTTTTCGCTTTACGCAACCTGCCACCGTGTAATTTCAACTCCTCGCCAACCGGCGGAATGTGTGGGAAACGATAATTGCTGGACGTTTCAGTTTTAACGCATACAAAAATATCAACGAGACACCCACGCTTTTGTAATTTGATTCTTCACGCAGAAATCAACAATTGTATTTACAGAACAAATAAATAAAAAAAAAACATGTCATTACTTCAAAACATATATATAATATTGTTTTCAAGAGTGCGTAATTTATACTTTTGAAAACAATATTTTCCATGCGAAGGTGTATTTTTAAATTCCAAAGTTTTAAGTATATCCGAAAACTAGAAGTACTTTTTCGAGCGATCAAAGCATGAAAGTGCAGCTAATTTTATTACTAAATTAATTTGTTCAACCACCATTCCTCTGGATTTGCTGTATTTCTAGATGTTGCGAAAGCATTCGATAAAGGATGGCCCCAGAACTTCTTATATAAACTCATGACTTTGAAATATCCCTGTTATAGACTCTATTAAAATGATGAGGTACACGGTTGAACATTTCTTCATTATCAACAACGACTCTTATACAGATTGTATGTGTGTTTTTTTTGTAAAGCATCAATGCCGAATTGATCAGCAAACGTAGATCTCTAAAAGTGCGCATACCAACATCTCCCCCTCAAAACCACAAGCTCGTGGCGATTTGCTCGGTGCTGGGCGCAGACTTCGCATTGGTCCACCGTATGAGCTATCTGTGTAGACATGCCGGGTTACCATATGAATTAGCTGGTTCGCGTTTGGTGATCAACGAGGTGTCCCTCATGAACCTTCTGCAGCATTTCTAAGCGCATCCTCTGCGGGATGAGTATTTTCAATTCGTAGAGTAATAGATCGTTTTGGCATATGATGCCCCATTTCTTCTCACATATGTCATTAGATTGCCGGGTAAATTCTCACAGTGGTCAGTTCTGGATACTCATTTTGATTAGCGATGATATAGGATAGTCGGTCGAGTAATAATATCAACAACATGAGTATCAACTTCTTCTTTTAATGTAGTGGAGTCGCGCTGTGTAAGTAGTTGCCTCGATAGTGCGTCAGCAGTCGCCAACTCCTTGCCTGAAACTTGAGCGACCATGTAGTCGAATCGTATAAGACGAATGCGATACCTTTGCAGTATCGGACACAGGTCACTCAGTGCTTTTGTCCTGAGATTCGGTATTAAAGGTTTGTGGTCCGTCTCTTGTTCGACATTGATGTCTGTTATGTAGTCGAAAAACTTCTCATAGGTTTATGCAATGGCGAGTGCTTCCTTCTCAATTTGAGCGTATCTCCTTTCGATCTCCGTGAATAGTCGCGAAGTGTATGAGATACGCTTCAGGATGTCATTCTTCTGCTCTTGAAGTAGTGTTACTCTAATACTAAAAGGTGATGCATCTGCCGTGTCAATGATCGTAGTGGGATCGTATCGAGCTAATCTAGGAGCTGAGGTTAGTGTCTGTTTGAATCAGGGGAATGCCCCTTCTTGTTGTTGACCCCAAACGAAAGCTGCTTCGTTTTTCAGTGAAGCTTGTAGAGCTTCTAAGATGGATCTTTCGCGAGAAAATTTATAACCCTGAAAATCTTCTTCACTCTCTTTTTGTCGGCAGGCGGCTTCATTTCTTTGACAGCCTTGATCTTGTCGGGATGTATACGGATACCCTCCTTGTCGATCAAGTGTCCCAGGAACTGCAGCTTTTTGACGTTCAATGTTACGCCTCCGAAAGTTTTTTTAGTATCTTCCGCGCTATTAAAATGATGGATAAAACGGTTGAACAATCATATGTATTATGAACAACGACACATATATGTTACATATTCGGGACTATTCTATACAGGAAATGTGAAGTTTAAGCATTCGATAAAGGACGACACCAGAACTCGTGCCGCTAACTCAGAAATACGGATAATTATTGCCGATGTTGCCCAGGGTTCTGTACTGTCTCCTTTACTTTTTTATATTTTTTAAAATGTTGTGAAAGCATTCGACATAGTATAACACCAGAGCTTCTTATTACTGAACTATTTCTAAAATAGTTTTTTTTGTTATTTTGCCCATAGCAAAAAGGGGCCTCCTTTATACCATGGGCAAAATAAGTGAGATATCTCGCGTTTTCACCGAACGCCAACTTATCAGAATCAGTGATTTTGATAGGAAAGAAATCACTTTGGCTGTATTTTCAGATGTTTTGAAAGCATTCGTTAAAGGATGACACCAGGGTCTCTTATATAATATTATAACTTTGAACTGTCTCTACTATCTAATCAAAATTATTCAGACACTCCCATACTGTGGGTAAAATGAGTGAGATATCTTAGTTTATAAATTGACATTCTGTTGTTCAACATGGTTACATCAAAAACCTTTCCACCAATGATTGGAATATTTTAATCAATCTAGAACAAAATCCAGGTAATTATATTTGCTAACATATATATGAAAAACGCTGCTCAGATAAACCCCGACATCATGAGTTAAACAATTGAGATATTTTGGTTTACAAATAGGTCTGCTATCCATCGCTGCTTCATATAAAGCCCCATATATTAGTAAAACAAATGATATATCTTAGAATATCATGGAATTATTCTGCTTACGCCAAAATAAAAGGCGCTTTTGCAGCACTTCTCCTCCTTCCAATTCAAAACAAGCTCTTCTTATCGAGTAAAATACTTATCTTAAAAGAAGTGAAATTGTTTAAAATGACCTGTCGTTATCTTTCGTAGATTAATATATAATAATTGTAATAAAAACATAACTTTAATTGTAACATATAGCATAATTCTACAATAATAGTAAAAGAATTAATTAATCTTCTTTATGTTGGTTGTGGAGACTTTAATTATTTAATATGGGATAAAAAACTTTTAGATATAAATGATGTAATAAAGTCAGAATTACAAAAGAAAACAAATACTTTAAAAAATAAACTTGATTCTTTAATTAAAAAAGAAGAAGAAGCAATTACAAAGGATCATAAGGAATTAGAAGATTTAACCCAAATTTTAGTATACAACAAATCCAATAGTACATAAAATAAGTAGGAGAAAGGACAAGTATTTTTATTTAAAGAATTAATTAATATTACAAATCATAAAGCGAGATTCATTGTAACTAACAATTAAACTGTTCTTCCATCTAAATCTTACAAAAATTGATTAACCGACTTGTATGTACAGTATGTAATAAGTAGTCATGCGATTTAAGGTAAACTTTAACACAAGATAATAAACAATTCTGATTGTCAAGTATTTTTTAATGCATTTAACCAATAAATTTCTAGAATTATTTTTTGGTAAAAACTTACTCATACATTTTTTCTTCTTGTTTCCATATTGACCCAACTCGCTTCTTTTGATTTGTACGAAATATGCTCATACTTCCATAAAACAGATGTATTGAAGACAATAATTTTGAATTGTATTCGTTTATTAGATATATTATCAATTGCAGGACTATAAAGAGTGGAGCAATATATGAAATCGGTGCACTCTTCTGTTGGCATCATTGTCGGTTTTACTATCATTAGAAAACTGTTTCTCAAAGTGCAAAACCGGTACTTTCGCTTTTTCTTCATCCTCGAAGATGCGACACATTTGGGTGAGCTCTTCTATTGCATCTTCTTAGAAGAAACCAGAGATTACGGGTTTCCTGTTTTGTTAGGTTAATGCTAAACTGACGGCTTTCCTTTTTTCTTATCTCATTCACTTTCTTCTGTAATATATCCAGTTGAACCTTTTTTTTTTGTTTTTCATCTGATTTTTATGCTTAACCAAGAATTTTTCTTCATAACTGAGCCCTAGTATATTTGCCTTCATCTCATGACGAGTAACTTTACATTCTTCCAACAAATTCTGAAGATGTTATTTCCTGCGGTTTTCTCAGCAAAACTCACATTTCAATGGTATAACTTGTTTCCTGTTTCATTTTTGTTGCCTCCTCTTTAGCCATCCTAATAATAAGAGGGTGCTCTGGATATTTTGGCGAAAGAGCTGGATGCGTTCCTCCACAATTAGTATATTTAGTACCTTCGAGCACACAAAAGACGGGTGGCTTTCTACACAAAACACATATACTTCCTTGGCAGTGCACCGATACTGAACAGGACCGTATTTCTGGCACTTAAAACTCTCATGTTTTAACGTCGGCCTTCTCTTGGGTTATACAATCACTCTGTGATCAAGTAGACTATGAATATCGAAAATCTTTTTTTCAAAAACCTGTATTGGATAAAGATACTAATACCAAAGAGTATGCCCGACTGCTGTTCCTCTTTCTGGTAAATGAATTGGCTAAAATTCCCCATATCGCCAACGTCTCTTAGATACCTTCATTTGAGTAGACTGGAGAAATTGTTGTTATAATTACTTATATATATATATATATATAATCTAAAATCTCCATCTACCATAATGGTGGTGTAGGGGTTATAATTTCTTTCGGCTCATTATTTTGTGAAAGTAGGTAATGATGAGCTGGAACTTCCATCTCTTTCATAAGCTGAACTGCTTTACGGTAACTATCCGAATCATGCAAGAAAACAGTTACCCTATCCTTGTGATCATCGAATCGTGCTGAAATTTCATTTTTGGACAAGTAGGTCCTTCCTTCATTCGGGATGACCAGTGGTGGAGAGTGTTCCGCTTTTGGTGGGGACACTTCCTAACCTTCTTGCTAGGTAGGTGTACTTCTTGATATATTTGCTTGATTAGTCCTTAGTGTCTCTCTCGTAGAGGATTTATTATGATCACGGTAACTCTTCTTAGAACTATGAACAGAACTCGTTGATGCATGGGCGGCGGTGACGACTTTGGCGGTTTTCTTTGGTAGAATTATGAGACCATTTGAAGCTCTAATATCTTCCTGCAATTCTCCTTGGAAGTGAGCTACGGGAAGTCATCCCTAACCCTCTTCTTCCTTCCATTCACTAAATGGAAACCTTCCTCCTGATGAAGGAGAGTTTCGATTTGAACTTTGTAGTCTTCGATGCGATTGGTTAATGTTTCCGTTAACTCATTTGCCTTAGCCAGTACTGTCTGAAGGTCTTTAATCTTGATATTACGAGTCATACTTTTAATCTTTGACTAGACATCAGAGTCGTTCTCCAACTCCTTATAATTGTCATTCTCTAAGGGCGGCAGATCAGAGAAATAATTTTACTTAGATCCTTGGCCGCCGCTTCCTCTTCCTCCATTCTTTTAATTAATATTTCCTCGTTCAGTACTCCTCGCACAATATAATTATAGTTGAGACGGGTAAACACGATCGTTGAGGATATAGTTTCTTTAGATTTATGTATACAGACGCAATGAATTTATTGATTTGTTTCTTTGTATCTGAAGGAATTATCTAAAATTACGCCTAAATTTTTACTAAATTCTGTTAATTTTTGTAATAAACTGTTTTTTCTAAGTATTACACATTGTTTTCTTCTCAAATAACTGAAATAAGAATTTTGATGGATGTAGATTTAGATTTAAAATATTAGATATACGTTGTATACGCACCAGATCCGAATTCACACAACGCTCTGCATTCTGCCAATTTGTAGGACAGGAAGATAAGTAGATTTAGCTGACCGCTATAATGACGTCAGCGTTGCAATACGGCGTGTGTGTATATGCCGAACAAAAGTAGCCCTAGCATTGAGCCCTGTGGAACACCTTGCATAAGATCTACAAAATTGGAACGAGTGTTATCCATCGCTACACACTACTTAAGACCTCTTAACTAAGATCTTAACAATGATATGGTAGTTAAATTTAAACCAATATAATATAATATAATATAATATAATATAATATAATATAATATAATATAATATAATATAATATAATATAATATAATATAATATAATATAATATAATATAATATAATATAATATAATATAATATAATATAATATAATATAATATAATTTATAAGATATCAAATTTAACAGAATCGTAAGCCTTCCTATGGTCCATCAATACCAATTAATGTAGTTTCACAACTGTATCCCTTACGGAACCCAGATTTTATTTTGGATAATATGTTATTATTGGTAATGTAAGCGATAACTGAGATTTAATTTTTTTCAAAATTTTCGAAAATATAGAAAGGAAACTAATAGGTCGTAGATTCCAATAATTAATCGTATTATTATTCAAAAATCCTGATGAATCAGCTGGACACCGCGCAGAATATCATACGATCCTATGGAGTTTTATGGTTCTCCAGCAGTTCTATGTTCATTTTCGTAGATCACATTGACTTCACTACTAAGACTTCGTTGACTTATTTCATGATATATTACATATTAAGCAGGATTTAGCTCCTAATTAATACTACATCTAGGTTGTTTTATCGAACAAGTTGCGTATATTAAATTAGTAATTGTAAAAATTAATATGAGAATTTCCTTTTCCTTTTCGTTGTTCTATTGCTAGTTTTGTAAATTGGTTTCTAATTAATTTTCTCGATGAAATTCAATTATTCAATTATATCACTTAATTAAATGTGAATTTCGTGAAGAATTGAAAAATATTTGGAAACACTTTGTACATTTTTCTTCACTTATTCAATTATATAATGATAATTTAAGAAAGACAATTAATAGTGTTAAAATAAAAGTGCTCTATACTTAAATATTTCAATTAAAAAAAATGCGTTCATCCTGTCCTTATTTATTCAAAATTATCCAAAATATCCACATAAACAAAATTCTCAATCATCAAGACAGGCTTTCCCATAGTTCGAATTTATGTCTATTCCTGTTTTCATCATTTTTTTCCGATAATAAAATCCGACCAATCAATCAAGGAATGCCTCTTCCTTTGGGTAGGTCGCGTTCTCTGAATTCCCCGAGGTTCGGCAGTAAAATCCGATTACCAGATACTGAAATTAGTCAGAGAGAATACCGATAGGATAATTAAATCTCTGGCCAATTAAATTTATTAGTGGACGGATACGCCGGAACGAGAAATTGGCGGGCGCACTGACAGAAACGTTCTCCCATAGGTTAATTAATCCGGTTACATAAAAATGTTATAATAAAGTAAATATGAATTAGAAAAATAAAAAATGGTGAGTATTATTTGTTGTTGTTAAATAATATAAATAAATATATTACATTCTAATACAAATAGATTGAATTTAGATTACTTCAACATTAGTTAAAGTGCAATTATTTTTATTGTAATTGATTTTTACTTAATGTTATTTTAATATTACCCGCGGCGAAAGAGTGAACATAAGATAATACATTGGAACAAATCATATGTGTCACTGCAATGACAAATGACAAAATTATAACAAATATATTGATAATAATAACTAATAAAATATATCAACGATATTGGCCATAAAATTCGGAATATTTGCATGTAGGGAAACTGAAAAAAAAAAAATTAAAACGTATTTTTCTTCATCAAATTTTTGGAAACTTACAATAATTGTTGGTTGAACTTGATAGCAGATTTGCAACCAATAAAGAGTCTATTAGAAGGATTCTTATTGACAATATTTAGTGTTATGTTTTGAGAAACAGCCTGTAAAGTTTCAGGATTGATTAAGTCTAGTATCAGGTTTCAGAGTGATAGCGAGCTCTAAATGACTATTAACTCGTAAAGCTAATTGTTAGGTTTTGAATTCCTTGTTGACAAAGCTTAGTGTTAACTATGGGAGTGATATTGAGCATACACAGTTTGCAGATTGAGCCTAGTATCTGGTTTGAGAGTGATTGTGAGCTCTAAATGACTATTAACTTTGCAAAGCTTATTGTTAGATTTGGAACTACTTGTTGACAACCCTTAGTATTAACTGTTAGAGTTATACAGAGCACACACAGTTTCTTGATTGATTGGGTCAAGTATCAGGTTTGAGAGTGATAGTGAGCTCCAAACGGCCCTTGACTTGCAATGTTCATTGCCTGGCTTATTGATAAAAAATAATATGAACTCTAAGAGTGATATGGAGTCTACAATTTTTTGATTGGTTGAACCTTATATCAGGTTTGAGAGTGATAACGAGTTTTAACCGGCTATTGATTTGCAAAAGTTATTGCCAGGTTAGAGAGCGACGGAGAAATCTTTTAAAAAAATGAATCCTCATTTATATTATTTTTTTGTATTAAATAAATGAACATTTTCAGAATTATAGTCTCTTCGTTTGTTGGAAAAACCAAATTTAAAATTGATTTCTTAAAAAGATTAAAGATGCACAGCGTATTTCATTGAAAAACTTTCTAGCATCCATTCATTGCTTGTATATTAAAATACTTGGAACAATAACAAAGAAAAAAATCCAAGTGATGACACATTGGGGCATACCGCGAAATCTAACGAGAATCGAAATCCTTGCGGAATACCAGGAATGGGTGTTTCGCCGGAGGTCGATAGATCTCGGGGCGCATCAATTATGATCGGTACTCGCAGCGATTCCAACCTAACCCATCCGCGTTTCCTGACCGACCGTCCTGACCCTTATAATTAAGTCGGAACGCGCACACACTCTGCTTTCTTTCCCTTCGACCTTTCCACAATTAGCCATTCCGAAGCATTAGACGCAATAAATCACCGGAGGTAAATCGCAACAACGCGCGTTCCGTACAAATCTGGAATAAGAAGAAGAGGAAGGTGTAGAAGTAGAAGAAGAAGAAGTGGGCCTTGGTAATAATAACAATAATAATGATAACAAAGAAAAGGAGGAAGGGGGGAAACTGACGTGTCGGCGCTCGAGAAAGAAAAGACAGGGAGGTGTGTTTCGGTGGCGCCGCTCATGTCTCAGGTAGACGGACGAGGCCGTGGCCGTGGCTGTGGCACGCAACCGAAAATTCACCTCTTTTTCGAGGGCCGAAAAATGTGCTCCGTCGAGGAGAGCGGATCTGCCCATCACTGAACCGATCGGCCGGACAGATAGAGGAAATCATTTACAAATTGCATTTCCTCAAGTGGAAGAGATGGCCAGATATAGGCTGTGCGAGGATAATGGAAGTTCTCACAATGATTAAGGGAATTATTAGAAGCCCCATTAGCTTCTATTTAATGCCATTCGCGCAAATATTCTTCAAAAATATATACGAAATAAATTATTCATAATATTAATATGACATAATAAAAATAAAGCGTCACAAATCTGAGCTAATAATAAATTCATATACAAAAAGTATACTCTGATTAAATCAGTTAAAATATTATCAAGAAGACAGAAAGACCGCAGGGTCGCAAAATGTATTATATTGTAAATTTTGTTTTTATAGAAAAGAGTATTCATTCACTTGGTCACAGTTTTAAAAAAATTAAATAAAAATTTAGCTCTGTGACATTTTGACTTACGTTACGCAATTACTTTAAACAAATTAACATTAAAACAACTACTTCTGTATATTGTGTAATTAAATATCTGACGGGGTATTTGCCCGAGAAGTGGTTGTTTTAGTGTGCATTTGTCTAAAGTACTTGTGTAACATAAGTCAAAATGTCACAGAGCTAAATGTGTACTAATTATTTTTAAATTTACTAATTTTATTTAAGATTGTTTCTTTTTATATTATCAAGATGGTGACACTTTTGATTATATCGGAAGTAGATGACAAGTTTTTGATTATACTTAAATTTTAAGACATATTTTTTAAATAATACTTCTTAAATTAAGCAATTTTTTGTTTTTTTTTAGAGTCTGGAAATAAGTTTTTATTTGCAGTACAATAAGATTTGGTTAAACTTTGACACCTCCAAAATTCTCTTCATATTCTTCAAATGCACTCTATCAAATAACACAAATTTTATTTATTTATTTTTATTTAGAAATTTTAGTGCTCATACAATATAAATAATGTTTACACTCGTCAATATAATAATGTTAATAGTATACAAATAAATAGAAGAAAAATAATATAATATATTAATTTAAATGCTTAAATCACCAAATATACCCCTACTATAGATAGACTTCGATTTCTCGTAGAACGATTTGCATTTAGAGAATCGAATTACGAACATCTTAACATAACCTCTAAATACAAAAACCCATCGATAGCCATTTACGAATACATATCCTCCTTTTATTCTACTCTCCCACCTTTTCAAATTGTTTCATCGAAACAAACGCAGTTCCACATCAAACCTCATGCCCTGTGAAAAGGAAACATTTTTATTTATTTTGTTAAAGAATGCTTTAAGTTTATTTATAGTAATCCTTTTTTCATTAAAATTATTATAACAGTAAAATTTTGATTTATAGTATTCCTTTTTTTCGCCAAAGTTATTATAGCAGTCAAATTTTGCTATTAGGAAGCATTTAATTTTTAATTTTAGATGGACATTTTAACAAACATATTAATAAAGAGTGTTCCAATTTTTTAAGAAGACTAAAATAATAAATAAATAAACCTATATTTGACTTTTATTTCCCATATAAATACTAAAGACAACAAAGTAATATTCTTTAATAAATAAAAATAAATGTTCTTAATCTCTAATGAATAAGCTGCTCCTTCTTGGCCTTTGTTTCACAAGTATTTTGAGTCCCTTATTACCACATCCATTCGCACGCATACTCTCCACTAGTAAATATATATACTAGTGATGGGTAAGACCGATTTTTTGAAGTTTTGAGTCGATCAAAAATATTATCCGGCAAGATCATTTTTAAGGATCGAGTAGCCGTCTTTTTTGATCGTTGTTACCCATCATTAAGAATATAGTGTCAATTCGATCACTAACCTTCAATATGCAATACTGAAGTTTTAAATATTTATTTTTATTGTCGTGAAAGATTAAGTTTCTGATCTTAATAAAGACTGTCTAATTTTGCATAAGACAGAAAACCTTAAAGAAATAGTGTGATTTAATGATCGATCTTACCTAGGCCGATCATCCGCTCAAAAGGATCATTGATCGAGCCTATCCGCACAACATGACTAATCCACTTCGAAAAGATCGAGCCAATCAAAAAGACCGATCACCGGTCAAAAAAAAAAAAAATAGAGCCGCTCATAGATATTGAGCAGCTCGATCACTTGTAAGGATCAAGCAGTCGATCTTATTTGATCAATCTTGCCCATCATTAATATTTACCATTTATTTCAGGCTTTCCTTGCAATTCTGTACATACCCCATTTTCATCCTTTCTTTCCCGCTCCCACAAAAGAAGACTATGGTTTAAACGTTCTAGAATGGTAATTAAAATGGAAAGTATACACTTTTAGCCCCTATAAATAATAGCTACTAGAAGCACCCTCATCAACAACTCAAAATAATTCTTGATGACACTCAGCAGCGTGGTTATTCAGATAAATAGAAAAGAGTATTCATTCACTTGGTCACAGTTATTTAAATATATTAAATAAAAATGATTTGAAAATAATTAATAAATTATTTCCACATTTATCTCTCTGACTTTTGGCTTACGTTACGTAAGTACGTTAAACAAATGTACATTAAAACATATTTGCCTGGGAAGTAGTTGTTTTAATGTACATTTGTTTAACGTACTTACGTAACGTATGTCAAAAGTCACAGAGATAAATGTGGAAATAATTTATTAATTATTTTCAAATCATTTTTATTTAATATATATAGTCCTTGTAAAGCACCATTGTTCAGTAACAATAGATACCTGCCCTCCTCTCTGCTATCCGCAGTTTCCAGACATCTCCAGTGACCAGAGACATTGACTCTGCTGTCAAATTCATTGGCGCTAGTATCGCCACAGTCAGAGTAGTTGGCTCTGGTATTGGAATCGGTGTCGTATTTGGATGCCTAAACATTGGATATACCAGGAATCCAACCAAACAGCCATCCTTGGCTTTGCATTTTCGGAGGCCATGGCTTTCCTCATGCTGTTCGCACTATAAATTACACACCTTGTTTCTTTGTGTTCTTTTTTTAATGTAACTAAGTAAAAAATAATACATTGTGGAATTTATGTACTAATATGGCATTCAATTAGTTTTTTTAAAGGAAGATAAATACTTGCTTATGTGGTGCTGGTTTCGGAACAGTGTTCGTTTCCCTAATCATTGGCTACGCCAGGAATTCCTCTCTTAAATAGCAACTCTTCTCCTACGCCATTCTGGGTTTCGCCTTGTCTGAAGCCATGGGTCTGTTCTGTCTCATGATAGCGTTCTTGATATTCTCCGCCTTCCAGTCTTGGCAAGTAGAGCGCCATTACAATTACGTTAAATAAAATAGAAAAAACAACAACAACACCATCAACATCATTCTTCGGTGAATTCAGTTGGACGCAGAACAAAAAGTTTACAAACCTTCAAAATTCCATTTAATTAATACTCAGCAATAGGAACGTACATCATTTTTTGTCATTATGAGATTGATTCCGATGAAATATATAGCAGAGTTTCATCGATAATCCAGTGACTTTGAGTTTTTTTTTTGCGAGACTATGGGATTTTGGCATATGTTCACAAGGGATTTTGTTGACTGTAATTATGTGTAATCTTGGAAGTGAAACTTGCATATTGTACAACGTTTAGTTAAAATAAAAATAAAATAATGGTAAGTGAACTTAAAATCTCTAATAACATCATCATAATTTTTAAGAGGGAAATAATCATGAAGCCTTTATATTGAGAAAAAAATTCAGAAGAGTAGGTTAATATGGAATCATCACTTCTTGCAATATTGTTAGAAAAGATCAAGAACTAACATTTAATCAAAAATGTTATAATGTGAATTTACATGATTATAAAATCAACATCACAGAAAGCAAGTAATTGCAAGTTAGAAAAGGAAATAATCGAAAGACATGTCATATGGAAACAACAACTATGTTTTATATTGATTATATGTGTCATACTTTATGTCTATTGAATACTAGAATCAGTGATGCCAGATGCATTAAAATTACTTCTTTATATCTTCATATCGAAATTCCCTAAATTTCCTTAGACTTTTAAATCTAGGAAAATAGTCGATCTATCGTACCACAATCATTCATCATGATAGTTCAGTTAACTAGCATACATTTTTCTTTAACTTCATCATAAATACATGACAGGGCAGAAAGACCTCTGGTCGATAGTCCAGACAGACTAACACCTTCATATATTGTAATTATTTATGTTATGTTGTTAAAATTATCTGTATAGTCTGAATAAAGGTGTGTATATATATATAGTCGATATAATATATATATATATATATAATCGATTGTTAAAGGGGACTTACCAATTGGTGTCGGAGTTGTCGATATAATTGAAAATAAAAATTCTCAAATATGTATTATATTTCTTTACAAATATAAATATTTAGTAAAAGAAAAAATGTAAATTATAAAACAAAAATGTATAGGTATTTTTATAATATAATATAAATAGAAAAGAGTATTCATTCACTTGGCCACAGTTATTTAAATAACGTACTTACGTAACGTAAGTCAAAAGTTACAGAGCTAAATGTGAGAATAATTTATTAATCATTTTTATTTAATAACATAATATATTTGTACAAACTTAATACTATTCTAAATGCAAAAAATCTAAACACAAAATACATACATATATGGAGTTTAAACTTTTAAGCTTTATTTTTTGTACATATTACTATCAAATTTCATAATTGAATTATTAATTTCAAAATCTTACAATCCAGCAAACACACGGCTGCCTGTAGGCTTCCTGTTTAGCATCGACATTCGCATTTCGGTAACGAAAATCGGTTGCCTATCATAGTTACGACTTCGTTATGATTTCATAACTAAATTCATATCTGTTTGCCAACGACATCATGACTTATTGCGGTTTAAAAAAATAGCAATTTATTAAAGTTTTGCTATGTAGAATACCATTTAAGGTATCTGTAGATAATTTATTATGAATTTTAGGTATATTTAGATTAATAAACAAAAATATTCGTTCCACTATCGCATTCGAATGAAGTAAACAAAATATGTTAAAAAATTTGATAGTAAAGTGAACATGACTTCATTATCCCCTTCTTGCAGTTTAGAATTGTTTTATCCAAAACACAAATATTGAGATCATGTATTTTTATTTCTTAGCTTTCTCCATTCTCTGTCAATGTCCTCGAGTTGATTGGTTGGTAGGTATTAAGAATGGCAAATTCATAGCTAAGGGTGCAATAGATGTAGAAATAATTAACCGTTGCTTTAAAATTGATGTTGGCCGACTTCTTAAATCATATATTTTAAAAATTTGAGCTCAACCTTCTATTAGAAAATTAAAACATCTATGTTTAAAATTTAACAGATATTATTTCTTATTTTCAATTGTGCCAAAAGCAGTGGCTCCTAAGTAAATGAAATAATAATTTGTCTTTACAGAAATAAATATTACAATATTTTATTGATGTGCAACAGCAGGTGTACATTATGTAATTCAATTTCCGGCGTGGGTATTTGCCCGGGAAGTAGTTGTTTTAATGTGTATTTGTTTAACGTACTTACGTTACGTAAGTCAAAAGTCACAGAGCTAAATGTGAAAATAATTTATTAATTATTTTCAAATCATTTTTATTTAATATATTTAAATAACTGTGACCAAGTGAATGAATAATACTCTTTTCTATTTATAGAAATAAATATATATGGCTGTTCAAACCATATGATCTTGGGTCCCACGGCTCATGTTTTAAAATAATAATCGTTGAGAAAATTTAAATTTATAAAATGTTAAATATTATTTTTAATCAAATTAATATATAATCATTCAAGATACTCATTGAAATATACCTTTTGTTAACAATATCTAATATTTTATTAAAATAGAATTAAAAAGTTTTACTTTTAATCGTTAATTTAAGAAATATATTTTATGGTTTGCGTGCGGCCCGCGGATAAACATTTCATTAATGCAGCCCTCAGGTTCCTCTTGGTTAGACAGCCCTGGTTTAGTTTATATGAGGGCTAATTAAAGGTCATAGATCCCTATATTACAAATGGGTAATTAGCCATTTGCAGGCGAAAATATGTTTTATTTACCACAAGATGGGGGTTTATAAGAAAACTCACCTAATTAAGAAGAAAATAAACTAAATTAAATAAAGAATAGAATATTACTGTATTTAATAAGAAACAAGAACTTTTAGTCAGCTGTGCTAAATTTCCTTAGATTTTAGAAATTTTAATTAGAAATTCTTTATTTCCCTAACAGTATTATAAACTCCCCAGAACTAGGGAAATTTCCCTAGACCTGGCAAAAGTGACTAGAATTAGGATATTATATCGGCAACACGTGAACCGACATGTATTAGGATAATGGCCTGATATACACGTGAATATATTCTTTTATTTTTATGGCTTTGCTAATAAAGTTAATAGTTACCAACATAATATCCTAATTCTCGTATTCAATACACATAAAATATAACACATATAATGAATACACAGCATAGTTCTTGTTTCTTAAAATTACATTTGAGAATGATTGAAACCGGTCGGAAATATTATACATTATTTTTGACTTTGCAATTTTCCTTAGGTGGTTCTTTTCGTTCAATACGTTTTAAGAAACTGTTATTTTTAAATACCATGATAAATTCACACAATAAGTGTTGTTGAAAACCCGCCAAATAAACCATTCTTTTGTAGCGTCCCTAATCCCTCCATGTTTGACAGCCAAGCCCCGGTGAGAGGATTATCACCAACAAAGTCAATCGAAACAAAAAAAAAATAGCAGAGTGCTTGGGTGGAGCATAACGAATCTCTAGCAAAAAATTCATCTCTTGTCGGACCTCACACATTTCGCATTTCTCATTTCGCACATCCCTAATGAGCGAGCAACAGGTATACCCTGTTTTTTTCGGGGACCACTCGCGAAGACGATCGGTAGCAACGCGCGCGAAACTGACCCCCCCGATCTACTACGACAAACAATCTTCCTTTCTCTCTCTTGTTTGCTCAGAGAATTGCGTCTCGAAAGAATTATTTATGTGGGTCAAGAGCGCCGAAGACGCCCCCCCGGAGGGTCGGCGCGTCTGATCCGCACATTAAAGTCGTCGGAAACGAGCCGAACTCTGAGTTACGGCCAAACAAAATTAGACCGGCTAATTTTTTATGATCGTTAAGGTAATCGGAACTGACAAAATCGACATTAACGCCGCTATGGGTTTTCGCTGGTTATGGACCGTGCTAAATTTGCTCAAATAATGCCGGGGTTTTTCGAGCGGGTTGATTGATAATCACACCTCTTTAGGGCCCATTCCGAATGTCATTTTTAATGGATGTAATAAATTTAATGAAATAAGACGACTTTTAATGTTATAATTAGTCAAAAATTATTATTTTTTAAAAGATTTAGAATACAATATTAAAAAAGCAATTTTAAAATTTATCTTTAATATTTGATAATAATAACTTGTTTACAAGCCGAAAGTAGTCACATTCAAAACAACTATAGTAAAAAAGAAAAAAAATAGCGTAATTTTGAAATTATTAAGGCCTTTTATTCAAAATTATAATATTTTCTTAATGCTAAAATAATAGAATTAATGAATGGCACAACATATATTTTTCTATATCCAAAGCCATCTTTGATATAAATAAAATTAGATTATTCGATGGAACAGAAAAATAGATACACCGTTTTAGATAGAGAAAATATTAAAGTTTCTGCACCAAGTCTTGCTTTATATCTAAATTGAAACCATAAAGTATTTTTTATTGTTCTAACTTATATATTCCAACTGTATAGTCTGAAGATCCAAGCCATCTTTGATATAAACAGAATTAGTTTTTTTTGATCGAGCAGCAATGTATACATTAGAATAATAAAAATACTTTATGGTTTCAATTTAGATACAAAGTAAGAATTAGTGCAGAATTTTTTATATTTTCTTAATCTAGAACGGTGCATATATTTGCTGCTCGATCAAAAGATCTAATTCAGTTTATATCAAAGATGGGTTGGATCAATTTTGTTTTGGCCGTAATCACATTCAAGCAACGTAAGTGACATTAAGAAAAATGCGAATTTAATCAAATGGTACGTAAAAACGTGCTACTTCCTTTGTTGTGTGCGTTTTTCATTTGATGTATTTATTTCCAGTGCTTCTCGTAAATTTTGTATCTTATATATTTCAGTTTCTTTGGACAACACGGCCCTGGAAAGAGACAGAAAGCTGAGTATCCAACGATGGAGAGTAAGCTACATTCCTGATTGGTTAGCCTCCGTAACTGACATATGCCTGTTTTGTCCAAAATCTGAGTATCCAAAGATGGAGAATAAGCTATATTCCTGGTTGGTTTGTAAGCTATTACTAAATCTTTAATATCTGAGAAAATAATACATTGCGTATAATACATTATATTATATTATATTATATTATATTATATTATATTATATTATATTATATTATATTATATTATATTATATTATATTATATTATATTATATTATATTATATTATATTATATTATATTATATTATATTATATTATATTATATTATATTATATTATACACAATGTATTATTAATATAATATAATAAATTAAGAGGAAACACTGGTCGATAGCCAATTAACAGATATAAAATATACATTTGATTTTGTAATTTATTATATTTATTTAATATTTTCATAATATATTCCCAAACAAGGGTTATCTACCATAGGTCTTTCTACCCTTAAATAATAATTACTAGTATTAATTATATAAGTAATCTGAATTTGTTGTTCTTTTAAAAATTTGTAGACTATAGAATTGTTAGACTATAAGTGAAATTTCAGTTCCAGATAATAATAATAATTTGGGAAATAATTTTAGAAAATTGCAAAATTTCAATACCAAACAAAAAAATATTTCCTTGAGGGCAAATTAAATTAATTTAATTCCTACATACATCTGCATCAAGGAATTATAAAAATTAACACACTCGCAGACAACAATAACCCAATTTTCAGCTATTTAACGCACAAATTAAGTAATAATCATAATTTGCCTAATGATTCCAGAAAAGTTCACAATTTCCATAAACGCGCAACGAAAATAATTCGTCACTAATTAATTCACTCCATCTGCACTAAAAAAAAAAAACAATTTTTCCGCCAATTTCAAGCAACCACCCAAATTACAGATCAGATTACGATTTTCTCGAAATGTCACAGAATCGCACGTTTACCCGCATCTGCATTATTGCCATCTGCGAAGATGTAATTCGCGCTCAAATTGTTATTATTATATTATTTGCGCGGTAATTACTGTGTTTACATTAAGTAAGTAAGAATGAGAGATTATCGGAGGCGTGCGTTCGTAATGATTTCGGCGAGTGCGCGCAGCTTCCATTTAATTGCCGCGCGGAATGAACGAAAAAAATATTGCGCACCAAATTGCTGTTCTCCCCTGCGGTCTTCAGCTTTTTTATAATTGTTGTAATCTCGATGGAAATTAGTCGCGAGTTAATACCGTCGTTTGAATGCCCCCTTCTTCCTAAATGGTGTCTATTATTATGATTATTTTGTTTTTAAAAACAATAATTACGCGTCTCGCTGCTGAAAATTGCTGAGCTTATTTCAAGTTATTATTGTTTGTTAATTAAAAAAAATGTACCCTGGAATTGTAGCTTAAAAATCACCTGTTGTTTATTTATTCAGTTAATATTGTAAAAGTAATATATTTTAAAATATATTTATAGTTCCAGCTTTTGAAATTAGAAATAAAATAACGGTATACTGTTCTAAGTCCCCTGTAATCATTGTTTGATCAAAAACTGTGATATATTCTGCAATCCTCTATCATTCTTGTTACCTCCTGCTAGTTTATGCTCAATGCATTTTACACATTGTATAGTTTATGTCGTTTGTATTTATCTATTTTTATTTATACAATTGTCATATAATTGAGAATATGTTTCCGGTGGGACAATACATATTATTCTTATTGTAAAATAAATTCAACATATTGCAACCGTCCTATTTTGATATTTGGCGTTATCAAAATATTTACATTGCTACGGATTTGTAAATCTTTTTCAATTGGTTATTTTTTTATTAAACTAAACCGTTTCACAACAAAAACTCTTATTCTTATTTTATAAAAGTTGGGCTCTAATAGTTTGAGCAACATCTTGTTACATTTTTTATATTTAATTAAAACGTATCACAAAAAAATCTCGTATTCCTATTTTATAAGTAATATGTTTGTTTTAAGTAATATGTTAAGCAATATATTGTTAGATTTTATGCCTTTTTTTTAAATAGAAAATATATATTAACACTTTTCTGAACCACACATTAATAATTACATTCCCTTTTCCTCTCCGTTCAAACAAAACAATTAACCCAATTATCGGACAGAGTTAATACAAATTATATAATTCCGTTTTGGGAAGAAAAATTATATACAGAAGAGAGTTTTTTTGTTGTTGTTTTGTTTCAGGTGCCTCACCCTGAAAAGATGTGGGTACAGTGATCGGGTCGGCCGGCGCGGCGCCACGGGCGTGCGCCCAGACCCGTCACGCGACCCTCACAAAGGGAAACCACACAGCCCCCAGCCCCGGGGACCGTGTCGGCCTCCCCTACAAAAGAATCCTTCATCCTCCTATGATTGACACTTACCTTTCAGTTATTACAGGCGCCGACCGCGATTAATCCACCAAAACACATTTTTAAATACACACCACGTAAAAAATGAGCGGTGTTTTCTGTTATTTTCTTTTTGCAAGCCCATTACTTTAATCTCTTTAAGTATACACGCTTAATGTCGAATCAAAAACAATTTTAGAAAGAACGTTACTTTTGACCAGAGATGTGCATTTATATTAATTATTATTACTTAATCTTAAATGCTTTATATTTAATTAAAATTAAAACACTTTGTTTGTTTCTAGACTTAACCATTTATAAAACTATAGATAAACTATTGAGTAAAAATGTACCGTAAAGATGCTTTACTGATATAAATATCCCTAGATATTCCAGTACTCACCACAAAATACAGTACAGAAATGAAAATAAATTTAATATAGAAATAAATACAATAAAAATAATAGCCGTTAATAATAATTATAATTAACAATTAGTTAATAACGTAGTAAAAAAGAATTTAAAAATATATTTTTATTGTGAAACAAAATCAGATAAATCAAATTGGCATAGATTGGATTTTGTTTATTAACAAAATCCAATTATTATCTGTTTGAAAAAAAAATATACAAAATTTTAAGAGGTACAATTTTGATGTCATAAAGACTAATTAAATAAACCTGCATTATTGATTTTTTGTGTTCTTCTAAGCGTGTTCTAAAATTTCTTCCAGTCTGTAATTATTGTCATTACGTTTTTAATTTTGCTTGTAACATATTCCATAATTTGTGTTTTTTTTGTTGTTTATTTATTTTTCTTATATGTTCGGGATGTGTACCCAAAATTAATTTTGAAATTTTGTTCTATATTTACGTCAACATATACTCAGTGATATTAGCATCGTTACACCTAGAAGGCATAATTTTTTAACTTAATATTTTCTCAACAACGATTATGCCAATTTAATATAGGCTAGCGTCCTTTAGTTAGTTAGTTGGAAATTATAGAACGTGGTCGTACGCAATATAATGTAGTCAAAGGAATGGAAATAACCTATGATGAAATGAAAAAAATCCCAATAATTGCAGGATAATGGGAGAGGATATTGTTCCTGTGTTGCGTCTCATCTAGCAATCTTAATCTTTAATCAAAGGAAGAAGTAATCGTGGACGATGTAATAGAAGTATAAAGGCTTGAATGCGGCGGCAATATAGCTTTTGCATACCAACAAAATACCTTCTTCTCCAAACTGTAACTACTGATTTGGCACGTAGTAGAAAAATGTTCTCGCGAGCGCCGTTCTGTAATACTCTTTTGACTAATTGGCAACCTTTGTTTTCTATACGTTCTTCAATCTATATCTGATATACAGACATTAAAGTCATTGCAATGGAATTAACAGACGAACAATTTTGAGATAGGAACCAACACCTTGATAAGTAACATTTCGATTCCTAATAATCAATGGTTGAGGCTTTTACTTGATGAAACTCCATTATACACTATTTGTATTTTTTTTTAATTTAACAAAATTTATTGTAGGGACACTGCTACAATTTTTTACATGCCACTGTGTTACGGAAAACAAGTAGTGTCTACAATAAATTTTATGAAATCAAAAAAAAAAAAAAACTGTTGTTTTATTTAGAAATAGAGAATTCATTTCCTGTCAAAATATTATTGATTTATTCAAACTTTAAGCATTTTAACGCAGTTGGCGAAAGCACGAAAACTATAAATACCTATATCAAACAGAACTGTTCTAATTAATCAAACAAAGAAAAAAGAAGTAAAAATGTTTTTTGTTTCCACAAAATAAATGATATGGCTTAATTAAAGTTAGTTTATTTCCAAAAAAGGAATTACAAAAATGATTTATTTTTGGTGTATCGGGGCTATTTATTTGTAAAACTATTTTCAAGATAAACTTCTTTAGACAAATTTCGAATTTACCGAAGAATATCTCCAATATGTAATGGCAATAACATATACCAAATCTAGTCTAAACATCAGAGTGATGCAGTGGTTTCGCGATAATCCGTATCAATTAAAACCAAGCCGATCTGAATCCGGATTAACAAAAACTGTTTATGTTAACCTTTAAAAAATATAGATTTAAAATAAATGAATAAAACTTACGTATATAAACTTATATTAAAAGTAAAATACATAATGACATACTTTATAAAAAATCCATTCATCACTTTCGTATATTTCGACTAGTTCATCACGTTCACTATTTTCTTTTCTTTTATTCGGTCCTATTCCCTATCGAAAACGCTAAACATAATGGTTGACAGTTACGTTGGGATAGCAGTCTATGATAGCGTGTGCGACAACCCTTCTGTATAATTCCGTATTCCGTATCGAGTGACATGTTATTCCTGCAGTGTTAAAAAAGAATATAGTTTTGATGTGTAGGTAGAAAAGAGAGAGGTTATTATATGTCGAATTAGTAAGACAAGGCCGATAAATTTCAACGTTGTGCTCATCGAATGGCTGTTGAATGGTTGAATTCTAACCTAGTAAAATGTGTGTGTGTAAACTATGCAATCGAAGAAAACCAAAGTGCATCAAACATCAATAAACAGTGCGATTTTTTTCTTTATTAAAAAACATACTCAAAGTATCTGTAAAAGGCGATCATAAAAAAATCAGCTTGTGCCAATTATCTCTCTTTTTTTTAAGTTGCTGTTTTTCATAGGCAATCTTTTTAGCTTTGCCCACGTTATAATATCTGTTAACAGAAGAATATTTTTGTTGCCCATAGTAGAATAAAGTTTAAATGTTTTTTTTTGCATCTGTATTCTTAATTTTGTCCAAAGAAGTAGCTTCCAAGTCATCTTCGTCCTAATCTAAATTGTCACCTAATTCACTTAGATGGTCATTCTCAAACAATCGGGCATCACCATCAATCCAATCTAGAGCTTCACTAACATCCACGTTATGTCTCATATTTTGGAGCATTGTGGAAACCCTATCAATTTCTTTTGCAAGAACTGGTCGCATTCTTTGCTTCAATACACTTTAAGTAATTAAATCCTCAGGATCCTCTACTTTCAAAAATATGTTCGTTGATAGCATTCAAAATTGTATCCCATTTTTTTAAGAGCTCGGTGGAACTTTTCCTCAGGCGCTCTAAATTGCATACACTAAATTTGATGTTCAAACTTTTGAGGAACTTAAAAAGATTTTTTCGCCGTTAGTGAGAATTTCAACCAGAAGGTTTTTCCTTCCTTAAACGTGTGGCATTCTGGTCCATTGGCTGAATGAAAAAATATCTTTTTCGCCGTTAGTGAGAATTTCAGCCAGAAGGCTAATTAATTCTTGTTCATCACAATTATCATTGATAATACAATGAGAAGTAGCACCTATTCAAGTTTTTTTTTCTCTCTTGGGAATTTCCTTACTCGAAGTACAAAACATTGTTTGAAAACTGCCATCATCCAAGCCTTAGCTGTAGCTTTATAATTGACAGGAACCTGAGTATTTTAAATACCCTGAGATTTTTTGACTTTCCAATGCATAGAAGTTTAAGTTTATGACTGCTATCATAATTTCAGTAGCAGCAGTTTTTTTTGTAGAAGTAAAGAGCGTGCTATGTGGAAGCATTTTCCAAAACTTAGCATTGTCATCAGCATAGTAATTTTGTAAGGTTTTATTGTTTGATCCAATTTATTAATGAATGGCTGCGTCGCTTGATAACTGTTCTCCACACATTTTAATTCCTCTGATATCATATCTTTTTAAAATAATTGCAATCCAGGCCCTACTAGCATGAAATTTTTCGTTTCAATAATATTTGGCATAAAGTTCTTTAGCTTTTGCTACTAAAAAAATATTTATTTTTATTTAAATAATTAGAAGTCTCCACAACAAACTTACAGAATATTGCAAGTAATTATTAAATAAAATAAAACAAAGATGATTCACACATTTGCAGTTGGGATTGATCGAATTTTATTGATCATTGTCAGAAATTTTCCTCGTTTAGTTTCATTGTAATATTTAAATTACAATTTCATTGTAATATTTAAAGGAAAATTTCTAGCAATGATCAATAAAATTCGATCAATCCCTTTTCCAACTGCAAAAATTACTTAAACTGTAAGTTTTTAACAAATATCTATTGAAACAACTAATTCTCGAGCATATACCCCGCCGGACATTGGATTACACAATAGATCTTTGTTTGTTGCATACCAGTACTACTGTGCATTGCAACGGTTGTTTGAGACGAAAATATTTAATGAAAAGAAACGATAAATAATAATAATTACAAGGCACTCATCCCTTATCAGTATAGCTCTGCCCTGTAAGCCCTTAGTTGTTAAACATTTTTTACGTATCGTCTTCAACTGGATCTTAGGTGAAAGTGATCACTCTCGGTGATGGACGCGTGCAATGTGCGGATTTATTGGTTCCGAACAAAAAATATCGACGTGTATCGTGTAATTAATTTTTGCAGTTGGAAAAAGGGATTGATCGAATTTTATTGATAATGGCCAGAAATTTTCCTTGTTTAATTTCATGGTAAATATTAATTTAAGTATTTAATTAATCTGCATCATTCGTTTAAAAATGACTTTCCAATGAAAATTCTTCGATTATCGAGGAATTTTCCAATACCAGAAAATACTAATAATATTGTACTACCCAACACACATATATATTATATTGATATAAGGATTAAATAAGTGAAGAAACATGTATCCTTCACTTATTTAATCCTTATATCAATTATTATTGCTATTGTCCTCATAGAAAATAAATAATTGCATTCAGAATACCTGAAAAAAAAAATAAGAAGTTTATGTAAGATTGCTATGTAAATATACAATAAATAAATATAAGAAATAGGTTTGAAAAACTTGCAAAATTGTATTATACATACTGCCATATATAAAAGAATTTTATTATATGCTTACTTTTTTGCATCATTATAATTCTAATGTTTAAAAGAAACACAATTAATTAGTTATTTCGTAAAGTTTATTGTCAATGTGTTAAATGCTGTTGTGATTTTATGGACAAAAACTGCTACCAGTATTTATTTGTACTGGTAGCACTTTTATGTCATTGAAATTTACTGCAAAGTATCTCTATATATATATACATACCGGGTGAATACTTTCATGCCGAACATAGGCAATTAATTTTATTTAAATAAAAATACTTGTCCTTTCTCCTACTTATTTTTTATTTCACTAGATATATTTCGGAAACTATGTTTCCATCTTCAGTAGTTGAAGTTTTATAAATATAAATATGTTGTTATGATATACAACGCAATATTGATAAAATAAAATATTTAAAAAATCATGTTAACTATAAACTAACATAGTTTCCGAAATATATCTAGTGAAATAAAAAATAAGTAGGAGAAAGGACAAGTATTTTTATTTAAATAATTAAAGTCTCCACAACCAACAACCAACATAAAGAAGAATAGGCAATTAACATGAAGAAACGGTTTTTCTCAGATTGCAGCTAATCATTTCAACGTAGATGGTTTAGACTAACATAAATTGAAAGAAGATTTTTTCTTCGTTTAATAAATTAAATAATTTAGAAAATTTGGTAATAGTAGCGCCATCTAGCAAAAGTACGGTTCTCGTGACATCCCTTCCTTTATATTTGTGGATTAATCAATCTCATTTGATGAATAGTGAAATGCAATCGAAAAACTCTTTATATATTTTATAAAAAAACTTTTAAAATAAATTACAAAGTTTTTTTCAAAAACAACCAATTCAATTTCCCACTCTTTTCTCATAATTTCTCCATTCATTCATAATGCACCATAATTGTTAATTGATGTGAACGCCCACTTGAAATTAAATGCATTATTAGTCCTAATTGATTTATGTGCGCACCTAATGGCCATTAATCAAAAAAGCTCGAGCCCGGAGAGTTCTAAGCCCGCGGAAAAGTGCAAGTCACCACTTTGTCACCATCCGTGAAAGAGTAACTGTAAAAACAGAAGTCCTCCTGGATACCGATGGTGAAAATATGATTTGCGAAATGTCTTCTTAATGGAGGTCTCGAGTGTTGGAACGGGGCGTGTTAACACGACTCCTTGGAGATAGTTTTAAAAGTCAATTCAAACTCGTGGGAATTGAAAGAGATGTTTGTTTTACGTCAGATTTATTTCTTTTGTGACAATTATTTGTATTCTGAAGGTAAATAAAACAATATTTACATTGCTTAACTTATAAAATATAACAATTGAAAATGACTAAAGAATAACAGTTTTAAGTGAAACAAACCAAGTGTTTAATTTAGATATTATTTCCTGTTAATAATTTAAAAGAGACTACAATATCACACCTTTAAAACAAATGTTAAATATTTACAAGTCAACAACAAAATATATTAAACTAATATCAGTAACTGCAGGTGGCATTCTCTAATACACATATCCCAGGACAGAAATACTGAATTTCCAAATTCTTATAATTTCAATTATTATAGTATACACGGTCTTGCATTCCAGCTCCCGTCTTTGTTAGTTAATGTATTTCGTTTTTTATTCATCAAAATCCTCGTGATTTATTTCCAATTTTTTTGTTGCTGCTTTCAATTATCTTTTTTATGTTCACTATTCAAACCGAACGTTCTTTGTTATTCGACCGCAATTTTCATTAATTTTCCGATGTGCGATAACGGAGTACACGACCATTCGTAAATGCTTATGTAAATGCGGCGTCATCTCCATCTAAATCTCGCGAGCAACTCTTTGCGCTAATTAGCATAGATAAAAAGTATTTAACGCCCGCACGAAAACTGCGAAAATATTTGCATGAATTACGGCCGCGTAAATCCAACGATTGAACAGCGCTCGTGTATTTCGTGTGACTTTTACAGTTACTGTAAAAGAAAAGTTTAAAAAGGTTAACGTGTTATGGATGAATTAATATTATTAATATTTATTTTTTTTTTCTATAGAACCGTACAGATACTTGTATACAGTGGGGTATATAGTCCCCCCTCCCTGTAATTTTAATGACTGATTAAAAAAAAAAACGTTTTAGCAACGCTATAACAACATTAAACGTTATTTTCATGTTGGTGAAACATTACAAAAATGTGTGCTCAGTGTGTTATTCATTTGTTTTTTTTTAATTGTATTTCTTTTGTATTACATTATTAACAGTAAGAAGTGATAACCCCCATTGTTATAACGCGATAATGATGAACAATTTCTACTATAATATACATCGGTGAATAATATAAATAGATAAAAATATTAAATAATTATCTACCAATAATAGAATATCGTAATATATTTTTATTTGCCTCTCTTCTCTCTTCTATTATTGGTAAATAATTATTTAATAACTAAACATCTTTATTATATATATTCCGTTATAAATTGTATTCACTCTTTTCGTTTAGTACATATTTTTGCTTTGTAACAGGTTAAGTGGAAGAACAGTTTTAGTTGGACTCAACTAACTGAATTTCTCCTGTTCTGTAATGTAACTTAAATTGTAATAATATGATTATATTTTTTGAATAAAGACAATTTATTTTTATAATTTCAACAATTTTCAATGATTCTTTTCAATAATTTTTACATCTGTTAAAAAAATGACGCTACAAAACCTTCTACATTTCTATTACTTCCCTTATTTTTATTATTGTTCTGGTGTATGTATTTGTGGTTAAGTGCCATGTCCTTTTTTTTCTTCCCTCCATTCCGAGTCACGCGAAAAAGCATCCATCCCTTGGAAATTATTCGCGTGCAGCACCTTGTGTGTGTGTCTGTGTACGCACAGGGCATTAGATAATTGCGGAGGGCGTCCTCAAAAAAGGCAGCATAAGGGCGCATATTTTTTTCGTGCAGGGGTTAGTTAGATTGGATCATTGCCGGAGGCGAGCCGATGGTCTATGGGTGGGGTCGAAAGGTGTTCGTTCGTTCTTCTCCATTCCGCGGGCGCCGAAATATTTAATTTATGTACGCGCATACAGGGTGGTGAATAACAAATCGACTACGAACATATCAAGTATTGTATGGATTTACGAATCTTCAAACAATTTAAATTTAGTTAAATTAAATATACGAGGACAAAAATACAAAATCCAGAAGGAGAGACCACTAGTCTATAGCCAATTGGCAGACTCTTAAAGTATGTATTGTAATATTTTATGTTATATGTAGGTGTTGTATTACGTTTGTCAATAAAGATATATATATATATATATATTAGATATACAAAACATTAAACATTGAGATATAAAAAGTTGATCTTTTCGATCTTTTTTTTATTGCTTTCAGGAGTTTGTACAGCATCTACAGGTATTTTACAGATATAACGTGAAGCAAACTATTCGATTAACTTATTTTTTTTATAATTATATACAATTAATTATAAACACAGTAATTAAAATAATTTCAATTATAAATAATCAATTATATATGGTAAAGATATTATTGGATGCAAATTCAATTTTCTAATATATTGACACCTTCAAAATAAAGAATTTTATTAATTTATCCCTGTATGTTTATACATACAATATAATACATATAATTTAAAAAAAGGGCCTATTTTTAAAATAATGTATACTTCTTTTTACAAATGTTATTATATATACATAATATTTATAGACAAACCTAATACAATATCTACATATTACATAAAATATTACAATGCATATTGTAAAATTCTGCCAATTGTCAATCGACCAATAATTTTTCTGTTTAAATGTTATTATTATTATTCTGTTCCGTGTGGTAATAAACTGCTAAAAGAATAAAAGAAAAAACATTGTCTGAAAATGTTGTTAATTACAGCTACGTCTAAAAATTCACTATGTGCATATCATTCCATCATGTTCCTTACTCTATTTTATTAAAATGCTATCGACCTGATGAGCCCCTTCATACAATTTAACTTTAATTAATTCGAATAAGTTATTGAAACCTACAGTGAATACCAATGTGGTTGATATATTTGACTCTATATTATTCAACACTATACATTCCAATATAAAAAAGTGTTCGTTATGTAATTCAATGTTTGGCGGGGTATGTGCCCGAGAAATAGTTGTTTCAATGTATATTTGTTCTAAAGTATTTACGTAAGGTATATCGATATTTCACAGTGGCTAAAGAGGAAATAATTTATGCATTATTTTTTAACTCTTTTTATTTGATTTACTATACATATATTTGTCCCTTACAAATAACTTTGTACAGAACTACCCTAAGAGGTTCATTAAAGATTTAATTCAATTAGTTTTTAGAAAAAAAAGTAACTCATAATAAGTACAAATCAACATTTATTTATTCTGGTTATATAATTTTTCGAAGGATTGAATGCAAAAATGTAATGCGCACAATTGAACGTAATATAAATAATAACTCAAATATTTTTTGATTTTTTGTTAAGGATAAAAAATGGTGATGTGTCCATCATGGTACTTTCCCTGGTGAATTCGATCAACTAAGTTTTTGAATGAAAATTTATTAGGAAAGGAAAAATTATTGATTGAAATAATGGATTGTCTTTTAGAGCACACTGGCGTTTTATTTGACCTACAAATATTTTTTTAAATAATTATTTTTATGTTTATGTTTCTTTCTAAGGGACATTCCCTTAGAAAGAAACATAAGAAACATAACATATATTCAACAGGCGGATGAAATTCTTCCGCTATTAAAATAAAAACTAAAGGTCATACAATAAAATTTTTATAACAAAAATTATTTATTTTTTCAAGATCTACAATTTTTATTTGAAATATTTTTCTATTCGGATTAAAAAAATGAACAATCGCTAAGAGTAAAGTAGCACTTAATGAGTTTTTATACTGACCAAAAGCTTTTCAGAACATTCCACTGTTATAAAAAGTTTAGATATAAAGTTCGGGTTCAATCCATTTAGCCGTTTATGCGCTATCGCGGAAACACGGACGCACACAGACATTTTTCAATACTCGATGGAATAGACTCAGGGTACCTCAAAACGTGCATATTTGTTGAATTTGGCGATTAGAAAATATTTACGATCACAATACAATCCCTTGGACAGGGGTCCGGGGAAGTAAAAAAGCAGTCAAAGAAATCCCATTGCACATGAAATATTAGGGCAAGTCATAATTTACAAGAAACTACTCAATATTTTACTCAAAACTTTGTTGAAGCATATTCAGATGAAGTTAATGAGCTGTTAGGTTTTATAGCTAAAACATCTGTTAATTTTAATTTAAAATAAATCCATCCGAAGTATTTGATTCAATTAATCGCTTAAAAAGTACGTCTACTTGTGGACCGGATGGGGTGCCTCTTAAAACATCGCATTTATTAATTGACGACACCAATTACACTTATTTTTGACGCAGTTAGATTATCCCTATTTACAAATTAGGAAATTTTAACGATGCTAAAGATTATAGAGGCGTATATAGTATACAGTTTGCTCTTTTGTAAATCATGGACTCCATTTAATCTCATCAAATTCTCTGGTTATATCGTAACATCATTTCAGAGGACCAGCACGGTTTTCAAAGAGGCAAATCTACCTAATATTACTGTAAGATGTTGTGTTGGAAGCATTTGAGAATCGTTTACAAGTTAGTGTTTTTGTACTGATTTCTTAAACGCTTTTGACAGGGCCAAAATGCCAAAATGCGTGCTATTGGATTCAATACCTCTATTTGTAACTGGACACAAAGTTTTGTCTCTAAGCGGGTACAGTGTGTGAAAATAAATAGGGTCATTTCAAAGGTGAAATCAGGGGTGCCACAAGGTTCATATTTAGGACTAATATTATTTAATAAAATAATATGGAAACACAAATGTTGCATTATACAATATGTTATTGTTATGCAATAGCAAATGTCCATTATTGAACGTTTGTTTAAAGTAAGTATGTAACATAAGTCGAAATGTCAAAGTAGTTAAAGAGGAAATAATTCATTAATTATTTTCGAGCTATTTTTATTTAATATTTTTATTAATGATATTTTTGAACGAATATTACATTCACGTATTTTAGTATACGTAGATCATTTAAAATTATTAAGGGTGATAAAAATATTGCGGATACTGAATTATTAGAGCTAGATTTAGATTCAATGGATCACTGATGTACTATCAACAATTTGCATATAAATATTAAAAAAAAAATGAAAAAATATATCGTTCTCCAAAAATGTATCTTTGATCTCTCCACTCCTTTACAACATATACGTCCATGATATATACAATCTCGACCACCAATACCTACATCCATCCGCTTATCTCCTTTAATTTGCTGACGACACAGCCTTAATAATCCACCACTCTTCCTAAAGCTCCCTCCACCCTATAAGAGCTGATCGACATCCTATCCAAATGGAGAATCTCCATCAATTCCAACAAATTCCAACTCTTCGTTCTCTACCACAACCCTCTCACCGCTCCATTCAGAATAAACATCAATCCTCCCATACCCTACTTGTAAAAACCTCGGTATTACATTTGATATAATACTCTCCTTCAAATCCCACTTCCACCTAATCAAATCCAAAGTCCAGAACAGGGCATGACATTTTAAATCGCTAACGCCAATAAAATCATCTCGATTAAAACCTCGACTCACATTTATAAAAAGATCTGTCGTCCCCTTCTGGATTATAGCGCAATCCTCCTACGATATGATGTACCAGATAAAAAAATCTAACTATCCAGAATGTTAACAGAAACACATCACTAATCACTATTGTTGAGGCATAGAAGAATATTTTGGTATTTGTTTTTTTTTTTTGATATTTTATATTCTTTTTAATTTACTGATAATTTTTAATAACTCCAAATATCTTCACCAAAATTCATGTATTTTGAATGTTACGTAAAAGCAACATTTATATATATTAAATAAAAATGATTTGAAAATAATTAATAAATTATTTCCACATTTAGCTCTGTAACTGTTGACTTACGCTACATAAGTACGTTAAACAAATGCACATTAAAACAACTACTTCCCGGGCAAATACCCACGCCGGATATTGAATTACATAATGTACACCTGCTGCTGTAATTCTGTTGTTGTACAATATGTAATTCAATGTCCGGCATGGGTATTTGCCTGGGAAGTAGTTGTTTGAATGTGTATTTGTTTAACGTACTTACGTAGTGTAAGTCAAAAGTCACAGAGCTAAATCTGGAAATAATTTATTAATTATTTTCAAATAATTTTTATTTAATATATTTAAATAACTGTGACCAAGTGAATAAATACTCTTTTCTATTTAAAATTTATATAAATCAACAAAAATGTATCATAAATCCTTGAAAATTCATAATTCTTGTTATGATAAAATTATTATTATTTATGTATTTCGGAAGCAATGGTATGTACAGACAAATTTTATATCCAAATATACGAACACCATCATATAATCATACTACTTTTTTGTATCAGATATTTAACAATTGTAAAAGAAGGATTGTTGTAATAATATGTGTAATCGCTGCTAATTCATAATTAGCGATTTCAAAATCGTATTCCAATTTTTTGCCAGTATTGAAAATCCTCTTTTTAGAAAGTTTTGTAGTATTTTGCATGCTATTCCTATTTTTTTCCAGGTGTGTAAAAAGATGTTTGGGTATTGGTCTTCGTATTTTTTGTTGGGGAGTTATAATGTTACAGTGTTGACAGAAATGTTTTTGTAATAATCGCTCCTAATTCGTAATTAAGAACTTCAAGAACCTTGAAGGACAGAATTTTGTAGGATTTTAAGTGCATATTCCTATTTTTTACACAATTAAAATCTTCATTTTATAAAGTTTATTGGGAGTTCATGTGCATATTTCTATTTTGTCCAGGTTTGCGTGAAAAGGTTTTGGGTATTGGTCTTTGTATTTTTCGTTAGCGAGATTCAGTGTTGCAGAAAGATTGTTGTAGTAATCGTTACTAATTCATAATCAGCGACTTCAAGAACCTTAATGGACAGAGTTTTGTAGGATTTTAAGTGCATATTCTTACTTTGTTCTAGTTTGAAAATTCTCTTTTCCAAAGTTTTTTTAAGATTTTATGTGTATATTCTATTTTTTTTAAGAATTGACAATCAACTTTTTAGAACATTTTTTTCAGCTTTTATGCGCATATTCATATTTTTTCAGAATTAAAATATTCTGTTTACAAAGTTTTGAAAAATTTTATATGCATATTCCTATTTTGTTCAGGTTTGAAAATCCTCTTTTCCAAGGATTTGTAGGATTTTATGTGCGTATTCATATTTTTTCATATATATATATTTTTGAATTGAAAATCCTGTTTTTACAAACTTTTTTGGATTTAATGTATATATTCTTTTTTTTAGAATTGAAAGTTCTCCTTTTACAATTGTATATGCATATTCCTATTTTGTTCAGGTTTGAAAATCCTCTTTTCCAAAGATTTGTAGGATTTTATGGGCATATTCTTATTTTATTCAGGTTTGCAAAATGAGGTTTAGGGTATTTTCCTTTCTATTTTTAGTTAGTTAGTTTTTAAGTTTCAGTTTTTTCAAAAGGATGCGCTACTGATTTATATTTTTTCCTTCATTTCACTATGTTTCACAAAATAATGACTTCCACTATCAATTAAAAAAGTATACTATAATTATCATCTATCTCCTTTTGTCTAACAATTTACCCTAAATAATATTTCATATTTTTCTACCCTCATATGAGGGCATATGAAACAATTAAACCCGCCATAAGAGTAACACAAATGGTACCGTTAATTCCATCACGTGTAATTAACCAGATTAATAAGCACTTCGAAAAAAATGAAACAGATCATAACTGCTGCACATCGAATATTGCACCGATTAATGTAACGCGTGGTCTTCGTTTGAATATGCATGAAGAAAATGCGTCCGGGAAAAGCGCAAGCAACATTAACAGCATTAATAACAATAACGGTAACGAGCGGAGCGTGTTGTGTATTCGGTGAGAGTTTAGTGAGTGTCTGTTTGTAGTCGTCGGGATAATTAATAAATTAGCTCTTTTGACGGCGCCACGCCGCATAGCCCCAAAAAGAAACAATATATTTTTTAACAGGATATATCTTTTAAGGCGTCAACGCCTCTGAGGGGCTCTGCAGTCATCATGGAAAAATGTTTTCTGAAAAAAAAAAAAAGGAAGAAGAATTAAGATGGATTGTTTTTAACCTGTGGTTTTCTTAAACGTGTTTCGAATTTTAAGAAAGTTAATGCATTTAAAGGATATTTAAAAAAATATTATACAATACGGTGATTTTTTAATTGTTAATTAAATCGAAGCAGAAGTAATACTGAGAGCTTGAATGATAGATATCAATGTTTCTACGTAGTTTCCGGAATTGTAGCGAGGAATTGAAGCGTTTTTATTTGATCGTCATCAACCACCGATTGATGGTCATTCTCAATATTAAAATCACCTGCCTCATATTTTTTTTTAATATTCGTTGATACTGACGGATTTGCTACCTGGCTTAAATGAAAAATCAATTCATCATATTATATTATTTATTTTAGATATTAGGCCAATTCGTTAGTATCAATGATTATAAAAAAATATATATGAGGATGATCCTTAATAGGCGGTTGATGATTTACACACGAATCAATTCCTCGCTACAATTCCGGAGACATTGTAGAAACATTGTTTCCATCATTCAAACACTCAGTATTACTTCTTGTTCGATTTAATTAGCATTTAAAAAAATCACCGTATTTTATAACAATGCATTTTTTTTTAAATATCCTTTAAACACAATTGATTGTAGTTTATCGACTTTTGGCCTTTTAGACATTTATTTATATTACTATGGTTATTATAAAGCTAGGCATATGAAAATCTTGTTCACAAATTTGATCCTTGTGGTATACCAAGCAGAAATTATCATTTCCTAAACGAACCTTTTTATTATACCATAATTCCTAATCTTGATCAAGTGGGTTCAGAATATTAAAATGTCTTCAAAATAGGGAAGCGCAGACGATTTTTCAAATATTTTTCTAATCCCCCAAAAATCCTATTGCTTCCAATTCATTTGCGCTAATCCAAACTGGAAATCCGATCAATTATCCTCAAAAATACGACGGCCAAAGCATCAACAACAAAAAACCAAAGACAAATAGACAAGAGAGTCGGGAACAAAGAAGGCGTGCGCCTCGTAATCCTCGGTATCAGATCTTGCGGCATGTTTACACTAAGTAGGGTCGTTAAAGCGGCGGGGAGTCTCTCGCATCAGGCCGTCCTTGTCGCTCTCGTTCCTGCGCCCTTTAATTTAGGCCGCTTTTCCGTCTCTTTTGTTTGTACGGTGCCGCACTTTCGGCAAAGTTTCTTTTTTTTGGCTGTCGTTGATTTCGGCACGGGAATTATGTCATTTTAGGTGGTCGTTGAGGAGGGAAATTAATTGGAGGAGACGAGGGGTGCAGGTACGTCGGTTCTGTTGAATGGGATACCTGTTGAGGGTTAATTGAGGCTGTAAATAAATTTGAAATAAAATAATGTTGATTGGTTAATGGGGTTATTACACAAATAAAAAATAATATTGCACTAAATAGTGAATACAGATACATGTCAATATTTAAATCGTGTATAATAATGTAACGTTTCTTTAAGAAAACTAAATATTTCAAATAGCTTGGGCCATCACATTATTTTCAAAAAATGAGGAGAAAATAATTAATGCTCAGAATTACAACACAAAAGTCAAGAAAGTGATTTATTTATCAAATAGTTATAATAAATTGTTAACAATAGAACAATTAGAGCTACAGATGTGATCCAAAGTCAGATAAATAAAAAAAAACAATATTCTTCCAAAATACAAATTTCCTACTTTTACTATTTTTTTTTCATTTCAAACCATCAAATAATACGGATTTTGGCAATAATGTTAGTGCGATCATGAGGACTTTATTAAGTAGACAATAGTAAGAACCAGATGAGAACAGGCTGAAAGTCATCTGGTCGATAAGTACTTCGCAATACCGTACATGTATGAATTTATGTAATAATTAAGTGTGTAAAATTACGTAAATAAAGACGTACTGGGTTAGTAAAAATTACTGGAACACCGAAATAATTAAAAAAATAATAATAATAAAAAATAATTTTAAAAAAGTTTCAAATAAAAGCTTCTTGGACATAAACAATCATTTAAATATTCATGGTGTTTAATTTACTTAGATGATTGGGTAAACTTTTCAAAGGGTACATCCAATATATTTTTACATTTTTTAATTCTCATATTAATTCTGAGAATTTCATGTAGGAACCATTCTTGAATATAATGCTTTATTATTAACTTATAAGCAATTGATAAATGCTTAACATTCGATTTGTTTTATAATTTACTTTGATTTTATTTAATTATTTTGTGGTTTAATCTTGATTTTGTTTTGGCTCTTTCGTTGAAATAAATCTATTTGTATAAGTGGGAAAATTAATTAAAAAATTGTTACAACTTGAAACTAAAAAATATGAATTCTACAGAAAATAATTCCTAATAAAAGTTCTTAGAATTCAGAAATGTGATGATATACCCCATTTAAAAAATGGAAAATTTAACAACTGTTCATTGTAAATTGAACACCATGTATATTTAAATGAAGATCTACAGTTGATATCCAATTTTCGAAAAATACATTAATTTGGTCACTCCCCAACTATTTGTTACAAAAATTGGGTTCGATATTTAATCATTAAAATTAATTAAATTAATTATTTATTTAATTTATTTATTTTATAACTTAAAAATTATACAATTAAAAAAATATTCGTACAAAAAAATCTTAGAATTACTTTTTAAACTGCAAAAATTTATAAGGTAAATGGAAAACCCTATGTCTTCATAATATATTTAAAAGACAGGATCAACCATCCATCAATTCGTCGCATCTAATCATCCGGACACTGACAATGACGCTGAATTTTAAAGAAATGACATGACTCGACAGACGCAGACTGAAATAGGCATAAAACTTAAAGGATTTTTTAGTATAGTTTGGAGTCTAGTGTGATACCTAAGTATGTAGATTCTGGGGCTGGAAAACAGGATGGTCATCGATGGTTATATGTCAAAGAGAATTTATTAAGCGATGGAAGAGGATTAATAGTTGCATTTTGTTTGCCATTTTGCGAACCAGGTTGAAGAGTATCTATTAGCTCCTGTATAGCGCTTAAAAGCTTGTAGGAGGGTAAGGACATGCGTAATTAGGTCAGTGTCTTCAGCACATAAGAGTGCTCATTAACAAAACTGTTGTATAGCATAGGGGAAAGAGGAAGTTCCAGGTGAGGTATGAAGAATTCTAATAAGGAATTACGGATTCTAACAGAACGGAATCAATTGGTAATTAAGCTGTCCAGTATTTTGAATAAATTTAAAGATTTGCACTTGAATAATAGATCTCGAAGCCAAACAGAGCCATAGGCCTTTATAATATCCAGAAGAGTGATAGCAGATTTTCTCTAGGTGCGCTCTTTGGCAAATCGAGGTGAGGGGGAGTGAGATGGTCGATTAAATCAATTAAAGTTTCGCAAAAACTTTAATTGTTTTTTTTTAATTGTTACGGTTTGAGAATACTTTATCTGTTCCTGTAATTTTAACTAATCTTATATATATCAAAAATAAATTACGATTGAACATTAAGCTTTCAATTTGAGTAAACCATTGGCTAAATTTAGCGAGAGATAATTTAAATAGCCAATTCAAAACTAATGGAAAATAAAAGAAATATGAAATGTATAATTTTGATTCATCTAATTGGTTATTGTTTCTAATTCATATGCCGATTTCACGGCTAGCTACCTCGTGACCTAAAATTAGCTAGCAAAAGCTGGCCATAAGAAAAACGAAGTTAAAAATATCAAAACCATTTATAATAATAAATATTATTAAAAACAATATAATAACAACAATAAAGATTATTCAAAATTTTCCATTCTCTTAAAAATGGGCTGATAACCTGAAACTAGGTGAGAATTTGAAAATTTGAAAATTGAATAGCACAATTTAATCCATGTTTTATTTATTTTATTGGTAGTTTTTTTAATAATGTATTCATATTTATTATTACAATATGAACTACCAATGATTAATTTTAAAAATATTAAAACCCATTATTTTATTTAGATTTTTTTCATTTTCTTATCGTTAACTATATAAAAACTCTTTCTCAAAAAACCTACTATAGTGTGATGCACACAGAATACGCTGTGGAGGCAGGCCTGGAAAAGATTTCATGGAAACAGAAGTTAATATAAAAAAAGTTGCTCTAGATAAAATTCAATCTTCAAAAGTTATGCATTTGTCTTTGTGTTTGTGTTACGTTACATTGGTGGCAGCAGTGGGATCTTGAAGATTGACGAGCAATGGCTTTTAATTATTGTGTGGAGAACGTGGCTAAGTCAGGTATATATTGCGAATTGGGTCAAGTGGATTCAGAAATTTGAGGAGGGATGTGCTCTTCTGAAAGAATAGGATGCGAACAAGAAGTTCATTGCGTTGATCCTATTCTCGGAAGAAGCAGCTTTTAATGGATTGTCAGAAGTTGGATCGGAGAACGTTAAAATAATTGGGATATTGAGCTGCCAAAGGTAATGATTGCTTACCATGTTAATTGCGTTGATCCTATTCTCGGAAGAAGCAGCTTTTAATGGAATGTCAGAAGTTGGATCGCAGAACGTTAAAAGAATTGGGATGTTGAGCTGCCAAAGGTAATGATTATGACAAACCGCACGCCTTTTTTTACTTACGTTTGGTCGAGAAATACGTCCACCAGTTTATGCTCAGAACGGAATTCGGATAATTCTTATAATTTAAATCAAGAACAGGCATTTAAGAACAGCTCTAGACGCAGCACATGAGGCGACAAGATATCTCCGAGTTTCACATGCCCGGCTGATAACATACCGTGTTGGAAACATTGTCTGGTTTTATCAAAATACGCCTCGGGTTGAAGAGACTGCCAAATTGGATAGGGCCATCCCGAATAATAAAGAATATGTGGATGGGTACTTTCACAACTTCACAACAACCTTATCGTAAAGAACGAGCAGCTCGACCACCTGGATTCCACGTGAACAAATGTTGTTTCAGCGGAGGCGAAAAAAGGATAACGATCACATTCGACAAAATTTGGAGAGACTCTTTCCTGTTGCTGTTCCTAATATTGAAGCTAAAACTCAAAAAACTCAAAGAGGGAAGATGCCCGCTACAAGTTGAAGCTGGTTTAGTCTAGTGACACCAACCACATGCAGCTAGTAACCTGTTTTGTCTCTCGTTTCGCAACCGGTATAACTGGAAGTGTTAGAATATTGAAAATATTTTCATTAGAAAGAACATACTGGTTTACATAATATTATTGATAAAGTTTCAATACAATCTGTTAATTTGAAGTCCATGTATTTTTAATGTAATTTCTCGGCGTGACATCCTGTTTATTGGTTAGGGAGAACTTTGTGATAAAAATTGTATGGTGCAAATATGTATAAGACTGATTATGTTGTATGCAGCAGAAGTGTGGGGAGTGTGGAGATTATAGAATTGAAAGCCTACACTCTCAATACTTGAAATAATTGGTCTCGAGAGCACAAAACAAATATTTTGTAGGTTGGTTTCTATGATATGGATTAGATCAGTGGATGAATGACGTTTGTGTTTAGTATACCATCGTCATCACCATCACCAACGATAACAAGTCATTGCATTATCATCAACAGAAGCAATACTTGAAAAGAATAAGTCTACTGTGATGTAGATTGGATAAGCGGATGAATAACTTTCGATACATCATCATATTGTAAAGCCGTATCAGGAAGAAGCCAAAGAAACCATGTTTTTGCATATCTTACTTAGGGAGAACTTTGGGATGAAACACTCGCAATACTTGAAAATAATAATTGACCAAGAGAAGAAAAAATCATTATGGTTAAAATGTCAGGTTACTGTGATGTGGATTGTGCCAGTGGATAAATGAGTTCATGTACAGGATACATCGTCATATTGTGAAGTCATATCAGTATGAATCCAATAATAAGAACTCGTTGCATTATCACAAACAGGAGCAAAATTTTATGACCTAACAGTAACTCATTGAACCAATTTGATGTTGAATTTTAGCGAAAAACAAATAATTCATGATCTATTTATTTTTGCATATATTACTAAGGGAGAACTTTGGGATGCAAATGGATGTATGTATAAGACTAATTATGTTGTATGCTTCAGAAGTTTGGGGAATGTGTCGAAGTATAGGATTGAAAGCGTACACTCGCAATACTTGAAAATAATAATAACAAGAATACTCTTTATTTAGCATCTTTTTCTTATAAAATTTATAAAAAAATAATTATTTATAAAAAAATAAAACATTTTATCTTATGTAACCTATTGGTCTGCAGAGGACAATCATTATGTTTGAACTGATTGTTTACTGTAATATGTTGAATAGTTGAGGCTTCTTTTTTTTGAAACTGCATTCTTAATTTAGATAAAGGAAAACGCTCATATGTATAGTTTCAAAATTATTTTTATTATTATTGTCTTACGACAAATGTTTCACCATATAGTAGCAACATCAGGTGAAGATGTTAATTATTACAAAGTTTGAAGTTAAAGCGTTTATATACCTGATGATAGGGTTCTAGAGGAAAGGGGAGGGGTTACAAATTAATTTTATTTTGAAAATAAACTAGAACTAATAATAAACAAATTTATAAATATTTAACAATGGTGACTTACTCATTGATATCTATTTGGTCATTTAAAAGAACTCCAATTTTGTTGTATTTATTGATTTCTGAGGTTTCTAATAGATTTAGTTTACTATGAAATGGATTGGACAAGTGATGTGGATGAATGACGTTTGTATACAGCATATATTTCATATTGTGGAACCATAACATATAGGAGCCAACGATAACAAGTCGTTGCATTATCGTCAACAGAAACAAAATTCATGAGGTTATCCACAGCAACTCAAAAATCATTATCCTTGAACCAATTAGAAGTGCAATTTTATAGAAAATTAAATAGTTGATGACTTATTTGTTTTTTAAGATATACATAAGGAGAGCTTTCGGGTGAAAATAATATGGTTGAATATATGACAAAAATAATTTTGTTGCATGCAACAGAAATATGGTGATAAATTTACGATATTTGATTGGATTTTGACTTTTGAAACAACCATAAAACCTTGAGACTTGAGAAAAGGATGTACCTTAGTCATCCACTCGTTCAACAAAGTCTTGGTTGAGATTATTTGGATGGTGACCGTGACGTGCCTTTCCCGCCCATATTCACAATTCTTTTTTGATCGCGACAAGTCAGTAGTGACAAGAAATTCTTTTGCATGGAGTTGTTTAAATAGGGTTTAATTGTCATCGACTTGGCCGATGATAATTAAACAATATAAAAATATCAATAGAAAATAGTCTTTATTCACTTGATCACAGTTATTTAAATTATTAATAACTGAGGCTTTAACTTTGTTATACATTATTTATCAATTAAATAAAACACTTTCAACTTTGTTTGTATAACACAAAATTTAATTTATCGTGGCTATATTTTCTATTAATTTTCGTGTTATACAAACAAAGTTGAAAGTGTTTTATTTAATGTATAAATAATGTATAAAAGGTAAAAGTGTTTTATTTAACACTTATTTAAATAAATTAAATAAAAATTATTTGAAAATAAATGTGGAAATATAAAAAGATGTATTTGTTCTAGAACATGAAAGACTTAACCATCCATCTCACTTTTAGGTCTTTCTCTTCTTCTTTATATTCTTATACCCAAAACTGTTCATATTCTAACATTATTTACTTCATTAAATATTAACACGCATTAAACAAATACCACCTGTGAAATACGCGAAGGCAATAAACGAAAACGACAAGCGGCGAAAACAATTTTCGTGAATCAGGCAGAGAAGAACACAAAAAACAAGAATAGATCCCTAACGAAATAAAACAATAAGGAAAAGAATATTCGGTGTGTGTCTGCTGGCGGTGTGCGTGTCGGCCTCGCCTGAGATTTTCTAAAATTGATACAGCGTTCCGTATTTTTCGTCGTTTCGTGATGTTATGCGATTGTGTGCCGCGTGCGTTATTATTATTATTTTTATTATTATTATTATAACACGCGGTCTCCTTTTTTTACGCGAAAAGGAATAAGGTCGGTCTCACGACTGGCTCGCTACGATCCTTTGTGTCATTTGCATCAATCCGTCTTTGTGGAATTTGTATTGATATTCGGAGTTATTCTGTAAGGGGAATGTTAAGTTTAACGTGTAAGTTAGTTTATATCATCACAGTCTAAGCATTTATTGTAATAGATATACAGTTAATAGAATGTGAATTTAATTAATAACGTACACGCTAAACCCGTACGGAATAGCCTCGATTATGTCAAAAAAATGTAACATCATGTTATAAAATATTTACGATTAAATTCATAAAGAGTAACACTTGAAGTCAAGGTTTGAAATTCCTTTCCTTTCAAACTGCTACTGATTTTATTTTGTATAGTGATTTATTATTTACTGGTTAATTCGTCACAAAATGCAGATGCTTTCCGAATACACTTTCTCTGTCATATCCTTAGTGAAATAAAATGGAGTACACATCGAAGAAGAAGAAGAAGGATATCAACTCTGAAATTTGATGGCTTTTCCCCTCTTAACGATTGTATTGTATTGGACTGAAATGAATTGTGAGAGGTTCGTCACATATTCATCAGTTTCTCAAAACATGCGACGTATTGATATATTTTCGTCTATAATAAAATAGAAAAAAAAAATACAATAGGACAGGAACAGCTCGAGCAAGTAAAAGAATTTAAATATTTAGGTGTGATAATTCAACAAACAAATGACAAACAAGATCTGGATATATATAGTAGAATTGAAAAAACAGCAAAACTATATTATACCTTAAATCAAAAATTCATCAGAGAAAGGGGCATAACAGAAAATGACGGTATTTAAAACACTACATGTTCTCATATTGATATCTGGATGCCGAGTAAAAAATTTAAAAGTGAAGTACAAGCTGCAGAAATGAAATTTCCACGAGAAGTCAAAGGCGTAACAAGAAGAGACAAAGTAAGAAATATATATCTAAGAGAAGAGCTAAATACAAAGGATATATATAAATATGTCGAAGAAAGACAGTTGGGATGGTGGGGGTATATACAGAGAATGGACAGAATAGTTCCGCTAAAAAAATATTTGGGAAGCAAGGACCACTGCAAAGCCGCTGGAAAAATGTTAAAATAATATCATGAAGGCACTGCAAGAAAAAAGATACAACGTGGCAGAAAAGATGGCTAAGGATAAAAATAAATGGAAAACATTTATCAAGGCAGAATAACCCCAAAAATCCCAATATATATATATATATATTCTACATATATATATATATATATATATATATATATATATAGAATATGTAGAATAGTATTTGTAGTATTTGACTCTGTCTCTTTCTCTCATGTATTGGCGTAGAATCAATTGTGAATATCATATAACACATGCGCACCGAAACAAGGCCGGCTCTATCCATCGTCACCAGTCGTGCACGGTCGCGTATCTACGCAGGGTGAGGTGACGCAACACTGAAACGCTTCGTATTCCATAAATAAAATATTTTTGCTTTTATTTGTTTAATAATTCTATAACATACTTAAATTTAGATTGAAATATTGCTTCAAATTATTTCCTAATTATATAATAGTTATGATAAATAAATCTTTTTTTGTTTTTATATTTCAGAGATTTATTATAGAAAACACTGCCATAATAAATCTATGCAAGGTGGCTGAATGGCTTCCAGACGATTGCCAATTCCTGTAAGAACATTGTTTAAAGTTTAAATAAATTGTCAAAAATATAAAAAAATGTTAAACCGCACTTGTAAGGAATAAAGATGATGAATAATATCTATGCAAGTAGAAATTTAAAAAGTGTTTTATTTATCAAATAGTTATAATAATACAATTTCGTCAAATAATAGCATTAACTATAGACTAATACGAAATATGGCAACTATCAGTGCTTCAAATATCACCGAAAATCAAAAATAAATTATATTCGAACATTAAGACATCAATAATATATATATATTTCTTGATTTGTTTAACATATTCTATAAGTAAGTTAAGGCTAAAATATTGCTCTAAATGAAAGTATATTTAAAAATACATGTAGTGTTGTTTTAATATTTTTTTATTACATAAATAGAAATATAGATCTAAGAGAAGAACTGAATATATAATGTGGAAATAATTTATTAATTATTTTCAAATCATTTTTATTTAATATATTTTTTATTACGTTGTAATATACACAAGAAATTTATTATTATTATATTTTTTATTGCCTTATATATTAATTTTTTAATTATGTAAATGTAACGCCATAAATAAACTTTTATTCACTTTATTAATTTAGTCGAACCACTTTTGATAAACAGGATAAGTTATATTTGTTAATTGGCCATCGACCAAGTCGTCTTATCCTTAATCGTAACTCGCGTAAAATCCAAGTACACTGGAAAATGCTGTCTGTTTTTATAGACTTCGACGGGTTATATATTTTTTCGTTGAGATTTGACAAGGATAAGAATTAAAAAAATCAAAATTTGACATTTTTTTTTACTCTCCGAAGTTCCATTTCGAGAACGGGTACCAGCTGCAAGTAATTTTATAAAGACATAGATAATTTTACAATTTAAATGTCTATAGACCATCGTTCTGTTAGCCATATTGCAGTTATTTAATTTAAATCAAACAAAGTATAGCATTTTGTTGTATGCATTGTAGAATAAATTTGTTGGCGATTTTAGTTAAAACAATAGTCAATAGATGGCGTGATGATTTATTAAATTTTAAATCATGTATGTCGCTTTTGATATACAGAATGTCCCATCGAGATCGCATATTAATAGTATATGGACTTCCAATTAATAGATTGTATTGTAAACTATAATGTTCCTTTTAATGAAAAAAATAAAAAAAAAGAAATAACGAAGAAGGTATAACAGGAAGTTATAGAATATTGAAAATATTTCCATTAAGAAGAGCATATTTGTTTACATAAATTATAACATTTCATTTTAACCCAACAATATGACATCCATATATTGTGATTTCTCGGCGAGAGTGAATATGTAACACCCAAATATATTTATTATGAAAATTACATAAATTTTTACAAGCATTAATTATACACACTAAATTAAAAGTGTTTGTCTTGAGCTACCAACCACAGGTCTTACAGCCTTTTTCACATTATTTCTTTTTAAATTTCTTTGATTAAAAAAAAAACTTTTGCTGCTCAACTATTCTATAAATTTAAAATAGAGAAGTTTTTAAAGTGGATGTTTTTTTAATTATAAATGTGTTATATATTTGTGGAAGAATTAATAACACATTTACAATTTAAACAAATAAATTAAAAACTTTCTAAGTGTGTGTAAACTGTAATCAAAATGTTAAATTTTAATTAAACGGTAATTACCAACACAACATGTGCGGGAAGTTAAATTTATTCAATCCATAGTGAATAGCCCTAATCTTAATAGCCTCCCCCATCCCTCCTGCCGTTCCCATCCCAATTCCCACCACGAATTAAAACGAATACGAAACACTCATTTAATTACGGGCCAACGGCACGCACCCTTTTATTTTTACACAACCCCGTTTTTTTTTCTATTCCGGCGTGTAGTACACACGGGGATTTACGAAAAACGATGAAGAATGTGGAAATAGTTAATTGGATCAATATACAACAAGAATATTAAAAACATTCAAATACAATATTTACAAATAATATTAGAACAGTTGGTTACAGTTATTTATATTAAATAAAAATAATTCGAAAACAATCAATTTACTCAATCGTGCATGTCTGGCTGGGTATTTGCCCGAGAAGTAGTTGTTTCAATGGATGTTTCTTTTTTTTTGAAGAACTTATATGACGTAAGTAAAATAAAGTGGCAATAGCTGAATAGAAAATAATTATTTATTTTCAGCTTGATGTATTCTTTCTTCTAGGGCTATTATGTAAGGAAAACGTTATTTATTTACAACAAACTTAATTTGTTACATAAGAAATCTCTGCGTAAGTGTAAAATAATAGATATTTTCGATGTACTTTTGCGTGTAGAATCAGAGAAGTTAATTAAACACATATATTTTCATACAAAATTAAACAGTGACTTTTAAATGACCTTGAAAAAGAGGGATCTGTTCTGCCAATTAATAATTACTTAATTCATATTTATTATTACAATATGAACTACAAATGTTTAAATATTAATAATATTAATAATATTCTAGTTACAAAGTGTTTTCGAGTTTTGAATGAAAAAAAAAAAAAAAATAGGTCTATAAATCATTATAAGCAGATTTGAAACGTTTATAATAGTCAGCATTTGTTAAATGCATTAAAAATACTTAATAATCATAACTGTTTGTAATCTTGTGTTATAATTTACTTGTAATCGCTTGATTAATCTTTACTTATTACTTCTGTACATACACACATACAAGTGTACCAATTTTAGTAAGGTTTAGATAGTAGAGCAGTTTAACTATCAGTTAAACTGAATGTTGCCTTATGATTTGTAATATTAGTATAGTTATTTACTATTACTGTAGAATTATATTAATCATTACAACGAAAGTTATTATTATTATGTATAATAATATCGCAATTAGAAAAAAAAACAAGACGGAACGATTATTGTAATATTTTATATTACATGTAGATATTATATTGTGTTTATTAACAAAGACTATGTATATATAAAAAATATTCATATGCAAATTTATAAAAGAGCGTGGAGATTTTACACTGTTGATGATTTTAATGGTCAACGTCTAGAGATTTTACGGCGAAACATTGTGGACGAAGATCAAACATTCAAATAACAGGATTCACAAAAGGAAGCAAAGGTAGTTTTATTGCCGGGGTAATAAAATCAAGCGAGCAGAAGTACACGAGTGCGCTCTCCTTGTTGAGCGTGTTTCTCTGAAATCAACTAACAACAACAGCGAGAGAAAAAACTGGAGTAATAAAAATATATTTGAGAAAAAAACATGCACAAAAAATATGAAGCCGTTCAATGCGAGAAATTTATTTGTGTCGCTCGTATTGCAAGGAAGAATAAAAAATAATGTAAATAAAAGTAAACAGTGCCTTCAAATTTATGTTTTCCCCTCCTCAAAGTAGTAATTTAAGAAACAAAAGAAGATGCGTAAAGTTTACGAATTACGAACTCTCTGATGGTATATTTTCAATTTGCATTTCGAAATAATTTGAAGACTAAGGAAATTTTAACAAACTTCAAAAGATTTATAAAATTTACCAACTTCATTTTTTTATGGTAAATTTCACTTACTTAGAATTTTTAATTAAAAACGATTTGAAGAGTAAGAATAATTTAAGAAATAACACGCGATTAACAATATTTATCAGTTTGTAATTATTTTTGGTCATAAATTTTACTTACTCTCAATTTTTCATTAACAACGAGAAAAAAAAAAAACAAAAAAAAAAACAAAAGGCTTTTACCTTATTTTTTTTTATAAAAGTCCATTGGATTTATAAAATTTATAAATCTTATTCTTTTATTAGTAGTAAATTTCACTTTCTTCCAATTATTAATCGAAGAGTAATACATTTTAATTAGTTAGAATTTTAAATCAAAAGCGATTTGAAGAGTAAGAATATTTTTTATGGATAAATTTCACTGTTTTAATCGAAAACGGTTTGAAATACAGCAAAGTTTAAATAATAAACAACACAAGAGGCAAAATATTGACTTGTTTCGATTTTTTTTACTGAAATAAATCACTTATTTTCAATCGAAAGCGACTTCAAGAATGTGATAAATTTAAGTAACTGCATATTCCGTATTGCTAGAAAATTTAGAAGTTTATAATAATTTTTCGTGGTAATTTTTACTTACTTTCAACTTTTCATTGGAGACGAATAAAAAAAATCAGGCTTTTACCTGATTTTTTTATAAAAGCCCACTGGATTTATACAATTTATTTATCATATTTTTTATTAGTGGTAAATTTTACTTGTTTCCAATTATTAATAGAAAACTGTATGAAGAGTAGTAAATTTTACTTATTGCACATCTTCCAATTTTTAATCGAAAACGATTTGAAGAGAGAGAGAGAGAGAGAGACAGAGAATAATTTAAGAAGTAACAGGGGATTCATAAAATTTAGCAGCCTCGAAATTTTTTTAGTTACAAATTTCACTTACTTCCAAATTTTAAATTGAAAACGGTTCGAAAAGCGGAGAAAATTTAACAAACAATAAAAATAAAAAAAAAAATACTATACAAATTTAGCAGCCTCGAATTTTGTTAATGATAAATTTCACTTACTTCCAATTTTTAATTGAAAACGGTTCAAAGAGCGGATAAAATATAATTATATCTATGAAATTGAAGAAATTTCAGTGTACAACACTTTTTTATAAATTTCAAGGAATCAAATTTTAATTGAAATGTACAATATTTGTCAGTCGCCCTTTTTTTAGTAGATAGTTTGATTTACTTAAAAATTTTAATTGTGCAATGTTTGAAGAATGGGAAACCTTTAAAACTCGAAAGGAATATTACAAAATTTAGTAGATTTGATTTTTTTAGTGGTAAATTTCCCATTATTACTGGTAAATATGGTTTTACCATGGTTAATATAAAATGTTTTTTTTTTAGTGGTAAATATTACAATTATTCAATAATCTGCAAACAATTGAATATTAATTGGAATGTACAAAATTTGCCAGATATACTTTTTTATTAGCAAATTTTATTTACTTAAAAAATGTAACTGAACAACGTTTGAAGAGTGGGAAACGTTTAAAACACAAAACAAAATTTGCCAGATTTGGATTTTAACTTACAAAAAGAACATTTATAAAATTTAACAGTCTTGATTTTTTAATGGTAAAATTTTGTTATTTACAAATTTTCAATCGAAAACGGTTTGAAATGCAGAAATGTTTTGGGAAATAACACAAGAGGAAAAACAATTATTAGTTTGGATTTTTTTACTGAAAAAAAAAAAAAATACGTATCTTCAATCGAAAACGGCCTCAAGATGTGAAAATGTGAGAAACTACTCATCCCGTGTTATTTGAAAAATTCGAAAAAAAAAAAACACTTATTTCCAATAGGAAATCGTTTCAAGAATGCGAAAATTTAAGAAACTACACATTAAATGTTGTTAGAAAGTTTCTGACAAAATTAGTCACTTATTTTCGATAGGAACACGTTTCAAGAATATGAAAGTTTAAGAAACTAAACATCCCGTGTTAGAAAATTTCTGAAAATAAAATCACTTATTTTCAATAGAAAACGGCTCCAAGAATGTGAAAATTTAAGAAACTACACATACTTTGTTGTTAGAAATATTCGGAAAAGTTTAAGAAACGCCACATTCTGTGTTGCTAAAATAATCTAAAAAAAAATAATAATAATAGAAAACGGCTCCAAGAATGTAAAAATTTAAGAAAGTACACATCTCGTGTTGTTAGAAAATTTCCGACAAAATAGTCACATATTTTCAAAAGACAAAGGCTTCAAGTATGTGAAAATTTAAGAAACTACACACTCCGTGTTGTTAGAAAATGTTTGAGTTTAAACTCAAGCTTATTCGCTTCCAACATTTCATCTGAAACGATTTTAAGAGTTATTTTTGAATATAAAAAACAGTGAGTTCATAAAATCTAGAATTATTTTTGGTGGTAAATTTTACTTAAATATTTTTTTTATGGGAAACGATTTAAAGCCTAATCATGTTCATGGTGACGCGCAATAAATGCCAGACTAGCATGAAAAAAGTGTGAAATAAAGCACCAATAACCTTTCCGCACATTTTTTTTCTCCCTAAATGTGAAATTACAAATTTATTATCATTTTTATTATTATTTATTTGGGGAAGTCAGGTTCCCTAACATTTGCACGGAGGAGTCCGTGACTAACCTTTATAGAATCAAATTTGCCCCGATTGGTATCTAATGGTGCCACACACCTACCCTGACTTCCCTTATAAAGATTACTGAGTTAGTTGGTTACAATAACTGATACCCATGAATACTAAAAAGCATGATATTTTTATAGAAAATTCAGAATTTATAAAATTTACAAATCTCTGAATTTTTTTAGTGCAAATTTTCATTTACTTCCAATTATTAATCAAAAACTGTTTGGAGAGTGGCACATTTTACTTATTCTAAATTTTAATCAAAAACGAATTGAAGACAGAATAATTCAAGAAATAGCGGGGGATTCACAAAATTTACCAGCCTCAAACGTTTTAGCGGTAAATTCGAAAATCTTAAATTGCTAACAAGTGTAGTTTCTTACAATCCACATACTCTTGAATCTGTTTTGGGTTGAAAATAAGTAAATTTTTTTATCAAAAACTGTGAGAAAAATTTTAAAAAACATCATGAGATTTCCAAATTTTACCATTCCCATTTTTTTAAATGGTAAATTTTACTTAATTACCGATTATTAATCGAAAATTGTTTGAAGATTTGACTAACTTTGAATTTTTAATTACAAACTGTGAAGAGTAGGAAAAGTTTAAGAGTCAAGACGAGATTTTCAAAATTAACTAAATTTCCAATTAATAATTGCATTGTTTATTATTTTTTTCATAATAATAATAATAAACAATGCGACGATTGAGAAAGTCTAAGAAACAACACAGGATTTATAAAATTTACCATTTCCATTATATTTTCAGTGGTAAATTTTACTTTCAATTATTAATTGGAAATAAGTAAAATTTACCACTAAAAAAATAGAGTGCTAAATTGTGTAAATCCCTTTGTTATTTCTTAAACTTATTCTACTAGTCGCAGTTAAATCGAGAACTGTTTGAGGAGTGGTAAATTTCACTCAGTTCCAATTTTTAATAACAATAATAAAAAAGAATGCTTTTAATTAGTGTCTGTAAACAGACTGAGTTTAAGAGCCAACACGAGATTTTCAAAATTAACCAAATTTCCAATTAATAATTGAAAACGGTTTGAAAAGTGGTAAATTTCACTTACTTAAAATTGTTCATAATAATAATAAACAATGTGACGATTGGGAAAGTTTAATAAACAACACAGGATTTATAAAATTTACCATTTCCATTTTATTTTCAGTGGTAAATTTTACTTTCAATTTTAAACTGGAAATAAGTAATATTTACTACTAAAAAAAATAGAGTGTTAAATTGTGCAAATCCCTTGTTATTCCTTAAACTTATTCTACTAGTCGCAGTTAAATCGAGAACTGTTTGATGAGTGGTAAATTCCACTCAGTGCGAATTTTTAATAAAATAATAATAAATACAGTGTGTTGAGTGGGAATAGTTTACGAAACAAAGAAGAGAGGAATTAGAAAATTTACCATTTTTATTTTTACTTACTTTTAATTAGTGTCCGTAAACAGACTGAATTTCATTTACTTCCAATTTTTTTAATCAAAAACTGTGTGAAGAGTTGTGAAATATTGAAACATCACGGAACTTACAAATTATTCCCAGTGGTAAATTTTTAGTTACTTCAGATTATTAATCGAAAACTGTTTAAAGAGTGGTAACTTTTACATTCCTCCAATTTTTAATAGAAGAAAATGCGACTAGTGGAAAGAGTTTAAGAAACAACAAGAGATTTACAAAATTTACCACCCTATTGTTTTAAGTGGTAATTTTTACTCACTTCCAATTAACAATTGAAAACGGCTTGAAGAGTGGTAAATTTCACTTACTTCCAATTTTTAATAATTATAATAAAATAAAACTCTGCGACGATTGGGATGGAAAAAACACGGAATTTACAAAATTTTCCCTTTTCATTGTTTTAGTGGTACATTTTACTTACTTATAATTATTAATCGAAAATGGTAAATTTTACTAACTGCGAATTTTTAATTAAAAACAGTGTGAAAATTAAAAAAGATTAAGAGACGTCACGGGATTTACAAACTTTATCATTCCCATTTCAGTCAGTGGTAAATTTTACTTACTTCCAATCGTTAATCGAGAACAGTTTGAAGGGTGGTAAATTTCACTTACTTCCAATTTTATATAATAATAATTACAAAGGGTTCGATGAGTAGGAATAGTTTAAGAAATTAAGAAGTGTGAGATTTACAAAATTTACCACTCCGTTTTACCTCGATGATAAATTTGACTTACTTCCAATAAATAATCGATATCTGTTTGAAGAGTAGTAAATGTTATTTATTTCCATTTTTTAATAATCATAATAAAGGAAAAACAGTGCGACGTTTGGGAAACGTTTAAGAAACAACACGGGATTTACAAAATTTACAATCCTCACCTTTCTTAGTGGTACATATTACTTGCTACCATATATTAATCTAAAATTGCCTGAAGAATGATAAATTTTACTAACTGCGAATTTCCAATAGAAAAACAGTGTGAGAAGTGGGAAAAGTTTAAGAACGTCGCCGGATTTACAAACTTTACCATCCCATCTTTTTTGAGTGGTAAATTTTACTTGCTTCCGATTATTAATCGATAACTGTTTGAAGATTTCACTAACTTTTAAATTTAAAATAAAAACTGTGAACAATAGGAAAAGTTTAAGAATCAACACGAGATTTAAACAAAAATGTCGTTCCCATTTTTTTTGTGGTAAATTGTACTTACTTCCAATTAATAATCGAAAACGGTTTGAAGAGCGGTAAACTGTACTTACTTCCAATTAATAATCGAAAACGGTTTGAAGAGCGGTAAATTTTACTTACTTCCAATTATAATAAAAAAAAAACAGTGCGACGTTTAGGAAAAGTTAAAGAGACTACACGGGATTTGCAAAATTTATCATTTTCATTTTTTAGAGGTACTTTTTAGTTACTTCCAATCTAAAATTGTTTGAAGATTGGTAAATTTTACTAACTGAGAATTTCGAAATAAAAACAGTATGAAAAGTTTAAAAAATCTCATGGGATTTAAAAAAAAACTGTTATCATTCCCATTTTTTCAGTGGTAAATTTTACTTACTTCCAATTATTAACCTAAAACTGTATAATTTTTACTTATAATTTTTAATCAAAAACTATGAAAACTTTAAAATCAACACTAGATTTACAAAATTATCGTCTCCAATTTTTATTTGTGATAAATTTTACTTACTTCCAATTGTTAATAATAATTCCCATTATTTTCAGTTACTTCCAATTATTAATCGGGAATCGTTTGAGGATAGTTAAATTTCACTAATATCGAAAATTTAATCAAAAACTATTTGTAGAGTGGAAAAAACCTAGTAAACAACAAACACAGAATATACAAAATTTACCAATTTAAAACCTTTTTTAGTGGTAAATCTCACTAGCTTTTCTTGCTGTTCAAATAATTGTGTGGACACAGATCGACGGAAAACGTTAGATGGTTGATGCGTTCACTTTGTGGTTGATTTTGAATAGACTTGCAAACAAAACACTTTTTTAACTTTGTTTAGGTCGCAATTATACTCACAGTTAAAGTGAAGTAATTTTGATTAAGGAAAGCGATTCATTTGCAAGTCAAAAAAATGGACGCACTCGCGGAACGTAACGCGATTTTTTAAGAAAAAATAAATTTGGTTGGAGGGAGGAAGAGGGATTGGAAGCACGCACTGACACCGTGAAAATAATTCCGCCGGAAAAATAACGGGTGGTTAATAAAACAATAACAACAAAACTGAAAATTTCCGAATGAAGTAGTTGTTTAGCGCATTGTCGCATTGTAGGCGTGACCACGTGCGGATGCAATTTCACTGTTTTATTTATTTATTTATCAAAATTGAAACGGAGCGTTGTTTAAAACCATGCAAGTATGTTCTGATGGTGGAGTGTGTGCGCCGGGAAAACGGCCTGGCGAAAAATGAAGCGCCTGCCAGTCTGCAGGGGCGTGCGTGGAAATTCGGTAGACGCCCCATCGCGCGGAAAATCGACCTAAAAACGAGTCGTAACTCCTCCTGTTTATACTTCACGACGAATGGGGAACAAGTTGGGAGTGGTTTGTGAGGCTTCACCGCTGCATGCTAACGCTATCTAGCGACTAAACGGGGCAACACCCACCAAGCTAACTATTATATGATTATTCTTCATTATAGTGCCTACACTCGTAGGAAGTAGATGGTTGAGCGAAGAGCAATTTTCGACGTAAAAAAAAACGACATATGTACACTCAATTTCGTGTAATTTGTTTTCGGGTTAATCTCTGAATGGTTTTTACGCAATTATAGTGTGAATTACACGTATTATAGGAGTTGACTGCGGCAAATTGCTCGAACGGTCCCTGATTAACGTCATTAAGCGCATTGTTCGATTTTAATTGTTTTTCGGTGGCGCGCTCGCTCCCCATTTTCGAAATTTAACGCCGGTTTCTGTGCTTTTCGGGTGTTCGGAACTAAATTGCGAAATAACGTTAAAATTACTGTGATTTGGTGCTTTAATTTAATATTTTAAACAAAAGTTTTTGGTTATTTTTTCTTCTTAAATCTTGTGTGGATTTTATTTTGGGATACTTGACTGGACTTGGAGTTAACATTCTGTTGTGTGATACTAATGTGTTCAGGTGGTGATTGATTTAAAACAAAAAATAAATAGATCGTTGTTGGAGTGCGCACGGGAGGACCCCGAACTTCTTCAAAGTGGATATCAAACCGTTCACGACGTTAAACTTCACGGACCTGGGTTCCCCGTTCGGGGGCCCGAACGAGGATCCTCCCGGCACCCCGACGATGTCGGGCGAGGGACACATCGGACCGCCAACGCCGCATGAGTCCAGCAACTCGACGCCGGTGTCGAAGAGTGCGTTCATCGAATTGCAGCACGGGTACGGCCCGCTGAGGAATTCCTATCCGCACCACTTCAACTCGCCAGCGGGAAATGCGCACACGGGGCCGCCCGGCGGACACGACACAGGGTTCCCCTCACCCAGGGGCGCCCTGGGCGCCTACCCCTTTCCGCCGATGCACCAAAACCCCGGGTACACCGGGTACCACTTGGGCTCCTACGCGTCGAACTGCCCGCCATCACCCAAAGACGACGGTAAGTTCATTACAACAAAACAAATCAAGTTAATAAATAAAACAAACTAAACACAATATAGAAAAAGGAAAAAAAATCCTAACGCCGATTTATCGAAAAAATAAAAACAGTATTAAAATTTTGCCACTTCAAAGTTTTCAATGTGTTCCGTGATCATCAACATCATTTTTATGATCTCCTATTTCAATGAATTCAGTAGTTTCCATATTAGCTAAAACAGATAAAATTTCAAGAAGATCGATTTCGAAGACTATGTTTACTAGAAAGCAAATAAAAAAGTTAGATTATCGTTTTGATTTGATTTGTCGAAAACTCACTCTTGAAAAATAGTCATCAAAATCTAATTAAAAGAACTTCAATTATCCTTTTCATTAAAAGTGCCGAAAGTCTATTTAGACTTTGGATTGAGTTACTTACACGAAAATAATCAAGACTATTCTCTAGTTTCCAGATTAACTGAAACAGATAAAATTTCAAGATGATTAATTTCGAAGACTAACTTTACTACAAAACAAATGATAATCAATCAATAATCAAGATTATTCTCTAGTTTCCAGATTAACTGAAACAAATAAAATTTCAAGATGATTAATTTCGAAGACTATCTTTACTACAAAACAAATCTAAAGAGTTCGATTATCCTTTCAAATTGATTTGTTAAAAACTCAGTCTTGAAAAATAGTCAACAAAATCTAATTTAAAAAAGTTGAATTTGAAGTGCCGAAAACTCACTCCTTAGAATTAGTCAATTTAGAGTTTGGAATGAGTTAGGCGAAGATAATCAAGATCATTCTTTAGTTTCTAGATCAACTGAAACATATCAAATTACAAGATGACCAATTTCGAAAACTAAGTTTACTAAAAAATAAATCTTAGGGCTTTCGAATTTTCCTTCAGATTTAATTTATCGAAAACTTAGCTTTGACAAATACTCATCGAAATATGATTAAAAGAAGTTGAATTATCCTTTTAATTTTAAGCGCAAAAAAATAGTAACTTTGAATTTGGAATAAGTTAGGTGAAGTTACTCAAGACCATTGTCATGTTTTCAATTTCAACTATTTGAAATCTAATTAATTTAAAATTTGGAATAAGTTGAGTGACGATAATCAAGATCATTCTCTAGTTTCTAGATCAACTGAAACAGATCAAATTAAATTATGATTAATTTCGAAGACGAAGTTTACTGCAAAATAAATAGAAAGAAGTTCGATTATTGTTTAGATTCGATTTGTTTAAATCAGCTCAGTATTCAAAATTAGAAAACGGTTTCGAAAGAGCGTGGATTTTCATAACTGGAAAATTTTACTTATTTTAATTTTCAAGGGCTTCAAGACTGCGTAGATTTGTTATTAGCAATTTTATGAATTTCTAACTTTTTTGGTGGTAAACTTTATTTATTCCCAACTTTTTATCGGAATTTAATATCATTTAGCGGAAAATTTCATTTACTTTCTTAATCAAAAACATTATGAAGAGTTGTCCCAGTTTACAAAATTACTCATAAAAATCTAATTAAAAGAAGTTCAACCATGCTCTTGATTTGAAGTGCCGAAAACGCAGTCTTAAAGATTAGCCAATTTAAAGTTTGAAATGGGTTACGCAAATATAATCTATTGTTTTCTCATTTCAACGATTTGAGTAGTTTCCAGATAAACTGAAACAGATAAAATTAGAAGAAGATCTCAATCTTCTAAATTGAGAAGATTGAGATTACTAAAAACAATTTTAAAGAAGTTAGAGTATCCTTTGGTTTGATTTATCTAAAAGAATTCAGACTTCAAAATTAGTCATAAAAATTAGTAACATTTTTTTTAATTTTGATGACAAAAATGAATTCAAGACAGAGAATAATTTAAAAAAAGCGGGGATTCATAAAAGTTACTTCAAAATTTTCAATTGAAAACGGTATCGAAAGAGTGCGGATTTTCTTAAACTGGAAAATTTTACTTATTTTCATTTTCAACCGAAAACCGCTTCAAGACTGTATAGATTTTAATATACTACACTTCTTAGCATTTTGAATTTCAAACTGTTTTGGTGGTCAATTTTATTTATTCCCGAATTGTTATTGGAAACAAGTCTCCATTTTTTTAGTGGAATATTTCACTTACTTCCATTTTTTAATAAAGAACAGTGTGAAGAGTTTTCTCGGCCTTCAAAATTACTCATTAAAATCTAATGAAATGAAGTCAATTATTGCATTCATTTGAAGTGCCGAAAAAGTAGTCTTCAAAAGTAGCCAATTCAGCATTTGGAATTAGTTACGAGAAGATAATGTTATGTTTTCCCATTTAAACGATTTGAGTAGTTCCCAGAAAAACTGAAACAGGTAAAATTACAAGAAGCACAATTTCGTAAACAAATTTAAAGGAATTCGATTATCCTTTTGATTTGATTTATATAAAATAAAATCATTCTTCAAAATTAGTCGTAAAAATTAGAAACTTTTGATTTGATTTTGATGAAAAAAAAAAAAAAGAAAAAAAAGATACGAATTCAAGACAGAGAATAATTCAAGAAATAGCGGTGGATTCGCAAAAGTTACCAGCTTGAAACTGTTTTATTGGTAAATTTTATTTACTTCAAAATTTTCAATTGAAAACAGTTTTGAAAGAGCGTGGATTTTCTTAAACTGGAAAAATTTATTTATTTTCATTATCAACCGAAAACGGCTTTAAGACTGTAGATTTTAAGAAACTACACTCGTTAAAAATTATATGATTTTCGATTTTTTTGGTGGTAAATTATATTTATTCCCAACTTTTTCCAATTCAAAAACAATGTGAAGACTTGTCTCGGCCTTCAATATTACTCATCAAAATCTAATTAAAAGAAGTTCAATTATTCTCTTGATTAGAAGTGCCGAAAACTCTGTCTTCACAATTTGCCAATTTACAATTTGGAATGAGTAATGCGCAGAAATTCTTTTGTTTTCCCATTTCAACGATTTGAGTAGTTTCCAGAAAAACTGAAACAGATAAAATTACGAGAAGAACAATTTCGAAGACTGAGTTTATACAAAACAAATTTAAAAGAGTCCGATTATCCTTTTGATTTGAATTGTTTATAAAAAAATCAGTCTTCAAAATTATTAATAAAAATTAAAATAAAAAATGCTTTTGATGAAAAATTTTTAAGTTTGATTGCCCTTTTGATTTGAATTGCCATAAACTCAGTCTTCAAAATTAATCATATTTGAGTTTTGAATGAATTACGTGAAGATTATGAATATCATTTGTATGTTTTACAATTTCAATGATTGTAATAGTAACCACATTAACTGAAACTGATCAAATCTCAAGACGACTATTTCTGAAGATTGAGTTTTCAACAAATTAAATCAAGTGGAGTTCGTTTATCCTTTTTATTTGATTTTGTGGTGTACTCCAACTTCCTTTAACTTCCAAATGAAACACAATATTTTGAGATAGAACTTTATTAATCGCTGGTCAAATTAACACTGTTCTCTGAGCTCATCGCGCTCCTAAAAAAACACAGGTACAAAAAAGGCAATACAAAATCTATTTTAATATACTAATACAAATACACCATAGATTTAATGATATACAGTCTTTAAAATTAATTAAGTTAGAGTTTTGAATGAATTATTACATGAAGATTATCAAGATCCTCTTTAAGTTTTGCTATTTCAATGATTTTTATTGTATCCGGATTAGCTATTTTTAAAGACTTACTTTTCGACAAATCAAATCGACAGCAGTTCGTTTATTTATTTTATTTGATTTATCAAAAATGAAGTATTAAAAATTAATCAATTTAGAGTTTTGAATGAATTACTTGAATATTATGAAGATTTTATGTTTTGCAATTTCAATGATTTTAATTAGTCTTCACATTAGCTGAAACCAATCAAATCGCGCAACGACTATTGTTAGAGACTGCTTTTTCGACAAATTAAATCGAGAGCAGTTCAATTATCCTTTTTATTTGTTTTACTGAAAACTCAGTCTTCAAAGCTAATCAATTTATAGTTTTAAATGAATTACATGAAGATTATGAAAATAATTTTTATGTTTTGCAACAGTAACAGATCAAATCTCAATCTGTTTCTGTTGCTGTTAATCAATTTAGAGTTTTAAATGAATTACATGATTATTATTTATGTTTTGCAACAGAAACAGATAAAATCTCAATCTGTTTCTATTGCTAAACATAAAAATTATTTTCATAATCTTCATGTAATTCATTTAAAACTCTAAATTGATTAACTTTGAAGACTTAGGCGACTAGTTTTAGAGACCGAGTTCTCGACAAATCAAATCGAGAGCAATTCGATTATTCTCTTTATTTGATTTACTGAAAACTGAGTCTTCAAAATCAGTCGATTTATTATCTAGAATGAGTTACGAAAAGCTTATCAATGTTTTCCATTTTTAATTATTAGATTTTAGATTGGCTAAAACAGATAAAATTACAAGTTGACTAATTTTTAACATTTGTCACTTCTGACAAAAAATAATTTTAGACAAAATGTTTCGTACATTATTGCCTTTTGTGTTAGAATATTTTCTTTTGTGGAGGTTTTTTATTCTTCACTTCATATTAGGTAATGGCAAGCCGAAATTGTAGTCACAAGTGAAAATAAAGTGTTATACAAGGGTTAGAAGTGTTTTCGTTAATAAAATACCTTTCTATTAGATTTGTTGAAAACTCAATCTTCAAAATCATATCAAAAGAAAAAGGCCTTTTATATTTTTGATTTTATTTGTTGAAAACTTAATTTTTAAAATCATATCAAAAGAAAGGTTCGATTATTTATTTTTTATTTTATTTGCTAAAAACTCAGTCTTCAAAATCATATCAAAAGGAAGGTTCGATTATTTTTTCGATTTTAATTATTGAAAACTCATATTTTAAAATCATATCAATGAAAGGCTCGATTATCTTTTTGATATTATTTGTTAAAAATTCAGTATTCAAAATAAATAGTAAATAGTAACAATTCGTGCAATAACGTATTTTTTATATTTGTCAATACATATAAATAGAATATTATTAATTTATATAAAATATTTGGTGAAAAGGCTGAAAGACCTCCGGTCGATAGCCGATTCATCTACAGAATATAATTCTATTTTTTGTATATTATTGTACATACATATACACATTTGAATAAAGATGGCTAGTTAGTTAGTTATTTGGTGAAAATATCGACCCTTTCTATACTAGAGAGATTGCTTATGTAATAGCAAAGATCCAGCTTAAAACAGATAATGATACCAAAAAATGGACCACATAATTTACAGACGATGATTAGTAAATAAATCAAGCTACAATAAAACTTCAAGTTTGACTAGAGATAATTTTGATCGTCGCGGTCTATCATATTTTTTATTTTATTTGTTAAAGACTCAGTCTTCAAAATCATATGAAAAGTGTTTTAAATAAATATTTTTATTGAAAGCACGCCTAATACCAAAGGTGCTTTAAATAAAAGCTATGATGAAATGTTACGCGACGATTAAAGCGTTTAGAAAAGCTTAGTAATAATATTTCATCACAACTTTTAAGTACACAAGTAAAATTATATATGCTATTCTAATATAAAATGATGATGCCATTAACAAATGAAATGAAAAATACAACATACATTTTAAAATAATTTTATTAATTTTATAAATTTATTAATTAATCTTTTTGACTCACAAATGTAAATATTAAATAAAATCACTGAATTATTTTTTTCGTGTATTTATTATATTTCTTCACACAATATCCAATTTGTATTTATCGGGAATAATGGCCATTGAGGCCCTAATGGCGTATTTACAAGGGAATCGTCAGATAGTTATCGGCGCCCCACGATTCCATTCAATTCAATCGACGGCTCGCCACTTGCCAGCCACTCGTGATTTTCCGAATGGAAGAATCAATTGCTTCCACTATCCCTTTCTAGCCATCTACCGACGCGGGACATTAGAACTGGGGAAAGAAAATAAAACAGCCACCCCAATCGCGCCGCAAGTCGTTCATTAAAATACAATATAGCGCACCGAAAGTGTTACAATGCGAATAAGTGGTGTACTCAATGAATTGTTATTGGATAATTTTTTAAATATGTTTTAAATACTACTTGAAAATAATTAAATTACAATAAATAATAATGCGAATAAGTGGTGCACTCAATGAAATTGCTATTGGATAATTACTAAAATAAGATTTAAATACTATCTGAAAATAATTATTAAAAAAAAAACTTTAATCACTGAATATGGAAACATAGTTTCCGAAATATATTTAGTTTAATAAAATATAAGTAGGCGAAAGGATAATTATTTTCATTTAAATAAAAGACAATAATTTTAAATTAATTAATCAATTAATTATAATCTTTCTATTGCTCTGCAATTAATTGACACGTAGTAAGTACAGGATGGAACAAATTGCGTGTTACTATAGGGAATCTTGGTTATTCAGGGCTATTCTGCAAGGGAAATGTTTACTTTAATGTGTACGTTATTTTTATCATCACAGTCTAAGTAACTTTTGTAATAGATGTGTATTCATAGAATGTGAATTTAATTAATAACGTTCATGTTAAACGTAACATTTCCTATAAGGAATAGCCTCGATTAGCAGAGAGAAAAAGTCAGATCGAGCTTTTTTTAAGACAAACTCAACGGCGAAAACAGAAATTAGCAAGTTATAGCTAAAAATTCAATATTTTCAATTTTCGATTTTTATTAATATCTCATTTATTTATTATTTTATTAAAATAAGAATTGCATGTTCTTACCACATAACAATTTCAGGCACTTTTTCAAAGAGAATTGAAAGCAATTTACAAATTTTTGTTAACTGCATTAATAATTTAAAAGATACAACACAAAGTTTTATTTTTTAAAATTCAAATCATTGTTGGCTATGCCTTTAATAAGTATATTGTTTTTTATCTTTTCAATGATATAAAATTTGACTATGCTTGGTTTTCATTTTATCGAGATATATTTATTTTATATAAATTTAAATACTCTTGCAAGCAAATACAATAGGTTTGTAAACAAAAGAATGATATTTTGTTTCTGTCGTTTGTTTGTTTTGTTTTATGTTTGTCGTGAGTTTTGTGTTGTGCTATAATTAAATAATAATATTTAACAATCAGCGAGATTAAAAAAGTGGATCGATGTAATATAATGTCTAGCGAAGACGGTCGATTGTTTGTTTGGAATTAGAGATGGACAAAGTTAATATTTTCGAATCTTTTTTGTTACTATAAAATTAAATATGTGACAGTTTTATTAATGCAATATATTCTATTTCTATCAGTAATTGTTCCCTATTTATTGAAAAACAGCAATTTATTCTTAATTATAAATATTATATAATATAAAGTCTATTTACTTAAAATTGCTCATTTAGAAATACTCGATTACTAATATTTCAAGCTAAATTATTAACACGTCAAACTCTGAAAAAAAAATATTTGAAAATTTATTTTAAATTTATTTTGTAGGAAAATTTTAAATATCCTCCAAAACGTTATATTTGAAGGATAATTTAAAAAACTGATTTTTCAAGTTACGTTCTGGAAACGTCAAGCTCTGTGAAATACAATAAACAGTTGAAAATCAGATTTTTAAATTATCCTTAAAATGTAACGTTTCAAGCTAAAATTAAAATTTATTCTTCAAATTGGACGTTTCAAGCTGAATTCTTAAAACGTCAGGCTCTGTGAAATACAATAAACAAATTAAAAATTAGACTTCTAAATTATCCTTAAGGGTGCGGTTTAGACGAAAGAGATAGCTATATAAATATTGGCAATCACTAATTCAAGTTAGATTGATGTTGTGATCAATGAACATTATTGTATTATACATTAAAGTAATCTTAAAATAAGCAGGAATTTTATCAGATGAAATAAAAATTATTTTAATGTTTAGTTTGTGAAAAAAATAATTATGAAAAACAATGAAAAATTATCAAATTTATAGCAAATTTTAAATAATATTTTTGCTAATAAAAAGTTGTGCAATGAAAATTTCAAGGATTTCACTAAATTCTCCATACAAATAACTTAACAGTCATTACTTATTAATTACATAATATCTTACAATTTTCTTTTCTAACTTGAACCAGTAAATTGGCGCAATGCACGAAAATTAACGATTTATTTTTTATTTAGACTGATACTTTATACCTGATAGATAAAAATGTAAATACATATTAATATTATTAAATACAAAAGAATTTTTTTCTCAAACGATTATTTCCATTTTAGTATATAGCAATCTCTTTCTATTAAACCGCAACCTTAATATTTGGCGATTCAAGCTAAATTCTATAAACGTCAAACTCTGTGAAATACATTAAACAGTTGAAAATCCGATTTTAGCGTTTCAAGCAAAATTCTTAAAACGTCCGACGTTTTATTAATGCTGTTATGTTATTAAGAATGCTGTATTTCAATAAACATTTAAAAATTATAATTTTAAATTATCCTAAAATGTAAAGTTTCATGCTAAATTCTAGGAACGTCAAACGCAGTGAAAAACAATAAATAATTGGAAGCCGATTTTAAAAATATTCTTTAAATATTACGTTTAAAGTCAAATTCTGGAAACGTCAAACTCTATGAAATATAATAAACAGTTGAAAATCAGATTTATTAAATTATCCTTAAAACTTAGTGTTTCAAGCTAAATTTTAAAATTATCCTTCAAATTTGACGTTTCAAGTATTTAATTAGGATGATTTTTAAATCTGAATTATTGTATTTCATTTTAACTATTTAGCTTCTTAATGTGAAGAAAATTAATCATTGTTCTTCAAAAATTCGCCTCGCTAATTTGAAAGCATAAATAAAAAAATATATATCAATATCATGTAGTATTTCAAGTTTGCTATTAGTTTTGACAATGAAAACAATTGCCGCGGCAAGTTAATTAATGAATAATATAAATCGAGAAAGCGCCGCCGTTGTTCCGACTCCATCATGTATCGTGCTTAGCGGGCATATATTATTTATACACTCGAGATAATATCGATACATATTTGAAATTTGTTGAGCGACATTCGCGGCAATAAAAAAAATGTAAATGATATAAAAGCATGTGTTGCGAATTGTTGATAAAAAAAACATGCCGAAACGTCGGTCTATATTTTGTGTAATTTACTTGAATGGCTATCTAGCCTTTCAGAGGTCCTCAAATTCCTGTTTATTTAATTTATTTTAAACAACTGTGACTAAACAAATAAAACATTTTTATATTATTAGAATATTAATCATGTTAGTCGATTTTGATAATTGAATAGTTTCAGATAAAAATCGCAAAGAATTAAATATCAATGAAATGTATACACACATCTTTATTCAGACTGTACAGATAATGCAAGACAATATATCACAAATCAGTATTTCCCAAATTATGGGTCGCGAGCGAATATTGAGTGAACCCTCGCCACTATATACATGAATTTAAAGAAATAACATTTTTTTTTAATTTCAATTGGAACAAATAAGACAGCATTATGTAGTTCCATAACTCGCCACTAGGGAGCTTTACCAATATTTATGCCTTGTTTTCCTAAGACAGCTAAGAGATTTTTGTTAAATGGGTCGAAACCTAGATATCTTTGGGAACCACTGACATAAATAATTACAATACATATAGGTGTTAGTCTGTTTGAGCAATCGACTATAGGTCTTCTGCTTTGTCATGAATTTATGATGAAATAAAAAAGGAAGAATCTGTGCTACCTAACTAAGCTGTTCTGATGATTCGCACAAATGAATTGTACCAGTGATAATATATTAAATATATCATATTTAAATAAAATACTTGGTTTAAATAAGACCAATTTTCATTGTTTTTAATAATTGATTCTCGTAACAACAAATCATTAAAATAAATTATGTGATTAAATTCCTGCATGTTTTAAGATTACACTGCTGTATAATAAAATATTATCCATTGACCAGGATACCAATGCAATACGAACTAGTAACTACCAATAACAATATGGCTTTTATTTTTATTAAAAGCATGCTTAAGGAACCTTTTATAAACTATTTCTATTAATTGAGGTCCATTTTGTTTATTAAAACTACACGATTTGACCCAACATTAATACTTGCTATAAAAATTGTACACACCCTCAAAATGTCCGTTATCAAACGAATAAAGCGATTGTATGTGGGATCCATTTAAATCGTCGCATTTGGTGGTCGTCGACCAAAAGCTCGGGCTATCTGTGGAATAAATTAGCCGCAATCGTTCCGCCGCGAATTAGCTTTTTATAAACAAATTATCGCCGAAACGGCGCACCCGTTCCTGATTCCGCTAAGTGAATATCAATTCGGTTCAATAACTCGGCTTATCAAAACGCGATTAAAAACAAACATTTTTTTTGAATTGTATACTATTTGTGACTTAGAATTTAGATTCTGATTAATGTTAAACCACTAGTGAGTTATAATTAGTACACAATCATTAGAGCAATAAAAATATAATTCATTGCACAAAAAAATCTTAAAGTAATTTAAAATATATTTCAAATAACTGTGACCATGTGAATGAATACTTTTTCCTTTCCATTGTCAAACAATTCGAAACTTTGTTTTGTATATGATTTAATTTTCACCAGTGACTTTAGTTTCGTCACTCCATGTTTAAAAATTCAAATAAACAAACGTGTGACAAAGTTTGCATGTCATTATCAAACAATTAATGTTTGACAATTCAAAGAAGCAAAAGAGTAAAATAAAGTATGCTTGAAATTATCAAACACTTCATATTTGATAATTCGAAGAAACAAACATTATTAAACAATTAATGTTTGACTAATCAAAGAAACAAGAGTGCGAAACAAAGTTTGCTTCATAACTGTTAAACCAAACAAAAAAAGTTTTAAGCAAAGTTTGCTTCCCATTATGGAACCATTTATGTTTGATAATCCAAAGAAACAAAAGTGTTAAACATAGTTTGTTTGTCATTATAACGCGAATGGCCTTTGCCGTCGAAGCGCCCTACAAACCTCACCTTGTCATTATAAAATAATTTTTGTTTGACAATTCAAAGAAACAAAATTGTAAAACAAAGTTTGCTTGCAATTATCAAAAACATATTAGATAATTAAAATAAAATAACGTATCAAAGACAGTTTGCTTGTCATTAGCAAACAATAAATGTTTGTCAATTCAAAGAAACAAAAGTGAGAAAGAAAAAAGTTTGCTTGTCATTATCAAATAATTAATGTTTGACAATTCAAAGAAACAAAAGTGAGAAACAAAGTTTGCTTGCTATTATTAAATACTTCATGTTAGATATTTCAAATAAACAAAAGTGCGAAACAAAGTTTGCTCGTCATCATGAAACAATTTATTTTTGACAATTCAAAGAAATAAATGTGCGAAACAAAGTTTACATCATGATTGATAATTCAAAGAAAAAAAGTGTGAACCAAAGTTTGCTTATCATTATCAAACAATTTATGTTTGACAATTCAAACAAACAAAAATGCGAGACAAAGTTTTCTTGCCACTGTCAAACACTTCATGCTTCATAATTCAAACAAAAAAAAAATGTGTGGAAGAATGTTTCGAAATGTTTTGATTAATATATTTAAACATGTATAACGTAGTAGAAGTCGTCACAATAGACAGTATTTATAACAACAACAAAAATAATTAAAAATGGAGTTTATTTTGTGTTGAAAAATGTCGAGAAATATTTTCGAAATATTGAATTTATATATTGATAATATTGAATCCATAATTATTTCATAAATTGTTTCGCCAACAAATTTCCTGGCAGATTATTAATTATTAATCATGATTAATTTTTATATATACAAACATCTTTATTCAAACAGCAGAATTACAATTCTTTACAAATATTTATATTTACAATTCATATTGATGGGTTAGTAGTCTGTCATGGGCCATCGACCGGAGGTCTTTCTGCCCTTATTAATTATTATTTTTTGTGATTTTCTTTTAAAACAGTTCCTTTATTTAATTTATTTCAAATAACTAATAATAAAAAAGCGTTTTATTCCCACGGTCAATAAAACGCTTTTTTATTATTAATATAATTAATAGATTTAATATTTAAACATTGGTAGCTTATATTGCATATAATAAATATGAATATATTATTCAAAAACTACCAATAAAATAAATAAAACACAGATTAAATTGAAAAACTTTAAATTTTCGATTAGTTGCGGGTTATCAGCTTATTAACAAGAGAATTTAAAGTTACTCAATTTAATCAGTGTTTTATTTATTTTATTCGTAGATTTTGAATAATATATTTATATTTATTATATATAATTATTAATAATAGAAAAGAGTTTTATTCGCTAATATTAAATTGCAGTAATTTCTAAATCCTCAAATACAAACGCTTTTTCGCTTGGTCACAGTTATTTGAAATAATTTAAATAAAGGGAACCTTTCTTGAAGAAAGTTTCACGGAAAGTAATAATTAATCATGATTAATAATTATTAAATACTTAAATACAAATGTGTATTTCGTGCATTACTTTAATTTTCAATTAACAATATTTTGTTTAATACTTCCTGTAAGTTTATGTAACCTGAAATGAAGATTTCTTCGCAGACAAATGCCTGTCGCTGGAAAGGCCATCGGGCGGTGGCAAGGGGAAGAAGATGAGGAAACCCAGGACGATATACTCCAGCCTGCAGCTCCAGCAACTGAACCGACGGTTTCAGAGGACACAGTACCTGGCCCTGCCTGAAAGGGCGGAATTGGCGGCGAGTTTAGGCCTTACGCAGACACAGGTAAGTCACGTTTATTATTAATTTAATAAATACTAGCTTAGAGTAAAAAAAAGTGAACGTAATTTCTTTGTTTCCACAAAAAATTGTTGTTTCATTATAATTTAATTATTTACTTTTGCTGTCACCATAAAAATTGGTACGCCTTTTATTGACGATTCTTTGTTGTTTTGAATTAAGACGTGATCAATTTGATTAATAGATTACTGATCAGGTGTAATTCATGTGACTGTTTCAATTGTAATTTTAGGTTTTAATAAATAAAACGCTCACTTTCCAACTTTGAAAGTGAGTGTTTATTTTATTAAAATCTAAAATTACAATTGAAAATTAACTTTCAACAATTATAAGCTTCAACAGTCAAAACATTGACTACGTTTCTTTAAGAAATGGCAGAATTAAATTAGTAATTTGATCAATCTAATTATTTTGACTTACAGTTTTTTTTATAATCAATCTAAATTTAGTAAAGCCAAATCAAGGAATTTTCCTATCCATTTAGAACTTTTCGTTGTGCTTTCCCCACTTTTTTAATCTAAGCATAATTAAGAGAAGTTTGAGAAGTTTTTTTTTAAACTATTTCAAACTACTATACTTTTTTTCTATCGAAAATCCATTGTTATCAGAAATTTGAAGTTATTATACTCGATGTAATTTTCCCTTCTTTTTTTAATTATTAGCAAATCAATTTGATTTCGGGAAAACCCATTGACTGAATCCTTTAGTAAAGCCTGAAATTAAGGATTTTTCCTTCCCAACTTTTAAAACTCCCATTTTATAAAGCATTTTTAAGAGAAGATTTAGAAGTTTTTTAAATTATTTCTAACTACTATCAAGTTTTTTCATCAGAAATCCATTCTGGAAGAAATTTGAAGTGATTACACTCAACGTAATTTTCCCTTCATTTTTTTTAGTCATTAGCAAATCTATTTCATTTCGGGAAAACCCATTGACTGAACCCAAGGACTTTTCCTTTGTTCCCACATGAAGTTTTCCGTTGTTTTTTTTACCCGCCCCCTTCCTTCTTTTCTCTACATAAACACGAATATTAAATGTGCGTTTTCGTGCAGTTCACGTATTTCCGTGGCCCCGACACCGGGAAAAGTTTCGACATTAAAAAGTCATAAGGCCGGGCCCGGCCCCGAGAACGGTGGGCGGTTTCGGTCCTCGAATCGATCCTTATTTATGGATGGGCTCTAGAGAATTGATTAAGTCCGAGTCTTTCTAATCACTTTACGGGCGAAACTACTTCGAAACATACATCGATGTGTTTGTTTATTGTTTTCATTTCTTATATGGTAATCCGTAAACTATTTACCAATTTCTGTTCAGGAAAATCTTCGTTATTCAACTGAATTTCACTTTATATCACTTTCTCGCATATACAGTGGCGGACAAAATATTGGCATAATTTTTCGAACATGTGAATTTTGTTAATTTTTCTTCTCATTTATAAAATGAGTTCTATATCATGTTTCCCATTTAAACCCTCTAACATTTATATTAGATTAATAATTTGAATTCACTTCGTTTAGTTTCACTTGACTTAATAGCCAAATTAATTAGCATGCGAAACTCAACATCATTAATTTAGAAGGAAATGCAAATGAAAAACTTTGTATTTATTTATTCTATTTTTTTTTATTCTTAAGAGTTGTTTTGCAAATTAACACCACACTTTAAAGAAGACCTGTGTTTTGGGCATTACTTCTCGTCAACACAGCTTTCATCTTAAATATACATTCCCAAAACACGTGTCAAACGTCAAACGTTCTTGTTAACACAGTATTTATCTTAAACGGATATTTTTTAAATAAAAATTAAATGTAGGTTTTTTAAACCATTTCAAGGTACTTTTAATCACAAAACTATTGTGAAATAAAATTTGATGTGATTACGTTCAACGTAACTTTCCTTCTGCAATTGAAAATACAATTGAAAAACTCTGTATTTCTTTTTTAATTTTTAAAAGTTGTTTTGAAAATGAACACTATACTTTAAAATAGACCTGTATTTCGGAAATTACTTCTCGTCAAGACAGCTTTAAACTTAAATAAACAATTTTAAGAACAGCTTATCTTAACAAATAACAAAATTTTCTATTTATTTAATTACGCATTTCAATGCATGACAAAATATTCAAAAACATTTGGTTACCAATATTATTCTTACGTTTTTATAAATATTAAAAGTTGTTTTTCACACTCAAATTAATTAGCATACTAACCTCACCATCATTGATTAATAGGGAAATGTAGATTTTTTTAATTATTAAAAATTGTTTTGCAAATTAACACCGTACTTTAAAGACGACCTGTGTTTTGGGAATTACTTCTCATCAACACAACTTTCATCTTAAATATACATTTTTAAGATTGTTGTCAGATAATAATAATCTATTTATATTGATTACCGATTTTTGCAAACAAAAAATATTCAAAACATTCCGTTACCAATATTATTATTATTTTTTTATAAATATCAAAAGTTGTTTTGCATACTCAAATTAATTAGCATACGAAATTTATTGTGCGTTTTAATAGAATTATTATGGCTGAAAGAGTTATGGTCAATAGCTTTATTACAGTAAAAATTTAACGTCTCTCTTTTTTTACTCCTTCATGAGTGTGTGGACATTATATTAAATATGCAAATTATTTTATGCATAAAATATTAAACTATAATAAACTCGTGATTATTCAACGTCGATAGGTGAAGTAAAAATGTCAGATTTGATTAATCAGAACTCACATTTGGTATTGTAAAATTTGTTTTTGGAAACCGGCTATTTCCGAAAATTATATTCACAACTATTATAAGAAAAGCGATTTGATTATTGTTTTTTATATACGTTTGATACAATAATAATTATTATTTTATATATCCACGAGAAGAAATTCGAAGAATATGAATAATGTTTATATAGACTCATTAACTTTCTCAAATAGAAAGGCTTTGTAGTATATTATTCACAAATGCATTATGCTAGCCATAAATCATAGAAGACGTAGTTTACAGAACGAACGTAGATGAGTGAAGTAAAGGTCTAAATGCATTGAGGGCCATAATCACGAGTGAGATATTACATTTTAACCTGTAGTGCTTTTCCAAATGGAAAATGCTTTATATGTATAACTACATTATGTAGTTTACAGAACTAACGTAGATGCGTGAAATAAATCCTCTAAATAAATTGAAGCCTACAATCACGAATGAGGTTTACATATTAACCTGTAGTGGCTAACTAATTATAAATCCCTTGTGATTTATAACTCTCAATTAGCTTCAAGCCTAAAAAATATAGAAACACATTTTTTCTCCAATTGAAATCCAATCTGTAATTCTCAAGATGTTTCACTGTTGTCATATTTTGTCAAAAGCTTATTATTATAAAAGCTAAGTTTTTTAAAAACGAGATTCTGTTGCCATTGATTAGGTTTGAGCAACGAGTGTTAAACTGGATTAAGTAAGAACTCGCTACAATGTTTTGTGTGGCGATTTCTTGCTTAACCCAGTATAACAATCGTTACTTTAAGCTAACAAAATTTCGTTTTTCAGGAATTTATTTCATATCAAGTCAATAAAAATTAGGTTATGTTAGGTTAGGTTAGGTTAGAAACTGTAACTTCATCCAGCCTAACTTAAACTCCGGTAAATATGTTTCCTTCTTTTAAATGATATGGTATGGATTTCTTTCCACAAATTTCCACAAATAATAAGAAAATCAAACTATTTATGTCAAAAAAATTATGGATATGTTAGGTCAAGTTAGAGAGGCGAATTCTAATCCAAGCTAACCAACAGCAACCAATATACAGAATAAAATGTTCATACGTTGAATCAACGTTCATTAAAAGTTAATATAATATGAATGAAATGTTTTCATGTCTATTTTGTTAGAGGGAAAAATATTTGCTATGCCAATGGCAATCTACATGATTTTCTTTTTATATGATCAGTTGTACCAACATGCGTATTTGGTTGCCTATATGTCAATCTGCAATTATTGTTGATCGCTCTGTATTTTTTTATACTCAAAAGTTGTTTAGTAAAAAAATCGAAGCTAACCAATAACAACCAATCTACTAAACAAAATGTTCATACGTTGAATCAACGTTAAAAACAACATTAAAAAATAATGTAACATTAACGCAATTTTTTATTCATATTTTGCTAATGGAAAGTTTTCTTTTTTAAATGACATGGTATGATTTTCTTATCATTTGTGGAAATCCTATAATAAAATTAATGATGCGTATCAATCAACAAATCTATTTGTATCTGGTTTTGTTACAATTCGAAAGTTTTTCCAATTGTAATTTCTTGCGCGCGTTAACCGGTTTCCCCTTATTAGGCCTCGTTTACGCGGTCTGGGTCCCAATTAATTTCCAGTAACACCCACAGTTATCTCCTTTAAGAAAGAAAAAATTCCACCAATCGATTAATTCAATTCTAATCCATCGATTACTCGGAAGCGATAAATAAGATCGAGAATAACCGGTGAATGAAAAAACATAAACATAAAAAATAGAATCGATAGTCTGAAAAAGGAGACCTTCGCAGAAATTAAGACTTTCTTTCTTATTCGAGCGCCAGATTTCGATCCGTTTCGGCTTAGGCCGTCCGTATCAGATGGTTTGGTGCGTGCGCACACCGTTTTTGGTTTTCGTTGTTTTTATCTCGTGTTTCGAATCTTGATCCGAGGTTGGTAATCGATTTCGTTTCAGAGATTGGTTCTTAGAATGTACGTGGTTTTAAGCATATTCATCTTTCCTTATATAGATGGATTTGTTTCCTGCAGGCTCGTTCCTTGGAAAGCGAAAAAATAAAAATAAAAAAAAAAAACACGAGATTCTGTTGATTAAATCAGTTGGATATAGAGAAAAGGAAAATTAGGTTTATAAGTTTAAATTGGGAATAAAACTAAATTAAATGAATATCGTTGCTTACTAAGGCACTAAATCTTTGAAAAATAATGCTTATTTTAATAAATGAATAAATAAAATATTTTTGATTTTCAACTATTTTGTGATTACTTTCACTACAATTGTTTCGTTACGCTGTAGCTTCTTCAGGTGAAGAATTTTAAAGGTTCTTCGTATTTTTGATATTCAACTATTTTGTATTTAATTTTACTACAATTGTTTCGCTACTTCTTCTTCGTATTTTTGATATTCAACTATTTTGTATTTACTTTTACTACAATTGTTTCGCTACGCTGTAACTCTTTCACCTGAAAAAGCTACGGCGTAGTGAAACAATTGTAGTGAAAGTAAGTACAAAATAGTTGAATATCAAAAATCATTTATTTATTCATTTATTAACGTGAAATTAATATTTTATATTGTGGATGAATATTTTCCATTTCGTTATACATGATCAAATATATTAATGAAAATAAATTATATTTTGTGTGTCACTTTACTTTCATTTGCAATTGATTTGTGAAAAATATTTTCACATTTCTACAGCCCAACAAATTCTCGTTTATTTGCGTCGGGTGGAATTAATTCCCTTAATTTATATTTCTTAAATTTTTTTGGAATTTAACGAGGAAGTGGCTTAAAAGTTAATTTTGCCGCGCATTAACACGAAAACGTTTAATCGAGTTTCGTCGCTACCTACGGCCACTTAAGTGCGGCCCGGGTCGCCAACGCGGAACGCTCGAATTGCCGAGAATTAGCGAAATTCGTGTTATCGCTCAATTAAATCTTAAAACACACACATTTATACAGCTCATTTTTCGCACGGGAATAATTGATGATGTGGTTTTATCTAAATTAATTTCAAACGAGGCTTTTCATATTCACTTCCAGGTGGATATGTCATATTTTGATACCCTGGAAGTGAAACAAAAAATAAAAAGCCTCGATTGTATCATAAGTCATAACTATTTTTAGAAACGAACATAAAAACGTTTATTATCATCCTATTTAATACGTCATCTATTTTTATCTTTTACATGAAGCTTTGCATATAGCATAATTTTCTGCTACAGATGTTTCCATTCTCGTGCTTCAATTTTAACCACATTTCCATCCTCATGTTAAATTAACATTCTCGGGACGTTTATAAACTTGTTAAGTTTCTATTCAACCACTATACATATTTGTTCTCATTTTTATGATGGTCCAATTTTTAGGACGTTGCGAGTTTCTATTATAACGACGTTTCCATCCTCACGACTGTTCTAATCCACGATGGTTCGATTCTCAGAATGTTTCCATTGAAACATTCGTTTTTATTCTCGTGACGTTTCTATTCTCAACATATTTCCATTCCAGAGCCTTTTCCATTTCAGACATTTTTCGATTTTAAGAACGTTTCCATTCTAATGACGTTTCCATTATCGCGACTATTCTAACCCACGTTTTCAATGCACGTTTTTATTCTCGTGACGTTTCTATTCTCATCATATTTCCATTCCAGAGCCTTTTCCATTTCAGACATTTTTCGATTTTAAGAACGTTTCCATTCTAATGACGTTTCCATTATCGCGACTATTCTAACCCACGTTTTCAATTATCCTGTCTCGTTATATTTTCATAGTAGTAGTAATGGTTTTATTCTCGTCACTTTAAACAATATACGAGAAACAAAGACAATTTTTATATTTTCGCGATGTTTCCATTCTAGAGATATTTATATTCTCATGTTGTTTCCATTCTAATGACGTTTCTTTTAACGTAGTGTCTTTCAATGTCCTGGCGTTTCTATTCTCGCGATATTTCCATTTTAGCAACGGTTATATTCTTGTTATCTATATCACTATAAGAGAAACGTGGGGGATTTTCACTTTTTCACTCTCACGACGATTATATTATAGCGATGTTTGTATCCATTTGAGACGCTAACTAAATTTATATTCATTATTCGAGTTATATGAGCTCAATAAATAGTGAAAAAGACCATACGGTAAAAATTTCATATGTTTTATTTTGTTATTTGTCGCGATTTATTTATTTGTCCACCAGTCCTGATTTATTTATTGTATCACGGAAAGGAAAAAAGAAAAACAATAACAAAACAGGATATTACAAAAGATTCCAGAAATACATAAATTACATTTTTTTGTATTACAAATCCCGAATTCGTAAAACTCAGCATTCATTTGTTTATTTTTTCGCGTTATTTCGGACAATAAAAAATACGACATTCAAAACACTCCAAGGTCCGGAACGAGTAATTTCTTTGACGAATTACGAATATTTTCGGGCGTTGCAGTATTCAAAGTACTCCAAGGTTCCACTCGGCAAACGCACACGGCAGTAATTGATTAGTTTTGTCATAACCGCACCGGAGTTTCCTGATAAAACGAAAACAAATACAAAAAAGATCATTAATCAACGACAAGACCTTACGTATTTTTTTTAAATTAAACGAAATGAGGAAATTCCAGCGCCTGTGGCATCCCCTATATTCTGAATCCAACATTTTTTTATCAAAAATCGCAAAAAAGTAAAATAAAAACTCGTAATCTGGGTTGTTGTTTATTTCAAGTATAATGAGGAGTAAACAATGTAATGTTATTTTTTGCTTGTTTATTTCGGGTGAAGTAAACAATAAAATGTGGAAATTCCAGCGCGATACCGGTGGGATCCCCAATATTCTGAATACCACATTCCATTTAATCAATATTTGCATAAATTTAACAAAAAAAACTCGTAAATTTAATTTTCGTTTACTTCAACTACAAAAAATATTAACTTCAAAGACCTTACGTAAAATAAAAAAAAATTGTGAATATTTAGGCAAAGGTCGATAGCCGTTTTCTAAGGACAACATGTAATACAGTATAAGAATTACATTGTTAAATTATTGTATATAAAATTGTCTGTAAAAATAAAGTCGTTATATATATATATATTGTGAATATTGAAACAATTCATAAAAAACAATGGATAACGCACTGATTATCTTGTGGTATAAAAGCAATGCATTTTAAGCACACTAATTGCCGATACTATTGGAATAAAAGCAAGGAATTTCAAGCATACTGATTGCCGATACTTGTGAGTTAAAAAACTGAATTTCAAAAACCCTAATTCAAGATACTAGAGAAAATAAAAACAGTGAATTTCTTGCAGAATGATTATGATATTTGTGGGATGAAAACAGTGAATTTCAAGCACACTAAATGCCGATTCTTCTTAGGATGAAAAATGTCACATTTCTAGCACATTGATTGCTGATACTGTGAATAAAACGGTGAATTTTCAATACATTTATTTTCGATACTTGTACGGTAAAAAAAGTATTCATTCTCCCACACACTTATTGCGGATACTTGTGGGATCCCTGACGCTCCTTATCTTCCCCACAAAACCAGGAAAATTGAAATATACTGATTGCTGATACTTTGGGTATAAAATTGAGAATTTTAACCACACCGATTTCCGATACTTGTGTAATAAAAAATAATGCATTTCGCGTACACTAAATAACGACATTTGTAGTATAAAAAAATACACTGAATTTCTAGCATAGTTCTGTTACTTGGTTGATAAAAATAGTGTTATTTCGGGACACTAATTGCTGATAGTTGTAGCAATCAATGTGTCAAAACATTCCTTTTTTGTCCGACAAGTATCAGCAACTGGTGTTCCGGAAAATCACTATTCATCGCTTTCTAGCATAGTTTTGATACTTGGGTGATAAAAATATTGAACTAATTACCGATACACGTGGGATAAAAAATGGGGAAGTTTTGGCACATTGATTGCTAATTCTTGTGAGATAGGAAAACAGCAATCAGTGTGTCAAAACATCCCCTCACTATTTTTATCACCCAAGTCTCAGAACTATGCTAAATTCACTGTTTTTTTATCCTACAAGTGTTATCATTTAGTGTACTTGAAATGCATGGTTTTTTTATCGCGCAAGTATCGGAAATCAGTGTGGTTAAAATTATTTTTTTTATCTCTATTAGCAATCAGTATTTTAGAAATTCCCTAGTTTTATGTGGAAGATGAGAAGCGCCAGTAACACACAGTGCTTCCGAAATACTTGTAAAATACAATAAATAAGAAAGACAGCGAATTTCCAATCCACTGATTGCCGATATTTGTAGGACGGAAAAGAATATCCACTCTCCATCGCAATGATTGCGGATACTTGTGGGATCCCCAACGCTCTTCATCTTTCAAACACCGGTTGATAATATTAATAATAAAATTTATAAGCCATGAGAATGCGAAGGAAGAGAGGTGAAAAAAAAAAGAAATATGTATATATAAGTGGCAGTGGAAACGAATGTTAGTGCTACCGGGTAATAAAAAGATACGGTTAAAAAAATTTTACGGCTTTCCACAATAGGGTCGGTAATTTATGTAATGTAATTAAAGTGACGCAAGCTGGTGTTATGTTTGATTTTCTTGTGAGTGGAAAATTATTTGAGTCGTTATTTATGGCCACTAATTTTATTAGATTGTAACAGATAACAGTTCACTTGAAGGTTTTTCTACGAATTTCATTAATATTATATTGAAGAATTTATGAAATTTGGGAAAAAAATGAAATTAATTTGGAAATTATAACAGAAGAATAATGAATTCAGAAAAAAAAAATGTATCAGATTAATAATATGAAAGCAATTATGTAGTACAGAAAAAGATTACAAATTCACCTTGAAAACAAAAGAAAAAAAATGAAATTTGAAAGGAATACATTGAGGGAGGGAAATGCTTGACTTTGTATTAGATGCATTAAAGCTCGAGGGTGTTAGACTAAGGGCTACGATGTGTTGAGCAAAAAGGTCTCTCCCTAATTATATATACATTTTTTGCACAAACGCAATCACAACGACAACAAATAAAAAACATTTTCATATTTTGATGAATAAATTTGATTTAACACAATGATATTGATAACACATTCAATATATGTTTACTTTCGTTCCTCTGGGATAGTATATAATACTTCTCTCTCGATTTTGACATCATGGAAATTTATTCTTGCTCCTGCTTGTGCATAAAAGACATGAAATTTGATTGAAATTATCAAATTTTATAATGTAATATCTTTTACGTGAAAAGATATTACATTATTTGAAAATTATAACAAAAAAGTGCGAACATTGAATAATAAAACAACAACAAAAATGTTGAAAACTTGAAATTTTTCTTTTCAATAGATAATAATTTAATGTATTAAGTTTGAGTATACGTGAAGTTTTGTAAAGCAATAAATCTAACACTTAGTTAATTCCTTCCATCACACTTTAGTTATTGATAATGTACATTTTGTGATCAAAATGCGCACCCAACATGAAAAATGAAGTTAACCAAGTGTTTGATTTATAGATAATAAATTTCTATATCTAATACAAATTAATTTAAGTAACTGTTACTAAGTTAATAAATACTCTTTTCTATAATCAATGTAATCCCATTCCACATACACTCAAACCTCCATTATCTCCCTCGATACTTTTTTCCACTCCTTCAGCTCCTCTCGAGTATCCTGCAATTTCCCCATCACCGTCATTATCCCGTCATTTTTCTGTTTCTTTTTTTTCTGCTCGTCGCTTTCTTCTTTATCCATTCCGGTACTAAAAACCCGCACAGACACAATTAAAACTCGATCGAGCTTTTCCCTTCCCCCGTTCTCGGTGGTAGGAAATCGACGACAAAAAAAATTGAGCGGAGTGTGTAATAATGCCACGCATCGAATTAATAATTGTGAGCATGAAATTCGAAATTGCGGCGCCCGTATTGCCTCTGGATGAGGCCTTAATGGGATATCTGAGTCGATTGTGTTTTCGAATTAATGACGGCGCGCAGGAGAAACAGTAGCGCTGACCGGAACAACCGAACAAGATTATTCAGCTTGTTTTTTTATGAAAATAGAATAAGGTGTTTTAATTGAATTAAACATGACGTAAGAATAGACAGTCAAGTTTTTCTTTTATTGAACCCCTATGAAGAGTTTTTGCAGAGTTTTAGAAAACCCACATGAATATATTGGAACAATTTATTCAAGAAGAACTCAGAGAGAAAAAAAAAAACGACAAACAAGGTCCAGAAATCAGGGGAAAAGAAACGACAAGTGAGATTGAGAATTTAGGGGGATAGAGACGCAGAAATACAGAAAGACGAGAAACATTTTGGTCATAAATTTCTTTAGGAATTATTATTAGCTTTGTTTTCATTTTTTTTTTTCATTTTATTATCTTCAAACGTGGGACTTCCACTGTTCTTCATTTTTTTTACATTTTTAGTTCGTTTTCTATTGCTCCAATGCATTATATCAAATTTTAGTTTGATTTGGATCCGACACCTGAAAGAGTATAAGGATTCGAGAAGAATAAGAAGGAGATTGGGCTCAAATTTAGAATATCCCATCACGATTTCTAAGGTTTTTATTGCAGAATCAAGGATAACCGCACGTGGGGAGACCAAATCTGAAATCCGTTTTTGTCGGAAACTTACCGTTTGGACGCTATTCGAATTCAAAGTTGCGATTTTGAGGTTATATCCGTTCGAATTTTCGGCGAAGTAGAGACATTCTTGGTGTAAATTGCACATACGATGAACTTTCCTCCAAAAATATGACGTAATACATTCAAATTATAGCATTTCCTTCGTTTATATCGCTAATATCACATTATTAATTTTACACCACTCTTGACATTTACTGACGTTTATTTAAAATAATGGATATGTAATTCTAGATCTATTAGAAAATAATTGAAATTTTAATATAACATTTATAATATAGATGGCGCTAACACATTGTTTTAGAACTCCCTTCCCAGTTTTTTTTCTACATTTTTGGTCTATTTTCTATTATTATAATTTGCTATTTCAATTTTCAGTTTGGTTTAACTTAAACATGGATCCATGATTGGTACGTTTTTGATTATGTATGTATTTGAAATGTTAGCTTTACTCTACATAAACGCCACAATTCTTCATTTTTTTCTTCGTTTGTGAAATTACTGAGTTGCATTCCGGATTAATATAATTTCCTCTAAAAAATCGCTATTTATCTAATAATTTATTCGCGTTTGCACATCAAAAACAATAAATGAAAATACGGAGAAGAATTTTCGTGATTAACTCACTGATAAACATTCAATTCCAATTTATTTCTCCCTTTCAGCAGAGCTTGCATTTACAAAAGGATCGTCGAGATGAGATCAGAAAGCCGTACACTTTTATTTTTTTATATCATGATCCATTCTTGAATGCCTAAATTTATTATTCAAAATTTTATATTGGTTAAAACAATGGGAGTTCTACGTTTTAGTAGAAATCCCATTGTTTTATTTTATTAAGACCAATAAGAAAGAATAAAAACTTTCAGCTGGGTCTTATCATTGTTTATCGTATAAAATAATGATAATACCAATAAGAACTTTTTTTTTATTCTTTCTTATTGGTCTTAACCATTGTTGACCTGGTCATGTTTTTCGACTTAAGTATTATGTTTAATGATCAAACTGCTCTGCTTCGTTTATTTGGTTTAGCTCAGAAGTGGAACTACCACTGTTTTTCTTTTTTTTGTATTCTTGGCTATTTTTTGATTGTCCAAATTTATATATATATCTTTATTCAGACTATACAGATAATTTTAACAAAATAGCAATATAAATAATTACAATACATGTAGGTATTAGTCTGTTTGGGCTATCGACCAGAGGTCTTTCTGCCCAGTCTAAATTTATTATTTCAAATTTTAATTTCGTTTAATACAAACGCTGAACTCCCACCGATACGTCTTTTATGTCTTTTCAAGTAGAAAATTCCAATTATTTTTTTTTTTAAATTCGTACTTAGTTTTTGATTACCTTAATGTATTATTTAAAATTTCAGCTTCGGTTAACACAAATATTCTCCCACCATTCTAAATTTTTCTGTTGGTCCGTTTTTTGATTGTCCTAATGCATTCCGGCGATTTCTCGTTGGCTGAATGTAATTCGATCGGTGCGTGGGAGTCCGGGAAATCGTCTAGATAATTTTTATTGCTCATTGTCCCATCTTCGATTTCCCCGACGGACAATCGGCTTCCATAGCAATAAAACGCCGCGAACGCACGAACAATGAGACGTAAAACGAACGGGCGATAACGAGGTGACGAACGGGCTCAGAGGTGCAGTTTCCGACATGGGCCGACCGAAATTACCCAAGATTTTTTCTAAGAATTAATGAAACAGAATAAAAAAATATAAGAAATTTGATAAGTGCCATTTTGAGGTGGTTCAAAACCTTGCAGTTGGGTTTTGCGCCATGTCAGAAAATACGCGGTTCATATATATTTTTTTATTTTGCTCAATAATAGTCATGTTTTTGACTTTAAATAGATCCAACATTTCGGCTAATCAAAACCTTTTTATTTTTTTATTTTGCTCAAGAATATCCATGTTTCAATATATAACCTTTTATGGACGGTGGCCATTAAAAACATTAATCCTGCACCCGTATACTAAATTTTGTCTTATCACTGTTTTATGCAGTCTCAACTCTGTTGTCCTGATGATGTTTTCGACCTAAGTGTTCTATTTAATGATACTAAGTTTCACTTGTTTCTTGGTCCATGTCAAAAAACATTTTTTTCTTATATTTTTTTTTTTTGCTCAAGAATATTCAACTATAATCGATAAGACGAATTGTAGTATATCAATTCGTCTTATCTCTGTTTTATACAGTTTTATCATCATTGTTCTGATTCTGTTTTCAATATAATATTCCATTTAATGATCCAAAATTTCAGCTGTTTCTTGATTAATGTCAAAAACTACATCTTTTAGATTTCTTATATATATATACAAGGTGTACAGAAAATGAGTGAAAAGCTTTAGGTAGCGTGACTCTTTAACTAATTTTTAGATAAAAATATTAACGAAAATAAGTCACACGGTCCTTCCTTAAGCCTCACCGGCCACTTAAAAGAACTATACATTTGGCAACGCTGGATCAAACAAGTGTGCATTTATCCTGTTTATAACTGCTACATTATCCGATGGAGGTGTTGCATACACCTTTTCTTTTACAAACGAGCGTGCGTCGTTGCCAGATCTATTTTCATTAAAAGAATGCTTCTGATGAAGTTGTAAAATTGTAAAAATATCCGATTTATTAATCATTTATATCAATAGAATTATACACATGTCTAATTGATTGTTAATGCTATTGATTTTTTACAAAATATTTAAAAAACAATACTAATTTATAGTCACATATTAAAATTACGAAGACCTCCTGAGCCTCAATGAAGAACCATACAACATTTTTTTATTTGGATTTTCTATTAAAAATTAATTGAGTTACCTGAAGGTTTTCACTCATTTTCTGTATACCTTGTATATATATATATGATCAAGAATATCCCTCCATATACTCCCCACCAATATCGTTAATATGTTAATGTTTTTTCTTGAGTTCTGCAATTAATTAAAATACCATATCTAATAATCAGATTTTTTTGCATCTTCGCAGTTATCTCAATCTCCTTCTATTATTTTTATTATTAGAATGGGCGTTTTTAACTGTTGGGATATGTTGTACCTTCCAAATTCTTTTCGATCGAGTTTTTATTATGATCCTCGTTTTTCTGCCTATATATTTTAACACTTCTACAGAAATGCCCTTTTCTCTTGGATTTTTCTTTTTACCGGAATTTCTTTTCCATTTCGTTTTCTGATAATGTTTCCACTTGTTGACAATTAACGATTTCAATTACTATCATCAAAACGGTAATTCAAGTCGTGATTAAAGTCATTTGGTTTGCTTAAAGGGTTGATAAAAATATATTTTAATATATATATTAAGTAAATATTTGTCTTAATGTTTTAGTAATTTAAAATCTATCTTGATCCGACATTTGTAAGGATATAATGATTCGATAAGAATAAGAATAAAATCTGTTTTGTATCTTCTTCAGAATAATTGTGTAATTATGTACACGCTCTTTTTTTTTAGAAAAAAGTTGTTTTACAATGTATTTTAAATAATTGCAATTGCCAGAGTATATGTCTATAAAGACGGTTTAATGCGTGTAATAATCGCGGTTTGATATTTTTTAGCGCGCAATTTTACGAGCGGCTCGGACGATTTTTGAGCGCGGGAAAATCACCATTACCCCGCCGGTTAATTAGTTTCCTCTTTTTGCGCCGATCCACCACGACGACGCCGCGGCGTAATAACTTCTGCGAACCGCTAAAAGCCGCCATTTATTGGGCTTTAATAAAGCGCGCACGGTTTTTCCCCGCAAAGGAGTTTTTCCCAGGCGGGCGCCACTGGCCGCTTCAAAGGGCCCTAGGTGGCTGGGGACGCTCGAAAATACGCTCTCGGTTTAATTGGCCCTAATTGCAGACGGCGGCGTTCTCGGAGAGGAAAAGAACAAAACACGGGAACGAAAAAACAATAATAAAAAAAGAATTGAAAGAGTACGAAACAAAACAACGAGAAAGTATAGCGTACGTACAGCGGACATTTACACTTGCAGCAAAAGAGGAGAAGGAACCGAAGACAACCGGCTTTCCAGCGCGCTTGATGAACATCGCGCTCCGTTTTCAATCAGCGGCGCGCTGAAAGTTAATTAAATGCGTCTACAGTTAACGAAATTAAAAAAATGTTATTAACACATTTTTTTGTTGTTCTTTACTCAAAACCATTTAGTAAAAACGATATCCATTATAATTCCTAATAACCATTGATATATTCATTAGAAACCCAATTCACAAATTGATTTGAAAAAAAAAAACATTTATTATAATTAATGTCTAACATACATTTTTCACCATTGGTTGCGTATTTTGAAAATAAAATCAATTTAAGTAAAATTTATGAATTCATGATGTAAGCGATAAAACACGGTCACAGTTATTTAAAATAAATTAAATAAAAATAATTTGAACAAATTAATTACTAACACCATTTTCTGTTAAACGTCTGGCGAGGTACAGGCCCGAGAAGTAGTTGTTTTAATGTATAATTTTTTAAGTACTTACGTAACGTAAGTCACAGTAGCTAAAGGGAAAAAAATAGATTGATAATTATTTTTAGTTAATTTAAGTAAAATGAGTTTTAATTCACAAATTTTACTTTAGTTTTCAAAATAGTTGATTAAAATATGTATCACAAAGTAATAGCTTCATCCATTCAACATATGAAAATGAAGTATTTATCTACTTTAACACCATCATAAATAGACATTTTGTAAAAAAATAACATTTGTATTAAAAAAATGAACGGAAAATGAATGAATTTTTCACTTAAATATCATTCTGGTTATAAAAAAATATACATTTTCCAACAAATTCACTCACTGCCTCACTTAATCATCAATTTTATAATGGAAAATATACATTTCCCAACAAATTTCCCTAATTTTTCACTTAATCATCATTTTGCGTGCGACACACGCGTGTCGAAATGAAAGACAACGTCGACAATTTTTGCGTTTCGTTTCGAGCCCAATTAAACCTAGCCCGTTGCGTTTACGACGTGTAACCACTATACTTCGCTCCGAGAGAGCGAGAGAGAAAGAGATGGATCTCGGTCGCGCATCCAGGCACCTAATTCGCTAATTAGGCTCGGCAATTAAGGCGTCGTCGAGCAGGTGTCGGCCGTGAAAAGAATTCATAAGGACAATGAGTAATTGGGATCTCGTGCGCGCGGCACGACAGGAATCACTGGGTGAAGAAGGGGTTGTTCAACCCCCATTCGAGGTTTACACAGGGTTTTGTGGATACGTTCATCATGGAGTTTGATGGAATGTTGATTGAAATATCAATAATTTATTTATCTGAATGTGTAAGTTTTGGATAAAATAAAGTAATTCGCTCCCGTAGATTATAAGCTATAAATCACTAGGATGATTTACTTTACTCATTTGTGGTTCTTTATTTATTAAATAACAGAAAATGAAAATAATTAATAAGGATCAAAAAATATTAATTACAAAGTCATTAATATATTTTCTACTTCTTTTGCTATGAAATCATGGTTTTGTGGATACGTTCATCATTGTTTTTTTTTTGTAATATTAATTGACACATTCATCTGAATTTGTAAGTCTTGGATGAAGTAGATTAATTCGTTCCCGTGTATTATAAGCCATAAATCACTAAAATGATTTATTTCAATCATTTCTGCTTCTTTTTAAATGAAAAAATAATTAGTAAGGACTAAAATATTAATCACTTTGAATACAAAAATTTACTATGTTAATTTTATAACAAATTATGGTAAAAATATATATTAGGTTTTTTTATAAACATTAACATTTTTTGAAATGCTAATCCTTATTAATTATTTCTATTTTTGTTATTTATTTTTAGAAAGAAGCAGAAATGAGTGAAGTAAATCAACTTAGTAATTTTTGACCCTAAATATTATTAATTATTTTCACTCTTTTGTTATTTAATATGGAAAGGAGCAAAAATAAGTGAAATAAATCATCTTAGTGATTTATGACTTATAAAACATGGACGCGAATTACTCTACTTTATCCAAGACTTACAAATTAAGATGAATAAATTGTTGATGTTCCAATTGACATTACAAAAAACTTAATGAAAAACGTATCCACATAACCCTGATTACATAGTGATTATTATTTTTTGAACCCCTAATTCTTATTAATTATTTTCAATTAATCGCTATAAATTACTTTAGATTTAAATATTACAAATAGTATTATTAACATTTTAAAAATAATTATTTATGATCAGTAATGGGATGCGAAAATTCAGGCCCGATAAAAAAATCCAATAACAACTTGAATTACTTATTTATTATGTCCTAAATAAGCAATTCAAGTTGTAAAGTAAATGTAATAGAATTTTTATCGGGAGGTTAAAAGAGTCGTGTTTATGTTTACATTTAGGCCCCATTAAATTCCTGTTATGTCCGCCGCTAATTATAATAGATAATTACTGAAATTTTCAACATTTTCGTTTTATGTAAATGCGTCGCTATCGTGCGTACAGGAGGAGCCAGCATGTGCATTAAATATCGACACGTATGTAAACTACAGCACATAACGAGCGCCCGCTTAATTTATGAACGGTATCCGGTCCGTAAAAAAAAGGAAAAAATAATAATACTAAAGTGTAATTAATAATAAGAACGGGCTGTATTATTAATCACATTAGTGGATGACTTTTTCGTTTTGCGCTCGAATGCTGGTAGTTGTTGCATCCAGTGTCAATCAGCATGGGGCTTCTTGAAGTTAATTGATAGTTTTTTGTTTGTTTTGTTTTCTGGAATATCTGGGTTAGTTTTGCATCGCAGATGGCGCTGCGAAAGAGGAGCGTGCGCAAAAAAAATAAATGCACAGATGGCGCTGTGAAAGAGGAAAAAATTGCGCAGATGGCGCTCGCGCGCGCGCGCGGGCAATTATCGTGCACGAGTGCGTTTTTGAATAAAAGTCGCGGAATTAGAACGTTCGTTTTAATGGTATCGGCGATTAATTTTATTTTAATGGGCGCGAGTTCATTCAGTGTTTGTAAATAGAAATGTTGAGCGGATTCCAGCGGTACGCTAATGAGGAATTCAAAAAGCCGGCTGATGGCAGAAATTGTGCGTTCCTTTGATACGCTTATTGGCGCTAATCATAAAATAGACATTAGCGTTTGTGAAATGTAGATTAATAATATTGACCAATAAAAACAAGAAAATAGAAAAAAAAAAAACGCGTCGTTTGCTTCACAATAAAATTAAAATAAAATCTTAATGATTTCATAATGATGTAAAACTAGAAATTAGTCAGAATAAAATCTTATTTTAAATTAATTATGAAAAAAAAAAACGAAGTGTTTTACCTAATTGTTTTAATAATTACGTAATTAATTTATAAAACTTTAATGTAATTAATACATTCAATATTTAGTTCATATGTAACAATAAATATGATTAGATTATTAAAAGTATGTCAATAAAATAAATAAAAACACAAATCAATTTATCTTTTTCTCTAAAATAATGTTGTGTAAGCAAAGAAATTTAACTTGAATAAAAACACTTAGAATCCTTTCCATTGATAATGGTCACTTTGTGTCCGAAATGTACATCCGGTAACAAATAAAGTAGTGAAGAAAGGATTCTAAGTGTTTTTATTCAAGTTATTATCATCTTCATGTAACTCACTCAATCCAAAAAAAAAGAAAAAATTAAATTAAATAAATTAATTTTTGAATTATCTTTAAAATGGGCTTATAACACGAAACCAGTCGAGAATTTAAGGTTATTGAATTTGTGTTTTTACTTATTTTATTGGTAATATTTTAATAATCTATTTAAATTTGTTATTACAATTTATAAATTATTTATTAAGATAATTAATCCTGAAATTTATTTAAACGCACTTCCTACATTTCTTTCCAAATATATAATCTTGAAAAAAGTAATTATTTTTATAATAATTAAAAATAAAATCTTGACGCTGATTATCTTCAAAGATCTACAGATCGTGACTGAAACACCAATGACACAATCACAAGCGCGCCGTCGTTTCCGAAACGCGCGTGATTGCAAAGTTTGTACACATTCTTTCCTCCTCTTTCATTCGCTTTTTTTTTTCTTCCTACTTATCGTAACCCGAATTTTTCGAAAATGCGAAACCTTCGACGGGGAGCACACACGCGACCTCCAGAAACAAAACGTAAACGCAATTACGCGGCCCGCTCGATCTGCCGGCGAGATTACGAGAAAATTCATTGTTCCATCGAGATCGCCGCGGAGATTTGCGTAAATGAATTAAAAATTCGTTTTGTTATATAAGAACGCGAAAGAAGTAATAATAATGCTGTAGAATAAATAAATTTATTGTTGTGGATACCGTGAATGAAATTGCACGCTCGTTTTCCATCCCCTATTTCTAAAATGTCTAACTTACGTTCTTCTTAGAAGTGTAAACGACGAATGATGGTGCGAATTTTAATGGCGAGACAAAAATAAAAAGAATAAATTCTAACATTGACCCTTATTCAAAAGACAATTTCGCGAGAATACAAATTAGTAGAGGGTGTGATTTTCTTATCCCATTTGCTAGAATTTCTATTCAATTTTACCTGATATGTACGTATTTTTGAATTTTTATCCCATTTCATATGATATTTATGCATTTTAGAATTTTTATATCATTTTACATGATATTTACGCATTTTGCAATTATTATCTTATTTTAATTGAAACTTACGCATTTTAGAATTTCTATTTCATTTTATTTAATATTTACGCGTTTCAGAATTTCTAATTAATTTTACATGATATTTACGCATTTATGATTTTTATCCTACTTTACATGAAATGTACGCATTTTATAATTTCTACCTCATTTTAATTGATATTTACACATTTTAGAATTTATATCCAATTTTACATGAGATCTATGCGTTTTAAATGTTCTATCCAATTTTAATTGATATTTACGAGTTTCGGAATTTCTGTCTCATTTTACATGATATTTACGTATTTTTATCCCATTTTATATGAAATTTATCAATTTATAATTTCTCTCCTATTTTATTTGATATTTATGCCTTTTAGATATTTTTTTATGGGAAACATTTATTCTACATCAACGAAAAATGGGCATTAAATGCTTAGTTTTTTTATTTTCACGTTCATTTTGAGACTTATTTTAATTTATTTATTCAATATCACCATAGCGATTTTTTAAGCCAGGAATTTTAGCATTCGTATTCTGAAATTTGATAATCTACTTGGCAAATAAAATTCGTGTTTCTATATACTGATATTTTAATTGAGACAATTACATAATTTTTTATAAACATTATTAACATTCAGTATGCACAATAAAATTGAAGTGTTTGTCTGTCCTGGGCCATCGACCAGAGTACAGTTCTTCTTTTCAGTCTTGAATTTATTGTGATATGCAATAAAAAATGTTTGTGCTAGCTAGCTGAACTGTTTTGAAGCATATAATTGAGTTTCTATTATATTATTAATTCCCCCGGTTTCAATAAAATGAATCAGTTTAGAATAATGGAAACCTCGGGAGACCATAAGAAGTATCTTTTGTAATATCCGTTCATATTCCAAACTTATTTAGAAAAAATCGCAAACGTTTTCAGGTCGAGCAATAAAAATATATTCGTATTAGCAATTCTTGTTTAAATGAAAATGAGAATCAAAGATATGAACAAACTGTATATTTAAACTCTTTCAATGGTAATAATGGCCAAATTTCACAAATTTCAAGTGGCATCGTCAATAATTTGGATTTAGAGGACCAAAGTATACCAATGGTATTTATTTATTTATTTCTTCAACAGGTATTGTAACCTAATTATGGAGAAATACATAAAAAAATAAGTTACAATTAACACTTTAGTAATTAAAACGCTTAGTTAAGATTTCACTGTTTATTGGTTGACACTCCAATAATTGTTTTACCACACAGTGGCTCCATCAGGTAGATGGATAATGAATTGCTACAGTGTCAACCAATAAACAGTGAAATCGTAACAGTTTTAATTACTAAAGTGTTAATATGGAATTTCACCAAGTAACAGCCTCAACGATTAAATTAAGTTACAATTAACTAAATTACAAATAATGTAGTTTTTGGATATGAAATAGCAAATAGCATATTAACGAAACTAAATTAGAATTTATAAATAAAAACAAAAGAATAATCTCTAGAGCAAACACTCCATGAGTTCAGATATTCATGTATTCCGAAGATAGTTGTTAGGAGTACACCAATTAACGATGAAGAAATAAAAAAATGTTATTTACGAAAATAATAAAAACACTTCTTTTTTAAAAATAATAAAAAATAATATATAATAATAATAATAAAAATAATAAAAACACTTGTTTTTTTATTTATATTTTGTGAACGAAACCAAGTGTTTTTATTATTTCCGTAAATAACATTTAAATAATATTTCACCTACTGATAAACGAGAAAGTAATTCAAGTAAAAAATGTGTTTATTTAATATTATTTTAATTATGGGATTTTGGAGGCGTTCTCGTTTTCAATTTTGATATAAAGAAAAAAAATATTGTTTATACCACTTTTATAAAATTATCTTTCTTCTATTTACATATTACACTTTTCCCACTTGATAAAGCGCTGTAGTGTTATACGTAAAGTGATAATTGTTTATTTTCGTAGATTGAGTTTTCAAAAAATTAATGCCAATGAATTGCTCTAGTATTATGTTTAAAACAAAATATATAATAATTCTGAACCAGATCTTTGGTATATCGCTGTGGAGATTGAGTTTTCTTGATAAGATCGAGGATTAAAAAACCCATTCAAAATTTATTATACGTTTTATAATTTATAATGAGTATGTGGTTTAGAAAGATTTATTGGTTGTAAATATGGTTAATTGTTGTGTAATTCATTTTTTTAATATCTCATGTAAATTATTTCTTTTTAATATGTGTGTGTGTGTTTTAAAAGCAATTACGTTCGCGTTTTTTCGGGCTGGCAGGTTCGTGTATTTTCCTCCTTGCTCCGCGGATTAGAACAATATGGTTTACTGTTAAAATCAGCATTTCAAATGAGTATCGATTGTTGAATATTTATACTTGTGTCCGGCGCGGGGAAAGAGCGGGAAGGGAGGGTTCTACGTGCACGAATTGATATACTCGACGACGCCACCCCTTTTCGCCGACGCCCACGCGAGGGCCCCCTAAATAAATAACAGCGGGGGGGTTTTAGCGCATAAATTATTAAAGAACACAGTTTTGAGAGGGTGCCCCCATTGCCATGGCGGTGGACTCTGTTCTGCTAATTATAAGGGGCAACAGTAAACCTTTGACATTTGACCTGATCCACTAACGAGCGACACAGACGGGGAGGTTATGTTACGCGCCCGCCGCTCAGCATCCCACTGCAACCCCCGAATACCATCAACAAGAACGGGGGATAATTATTACGCACACTCCCGCGCGCGCAAAATTAAAATAACAGCGGGGAAAAAGAAAAAGCGCGCGCGCGGATGATGTACGCGATCGTCGACACCTCAACTACATCATCATTTAAAGCTAATTTGTTGGAATTCATTATTTTAATTAATTACCCACACACGTACGCATTCAGCAGTACAGACACAACAAATACTCTCCCATATAGATCATTCCATTATTACCGCTCGGCTCGGCATATTTTATTCACGATTTACATAATAAAAACAAACACTCTTCATTATCCACTCTAATAAATCAAATAGGATAAAAAAAAGCACGCGATTCCCGCTCCTCGATTTACATCGCCTTTACATAAATTTCTCTCCTCCGGCTCTTGTTAATCAATTACTTCGCCAACACCTCTGGCTAAGAGGAAATTGCCCCCCGGGGCATCAATTATATCGTATCATTTCGGCTTCCTTTAAATACCGTTTCAGTAGAAAATCCATGTCATTACGATTCTTTTTCCTTTTTTTGTTCGACTGGATTTGCGCTACATTACAAATTTACTTCCTGGTTGTAATCAAAACTTTGTGTTTTGCAACCACAAGAAACTGAATTTTAATTAAAGCCAGATACATCTAAATACTAAATAAAATTAAAACCTTTTACAATAATTGATTCAATGCTTCATAAATGTTTTAAAAACGAAATAAAAAATAAAGCTTACTCATTAATGCATTCAATGTTTATAAATTTTCTCAATTTAATCATTTGAGTATACATTTTATTTTTTAATGAAATGATAATTCTTAAAACATCAACGTCAGCAAGAGCAGAGCATGTTAGATCGTTAATAAATGGTTCTTATATAAGACTAGGTGGTCCTAATCAAGAACCCTGCAGAACATTAGAAATAAGAGTGAATATAGATTAAAATCCATTGTGTGAAATATAGCATTAAGGAAAATTTATCAAGAATCTTTTTTTTAATATTTTATTCTGAATAGTTTTGGTTTGCAAAAACAATATTCCTTTGATAATGGTCTAACAAAGATATTTCTTGGTGAGTACGTGAAGTTTCTTGATATAATATAATAATATATTATTTCTTTCTTTACTTTTTTTTCTCACTATATGTACATTTCAAGCACAACGTGCTCTTTATCAATAGCTTTTATATAAAATTGACAAATAAAAAATTATTAAAAATATTATTATATTATGGTCTAACAAACCTAAACTACCTTAACATAATAATGCAGTATTGAAAGATCCATTGTGTTCAATTTTTGTTTTTTTTTTTCTGGACATTAGAAAAATGCTTAGTACTGTTCCAAAAATTTGTTAACAATTTACTCTAACCAGTTTCGGTTTATTTGATCATCATTTCTTTGATAATGGTCTAACAAACCTAAACTAACCTAACCTAACAATACATGATTGAAAGAGCCTTTGTGTTCAAATGTTTTCTGTCTGAACACTATAAAAACGCTTGACGCTGTTCCAAAAATTTGTTAACACTTTAATTTAACTAGTTTTGGTATAATAGATCATCATTCCTTTAATAATGATCTAACGAGCCTAAACTAACCTAACCTAACAATACAGTGTTGAACGTTCCATTCTGTTCAAATTTTGTTTTGTATGGACATCAGAAAAACTCTTGGTATTGTTCCAAAAAGTTGTTAACACTTTATTCTGACTAGTATTGATTTGTAAGAACAGTATTAATTTGATAATGGCCTAACAAACATAAACTAACTTAACTCAACAATACAGTGTTCAAATTTTGTTCTGTCTCGACGCTGGAAAAAACTCTTAGTACTGTTCAAAATAATCTGTTAACACTTTATTCTGACTAGTTTCGGTTTATTCGATCATCATTCCTAGTTAATGGTGTAACAAACTAAAACTGGTCAGAATATATTATATATAATCTTAATCCATTATACCCTTTTACATGTCGTAACTCGACATGACATAATACTGTGAATAATATCAATTGTGTTTAAATTTAAGTAATTAGGGGTAAGTAACTCTTGAAAAACTCGTAATAAACATTTTATGAGTTTGAGCTTCGCGAAGTTAGAGAAGATATTAATTCCTTTTTTCATAATTTTTTGCGCGTAAATTACGTAAATTAAGATTAAAGAACAAACTGTATCATTCAATCAAATTAAAGAAACAAAATCCGGCCGTTTAATTATTCATCGAATCACGAATAATATGTAAATCGACGATTTTCTTTCTTTCTCTTCGATCTTTTTTCCCGCTGTTGTTGTTTTCAGAACAATCACGTCAGAAATTTATGAGCGCGTCCGAATAAAAAAAAATGGCTCGCCCACACCGACAGAGCGCTGGATTCTTATGACACTGCTTTTATCAAGGCGACGAATCGAAAATCTAAATAAATTATTACCGCCGTATTTGCATAAGAGATGAGCCCCGAATGGGCGGCCACGCGTTATTAATAACGAAAAAATTGTCTTCGGGCAAATGTACGATACAATTAATAATTTCGGGTCTCGTCTAATCTCATTCAAGAATAAATTGATAGGCTGCTTGAAAAAATGTTAGTTATGAAAATAAATAAATAAATAAATATTGCACTTCTTTGGTTTTAACAGGATGGAGTAACGTGTCAATGAAAAATAAATTGATAACCAGCTTGGAAAATTTGACACCAGTTTGTTATGTTAAGAAAAAAATCTGACAATATTGCACTTCAATGGTTTCAACAGGATGGAGTAATGTGTCATCGAAAAATAAATTGATAACCAGCTTGGAAAAATTGACACCAGTTAGTTGTTATAAGAAAATAATCTGAGGAATATTCCACTTTATTGGTTTCAGCAGGATAGAGCATAACCAGCTTGAAAAGTTTGAAAAAGTCTTAGGAATATACTTCATTGGTTTCAATAGGTTAGAGCAACGTGTTATTTTTAGTTATATGTATGGTTTTCAATTGAATGATTATTTTAAGATATCTGAGTACGCAAAAGCAGAGTAGGGTAGATGCTTAATAAATATGAGAAATAGAAATATTAATAGATAAAACCCTTAAATGGGAGCGAATAACCAAAATGATATCATTAACGAAAGGTTATTAAAAAAATACCGTTTCATATTTTTTAATACTTTCTTACTTTGTGCTAAATATGACGCGTTACTCTATCATGCGAAAATAGTAAAATATTACGTAATTTAAATTTCTGCCTTTTATGCAAGTAATGCGAGTTTTTGAAAGGCGAATTAAGTAGAAAAGATATTACGCGATTTAAATCACTGCTATTTATGCAAGTAATGTGAATTTTTGAAAGACGAATTCAGACAAAAAAAAAACGATTCAAAACGGAGCTTGATTCGTTTATACGAAAGCTTTGTATTTTATTTTTCCCCTCATAATAACTTTTTGTTTCATTCGTTTTGATCTTTTTTTATTTTATTCTTCTTTCTTAAATTTTTATTCTCACACCGAGAGAACGGACGCATCTGTCTCGATCGGACCGAACCGAACCGGACGGACTGTAATAATGAGTGTGGCACGTCGTTAATTATTAATTAAGTAGCCCTTTTATGAATTTATTATTGCCCCTCTCGGACGAAAAGGAAAAAAAAGAGCGTGGAGAATACATTCCGGATGTACGTCGGGCCTTTCGCGGAATACATAAAATGATCTAGCTTTGTTCTGGAGCGCTGAGAAAGAGAGATAGAGAGAGTGAGAAGGCGAAGAGGAAAAAATGTAAATTCGACGCGGGTTTCTGAAGAAATGATAATTAATCATCGCTAACTGAGCCCGGTTGAGCTAATTGCGTAAACGGTTACAACCGTTAAAGTTCGAGCCGATTGCAGATAAGAAATTTTCATTTTTTTTGCTTTAATCAATTTGTAGTGATCAGTCTGTTAAGGTATAAATGAAGCATATTAAGAAGATAAGGGAAACATTTGTTAATCTGATTTTGTTTGATTTTATAAATGTGCATTTCTTTTAGAATTTTTTGCTACTATATATTTTTATCCATTATTAAAAATAGAAATATCATAAAAAGAGATATAATGAAACACATTTTTTATATACATAAAAAATAAACAAAAAGAAATTCAGTGCTTTAGTTAAAAAAAGAATATATATTTTTATTATTATATTCTAAAAGTATAATAATAATAATAAGTTTATTTCTTTAATAGTAAAGTATTTTGTACAATATCTCGGAAACGAAATTTTTCCACCATCAGTAGAATTCGTTTCTAGTATGAAATTTGTTCACATATTGGCATTACATAATTCCATTCAGGAAAATTCCACAGTACCATTTAAACAATCGTTATTATCAATAATTAACTCCATATTTGATACTTCCTATTCAAATCGCAGCGCGGCGGCATTGCAAACTTATTTGAAAATCCGCAATTACAAATTTAAATCAGCTTTCCGAACGGGGAGAGACACGTTTTGAATATTACATGGCTTCGAACGCGGTCGACTTCCTCTTGATCTCAAGATTTTACCCACAATTTCAGAAAATCGTATGCGCATACTTTAATTTCCAATCCGAAGGACTTTCCGTTTTGATAAAATGATAAAGAGAAAAAAATCTATAAGCAAATGCTGTTTTCTTTTTCTGCTAGATTTCACATACATTTAGTGATAAATCCTCACTTATCAATAAATGTAAGTAAAATATAACAGAAAAAAAAACAGCATTTTCTTATACTTATCACGAATTTTAAGTGAAACCTAGAAAAGAGACGGTTCACATTTTCTTTTTTTTGCTTTAGTGTAATTTGTGAAACTATTATTCATTAAATAATTTACGAATAAGGATAAATGAATAAATAGAAAGCTGATTCTGATTTGATTTAATATCAAATGAATACAAAAACAGAATATATTTATTTAATAGATTTTTTTGAGAAAGTTTCCCGCAAAAATTATGTCTTAGACAGAGAAAATTTGGAGAATAATAGCTGAAGGAATTAAGTACATTATTAATTTTTAGTAAAAATGGAGAAGGAAAGAATTTTCAGAAAAAAATAGGAACATTCACCGCAACAAACTCATAGAAAATCTATTGAATAAATATGTTGAGTTTCTGTATTCATTTTATCTTTGTTTTCTTCTCCTTGTTTTTTTTTTTAATATATTGAAATTTTGCCATCAGCTCTTTTGATCTTTTGTCTTTCCCCTTGTTTCTTGGATGGAGCTGAAATCGTTACATCATCAGCGCTCCATCGCAGCAGCTTTTTATAGTAGCTTTCTGTTTTTGTATCGATTCTATCTTCTTTTTTAAATAAATTGATATTCTCTCATAAAATCTTTTTTCTCAGGCTCTCCTTTTGTTTCTTTTGTAGATCTTAAAGACTTAGTTCATTGGCGCTCCATCGCAGCATTTTTTTATATTCGCTTCTTTCTGCGTTCCCAACTTATTTCCAATCAATATTCAATATTATTTACAAATTTGTAATTAAGAATAAAAATTACACAATGTGTCGGATTCACTTTTCACAGAAGTAACTTGCAGTTTCCTGCTTAGATAATATTTAAAAACTTTTCCAAGATAGTTGGAACATAACCCCAAATATTTATATTTTATGTAGAATCATACGACGTGAAAATATATGGAGATCGTAGAAGAAAAGTATAATGCGAACAATAATGGAGCGGCAATGAAAGAAAAACCTTAATACAATGAATTAATGTCCTGTTTTAAGATTTTTATAATGATTTTGAGATCAGGTTGGAGAAGATCTGAAGAAGCTTGGGGGAAAGCAAAGGCAGAAGACAAAGAAAAATAGCAGATGGAATGAAATCTACAAGACCACATACATGAAACAGTGTTTTCGTAGCAGTTTTCTGCTATTTCTCTCATGTTTTTTAAGTTTAGATTAATTCATTTTTAGATATAAAATAAGGACTTCACAAAATAAAAAGCAGTGAAACTCTACGCGGGGAAAAGTCCTTTTCAAAATTTTGAAGTTCTTATGGATTATATCTACAAATGAATTAATCCAAACTGAAAAAAAAAAGAAATGAAAGAAATAACAGAAAACTGCAAGAACACCGTCATATTAATCTTAAATAGTGAGCAACTTCAATTCTTCTTAATATACTTTTCATGAAGTCTTCAATAGGAAAGTAATCTTGACAGATAATGAGAAGTTATACTAAGAATTAGTAAGAAAGTTATTCACATTTCCACTGAAGACTCTGTCAAAGTAATTCAACAAAGATCTACTTTTTCTGATAATTGTCACTATTTTATAGAAAAATACGTGACATGTCAGAATTTCTGATCACGCTAAGCAGGAAAAATCAGTGTCCTTTAAATGGCTACTATTTGTCGCTGAATCAAATGGCTGTCATTTGTCACTGGTTCAAATGCTGTCATATATTAACGATGGGTCTCGCGTAGAATCTAAATGATTTAAAGAATGCATCCCTTTCTGCCTACCAAAATTGTATTATTCCTGGTTTATTTAGAAATAATTGCAAAATAACGCTAATGAAAACTTCCTTTTACTGAAATATCGTACTAATGAAAAAGTCATTAGCGTTATTAATTAACCTTTATTGCTTTGTAGTAAAAAAGGGATAAATGTAAAGGTATATTTTTTATTTTGATTTTAAAAAAAGTAAGAATAATAAGATAAGTGAAATGGGCCACTAATATCAGCTCGTTACGGTTTCCTAGCCATAGCCGCCGTGTAAAATTGATTAATACCTCATGACATTATCGACTACTGGAAAATTGCATATTTTGCCGATGAAAAATTATGTACAAATATAATAAAGCACATTTCCAGCGTTTAATAATGATAATTATCTCGATTTATTATAATATTTTCCGCCGGCAAAGGTATAATTTCGAAACGTGGCCGCGTGTATCTGATCCGGGGGCCCGCCCGTCCACCTTAGAACAATGCACCTCGCCTCATCGGAACGGAGAAGAAGGGAAGACCCAGCGAACGCGCGGGTAGGAAAAAACCGTACGGAGTAAGATAAAAGAGAAGACGGAGAAAAAGGAGGAGAAGAATCCACAGCGCGCCGTTCGTCCGTCCGTCCGTTCGGGTTTCGTAATTAAAAAAGCATAAACCGAAAACCACACAAAAAGCAATACGGGATCTGATTGTTTCTTCCCTAATTGCATCACGAGATCTCTCGTGCGTAATCTTTCCGAAACATTCCAGAAAGTAATGCGTTTCTAAGAAAATAAAACAAAAAAAAAAAAACGAAATCAGAAAAAAAAAAATTATAGAACGTCTATAAAAAACTAAATACCATTAAATAAAAAAAAAAAAGAAAATATTGTTAACTGAATGACTAAGATTTATAAAATTTGTCATTTTGACATTAAAAACACACTTAAATAAGTTTGCTGAAATATCTGGACAGAGTCTTCTTGTGCTTTCTCACAAATATCTTGCTAAATTATTAAATTCTTTGGTAGAGGAATTAGTGGACTTCTCATTAATTACTTGCTCAAATATTTTGACGGAGTCTTTAATAGAAAAGAGAGCAACTGTTTCACAAATCATTTTATGAAAAGTTTGTACAGAGTCTTCAATACACAGCAATTACTGAAATATCTTGATGGAGTCTTCAGTAGAAGAGTGAACAACCTTTCCATTAGTCTCTTGATGAAATATCTGGACAGAGTCTTCAAGAAAATTCATTCTTGGTTCGATTCCAGGGCCTAGTAGGATTGGTTGTAGTATAAATGGTGAATTGTGAGAAAGTTACCCAGTCTTCAATTGAAAGCTCTGTGGCGATATTTCAGCACGAGATTGTTCCCCAAATTGAAATTACAAATTTATAAAATTTACTGGGTTACAATAAACCAATATTCATGTATGAGTGGAAGAAAAAAAATACATTTTCTTTTTCACGATCTTCATTTTAAACTTGTCATTATCAAACTATATGTAAAATGTAAATTGTTGAAAACAGATTAGATAAATGTATTTTGAAATTACATCAAAAAAACAAAACAAACAACATTTTTATTAAAAGTCAGAACTTTTAATGTCGCTCCTAATTAGAGGCTGGATTTACGACGAAGCGCGCACCGCGGGGGGATACAAAGGGGGTGGTTTCTAATAGTCAATTAGCATTCTTTACAGGCCGCCACCCTAACAAACCATAAATATAGAGAAACGATCTTTATTATTGATTCCCCCTTGCGAGCGCGCACACACACAATATTTCAATTAGCGGAGGATGTGAATTCGACACCAACGGCGGACAATCGAAATGATTTAGGGCCAAAAGGGGAGAGAAGAGAATGAGGGGGGCGAGCAGAGGGAGCCAATTTAAATTATAACGAGCGATCAAAGGCTCAATGTGTTGAATTAGATAAGGAAAAGATTATGGGATTAATTAATGGGTGTTAATTGATTTATTCTTTTTGTTGCTGAAATTAGAAGACTTCGTTTAAAAAACAAATAATTTCAGCCTCAATTAATACTAAACTTTTGTATGTACAAAAGTTAGACTGGTCTTACTTCTAAACCATAGATAATAATAGTAATTTTTAACAGATATATACAGTAAAAAATACAAAAATAAGTATTACAAAATCAAATATATAATTTATAATTTTAATAAATGATTTTTTTTTTACTCTTTTTAACTCGGATTGTTTTATTGTTGACTATAGTTTCGACAACCTTATCATGTCATTATCAAAACAATTACAAGTATAATTTATATCTGTTAATTGGCTATCGACCAATGGTCTTTCCACCTACCATAGATAATAATAAGATAAAAATTAAAATATATACTTTAATTAAAAATACACTATTTTAATTTTCATCGATTTACTATTAAAATGAAATAATAAACTAAATATTGATATAAATAAAAGGTGATAGACTGAAAGACTTCAGATAGATAGCCAATCAGATTAGAATTTACAAAAAAAAAATACAAAATATAATCGCTCACGTACAACAACCTAAATAAAAGAGGAAAAAAATAAATTCCAGATAATTTTCATATAAGGATATTTCTTGTAATATGTTCATTTATATTTGGTATATCTGTCAATAAAAATGTATATATATATATATATATAAAAGGCGATACGGTAAGAAGAATGGATCGAGAAGGAATTGAGTATTTAATAGCTTAAATAATTCATTGAAGTGAATTTAATTGAATGTCCCTATTTAATTAAACTCACACTTAGCTGGTAATTTTTTTTCAATGAATTACTAGAATAGAAGCTTATGAAATATTCCACTGTGTACCAATTTTGAAAACAAATATCCAACAAAACCATTCACAGTTATATATTTCACCGTGTTGTAATTTAATACATTTTTCTATAAAATTACAACACGATGAAACATATCAGAAATAATAAAAAAATTAATAGTGTTTCATACAATGTTTTTAAATATTTCATAATAAAAATTCTGTACATTTAATTTTTTCCTCTTTTATTTAGGTTGTACGTGAGCCATTGTATTTTTTTATAGATTCTAATCTGATTGTGCCTACATGAGCGCCAATGAACTGATTATTGGGCTCGGATGCATCATTCACGTCGCTTCCTGTACATCCGCTCGAAAACGGACATTAGGAGGCAATGGCGTCCTTGCCATCAGAAATTATATAAAATTATGAATAATAATAAATATGAATAAGAGGGGAGTTTTTCATGGGAATTTTTGTAAGTGTTTCTACAAATTTTGATCATTAGGAGGGGATTACAAAATTGATTTCTACTGCTAAATATTACAATATGATTAGTCAGAAGTTAAGATATTTCAGCAAGTGATTAGTAAGAAAGTTACTTACATTTCTACTGAACTCTATGTCAAGATATTTGAATAGGTAATGAATGAATGTATGAATGTTTAAATGTTTGTAGGTGGTTCCACACTTTTTTTTATTAAGAACCATAATTTCAGAGAACTTTCTATTGAAGATTCTAGCAAAAATGTTCAGCTTTATGATGATTCCACACATTTTTTTATTAAGACCCATAATTTCAGAGAACTTTCTACTGAAGATTCTATCAAAAATGTTCAGCTTTGTTGAATTGTTTTATCTTTAGAAAGAAAGTTACTTAGTTTTTTTTTACCAAATGCGCTGCTGGTTATCAGATAGTCATTAGTAAGAAAGTTATTCACTTTTCTACTGAAGATCGTTAAAAGATCTCAGCAAAGCATTAGCGAGAATATAAGTTGCTCTTATATTGAACATTCTGCCAAGATATTTGAGCAAATATAGAGTCAATGTTTCTAGGAGCTTCTACAAATTTCGATTAAGTATCATAATTGCAGAAAGCTTTCTACTGAAGACCCTGACAAAAATTAGCTTTACTGAATTATTTTGCCATTAGTAAGAAAGTTACTCATTTTCTTACCTAAATACACTGCTGATTATCAGGAAGTGATTAGTGCGAAAGTTATTCATTTTTCTACTAAAGACTGTCGAAATATTTCATTGGCTACTCTTCTACTGAACTCTCTACCAATATTTCAATGTTTGTGGGAGCTACTACAGATTTTGATTAAGAAACATAATTGCTTTTTTCTACTGAAGAATCTGTTTAAATATTTCAGAAAGTGATTAGTAAGAATGTCATTCATTCTTCTATTGAAGACTCTGTTAAGATAGTTCAGCAAGTAATTAGTTTAAAAAGTTACTCATCTTCTACATATTAATGATTGATCACATTAATAAGTAGAAGAAATACGAAACGCTGCTTCAATTAATATGGTTTATTGCAAATTGATTAACTTCATTGTCAACTAAACAAAACGATTGCTTCTACACAGCATGCTACGTGGCATCTGTATTTTCTAGTGAGATAAAGGCAGGGCAACTATAACTAAATGAACGTTTTCCTCAAGACCATAAAAGACTTTTTCAGGATATGTCAGTAAGTAACTAGTGAAAAATATTATTGAAGAAGGACACAAAATAATTTAGGAAGGTATTAGTGATAATATTTGTCACTCCTCTACTGAAGACTCCGTCTAAATATTGGAGCAAATAAATATGTCAATATTTATACGTTCTACTAAAAATTTAGATTAAACACCAGCTGCAAAATATGACTTTCTACTGAAGATTCACAAGTGATTACTGGATAAGTTTTACATTCTTTTACTGAAGATTTCGGCACTTCAGTAATGGACTAATGAAAAACCCACCCAATCTTATACTTGAGATTCAATCAATTTAGCATGTAAGTATGTAACTGTTTCAAAGTTTGTAGGTTCTTCTTCATAATTAGATTCAGCACCATAATTGTGAAAGAGCTTCAAAATATGAATTTCTGCTGAAGATTGACACATTATTAGTAGGAAAGTTACTCACTCTTTTACTGACGACTGTCACTTCAGCAAGTGATTAGTGTGAAAGTTACTTATTTTTTTACTGAAGACTCTATTAATTCAGTAATTAATTAGTGAGAAAGTTATTCAATCTTCCACTAAAGACTCAGTCAACTCAGTAAGTAAATATGTAAATGTTTCAAAGTTTGTACATTCTTCTGCAAATTTAAAATCAGCAACATAATTGCGATAGACTTCAAAATATGACTTTCTACTGAAGATTCACAAGTGGCTAGCGAGAAAGTTGCTCAATCTTCTGCTGAAGACTCAATCAATTTAGCATGTAAATATGTGAATTTATGAAACTTTGTAGCTACTTTTCAAATTTAGATTAACCGCCATAATTGTGAAATTGTGTTTCTACTGAAGATTCAAAAGTGATTAGTGAGAAAATTATTCAGTCCTCTAGTGAAGGCTTAATCAACTCAGTAAGTAAATATGTGAATATTTCCAAATGTTCAGGTTCTTCTACAAATTTAGAATAAGCACCATAATTTCGAAAGAAATATAACTTTCTACTGAAAATTCACACGTTATTAGTAGGGAAGTTACTCACTCTTTTACTGAAGACTCAGTCGCTTCAGTAAGTGATTAGTGAGAAAATTAATTAATTATTTTGTACTGAAGACTCCATCGTAATTGATTAGCGAGAATGTAAGTTAATCTTCTATAAAAGCCTCTATCAATTCAGCAATTTCTCACTAATCAAAATTGAAATTAAATTGATAGAGTTACTTAGTCTTCTACTGAAGGCTTTCTCAAGATATTTAATTCCTCTATTGAAGAATATTGGATGCGGGTGGAGTAAAACATCTACGTGATTTATTCCTCTCGTCTATGGTTCATTTCATTTACTCCTTCTATCATAATTATCGACTATCATAACACACTTGTGAATAATACCCGATTAATTGAGATTATCTTATTAATACAATTCTTTTAATAAAAACATCCATATCTATGGATCGGCCCCGAGAATAGTCATGCAAACTATTAATTATCTCCTATAGTCAAGTCTCATTGAATTAAATCGAACGAGACTAATCCCCGGGTCACGGAAATTCGTGCCAAAAAAACATGGGAGCAAAAAGAAATGAAACCGAAACACGAGACCCGAAAGTAATTTACGATCCTTACGTTCTCGGAAGGATCGCCGGCCCGAGAAATTCTAATGTCCGATCGGTGGTGCAGATAGATGTAGATTAATGGGGCTTAGAAATTAATTTCGGACATAATCGACGGAAAAAAATGTATATTTAGATTACAAATTGAATGAATAAAAAAATACTAAACAAAAATATAAGTTAATATTATTTTATGACTTTTTATACCACTATGTAAATTATCATTATAAAATTTAAGTCATGAATTTGACTTTATAATATTACTTAATATCCTTATTAAGTAATATTATAAAGTCAAATTCATGACTTAAATTTTGAAAATGTAATACGAAATGAGCAGTACAAAGATTCACGAATTATTGTTTCTAATATTTAAAACATTTGTGGTTCATAATAAATTAAATAAATTATTAATAGTTTTAATATTTAAACATTGGTTGTTCATATTGTAAAAATAAAAAATATGATTAGGTTATTAAAAATCTACCAATAAAATAAATAAATCGAATAACTTTAAATTATCGGCTAGTTTCGGGTTATCAGTCCATTTTCAAGAGAAAAATTAATTAATTTTTAAATTATAATAATAATCTAGTAATAAGAAAGCAAAGAATACAAGATTAACCATCTATAAACAAACAAAATTCTTCAATATTTTATAAAGAATTTATAGAATTATATTTTGAATTAAGAAACATTTTTTATGCAATAATTATGAAGTATTATTAAAATCTCTGAACAATAAATAGAATTATTAGTTTTTGAATATAAAATTGAGTTATTTTTATTAAAAATTAATCACAATTATATTTCTCACATTTCAAATATATTTCGTTGTAAATTATTTGATGTTTAAAGCTGATTAATTACACGTAGCAAAATAATTTACAATATATTTGAAATATGGAAAATACAATTGTGAAATAAAGAGAAATATATTTGTTTAAAAATGAAATACAATTAAAAAAAAAACACAGTCATTATCAAATGATTGAGAGTAAAGCGAATTATTATTTTTTATTTTTAAATTTCAACAATACTCTATTGCAAACATACCTCTTTTGAAAGGTTAACAAACATTCCCGTTCGAGGCATATTCGTCCGGTGTTTGTGTTGTAATTTTTGCGCCGTGCATGTATAACATCGGAACATGAACGAGTAAGCCACACCGGGTATTTTTTTCCTTTCCTGTGCAGTTGGCTCCGAATGTACCGGTCGGAAATTTTCCACGTGAATGTACACCGAACCGCCCATATTGCTTGCATAACCTCACGAGTTGGAAGAGAAAAGAATAATACAGGAACGCCCATTGGACATGTATACCTTACATCGATTTATAACAGGCGAAAATACACTTTAAAAAAGCCTCTACGGGCCGCGTGGACTTTCGGCGCTTTCGGCCACGAAATAAAAAAAAATAGAAAAACATAAAGAGGACGAAACAAAACAAAAAGGGAAAATGAAACAAATCCGGAGAGGAATTTGAAATAAAAAAGAAAAACAAGAAATCCCGGAGTTGAGATGAAGCTGTAAAGCTCGAATAAATTTGCGCGACAAATGAGGTGTCGCGTCGTGTTTACACTAGTTGAATACAAATCGGGGTTTCGGAATTAAATCACTATTGACCAGTTTCTTTTTTTACGTCCACTCGCCCCTCACCGTGAATACTAATTAAAAATAGAAACAAACAAAAAAAACTAAACAGGCTGTTTATTGTGGGGAATGTATCAATCGATGGTTGGTGGGAAAATTACTTAAGTAACATGATTAACTAGAGGGCGGGATGAGGCTTGTAATGGTTTAATATACTGTGTCATTAATTTTCGTTAAACGTCGCCCTTATGTGTACTCTTCTTCTTCCTCCTCTTTAAAGAGTAAACGCCCAAAATTTGACCTTTCAAATATAAACCTCTAATGTTTCAACAGCTACAACAAAAAATACTTCCCTAAAAAATAATAAGATTAAATTGGATTTCTTCTTCAATTATTTTTCAATGCTTAATATAATCTACAGAAAAAAGTTAAAACATTTATTGTATTTATCTCTTCTTACACTGCTTTCAATGTCGACAATACCTCAAATCAACTCTCAGACGTGCGTTTCCAGTGAAATGTCCACCCTTGCAGTGGCCGTTTTCATTATTTTTTTTTCCTTCGCCGACATAACGAAAAATTTTCAAATCAATTCATACGTGTGTTTCCAGTGAAATTTCCACCTTTGCAGTGTCCGTTGTCCGTTTTCATTGATTTTTTCGTTCTTTGCTAAACATACCGAAAATATCTCAAATCAATTCATACGTGCGTTTCCAGTGAAATTTCCACCCTTGCAGTGTCTGTTTTCATTCATGTTTTCTTCCTTCGGTGTCATACCCAAAAACCTCAAATCAATTGATATGTACGTTTCCAGTAAAATTTCTACCCTTGTCGGACACTACTTTTATTTTATTTTTTCTTCCTTCACTTTTAGTTGAATTTATTTAAGGAAGAAAACACCAATGAAAACGGACATTTTTCATTGGTGTTTTCTTCCTTCGCCGACATACCGAAAATACCTCAAATCAATTCATATGTGCGTTTCCAGTAAAATTTCCACCCTTGAAGTGTCCGTTTTCATTCATGTTTTCTTCCTTCGGTGTCATACCGAAAAACCTCAAATCAATTCATATCTACGTTTCCAGTGAAATTTTTACCATTGTCGGACACTTCTTTTATTTTATTATTTCTTCCTTCACTGGAGGTTCAGTTGAATTTATTTAATATTAAGGAAAGCTATAATTGAAAAACCGGGTCTTAACATATATTATTTAGTTAATAAAAAGGTTCTTGAACTAATAACACACTTTCAATTTTTCTTAAACATAAACAAAACAGCCACAATCAATCGTAATCGTTAATTTTATTACTACAACCGTTAAAATTTCATTTTATGGACCCTTTCTCTTCTCCTTTACAACTCTTTTAATAAAAAAAGACAAACACCGAACTGTATATTATATATGAATGTTTAACAGTACTTTTACACATAGAGATGTTCGCGCAGTTAAATATTTCATCTTCGGGTTTTGTAATTAATGTCACCGTCGTCCGACGCCTTTGCATAATAACGAAACGTTTAAAACGAGGCGAAGATTCGGTAATCGTAACCTTTGCGAGAGATACCTGCACCCGAAACTTCAGGTTTGCCTTTCATTTCCCGTTAACGGCTTTCCTCCGAGTATAATGTGCGATTGTTTTGCAATGCGCCTTTCATATTCCCATTCAGTGGATTTATTTCGGGGTAATAAATATGATTTGTGTATAAATAAAAAGGCTCATTTTTTCTGGAAGTAATTTAATTTCATTGAATCCTCTTAAGATTTCTTTCAAGAAATAGGTTTTAATACATACTCTGGTATCCCCCAAGAAACAGATTTAGGTAAAATAATCGAGTGCTTCTTATAACTTTTATTATTTATTATAATTTTTTAAATAACTTGTAAATATGATTTTTTGTAAATAGGAAGGCTGATTTTTCTGTAGAAATAATTTAAATTGTTGAATTCCTTCAGATCTTTTGATTTTTTTTTATTGTATAAATAATTAATATAGATCGGTGTAGCAGCTATATTTTAATACATACTCAGGTATCTCCCAAGGAGCAGATTGAGGTAAAATAATCGAGTTCTTCTTATAATTGTTTTTATTATCAAAAATGTGAACAACTTATAAATACGATTTGTCTATAAAAAAAGGCTCAATTTTATCTGGAAATAATTTAAATTCGTTGAATCCTCTCAGATTTGTTTAAAGAATTTATTTTTAGTGTGTAAATAATCGATTTAGGTAGTTAAGGTGTAATAGTATATTTTAATGCATACTCTGGTATCCTCCGAAGAGCAGATTTAGGTAAAATAATCGAGTTCTTATAATTGTTTTTATTATCAAAAATGTGAACAACTTATATATACGATTTGTCTATAAAAAAAGGCTCAATTTTATCTGGAAATAATTTAAATTCGTTGAATCCTCTCAGATTTCTTTCAAGAATGTTTTGTTAGTGTGTAAATAATCGATTTAGGTAGTTAAGGTGTAACAGCTAAATTTTAATGCATACTCTGTGATCCCCCAAGGAGCAGATTTAGGTAAAATAATCGAGTTCTTCTTATAATTGTTTTTATTATCAAAAATGTGAACAACTTATAAATACGATTTGTCTATAAAAAGGCTCAATTTTATCTGTAAATAATTTAAATTCGTTGAATCCTCTCAGATTTTGATATAAAGAAAACACTTAACTTTTGTATACCACTTTTATTAAGATTTGTTTCAAGAATGTTTTATTAGTGTGTAAATATTCGATCTAGGTGGTTAAGGTGTAACAGCTAAATTTTAATGCATACTCTGTTATCCCCCAAGGAGCAGATTTGGGTTATTATCCATTTTTTGAATAACTGCTGCAATTAGTAGAAAACCCATGGAAGTAGAACAGCTAAGATGGTTTTGTAAAGAATGCTACAGAAGTCTGCTGTAATTAGAAAAACCATACAAATAAAACAACTAGGAATATTTTATAAATAATGTTGCAAAAGTTTGCTACTATTCGAGAAAACATAAAAATTAAACAGCTGGGAGGGATTTGTAAAGATTGTTGCAAAAGTCTGCTACTATTAGAAAAAGGCATAGTCTTATATCATAAGACAACTATGAAGGTTTTCTAAAGAATGTTGCAGAAGTCTTGTACTATTAAAGAAATAAACATTGAAATGAAACAACTAGGAAGGTTTTATAAAGTATTTTCAAGATTTTGCTACAAATAGAAATATATATATATATATAGAGGTATAGACATTTTAATTTAAACCGAAAACAATATTGTTTGGGTTCTTCAAACAAAAAGGATTTCATTTTTTTTGCAAATAATTCTCAGCGAGTACTTTTTCCGCACTCGTCGAAAAAAATGTTCTTCCCGGTACACGATCCAAACCCGTTCTGCGCAAAGTGGATCAATTTCAGGATTACCGTACCGGCCTCGTCGAGTTGAGTATTTATTCCTTCCAGAAACTGAAATCTGTTTAGACGATTCGCGGCATTCCGCGAGCGCCTTCTCTACCTGCAAACGGCATCAGGGACAATTTAAAAGGAAGGTGGACCGCAATCCGGTAACTAGATCTCCGAGCACAATTTGTAATCGAAACCACAGAAGACGACCGAGTGATGAGAAGCGCCTGGGCCCGTACAGAAAACGCGCCATTGTGTCTCTCCTTTTATTTATTGGATGATGAAGATGTATTGAGAAGTATTTGGATTATGCGATGGGATTTTCCTCTCGTTTTTTTTTTTATTATTTGCTTCATATTCTTCGTCTTTTTATTCGCGAGATCTTTGTGTGCGTGCAACAAGTATGAGGATTATTGGGAAGACATCGAGCTGCTTTCATAAATCTCAATATCTTATCATTATTTAGTGAATAATGGAAAAAATATCCAGAAGTACAAGTGAACACATCAAATTGCAACTATGTTTTAATGCTTAATAACCATTGTTTTACTATATTTAAATGCATAATTTGGTGTCACCCAAGGATCGGAATTTAACTAATTCCGATTCATTTTTGTTAAGTTTTGTTGAAACAATATTGTGTCATTGATTCAAGACACAAATATTGCCTCTCGCTAAGTAAAACGCAAATAAATATTCAATGCTGCTATTTTTTTAGAATTTTTAAAGTCGAATGGATTTCAACTAAAAAAATGCAGCGAATTAATGAAAAACTGATGAAAAATGGTAGTGCCCACCTGCAGTGCCCATCTGCAGTGCCCATTTTATCCTTCATTCTCTAATTTTTGTAATTGGAATCACTATGACTTTCAACGAAGGAAAGAAAAGTCGATGAATATGGGAATTGTAAGGGTGTAACTGTTAATGGAAAAACTGATGAAAATTGGAAGTTTCCACCCTTGTAATACGCAATTTCATTAGTTTTCCTTTATTCCCTGATTTTTTAATTGCAATCACTGAAAATATAAGGAATTTAAGACTTTCAACGAAGGAAAGAAAAGTCGATGAATATGGAAATTGTAAGGGTGAGACTTTTAATGGAAAAACTGATGAAAATGGTCAGTGTCCACCCTTGCAGTACCCAATTTCATCAGTTTTTCCGTCATAATTGAAATCACTGAAAATACAACTCGTTCAGTTGATGACTTCGAACGAAGGAAAGATATGTCGATGAATATTGGAATTGTAAGGATGTAACCATTAATGGAAAAACTTATGAAAATGTGTAGTGTTTACCTTTGCATTGCCCATTTTCATCAGTTTTCATGGAGCTGATGACTTTCAACGAAGGAAGTAAATACAGTTGAATATGGAAACTATAAGGATGGAACTTTTAATGAAAACACTGTTCTGATATATTTTGAGGGGTTGATGACATAAAAATTGTAAAAGATTCAATGAAACAGAGTGGTTTAAGTTGGGTATAGGGATATTTTCATTGATTACTACCTTAAATGTCATCAACGAGGTAGTAATCTGTGATAATAGGCACGGCAAGAATGGAAGCTGAAAACACATTTCCAAGAGATGATTTGATGGGTTGAGGACATTTAAGGAAATGATCCATAAAAATAGGTAATATGAGGGTGAAAGTTTCAATAGATGATATTCAAGGTAGTGATCGATGAAAATGGGCATTGAAAGGGTGGAAATATCACTAAAAACACCTTGATCTTGATTTATTTTATCGAAATCACTAAAATTCAGTGAATGAAGGAAAAATGTAAATGGGCACTGCAAGTGTGAACATTTTACTGGATGTACATCTTATGTAGTTGATTTATGGAATAAATGACGTCCAAGGAGGTGTTTAATGAAAATGGTTCTGAAAAGGTAGACATTTCACAGGAAACACATCACTAGGAGCTGATTTGAGGGGTTTATGGTGTTCAGTAGAGGAACGAAAAAATGATGAAAAAAAGGTACTGCAATGGGTGGATATATCACTAGAAATACACTTTCGGGAGTTGACTTGAGGGATTAAATTGAAGGCGATGATCGATAAAAATGGGTACTGCAAGGATGGAAATTTCACCAGAAAAACACCTCCGAGAGTCGATTTAAATGATTGATGATATTTATAGCAGTGCTCAATGAAAAAAAGGTACTATAGGGATAGATATATGTCTTAAAGCACCTTCAGATAGATTTTCAATTACGCAGTAGCTCTGCAGATGAAGAAATATCATTTTTGCTGACTATTATTTGTAGCAATTCGTCTTTAACAAAATTGTAGGTTTTATGAAAAATGAAAAACACAACTTTAAAAAGTTGTGGAAACTATAAAAATATCCAATTTAGAAATATTTACTGCTTCAACGTATTCATTGTAACAAAAAAATCCAGAAGCCGGCAATAAAACCGCACCGCAAACTGCACCTTTCAACATTATTACCCCTTCGCCGCGCCCGCTGGAAAAATCTTCCAACAATTTCCAACATTTTATCGCCGTCCGTCGAAGCAATCGATTTCTCTTCGGAGAATCCCGCGTGCATAAACAAGGCACCAAAACGGCCCGCCCGCGCCATACAAATACGCGCTGTCGTGGGTGTCGGTCCTCCCTCGCCGGGGCCGCAGAAGACGATGATTGAAGAGGAATAGGTGGTGACCGTAAAGCACGAGGAGGAGTAGCGGAGGACGAAGAAGAAGAAGAGTTTCTCTCGTAAAAACGGGCAGTAAAAGTAAAGTTGGGTGGATACGGCTAGGCTCGGCGTTCGCTCCGTTGTTATTTTGTTGCAAGATGCATTATGTCCGAACAACAGATGCTGTGTTTTTTGTTGTTGTTGTTTTGTTGTACGTCGTCTTCTTCTTCTTCACTTTGGGAATTGGAAAGTTTGTGGGATTGTTTGAAATTAAGACTTTTTTTAATCTTATATCTAACAAATATCAGTTTGTGGAATTGTTTCATATTAAAATTTGTTTTACGAGAAAGCACCAATTGTGAAAGTCAAAAATATATAAAATAACGCTAATTATCATTTCAAAGGACAAAAATTGCTATTAACCAAACATCGAAATCATAATTGGCTTTATTTAAAAAAGAATATTTTTTGATATTTATCAATTATGAATATCGAAAAATATGCTTTCCACAAACTGATACTAGATGGATATGAGATTAAAAATGTTTTTTTTATTTTATTTCAAACAATCCCACAAACTTTCCAATTCCTAAAGCGAAGAAGAACAAGCTTAAATAAAAGTAATTATGATTTCAATGTTGAGTTTATCGCAAATGTCCTTTCAAATGATAATTATAACCATATATTTTTGATATTAACAATTGATGATTTCTCTTAAAAAAATAATTTCAAACAATTCCCCAAATAGATACTTGTTAGATATCAGATTAAAATATGTTTTCTTATAAAAGAAGTTTTTCATTTTCAAATAATATTATTTTTGTCCTTTGATTTCAACGTCTGTGAAAACTACACTTAACCAACCTAATGTTAAGATATTTTCTAGATTGAACAAATATAATTATAATCTTCTTTATGTTGGTTGTAGGTTGTGGAGACTTTAATTATTTAAATAAAAATAGTTTATATTAAATTCTAATTTTGAATAATTTCTAATAATTAAAAGATCTAAAAAGGGTAATTATAATAATAAGTCGGAGAAAGGACAACTACTTTTATTTAAATAAATATAATTATAATTTGCTTAAAAATCAACAAAACAACACTTTAATGTAATTAGGAAAACCATTCGTTTTTTGACTAAATATAATCCTTGGGGGATACCAAAGATGCATTAAAGTATAAAAACCATTACTTGTTCTTCATGAGGTGAAAATAATATTAAAGCTTTGTAAGGAACCTTCAGGATCTGAATCTGGCCCATTGGTGGAGATAATACTGAAGCTTTGTAACTTTTTATTGAGGTACTGCTACAAGTGTTTAAAGTATCTAAAAAGAGTAATTATAATAATAAGTCGGAGAAAGGACAACTATTTTTTTAAATAAATATAATTATAATTTGTTTAAAAATCAACAAAACAACACTTTAATTTAATTAGGAAAACCATTCGTTTTTTGACTAAATCTAATCCTTGGGGGATACCAGAGATGCATTAAAGTATAATAACAATAACCGACGGACTACCTTTGAGCGAAACAGGATATAAATTACTCCTGGCCCATTGGTGGAGATAATACTGAAACTTTAAAATTTTTTATTTAGGTACTGCTATAAGTTTTTCGCCAACACAGTGGTACAATTAGGCAGTGGTTATAATGATTAATTAATAATCTGCCTAATGATGACTGAAAAAAATGCGTAACTCGAAAAATGGTCGTTTTATTTACAAATAACGTGAATAGTAACCACTAACAATTAAATAATTTTATTGAAATAAGGGAACAGTATGCATAACTAGCTTATCGAAAATTTCTTAACAAACATTTTTATTTTTGTGAAATTACATTTTATTATACATACAACATTCTCTAATGATTTCATAAAACTACAGTTGTTTTTTTTTATTCGACAAGCCGTTGCAATTTTAATGCAACAAGAGCGGAATATACAAAATCGATCGCATCTGACAATGTTTGTTTTAACACGGTGTTTAAATATGTAGAGGGCGGAAATTCAAAAGAAAAACGATGAGGGCGGGGAATTATGCAAACTATAATGAAGTCATAATAATAGAAAATGATTATCCACACGATCAAGTGAATTTAAAAATTCTCGTTATAAAATAATTATTAAAATAATAATAGAAAATGGTCTGCTATTATTATTTAAATATTTATTTTATCAAGTTGAGAAATTTTAAATCGCATTTTTCTATACTTCAATCATGAGTAACGAATGGATATTTTCTAATCCACTATTGCAGTGTTTCTCTAAACACTTCAATTCTCTATTTTTTACTTTTTTTTTAGTAAAAAAAATAATATGTATAAATATGTATATATATTCGTGCAATTTTACACAATTAATTATTGTTTACAATACATATATGTAACGATATTTCGAAATAGCTATCGACCAGAGGTTAGACTGAATCTAACTATTAATATTTATTAGAAAATAATTATTTTTATTGAATTTTAGAAGTTTTAATATTTATTAGTTAATTTTGAAATCCATTCCCTATTTATTTATTGGAATGACTACAGCAAAATGAATAAACAGCTTTCTATTAATAGAAATATCTTTATTCATATAATTTTACAAACATTAACATTATATTAATATTAATATGTTATGTTAAGAAAACAGTAATGGCCATCACTAGTTATCCATACGCTAGATGAATGGTGGTTGAACATTTTATTATATAAAAAGAGTGTGTTTATCTGTCCTGGGCTTTTACTATTATCACTAAATAAAATGAGAAAATGAGAATCATTCATTTTTACAAATTTCTTCCCCCGGCGTTTAACAATTAATAAATTCAAGACACACAAACATTACGTCAAGTGTCGTGCTCGAGTGCCATGTATCATACGCGTACTCACCGTTATTATCATTTTTTGTTGTTTATTGATTCTTGAGGAATTAATTTAACATCGGCGACGCCTCTGAGAGAGCGATTAATATTGATTAGAAAAGTGGGACGAGCCGCGTTATCCAGCGAGAAATTTATATATATTTTTTCTTTCCTTTTCCCGTTTCGATTCACCCCCAGAATGTGAGTTATGTGCCCACGCCCCGACGGCCGTAATCACAAAATCAATTTCAGAAAAGGAAACCCGAGAAGATTTACCGTGGTTTTATATACGCCGAGGTCTAGGCTCAACGAAATCTTTAATCGTTTATCGAAAGGTCTTTACTTTTTAATAATAATAAAAAATAAAACGGAAAGAATACAGTTTTGATTGTGGCACTTAATTTAATATTTAGAGACGAACTTATTTTGATGGTGTGAAAATCTTGGTAGTAGTAGGCTATATTCGATCCTTGGGGTATACCAAATATTTCCTTATATCGAATTATAAAGATAACTAAATGTGTGCGAAGGTCTTCGTAATCATTTGTGTTGGCTAATCTTTGGGGGATACCAGAGATCATTTTTATATATTAAAAATATTTATTTCAGAGTATTACATTCTATAATTTTATAATACATATAAATACTATCATTTACAAATTGTTAAACCTCAGAAAGACTGTCGGTCTTTCTGTCGACTATTTTTATTTTATTCTATTTATTTAATAATAATAATAATTGTTACTAGCAAGTGTATACAGCAAAAAAATATACAAAATATTATTTTCAATGCAAGTGATGCTTAATTTTGATACTGGGGGAATACGAGCAGTTAGAAAATAACGATTTTTGAGCCTTTGTATGTTAATGTTGGTTAATTTTGATCTTTAAGGGATACCACAGACTTCATTTTTTCCCTAAAATGAATGATTTATCATTTAATTTTTTTAAAACATAAAAATGTTTGCACAGATCAAAACGAATTCTTAAAATCACTGCACCACCACCTTTTCGTGCCTGTTTCTTTACACACTTTTTTTTATTTGTTGCTTCTTCTTCACGCACATTTTTTGTTTTTTTTTGTTTCGTTTTCGCATTTCAATGATTCAAGAGTAGGAAAAAGTTATCGGCCTCGCAGATCGCGCGCATTCCTCGTACCCCACGATACCGCGAAATTATTAATGCCTCCACATTCTCCGTCCTCTTCCTGGGAACGCGAAAGCGACGACTTCCTCCCCGTGCGCCGCGGACGCATCTCCTTCTTTCTCTCTGTCCGCGTGTGTGTGCCACTTTTTTCGCGCTCTTCTTCGGAAAAGCCGGTGTAATGAGCACCAGGAGCACTTCCTCGGCGCTCGGGTTGCCATTAAGGTGGTGCTTAATGATAGACTACGTCCGAACCGAAGATGATGATATCTGCGGGAATTCACACGGTCGATTCCGTTAGGTTATATAAAAAAATAATAATAAATAAAAAAGAAACGGAAAATGGCAGGAGGTTGAGATTGATTTGTAATTAAATTGCGCAGTGACTAAAACGAGGCGATTTTCAGTTGTAAAATCTGGTATTAGTAAAACTTCCCAGGCTAAAAACGTCGGTAATTGCCAGTGTTGGCTGAATTCGATCCTTGGGGGATACCAGAGGATGCATTAGAGTCTAGTAAGCATGAATATTGATTCGATTAATATTCACGAAGAAGCTGCGGGGTGTTTATAAGTACCCATTAAATACCATTAATCTGTATTAGTAATCACAAAAAAAAACAGATCACAAGTTTTTATACACAGTTAATAAAAAATGCAATTAATGCAAAATTATATCTTACGTTATTATATGTAATTAATAAAAAAAATATGTTAATCAAAACATAACCAAACATAATCTTCAAGTTATTATATTTACAAATTTATAAATATTTTTTAAATTAATTTCTCATTTATCCCGTGGTCAAACATTTGTTTGCTTAATAATTAGGATGTATTTTAATTAATATCACTATTATTATATTTAAGTTCAAACTAGTTTCGACGAGTGGCCATTATCAATGAATTAACTAAAAGTACAAACATGTCGATATGTATACAGAGAAAATTGGCAATGACATTAATTTCTTCGAATAATCAAGTGTCATAATTAAAATACATCTTAATTATAATAAGTATTACATTTTAAATTTGGAGAAATAATTGATTGGGTAAACTTCAATTTGCGATTTATTTATAAAATAACGATTTAATTTAAATTTTATATTCATGATCATTGTTAATCATGGATTTAATGATTACGTAATACACAAAATAGCTTTATACTAAATATTTTCTTTCAACAATAACAATATACACAATATTGTTGTACTTAAATTCTAAATTCACTTCATTAAAACAAGAATGCAAACGAGACATGGATTTCCCAAAATTCATATTCTCGGTTATTCCCCCAGGCTCCAATTTGGTTAATTTCATTCAAACTTTTTAAAAACTTACCAATTGTCTTGATAGAATTGTTCCAAGATTCTGTGGCTACTTCACGCAAATAATTTTTATTCGTAATTATTGTTCAAACTCATGATTGCTATTTAAAAATAGCAATCATTATTGTATATAATGATTTTGCTTTAATTTTAAATTGAGGATACTTGTAGTATACGAATGTTTGTAATTTATGGTATAATTTTATTTTTCAACACTTTCTATGCCAGGGAACCCAGAAATTAGGTGCCATTTTTTGTTTTATAATATTTTTAATAAAATATTCAACTAGCATATGGATTGTAACTTGGGCAAAAGATGGCGCTGTGTGATATCTTTGCAACCTTTATACCAAACAGTTTGTGATTTATGGAATAATCTTAATTTTCAACATTTTCTATTCCCGGGAACGCAGTAATTAGGTCCCATTTTTGTGGAATAATATATTTCTTGTAAAAAAAAGATGGTGCTGTGAGATATCTTTGCAAAAATATTTTTTGTTTACACTTTCTCTCTCTCTCTCTCTCTCTCTCTCTAGGAATTTTAAAATATTTTTTGCCTTGATATAACTAGCCTAGTTTACCCACACGTTACTTTACAAACAGATTCCAGCATTTATTTTTTGTAGATATATCACCACTAGAATCTATTTGTAAAGTACCGTGTGGATATACCAAGCTTGTCATATCTCTTCCATTCTAAAATACCATGTGGAAAAAAACAGACAGTTTATTTTTTTGTAATGAAAATTTTTTGTAATTCATTTAAGCGAAATTTTCATTATTATATTTTTTTATTTATAATAAAAATTATAACATTTTTTTTGTAATCTAAGTTTGGTTGGAAATTATATTTGATACCGATTGTTTTATAATTTTGATTTTATTCATTTTAAATTTGGGCAAAACCTAAATAATTTCGACTCTTCCAATTCACAGTTGCTTGAACGCATCCACACACATAAAAAAACCCATTGTATTCCCACCCTTTGTCTCAGACACACCACCTTAACCTCATTTCCACGTTTGGGCGAATTAAAAATTATGATTTTGCAGAAAACTTCCTCTCCCGCAACGCGTTCCGTTAAACGCGTCAGACGGAGAAAGAGAGCGAGCTGCGCTCATGCAGCGTGAATTGATGTTTTATGACAGAAGCAGGAAACTTCTGACTAGGCAATGTATTACCTGCATTTCTACAGTTACACATGTTTTATTGCGGGTAGTCGAGCGGAGAGGCGCAGTTCGAACCCTCTCTCACCCCCATCGACGACGTGGGATGGGCGCAGGAAGTCGCATTTCAATTGCTGCTTGTCCACTGTGGTACTACTCCTCGTTCCTCTTTTATTATTATTTTTTTTCGCATCGACGCGTTTCCTGTTTATCGGCGTTTCCACACAATTCAAATGTGTCACGTATTAAAATTAGATAAAATAATGTGTCGTTATGTAAGTGCCTGTATGTGAATAAAAATTATTGTAAATAATTTAAAAATAAAACATTGATTTATTGGTTCTAACGAGTTTTCTTGAAAGTAACTAATATTACTCCAAAATGACTAATATAAAAATATATATTAATTACTTTCAAGAATACTTGTTTCAATCCATAAACTAATAAATGATTCAAGAAAAAAAAGCTAATATTTCTATTATGATTATATAAATATTCCGACCAATGAAAATTTAATTAAACCCAAGTGTGACATGAGAAGACCATAAATAAATTCTTTTAAAAAATTAATAATATTATTATGATTGAGATACTTAACATCTAACGATCATAGAAAATAATTTGTTTGTATTGGAATATTCTAGATCTATAGCAAAAAAAATCGTCAAAGATTCTCAAATTTCGGTAAACATTTTTTCTCTCCAAAAAATCATGAAAATCCTTGATGATAGTAGAACATGGGCTATATAGTTCCTTACCAAATGTATCATTTATAAACATTTTATTGACAAACATTACAACATATATTGTACAAGACTGCCAATTGGTCATCAACCAATGATTTTTCCGCTATTTTATATTATTTCATATTGCTCCTGTTTGATGATTTCTAATAATTGTTAATTGTTACGTCTAAAATTAGTATGATACTTGAGGTATATCAAAGGTTTCTAGATTTCAAAGGCTTCAATTTTTCAAATATTTTGGAAAACGTATGCGTTGGCTAAACCTAATTCTGGGAGGTTTTGTGAATATTGAAGATAAAATGATTGTAATAGATAATCTTTATTAACAAACGTAATACAAGGGGGGCTATTCCATATATAAAATGTTAAAATTAACGTGTGATGTTTATTGTCACAGTCTACGTGAGGTTTATAATTGGTAATTAAACTTAGATTGTGAGGCTGAAATATAACGTATATGTTAAATTTAATATTTTATCATACGGTATAACCTCGAATATCTACATATAACATAAAACTTTACAATGCTTATTGTAGAATTCTGCCAATTGGCTATCGACCAACTGGTCTTTCCGCTAGATTTTAATATTAAATAAGAATCAATTCATTTATAGTATTCAGTGTTGAAAACATAAATATCACGTGTGTTTTATTTTATTATAGCACACAATATTTATAATCCTCATGTTTTGAAATACGTCATGAATGCATCTGTCAAGGTAGATTAGGTAATATAAAAATAGAAGCAAAAAGTGTTCTCAGAAAAAATAAAATAAAAAGAGGTGTTGTTGTCCTCGATGAACGGTCACCTCGAGTGGCGTTTGAATTGACACTCGAGTGGTCCTTTGTTTGGACGTCTCTTCCACTTCAGGGAGAGACGAGTGGGTGCTGTTTGTTTACCGGCTACCACGTTTTGCAAAATCGATGAAGCAAATTTCCGTTTGCAATATTTTAGTTGTAATTTTATAAAGTTTCATTATTAATATCCATTTTTTTTCTGACGAGTCATCGATGGCAGAAATATTATATTTCACAACCAGAAAACAGGATATTTTTTTATTTCAGTCGGTCGCAAATAGGTGAAAAATGATGGAAGTCGGTGGTAATTGGCGTCGGTTAATTGCCCTTAATTGCGGGCATGAAATCCGCATCGGTAATTGGCCCAATTATGTATGCAAATTCAGAAGGAAAACTGGAGAAAAATCGGAGTCATGATTAATTGGAAATTTTTTAATTGGCGCTAATTTTTTTTTCACTCAGCTCCTCAGACTAATGACGGTCTAAATATCGCCAGCTCAGGTGTTTTTTTCTGTATACATACAGCGATATGTTTGCGTTCTGGGAAATTAATAATGGTGCTGATAAAAATTGCGATATAAAAAAATAATTGTAAATTGGTTCTAAATGATTTCTTTGTTCAAGTATAAACACAGAAACAATGTATTTTATATGTGATAACATCAACTTGCATATTTTAATTTAAATTTGTATAAATACCATCACATATTTAATAAAATGTTTAATCAAATCATTGATGATGCCACATGAAACTAGACAAAAAATGGCGATTGCTGCGTCTTCCATTTGTTATCACCATCTATTGTTTGAAAAACTGGTAATTTAGATCAAAATATCGGTCATTAGGAGTATGTTCAAAGTTTAGTTGTAAGTTTTCGTAAGATTTGAATTCCAAAAAGCCGTGTATTTTAATAATTCAATACGTAAATCATTTTTTGCCTAACTTTTCTTGATTGATGATTGTGAATCTTCCATTTGCTTCAGCCATTAGTAACGTTTTCCGAAAAATTAAATCATTTGAAATTCTTAGATATCGTTTTTTTTTTAGAAATTTCAAATCGAGATTTGTCGTTGTTACTGCCTAATTTTGACTTTAACAACTGCATACCTAAGAAAGTTTTCCTAGTTTTGTTTTAAAGTATGCAAAATTTGATGTTTCAGTCTTATTTATGATTGATAAATTGCGTTTTTAAACTATCCATTATATTTATTTATAAATATAATTCTGAATAAAATTATTTTAAATTGAGTTGCATTTTTTTATGCTAATAGCTAAGAAAAGAACAAACAAACAATAGCCAAACATCCATTCATTCATACCTCGGCAAACTCTCCCGGCATCCTTGGTTTTGATCTAATCGACCTTTCCACAAATCAATCATCTCGGAATCCATTAATTCTCACTCCGCGCGCCTCACAATTTGTTTACTTATATTTTTCTCATTTATTTATCTCGATTTTCTGTTTTCGCCATTGCACTCGGGACAATCACGGCTGGGCCGAGTAAATCCATTAATTTTTTCCCCGCGAGGCCGCGTTTCGAAACATTCGACGATTTTTCGTGATTTATGCGCCGGCCGCGCGAAATCAATCGATCAACCAGAAATCAATCAAAAATTGTGATAATGTTACTTTTTTTTGGTCGGGTTGCTTTCGCATCGGGCGCGACCCAGAAAATGTTTGACTAATGATCGTCGGTGGAATGAATTTCATTTTTTTTTTCGATTAAAAAAATATATATAGTGGTATCCCACATGGTTCCGTGTTTGGAGATAGTTGTTTAAGTAACTGTGAACAAGCAAAAGAGTTATTTTTCTATTATGATTACCACGGAATCTGATGAACTTAAAAATAAATGCATTGCTTTATTAAAGTAAATATAGAAAATTTCTTGAATAACTCCCTCACTTATCACTAGATGAAACATGATTTCCAAAAATTCTTTCATTTATAAACTTCGAAATTAATCATTTTAAAAGATTTTTAAGAAAATTAATTACACATTTTATTTTATTTGTATTATTTGGATTTTTTATTGTTGACAACCTTAGCCAGTTTGATAATAACTGGCTAAGGTTGTTCGACAACATCACAACAAAAGTCAGCAATAAACAAACCAAGTTATACAAACAATGTGAGATGTATTTCATTTATTAAAATTGAATTACAATGTGTAATAAAGTATAAGCCTCAAGGGAACTAATTTTTATTATTGGTAACTAACTAAAAGTTTTAGTTTGATAATCACAAGAGTAAATTGTTCAAACTATAATAACTAAATATATAATTTTGTTATACAATGTTAAAAAAAACAACTAAATTCTTGCTATTATTCATGACTTATATCTTCTCTTCAATCGAAGAATTCATCTTTTAAAATAATTAAAGATTAATCTCTGAAATTATAGAAAATCGAAGTTTACGATTATTATGTTGGTATCCCACTTGGTTCTATGTTTTGATATTAAGTTTCAATATATTTGAAGTAAATTAATTTATTGAGTTACGTGAAAACAAATTAATTTTACGAATAAAGCACTAATAACCCGAAATGTACATTTGGTAATTTAAAAAAAATGCAAAAAAAAAACGTTATTGGTGCTTAATTTGTCAAAATTAAAGTGTATTTTCTAAATATTTATGGTTGTAATTATTAATTTCAATAATTCTAAAATAAAACGTTCGCAACTTATATAAGTACAATTCTTATCATAAAGTTGGAACAAATATTGTTTACTATTTTACGTTCTTGTTTTTTTTTAATTATTTATAAATAAAAATGATATAATTTTATATGATGTCAACTAATAATTCCTTTTTTCTCTTCTTGTTCCAGGTGAGTTGTCGATCCAAACAAACACAGCGATTGTGTGTGTGTGTCGTTTTTTTTTTGTATTCGCTTTTCGCCTTCAAACGAAACAAGTAAGTGAAGAGGAATGAACATGGGAAGTACCGCGTTTGCGGCGAGCAGCGTGAGCCGGGGGGGCTCGCGGGGAAAAGCGGCGGATCTCAAGGAGAAATTCTTTTAATTAACGTGGATGTTGCAGAATAGAAATTTCCGAACGCACCACAAGGACTAAACCGAAGGGGTCCCCCTCGAGGTTCCAGCTTTGGTGCCCGTAACATTTTTTTTCGGAACGTCATTTGTATTGCCTAATACTGAATGTAAATTCAACGAACGATATTTTTATTGCTCAATCCTTATTTTAAATTTAACAAATATTTAGTTTAGTTTGATAATGATGCTCTATGTCTCAAAACTAAATCGAAGGGGTTCCCTCGAGGTTCCAGCTTTGGTGCCCCTAATATATTTCCTTTTTCGAAACGTCATTTGTATTGCTCAATACTAAATGTAAACCCATTTAATTTTAAATTTTATTGTTCGCTTGTTGAATTAACGATTTATAAATTTTGTTATTATTAATTGGTAGTACCGGGAAGTACTCCTCGTGGTAATCACAGCCGTTTTAAACAACCGGAAGCGGACTACGCGCGCGAATTTCGAGCGTTACAGAGTATTTAATATTTAGGCCGAACGGCGAACGCATCCTCGAAGACGTAGGATGTGGCAGCACATTTAATTTCCTCTCCAGACAAATTGATCCTCATCTATCTTGATGCCCGGTTTAAAAGGCCCCGGCACCACTGCGCCAGTTCCCGGATCGTTACGTAACCTCCTTCCCGTACTCCCTTCCCCCCTCCTTTATCCCCGGTAATTACACTGACGTGAAATATTTTTATTATTACGTTCTTGTTGTTTATTTTTTTATCATTTCTCACACGAGTGACATCTAGGAAAGATGGATGCGCGCCGACTTCCGGTTTGCAGCCTTGGTCACACCGCGTGATTCCGAACATTAATTTTCTGGCGAAATAGGAATGAAAAGAACACAATAATAATAAAAAAACCCGCACCGGCGATCATTAAGAACCTTGGAAATGGAAATGTACTTGTGTGTGTATTAAGATCGCGCCGGTGCACTCGCGGCGCGTTTCATTTGTTTATTGCAACAACCGCAGACGGTTTGCTGAATAATAACGATAATGAAACGGCGAAACAATAAACAAAAACGGCAGAGATCGCGCGCTAGACAAACAAATATCGGATTACTATGGCTAAAGAATCAATCAAGGTTGAGTGTGTTTGTATACATGTTTAATCTTTCGGTTTGGTATACCCCAAGGCTCGCGCTTGGCTAGATTTATTGTATTTGTTGACGTTCTTTGACAAATTTGTTTTATTTATTCACTCCTAACTGGGATTAAAATAATATATATATATATATATTATTTAAGGAAACTGTATATTCACTATTATTTAAAAACAAAACACAATTTCTTTTGAGTTTTACACTTAGAAATATCTTTATTCAGACAATAACATTTTTAAAATCATTGAGTATACACACTAAAATAAGTTTCTCAGTCCTGAAGGTCGATAGCCCATTTCTATTGGTAAAGTATGAAAATACATTCTCTTGAAACCATTACAATTTTTAACAAAGCTCTAAAGAAGAGATGAAGTGAAAAAAAAAAAAACGCATGATTTTCATACAATCTGCAATAAATGAATGATTGAAATATCATAGAGGTATAAATATCGATCTTTCTTTTTTCAACTTTTAAAAAAATGTTACGATGTTCCCAAAGGATCTGAATTTTAATTTTATATAATTGTTTCAGATTTGAGTAATTAGTGTTCGCTGAAAATTTATCAGCTGAAATTACCTAATGAATAATTATGAAAATGATCAATAAAAATTCAATAAAAGCAAACAATATTGAAAATGATCTTTTTTTCATCGCTGAAAAAGAGTTTTCTACGAATATTTGTGCAGCTATGAAAAAAGGAATAATTGCATTTTTGTTAATAGTTTTCAATATTTTTCCTTAATTAATTTCAGCTAATGCAAAGCTCAAGCATTTCCAAAATAATAAAATTCAGAACCTTGGGGAATACCTTAACAAAATTATCAATAATTAATTATCATTTAAATAGCTGCAAAAGTATGAATCATCACCGCTTTTTTATTATTCGTTGGTTGGTTAACGATTACCCTTTTGGCGCTTTTTTTGATAGTGTTTCGTTTGTTTGAATCCGACCCAAATACCGGAATCGCAACGCCAAGGTCCGGACCGCATCACCTTTCGCTCTCTGGTCGAACGGTTCCCCCCGCAGGGCCCCTGGAACCGCCGACGTGCGTCCGTCCGATTAATCACGCGGATATTTGCCCGTACCTACATTTCCCATCGATTTGCATGATATGCCCAGCGCGCGTACCGCACTTGCGGACTTAATTAGGCCGGTTGTGCGAGAGCAGAGGAAAGGCTCGGCTCCTTCCTTCGCCTACCCTCTTCATCAATCGCGTCGTCGCCCATTCAACAGATGGTCGTTAATACGTACGACGGACGTAATGATGATGATGATGATGACTTCGACGTTTCAATTTAAAAGCCATGGTGGTTAATTAATACCCGGACAGGAGTCGATTGTGTTTGATGCAGATGGTGAGTTCTTTTTTTGAGTGTTGGAGTACAACAAAAAAACTGGACCAATCAATATGATCACAATTGCAACAAAAACATGACTAGAATTAAAAATTGATCGAAGCGAATATTTTGTATACAAAAATGAAATAATTCGTTCTATTGGCAATATGAGTAATTTTAAAGTTGAAAATAGTTAACCGGCGTGATTTTAGAGTATAAATTAGTCAATAGAAGTATCTCTATATATTTTGTATATCAAAAATACGTTAAAAAATCACGTGCATTGGTCTAGATGGATTTTTTTTTTAATTCATTATGTTTAAATAATCAAATTCTTTGGACTTGGTGTTTCAATGTTGGTGTACCAAAAATAATGATTCGTTTTTTTAAAACTCTCAATATCAAAAAGAATGATTCATTCTTTTCAGTACCCCAACACCAAAAAGAGTGATCCGTTTTTTATACTCCCAATATCAAAAAGAATAATTCATTATTGCTAGTACTCCAGCACCAACAAGAATGATTTATTCTTTTTGGTACCAAAACTCTAACAAGAATGATTCACTCTTTTTGGTACCCCAACTCTAACAAGAATGATTCACTCTTTTTGGTACTCCAATATCAAAAGCAATGATTCGTTTTTTTATACTCTCAATATCAATTCATTAATTCATAGTACCCAGTACCAAAAAGAATGATTCGTTATTTTTTGTACTCCGAATGTCAAATAGAATTATTCGTTTTTTATATTCCCAATATCAAAAGAATGAATCATTATACCCACAGCAATAAAAAAGAATTATTCGTCGTTTTTACACTCCAAATATCGAAAAGAATGATTCGTCTTTTTTATACATCCAATATCAAAAATAATGATTCATTATTTTTGGTACTTCCAACAATAAAAAAAGAATGATTCGTTCTTTCTGGTGCCCCAACATTGAAAAAGTAGTCCCAAGAATATTTTTATTTAATCGTAATTAATTAAAAAAATCCATCTAGATAAGTATAAACAATTGCAATATCCAAATTTGTTTATCAAAATAATTCGTTAAAAAAAGGACTTTTCATACAAAAGTTGTTTCATATTAAAATAACATACGTTCCTATTTAAAATTTGGATGTTGAGTGCAATTACATCCTTTTTGTGGAAATTTATGAAAGTCTTGGTTTTATGACAATAACAAATTTTAAGAAGGCTTTTATGATTTTTTATGCTTTATGAAGTGTTTTTTGTATAGAATGGCCGAAACACCCAATTTAGTATTAGTTAATCTGTATGGAGTTAGAAATCATTTCACAAAAAGAAACGGAAGTTTCTTGAGGAAATTTATGAAAGTCATAGTTTTATGACAACAAAAAAGCTTTGGTGAATATTATTTTTTTTTTCGATGCTCTATTCCAGTTTTTGAGAAAAGAAGGATGATCCGAAATACTTTGTATAGTATTGGTTAATCTGTGTGAAGTTAAAAACGATTTGACGAAAATAAACAGAAATATAACATTTCTTTAAAACGCATTTAATTCATAGTTTTCATTAATTAAAACATTACGTTTCATTGAAGCGTTTACTTTCCTTTTTGTTCTTTTTTTTTTTTTCGTGTTTCTTCTTTTATTCCCTTTTCGTTCGCGCGCCGTTCCAACGGTCTTTCGCTACTTTAACATTTATAAGGTAATTACGTCGTGACGGGCCACTCGAAGGGTTGATTTTAATGTGCACGTGTCGCGCGGCCCTTTAAGGACCACTCGGCGCCGTCACAGGCGCCTGCGGTCATTTGTCAAAAATGGAACCACGCACACACACACACACAAAACACATAAGTATTCCTCTTTCTAATGCATTCTATCGCTGCTGTATTCGTGAAATCGATGTTTATGAAAGAAAGAAAAAAAAAAAAAAGAATTGTAAGTTATTGATGACAAGGAAGGACAATAAAGAAGAAAACGTTTTTTTGTATAAACGGTCAAGTATAATATAATTGAATTTTAAAGTTAACAGAAGCATAACATTTCTTCAAAATATTAAATTAATTAAATCATTAAGTGTTGTCGAAGCGTTTGCTTTCCTTTCTGTTCATTTTTTTTTGTTTCTTCTTTTATTCCCTTTTCGTTTGCGCGTCGTTCCAACGATTTTTGACTACTTTAATATCAATAAGGTAATTATTATAGATGGGCAAAGTCTATTTTTGTGTCACTAGAAAATGAAGTATATGACAATTTTTCTAAAGTTATTTTATAATATTGATAAGTATCACTTATTCATTAATAAACTTATTATTTATTAACTTTAGCGACTTAAAATTGGTTATTCAGAAATACTCGACTATTAAATTCATTGGATGTTACACTAGTGACGGGCCACTCGAAGGGTTGATTTTAAGTGCAAGATTAGGGACAATTTCGCTTCTGAAATATTGCGTAGAAATTTTCTTGAAAATAAGTCGAGATAATAAGAAAACGGTTTTCTTTCCATTTGTTTTAGTATAATCCATTGCATCCCTGGAAGTTTTGAAGACAAAAATTTAAATAACCAAGAAAATCGAATTGAATTTAAATAATTTTTCATTACAATGAACTAAATTTATAGCTTTCATGAGACCGATTCGTAAAGAAATAAAAAAATCAATTAGTTCGTTATATTCATTAATGTGACATCATCACACTTCCATAATTAGGTAAAACTTTAGATGGTGTTTTAGTTACATTATTTATTAGGTGTAATGAAGAACTTAATTCGACTCCAAATGGCTTTTAAGTAATTCAGAATTTTTAGTGTTAATAGAGTTTTTATTGTAATTTTCGTTTTAATTTAATCATTCCGCCTGTCAAAACGTCCCAAAGCCATTAACCACGTAAAAAACGACCCTTTTCGCTCGTTTAGCATTTCCTTCCCATCGTTCATCGAATGGCGCGATCACCACACAAAGCCCTTCTTCGAAGTTTCCTTCCTTTCCGGGCCACTTGCTCTCAGTGCGTGTACGTTTGTTTCGGATGACCCTCGATAATGTATTTTTCATATACAATATTTTTTTCGGGTCACTTGGCCGTGTCCATTGTCCGTGCGCGCACATTCACATTGCACACGAATGTGAATGTGAACGCCAACAGGTGTTCACGTTTTCGAAAGAAATGATGAAGTGGCCGATGACGACGGCGCGACGCGAAGAGGAACGCGAACTGGAAGTGTGTGTGTCGTGACGACCGGCAATTTCGGTGTTTCACGTGTGCGCGATTCTTCTTTCTCTTTTTTTGGACAATTAGATTATGACTTGTCATGATTACATTAATGACGTTTATGGCATCTGATAAATAAAAACACTTCATGTTGTATTGTTTCAACAATTCATTAAGAAATTATGAATGGCTATAACGCTCACGACATTACATGAGATAGACCTAATTATTAAACCTTGTGGTACTTTCGGATATAGATTCAAATGTACTACAAAAAAGCATGTAATATAATATTAACAAACAAAAATCACTTGATTACAGTTATTTTAAATAAATTAAATTTATTGGTCTTCTTTACGTTGGCAGTGGAGACTTTTAATTATTTAAATAAAAATGATGGTTATTTCTCCTACTTATTCTTTATTGTATTAAATATATTTCCATCTTCAGTAGTTGAAGTTTATGAACTAGTTTCGTGGGATTCTATAGTTTTTAAACTTCAACTAATGAAAATGAAAACATAGTTTCCTAAATATATTTAGTTCAAAAAAAAAAAAATAAGCAGGAAAAAGGACAACATTTTTATTTAAATAAATTCATTAAATATAAATGTAATATATTTAATTAACATTCCAATGTTGAAACATTTTTGAGCTAACTAGATTTTGAATTAAATACATTTTTATTATATTTTATTGCATTCATAGAAGAAGCGTACCATACTAAACCCTTTATAGATTCTTGATTAACAGTTAACATTTATATATAAATAATTTCGGTTGAGTCATCATATATTGGTACCAGAAACTTGAGGTTAAACCATTTTTACAAGTTAAAGGAACACACTGGTTAGTCTATGATATACCCAAACACTGCAATTGTTTGGCTAGCTGTTTTTCCTATTCTTTTAGGGTTAATCAAATAGTTTAGTTATTTTCGCTAGTTCTAACATCCTCTTGTTCATATTATATTTCGGGGAGTGTAACGTTTTTTTTTTTCTATATTAGCTTTTTTCTTTCTAGTAGCGTTATTTTCCTTCCTGTTAGTAAGGAACTTATGTCAAATATGACATGTGAGGCATCTTCCCCCTCTTCATTGCATAGTCTACAGATGAGTTCTTCTAGAAGAATTTACAATTTTGTCCAGATGTTTCCAGAGAGTGTTTCCTGTTATTAATCCTACAATCCCTTCTTAAGGCCTTTCTGCTCAATCTGCCTGAACAACTAGTTCTTGGCAGGTTTGTTTAAGTATTAGTTTATTATTTTACTACCATCATCTAACGTTTGGATAGCTGACGATGGCCATTTTGGTCTCTCAGTCCTCGTCAGGCCAGTGTGTTTCTAGTGCAATGCTTTGCCATCTAGAAATCCTGTCAGGTTTTCCCACCGCTTTCTAATTTTCTCTATAATCCACTTAATGTTTCATTGCCTGTTGTTCTTCTGAGAATTTAACATTGACTTTGGCTTAATACATGGTTTACAGGGTCAAATATTATTAATGTTATAGTCATTTTAGTGATTAAAAAATTGATACTTGTTGTGTTTAATAAATATTTATTTCTGAAAATATTTGGGAATTAAAATAATATGATAATTAGAATTGTAAACAGAAGGTATTCATTGATTTAGTAGTAAATTAACCAATCAAAATAATCGTATTGAAACGGTTGTTGTAACACCGAGAAAATCCGTGTATAGTTAATTGGATCCATTAGTCTTCACATTAGCATGGGCCGGTTGTTCCCGACTCCGGAGACACGAGCCTTGTCCGACACAATCTCGAAGCCTCCATCTCTCCTTCCACCTTTTATAATCGATCCGACTAATTCCCTTTAATAAGTTGTTTGCGTTTGTTGTGACCGCGCGCATATGTAAACCCCGGCCTGATTAAGATACACGATACCTCCAACTAATGGGGTGTCACCGTTGAATGTCGCCTCACACGAATCCCCAGGTAAAAATCCACCGGATAAATTAGAGCGGGTCCAAAGGGCGCCGCAATTTCCAATTGTCCGCCGAGAGACAGGATGGGATGGAGGATGGCTCACCCCAAGGCCATTTTTCATGTATGCACACACGAACGACTCGCGACTTCCTTGAGCGATCGTGACGGCCGCGGTAAAAAGGAAATGATATATTAAGCACTGAAACAAGTAGTACGCACGGATAACTAAGCGCTCTGTTCTTACAACTGTATGTGCACTCATTCTTTCACTACTGCACGAAACATAAATTCAAATGAAAACTTTATTATAACTCGCGGCGTACCGTTTCCAACAAAATGCGACACGGTTCCCGCAAGGATCTTGTTCAGGAATAATTAGACAGCTAATCTACAAAACTACATTTCTAAATCATAACAACCATAAATAATTTTGAATTAATTAGTATGGATGAATAAAGTAATATTTCAATAGATTTTGTTTAGAATTTTCTAATAAAAATATTTTATAAAATTTTTCTATAATTTTACTGGAATACCATTATATTGTAGCGAATTATAAATTTGAGAAAAATACATTACAGCTACTTAAAAAGCAGTAAAACAATAAATAAATTGGGTTATAAAAAAATGTTCATCCTCTGAAATATTTCTGACGAACTCTGGTATACCACAAGGAACAAATTCGTAACCAAAAAATACGACAATCAAAAAAACCTCACCAGCTGTTAGAAACATAAATTAAGACAAATTAGGTCAATTGCCCGCACAACCAAAAAAATCAACAACACAACAACGCGCTGTAAATCTGAGAATTCGCTTCTTTTTTTATTTCAATATCGTCGTCATAACCGCCTCCGGGTCCGCGGCGTTTCAAGAAGAGATCGCGGCGCACCACCCGCCCATGGCCATCCGATAATATAATTTTTAATTAGCCTCCACCTCCTGCCCCGGCAGCGGGATTCCGAGAATCCCGGCTTTATTGTCTAATCAGGACTTTTAATTCCTTTCCCGAGCCGCGCGGCGCACAAACAAGGCGTAATTAAAGCCAAAATTACAAAACGACAAGAATGTAGGAAGGAGGAAAAGGAACGAAACATTGTTGTGATTCGGATGGAATATATGGGTGTTGTTAAAATGACGTCTTAGTTTATGTGTGTCGAAAATGATTAGGTTTTAAGTGTTTTTTGTGTGTTTTATTCTTTCAAAATTATTAATATTTTCCTTATTGTATATTATAAATAGGACCAAACAAACCTTCTACAAACATAAAGCGAAAATCATGTAAACATTTCTAACAAACAGTTCACACATAATTTAAAACACATTTATAGCTAATAGTAATAAAAAAAGGTAGTTTCCACAAAAGACGATCTAAACTAAATGATATACGGGATTTTCCAATATAGAATTTGAATTGAAACATTTTGTCACGAGAAATTGTTTGATTTGAAGTGTTTATATGTTCCGCGCTTCAGGCGACAAAAATGCGTGGAAAGTTTGATGTTGTCTTCTATCACTCAGATGAATTTAACAACTCGCCTATGACTCGTTCTGCGAAAGAAAATTAATTAATTAATCAATTTGTTGATGATACCCCAAGTAGACAAATTTACTTTCCTATACATTTTTACAATAACTTTTCCTGAATTGGAACCTTGAGGTATGTAATTTACTTTAAACAAAATAAATGTATATATATTTTTTTCACGAAGTAAAATCATGAAAAAATATTACATCTCATATTACAATAAATATTTACAAAATTATTCTACCAGGGGAAAAACTAAAAGGTACGAATTCAGCACAACCGAAGTGCAGCTGATCTTCCATTCAGCCTATAAATAAATTACTATGTAAAATATCAACAAAATATTTTGATTATTTTTTTTCAAACTACAAAAGTTAAATGATCCTCTTTGCTTAATTAACTCTGTTGGACAAAACCTACAAATAAATAGAAAATTTATTTTTTCTCTTTCTATTAAAAAAAGTAAATTAAAAGAAAAAAAAGAGAAAAACATATCCCTCGCTTTATCAAACTACAAAATTAAGTCAAATGAACCTCTTTGCTGCAAATGCATTGGTACGCGTCCGCGTATTCTCTCTCCGCTCAAAGGTTTCGCTACCGTTGCGAAGGCCACCTTCAGAGATGGTAGAGATACACCGGACAGGAAAAAAAGTGCATAATGCATTTTTCATGGATTGTTGTTATGCAATTTCGTGTATGTGTGTGTGCGCATTAACTGTGGCAATGAAAACTGTTAGTCCGTTACGCGAGGAGCCGCGACTCGCGTCCCCGGGTTCGAACCCGGTTTTATTTATTGCCAGCGAACGAGGCTCACGTACCTGCGATAAGTCCTGCAATTTACTCCTATAAATCACTGGATCTTCTGTTCTCCTCTGTGCAGCAGGAAGCGGGATTAATTATGCGCCGGCAACGGCCTCGTAAGACTGCTGACGTGAGCATCGGTTTGCATCTCACTTGTTTTTACTTCATTATTTGCAAAAAAATATATTGTTTACATAAATAAATAAAAATAAAAATTATTTTTAACTGATATATATATATATATATATATATTTAGTTTATAAATACATAAACCTACTAATTGTCGTAATTATATTATTTTTTGTTCTTATAATTAGTTTCTAAAATGATGAGGAAAACATGTTAAAAATCTCTGTTCGCCCGTTATATACACGATATGTTAACTGTTTCAGCAGAAGCTACAGAGCTTCAATAATTATTACAAATAAACATATAAAGTCTAGAAAATAATAAAAAAACATATTTTTTTTCAGCAGAGCCCTCTATACACCAATCTTTCTACTCCATTAAGAAATCTTAGCACCAAGGTTCCAATTTAGGAAAAAGCAATATTATAACAGTACATAAACAAGTATAAGTAATTATTAAAAGTTTCATTAATTATTCTTAAATAGTAAGCAATGATTTTCTTGATGAAAATGTTGCTTTATGAAATATGTAAACAAAAACTTAGACTTTAAAAACTTTACTAAATATTAAATCAGTCAATATTAAAACCTGAACTAATTAATACAAATAAATAAGGAATAACTGATATTAATGTTTTGATTGAAACAATAGGTTTTATAATATTCTCTCAATAAAATCGTTATACCCCAAGGCTCTAATTCAGAAAACGTTGTACGTTAATCCTTAATTTAGATGGGTCATCGTAGAACTTTTTTACGCTTTATGCGCAGTGTATAACTTGTAAGTTTGCCGAATTTAAATTTCTTCAGTAATCATTAAACGCTTCACCATTAGTTTCAAGCGTTAGTAATCATTAAGAGATTCAATAATCAATAAAAATTAATAACTAAAATAACAAATGAACCACATATAAATTATGAATCTAACCAATCGTTTTTTTGTAATAATCCATCAATACAATATTTACACCCCAAGGTTCTATTTCAGGAAAAGATGTGCGATGACCCATTTCAATAAATAGCGCAGTGAAAAACTAGAAAAGTCTGCTCAATTTAAATAGCTTCAGTAATCACTAAAAACTTTATCAATCTTTACAAAATGTATTATTGCGAGCTTCAATAATCAATAAACAATAATAAATAAAGAACAAAAGATTTTTAAATTTGAATCAAAACAATCGTTTTTATAGTAATCTCTCAATACAATCTTTGCACCCCAAGGTTCTAATTCAGGAAAAGTTGTACGATGACCCATTTAAATTTATAAAGAGCGCAGTGCAAGGATATGTAAACGTCTCTCCTATTAAAAATTCATAATTAGAGGATACGATATTACTATGCAAATAATTTGCATCGCCATTTCCATTTCAATTTCCGGCCAGGATCGTCGATTAGAAAGACTGCTGTGTACCCTTGAGAGGATCCATACCGTGAAAAGCATTTCTTGAATGTTAGAAAAATGTACAAAAATAAATGTAAGTTAATCAAGCACATTGAATATAAGAAAAATGAAAATAATTGATTTTATTTATTTATTTATTTATTTAAGTAGTTTTTAAAAATTATTACCATTGTAACTGAAAAATATTGAAATATTTTCAATCCAATTCAATCTTTCTCTTCTTCTTCGTCGCAAAACATACATTTTGCGAAACCTTCGATTTGCCATTTGATTATTTGGATACCTTACAGCTACGAATTTCTGTAGAAGCTACAAATTAAATTCCAACATTCATGTCTGTGCTGTATTTGTGTGAGGTCGTTTCGTCACTTGCATTTTTATGTTTTATGCGATGTATTTAGTTAACGACATTTTGTACACTTATTATTATTCAACCGACATAGTAAATTTTTTATACTTGTGATGAAAAACGAGTGATGTGTTTTTTTATTTATAAAAATATTATATTATTAGACAGGTCGTTAGCCAGTTTATAAGAAAATATGTAAATAAAGCTTAATGATAAAATATATCTAATTGTTGTTTTATACATATTCTTCTAAATAAAGATGTTTGTATATATATTATATTATTTTTATTATTATAAAAATATTAGAAAGAAAATAAAATAACAGAAAAAATACTTTGCCCATAATTAACTTTGTCGAGCAATTCCTAGAAATAAAAAGAAACTGTAATTTAAATTAAAATAAAAACGAGAAAAATTATATATAAAAAATAAATTATTGACTCTGATGGATAAATCCTTCAAATAAACAAAAAATATAATATAATCAAAATAAAAAAGTACATTGATCGCCTTATCAAAGGTATAAAATATTGACTCTGCCGAATAAATCGTGTAAATAAGCAAAACATGTATTTTTTTCTCTTTTTGTAAGAAAAGTATAAAATCAAACTAAAAAAGTGAAAAATTACATCGTTCGACGTTATCTGTAGAACATTGTGTAAGAATTTCTTTTGTACGCAATTCCGGCAATGTTATGCAAATATATTTAATTCATAACGGCTTTTAAATTTCCAAAATACTTGTACGCAGATAGCTTATCTGAATAGTTTCAATCGTTGTTCGATACGCGACGTATTTCGCTTGCATGGAATAGCTATGCGGAGTGCTTGCCTCGAAACGCGTGTTTCGCTTGTGGTGTCTTCGAAATTCAAATCGCATGTCGCAAACAATCCTTGAAGACATATTGAAGCTATTTTAAAAATTAGAGACAACAATAACAGTGAATTATTAAGAATATTGATTTTTCTTTGAAAAAATTGTTTATAAAACAATATTCAAATTTGTTTCACCAAATAGAAAATTATGAAAACAAAAAAAAAAATAAATAAATAAATAAATCGAAATTATTTGTGATATGCTTTACAATTGTAAACTAAATTAAAAAAAAACAGTGAGTTATTAAGAATACTTATTTTTTATTAGAAATTTATTTGCTGGAAAACAATATTCAAATGTGTTTCACTAAATAGCAAAATATGATATATATATATATATATATATATTGGAGCTATTCTAAACTAAGCATAAAATAAAAACAACAGTGAATAATTAAGAATACATATTTTTTAGAAATGTAATTGTTAGAAAGCAATATTAAAATTTGTTACTTAATAAATATTTTTCTTGGCATAAGTAAAATTTTATATCAAATAATTTTTCGTGAAAGATAGTATAACAAATAAATTTATATTCATTTATTTTCAAATTTGCTATTTGGTGAAATAAATTTGAATATTACTTTTTTATTCTCATATTCATTTATCTTCACATTTTCAGAAACAAATTTGAATATTCCCAAAAGATTAAATTTAAAAAAATCAAAATTTTTAATGATTCACTATTTAGTTTATCTTAATAATAATCTTTATTAACAGATATATACTGAAAAAATCTTTTCCTTTAGTTATTCGAGTTGATGTGCTTGTCACAAAAGAGGTATGATTATATCTAACTAAGTTCATTTATCTAAAATTATTTTCACATTTTGGCATTTAGAAATAATATTATAAAAGAAAAATACAAATAAATGTTCTTACTATAGATTTTAATTCATTTCCAAAAGTACCGCAAGGTTATGTAATTAGGTCTATTTAATATAATAATGTGCATTAATCCAGTCAAAATATCTTTATGACAACTATTATTACTATTACAAGATTAGTAAATATCAAATTTTGATGTCAATTAAGGGTTGTAGTTACGCCTGTGAAGTAACAGACCCAATATTCTCCTTCCATTTCTTTCGTCGGCTTTTATTTTGTTAATTAAATGCATTAATTACTCGTTAATTCCCTTTCCAGCCTCTCTTATTTTCTCCTCATTTTTTTTTTCTCTGTTCTGTTCTTTTGAACTGTCCAGTTAGGCGTGTGCACGGCTCAGATGAGAAGTAGGCTGAAAATCGTTAAATTGAAACTCAACGGACGTCGGACGGGATGGAAGAGAAGAGTCACGTCTCGAATTCGTTTGTTTTTGTGGGCGTGTCCGCGGCGTAAACGTACAGTTAGTTCATAAATAACGTATCCGTATCAGCTAATGGCAAGTCGGCTTGATAATACCACCGCGGGTGACTGGATATCGCGGGCAATGAAAACAAAAAAGATAGTATGCACTTTGTAATCTATGTAGTGGATTTTAGCGAAAGTATATTTTTGTGTTGAATATCCAAAATTGTGTATGTGATGAATAGCTCCAAATAGAACTTTTAATATTTAGAGCTGATGTCATAAATTTGAATCTACAAGAGAAATTATGGTCTTTTCCGAGAAATTGTCCTGTTTATAAAAAAAAAAACCGGAAACAAAATTAATTTAATTTTGTAGAACCACCATAATCTGGTTTTTGAATTACTAGAGATGGCAGTTTCCGAACTCATCAGACCATTGTGTTGCGAGTGCCTTCAATCAACCCTTGAATAGTGTTTAGGATCTTAGGTAGGATAGGTACATGGAAAATAATTGCCGTGTCATCAGGACATAATAAAGGATTTCGGTAACACAAGTCTTTATATAAAATTTGGATGAATATATAAAATGGAAGAAAGTGAGAAGCCTTGCGGTAGACCTTGTTAGAGAAATCATTATGAAAATACTTCATTTTTTTAGAAATTTGATTGCTGCAAAACAATATTCAAATGTGTTTCACTAAATAGCAAAATATGAATATATATATATATATCCTATCTAAACGATAGGAATTTAGAACTTAAGGATCGATTAGTAAAAAAAATAATTTGACTTACTTGCATATGAACAGCAAAAGATGTTAGGTATGACATGGGAGTGAAAAATAATAGGCATGTCATCAGGATTTAATATAAAGGATAAGTTGAAGTATTTCGGTAAGACGAGTTGTTATATAAATCGCGGATGAATGGAAGAAAGTGGGAAGCCTTGCGGTAGACCTTGTTAGGGATTAAACGATTGCCGACAAGAATTTCAAATTTTGACACTTAAGGATCGATTAATAAAATAATAATTTGACATAAATAGCGTAATTAGTTACATTGAACAATTGGGCGTAAGAATTTCGAATTCTGACACTTAAGGATGTGTTAGTAAAAAATATAATTTGAGATAAATAGGGTAATTAGCGCATTTGAATAGTAAAAGATCTTAGGTAGGGTTGTGGGTGGAAATTAATAGCCGTGTCATCATGATATAATAAAGGATAAGTTTAAACATTTTGGCAATACGAGTCGTTATATAAAGCATGGAATAATAATTTATATAAAATAAGAGAAATTGTAGAGCCTTGTTGTATACCTTGTTGAGGATTAAACTATGGGGAATAAGAATTTTGAATTCTGACACAAAAAGTAAAATAATTTGAAATAAGTAGGATAATTAGGTGTATTTTAACAGCACTCAGATAATCCAGACTAATTCATATGCTTTTTGGAAGTCTGCATTTTTTAGCTTCGAGGTGTACTGTTTCTAAATTTCAGCTTAAATTGTAAGCGGAAGGGAATGAATTCTTTGGCTTCGAGGTATACCGTTTTAAAATTTCAGGTTATGATTGTAAGGGGAAGAGGATATGAATGATAATTTGAAGCCAATTTATTATCGATTTTGTTGATAATGTAAGAAATTCTGAATAATGGCTTCAATTGTATTATTTTTCCAGATTCAAATAAAATGATTCAAAATCAGGCCGAATCAATGGTCCTATAATTTTTATTTCTGTACTAGGCATGAGCATGGAGAACAGTGATAAGACCACAGATGCAGCCAGATTTTGAATCATTACCATATTTCTCAATGTAAGTAATGATTCCTTTCTTCCATGCTTTAAATTTGTTTGGTAAAATTGTTGATGTACATTAAGATATTATAATCTGAATCTTGAAAACTATACTTTCATAATGATTTCGATTATAAATAAAATCTATTTCAAAATTAATCAATCATGAATTAGATTAATGTTGTGTATTCCAATTAAAAATTTAAAAAAAAATGCTGGAGGGCCAATATAACTACAATCGCGTTAATTAGACTCTGGGTAGTAAGATAATATTTTTTTTGTAACAGGCATATCCTCCAATCCCTCTACATCACCCTCAATTTGATTTATTTTACAATGGATCTACAGATTTCACACAAATTTAAAAAAAATCAAAAATTTCTGAAGGGCTAATTGAACTACTTAATTCGCTTAATCAGATTCCGGGCACTAAGATAATGTCAATTTTTTGTAACTAGCTCAACTTCCAATTCCTCTACTTAACCCTCAATTTGCGTTATTTTTAACAGGGTGATGGACTTGACTCCAAATAAAAAAATCTAAAAAAAACTATAGGGCTAATTCACTACTTCGATCGCTCAACTAGATTTCGTGCAGTAAGATATTATCAATTGTTTTTACCTGTGACTCACTCTAACCATTCCACACCACTCTCGATTTTGGTTATTTCCAACTGGGTCGGCAATCTTTACTAAAAAATAAATCTACAAAAAATCAAAAACTGCTACAGAGATAATAATAACTAATTCGATCGCTTAACTAGATTCCGGGTAGTAAGATTTTGTCAATTATTTTTACCTGTCATGCACTCTAACCTTTCCACAGCACTCTCAATTTGAGTAATTTTCAATTGGATCAGCAAACATTCCTAAAAAAATCTACAAAATTTCATAAACTGCTGCAGGGATAATTTAACTACTTCCATCGCTTAACAAGATTCCGGACAGTATAACATTGTCCATTGTTTTCCGTATCATAAATTTGTGTAATTTTCAATTGGATCAGCAAACATTCCTAAAAAAATCTACAAAAATTCATAAACTGCTGCAGGGATAATTTAACCACTTCGATTGCTTAACTAGATTCCGGACATTATAACATTGTCAATTGTTTTTCCCTATCATAAATTTGTGTAATTTTCAATTGGATCAGCAAACATTCCTAAAAAATCTACAAAATTTCATAAACTGCTGCAGGGATAATTTAACCACTTCGATTGCTTAACTAGATTCCGGACAGTATAACATTGTCAATTGTTTTTCCCTATCATACACTCTGATCCTTCCACTGCACTCTCAATAAGGGTTACTTTCAACTGGATCGGCAAACTACAAAAAAAATCTACACAAATTCAAAAACAGCTGCAGGGAAAATTTAACTACTTCGATCTCTCAACCAGATTCTGTGCAGTAAGGCATTGTCAATTGTTTTTACCTGTCACACACTTTAACACTTCCACATCATTCTCAATTTTGGTTATTTCCAACTAGGTCGGCAAACTTTACTAAAAAAAAATCTAAAAAAAGTAACTTAATTGATGCGACTATTGTATGTATTTTTTAATATAAAAAGAGGATTTCTATAAAACAATAATTATGTTGTGTTGTTCACAAAACATTTGATTAATAATGTCTTTCGTGTTGTGTATGTTTATCCAAATTGATGTTTTTCTTTTTTTTCACATTATCGATCGATTTTGCGTGTTTCCTTTGATGCATTGTTTGCAAAAAAAAGTTGGGCCGAAAGTAAGCAGGCAAGCAGGCGAGCAGGCAGCCGGCGTGTGCACCTGAGAGGAGCGAGCGAGACGGCGCGCTTTAAATTATTCATAAAAGTTATTGCAGTAAAACCGGAGCCCGGAGCGGAATGCTGTCAGTTACATGAAGTCTTCAACGTTTTATTTTTACTCATTATAAATAATAATTAAAAAAAGAAGAAAAAAAAAAGCTGAATAAACGCGGTGAGCAAGAGAGACAGTGATTACAAAACGCCACAATCTCCATGCTATCTAGAAGACCTTGTAACATTTCCTTTGCTTCAACCTTTTTGCTGCCGCCGGCTTTTTTCAACTTTACGTGTACGCTCACGAAGTTTCACTAGATTACACAAATCGCCCGAGCCTCTCTCAGTCTCTTTCGCGCCGCGGCCACTTCTCTCTTCCGTCTCGCTCGCTCGCTCGAAATTTTGCCGGGCTTCGCGAACAAATCGAGCGTGAAAATCGTTTCGCACTGCAGAATGATCCCGCGTTTTAATGAGCGCGACTCGGGAAATTTGAATCATGACGGTGGATTTTCAAGTGATGTAATAATTTGTCATTCAACATGGAGTAAAAAAAAATAGGAAATGACAATATTTTCTCATTGATCATTCAACAATTTAAATATTCTTATTTTTTTAATCAGAAAACAATAATTTTTCGGCGGAAAGATCTCTGGCTGGTAGCCAATTTCCAAACAGTTAGTCAAACATCATTATACACTGATAATCTTTATTTCCAAACATTAAATATATTTACAATACATATATTTGAATATATATTATAAATATATTTAACGTTTGGAAATAAATATTATCTGCAGTGCGAATGTAAAGTCTGGAACTATCGCAATGAATATTTTAGTAAAAGTTTTTGAAGAAAATATTCGAATATGTCAATTTTTATCTTAAATTAGTCATATTTTATTATAATCGTCTTTTGTTTTTCAGATATGACGTAAGCGATTTTTTTAAATGGAAACCCTATTTCTAATGCTGAATTTGAAAAGAGCATGAAATTCTAAGACCAAATACCCTAAAAAAGTATAATACCGTATTTTGAGAAAATCGAGATAATTCCTTTTAAAGTTTTAAAACCGAAAGTTTTCTTGATTTGCTTGATTTTTTTTTAATTAAAATTTTGAACTATATATCGTTATTATATAGGGTTCCAAGTTATAATAAAAAAATCCATTTAGTAGAACCCGATCGGACTATAATAATATAGAGTTCTATGTTTTAATAAAAAAATCAAGAAAATCTGATAGCCTTCTAAGTCAAATATTGAAGCATTATTTACTTAATTACGAAAAAATCACACAATAAAAACAGATAAACGAGCTGATGAAAACTGTCATCATTTTAATGGAAATCGTTACATGGCTACGTGATTTTTTTATTAAACTTGAAACTCTTGATTGTTATTAGGTTTTTGGTTTTATTTTTTTAAATATTGAATCAACAACGTTTTTCATTGACATTAATTAATTATGTCACGCCCGTCACGTCCGTCATATCCGAATTCGCGGAGAAAACGGTATGTTTTTGAACACTTTTTAGAGTATACAAGGTAAAGCTCTATTGATGAGGTATAAATCTCGAAACACGTTTATACCGATGATTTAATTTTGTTTGTGTAAAATATGTTTGATTAAAAAAACATTATTTTATCAGCATTGTATTTTTGCAACGGCTAATATCTATTGCGGAATTCAATATCTACATTTGGTATTTACCAGGGAAGTAGTTGTTTCAATAGCTATTTGTATTTTCAATGTCGTCTGTCTTTAATTGCAGAGCAAATAAAGAAAACGAATAATTAATTTTATTTTAATTTAATAATTTTAGTTTTCACATATTTATTTCTGAAGAATTCATAAAAATTCATTTCCTTTACCATTTATCATTTTCCTATTATGTTAATTGTAAGCCAATACAAAACATTATTTACACCTCAAAAAGAGATCCCTCCAGAAACAAAAAAAAAGAAATATAATAAAATTACGTTTGCGTCTGTAATTTCAAGTAAGTGGAAACAGAAGCGAACGACGCAAACAAAAACGAATCGGATCTAATGGCAAAACAAATTACCTGAAAGGTAACGAGACATGAACGTAACGAGGAAACACAAAGAGAGGACAGAGATGTTCTCAGATGATGTGCCGGCCGCCATTGTTCACCGATCATGTGTCATTTTTTTGCTCCTTCTCTCTCTCTTTTCCCGCTGTACTTTTTTTCGGTGACTCATTTGTTTACGCCCAGGTGGCGTTATTTTGTGCTTTTGTCAAGGATCTGAAGATTGTTTGAATGCACAATGTCGAGGAAAACAAAAAGTAGACAGTTTCCGGAGCGTATTGATTGATGTTAGTTTTAAATTATTTTCGTTGGAAATTAAGCGAAAATAATTAGAAAAGCTGGTTAAAATTGATTATTAACAGTCTCATCAAGTTTCATCATGTGATTAAAAATAAAATAAGAAACAAATAGATAATATAAGCGGAAAGGCTAATTACCGAGTATCAACGTAAATTCAATAATTAAATTATTCACATATTTTTATTTAATTTGTTTATAATTAATCCTTCATAAAACAGATTTACTAATATAAAGGTTTTTTTATTAATTCATATGATTCGTTTTATTGATATACTTAAAATTGCGCATGATTGACTGTTACAGCATCAAGATCATAAACAATCAAAGCTATTCCGTATGGAAAATGTACGTGTGCTTTATAAATTATTTCACATTCTATGGACATATATCTTTTATAGAAACTTCTGAGACTGTGGTGATAAAAAATAACGTACTCGTTAAACTTAACATTTCGCTTACAGAATTTCCCCGAATATTTACGTTTTCAACCACCTGGCTTGCGTTTTTACCTTTATAGAAGAAAAAAACTGTAAAATATATCGTTTTTTTCCATATTTGACATAAGCTCAAATAAAAGTGAGCCAACTAATCATAAAACTCTGAGAAATTTTTTTTAGATAGATAAATAAACCCATCTGTTGGATGGATTTCTTCTTACTACATCTAATTTATTAGTAATATCTTTCATAATTCTAATACTCCTGCTAAATATAAAAATGGTGGAAAATGGGTACTTCCACCATTTATCATTTCATTTCATCTAATAATTTAGACTTTGATAATGGCAATAGCATCCATAACAATTAGATCGACAACGACAAGGACGAGACAAAGATATACGGAAAGACCTTAGGTCAATAGCCATTTTATATACAAATCTAAGTTAATCAGTATGCATATTCGTAAATATTGTAACGTTGTAAATAAACAAAGAAGTTAGTTACTTATTATTGATTTTTAAGTAATTTATTCTTGAAAATAACATTACGCTGAAATTAGTTGATTATAAATATTTTTTTAATAAAACAAAGCAATTCAATGAATATTGTTAAAAATATCTTTTTTGTAATATTTGGTAAAGTAATGAAGCTATTTTGTCATGTGACTGGTTATTACTAAGGATAAATTATAATAAACTCACCGTAATTATCACGACTTTACTCGTCGCCGTCTGAGCACCAATAAATGGAAGATATACGATATGATCGAATACTTTCCTTCGTAAGATTGAAGAGAAGTTAAATGTATCGCGCCCAATAATTAAAAATCACTTAAAATGTTTTTGTCCTGTTAAAAAGCTTAATGTTTGGGTTCCGCATGATTTGATTGAATCAAAACATTTCAAGTGATTCTTTCTCACGAAGGAAAGTATTCGATCCTACATATATTTATCAAATCTTTGTACCTATATGGGTGTACGTCTTATCTTTTTATATATAAATTTCATTGTTATCAAACATTACATAAAATATATGTCTAATAATAAATACACATATTATTTAGTTTTTTTTTTGATTAAATCACTTGGTTTGTTTTACTAATAAATTACTAATCTTCTATTTATTTACTTATTTAGGCTTAGATATACCATCTACTATATATAAATACAGGGCGATTCTTCACTAATACGAATAATTGCGAGGAATTATAATTCTTGATGTGTAGCGTTGGGACAGAAAAATGTAGTAAACTTTGTTTTTGTTAACGGAGATAACGAATTAATTATGTGGAGATTGGTGAGTTGATAAAATTCTCTTGAATTGTATGTGTTAGTAGTTGTCAAATTAGAAATTCCTTTATTTGAAAAGGAAAAATTATGGCACCTAAGTTCACCAACTCAGAACTTATGGATATGTTGTAAACGTACGGGGAAGTATGCCTGAATTCAGTAGCTGCAGCTCGGCATTATGCACAAAGGTTTCCTCATTGATATCATCCGGGTCGAGAAACTTTTCTGCCCATTTCACAATAAGGCAGAGAAACTGGGAATTTACAAGGGAACTGCGGCTATTACGAGGAAGGCCTAGACACATTTTAAATCTTGAAGAGTATGTGTCAAACCTTGTCGTGGAGCAATCTTCTATTAGTACTCGGATGATTAATGTACAATCAACAGTTTGATGTTTACTACGGCATATATTACTACACTCTTTTCACGTGCAACGTGTACAAGCTATTACAGTTGAATTGGGTTTTGCGAGTGGCATCTGTACCAGGATCAGAAACATCTGAACCTTATTCAAAATATCAATATCAAATATCATAATCAGAAATCAATACGGATCAAGCTATTTTTACACAGTATGTACAATTTTCAATGGAAAACCGATACGCCATTCGACAAACCAACATTCAGCAACGATTTTCAGTGATGTATGTTCTCGAATTGTGAAAGGATTACTAATGGTGCTCTTTATGATGTTAAACAGCTTATCTAGCCTAATAGCTTAACTGGAATTTACTATAATTGCCGGTGGAAGTTAATCTTGACTTTTGACGACTGCAAATGTCTCCCGTTCCAACACATTTTCTCCATATTTCTTTCACCAATATTTCATTCCCTAATTCTCTCAGCCTCATTTCATACCTTGCCACCCGTTCCATTGCGTCTCTGCGTCTCCATACATACTAGCTCTATTCGTTTCCTGCAGCAGTATGTAACAAGGCGTTGACGTCTTAACACCCAATACCTACCTTTAGGAACAAGGTACGAAATTATTGTAATAACTTGTTTCCAGGAAAATGGATAGGTCGTGGATGTACAACTGCTTGGCCTCCTGAGTCGCTTGACTTAAAATCCTTTGACTTTTATTTTTTGGGAAACCTAAAAAGTTTGGTGTACTCATCCGAAGTGGATACTGGGGAAAAATTGCGCAATCGTATAAATGCTTCTGCAGAGTTAATTCGGCAATATGCTGGTTTACGCCATGCCCGAGGTGGAGGATGGATTATTCGCACTCAATTATACATCCTAAACGTAGGAAATCACTTCGAACATCTATCTGTTGAAGTCACATAATTAATTCGTTATTTCTATTAATAAACTTTTACTACATTTTTTTTTAATTTTCCATCACTACACATCATGAACTATAATTACTTGCAATTATGTGTACAAGTCAAGAATCACCCCGTAAATATATTTTAATTACCAAATATTGCGCAATATATATTCCATAAAAAAACGAAACAATTTTCATATTTCATCATTCATGTCAAGATGAATGAACACAACCCTTTCTTGAAATGAATTGTCACTGGCAATGAAAAATGGACGACATCACAATCCAAGTATGATTAATCAGTAAAAAGTATATCTTTGAGTTGCACAAAAGAGAAGATGACTTCATGATCTTTTTTAGTGCAATACAAGTTTCTATATAGTTCGTACTGATATAATCACGCTTGGACCATGATTGCTGTGAATATAAATGTGTTATATATTTTGTGCTGCTTTCTAGGAATGAACCATTCTGATGTTTATTGATGAAACTGTATGAAGCAATTTCTTCAAAAAAAAAAAAAGAAAAATATGCAAAAAAGGTCAGAATTGTAAAATAGTAAAGGAAACATGTTCCCTTGCGTTGTCATAGTGGAACATGTTTCCTGACATTATTTTGGTAACTCTCATTGAAGACTAGCTGGGAAGTGTTGTTGCATATAGTTCTGACTTGGCTTATTATTTATTTTGGAATTTTGAAAATTTTTTAATGATAAAAGTTTTATTAAACTAATGATGATGACCTAAAATCATACTTGGTTTGGCGTTTACTAACTTAATTAGTAACTGAATTATCGTAGCCATCGATGAAAAATGTGTAGCCGGAAAGTAAAATGCAGGACCCTGTATATGCATACCCGCAGCTGATAATTTTCAAGTAAAATGATTTCATAGTAATAAGTTGTCAAAACTAATCACTGCTTTTTTTTAGAAAGGATTTCAAGGTAAACAGTTTCCAAAACCAATCACTGTTTAATTAATGTATAATCAATAATAGTTGTTTTTTTTTAAGGGGAAACAACACTTGATTGAGCATATCCATTAATTTGATCAATTAATCATTGTGCAGAATGTGAATACATTTCGAGTTTGTTGTTCGCAGTCTGCAATTTCTAGGTTAAAAACTGTTGCCAGCGCAATTCCCATTTATCAATCCTCCACAAAAGCAGATGGCGTACGTACTGCACTCATTGTTTGTTTAGCAAAACTGCGTCCGTTACGCCTCCGAAAACCGCACCTAGGTACACTCCCGTCACCACACGTCGCGACGCCCTTAAAAAAGGAAGCAGCGGAAAGAAAGACGCCGCAGAAGAAGAATCGGTGTAAATTTGAAGCCGACTGTACAGGTACGCCTTGGGCCGGCTCGTTCCGTTTCCGTTTTCCGCATGGCGGGGCACACGTTACAAATGATAATCCCTGTCACGTAGGGACAGAGCGGCACGACTCCCACACACACACACGGTAATTACGTAATGACATGTGCAGGCGTCCCGGTGCCGCTCCGCCAACCACGGTCCTCAAACTAGACCGGCACAACTGTTGTCCGTAAAAAAATAATAACAATAAAAACTCGGAAAGGAACAATAAAATTAAATACTCGGAAACCATTTTCGTTTTCGATACATAAAAATTCCTGAATTGATCTCCGCGCGAGCGAGACAGCCCCCGAAATAAAAGGAAAGGCAAAAAATACGATAAATTATTAAATTGCCGCCGTAAATTCGTTGCGCGGCCAAGCGGCACGATCGTGAAAATTGTTAAACGTTACACAGGGGGGCTCAGGCCTAGCCATGTCGAAAATTAATTCAATTGTTTTACAAATAATGACATGATTCATTTGGAATTATGTTAAATGGTACTTTGTTAAATGACCATAAGAAAGATACATAGACTATTAAATGCGGATCACCCACATATTTATTCCCGACGATTACACACGCACAAAAAAACTATTGTTTCACCACCATAGCATGCCCATGTACTGTCAATCAACCGTTAACAGAGTGTTTTACGATGGCTGTTAAAACTTCAACTCAAATACACTCTGGAGAAGAGTACCATCGGAAATGTTAGACCCTTTTTATTAGATATCATCAAAAATCAATTAATTAAAAAAAATACATTTCCTTAGTATTGACAAAAGCGATTAAAATGTGCAGTTCCGTTTTTCATAAATGTAAATATTTGAATAAATACTTGATTTTGTTTGACCATGTTTAGTACACTTCTCCAATTTGGACACCTAGATATTTGTTGTTGCAAATTACACTAACAGCTTTTTTTACAATGGCTATTAATACTTCAACTGAAATACATCCCGAGGAAGTGTACAAGCGAAATTGCTGGACGCTTTTTATTATATCCAATAAAAAATCAATTAATGAAAAAAATACATTTCCTAAGTATTAGCTCCATTTTTTTGTATGTAAATATTTAAGTAAATAATTTATTTTGTTTGCCATATTTAGTACTCTTCTCCAATTGGGACACAAGTATACAAGTCTTTGTAACAACAAACTTCTTTTGTGTAAATAAATATTCGGCAGGGTACTTACCCAGGAAATAATTGTTTTAATAGATGGTTCTAAAAAAAAACTTAACACCGTAAGTTTTTTGCAATATATATTAAACATCTTTATAACTGTTTCGATACATTAATATATAATATTTTAATATAAAGAAAACACTTAACTTTTTTATACCACTTTTATTTTACTTTAGTGACTAGTTTCGATTACAGGGTAATCATTATCAAAGTTAGTGAAAATGTACCACGAAGTAAACGCCTCCAAGAATATGTTAAATTAATGGATTTTAAAATCAAATAAAATAGCAATCAGCTAACGACCAGAAGCCTTTCTGCCACTTTTTTACAACTTTTGCAGCGACGAAATAGAGAGTGATCTATTTAATTGAATATTTTCAATACACATCCATCTTTACTCAAACTATACAGATGATACAAAACAATATAACATAAATAATTACAATACATGTAGGTGTTAGTCTGTCTGGGCTATCGACCAGAGGTCTTTCTGTCCCAATATTTTATATTTTTTATATATATTATATTAATATTTTCAATACTTTTCCTTATATAATTATAAATTTAAATAACTGAGAAAGTTATTAGTGATTTTTTTTAGTGAATTAAAACTCGTCAAATAAATAAAACAATTTATTTGTTTACATTCCCAACTTCTTTGTGTGTAAATGTTGCAATTAAAAAAAAGTAAGTTGTTCCGGTCGTTACTGCGCAGCGTGGGCGTGTCCCGATCATTCATCTCGAGCATGCATTAATTTAGTTTAAGAAAATGTATATAGTTTGCACACATAAAATATTACACACTTATTAGATAATAAGGTGAATTTATATATTCATTACGCGGCGTTATTACTGGGGAAATGCGTAATAAATTGGCGGTGTTTACTGCCTCTTTATGGAAAAGAATAATTTTATATCGTTTTCGCATAATTAGATCGACTGCTTGTAGTATAAACATCGTTTTTATAGGCGGCGTTTATTATTCGTTTCGCCTTTATCTCGGTAATCGAATCAGGCGATAATGATGATCGGAATTATTGGGGGATTTTTAATTAACTCACCTTCCATCGGAATCATTATTTGTCGAGAAAATTTAATAATATATGAAAATTTATTTTATTTATTTTTTAAGTTGGGTTGTTTTTAAACAATTAATTGGTGCGGGATTTTTAATTCTTCAATTTTATAACCCACCTTCCATATAATCTAAGTTACCAAATCTAAGTTTTTGTATAGGATAATACAGAATACAGATTTTGTGAAAAGCTGGGTCATATAATTGATCAATTAAAAATCTCACTCTAATTAATTGTACATTTTCAGCTCTAATAGGATTAATAATATTCAAATCGTCCACAAATAACAGATAATCCACGTTTAAGTTATCAAAAATTTCATTAATAAATTTTCATTAATAAATAGTAAAGGGGACAAAACATCTCCTTGTGGGAGACCAGAAGTTGCGCAAAATGTTTCAAATGTATGTAATTGTTCATTTTCAGATCTATTAAATTAATGATGTTCAAATCGTTCACAAATTACAGAGAATCAACGTCTAAGTTATCAACAAAATCATTAATAGATTAGTTAAATATTAGAGGGGCCAAAACAGATCCTTGTGGGATACAAGAACTTGCGCAAAATATTTCAGCGAGGTAACTTTTGATTAACCGGCAAAGGGGCAACGAAAAACGTAACTTAAACAAATATTTAAATTATATTAAATAAAAAGAAAATTGAAAATAATTAATTTATATGAATTAAAAAATAATTAATTATTTTCCTTTAGTTACTACAACTTTTGACTTACATAAGTATTTAAAAAAAAAATCTATTGAAACAACTACTTTCCGGGAAAATACCCCGCTGAACATTGAACTACACAATGGAAATTTGCTGTGGTAAAATGAATTATTACATAATGCAACAATTTTTGATTCGAAAATATTTAATACGAAAACAACATAAAGATAGCGTTGTTGAATAAAAATTAACCAAACATCTCATGTGTTATCAATTGTGAAAATCAGTTTACATTTTTGTTACTTAATATAATGTGTGACGTGTGGTTGCTTTCACTGTCTATATCTTTTTAAAATAAAAATTAGAAAGGTTTTTATTTGTTAACCTAATAATCTTAAACTAAGAAAATTTCCCTTCTAATTGGAATTTAAAAAATGTTTATTTTTAATATATTTAACCCAAGAAATTTTCCTTCCAAATTTTTTTTAAAATTAATTCTTATTTAAAATTTGTTTTGTTAAGAAAGGAAATTTTCTTTGGTTAAGACCTAAGAAAGTCCTTCCTTAATCTTGGAAAATTTAAAGTTAAGATTTAATCTAATAATCTTATGCTAAGAATATTTCCTTCCTAATTTGTATTTAAAAATTGTTCTTATTTTTATAAAAAATGTCACGAAAGGAACTTTTTTTAGTTACGGTTTAACCTAATAATATTAACCTAAGAAAGTTATAAACCTTAACCTTAGAAAATTTAAGGTTAAGATTTAATCTAATAATCCTAACCTAAGAAAATTTTCTTTATAATTTTAATTTAATATTAAATTTTTTTTGGGTTAACAAAGGAAAATTTCGTTTGTTAAGGTTTAACCCAATTGTCTCAGACTAAAAAAAAAAAAAAATTAAAGGAAATTTTAATTTAAAAATTGTTCTTATTTTTATTTAAAATTTGTTTCTGTTTGTAAACAAAAGCAATTTTCTTTACTCAAGGTTATTCCTATATTTATTAAAAAAAATATTTATTATCAGGATAAATGGAAGACGATGCAAGCGCCATCTTTTGTCTAGATGAATGGTGGTAGAACATTTTAATAAATAAGATTATTATGTTAAATGTTATTTTAAGTTGAAAAAATGTAGATAGAAAAAGCGCGTTGCTTTTACTGTTTGTATGTTTTAATTTCGAAATTACCGCTTAATTAAAAATTCCCCATCTAATCAGATGCCAATCAACAACACTAAAATATTACAACTATTCCCTGGAACATCGCGAAACATTTCCGACGAAACGAATTAAATTCCGCAGAGGGTGATTAATATTAATTTCAACACGTACGCACATCCCGGTTAATTTAATTAAAGATCGGATCGAGGGGAAGTGCAAAAAAGAATGAACGAACAACTGTGAAAAAAAGAGCGATCGTTCACGGTTTGATGATTCGGATATATTTTTAAATGGAATCGCGCGTTATGCAGATGCAGGTCCGTTGGCGAGTGTTGATTGCGCGTGAAATTCCAAACAAGACGCCTTTACACTCTAGCACAAATTGGATACAAGGTGGCGAAAAGATACTCGACAAATCGCCATGACTTGCCGATTGAAATTGGAGTTTTGTTTGTTTTGTTGGAAGGATGCACAAATCGTACCCTTTAGGGAAAATAATAACGTAAAAAGACATTTTAGAATTTATTTCGTAATATGTTGGTTATCTTCAGTTATAAAATAAGAAAACTGTTATTCATTACTTCACTTTTTATTTATACAGAGTGAAATAATATAAAAATTCTTATGCTTTTACGTACAAAACCCTGATTTTTTTGTTCACAACCTCTTACTTTCTAGCAGTAGAAATGAAGGAATCTTCAATTTTGAACAAAAAAATGATTTGTTCAAAATCACTTATTTTCCAAATTATAATCCACTCAAAATAAAGCAATCTCCATTTTTTAACAAAAAATAATATATTTTTAGTTCAAAATATCTTCCTTCCAAGTTATAACCTAATATCCAATTGTTCACAAAAAAAATATTATTTGTCCAAAATCTATTATTTTTCCATTTAAAACCTATTAGCGTAAAAGGAAACTGTAATAATTATTCAAAGGTGTGTTTATTATAAATAACATATGTTTATAACATTAACAGTACGAATCAACCGATTCAATCGAATCAATATTTAATTTATGTCTAAATAAGCAACGAGCCGACAACACTCACGTTTCTGAATAATAAATTGCGAAATAATAAAATTCCTCAAAGTGCGATGTTGTTCTTATTAAACGGTGTATAACTTCTTGAATAATTAGTTCGCCCCGGTATGAATCATTATGAATTTAAATTAGAATGCAACGACCTCTAAACGGACGAGATGCAAATACCGAAGGACTTTGTGTTTGCGCGCTGTTGTGATCCGATCCGCGTGTTTCCATCTATTTTGATGTGCTCGTTCTAGTGAGTTGTTAGCGGGACAGAGGAGAAAAAAGGAACGTGTCGTGTTTTTCTTTACCGCGGAAGGGGGAAATATTGTAAAATGCACGAGGTGATTTAAATATTAATGAAACGTCTTCTTTCGCCGCGGTACTTTTTGAATAATTAAAAAAAATGTTATTTGTTTTCACTTGGTAGATTTACATTATAAGTTTGCTTATAAATTAATTTTAAAAAATATTTCGTAATGTGTTACTTATCTTTAGTTACAAAATAAAAATAGTTATTCCTTATTTCAATTACTACTACAATATCTTTATTCAAAGTTATTTGTTTTACATATATTTACAATATTTTATGGTACATTTGTTTCTTTCTTGCTTGCTTCTTATTTGTACAAGGTGATAAAAAATTATTCCAGACAAGTTAAATTTCCCACCGAAAAGCTGGGGAATTTTATCGCGCCAAGTTCATGCCAAGGAAAAATGAATAAATAATAACTATATTTGAATTTATAAATAATACAATGATTTTTTAAGTCTCAACATTTTTAATTGCTGCAATTGTTTTGTCACAGAATGGCTTCATCAGGCAGATCATTAATAATTAATCATCTGCCCGATTATTTTGTGAAATTAAAAAAAAAAAAACGTGTATTGTTTACAGATGGTGTAATTGAAAACATATCTAGCAAACTTGCGAGGTACCCCAAGGTTCCAATTTAGGCCCCCTGTTATTTGGCATTCGACTGTAACAACGTTGTAATTCTGTTGCAATTGACTTTCTGCATGACTTAATTCACAATTAAATCAATGATCCATCAATTTTAAGGAATTTAACATTTTGTTGAACTAATTCCAAGCGGCCCATGGAATTATTTTATTACGTGTAATGAAAATTACGAGCTCGCAAGAGTTCCTGCAAGCTCATCATTTTACGATATTCAATTCAAGCTATTTAACAAAATTAATGTATACACTGAAAAAAAAAAGAGAAAAACAAAAGTCTTAAAAATTCATTGGGCTTCTTATAAAAAACATTCGATTTTACCAGAAGAATCTTCGAAATACACGTGGCTTCTTAGAAAAAAAAAAATATATATATATATATATATAACAAAAATCTTCTAAATTCACTAGGCTTCTTAAAAAATATATAACAAAAATCTTCAATATTCTTATAATTCGTATAAAAACTATTCGATTTTAAAACAGTTTTCGAAATTCTTGGCTTCTTAATAAAAATATAACAAAAATCTTCAAAATTGAATGAGCTTCTTATAAAAACTATTCGATTTTAAAATAATTTTCGAAATTTTTGGCTTCTTAATAAAATATTTCAAAAAAGGCGGAAAGACCAATGGTCGATAGCCAATTGGCAGAAGAATTTATTTTTATGTTAGATATTTATTGTATTCATTTATTATTATTACTTTGTTAAAAAATAATCTGCCAATAAAGATTTATATATATATATATATATATTTCAAAAAATCTTCAAATTTCACCGCAGTTCTTGTAAAAACTATTCTATTTTACAACAAAAATCTTTGAAATTCACTTGGCTTCTTAAAAAAATATATAACAAAAAAATCTTCAAAATTCGCTGGACTTCATAAAAAACCATTCGATTTAACACGAAAGTCCTTTAAAATACACGTGGCTTCTTGAAATAATAATAATAATAACAAAAAATTCTTCAAAATTCATTGGACTTCTTATAAAAATCATTCGATTTTACAATAAATCTCTTTAAAATTCATTTGGCCTCTTATAACATTTTTTTATTTTACAATTAGAATCTTCAAAATTGACTCAGCTTTTTATATAGAAAAAAATCATTTGTATTAATAAAATTGTTCGAAGTTGCAAAAGCAAAATTCGATGGCCTCTTTTTAGTTGAGTGTCCAGTGTAGGACGAATTCGAGTGCAAGATTATTGAAGCGAAACGCGCTCGTTGATGAATCCAACACGTGAGATCGAAGTCCCCCCTATTTGTAGAACGGAACCCCATCTCCGACGTCCATTTAAATTGCATTAATCTAAATTAATAACGGTACCACTCGGGGCGTAAATTGGGCCAAATTACGAATCCGCCGGCGTCGATGACTTTCTCGTCTCAACTCTCCCACAAGACCGCAGTCAGCCAGTCGACGTTTCGGCAAAACTTTTATACAAAAGATAATTTCCAAAATACATCGAGCATTTTCGAAATAATTCTTTGAAATAATATTAATTTTTTGTATCTTGAAACAATAATTCTATGAATTTTACAATGCAATTTTGATCTTAAACGAAACATAGGACATTTTTCTTTGAACTTTGTTTTCAGCAAAAATAAAGAATGTGACTTTTTTATCTCAATCGCTCTCTTTCTTTCTTTTACGTTGAATCTCTACTAAAAGAGCAAAACGAAACTTGCATGTATGCATGTGTGTGTAAAACCGTACGCATTTTCGAAATTGCTGGGAACGAGGCGAAAAACTCGAGTCGGCAAAAGGCAAAAGGGACCGGCATCGGGGGGGCGCGCACACAGCGAGATTCTAAGACCAGTTTTTTTTGCTTTCTTTCTGTTTTGCGCGCACATCCGAGGAAGCTGTCAGTTATCGATGATTGAAGGCGCGCACCGCGAACAATGCCATTTCAATTAACCGACCGGCTGAGAAGAGAGCGCGCGAGGTTTTCCATCTTTTCCTTGGACGGCTCACCTTCCCCGGCCCATATACACCGTATAAATCAAATTGAACATGGCATAATTACCAATTAAAAATGTATAACACGAGCGGCGGCGCGAACAAACGGCCACGGGCCGGCCATAACCGTCGCTTCGTCCAAAACAAAGGACGATCTTTTCTACAGCTCATCTCGGTGGAATCCCGCGCGTTTCGGGGTCAATAGTGCCAATGGTGACACCACTGAGACGTATAACTCATCCAGGGTGCATCACTTTAATATATTCGCTAATAAATTTAACCACGCCTACTATATGTTCAACCAAACCATAAAATTTGCAAACATATACATATAATATTTAAATAAAATACTTGATCTGTTTATCTACAATTAGTTTCATCATTTTCAGATATTTATTTATTCCGATTGATTACACATCTTTCTTGGGTATATATTTTTAGATTAAACCACGCCCACTATTAGCTCAAGCAGATCATCAAATTTACACAATCCTAAATAAAATCCACAAATTATCATCAAACATCAAATCATTTTTGCCCACATCTTTATAAATTGGTACTATCTTTACGGGATAGTATCTGGATATTAAACCACGCCCACTATTAGTTCAAGTAGATCATCGAATTCAAACAATCCCAAAGGAAATTTACAAATTATAGTTCAAAATCAATTCATTTATACCTATAACTCCTTTCTGAATTTGTATTTATTTGTGTCCGATTGATATATATTTCTTTTAGGTACGTTTTCTAGAGATTAAACCACGCCCACTATTGGCACAAGCAGATAATTGAATTTACACAATCCTAATAAAATCCACAAATTATCATTTAACATCAAACATATTTGCCTACAGCACCTTTACAAATTGGTATTTCATTGTTTTGATTGATTTACATATCTCTCTGCGGGATGATACATGGAAATTAAACCACGCTCACTATTACTTTAAGTAGATCGTCAAATTCACTCTATCCTAAAGAAAAATAATAAATTATAATTCAATGTCAATTCATTTACATCTAGAGCTCCTTTCTGAATTAGTATTTATTTATTTCCAACTGATATATATTTCTCTTAGGTACGATTTCTAAAAATTAAACTCCGCCTACTATTAGCTCACGCAGATCATCTAATTTACACAATCCACAAATCTACAACTTCTTTCTAAATTAGTATTTAATTGTATTGGTTGTTTTACATATTCCTCTACGGTGCGATAGATTAAATGAAACCACGCCCACTATTAGTTCAAATAGATCATCGAATTTACACCATCCTAAATAAAATCCATAAATTATAATTCAACATCAATTCATTTATATCTACGGGCTAATACAGAAATAGCATTTATTTGTTCTGATTGGGGACTTCGGTACGAAAACTAGAAATTAAACCACATCCTCTATTAGCTCAAGCAGATAATCGAATTCACACAAATCTGAATACAATTTACAAATTATAATTAACTACAACACTTTTCTGAATTTGTATTTACTATACTATGGCCATCTATAAAATTTTATTTTGTAACATCTATAAAAATTTTAATTATTGTTCAGATTTTTACTGTATTATTAATACGGGATAAACTAAAAGTCTGAAAAGTAATTCAAAATTCTGAAGAGACTAAAAATCTTAGAAATTGCTAGCGATGTTCGAATAAATGCAAAACATCACCTAAAGCAGCCCAAAGAAGAAGAAGAAAAAATAAATTCTTTTTAGATATACACTAATTGCTTCTGTATGCATGTTATACAGAAGAATTAGTGAATGTCAAAAAAACTTAAATGTTTTGAATTCAGGAGTTCTGATAGCTTTTTTAATTGATTGTTTTAATGTAAACTTTATGTTAATACAAATTTGTAGAAGAAAACACTTGTTATGCCCAGTGGCTTTATCTTAAACTTTAAGTGTTTTGAATTCTGGAGATTTTTAAGCCGCCCAATTATAGATCATGATTAAAGGTTAAGGTAAATTAGAACAATAGCATAAAGCACCAAAAATTAAAAGAAAAATTTAAAAACTTATATTACTACAAAAGCAATACAAATTCTAATTTTTAAACGTTTTTTACTTATTTGTAGCTTGGATTATGAATCATAGATTTACAAGTAACAATCAAATAATAAAAAATGGTATTTCAATGTTAGTTTTTTAAAAAAAACTTTTCTTGAATATATTAGTGTAAAGAAATCTTGAGTATATTAGTATAAAGAAATTACTTGATAAAAATGTTACTAAAAAATAGTCAATTAATTTCTTTATCCTAACTAATATTGAAAATATTCAATGAAGTGAACTGATCAAATATTAAATAATAGTTATTTCATTTCAGTTACGAAACAGTGCTGCGAAATTTTGTTCAATTAATAATTCTTGTTGCCCGTTACTTCCACTTAGATTTAAATAAATAAACTCACAGTGGGCGTGGTCAAGTCGTGATATAAATGTTTATGCAATTGTAGGCGTGGCTTAAACCAAGAAGGAAAACTTGTTAAAAAAAATAATTGAATATAAATAAAGATCATTTTGAGTGTTAACAATGGTACAATCAAGTGTTAAATGATTCAAAAGGGAATAGTTTGAAAAAATTACAATATATAGTCTTACATCTTAATCGTGTTTAATCAAGCGTAAAATGAATCAGAAGTTAAAAATTGTTATTCTTACCTTTTAACCATGTTTAATCAAGTGTTCAATGAATCAAACGCGAATTGCTTCTCATCTTTTAACCATATTTCACTAAGTGCTAAATGAATTAAGAGTGAATAGTGTAACAAAGTTAGAACTTTTAATCTTACCTCTTAACTATGTTTCATAAAGCGTTCAGTCAAAAGCCTTAAACTATTAAGGCTGCGATCCCACCAATACGTTTTCGTTTTATAGGTTCATAAAAAAAATAATAAAAAATTGATTCAGATAGCTTATTTAGAAACGATTGATATCTGATAATGTTTATTATTTCAATACAACGAAAAATGAAACAATATTGAAAAAATATTTTTTTTTTCAATTTCAATTAAATTAAATTTAAATTACAAATGTAAACTGCATGTGGAAAGTCTTCTCTTAAATATCCATATTTAAATCATTTATAATAAATTATTTGTATACTTGTTATTAAATATTCATTTTTTTATTGTGGAACAGCAATTAGTAGTTCAGACGTTTGGTGATAGGTTGAAATTATATTATCTCTGACTTGGTTGTGAAATGCGCAAAAATGGGTGTTTTTTTTCTGTAATTTGTACCATTGGCAATTTAATGTATGCAACTTATTCTATAGTTAAAATTATATGTAGTATTTATTAGGTGAAAAATTGCAGCCTTAATAAGGTATTATTTAAGATTTTTACGTTCTTAAACTTTTCAGTTTTGGCTCATTTAACACTTGATAAAAAAATGTTTAACACTAAACTGTTGATATATTAAACACTTGTTTATTTAATTTGAACATTAGAGAGCACAAACAATATAATCTATAATTAAAATTATATGTATTATTTATTAGGCGAAAAATATCTGCTTCAAGAAGGTAAGATCAAAAATTCTTACGTTCTTAAACTTTTCAGTTTTGGCTCATTTAAGACTTGATAAAAAATATTTAACACTTAACTGTTGTTTATAACGAAAACTTGGTTATTCAATTAAACATTACAGAACCGAAGCAAGGTAATTTATAGTTTGAATAAACAAGGTTTTTTTAATCGATGAATTTATTATATTTATACTCTAGTAAAAGTACAAATTACAAATCCACATAAAATAATTTATACCACATTATTTTTTAATTTCTTTTATTGACATTAAATTACTTAAATAAACACACAAATCACGCTTAGATACAAAAAATTAATAATAAACAACAGTATTTCTTTCGCAGTGTAAGCCACGCCCACAATTTGCGCAAACATTGACATCACGACTCGGTGACGCCTACTGTGGGTTTATTTATTTAAAGCTGAATGGAAGTAATGCGCAATTTGTTAAAATAAACATTATTATTTCATTTATATATTAATTTGACTAAAATCCGCAGCTCGTTATTCAAATGAAATAACTGTTTTTTTTTGTTACTACGGGTTTATTTATTTGGAACTGAAATAAGTTTTTACTTCCCTTCTAATTAATATATATATATAACAAAAATTAACTGAGACTCTTTTATAATTATCAATAAGTTTATATTAATAATTTAGATCTTAATATTAATAAGGTGTTATTGGACCATTTTGGGATTCAATACATCATTTTTTATTAGTTTTTTTTTTGCAAATTAAATGCATAATGGAAATGGAGATTCCGTAAATAAATAAGTTATTAATTAAACAGAAAATCGCAGCCCTGTTTCGTAACTGAATCGAAATGTATTTTTTTGTTATATTCGACTTTTATGTCAAGGCCGAGAACAACGTGTATTGACGTGTTTGAAAAAAAAAAATAGTGTTCTACACGACTCACGTCGAGACGTTTCTGTGGAAATCGATTTGTTAGTCAACGGAAAAAAAAAGGAAGGGGCAAGTTTGTCTCCCCATCAAAACAAATAATATATAAAGAATTAAAAAAATAATAATTTACTAAAGTATCTAATAAAATTATAACCTAATAATATTTATAAAATATTTATAAATACATGTGTAAAATATAATGTTTTGCTATTGTGAATTGATTGATTGAGTTACGTGAAGATCAAATTAATTCGACGAATAAAGCACTAATAACCTTTCTTCGCACATTTATCTGGATTACCAAATGTACATTTCGGTCACAAAGTGACCATTATCAATGGATTAACGCTGCTATTGTGACTCTTTTGTATGTTCCACTACACACGAATTAATATAATGTATTTAGTATTAAAACGTAGTTAAATTTCTTTCTTCGCTGTAATTATTTCAGTACTGTGATCGAAATTTATTTCAGCACTATATAAATCTTTCGAACACAGTGCTGAAATAAATACTGTGAAGAAAGAAATTTAACTAGGTTTTATTACCATTATAATAATATTGAAATAACTTACAAACATATACATATATGATGTATTAGTTGTGAACATTTTGGAAGTAATTGTATTATTATCATTAATAAATAATTGTCAATGCATTTAAAAAATATTTGTATTGGTAGTTATTGGAACTGTTTTATATTAGGAAGGATTGAGGATTGTTAATTCAAAAACGATAAAACTTCTGCGAAGTATATTGATACCTATATATTAGGTTTGTTTATAAATCAATCTATTGGAAGAGGGATATTTCCTGTTTCACTGATAGATGGGGCCACCAAACCGATACAGTTTCAGGAAATAAACGACAGATGGCGCTTTAAGTAATGAATGCATAAAAATGCATTTATTATCTACAGAGCCATCTGTCTGTCAGCGCTGTTAATAATAAATGTATTAAAAATTATCCACTTAATAAAACAAATTTAGAACACTTGTAGAGGAGAGGCTTCTTATATATCGCAAAATACTAATTTTTATACAAGAAAAAACTTTACGAAACAAAAAGCCATGAATAATCCTAAGTAGAATATTAAAAAATAAACAAATTTAGAAGACGCCTAGAGGAGATGCTTTTTATATATTATAAGCCTCTAATTTTGATGCAAAAAAACTTAATCACAACAAGAAAGAAAGAAAAATAACAAGTACATTTATATTTATATTTATCCATGAGTTTTTGCCTTTTTTGCATGAAAATAAGAGGCTTCTTATATATCGTAGCCTCTAATTTTGATGCAAAAAAACGTTATCAGAACAAAAACCCATCAACATTTACCGCAAACCACTTAATAAAAAAATAAACAAAACGAAAATCACAAAACATCCGTCCCGCATTTTTTCTTCTTTATTATTATCATTATTATTAATTTTTTCTCTGCCGTTCTCGTTCATATCGCTTTCCAAAACCAATTTCCTCAATAAATAACGATCTCCGCGGTGTTTCGAAACGTGCGATTAAATCTGATACAAACACACACACACACTTACACACACAACAAGAACACAACTGCAACATTGTGCAACGAACGATTTTCGTTTCGAGATCATACATCGAGAGAGCTTGATTGATATCTCGCGGGACATTTCGAGCACGCCTCCCCCCTTTAATTTCCAAGCTGGGCGAAGAAAGCCAGCAGGGAAATGGGATTTTTAAAAACGTGTTTTTTTTTTAATTAATGAAAACAATTTCAATTTTGTTTGTATAACTGAAAGGAAAAAAAAGTGAATAATATGCATGATGAAAGTTATTATAAAAAATATAAAAGTTGGGGTGTTTCAGGTTTCCTTTTTCTTTTAACATAACATAAACGTGTATGATAAAAATTTGCAGATTTTATAAAACTTACAAATAAAGAAAAAAGGAAAGACAAAATACCTCAACATTTATATTGTTTATGCAAACATTGTAATTTTATAGAACCTGTAAGTTTTTATCACTGAGTTTTGATTATCGATTGTCAATGGCACATATAAACCATAACTTGTCAAATTATTTTTGAACATTCTTAAAATTTAAACAAACGAATTAAGCAGATCATAAAAAGTAGAAACACAAGTATTTGTTGTATTACTGACACATTTTCCTTGACATAATCACCAAATTAAAAGGTTGGATTACAAGATAACATAAGAATAACCTAAAATACACAGATTGTACTACACACACACTGTCATATATATATATATATATATATATATATATATATATATCCATAAATGTTGAAGTGATTTATGTTTTCTTTTAATTGTATTTTTTTTACAGAATCTGAAAATTTTCAAATTTGACAGTGTGTGTAATACAATCTCTGTATTTTAGTTTGTCAAGATTATTCTTGTGTAACCTTTTCAAGCTTTTAATTTGTTGCTAATGTCAATAACAATGTGTTAGTAATCCAGTAAATACTTGTATTTTGCTCTTTTTTTAATTATCTGCTTAATTCGGGTGTTTAAATATTAAGGAATGTTCTAAATTAATTTGACAAGTTATTATTTATATGTGACGTTGACAATCTATGTTCAAAATTGAGTGATAAAAATTCCCTTCTTTTGGAAAAGGCTTACAACGTTTCGTAATAAATAAACCCTAAATTTGGTCACATAAAAAAAAAAACATATTAAATAAAAATAATTTGAAAATACTTAATAAATTATTCCCTCTTTCCCTCTAACAAAATTTTAATTTAATTTCAGAGCTGACAGATAATCACATTTATATCGAATATGCTTGACAGATAATTATATTCGATTTAAATGTGATTATCTGTCAGCTCTCAAATTAGATTAAAAAAAATAGTCTGTTTTTTCTTTAATAATAAATCGAAACAATACATTTCGGAATGTTTTAATCTCGTCCCGCATAATCAGAACAAGAACCCGTTATGTCTTTTATTTCTTTCTCCATGTTGTTGCTGTTGTTGTTGTTGTTGGTCCATCACTTGATGTGCCAACTACCGAATCTTAATTCATTCCCGGACTACCGGAATCACGATTCAAATTACCGACCCCGTCTATCTTTCTCGTTGCAGGTTAAAATATGGTTTCAAAACAGAAGGAGCAAGTACAAGAAGATGATGAAAGCGGCCCAGGTGACAGGAGGCACGAACAACAATGGAACCCCCGGAGGGCATTCGGGCCTTTTGGGAGCCAGCGCCAATCTTTCCTCGACTAGTCCCGGACCCCAGGGCCAAAATATGATGCAAGGTAAATTATTATTACGGAGTATATTAAGAACGAATGAGATTAAGAGAATTGGAAATAAAAAGAAGGATGAAGAGAGAAGATGTGTTGTGTTGAGGTGAAGTATTCTTCTCACATCAGTTCATCCAAACACTTCTTCCTTCTTTTTTGAAATCCGTCTTTATGGTGAAGATAATTTGATTACTATTTAAAGTCAGGATCCAATCATTTTGGTATTTAATAAATTACTAAATTTTGAGTAACCGAATGAAGAAAGTCTAAAAATGACTTACATCTTAGGAATAATATTTAAGAATACACATTAGTTATTTGAGTTGGTGTAACAATGACAGCTTTGTGAGTAATTAATAAAGTTTGATTTTCCAAAATCCATATTTAAGAAATTAATCAATAATTTGTAATAGATGGCGACACTATAACCATTCTATTTCAAGAAATGAATGACAGATGGCGCCGTAAATAATAAATAAATGATTTTTTATATTTTACTCAACAAAAATGTATCAATAAATTACAAGATAGAGTTGCCTGGAATCACACGCAGGCAACAAGTCAAAGGACTTATGGTCATAGCCAGATGGCTGAAACCGTAAACCAGGGAGAAAAAAAAATCAATAAATTAAATAAATATTTTGATATCCATTCTGACCTTACAGCACAAATTGTTGACAGCAATTCATCAGAAAGTTGGAAGTTTACTGCCAGGATTTTTTTTGATGACTGAACTGTTAAACGGAATCATGATTTGGAAATGATGGCTAACTTTTTTTTATGAGCAATCGTACGATTTTTTCTGATTGATGTGGGTGATCAATGAAATACATTCCAATCATGATTCCGTTAAACAGTTCAGTCATCAAAAAAATCCTGGCAGTAAACATCCAACTTTCTGATGAATTGTTAATAGATAGCGCCACTATGATGTTTCAATTTCAAGAAATTAATGACAGATGGCACTATAAACAAATAAATGATTTTGAATAGACAAATCAACAAAAAATTGTTAATAAATGAAATAAAAATATTTTTTGAAATTCTCAAATACCATTCCTTAGAAGAATACTATTTCCAAACTTTTATTGTTCGGTTATGATAATCATACATGATAAAATATAATCAGATATGAATAGTTTCCTTCAAAGAAAGAAAACAATTTCCAGGCGTTCTTTATTCAGTCATAAGGATTTTTAAACATTGTCACTTAGAACAAATCTATTTACAGACTTTTTTGTTCAGTTATGCAAATTTAGAATCACTGGAACATAAGAGAAAGTAATCATTTATAAACCTGGAATTATTTTTTATAAATATTTTTTTTTTTATAAATTTTGTAAATGCTATGGTCAAGTGGATTTTGTTAAGTGTATAAGTATTAATATGATTTAGGTAGAACTGAACTATTTTTAAATGAAATATAGGTTAGGTTAGGTAGCAGTGGCAGCCGTAGACTCACTTAGGCTATTCAAGGCCCATTGTGTTATCACATAGGTGGTAGTATTGCCACCCCATGTACAACCCTCTAAAATCAGTTGGAGCTCTCAATGTAGTTGATCTAGCCCTAAATTTAGTAGATTACCCTTATTTACAATAACTGATTCATTTAAAGTGTCATTTACACACCAAACATCTTTATTCATGTAACATTTATACATAGTTTAGATAATTATTTACAATGTATTGATAGATTTATATTCATATATATTACATAAAATGGCTAACGACCGAAGGTCTTTCCGCCTAGTGTTATTTATTACTTCACAAATTCTGTTTTTTGTTAAGAAAAGCAAGAAGACGAAGTAATTATTATTTAAAGTGCTATTTATTACTGAAATGATATAATTAAATCTGTTATTTATATTGCACAAATACAGATTTTTTGGAGAAAAGAAAGAAGACGAAGAAATAATAAAATAATTGTTCTCTCTCACAAGTGCAAGCTCCACAAAACGTTATTATCTTATTTACTAATAAAGAAAAAAACGAAACATAGAGAAAAAAAATGACTCGACCATTACCCAATAATAATTACACTGAAGAACTCCCGAGGTCTCTCTCTCGTGCGGGGAATAGGAAAAAAGGAAAGAAACGGAGCTATTTCCATTACCCAACTGTGGCACCGGCGTTACAGACGGACAGGTGTAATTAAATCCGAAACGTATAAATCATAGTTTTATCGTCGGTTATTAAAGAGTTATTCAAAGCAAACAGTAGCCGGCTCGTAAAATCCGTGAAAATAAAAATTTATGTCTGTGGGTCGCGTCGCCGCTGGCTCCGCCGGATCTCAACTTGGTTGTTGGATGAGGCTTCTCCGGAGCGTGCGAAAAATATTGTGCCCCGACAAAAAAAAACAAGATTTGCAACAAAGTGCGTGTTTCTTTTTTTTAGGTCATCTTGTGAATATTTGATCAAGAGAAAAAATCGTGCTCTTTTATAATTATTCGTTTGGGTTTTAGTTTTCGGTAATTGTACAATCGGAGAACATAAGCCTTTGGTCAATATTCAAGTTCATGTCGAGCAAACAAAGGGGTCATTATGGTTCTGGCAAATTTTCGTCTTACGATAATTTCAATAATAATTCATTTTTTTTTATAAAATGTTTACAAAAGGCGCCTTGGTTTTCGCGAAGGAGTCGTAAGGTTCTGGCAAATTTTCGCACTTCATCCTCATTCCTTGTTAAAAATAAATCAAAATAGGCACCAACAAGGTTTCTAATTATTTTTTTAGGTGAATATTTCAGTTAGGTAAAAAATCGTACTCTTTTATAATTGTTCGTTGGGCTTTGCTTTTCGGAAATGATACAATCAGACAACATAAAGCTGAGGCTAAAACTCAAGTACAGGTCGGCCAAACAAAGTGGTCGTTATGGTTGTGGCAAATTTTCGAAACTTCATTCCTCACTAAGAATAAATAAAAATATGCTGCAACAAAGTGCGTACTTTTTTTAAAGTCGTCTTGTGAATATTTTAATAAGAGCAAATTCGAGTTCTTTTATAATTCTTCGTTTGGGCTTTGGTGTTCGGTGATTCTACAATCGGAGAATATAAGACTCTGGCATAGATTAAGAATACTCCTTACTTTATGGCTCTGTCCAAAAGTCAAGTACAGGTCGAAAAAACAGAGTGGTCGTTATGGTTCTGGCAACTTTTTCGCACTTCACACTCATTTCTCACTATTAATAAATGAAAATAGGCAGCAACAAAGTACGTAGTTATTCTTTTAGGTCGTTTTGTGAACATTTCAATAAAAGCAAAAATACTCTTCTTATAATTAATCGTTACGCTTTGGTTATCGCTGATTCTACAATTGAAGAACATAAGGCTCTGACTAAAACTAAACTACAAGTCGGACAAACAAAGGGGTCGTAATGATTCTGGAAAATTCTCGCACTTCGCCCTCATTCGTCACCAAGAATGCATTAAAATAGGCAAAAATCGTATTCTTTATAATATGATTATTTGTTGCGCTTTTTTTTTCGGTGTGTGTACAATCGGAGAACATAAGGCTCTAGCCAAAACTCAAATTAATGTCGGGCAAACAAAAGGGGTCGTTATGGTTCTAGCAAATGTTCGCACTTCATCCTTACCAAGAATGAATCAAAACAGGCAGTTCTTATTTTTATTTATTTATTTGAACGTATAAACTTTTTACAATTTTACAAACTTATAATAATGCTAGACAAATAATAATACAAAAATCAAAACGAATGAAACAATATCGCATGCATGCTGAAATTATTTATAGAAACAAATATTCAAAATTGTTTATACAGCAAAAAAATTAAAATAAAAGATTATGCATCAAATGAAGATGCTGCCATCTTTTCTAATCTAATCTAACCGTTCTGACGAGTCAAAGTATAATTATAAAAGACTACGATTTTTGCTGTTATTGAAATATCTAATTCTCTCTAATTTTCTCTTAGGGGTCGTTATCATTTTGATGAATGCAACGCTGATATTTTATGGTCTTGTGAACATTTCTAATACTCTCGAAGGCATAGGCACTAAACTAAAAATCGTATAGAATTAATTCTGATAACGCCATCTATTTGTCAGTCAATGCAATTTCCTGTAATATCAAGGGAGTCATTCTTTGAAATCGATGTTATGAAATCACCAGTGGCAAATGAGATTTTTTAAAACATGAATTTTTGACATTTAGTCTGTACTGAGATTATGGGGGTTATTTTGTAAGGGAAGTGTTAAGTTTTACGTCCATGTTATTTTTTGTAAAAAAAATTGTAATTTTGTAAATTTATTCATACTATGTAAATTTAATTAATAACGTATATCTTCTTTATGTTTAATTTTTATTTAAATAATAACGTATATATTAAATGTAACATTGTAATGGGGAATAAGCCCGTATGACTGAAGCCACGTATTTCCCATGAGATATGTCATCGGTATGAAAGTCATAGGTTCAATAATAGAGTTTATTGAACATATCAACTAAATTTCTTCCCTTTTATGAACTTAATATGAAATTATATCAATTTCAAGAATAGACCCCTAGACCGGCTTTTTTGTTATCATTCTGTCCAATGCAACGCCGACATTTAATGGCCTTTCGAACATTTCGGTCATTTTATAGCCTTTTGTCAACATTTTAAACCCTCTCGTAGGAATAAATGATTGGCATTATACAGACGCTTCAAGATCGTTTTTCAACAACAGCGAAAATCTTATACTTACTGATTTATTTGAATAATAACCTACAAATACTGGCTATTATTTATATGTTTTTTCGTTGCACTTTAGTTTTCTCCGAAACCAATATGCACCATTGATTTTTTTCGTGAAACATTCTAATCAAATGATCCGGTGCTTCAATATTCTAACAAGGGTTAAACTAGAATTATTTTGTGGCTTTCCGTTATACTTTTGTTTTCGATACCCACTAGAGATCAATTCGCGGTACTTTTAACCAGCGAAAGAATACATTTCAGTTTCAAGTTTCAATAACAGCGAAAATTTCATACTTACTGATTTATTTGAGTAAAGACTTACAAATATTGGCTATTATTAAAATGATTTCTGGCTTTTTGTTGAACTTCAGTTTTCCTAGAAACCAATGAAGGTTTTACGAAAAAATCAATGGTGCATTTTTTCGTAAAACATTAAAATCAAATAATCCGGTGCTTGAATTTTCTAACAAGGGTTAAACTGATATTGATATCTGTGGCTTTCCGTCGCACTTTTGTTTTCGGCAAGTTGATGTTTTCGATACCCCCCATAGATCAATTCGCGGTAATTTTTTTGACCCGCGGAGGAATACAGTTTTCTGTGTGTGGTTTTGTTTTTGAGGCGGATTTTTAATGAAGTGGCTTCTCCGAAATGGATTCATTCTCTTGTTGTTGAATCACGGCGCGTGAGAATGTGTAATGGAATTCATTTTGAATTAGGTTTTCGGTGTAAAATAATCAGGAATCATAATTTTAATACTGAAAACAGTTATATTTTAAAATTTTATTTTAAAACTAGTTTTTTATTTTTAATTGTATTACAATTCAGTTGTTAAAAGTAATAAATTGCTTTAAATTTTAATAATAAAAAACGTTTGACTTTGTACAATTTACATTTCAATAGATGATGCGTATAAATAAATATATATATATATATGTACTTTGAAACTTCAGACTTCATATTTGAAAATACATCTCAATGATTTAATAAGAAATATTATTCAAATAAAATAAATTTATTTGATTTTAATATTCGTTCTTTTAAGTTAAAGATGAACATTTTATTCCATACGGGAAATCTAAGGTTTAACGTATACGTTATTATTATATATCTATTAAAAAAGGTACTTTTTTAATCTAAGGTTTAATGTATACGTTATTATTATATATCTATTAAAAAAGGTGCTTAGACTGTTATGATGAAAAATAAAATAACATAAGTACACATTAAACTTAACATTTCCCTTAGAGAATAGCCTCGATTAACAACAATTTTCACTAATTTGAGTTACTTAATTAATAAATTATTCCTCGTCAGCTACTGTAATAATTTATTAATTAATTGTTTTGAACTTCTTTTTTATTTAAATAACTGTAACCAAGTGAATAAATACTTTTTTTCTATTTTAATTTAAGTTACGTTTATTTTTTTATTAATATATGTATTTATTTTTTTGTTTCAGGAGGTGGTTCATCGAGTGGATCTCCAGCGACGGGCTACATGCAGCACTCGTCGCCGACGCCGAGTTCGACGCCCGGTTCGGACATGTCCGGGCAGCCGGCGCCTAGTCCCGGATGGGACGTGAAGCCCCAGCAGCCGATCCACCCGCCACCCCATCCCGCTACACACCCCCACCCACCACAACACTACCTCCCGCAATACTCGTGGTACCCCACGGACAACCCGGGCCTGCTGACGTAAGTGTGTAAGAAACTCACAGTTTCTTTATTATGTAAGATTCTAGGCGAAATTAGAGGGAAACAAAACATATGGTGGTCTGCAAAACGAAATTCTTAGCGTTTAGAAATATTTAGGATATACGAAAAATGTGTTAATTAAAGCATTATTATTTTTTATATTTACATTAAAATATTAAAATATGCATTGTAAGAAATGTCATAATTTTCTTTGTTATGTTTTAAAAAATATATCCCTTTAATAATTTCCTTCCCACTGCGATAATCCTAAGACCGTATTCACTTCTTTTTTTATTTCGAAAACCTACAATACCCTATATTTGTAGGTTGCTATCTTGATTTCACATTTTGATTATAGATTTATAGACTGTTGGACAATTGTTATTCAAATAATTCGATATATGTAAGATTTATAAAATAATAAACATATATTTATTTGTAATTTGTTAGACACTACGAAGATTCAACAATTATTTGATGTTATCTGAATGACGATACTCTCAATCTACAAACAAAACACCCCTTCGAGAATCGGTTTGTTCAATCTGAATTTTGTTTCCCAATTATTCTGTGTTAATGACAAGATCATACGCAACATGAAACTCAACAAAATAAAAAGCACAAAAAAAATTCATGTGGAATACCATCACCAGAAAACATACCAACTCGAAATGTACATCAAATAATTGAAAAAAAAAATAATTTGATTATTTTCCTGTTTATAATGATTTATTTTTGATGATACGTTTGTTAATTATGAATTTTGTTCTTACATTTCGCGTACCGATCATAAGCAACTTGAAAACTAAAGAAAATGAAAAGCATAAAAAGTGGGATCCTTGTGGAAGTATCTCACCAGAAAACATATTAACTAGAAATATACATCTAATAATGGAAAAGTCGAGAATTAAATTGTTTTTTGTTTATAATGAATAATTTTTGGTAATTCATTCAGAATTTTATTCTTAAATTTCACGTCCCGATTATTAACAACATGAAAGCACTAAAAAAATCGGATCCTTGTGGGATACCATTACCAGAAAACACGATTACACGAAATGTACATGACATAATTAATATGTGAAGGATTGGATTATTTTCCTGTTTATAAGGGATAATTTTTGATAATACGTTTGTTCATTCTGAAAATTTTGTTCTTACATTTCGCATCCCGATCATTAGCAATAAGAAAACTGAAAAACATAAAAAGCACAAGAAAATTAAAAGTTTAAAAAATCGGATTCTAGTGGAATTTCATTACCAAAAAACATATTAACACAAAATTTACATCAAATGATTGAAAACTGAAGAATCGGATTCTTTTTCTCTTTATAATGAATAATTCTTGATAATACGTTTGTTCTTTGTGAATTGTTCTTAAATTCCTTATCCCGATCATTAGCAATAAGAAAACTGAAAAAAGCACAAAAAATTGGATCCTTGTGGAATACCATTACCAGAAAATACATTGACACGAAATGTACATCTAATAATTGAACAGTGAAGAATTGGATTATTTTCATGTTTAAAAGGATAATTCTTTAATTTCGCATCCCGATCATTAGCAACAAGAAAACTGAAACAATAAAAAAGCAATAAAAATTGAAAGCACAAAAAATTGGATCCTTATGGAATTCCATCACCAGAAAACATATTAACTAAATATGTAATTCAAATAATTGAAGAGTAATTTTATTATTTTTCTGTTTATAATAAATAATTCTTGATAATACGATATGTATGAAACTAGTTGAAAATAAATAAATAATTAAATAAGGAACGCAATACTACGTGAAATGAATTTTCCAAAATAGTTTATTATCATGCTTTGCCAAATGATTAATGAGAGAAAAGAAAATAATATTTTCTTGAATTAATTTCTCATCTGGCACTTGGTGAAACATATTATACAATGTAAAATAATATTTTGTTGATTGTTAAGGCTTTCACTTGGTTATACATTTCGAGTTTATTAAATAAAACACTTTTTCGCTTTGTTTGTATAACTTGTTATTTTATTTTAGTGACTATAGTTTCGAAGCATAGAGCATCATTATCAAACTAAGAGTCTTAGTCACTAAAATATAATAACAAGTTATACAAACAAAGTGAAAAAGTGTTTTATTTAATAAAATAATATTCTTATTAGTTTTGGAAAACTGTTGCATTTCAAATTATTTTAAAAAAACGTAATACATAACTCAACTGTCAAAATTTAGTTACATTTACATTATTCTGACCAAAACAACAAAATCGTAAGAAACAGACTTATATAAAAAAAGAAGAAATCCTTACTGTAAACCCAATACGTTACGCAACTCGCATTACTTTTATTTGCGTTTGTTTCGATTCCTTATATTTTTTTCCCGCAGAAAACGGTACAGTGGTACCACTTTTATGGACATTAGAAGGTGCCCCGGTACGCGGTGAGCATCCACAATAGTCGAACGATAGAAAAAGTCGGACCGGTGCTACTTTTTTTTTGCGCGGGCTTGCATATAAATATAGCATAGGACTTTGCACACCTAGCTCTATTGCGAGGAGAAAGAGAAAGATATAGAGAAAAAAGGAGGCGCATTGAAGTGGCGTTGTTTTTCTCGTGCGCTAAAATTAATTTATGCGCTCGTTAAAAGCGACAAGAATGGAAAAATGATAATATGGTAAGGAGGGTTTTGTTTTAAAACGCAAATGGTGTTCTTTTTTTCGCTTATCTGGCCAGCCAAAGGTGAATTCTAATGAAGCGCAGTTGCGCGGATTGCTTGATTGTTTTTATCCAGGACTTTTATAAATAAGTAATACTGTTTTATTTAAAATTCGTGAATAAATCACTCTTTTATTTGGTTTTCAGGTGTTATAAGCAACAACATAACATATTTTACTTAAATTTTCTATTTTTCTACTAGAAATTAACCAATAAACCAGTTTTACATTTTGTCTGACCACCTTGTATATTATACAATATTAAATAAAATGCAAATAAAGATGATTGACACATTTGCAGTTATTTAAATTACAATGAAATTAAACGAGGAAAATTTCTGGCAATGATCAATAAAAAAAAGGGATTGAATTTTATTGATCATTCCTATAAATGTTCTCGTTTAATTTCATTGTAATATTATACTACATTTTCTAACTATAGTTTGGAAATTGGTAAATATCTAATGTATATAGGAAACGAAAGAATCATCCACACTGCTTCGGAAGTGGATTTATATACCATTATCGTCTTAGTTTGATAACTATTATATTGTATTTGAAATGTATGTACATCCAATCTTTATAAAACGATTGAAGTAAGGAATAAACTGTGTTTTAATTATTCGCATTTATTTTATACAGAATTTCGCAATTTATGCAAAAAGATCGCCGACTATAAATGGAAAAATCGTGTATTAATTGCGCGCAAAAGAAAAAAGTACAAAACAGTTTTATCATTAATGCATTATATTCGTTTGCTTATAAATTTCTTGCGTGTCTTTGCGTAAAAATCATGAAAATTCATAAGGCATCGGTCACGATTGAATAATTCCGTACTGAAGTTCGTTTTTCTTTCTACTCGCTTGTATCTTCTTATCAGTGTAATTAGATTGCGAGAACGCTGCGAACAATTACAAGGTTAGATTATATTAGCGTCGGAGTCAGAATTTATGTTAAATGTGAATCTTCTTTTATTCAAATAGAAAAAAAATAAAACGAATTGAAACAGTTTTATTTTTTACTTTGTTATAGAATTATATAAGAAAAGTTTAGAAAAGATACTTTTTTTATTATTTGAAATTCGATTTATAAAGAAGTAGAAACTTTAATAACAAAATGATCGTGCTGAACATGTAAAGTTGATACTGTCAAGAAAATGAAGAAAGAACACTGTCTACAATGTTTTAGTCCACCAAATTTATGAGAGGAAACGCCTTTTTGTGATTTTTTTGTATTTTTTTCTTCCTTTTATCCAGTTTAGACTTGAATTCATGTCTTCAATTTAAGGAGTTAAAGCCACCTTAATCCCCACCTAATTCAATAAACTTTTGAAATCAAATTTCACACGTAGATTTCCAGTGACATTTCCAACTTTGCAGTACCCATTTTCATCGATTTTCATTTTTAGCATTTCAAGCGAACATTCAATTTCGAATAAATATAATGCTTCAATACAAGTGCAATATCGATAGTGTATTATTTTTATAGTAATTTAATACATAGAGCTACACATTGAAATATTATTGATATTTTCTATTCAGACACGAAATACAGATTTAAAACGATGGCCACCATATGTTGTTTTATTGAACAAAAGTGGAAGTTTTTGTGGAAAATTCTAGCTGCGCGGGTTGATTTAAAGAGTTGAAGATAGCCATAACCTCATCGAATGCAATCAGCTCCTCAAATTAACCCTTTCGCAGGTGTGTTTCCAGTGATATTTCTGCCCTTGCAGTGCCCATTTTTTGATTTTTTCTTCTTTCTGTGGATTTGAAGCTAAAATTCAATCAGGAATGAATATAGGCCTTAAACGCGGAATCAATATTTATTTTATTCATGTTTCAATCTTGGAATAATATTGAATTAAAAATTAAAAGCAATAATGAGTCTTATCCAGAATATCTATCGTATGTCCAATTTTAATTGAAATAACCTTGTTTAAACTTAAATTATGCAAAAGAATGTTGCTGAAAGACCTTTGGTTGATAGCCAATTTGTGAATTGTGCATTAATAATGTATTACACAATTACTATCTAAATATATTTCTGTAAATTCATAAATAAAGATATTTTTTATATATTAAATGTTTTAAATTTAAGAATTGTATTTCGACCAAAGTATGTTTTGTTTCTTAGTTAACTTTGTTTGTCTCAATAAAACTTAAAACTTTTTATTTTCGATTTTACTAATTTTAATATTTTTTTCTGTTTGTTACAGGGTATGGCCGGCGGTTTAATAAAGAAAACGAGTGATTAGTTACTAATTAGGAAATAAAATGAGAGAAAGCGAGCGATGAATAGAGTGAGTGCGCGTGTTTTTTAAATTCCTTCTGTTCTTCAAAGAAAAGACAAGTGACAAACTGTGCCCAGTGACGTGTATCATACTAGTGTAAAGAATTTTTATCGCCGTTACGTTTTTTCTCCAATTCTGAAAAAATCGCGGAACGCGAAAATTGTATAGAAAGAATGCGAGATTATATGTATAAAAAAGCAAACAAACAAAAGAAAAAAATGTGAACGGAGCCCGCCAGCGCGGAAGACTTTGATTATTTTTTGTTGTGATATAATTTTCGAAATGCGAAAAGCAAAGCCCGCGCTGGCTGGCTTCGGGTTTGATCCCCCACTTTCCTTTTCCTTTAAAACAAAAAAATGTTATAAATTGGTGCAATACAAACGGACGCAACTAATTGAAAGGATGAGTTATTAAGTTCTCACTTAACCCAAGTTGAAACATATTTAAATCTATATATATATATATATATATATATGGATTTAAATATTTATATAACTATATATATATATAATAGGTTTTTTATTTAAATATTATATATATATATATTTATAATTATATATATATATCTTGTATATATATATAATTAAAAGTATGTTTATCGAAAAATTAAAATTCCCTGGGTGAAATTTATTTAAATTTTATTTAAATTCCCTTAAAAACAAAACAAACCAAAATACCCGTCTTTTAAATAATTCTACTTATTATTTCTTGTTGAATATTGTAAAAAAAATAATAATTGCGTGAATGTGTCTGGGTGAAGGAGCGACGAATATTTTATTTCACCTTATCCCCCCTTCTTCCCTATCCAATCCCAAACACTCACCCGCTTTTCTTTATCATCACCGTCATTTTTGTACATTTCCCTCCCCCCCCCCCTCTCCGAGAAACAAATAATAATTGTAAAAAAAAGAGAAAAGATATGTTTTCTTTCATCTTTTTTGTTGTTGTTTAGTGATCCCCATTTTGTATAAATTAGTTTTTAATGAAGATATTAATGAGAACCGTAGTTGTTGATGAATGATGTTGGTATGTCAGCAAGAAGTTGTACCTAATTATGTAAAGTAGTCTTTAAAGGAAGAAAAATTGTCTTTAATTTAGAAAAAGAAGAATATAATTATTACAAGACAAAAATATTTCTAAATGTGTAAAATATATATATAAAAAAAAGAAACACAACTTTTTTCGTTTTATTTAACTCTAATTTTTTTATCCTTTTAATTCTCTGATATTTTGCCTATTTTTTTAGTGGTTGAACAACATTTAAAAAAAAATTATAAATGATATTATAATAATTTATCATTTGTCCCGTGGCATTAAGTAGGTAATATCTAAATTATAATAATTGGTTTGTTTATTTATAAACTTTTTATTTTCCGAGTTTATAGTGAAACAAACCAAGTGTTTTAATTTAGATTTTACCTACTTAATGATTTATTTTAATAAATCTAAATTAATTTTATATAAAATAATAAAATCACATATTTAATGTTATATTTTTATTGTTGTTTGAAGTTGTAAAAAATACATAAAAAAATAAAATTTGTCTAGATTTTATTATTAGACATCTTTGATATAATATTTATACTATAATACGTAACATTTAAAATTAACAGGTTGAGCACCATGGCGGACACCGGTGTCCGCTGGTGGAACATCACTATGGTCACTGGTATCCGCTCGAAATCTCAATGCATATTAACCTATATGAGACAAGCGTATTCAAATAAATCGAATTTATAATGCTTATATCTTCGCCACGGCTACACACTGTTATAACTATTTTTTTATTAACTGTTTTACTGAAGACATTTTTATTGAACACCAGTGTTCGCTGTCGTTTTTCTAGCATTTTTTAATCAAAATTATATAAAAAAAATAATAATAGAAAGCCACATTTATCATCCATTACTATTTTGGTAGAAACAATAAAAAAAACAATTTGGCCCAGGCGGAATATTTCGCCAAAAAGCCATGGCGCTCAACCTGTCAATGGATTTTTAAATGAAATAGGACAGCAATCGGCTGGCGGTCACAATACTTTCTTGCTTTGTGTACATATTTTCTTAAAAACGAAATGGTTGATACTTCTTTTCTTGCAGCATTACCCTAATTAAGTCTATAAGAATCCTCCGAATTATTGGAAACAAAACAAATTTACTTTTAAAAATCGTTGTTTATAAAAATGTTTGTTTTATAATTTTCAAGGGATACTAAAAAAGATAAACAAATAGTAATAAATAATAATGCAGATGGACTTATATTACGTAACGCTTTGCATTAAATATTTTCGAATCAAAAATTGTTGCATTATGGAATTATTTGTGATGTAACAGCAAGTGTTAATTGTGTAATTCAACATCTAATGGGGTATTTGCCCGAGAAGTAATTGTTTCAATAGATTTTTCTCCTTATTTAAAGAAATCATCTGACGTAAGTCAGCTGTGGCCAAAGGGAATAAGTTAATTGTTTTTTCCATCATTAAGTTGTGTCAATTATTTTAAAATTTCTTTTTTTTTAATTGAAAAAGTTTATATTTTTATCTCGATTCGTTTGCGAGAAAATATCTACATAATATTTTAGATAACTTTCTCTCTTACTAAAATAAATTGTAGTGATGTTTGCATGTTTACTAAATATTTGTTAAAAGTGCTCCGAAATTTAATTTAAGGTAAGTGAATTAATATTGTAGATTAATAATTTATCGTTACTTTGATTATAGGTGCTTGTTCCATTTCTATCTCCGTTTTTTTAAATAGGAGCACGCGAATTTTGTAAAATATTGTACTATACATTGACGCCTGCAAAAGCACATTGTTGTATTGATACTTTGCTCATGTTTTTTTATTCTAGATATGTTGGTCTTGTTTCTTTGTTCATTTTTTTAATTATCTTATCCATCTATATTATAAGCATCCTGCTCTCAAGCTTAGGACCAGAGCCGTTTTTCGGACTTCCCATGGAGCACCGAAGAGAAATGGTGTCAAAATGGGAAGTCCGAAAAACGGCTCTGGTCCTAAGCTTGAGAGCAGGATGCTCATAATATAAATAGATAAGATAATCAAAAAAATGAACAAAGAAACAAAACCAAGATGGCGCACCGAAGAGAAGTGGTGCCAAAATGGGAAGATGGCAAAGGACGTAATTATTTGAACATCACATGTCTACATCAATCAAAACGGCTGATCAGACTAGATCATAGCCATAAGATGTTTGAACTTATAAGGGATGAGCTGAGAATATTCACGGGACTTATGACAGAGCACTGTGCCCTCCGGTACCATTTGTGGAAAATGAGAAATGATGAAAGTTTATATTAACTCGGCAAAAGAAACGACAGGGCATATACTCTGTGCTTGTAATGCGATTATCTAGAAGCGTCTGTCACACACAGAGGTGAGCAACATCAGCCCGAAAAAAGTCACCAGTTTCATAGAGAACGTGGGACTGTTTGGGAAATAATTGAGTAAGGGCAGAACAATAGATCTTATAGATGGCAAGAGAGGCTATATAACCTATATAATGTTCTCAAGCTTCCTCCTTGTCTAACTCCTTGTTTCGTTTTGAATTCTGCTGATTTGTGATTTTTTTATATTATTATATTTCAGTTTTATTCATACAAGCTCTTATTCAACAAAGTATTAAGGAAACTACTTTGTTGAAAACCTTTTCCATATCTATGTATGTTATGTAGATTTTATATTTTGTGTTTCCATAGTTCTGCGCAAATGATTAATGTTTTCGAAGCGCCCTAAAACTTCAAATTCCAAAGTTCTATTAATTATTGCCTTTATTTATATTGTCATGAATCCAGGCTTAAACCAGCTTTGATCTCATATTTTCTCTTCTATTATTTTCCTGATACAAACAAACATCTTTATTCAGATAATTATAAAGTGCAATTACAAAAACATTTACATGCAATACATTTATGTAATAGCTTGGGCTATCGGCCTGTCCTGTTTTTAATTTATGGTGACGTGCAATAAAAAATATTGTGCTTACTTGATAAACTATATTAATTTAATAAAAAGTTGGCGCTTGCGTTATCTTTCAATTATTATGAATTATCTTAATTATTCTCAGTAATCAATTGGTAAATTGTGAAACGAAGATGTTTATATTTTGAAGATATGTTTTGGTTTCGTGGGATACAAAATTTTGAGAGGAGGCGTTAGTTGCAAATTTTTCTCTTACCTTTATTATACTTTGGGATATTGGCGTCACTTAGGTAGAAGAAATTTATTGGAAGGATTTTGTGTCTTCCTTATATTTTGACAAACATGAAAATGTATAGAAATATGTGGAAATGTAACTAAAGAATGGTATTGGGATAAATATTAGTGAATAAGCCTGTAAGAAAATATAACATACATTCAAAAAATAAAAATATGAATTGATTAATAAATAAGTAATTCTAGTTGATATTAAGGATATTTATACGTAGGAGATTGTAAGAGTAGAACATTAATATTTATGTAGTATCCCGCGGAGGCGTCTGGACGGCGCTTAGAGTGCGAAACCGTTTCGACAAAATCCTCACCGGATCGCACAATCCGAGCGAAAATTAATTAAAACGGAACCAAGTCGAGTGGAGTGGAGTCCGAGTACCGGACAGGTTTATGCGGTGTGCGTCGCATTATTAAAGTAACGCTAATTAATTCGCCGCGGAGTGCGGAGTGACTCTCTCCCGCTCGCTCCATAAAACGGGATCGCATTAATTAAACGGCATTACGCGATCAATGGATCCTATCTTCGGGAATTATCCGCGCAAGGGCCCATAAAGGCCCCCAAGTGAGCCCTCTTTAGCCCTCGTTAAACAGCGGCGCACCGAAAGCCGGCCCGCCATAAAATCCACGGACTTATGTTTCTGCACGTGATTGAGACATCATCGTGCCGGTCGCGGTATGCGAATTCCATATTTTATTTGATAAAAACGCGCAGTTCCTATGGGAAATTGTTGAGCCAGGATAGTTTTATCGGTTATCGTCGCATTAAAACGGATTTTCATGGGGATTGTAGATAAAATCCTACCGCTGTTTTTCACGATTTCGTTCCTCAAAATAAAAAAAATATGTTATTATAACATTATTATGTGAATTTATTCAATTTATATATTACCTTGTATTAGTAGAAGGTAATATCTAGAACGTGCAAGTTCACATAATAATTTCATTTTAATTGAATTCTTTTTTGTATTACCCCATCTCGTTAAAAATCAACATGTTGAAAATGAAGAGCAGTTGCTCCATCGTCTCTAAATTAAAATAAATGTACATTTAATGAAATGTTCAGCCACCATTCATCTAGCGTACGGATAACTAGTGATGGCCATTTCAGTTTTTCGAACCTCATCAGACTTTGCAATGCTTTCCTTTAGTGGACGAAACTATGATTTTCGGTCGTCTATCTTGTAGACCCAAATCGTTGACGATGCCACTTGAAATTAGGCAAAAGACGGCGCTTGCGTCGTTTTTAATTTATTATGATTAAAATAAATGATTTTATTTTATATTATTCGAGCCAATAATATAATTCGATTATAAATTAACGTCTATACAAAATAGCATTTCAGTATGCTCTACATATCTCCAGTGTAACTAAGAAAAACATTTTTTAGAAATATTCATTATTAATTAATTAGCCTTTCTTGGTCAGTGAAAAAAACTCCATACGCGTTCCAAAATTCTAATGCTTTAATATTGCCATTTGAATTTTTGGTCGCTTTTGGGTAACTTTTACCGGTTGCACTCAATGATTGTTTCATGTGTAGTTTTGAATCCATGTTTTATCCTTTTTATTTCGCTTGGGCAGCTCGTAACCGCACTCTGAGACATTGTTTTTTCTGGTCTGGTGCGAGCAAACATACCACCCACTTCGAAAGCAACTTGCGCTTGCCCTATCGTGAAGGCACTACCTTCTAAAATCTTCAAAGTGTAAGCTGTCTTAAACAACTTTATTTTACGATCCTTTAAAACCATTTTATGAATAATTCCGGATTTAAATTCAATATAAATCAATTATAATTGACGTAATTGAATTTGCGGAGTCCCCATAATGCTTGCTAGGCCACTTTTTTAGCTCCAACAGTATTTATTCCTATAAGAAAACTGTAACTAGTTCTATCCATTGTTTAAAAAAAAAACTGTAAAGCTGGGGACATTAAAACAACTCTAACCTTCAAACTAACGATGAGAATGCCAAGACATATTGACACGTACTGTTTGAAGGTTAATACAATCCGGAAATCACGAGAGTCTGTCAATGATCTTGCCATATATGTGTCAGACCGGGAACTTATTTAGTGATCTGTTTTTTGATGAAGAGATCTAACCACATTGGGCATGATTATGTTATGACGCGACTAATACCATTGATTGAGCATCCAGTAAATGTCCAAATGTACTTGCATAGGATAGTGACTGAGGATTTGCAAATACATAAGGTCTACGCGTAGCTTGTACCGAAAATGTTGACGAAAGATCAGATAAAACTTCGCGCAGTCAATAACTGTTGGATTTGACATAGGATAGTGACTGAGGATTTGCAAATACCTAAGGTCTACGGGAAGCTTGTACCGAAAATGTTGACAAAAGATCAGATAAAACTTCGCGTAGTCAATAATTATTGGATTTGATTAACAATGAACCCGCCTTTCTTAATTCTGTCGTAGCCAGAGAGCGAATGAACAAGTTTATCATCTAAATTATACTTTTACGCCCAAGGAATTATCCATTTTTAGGTTGTTTTGCAAGGATAAACTTTCAACAACAATTTTCCTCGAGGTATTCAAGAGATTGAAACGACGGGGCGGGTGTGTGGGGGCTGATATCAAAGATACGGTTAAGCTCCACCATGACAATGCCAACAGTCACACGTTCATTAACATTACCAATTTCCTCACCCCGAGAAACATCCCTATGGTCCCCCAGGTCCCTTATAACCTTGATTTGGCCTCGCATACCGAAATAACCATCACTGGTTATCCAAACTAAATGAATTGTGTTGAACTGAATTTACTGAGTTTTGTTTCCTTTTATTATCAAGGGACAAATTCGCTTTCCTTTAATAGACGAAACAACGTTAGTTTAGCAGAACCAATATTTCATTCGTAGACGATGCTACTTATAAATTAGGCAATAGATGGCACTTTGCGCTATTGTTACAATTTGAACCATCTGAAGACAGAACTGAAAGGAACACATTGGATGACCTTGGAAAACATTGAAAAGTAGGCTACAACATTCCTAAGAGACATTTAAGTAGTAGACTTTCAGACTACCTTCCAGATATTCATTTCAGTATTGATGCAGGGGTATTACAGTTTTATGAAAGATATGCGTGATTGCCTAAGCACATTAGGCCCCTAATATTTCCTCCATGTATGGTGGCTGAGACTATTAATTACTCAGCCCAACCAGTCCACTTCGTCAAGATAGGCTAGTGCAAGTAGATTCCTGATTTTCGCCATTTCAGGAAATTCCTCGCCCAGTATGGATTCTCTGTTGATCTTTAGCGCCGGGAATATCTAAGGATATACTCCGCGGTTTCTTCCTCCAATACCACCTTCTACAATATTGTGATTCTACAATCAAGATGTGCTATGAATTAGGAGTGTCCAGTGATAACGGCCGCAGGTATTTAATTGATAATCTTTTATTTGGATACAGAAGGGTTTCCATGGAAAGTCTGCATTCTGTTGTATAATTGCATGTAAAAATGGTGGACGCATCAGTGCGCTGAAGGTGTGAATAATCATTCTAGCAGCAGCTCCAGCTAATTCGTCTTCTTGTTCCTAATGTCAGTACTATGCCCTTTCATCCAATAGATATCGATTCTCTTGTATGTTGAGTCCTGTCTGAATTAATTGTGGCACGCTGTAACAATCTCTGCGAGGGTATAATTCTTTCTCAGGGTCTGTAGATTGTGTCTATCATCCCTCACAGATAGATTAGTAGACTTTAATTAGTTGCAAGTCGCTGTATTATAATTTCTGTCACGTATTTTAGCTATAATTGGTCGATAATAATGGGCATTTTCTTTCGAATGTTTAGGCTTCTCAAGTAAACTTCCAAAAAGCTTATTTCTTTACAGATCCATTTGTATATATTCGTATGGCAAATTTCCTCATATATTTTGTGGTTTCGGAAATAATATCATAGAGTGTGCTCGCCCCATAGAGAGATGCATTGATATTAGTGCCAAACTCTAGTTTAGGTATATTCCTGCATAAATTCCCCTAGAGGTAACTACTGATCGATTTCTTTTTCAAACATCACTTCCTCTAAGATAGAGAATAACCGATATGGCCTCCCCTTCCACATAGGAATCCAGTGGTGGGAAGTACAACATCATTGCAGGGGGAGAGTATATTAAAAAATGTTAAGCATTTATAAAAATGAGATTAATAAATCTATTTTTCCAGAGTGGATTATTTGGATATCACCTTCCCTGATTCTACATCTAGATACTGATGTAGAATCAGGGAAGGAACTAGGAATTTTTGGCACTGTCAACATATTGAGGGGAAGTACTCGGGTCTAAAACCTTGCAAGACGATGTAGATTAGCATTACATTGCAAATTGTCGAATCTTGTGATAAATAAAGAAAATAACAAAAAAGCTTTTCCGCCTTTGGATATCTGAACTTAATGATATTTTTCTTACCTTATTACAGTAGGGAAAAAGAGTGAATAATAATGGTATTGCGATACAGTTTGGTATTAGGATATATTCCGAAACCTTGGAAACAAGATCGAGTTTTATTCGTACATAAAACCAAGCTAACTAGCATGCTCACAAAGCATAGACCAATCACTATTTCTTCGTTTTTATTAAAAAAAAAATATTTCGACGTTGTAAGTGAATAATAATGGTATTGCAATCCAGTTTGGTATTAGGTTATATCCAAAAGTTTTGGAAATAAGATGTTGTATTCATACATCAACCTGGTTGGGTGGACTAGCAAACTCCCAAAGCATGGACGCATCACTCTATTAGTTTTTATTAAAAAATCATAATTACGACTTTGCGAGAAGTAATAGGAATAACCATGGTTGATGTAGTTGACTGAGAAATTACATGCATAGTTAAAATAGTTTATCCACATCACCATTATTATAGAACCTGGCATTGGAATGCACCCTTGAACAATTGTTTGCGAAACACTTTTTTATAACGGCTTACGCCGACGATTTGGCTACACTGGTGAGCCGTAAACATGAAGATGTCATTTGTAATTTGCTACAAATATAATATCTAGGTGATGCGGATAATTCTCCATAAACTAATATAATAAAAACACAGATTGAACCATATTAATTGGGAGATAACGCAAGCACCATCTGTTGCTTTAATTTGTTTGGTTTGTCTTCCATTATTGTGGTTTATATCAGGTTATTAAATCACAAGATCTGTTCAACCGACTTTATGAAGGCATTGCACATGGGACACACTGGTCAGCTGAGGTTCGAAACACCGAAATGACCATCACTAGTTCCGCATACGCTAAATGAATGGTAATTTAACATTTTATTGACAACAAAGAGTGTTCTTTACCCCAGGAAAAGATGGGTGAAACAAAAGCACAAAAAGCTATAAATGAAGGAATTGATTATTCAATTGTTTAAATTAATTGTTCAAATGTATTTTAATTTAATTTAAATAACTGTGATCAAGTTAATAAATACTCTATTTCTGTTATAAAAAACCAACCTTGGATATGTTTTTAACCACATAACCCAGTTTCCTTTGTAAATTTTTAATTTCCAATGTAGGGGACAATCACACCATAAAACGACCATCCCAATCTGGAATGGAATCCGTCCCGAATGCTAGCGGGGCGGACAAAAACCAACCTTAATTCGATTGGCGCTTTCTAATAGGAAATGAGTATTTTTTCGCCTGGTCTATTTAAATTTTACTGAAATTTAGCAAGGACGTGAAGCACAGTGAATAAGGCGCTGAGGATGTTTTGGCTGTCTGTGTGCTTTAGGATCCCAGATCTTGATCTAAAACCATACAAGACGATGTGGCTTTACACAGGTGTAAATTTTTAAAATAATAAAAAAAATGTAGACGCATTAGAAAGTTTTTATGCAAACTATTATAGGGGTTGATTTTTTTACCCCCTTGTAATAATACTTTAGTATTACAAAAATCAAAAGTCAAATAGTGCCAATTTATGAGGAACAGTTCTAAGCTACATTTCAGACTTCCCGATTGTTTCATAGTAGATATGTGAAATAAAAACATTTTTTGTCCTTAACTCTAGGGGGTTATAACTTGGAGGGTTTTGAAGAAAAAGAAATATATGAAAGAATGACCTTAATTTTTGCTGAAAAATCACCCTTTAAAATCTTTCGCATCAATTTAAAATGTATATTATAAATAATTAATAGATTCAAAAAAAAATTCACTCGAACTGAATAAAACAAGTTTTAATTTTATTCTCTCTAAAGAGTCGGAATGTATTCGCAACGCCATTTTGACGAGGCGTCGCGACGCCCCGCGCAACCCCCCACAAGCCGTCGCCACGGCAACCCCGAAACGGCTCCGGACTCCGGGCGTTCATCTCCCGATATACACACGATTGCGCGATGGAAAATTTTCCTTTGTTCACTGGAAAATAACATAAAAAAACACCACACACACACGTACGCCGTGATCAATCTTTGGACCCGACGAATGTAAAAAAAAAAAATAAATAAAACCAAACGAGAGCAACGCCATTTTTTCTCCGGCTACAACGCTCAAGGTTGTGGAAAACGAATTTCCCAGAATATAATTATTACTCATAACTCTGCATAATCATTCGAAGTTAATAATAAAAAAATACAAAAATATGATATATGTGACCAAACATGATAGTTGAATAACGATAATTATTGGTTTACGATTTACTACATGCGCTCGCGTGATTTTACAAAAATATTTTTGTTAATTATTAAAGCAATAATTTTCAGAGAAAAAAAAAAAATGTTGATTATATAGGTCGGTGTTTTGTTGCAGTTCACTCGCAAATTATTTTTAATTAAAACAAAGAAAATAAAAAAATGAATTATTTAATAACATTTTCTATTGAATAAATATGAATAAAATATTAAAAATCAACCAATAAAACACAAATTAGATTGAATAACTTTAAATTCTCGACTTTTTTTAATTTAAAATTTTAAATTCTCTTGAAAATGGGCTAATAACCCGAAACTAGTCAAGTTATTCAATATAATCTGTGTTTAATTGGTTGATTTTTAATATTTTATTCATATTTATTTCATACAATATGAACTACCAATGTTTAAATATTAAAACCATTAATTATATTTTCTATTAAAATTCAATTTCAATTTCATCGAAATTCAAAAATACGGGTTATTGAACATTTATAATGTTCTTTCTAGTTTCATAGTTGCTAAAATAAATAATTTTGGATTTGTACTATAACGATAGTGAAAGAAGCAACTGGAAGAACGCTCTGGAATGTTCCACCGAGCGCACGACCGAAAACGCGGCTTCATAGAAAGTTCGAGAAACAGGCACGTTATATAAACGCGCGCTAGTGGAGCGGCAATCAGTCCTTCACAAACATTCGAGTGCTCAACATCTAGTTATAATTAAATATTGACAGTGTGATGTTAATAAATGTGTTAAGTGTGCTATAAATACATTAATAGACATTGTGTTACTTATTTCCGAGTCTGATTAAACGTGATTTTGTAACAATACTTTAATAAATACGATTTTTTAAAATGGGTCCTATATTTATAATAAAAGAAAAAAAAAATGGTAGAAATTTCTAAACTCACGGAATAACTTGAATCTAGTGAAATACAATAAATATTAGAATATAAGAAACAGTGCTTAAGACGCAATGTTTTCTTTTTAATTTCAGTACGAAAAATTATATTATATATATATTAGGGGGGACCGAAAAGTAACGTTTTTTATATTAAATTCAAACAAAATAGTTATTAATATTTTAACACAATCACTTACATTTTCTACGACCTTTTGCCATCTAGTATGCAAGTTTCCAATCCAGGATCAATAAAAATATCTGGAGAAGGCATTTTCAACTTCTTCAGAATTTTTATTATTTAATTTTTTCGCCAAAAAAATGCTGTAGCAATCGAAACAAGTAGAAATCAGATTGCGTAATATCAGGTGAGTATGGTCGGTTTAGCAATACTTCCCATATTGGTTCATTATTTTTTTCTAGGGTTCGTCTTGCGCACTGTGGTTTTGCATTATCGTGTTGAAAAATTACATATTTTTTGTTAACAAGAGCTGGGTACTTTTCAATTAGAGATTGATGTACTCCAATTGTTCACAATAAAGGTCTGCAATAACTGTTCGACCAGGTTTTAGCACTTCAAAATGAACAACCCGACGAGTATTCCACGAAACATACAAAAGTGCTTTTTTGGGGTGTAAATATGGTTTTGCTGTAGCTCATGGCGCGTCTTTTTAAGAGAGCCACTGCTTTTTGCGTTTTGGGTTATCGCAAAGAACCCATTTTTCATCCCTGCCTATCAGAAAACGCTTCTATGTTATACCCGCTGAAGCAATAATTAGATCGATTAAATTTGTTTTCCTCTGATAGATTGTGTGGGTTCCAAACACCTGCACTGCTTACTTCCCCAATCTGCTTCAAATTCGTGAATGATTGACCAAGGTGCGTTAAGATTATTCGAAATCGTCTGACATGGATTTGCTTCCACTACCGCCCTTAAAATGTCATTATCCAGAGTTATTGATCTTCCTGATCGATGAGAGTCAGAAAGACTGATATTATCGGATTTGAACTTGGAAAATCATCTTTTGCGTTTATGAATATCTAAAACATTCGGATAAACATCGTAAATGCTTTTGATAGCAACCGTTGCATTACCACCCTTATGAAATTCAAAAAGCATACAATATCGGATATGTATTTTATTGAATTTTAATTGACCAAACATTGTAAAAAAGTGTGGTAAAAACATAGTAAGTGTTTTAATCAGTGATTATAATTACCACTTAGTAACGGTCGCAACCATCATCATGATTGTAAAAAAGCTTTAAAACGTTATAACTTACAAGAAAACAAATCACTCTAAACACTAAAATATCTTTGAGAGTATTTTGAATTACCCATTGAGCTGCTAGGTGACAACAAAGACCAACATGCGCTAAAATGATATTACTTTCCGGTCCCTTTAATAATATAAAAAACGGTCCTGCGTGTATGTTTCATTTATTTTCTTTTTCTTTAATGTCGATTTTAAAGAAAAAGTATAAACGGAACTTCACGCAGCACGTTTTTTGCGTTCTTGTTTGTTTCATCTTTTTATATATGAAGGCAACAAAACGAAATTACTCAAAGAATGAAATCCGGGATTTCCGAAGAACGAAGCCGAGCGAGCGCGTCGAGCAATTGGAAGTATTCGGCCCGGCGCGGATTTATGTATATTCCACTTAAATAATTAATGGGACGCGGTTTATTATTCAGCTTATTCAGCCACCGCTTTTATTGAGGATAATTAATGTCGGCGCGGATGCCGGATGAGTTATCGTCCGACACTGGGATTTCGCCGCCGACGTATTTGTTTATGGTGAGTTCTTCGGCTTCTGTAGCTGGTGGCTGGTAGCGAGACGCTGGGCGCCAATTAGAGCCGGTAGACTAGGAAGTCGATAGATAGCTGGACGCATTGCTATCAATCACAAGGTGCATCGGGAATAATTTTTGCAATGGCTTCTGTTAATTACCTTCATTTAAAATGCTGAAGCAAAAAAGAGAGAGATTTCAGTAGATGTGTATATAAGCAAAGAAAACACTTTGCATTCCTTACAGTTTTTTTTTTATATTTCTAGTGTTGTTAGTGTTAAAAAATAGAAAATTGTAAGAAATTATAGCCAGCGCGTTCATTTCTAATTTATTGTTTATTTATCAAATCGATTCCATTAGTTCTAACGAACATGTTAGCTTCTATGACATTATATTCCCCATATTTATGTCTATGGCTGGTACTATAAAAAAATATGTATTGTGAAACTTAACTACTTTTTTAATCCCATAAATCTATATAAAATATACTGCCTTTCAAAAAATTTGAACACCAAAAATTTATTGCACGATTTTAATGAAATTTGCAGAATTTTATGACTTTAATGAACCGACGATCAAAAAAGAAATTGGTTTACTTCTTATTTAATGGTATTTTTGATTTATTTCGACATTATGAAGTGCTGGTGAATTTGAATGTAGATGCTTCTAATATACTAGTAGGCTGTGAATACTTTGCCATTTGAATTTCTGAAATTGTAAAAGATGCCCCGTGTTCATCGCCATGTACAATATTACTATCTAAGTGATTTTAATAGCATGAATTGTAAGCGCAAAGTGGGAAGAGTCGGTCGTAGTGTATCGGTAATTGTGCATTGCTGCTGTAGATAGTCCGAAGCTAGGTTAAATCGACGTAGACCAGGATCAGGACGACCAAGAAGCACTACTGCGTGCTCTTCGTCTCAATCTTTAAAGGACAGATTTACAACATCGCGGACACTGAGAAATGACTGATTAGCTCTAAATAGTCAAAAAGTATCCATAGTTACTGTTTATAGAAGAATCCGCAGTTTTGGTATTGGAACCTACGGTCTATTATTGTGTCTGCTTCTTATTCCGTAGCATCGCAGAGTAAGAGTTGATTGGTGCAAAAAAAAGCACCGTTGGATCCATAAATGGAATAACATTATCTTCAGTTATGAGTCTCGGTTCTGTTTATGGGCACATGATGGTCGCAGAAGAGTGAGACGTCGACGTGGTGAACGGAGAATTTTACAATTTGCTGCTGAAAGAGATACTACCCTTACACAGGAAGCTATGGTATGATAGTCGGTCTCTTATAGTTTTTTATTGAAAGAAGTCTTAATTCGGTATATTAACATCATTATACAGCCAGTGTTAGGGCCCTGTGTAAATAGCTTGCAGAACCCGATTTTTTAACAAGATAATAATCGGCGCCTCATACAGCGGCCATTTCAAGACATTTATTTTGTCGTGCTGAAATCACTTTATTATTCTAGCTATCTCGTTCTCTTGATCTATCACCGATAGAAGATTTTTGAGTTATGATAGGTGTTAGAATGGGCAATTTACAGCGCCCCCTAACACAATAACGTCAAATTAACGCTTGGAATGAAATACTACAAGTAAATTCATATTGTCTGATTTATAAAATGCTTCGACGTGATAATTAGTGCTTACGAAATCGTGGCGGTCCAACACACTATTAATTGTAATTCATTTGTTTTTGTTTTGTTTTTCAAGTTGACTTTTTGATCATCGATGTACTTTATTTTTACACCATCAAATTCTATAAATTTCATTAAAATCGTTCTATAAAATCTTGATGTTCTGTTTTTACTTTCCCCGGACCCCTGTTCAAGGGAAAGTATTGTGATCGCAAAAATTTTCGAATCGCCAATTTCAACAAATATGCACGTCTTGAGGTCCCCTGAGTCCATTCCATCGAGTTTTGAAAAATGTCTGTGTGTGTGTCTGTGTGTTTCCGCGATAGCGCCTAAACGGCTAAATGGATTAAGACCAAACTTTATATCTAAGCTTTATATAACAGTGGAATGATCTGAAAAGCTTTTGGTTAGAATCAAAACTCATTAAGTACAACTTTACTCTTAGCAATTTTTCATTTTTTAATTCGGATAGAAAAATGTTTCAAATAAAAGTTTTAGATCTTGGAAAATAAATAATTTCTGTTATAAAACTTTTATTGTAGGACCCTCGGTTTTTATTTTATAAGCGGAAGAATTTCGTTTACCTGATAAATTCCCTTATAAATAAGCAATTATTTTAATGTTGGCAGTGGAGACTTTAATTATTGAAATAATTATTTTAATGACAAGTAAAATGTCAAAGTGCCGACAAATTTAATATTCGCAAACGCCTCCAATTTAAAAATATTTAAAAAGATGTGGAGACATATTATCAAGTCATTTTAAGGTAAGAAATAACACAATGAATTATAAAATGCTTCCAAGTAGTTGCTTTAACTTTAAAAGACAACAATCCATTTTTTCAATCAATCATTTTTCCTTTTCTATTAAATTTTCAATCAGAAACTTATTTGACCGAATTCACCGGGGAAAGTACCATGATGGACACATCACCATTTTTTAAAGGCAGTATATGTATTCGAAAACAAATTAAATAAAAATAACGTGAAAATAATTAATAAATTATTTTGTCTGTAGCTATGCTTTTTTTTGACTTATTTTACGTAAGTACTTTAAGACAAATATCCATTAAAAGAACTACTTCTCGTATTCAATTACTTAATGAACTCTTACATAGCAATAACATATACCTGAATAGACTTTTCTATATACTAACTTCTAGCTATTAACTCTTCTAAAAAGTATATCAAACCCTGGTACTAAAATCACCAGCGGTAGCATTACTAATTTTGATTAAAATTCTGAAACCATTTTTTGTTGGAAAATTTCAGATGGCGCTAGCGTTTGCATAAAGAATCACTGCTGATAATTCAGACCTTTAATAAACAATGTTGAATGGAATCAGCGTTTGCTCATTGCCATGATTTCTTTTTTCTAGAGGCTTGAATGCTGCAATTATTTTGGTTATAGTCGCTTGTTTTAAATTCCCACTATTTTAAAATGCGTGCTTAAAAGGTGAAATGTATATATACAAAACATCTTAATAAGGGGCAATTTAAATATTACCATACAACATACGCGACCCCCGGTCTTTCAGCCTGAAGTCCTTGTCTTATGGCCAATTCATTTGCTTTTCAGTCACGATTGATTAAATGAATTGGTCGAATGATTATTCTAGATATGAGGAAGGGTATTCATATTTCCTTGTTTTCAGATATGAATATAAAATTGAATCAGCTTGAGTGGTCTTAATATACTTATTTATTCTAATACTTGTAATTTAACTTATTAATCATGAATTGTTTATAATGATGGTGAAAATATTCGATATTATTTTAATTAATTAAATTAAAAGAAAAGAATTTGAAACTAATTAAAGAGTCAATTGATAAATAAAAACACGGTAAACTTTTCTTCACTGAATATTTATTTGTTCCAAATGAACATTTCGATCGCGAAGTGAGCATTATCAATGGATATACAAATACAAAATAAGGCAAAAATAAAACGTATATATATATATATATATATATATAACGGTTCCAAATGCCAAAGATATTGAATTAATCCAAGAAGATCTTCATAATTTAAGCTACTAGTGCCAGAAAAATTGTTTATTTTTGAATATTAGTAAATGCTATTATATTTAATTCTTTAGAAATAAGAGTACGCACTCTCAGTATTTGTTAAATGGCCATGTGCTAACACAAGTTAGCGTTATACGTGATCTTGGGGTATAATTTAATTGTAAAGTTTCATTTGCGAAGCAGAGAGACAGCATATGCCGTAAGTCACTCCAAACTCTAGGTTTTATCAAAAGATTTGGCAAGGACTTTTCTATTGACACAATTAGGTTGTTATATTGCTCCTTAGTAAGACCTAAATTAGAGTATGCCACCTGTATCTGGTCGCCTCGTTTTGATAACTCAAAATACCAGATTGAACGCATGCAAAATAAATTTTTACAACATAAATTTCATCTTACTAGAGTACATGACGAAATCTATAGTCGCAGTAGTATGCTTGCTCGTATAAACTTGAAACCTTTAGAAGAACGACGCATTATAATGGATTTATGGGCTTATAAATTGTAGTTATCTACTATCTCGCTTAAATTTTAATATACCGAGCAACACACTTGGTAAGGCATTATTTCGTGAGCATTTCAGCCGCACTAACTATGGTAGAAATAAACACATTAATAGAATGATGTGTTACTACAACAATATATGTAATGATAATCCTAATTTAGATATGTTTAAAATTCCTATGTCAACATTTAAAAATATATTAAATTGTATAAACCTTATTTAGCTCCTTTGTTTTATGCAATTATGCACTGTAAATTAAGTCTATTTCTAATTAATTTGTATTTTAATTTTATATATTTTGCTTTCATTTTGTAAAATGGTGTACCGTTTGAATAAATAAATAAATAAATATGTATATACTAGCGGCCGGTACCCTTATTCTATAAGGGTCATTGATTTAGGTAAGAGTCATATTTTGAAAGGGCAAGCTAAATAGGGCTACCAGCGGTGACAAAAGAAGATGGCCAGCGCCAGGGTATGGGGTAAACGGGAAAGCTCGCTTGGCGAGAGAGCTCCGCGGACCTCCGATTTTTCCTGATTTACCGACTGTGGTCGCGCGGGCGAAAATGACACTTCGCGACCTGAAAATTTTTCATATTTCAAAGTTTTTTTAATACTTGCCATTCTCTAATCGCAACGGGAAATTGACTTTGAGATGTGCGGCAAATAGCACCATGCGTTGGCAAAATAAAAATGTAAAAAAGTCAAAAGATGTGGATTTCTATTCACGATTAGGATGCATTCACAGCCATCTTTAATCTTTACGCAAGTTACAATATATATATATATAAGGATAAGGAGGATAAGGATAAGAATAAGGATTATAGGCGCACGAGATTAGGTAGGTATCATTATGAATATTCGGGATTAAGTGGGTCTTGTGTAAAGGTATGGCTAAAAACGTTTTATCCTAATTACAAATGGTCGGCTGCTAAACTATAGATTAAGGTTAAGAGTGGCTAAGTAGGCTTAGGTCGAAATTTAACAAATTACGTTTGCGTTTTTTTTTTCATTTCTACCGCTTCTAGAAAATTTAAATAATATGAATTTGAGAGTTTCAATGATTTACTCTTTCCAATGTGAATTTATATCCGGTTCCAATAGCATGTTTTGCTACTGCTGACTTATTTGGGTTTATGTGTTTAATATGGGCTATATGTTCTTTCAATCTAGTTGAGTTAAAGTCTGGCCCACGTCTTGTTTCTCGCAGTTGTTATATTCAATGGAATGAATGCCTGAATTCTCTCCATTGCATGTATTACCTAATAATCTGTGAATTTTTGTGTTAAACTAAAATGCTGAGATTTAAGTGGATGTCTATTTCAAGAGAAAAAAAGCAATTTTGTATATTTGCTATTATTGTTTGAATGGTTAACTAGTTTCGTACTAAGTGAAATTTTATAATTATACAGGGTGTCCACAGGTTCCTGGGACCAAAATATGACGATTCAACCCAACTTATCTATATACATAAGTTAACCGTTAAGCCAGAATTCATCTTCAAACTTAAAGAAAATAGTATTTATTTTATTGATAACAATTTGAATGGAATTTACTATGGTTTAATATAACAACATAACACATCATTTGAGTTAAAATGAGTACCATCACTTGATGATAAGTGTAAAATATAACATTACCTATAAATAAATATTTAAATATCTTTTTATTTGGACAAGCAATAATATTTTTACAAATATTACTTGAATAAATGTTCAATTTGGAGTATTTTTGTCTCGTTATAAATTTCAATAATTTGATCAGTTTTGTCATAATAATAAAATTCATATCAATTCCTCCTATTTATTTGGTAAAATGCAAATCTAGTTACCCGGAAAACGTAAATAAATGTCACTTATTAATGATTAATGTACTTATTACATTTAATATCTGCTATTAATTCAGTTTTTGAATCATTATTTATTTATTAATAAGTTAATTTTAAATTTTATTCTCTTAGAAAATAAATGTGTTTATAATGCCAACTGTTTTTTTACCAAATAATCAATGTAATTGTTTTGAATTTTATTTTTTGTGCGAATACTATAAAATTTATGAAAAAAAAAAAAAATATAAAGAAACAATAAATGTTTCAAATTAACTGTTCTTTCAAGTAAAATTTTTTCTAAGTCAATTGTGTATCGGAATAAAAATATTAAATATATTTTTATTTTTATATTATTGTGTTTATGTGGTGGTACTACTGTATTCTATACTTAATATTAATTGATGGTGTTTTAATATAAGTATTCATCTTTAATCGATTATCCTCCTACTACTACTACTACTAAACCTCAACCTTAAAATTATTATAATAATATATATATATTTTTTTTTTTAATCCATACATTCTTTTACCTTTCGGTGTGGAACTAATACACATTATTACATATTTACATATTTAACATTTATAATAATATATATTTAATAAAATAAATATATAACAATTTTATAACCCTAGCATCAATATGAATCGAGACTTTTATATTATTAAGACATTTTATGTGTGTGTGAGTATAATATTTATTCGTTTTTGTGGAATTGAATGGAGAGTGACACAAAGTGTATTTCTGCGAGATTATGTCTACGAGAACGAAAACTGCCACCCCCCGAGTGAAGTTCGTGGAAGATAACGAAAGAGGGGAGAGAGCGAAAACCGTATTGAAAATCCAGAGGCTTTTAGAGCCGGGAATTATGAAATTCCGGTATGCAGCTCACAGCGCCCGCTCCCGGAGTCCCGGAGTCGTTCCGCGTGAATGGGCTCCTCGCGCTAATTCAAAAATCCGGCGACGGCCTATAATTTGGCGTCGGGCTTCTCTCTCTCTCTCTCCCACTTTCCGCCTCCATCTGAAAGCATCCAGCGTCAGCCCCTCGTCCTGTAACTTTAAATCAATAATGATGATACAGTTCGTGTTGTATGAAAGAAAATATACATTCAAGCTTTAACTGATAATCAAATGAAATGAAAGGGATGGATTTGTAATTAGATCAATATTATATGGTACGAATAACTAAAATAATATTTTATAAGGGTAGAAAGACCTTTGGTCGATAATCCAAACATACTAATACATAAATGTATTGCACATACATGTTATTGTATACTCCTCACAGTGGAAACAAACTATAATTTTGCCTCTTGTGAAACCGGACAAGGACCAAACTAATGTCAGTGGCTATCGGCTAATATTATTGGCTAGTTGCATAGGAAAGATTCTGGAGATAATGGTAAATAACCGCTTGGCATGAATACTAAAGATATACCGTCTCAGAGCGAAATTCCAGGCGAGTTTTAGAAAATTTCATAGCACGTTAGACCAATTAGTCTATTTAGAGAACTCCATCGAGGTTTTTTAGACTGTTCACTTAGGCTCATAAGACTCGTTGTGAAATTAACGGAAACAAAATAGAGATCCTTCCCCCTATAGAACCCAATTCGAGCATCTAATGAACCTGATCAGATCATTCACCTTTATATTTGAGAGATCAGCTCGTTTGCATAATGCAGACCGAGGTACTTAATTCCTTTCCCCTCAAAAGCAGAACTACTGACCACTATCTAGGAAAATGTCCTTCCTCCTCCTCCCATTGTGCTACCTCCCATAGATCACTCATCCTTGGTTAAACCAGCCTACCTTCTTTAGATAGTCTAGTACAGCCAAGGTGAGTAAATCTCTTAAATGAATCATCGATCACCCAATGTGGTCTCCCTAATAATGATCCCCAGCATTATTATCAAAAAGAAAATGCCAAGCAGTCTCGTGTTCCATGCGGAGAGACGGAGAGTCAACTATCCTTATCTTGTACAGGTACCCCAGGCATTCTCTACAAAAGTCATTGTGTTTGAGACTCATCTTGTATGCGTGTTTACCTAGAAGACAGGGCCCCGTGATGATACCCAATAGTCATTTACTATTCTCTATATCGCACTGTCTTATTGTGTAACACGTGTCTTCTTACCTCCACCTTAAGTTGACCGATGACATCATTTGGTCCCTTAATAATCTCTTATGTTGGCGGAGAGTTCGGTATATGGGTTCCTCATTCTTGCCTCCTTCCTTGTGAGGCCGTCAGCAATTGAGTTTCCCTTGATATTACTGTGACCCGGTACCAAAATAAATTCCACGTCATAACTATTCGCACAACATGTTAGACCAAGTCTATTTAGAGAATGAGAATGCTCTGGAAGTATGGAGTTCTCCAGAAATAATAGCCCACGAATATGTACTAAAGGTCTGTTTGCCCTTATTTATAGAATCATTTATTTCTAGTTGATCATTTAAAGTCAAAACTGGGGAAACTGAATCTACACAGTTGAATCAGAGAACGGTAAATGAAATATTAAAATTCATTAAATCCCCGGTCAAACAAAGCCTTTATTTCGATGACTTAGTAGTGTACATGGTAGGAGATATCATCACTGCCTTAACACATCAACTACGAGCCACCATCGACCACGTCAATGGCGACGCTTAATCTAGAGATTTTTCTTTTTCCGAAACGAAAACTAACGTATTCATTAATGTAAACTCAGACATCCGCATCGCGACTCTTGATTGTCACTCCGGGGAACAAGGATACAAGTCATCGAGAATATCCGATTTTTGGGGCTGAGGTTCGATAAGACTCTTTGTTATCGAAGCCACGTTCAAGAGCTTGTGGAACGTTCGAAGAAAGCATTAAACGTCATAAAGTGCTTAGTCAGCATTAAGTCGGGAGCCCGAAGAGATATACAACTACGTCAGTAGTTGGTTTTACCAGGGTTGACTACGGATGTGCAGATTTTTTGGCAAGGAAATCCGATTGAAGCCCCTTGATGCGGTACTCAATTCAGGCATTAGATACGCCACAGGTGCTTATCGCAAAACTCCCACACCGAGCCTCTGCTCCAAGTCGGGCATCCCTCCTCTGAATGCATGCCAGGACTGGTTCGTACTTGAATACGCGACGGCGATGCGTGCTGGAAGGGGGCACATTAACCGACGACATATTGTTAACATTACAGCAGAGCAGAGAAAATAATTCGCTATTAGACCTATCGTTAGTAGGCCGGCGTGTGTCGGATTGTCGCAGCTTATGGGGAGTTTAAACGTCAGGTATTCGAGGTCGAATTCCTGCAGAACCCACCTTGGCTTATGCCAAGTGTGAGATGTCGAATGGATCTGGCCTCGTACAAGAAACACGATTCCTAGGCGCAAATTTAATGGTATTATCGCTGAATACCCTGACTCCATCATATTATAGTCTGTGATTTTACGTTCTAAGTTGAAAAGAACAATGCCTAACACTATAACACTTAATCATACATGAAAGTATATCAGAGCATATACATATACAATTCTGAGACCGACCAATGACCATAGTAGTCGAAATCGATAATATGAGCATCGGTAGTGAAAACCTGGAGGAGTCCGACACTCCATCCGTAAATGAATTTTCAACTTACACAGAAAAAAAAATATGTTATTCTAATTGAACTGTGTAATTGTCCGAACAAAGATAAGAATGTATTTCAAATGTCGTTGCTTTCCTCAAAGGGCCAACTACGTTTACTACGAATTTAAATAATTTCCTAACAGTTACTATGAAATTGTTTTTTTTTTTAATTGATTTTTTATCCAACCGAATTTTCTATAAAGCGTTTTCTAAATCGATTTTAGAAATAATAAGGCCTCATTTAACCTATTTAATATAGCCTAGCCTTTCGCAAGAGGACATGGGCCATTTTGGTAACGAAATTTAATCGTCAGCCATCTAGAATCTTAAACTATCCATTTCGTTTCTTATTGAATACTATCGGGAAAGAGTATATTGTCTTGACGGCCTTTGAATTGCACCGAGCTCTAACATCTATTCATCTATATATTTGTTTATTTATTTTTTTATATTATTAAATAATAATAAAATACGAACAATCAGATTTTTCTCTTATTTATTAGAAGACGCTTATTTTAATAACAAAATCACTCAAAAAATGTTAGATAATAACAAACAAAAAATAAATGTGTGTTATTTATTTTTTGTAAGATATAAAAAAGTCTCTTAAAATATTAATCAACTTTCTCACACACTATTTATATAACTCTCACTCTCATTAACTCGTACGTTACACTGTACAGCTTATCTTGTCCCTCTATAACTTGTGCTCGTTTTTCTTTATCATCATCATAATCCTCATTGCTGTCTTTTTTTTTTCATTCTCAGCTGTTCCATCCCTATCAACCTTATCGCGCTCTTCCTTCATCTTCCTCGCTCCCTCTTGCGTGGCCTTGAGATTCGTGATGGTATTCTTGGCTACTTCAATATCATTAATGATCAAGATGTCGAAGATGGTACCAGATTTAACCTGCCACAGATGCAAACCAATGGCACAGATTTGATCATGTTCGTAGAACTTATCATGAGAAGTGTATTCAGAGTAATCAATTTCTGGATACACCCATTGTCCCTTGTAATCCGGGTTGTCGATTAGTTTCGGACTCCATTATCCCTTGCATTCGGGTTTATCAATTTATGTCGGTTCCTATTCACTGTCCATCTGATCATCCCAATCATAGGATTTTGTGGCATCAGGTTCGGGAATGTGATCTGACTTGTCCCAAATCTCAGGTTTCTTGTCATTAGGATCAGGAATGGTCGCTCTGTCATCCCAATCCGCAGGTTTCTTCGCTTCTAAATCCTTAATCTTCTTAAAAGGCAATAAATCCCCATTAGCTTCCAACTCTCCGCTCTCGGCTTTCTCTCCATAAATTTGAACTTCGTAGATATCGGGTTTGATGATAATTGTGTAAACGTGCGTGTAGATGTCTTCCCTACACCTGATGTCTATGTTGATTAGCACATTCTTGTCTTTGTAGTTTAGGATGATGTTGACTTTCTTCATGCCCAGTCCGCATATATCTGGGCCGAACATGAACGCCTTTATGGAGATTCATCTTCGGGTTAGAGAGCAGTCAAAGATTTTGACGTAACCGCTACCGCAGTCAATGTTGGTGTTTGACGAAGAATTGGATGGCCAAGTGTTTGCTTTCGGTCGAGAAAGGTTTGCATTTTCTGCACAGGCCGTAGAACATGGTATCTTCCTAAGTTTGAAGCCCTTTATCGGCCTCATCATCATTGTAGAACTTTTCAGCAGCCTTCACAAACTTTCAGAATTCCTTCCCGGTGTGTTTATCGTAAATATGTATCGTCGTCGAATTTCTTGCGCCACGCCACGCTATTGTCGCCCTTAACACGTTGATCGCTTTGTTAGTTGCCAATGATTGAGACTAATGTATTCCAGTGGGGCCGTGTCAGTCACTGATGACTGACCTACTTTAAACTTACTTTTAATCTAAAAAAATGCATCAAAATGAATCAAATAATCATATTTTTATTTATATTATAAAATAAAATTTAAACACAAAGACAACTTTTTTTTATCATTTTACAAAAAAAACTTCTTGGCAGCCAATGTGTTAAATTAAAACGAAATCAATCCCCGTTTGTTCAAACACCGGCTAGGAAATCCGCTACGCTACGCTTTCTTCATATACGGCGAAAGACTCTGCTTGATGGGTGTCAGTGGTGTGCGTTTACTTCGTTTTCGAACCAACTTAAAACACAGCTTCCAGATACTCCTTCTCAATGAAACTTAAAGAAATATTTAGAAAATAATACGAATTTCCAGAAACACATTTAATATTTTAACGGCCTCATGAGATACAATATTTTTTTAATTAGATTTTTTATCGAAAATTAATCAACGAATCTAATATTCGTCACGAATATATTAACCGAATTACTTATCAAACCTATTTTAATTCATTGCGCCTGCCTCAAGAATCAACGTATATTTCATACTTGCAACCATCAAAACGTTAATTTCATACATACAGTTCCCAGGCGTAATAGTTAGTTATGCCTCTCCAATTACGATATTATCTAACAATTGTATTTTTGCAATCTTGTCAATCATAAATACTATTTGCAATTCTTAGGATAGAATCTTGGATAGATGTTCCCAAAATTGTGTTAATCTGAGTTTTAAGACTTTTTCAAATACTTTTGTTAGTTTTGAGATTAAAGTAATTGAACGGGAATTTATCAGTTCTTCAGTATCTTCGATTTTGTACGATAACATTTTGTTTTAACTTTTGGAGATGCATCCGATTAAAATATTTTATTAATTAAACATATTAGTGGTTTAGCTATTTCTATAAATAATTATTTCATTAATTTATTAATTTTTAATTCGTCACTTCCAGCATATCGTTTTTTATTTAATTGTAGTATTATTTTCATAATTTCAGACCCATTCGTAATGTGTAAATAGAACGAATTGTATTAATTACACAAATTATTTTATTATTACATTGCATCTATTCATTCTTATAAGTATTCTCCACATTTCAACTGTAGCGTATCATTCACAGTCTATTACTTAGTTTTTGAGGGTTTTTCTCCATTAAACATCTCTCGACAGTCCATCACTATATGTTAAATAAAATGAAACAAAGATGATTCACACATTTGCAGTTATTTAAATTACAATGAAATTAAACAAGGAAAATTTCTGGCAATGATCAATAAAATTCGATCAATCCCTTTTTCTAACTGCAAAAAAATACTTACACTGTAATTGTGGATTCCACAATAGATATTTATTGTTGCATAGCAGCACTACTGCGAATTGCAATTGTTTGAGTCGAAATTATTTAATGAAAGGAAACAACAAATAATAGTTACAAGGCTATCTGTAGACACGTGTTTCGGGATTTCATCTCATCAGTACAGCTATGGCCTGCAAGCCCTTAGTTGTTAAACATTTTTTAATTATTTTTTAAGTACCGTCTTCAACGAGATCACTATATGTAACTATTTGCAACATTTGTAACAATTATGTGAGATCTTATCACATATTTTAGGGATTTGATTCGCTCGGGGATTCTCATTGGTGGTCTGATCAATCATCAATTATAGAATTATCGAGAGGCGTAACTACTTGTCGTGGGCCCCTCAGTGAAATAATTATTAAGGCCCCAAAGCGCTAACTATGGCGTTAAGTTTACGAGGTGCAACTATATGGGTGCATAGAGAAATTTCAATATTCGTACTTAAGGAAAAACAAGCAAACATTTACGATTTATTTAAGTACTTGTAAGACTCGGATTCGCGAGGCCTTAGGTATTCATGAATAGTTTATGGCGGCTCCGCATTTTTTTGATGGTGCTGAGAGGCTCTTTGGCTTTCTAACACCCCTCCCCCATAATGCGGGTTCTGGTGCCATCATAAAATGTCATTGGGATTATCGGGTTCCAATTGGCGACATAATTATCTAACACTCTTTATGTCATGATATCACGACGGTGAAAGCAATAAAATCTGCTTTCAGGGCTGCTATCAAGAAATCTCAACCCGATACAGTTTCATTTGGCTTAAACTTCTGCAACGTTTCTCTTGAAAAAATATATAACTCACCTTTGAGATATTCTTGGCTTTTCTCAACTCATCAACCCTTCCAAGAAATTCAACAAAGAAGAATCTCCTGTAAATGTCACTACTCTAAGCTGGAATGTGTTTTTATGCTAGTGCAACCCTCTGAATATCTAGAGCGAGAACTGCTGAAGTTCGGATTATTTAGCCTAAAATCAATTTTAGGGTTGCAATCAAGGAATCTCAACCAAATGAAATTCTCCTATTTCGCTTAAATTTCTGTAGCTCTTCTCCTGAGAAAAGACGCAACTCCGACACTCTTGGCTTTTTTTAACTCATCAACCCTTCCGGGAAATCTAACAAAGAAGAATCTCCTGCAAATATCACTTCTGTAAATTGGAATGTGTTCTATGCCACTTTAATCCTAGGAAATTTCCAAGGAAGTGGTGCTGAGATTCGGATTACCTTCATCGAGATAACTGCGTCTCTTACAACAAACATTTTCTAACGACTGTCTACAAAAGCTCTTTATTATTTTGTTAAAATCTATTATTATATGTTCATACACAAACATATTATAATATGTTTTAAGACAGTCATTAGAAAATGCTTGTTGTAAGAGATGCAGTTAGCTCGTAAGGTTTTCAATAACTCGTCCACTTTCATTGATGCAGGCAATCCGAATCTCAGCAGTATCTCGAATATTAGAATTTAATAACTAATAAGATATAAAGAATGTCTTTGATGAAATTATTAATTTTAAAGTTGTTTTTGACTCAGACGCCGTTTATAAATAAAAATGTGCTTTAAATATTAATCAATACAAACGATCCGTTAATAAAAGTGTGAACCTATCGCATGTACGGTTGGCGATTCCAGCGTGGGTCGCGTCGCGTCGCGTCGGGCCAATTAAATGAATAAGTGATACCAAACAAACAGTCCGGGGGTATGCATAATGAAATGAACCGCTCTGGATGGCTCAATTAAATCACTCCCGGGCCAGGAGTAACTTAATTTCACTCATTGACCCCGTGAACCCGTGAACCCGGGAACGGACGCCTCTGGAGCGAGCTTAAGCGTACGTGACTTAAGTGCGCTTTTGCCGAGCGCGACGCGCACAATGTAATTGTATTCAATGGAACGGTGAGCGAAGGTTTTGACTTAGCGGGTCAGCCTAATTGTTGCAGAGGTCATATCATTTATAATGTTTAATCTTTGTTTAAATGATAACGCTTGCTTGCTCGACGGGATGAGTACGTGGACGGCATGGACGGACGCATGCGACTTCTGCTCCGGCTCGCTACCGGTAATTAACAAGGCTTGCCAACTGCACTCGTTTGTTTCTCAAGCTTTATCATTAATATATACACGGTATTTACACAGTTTTTTTTATTAAATTGTATGTTTTAAATATATTTCCTCTTTACCAATTATACAAAGGGTGTAACAAAATTAACACAAAATTTAAATAAAACTGAATACACAGTTTTTAGTTTATAGATTGTTATTTTTTCATTCAGACAAAAAGTTCATACATCCCTATCGTATGAATTCTTTGACTCAATTAAAAAATAACAATCTAAAGACTAAAAACTGTGTATTCTGTTTTATTCAATTTTTGTGTTAATTTTGGGACACCCCTTGTATAATTCACAACGGAGATATATATTTAAAATGTACAATTTACGTAATAGTATATGGGGCAAATGGTCTCCACGGCTTTTCTGAAACATACGCACTCTTTTGTCGAATTTTTTATGACCTTCCTACACAATTATGTAATTTCCTCTTACAATGCACGGCTGGTTGTCGGCCAGTCGTCATATATCTTTGATTTCAAATAACCCCATAAGAAGAAATCTTATGGTGTTAAATCAAAACAAGTCCAGGAAATGTCTCATGTTTGTAGAACTTATCATCAGAAGTGTATTCAGGGTAATCAATTTCTGGATGCACCCATTGTCCCTTGTAAGCCGGGTTGTCGATTAGTTTCGGACTCCATTATCCCTTGTATTCGGGTTTATTATTTTGTCTCATGTAGTAATTGAATTTCTTACTAGCTGTATGGCACGTGGCGCCGTCTTGTTAAAACCACACATTAGCCACATCGATAACAATTACGACAGAAAAACTCTCTTATCATGTCACGATATCGATCACCAGTAACTGTTACTACATGATCAATGAGCCTCGTTCACGAAAATGGCTTAATGATGCCTTCAGTCTAAAATTCGCACCAAATAGTGACACGTTGTGCGTATATTTGTTGTTCGACAAAACAGTAATTTTGGTAATTAATAAAGCCATAAAGGTGAAAATGTTCTTCATCATTTAGGATGATTTTACTCGAAATATTAGCATCCACTTGTTGATGTTTATTCCACGAACTCTCTTCTTTATTCATAGTCATTAGGAATAAGTTGGGTTAATTGAATTGTGTAACCATGAAGAAACGGATATTTTATAAGTATACTTTATAGTGAGTCTCCCTGAATTTTTAAATTAAACTTTAAACAGTTGATGAGGTTCAAAAACTATTTTGATACAATTTTGGAAGTGCGACCACAAAAGTTTCAATATTTTTTAAATATTGTCCAACATTAAAAAAAATAAATTTTTTTGCAGATTTGCCAACAATTTACTGCAAATTTAAATCATGCGTGAATTTTGGGACACCCTTTATATCAAATGATTTCCCGTTATTCGATGGTTGAGGCTTTTGCTTGAAGAAAAAAATATATATACAGTATGTGCCACGAATAACGGCTATTAAAAGTTTTCAAGGTTCTTGACCGCGGAAAATTTAAAAAAAATCTACATTACATGGTTAAATACGACCACCTTATGGTAAATATTTTGACTTTCTTTCATTTCCGGTTGTACCGGAAATTACTATGGTTTTTTAATAACTAGGAGGACTGTTTTAAATTTCACGCGCTAAAACCATTAATTCTGATTGGCTAAGAGTACGACGTTTTTACATAATGCTAATTACGCGATTTTTTGACACAACCGTTGATAACGTCAAATTAAACGTCACCGAGTTTAATTTTTTTCTGTTTCGTGTTATCCTTCTGTGTCGGCTTTCTTTAGTGTTGTTCTGTTCTATTATTTCGTTTATATTGTTGTGATGGAGTATGAACCCCGTACGAATTTGGTGAAGGGATCATATTCGCCTCAAAGAAAGCGTAAGAGATTGGATTTGGGGCATTTATCTCTGTACGAAAAACAGTGCATAATAAATATGTATAAACAGATGATGAAAGATGATTCACGTAAGAAAATGACTGCTATAGTATCAAACAAGGTTCATACGAAAATTGTTTTCAACATATCACCAAAGAGGAATTAAAAATATCTAAATTGAATGGAATAATAAATAATTCAAAAGAACCATTCTTAATTTTTCGTCATAATGAAAGTGACTCATCTGAAATTGACTCATAGATAATATAAAAAAATATATATCAAGCTTTTATGATACACATTTTAAAGCAGAATTTTATTTTGTAAGAGGAGATAAATGATTTTAACTCACATGTATTTATTTATTGCAATAAATAAAATGAAAAAGTGCATAGTTATAGTTTTTTAATTATAAATATGAAGTCTATAATTCAGTTATTTGTTCGATAAAAATAAATATATAAAAAAAAATATTTATTATTGATTTTTAATATTATTTACATTATACAGGGTGTCGCATTATATATTATTTTCTTGAATATCTTGAAATTAAAGCATTTTACGGAAAAGTATGCCGAATCATAATCGTCATGGTTTTGAGAGGGAAATCGGATTTTGTGAGGCGGGTCAACTTGAAAATTTTAAATGGGAACCCCTATTTTTTATTGCAGATTGTGAAAGAGCGTTATAAAATATGTAGAGTTTATACTGACATTTTTTTTTAAAATTTCTAACAAGTGCAATTTTCTGTAAAATGTTCGTGAATTAATATTGTCTCAATAACTTTATAAAAATAACATTTGGTGTTTCAATCAATACCTAAATTTCTGAAAATATCAGTCCCAAACACTGAGGGGGAACGAAAACAGGATATAAAAAACTAACCATGAATGATTCAATTTTATCAAGGATTTTCATGTTATGTTTACTGATTGTTAACTAATTTCATTGTAAATTAAGTGTTTTAATAAGATTATTTTGTGCAATATTTCTAAATTTTGCTTAAACAAAATAACCAGTGAATAAAGACATTTGAAATCAAATTATTCCGTTTGATTCGACATGCCGAAAAATCATTTTTTTCACTTATGCCATTGGCATTAGCGTTTCCCAATGTGCAATTGCGATGGGAATTTGCATATCACTTGGTCCTGAAAAGGACCGATTTCTTCTCGCCTACAACCTATAGCAACTGCTCGAAGTGACGTCCATTGCTGTTGCGGTATATTGTAACTCTCTTCTCGAAGTTTTCCACCGTTTTACGCAAAATGGCAGAGCTGATTCCTCTACAGGCACGCGGAAATTGATGTCCTTCAGATATCCTCACAAGATAAAATCCAAGTACTTCAAATCTGGAGACAGGGTCGGCCAATTCACTGGTCCTCTACGACCAATTCAGCGTTCCAGGAAAACGTCGTTGAGATAAGCACGAACTTGATTGGCATAATGCGCTGGTGCTCCGTCCTGCTGAAACCACACGGTCGTCCTCAATTGTAACTCGACGTCTTCTAATAATGACTGTTCACCATCCCTGTGGAATGTCGCTTCATCAGAAAACATCAAACGGCGAAAAAAATCTGGATCGCTGGTCTTTTCATGTTTAGCTCACTTGCAGAACTCAAGCCTGATTCGTGGGTCATTTTCTGTAAACGCTTACAGAAACCGGTGTAATATGATATGGGTCAAATTTCGCAGCTTTTAGGATGCGTTACGCTGTAGATTTCGAAATTCCCAGTTCTTGTTCGATGCTGCGCAAACTGATATGTGGATCCATGTGCTCCAGTCCCAAAACAGCCACAGTTATTAGTTATTGGATCGGCATTGTCATCATCCATCCTCTCAATCTTTTCACGATGCCGTTCAGGTGACCTTCTTGTGCCATTGCCTCCATGTTGCGAATTGTCGCCGGTGTTGTATGGTCGCGATCGGGATATCGTTGGACATAAAGCCGGGCTGCTGCAGTGTAATTCTATCGAGCTTCTCCAAGAATCAGCAGTATATCCACTCCCTCGTTGACCGAATAAGTGGTCTCGACCATTGCGAATTACGTTAACAATTGTCACAGAAACCACTCAGATACAAAAATCGAATGGTCTTTCAATGACATCATAACGTTTCGAAACACTAAATGTTATTGTTTGTACAGTTATTAAGAAAATATTATTTCACGAAAATTTTACCCAAAATTCATTCTTTCACGATTACAGCACCACCTGTTGGAAATTAAAAAAAAATCCATATGAATCCTAATTTTTAACGCTCTTTCAGAATCTGCAATAAAAATAGGAGTTCCCAATTAAAATTTTCAAGTTGACCTGCCTCCCGTCCATGACGATTATGATTCGGCATACTTTTTCATAAAATGCTTTAATTTCAAGATATTCAAGAAAATAATGTAAAATAGAACACCCTGTATATTCCATTTTATTTAGATAGTAATTTAGAAATTATTTCAATTTGCCGCCAAACGTATCTGGTTATTTTTCTGATGACTTTTTATAGTGTAGATCGGGCTTCGGCACTTAATCCTCCTAATTATTAAACAAACTATATCAACTTTGTTATTTTAAATGGATTAATTACCCGTTCAATTGCCTAACCACTCGTATGGACTTATGACTACATAACACAAAATTATTTGTAAATTAATTAATTTTTTCAAATGGAATGACCAATATTTTGTCTGATAGGGCGATTGGCAAGACAATTTGCAAATTAAACGTATTAAATATCTCCATATCTAGAGTAAGTAGTTTTTGAGTTATTTCAAAATTTCTTTTCTCCCAAAATGTTTTCACAATTGAGTAATTCCTACAGTATTAATACGTATTCCATAGTATGCTACTGTCAATATTCACTGAACAGAATGTGGAAAAAGTCATTTCCAACGTGTCAACATTTTTGAACCCATGTAAAGTAGATTTTTTTCCGCGGTCAGGAACGCTGAAAATTTTTAATGGCCGTTATTCGTTGCCCACCCTGTATATATATCGACATTTCTGAATCAATCTACGAATCGATATAAATTAGTTGACAAGTGCTATCTTAAATTATTTTCTGCCCATTCTTTAGCCGATTTTGAAATGAAATGTCTTCTTTCAGAAACAAGTGCTGTATCACTTGATATCTCCTGAGTTCATCAAGGCCATTTGTGAAAAATATCTGCAGGTGTGGGTTAAATGAATTACTACGAAACAACGATAATTATGCTTTTTAGTATTTTCTGAATATTTGGAATGATTTTGGTTAAAATTCGCAAACCCAAAGTAGTACTTTACTCTTAACGGCTTTTCGTAAATATTTATTTTACCGAAAAATACAATAAAAGTTGTGTATATTGTAAAAGTAAACGCTCTTTTGAGCAATACTATTTTCGTCCCAATACTCTTAGTTTATCCACAAATTTGAAAAATATCATCGTAATATAAAATTAATGGTGAATTTATTATGATACTGTTGAATGAGACACAGTTTATATTATTTAAAGTACGCTATTTTTGTTTCTTCTGTATTGTTATAATGTTTAATATCCTGTTTTGTACTTAAACCACGAATAACAAAACACATGACATCGTTTTTTGTTGTTGTTGTTTAAGTACAAAAACAGGATATTAAACTATAAAAAACCGAAGAAATAAGAAATACAGCAGTCTTTAAATTAGTATTATCAACCTTCAAATAAGCATCATTTGTGTTTTTCCAAGAAAATTCACTATGCACATACACACACATTGCACACGTTTATTAAAAGGAAAACCTTTTATTGCTTCACAATTTCGCGTTACGCAACAGTATGATTCTGACGCGGAATATGCCAAGTATTTCATACTTAGTGCGGCAGGAAATGACAAATAAATTAAAACTGCGCAGTGGAAATCGTACCTATTTTTTTTCCTCTCCTTTTCGTCCGTTATCCTTCGTACTTCGCGTCGTCGTTCGATTGCTTTCGCTAATTAGCCGCTGCGTAAAGCATGTTGGTAAAGGTGTTCCCGTACACTGAGGGTACACTAATTAATTTTATTCCTTATTGAATGCTCGAATCGTTTATTTATGTTATGCAGTTTATATAATGGAAAACGTGTTAATTTTGTTTAAGAAAAACAGTAGTTTCACTATTTGGATAAAAATGTATGATGAACTACAAACTTCAACAAAGATATTCATTTATTAATTAAATGAAGGTGCCAATAAAGAAAAGAATTGCTATCGCTATAAAGTTTTATTTTATAGAAAACAATAATGGTATAAATCTTAATAGCAATACATTTCTTTTTGAAAATCATTCGAGTAAAGACGGAACAATGATTGATAAATAAATAAAAATAATTTAAAACTAATTAATACTTCTTTAGCTACTGCAACTTTTTTTTAACTTACGTTACGTAAGTACTTTAATGTTAATAACACTTTTAAAACAAGCATCCATTAAAACAACTACTTCTCGGGCCTACACCCCTCTAAATATTCAATTACATGTTGGACACTTGCTATTGCATAGCAATAGTATATTGTATAATGCAACAATTTTTTATTCGAGAATATTTTAATGCAAAGAACAAAAAACGTTACTTAAAGGGGAAATAATTTAATGATTACATTATTGTAAATGAAATATATATTGTATATACGTAAAGATAAATAAATTATTTTCGAATTATTTTTATTTAAATAACTAACCAAGTGAATGAATACTCTATTAAATGAATATTCAATGATTTACACGATTTCCTCATAATAATTCCTCCGTACCCATTCATCGATTATTTAATTTTGCTATAAAAACACCAACTCAAGCAATTTTCTTCCAAAACTATTTTAAATACAATTAATTTAACCTTAATGTGTGGATAATCTACGAGTGGACGAGAGTGTGTTAATATATGGAATATTATGTTCAAGAAAACAACACATGGAGGAAATTTTTCAGAAAAACATCTGAATAGAAATTGGAGAGTTTTTGTAAATTATTAGCCGACAGACATTTTAATTCAAATAAAAAAATGGTGATGTGTCCATCAAGGAACTTCCACCAGTGAATTCTGTCAAATACATTTTTGAACATTTAATGGCAAATAAAAATTATTAAACTCCCGCGTTTAATATATATCGTCGAATAGTCTGTCATACTTTACTGTAATCATCACCCCTCCACTTCGCGTATCTTGGAAGTTGCGGAACGCTCAGCCCTAAGAGTACTAACGAAAATTCGACGTCCAAATAAACCACTATACAATACTCCTAGTACTCTCCTTTACCAGAAAACTAACATCACTCCCATCAAAGAGCGCCTTGAGATCCTTTCCCTTAAATTTGCCAGACACCTCCAAATATCTCCTCTACTTAAAAAATTATGTATCTCCCGAAATCCAAATATCCCTCCAAAATATAAACACCCTTCATCGATAATTTATTTCATTTCATCAAATAATGCGGACTTTGAATATGACGATATCAATCATGACAATTAGACAATGACAAGAACTAGATATAGACAGGCGGAAAGACCTTCGGTCGTTAGCCATTTTATGTATTATATATGAACATTATTCTACAAATACATTGTAAATAATTATCTAAACTATGTATAACTGTAACATAAATAAAGATTTTTAGTTAGTTAAAAATTATTAATTAAAAAAAAATGTCTTAAAATTAAAGACAAGTATTTTGAAGAATATTTGTTATTTTTCTTACATTCACAAAATGTTTCCAACACTATTATTTATTTTTTTAACAATTTTGAGGCGTTTGCGAAAGATGCATTGAGTTGAAAGCATTTCAACTTTTTTTATTTATTTATTTAAAAATAATGTTTTTTTTTATGGAATTTTTTCGCCAGACGAAATTCTTCCACTTATAATATGAAAACTAAAAGTCCTACAATAAAATTTTTTTTTAATAAAAAGTATTTAGTTCTTCAAGATCCACAGCTATTATTTGAAACATTTTTCTATTTAAATAAAAAAATAATAATCACTAAAAGTATATCCCAAGAACTTAAGGTGTACTACAAAAATTAATAAAATAAATACCTATTTATTCAAGATATACAACTTTTATTTGAATCATTCTTCGATGCGATTAATAACTAACTAACTAACCATCTTTATTCAAATGTGTATATGTATGTACAATATTATACAAAAATTAGAATTATATTCTCTAGATGAATCGGCTATCGACCGGAGGTCTTTCAGCCTGCGATTAATATTTACCTAGCTATTATGAAAACTAAACAAAAACTCTAAGAATAAAATTGGATTTTATTAGTTTCGATTGTGATAAAAAGCTTTTCAAATTTTTCGAATATTATAAAAAAGCTTGGACATAATGTTTAGGTTTGGTGTTTAGGTAGCCGTTTTGGCTACACACAATTTGACAGACATACACAGATATTTGTCAAATTTCGATGGAATGGTCTCAGAAGACTTCAAACCGTGAAAATCCGTTGAAATTGACGAAAAGATTTTTTTTTACAATCACAATACTTTCCCTTCGATAGAGGGAAAGCAAAAATATTTATAATAATCATAACAACGGATCATTATCAGATATCAATGAATGAGGAGCAATAACAATAATAAGATTGTTATAATTAATTCCGTTATTTCTTACTTTCAATATTCACGCAATTATAAATAATTGAATAAAATGTTTACAAATTGTTTTCGTGTCTTCTCAACACTGGAAGCCGTAGAGATTACCAACAACAATAATAATGCGCTTTATGCAACAATCCAATTAACATTTCAATCGCATCGGCCGAACAAAATATATGCAAATGATTGATTGATTAATGATAGCGTTTCGTGTTTTCTTTGAATATAATTTCCTGATATGGCCGCTGAGCAAAACAGAATCACGCGTCCACCCACGTCTACCAATTTGACGCATGATTATAATTTTCAAAAGAAAAAAAAAGACAATGTTAAATTAATTGTAGTTTCAATGGATGTTAAAGCGTTGTAATAGTAAAATTAGCATAATTTTTAATGATTTTTGAATTTTTAAATTTATCATTTTTTAATATTCAATTTAAATATGTTACAAACATATTTATTCAGGGAATTACATATTAAATTTATGTATCACAAAAAAATATTGTGTTTTATATGACTTTTACGCATGTCTTAATTTAACTGAACATTTATATACAATACATTTATGAGTTAGTCTGACTGGGTTATTGACAAGTGTCAAGTCTTTCTGCTTTTATTAAGTTATGATGTTGTAAATCTGTCTAGTTGGTTGCAGTATAGATATGTTTGAAAATTATTATGTTTAATTTTATTTTCCAACGGAAGAATCCAACAAGGGAAAATATACAAAATCATAATATAAGAAGAGTACAAGCAAAGTTAGTTAAATTTAAACAGAAAAAAAGAGAACAAAGTATAAATTAATATTAGCAAACAAAATTAAACATTATGCAAAAAAATATGTCTTCATACAAATAATATAAGAAAATACAAGCTATCAGATAATAAATTTAAACAGAAAAAAACAAAGTATAAATGAATAGTAACAAACAAAATTAAACATTATGCACAAAGAATATGTCTTCATATAAATAGAAAAGAGTATTCACCCAATTGGTCACAGTTATTTAAATATATTAAATACAAATTATTTGAAAATAATTCATAAATTATTTCCACATTTTCTCGGGAAGTTGTTGTTTTAATGTACATTTGTTTAACGTACTTACTTAACGTAAGTTAATAGTCACAGAGCTAAATGTGGAAATAAATTAATAATTTTTTCATCATTTTTATTTAATATAAATATTCATATTATTGAATTATTTAAAAATAATATTATGGACCAATTACAAATACTTGAGGAACCAAAGATATTGCTTAAAAAGAACGAGACCTTTTAACTTCATATATTCCAAATAACAACTTTGGATTTAGAAAACTTTTTTTAAGCTGCGTAGAGATGACGCACACCCCAAAAGTATATAAAGTTATGATCCAAGAAAAATTATTAAACATTTTACAATCGCAATTGTTATTTAACGGTTGAGTGTATGGAATAAGATTTCTCAGTGTTTATCGCTTAGGTCTGTCTGAACGTGAGGATCGATGTGATTTCTGAATGCTATTTCTTAGGAATCGTGAAGGGATGAGTGATAAACGCTGTTTATCAAAGCTGGAGCGAATCATCTAAATAAATCGTGAAGGGGTAAGTGAAAAGCGCTGTTTATCATAGCTGTATCGAATTATCCAAAAAAGGTTTGAATTATGAATCGGAATCAATTAATAAAATTTAAATAACAAATACACAAATAGAAACAAAGTATGATTCAAATGAGAAACATACCTTTTTTTAATGTTATTTAATATTATTAACTGAAAAGAAATTGAAATTAATTAATTAATTATTCTCTTTCTATTGCTGTGCATTTAATTGACTTACGAAGTAAGTGCAATGAAAATACAAATATCTATAGAGAAACAAATATTTCCCGGGTAAACACCCATGCCAAACATTGAGTTATACAGTAGATATTTAACGCTGCATCTCAGCAATTCTGATAAAGTAACGTTTTTTAATCAAAAACATTTTATTAAAACAAAAATCTAATTATGTATAAAAGGCCTAGATAATGCGGTGTCGCATCCAAATGAGAATAAGTTTGGTTTTACGGCCTTCTGTCAATCACTTGATCAGGGTGTTATTAAAAATTTCAATAATAACTTCGATACTAAAACACTTAATAGCAGACATTGAAATTGCTGGTTCTGTCTATGATTTAGTAAAATAATTCAGCATATTGTAGGGGGTTTCACTCATTTATTGCTTTGTTTACATTATCTCCTAAGCGACTGCCAACATTGAAAAATATAATTTTGTTTTGTTTTCTATGTTGGCAGCATTTTACGGTCGCCTCAAAGCCCATGCGTGGTGTGGCTCAATATGGAAAATCTCAAAAGAAAGCCGGATGATAAATTTTTAAGTACCGCCAAAATCATGGTCAAAATATCATCGAATCCAAATATTTCTTTTTATTTCAAATATCTGTTTTGTAAAGTATGCTGTTTTTGTGTATTTAATCGAGAACATGAGTCTACTTGGAAGTGAAAATATCCAAATAATAAAATAAAACTGTGGTGAACATTTTGCATGTGCTTTATGCAAAAAATAATTAGAATAATTAGAAATATCTTGTTTATCTTAATTATATTTGTTAATTTTTGTATTATTTAAAAATGTTAATACTTTATATAAAATAATACTTTATATAATATAAAATCATTCATAAAAAACTCTTAATTCTAAATAATTTTAGAATTAAGAGTTCTTTATGAATGATTTTTCATTATTTTAATATTTATTTAATAAATGCATTTTATTATTATTATTGTTTCCTCTATTATTAAGTATATCCCAGTACTTCCATTCAGATTTAAATTTTTATGCAAACAAAATATTTCGATGTTGGTAGAACCGCTTTCAAGGTATACTTTCAATGTTTGTATGTTGGTATACATTAAAGAGTTAATGTAAACAGTCATTATAAGGGTCCTCTTTTGAAGAGAGTTGCTCTTCTATTTAGAATTTCTATGGCATATTGGTTGCGGTTCATTTCGTGAAAAATTCATGCGATCAAATTAGTATTGTTTTCGTAAGACATGATTTATATGTGGCAATCTGCAAGAATAAAATATGATTCCCCACAATCTGATCTAAAAGACGACTTGCTACTTTGCATACCTACAGAAATGTACAAGAAGAAAGATTCAATTGGTATGCACGAACATAATTTTGGGATTTTGACGTATCGCAACTTTTAATGCATATATTTAATCTAAGTATCTTGGCAGATACCTGAAAAAAAGTGTATACAGGTAGGGTGCTCAATTGTGAATAGTAATTTATTCAACCTGTAAAAATGTTTTGAATTTATCTTACACTATCACATCAGTACACCATTTAAATAAGTGTTATATAAAATTTTACATTCCAAAATCACACTATAAAAAATAAAAATTGTATTAAAATGCAATTACCTCAATTTCTTCTTTTTTCATTGTTAGAAAATCTGTTTCCATGGGCGTAACAGCTTTATCTGATTCCTTCTTTACTCGAATTGTTGGTTTTGGCTGAAGGTCGTCCAAAATATCAGCAGCTTGTTACAGCTTCTGTCGCAAAGAGGAAATAGATATCGTTTTTACTGATTTTTTTAAGGCTTTTGACAGGTTAAAGCATTCAATTCTAATATGAAAAACTTTTACCCGATGCAATCCTATAAGGCACTCTTTGTAAACAAAAGAGCCGTTTTTTATATTTCATAAAATTTATTGTAGAAACTGCTACAATTGTTTCACCAGAACTGTGGCGTCATCAGGTAGATGATTAATTATGTATTTTTTTGAAATACAAGGACCTGATCCTCTGTATGCCATATCTAGGATATTTTTAATTGCTTCATAAATGATAGTGTTAGAGGGTTGCATCATGTCTGTTATTTGCGGGTAACATAAACATTTTCAAAAATATCTATATACTAACGGACTGTATTGCTTTACAAGATAATATTAATTATTGAGGATGATGCTTATCTAAGAGGTTACATTTGAATACGAATAAATGTAAAATTATGTGAATTTCATATAATAAACATATTATATGCTACAACTTTAATATAAATGATTCTTCATTCCTCGTAACATTTTTTTAAAGACAAATTAGTATTTAATAGTCACAAAGAAATTATATTATCTTCTGCAAATCATTTCCTAAGATTTATTGCCAAACTCCAAATTTTTAAATTCTTTTATTTTCTACAACCAAGGAAATCTTTTAACATCGTTGCATTCAGCAACAATATCACCAACTAAATGTAACCCAACTCCCATCATCGACAGATTAGATAGTTTCGAAAGGTTCAGCCCTTCATGCTTCCAACCTAGATTCAGTTGAAACTAATATAAAAAAGGATATTTTCACTATACCTCATAGGGATTTACATGGTAAAATCATTACCTCGTGTTAATAGTTTTTCTGTCGTATGAATTTTGATAAAATTAAACACACATTTAAATTTAAATATATTATACATACTTTAGCCGTTTTGTGTTATTTTAAAGAGTTGTTATGTTTTAAATATTGATTTTAAATTATGGCAATATTAAGTTATTAATATAACTTTTTTAATAACTTTAAATGATATTATCATTTAACAACATGTTCAAATTGTTGCAGGTTCGTAACTAAGCAGTAACCTATTTTTAAAATATATTTTGGTTTTCTGAAGATATTGGAGAGTTATTTATTTCTATCAATAAAACTTAATTTGTTTCAATTATCATAATGTTAAGTTAATGTTTAAAATATAGTATCTCTTTAAAATAACTTAAAATCTTCTTAAGTTTGCACAAAACACTCCAATTTAAATATGTTTTTAGTTTTATTAAAATCCATATGATAGAAAAGCCATAAATACGATGTAAAGATTTTTCCATGCAAATCCTTATGAGGCATTGTTAAAAATTATCCTGAGTATTAAATAATAATAATATAATTAATGGATATGGGGCAGAAAGACCAATGGTCGATAGCCCATGACAGACTACTAACACAATTGTACATATTGTTATAATATTTTATTTTAATTTTGTTGTCATATTGTCTGAATAAAGATGTTTGTATATATAAATGGAGGTGGGCATAATCGATTTTTTTCTGTGATCGATCACTTGAAATATAGATCAATTAGTGACCAGATTGAGCCTCATAGATTCGATCGAAAATATCGCATTTTAAAGCTAGGATCGAAATGATTGATCCTTAACAATCGAGCCAAAATAATCAATATTTAATTAAAGTTACAAAATTTTTGCGGATCGTTTATTTTGGCAAAATCGTTCAGCTTGAACTATACTTCTCAAAAAATAATTTTAATAGGAATATTCCTTACTACTAAAGCACCATTGTATAAGAAAATGAACATTATTTAGTTTAGTATAGAAACAATTGTACAAGCAACTAAATATGCAATTGCATGCTAAAAAAAATCAGTAGTAAATAATATAATGAAATTATTATAATTAGAGATGGGCACAGTCGATCTTTTCGATCTATTTTGTCACTGCAAAATGAAGTTTATGACAATTTTCTTAATGTTATTTATAATATTAATATTGGAAAGTTTTGCCTATTGATTAATAAACTCAATTTTATTGTTATTTGCTAACTTTATCTACTTAAAATTGGTTATTCAGAAATACTCGATTACTAAATTCACTCGATTTTGCCCAACACTAATTATAATAAAGTGTTATTCTTTCAGCGCATTTATTTTAAATTAATGAAATGTGATTCCTGTGTAGAACATTTTCCATGAATAAATATATTTTTTTGCAAAACTGGTGGAAGACGTAATAATTAAGGAATTTTGGAACTAACAGTCGGCAATGAATCTCGGCGCCTCCAGCCGTTCTTCTTAATAGGATGGTTTATTTTCGATTTTATTTATTTAACGGTTTAAACAAAGAGTCTACACTAATGTAAATAATAAAATCTCTTTCATACAATTTATTTATTTTTTATATTTTTTTTACAGATTTCCTTATTTTTCCAACAAATTGCTTTACTTCTAATTTTCTTTAATTAAAATTCAAACAAAGAGTATCGATTAATATAAAACAATAAAATCACTTTTTCAAAATGTATTTATTTACTATTCATTTTTCAAGGGGACACGGTTTGATATCCCAATTCTCTCCATTTTGACTGTTTTCAAAGTGCCTCATTTTTCAAAAGGGGTGGCTAATTTCTATTTTTTTTTTAATTAATGATTTAAATAAAGAGTCTGAATTAATATAAAATAATAAAATCACTTTCATAAACTTTATTTATTTGTTATTATTTTTTAAAAGCGCTACTAACTCAATTTTTATAATGTTTAAAGTGCATTATTTTCCAAACGGAGTGGCTTACTTCTAATTTTCATAAATATTTTTTTAAATAAAGAGTTTGGATTAATATAAAAAATCTCTTTCACAAAATGTATTTATTTATTTAAAAAAAATCAAGTCGACACGGTATAATCGCACTATTAGTTCAATTTTAATGATTTGTGCTTTATTTTCAAAATAAGTTGGTTTATTTTTGATTATCTTAAATGGTTTCAATAAAGAATCTAATTTAATACAAAATAATAGAATCGCTTCCAAAAACTTTATAATTTTTTATTCATTTTTTTAAGGCGAATCGGTCTCATATTGCTGTTCAGTTGATTTTGACAATTTTCAATGTGCCTTACTTTTCAAACGGGGTGGCTTATTTCTGATTTTCTTTAGTTCATTGTTAATACATATAGTTAGGATTAATATAAAATAAAAATACTTTCATAATTTTTCGTATTATTTTGTTATTTATATTTATAGAAAAAAGTCACAGCTTTTTAAATAAATTAAATAATAATACATTTAGCTCTGTGACATTTTGACTTACGTTATGTAAATACTTTAAACGAATGTACATTAAAACAACTACTTCTCGGGATAATACTCAACCAGACATTGAATTACATAATAGATTGATGCAGCTTGGTAACGAATTTAACAAATTTTATTGGTTTGATCTGTTTAACATATCATACAACACATTTAAACATAGACTAAAGTGTTACTCGTAAATATAACTTATCATATACTGTTGATTTGACGCTTCTATGTTAATAATGTATAATTGAATACTGCAGTTACTGTTATTATTATAATTATTTTTCTATCGTTATATAGATTATTTTTTGTATTAATTTTGTATTATGAAAATGGCGTTGCCGTTAATAAACATTTATTTATTTATATAATAGACACTTGCTGCTGCATCATATAACAATTTTTGATCCGAGAATATTTAACGAAAAGGACAAAAAAACGATACTTAATATAAGAAAATTGGCAGACACGCATTTCGAGATCTATGCTTCGTCACCATAGCTCCGTTTTATATAACTTAAAGTTGTCAAATTAAATTAAATTTTTGTTATTTATTTTACAAGCGAAAAATATCTCCAAATTTGGAATTTTTGTAGACAATATCTTCATGCATATGCCAAACAGTATGATCGAATCTTAGCTGCGAGATGATTAGATCTAGTGGAAAGGGTCGATCGAAGGCGATCGAGTTGAATATATTGATCCACACAGATCGTGCAGCGGCGATAAGATCCAAATGAAAAGATCGAAAAGATAGATCAAAAAAAAAAAATCTTCAAAAACTATCGATCAAATAACATTATGATCGTTTATCCTAAGAGATCGATCACAAGCAAAGATCGAACAGTTCGATCTTTTCGGTCCCATCACTAAAAATAAATAGTGCTTTGTTTTCGTATGAGAATGTCCTTTTTATTTCCCTGATCAACAATTTTGGAACTTAACTCCTTTATTACTATTGCTCTTCAATTGCTCACATCTTATTGCCTATGGTCTCTTATTACTTTAAGTGAATACGTTTATTATACATGATTATTAATAATTTATTAAAATACTGTGATTTTTTTTATCAAACTCTTATATTTGTGTATTAGAGTATGTTACTTACTGATACACGAATAAACACAAATAACTCCAAACAAACATTATGCGTGACAGATTTATGTGTATGCCATTTTTATAACCCTCTAATCCCGAAAAGGAGGGTACACTCAAAGTTTATTTGAATAACACACCGTGCATTCACTTCCTACAGTTATTTACATCAAAACATCATCCGCTCGAATGACACCAGAAGAGCCATCATCCCCTTGTTGTATACAGAAACCCATTGATGGACCGAGACCCGAAACATAATAGCATTTTTCGGCTAATCCGCACTTTGTACGTCCGTTTTTCCAAAAGAGCATGTGACACAAACGGTCGCCTTTATTTCCAACAATATCCACTTTTCCGTGGAGGAAAGGGTCCGGAGCGGTAGAGTCGGGTAGCCGGCGGTGTCGGTTAATTAAATTATGTTTATTTTATGTGGTTTACCGCGAAACTATTAGAAAGAGGGCAAGTAATTGGTCAATAAAAGTGGCGAGGGGCCGCGGGTTCGGATCAAAGGCCGCGGCTTAATTAATCCGGACAAGTTAATTAATATCGAATTTCTTATATTGTCGACTACTGTTTGAGCTACATTCCTGCAGCGTAATAAAACTCACTTTATTGTCTCGTCCCATTCTTCTCCGGGGCTCCGACATAAAATTAATTTGCGTACGCCATTGGTGATTAATTAGATGCACGGTTTCTTCTCCTTTCATCTCCTGTCGGTGGTTTAATCAGTTCCTTATCAGGTTATCTTTATTTGAAATTATTCTCTTTTAAACTGATATACATCGTGCGAATATTAACACAGTTATTAACATTTTTACACGAAATTACTGTTTCTTTTCCTAAAATGTTTTCCTTCCTTACTCATACCAAAACAATAGAGTGATCTAATATAAAAACTAAGTTAAAAGTAAATTAATTTAAAAAATTAATTTAAATTAATTACAAATAATTTGGAAATAATTAATATATAATTCCCTCTTTAGCTACTTTGACAATTTTTGACTTACGTTACGCAACAACCAGTTCATTATTCTATATTTGTTTTAAACTACTAACGTAACGTAATTAAAAAATGTCACAGTAGCTAAAGAGGGAATAATTTATTAATTATTTCCAAATTATTTTTATTTAATTTATTTTAAATAACTGTAGCCATTTGAATAAAAAGTGATTTTTTATTATAAAATTTATATTCAAAACCAAGCTGAAGCAACACAATTCAAGATTGTTATTTCATGTTATTTCTTTTATTAAAAAAATACTTTTTATTTGAATTTCGAATCTAATAATAATAATAAATTTATTCATGCTACTAAATAAGATTACGTTTATTATAAGATAAATATGAATGTAGAAATAACATTCTCTAATTATTATAAATTATAATTTAAAAGTAAATAATACGACGTTAAAATTTGACTAAAATAATTATTAATAATAATTATAGGGATTCATCCCGGATTAGCGAATGCTATTGGTTGATCCATCGCTTGTTTTCAATATAATCTATATTTATGTTGACTATTTTATAATTTTGATGCGATCCAAGAATTAATTATCAATTTTAAATCAATCCATCACTATTAGTACGAGCATAAGAGTCGCAGCTTAATCCTTAAATAAATTAATCCTGGATTTATTAATATTATTTGTGGATCGAATGATTTTTTGCAATATTTTTAATACATAAAACAACTTTTTTTAAGTTACAAAATATTATTGTAGAGACTCTGCTAATATTGTTTCGCTAACACAGTGACTTCATCAGGCTAATGAATTGTTTGAATATAATGCACAATTATTCCGACTATTATATATATTTTGACGTTATCTTAGAATTAATACTCAATTTCGAAACAATCTTTGACTATTATTACGAGCATTAGATGGATTTTTTATTTTAATTATATTTTCAAAATAATTCTATGAAACAAAAACTATCGATAATAATAAAAGAAACACCAGAGAAAAGTTTTGAAGTAAGACACGATTGTATGTAAAAAATCAAAATGTTTCATCCATTAATAAAAACTATTTTTATAAACGGTGCCACTAAAGTCTTCATAAAACCTGAAAAAAATCTGAAATTATCTATTTGATTTGACTAATCAAATAGATAATTTCAGATGTGTAATAAATTCCTAAAGAGTACACACATACATTTACCTAAGATGATTTGAAAATTGATATAATCGCCAAAATCCCAATTTAAAAAAATGTACTTTCTCCAGCTGCGTAAATGAAAGAGAAAAAGAAAATATATAATTCGTTTCTTAGTATTGGTCCGATCGAACCTGTTTGCAGTATTGCTGATTGATTAAAAGTCACTTGGTTTCCTTGACTCGCTCATAATAAACAGAGAAAAATAAAGCGAGATGCTTTGATTAATTATCAATAGAATGAATTTTCTTTAAATTTTCTAAAATATACTTGGGTTTCACCTACAATATATATTACTTTTAGGTAAATCTATAAAAAACTGAGATTCATTAATTAACATGGAATTAACAATTAAATTTTTGTAAAATATTGTCAATATTATAAGTAATTACTTTTTTAATAAATTAAATAAGTATGACCCAGTGAATAAATACAATTTTCTATTACTATTTTAATATTAATCAAACTTCAAGGAACTGTGAGAGGAACTGAATTAAAAAGCTTTCATGTATAAATACCCAAAATACAGCTTTCCTGGTTTTTAGGTAAACTGAATGTGAAAACTTTCCTTAATATCTCTACAAAGTTTCATGAAGAAAAGTAATATTTTTTTAATTGAAAATTTGCAGAAAATTGCAATAAATATCACCTTGTCGCATCAAATTGATAATATTTTAAAAACTTAAATTGAAAATATCTTAAATACTGTTTTTTACATATTCTGAATGAGTAAAATTTACTTATAATTCTCACACAGTTTCACGAAGATACTTCAAAATATTTTTTATTGATAATAAATAGAAAATTGGACTAAAAATCATCATTTTTGTATTAAATTGAAAATACCTCAAAAACTGTGCATGGGGATTTTTTTTTATATTCTTAAAGAACAAGCTTTGGTTGGTTAATATACTCACGCAATTTCATTAAAATTCCCAAAAAGTATTAATTTTTGTGATTTTTTTTTTAAATTATGAATATTGAAAAAATGCCACAAAATTGGTCTTTTTTGCAGTAAATTGAAAATATCTGAAAAACTGTCGATGTTTTATTTTTTCACATATTTCGAATGAGCAAGCTTTGCTTATAATTCGCACACAATTTCATGAAAATACCCCAAAAGAAATATAATTTATCATTTTTATTGCATTTTTATTGTGATCGTAAACATTTTCGAATCGCCAATTTTAACGGATATACACGTTTTGAGATACCCTAAGTCGATTTTTGAAAAATGTCTGGGTGTGTGTTTCCGCGATAGCGTAAAAACGACTGAACGAAATTGAATCCAAACGGTGTATTTAAGCTTTTTATAACAGTTATGAGATCTCAAAACTCATTAAGTGCAATTTTATTCAGATAAAAAGAAAATGTTTCAAATAGAAGTTGAAAATTTTAACAAACTAAATTCTTTTTTATTTGATAACTTTTTATCCTAAACCCTTTAGTTTTCATGTTATAAGCGGAGGAGTTTTGTCTGCCTAAAAAAATCTTTTAAAAATAAAAAAAAAAAATATTTTATGTTAAATAAAACGTCAAAATGCCGTCATATTTCAGTCTTTTGTGAACGATTACAAAAATGTTCTAAAAATTTTATATATTGTGGGACAAATTATAAAGTCACTGTAAGGTAAAAAATTTAAAAATAATTTTCTTTATATTTTTACAAAAAGGTCATATTTTTATTTATTATTCCTATTCAGACATAATTAGATTAATTTCAAATAGAATATTTGTAATATTCTTCTAAATATTCGGCTTTAACTTTAAGACAACAATTACTATTTACTATTAAATCTTCATTCAAAAATGCATTTGACCGAATGCACCAGGGAAAGTACCATGATGAACACATCACCATTTTAATTGAAAATATACAGAAAATTTAAATAAATATCGTAAAAAAAAAATTGAAAATATCTCGAAAACTATAGACGGGATATTTCTTGTTTTTTTTTTGCAAATTCTAGAAGAGCAAGCTTAAGTCAATAACCTCAGACAGTTTCATAAAAATATCCCAAACTTAATAGATTTTGTAATTTTTTTAATTGAAAATTTGCAGGCAATTGCAATGAAAATTGTCTTCTAAACATTAAATGTCACAAAAACGGTGGATTATTTTTTCGATTTTTCACATATTCTGAAAGAGCACGATTTAGTTAATTTTTATTTAAAATTTTTGATTCTTTTCCATGATAAGAATCAAAAATTTCTCTCAAATAACGAGTTTATAATTTATAATTATGAATAAATTTAATGAAATGTATCTAATAGTGTTTTTAATTTTTATCTTAAAAATTTATTGTATAGTATAAAATAATAAATTTAAAAAACAAACGAATTAAAATTAATTAATTGAGATTAATTAATTAAATATACCGCAGCGTAAGCTCAAAATATTATAATGTGATAAAATAAATAATCATGTGAACTAATTGAGGCAACAAAAATGTAAAAGCTGCTATAGTTTTAAATGTCCCAAAAACATTACAGTATTTTATAGAGTTTTCAATAATATATTAAAAACTTCTATTTGGTTTTCGTTAATCATTTGATGAAACATAATAACAATATTAAATATTTTAAGAATAAATAATAGTTGGTTTAATTCTATTTATGAATACATTTAATAAAATTCCTTTAATAGTGAAATTAAACTATGAAATAATTTATTTATATAAATCATATTTTGACGATTATAGAATATATAGTGGGTGTTTCAAAACGATGGATGTATAAAAATGTAGAGATTTTAAGGAAACATAAAATTCTATCATTGCTGAATGTTCAATTATGTCAAATGCAACCCTCGCTCCATAAAGAACAGCAGAGAGTGAATAATTTAAATTTTAAATAGTTACTATTTTTTATTATTATATCAGATAAAGCAGACAAATTTATCCAATATCATAAAAAACTGGTTACTTATTAAAAATATTTTTTTTTCTTTCTCTGATAAACTTTATGTGGTGGGAGTTTGACAATTTTGACATAATTGGACATTTAAGTATTTTGCGCTTTTCTTAAAATTTCTACATTTTTTGAAGCTATTGTGAAAAAATGTATATTGAAATTAAAATTAACATAATTGTATCTCATTAGATATAGAAATTTTCTTATGAATTGTGATATTAAAAATTTTCAAACTGTATCGAAGATCCGCAACCTAAGAAATACATTTTCCAATGAAAATTCCTATATTTGGAATAAAAGTATTTATCTAGTATACACTATATATTATACATGCTGGCTAGAAAAGGTGTGATAATCTTCAGGTAGTGTAAGTTTTTTTTTTAAAATGCTTATAAAATACTACTATTTTCCAGAGACACATTTAATATTTTAACGGCATCGTGAGATGTTACGAGGAAGAATACAGTATTCTTTTATTGAGATTTTTTATCCAAAATTAATCAATCTCAATAAAAGAATACTGTATTCTTTCTCGTAACATCTCACGATGCCGTTAAAATATTAAATGTGTCTCTGGAAAATAGTAGTATTTTATAAGTATTTAAAAAAATCAATAGAACTTACAATCATTACTCATTTGTAGATTTAAGTGACATAGATGATAAATTTGAAACTTTAACAAAATAATAAATTCTTCGGAAGCATTTTTTTAAATAGATTTGACAACTATGAATTTTCATATGTAACGTAATTAAATTTCACTTCACTGTGACATATTCATGTCATAATATTTTTGTGTAAGCTAGTGTTTGTACATCATACTTTCTGAAGAATATTTTGAATGTGTACATCACATTCAATCTGCTTTGAAACGGATGGTTATCAATTCGAATATTTAGTTTATTTTTTCTTTTCTGATGTATACTTCAAATTTGAAATGTTTATAGATTTGTTAAATTTATGACTATTATTATTTTTTTTTCGGCGGGTGCTGAAAGTTGTTTGATCCACTGTTGCCCAATTTACATTTATTTAAATAGACTCGTGATGTATTACACGCCACAATACAATACTTTTTACTTACATTTTCTGCTTGAAATTAATCAATCAACCACTTTATCTGAAGATTATCTCACCTTTTCTGGCCGCCTTGTATAGGTATAATTATTATGATAATAATGCTTATTGGTTACTTTGAATAAAATATTTGAAGCAAGTTAATATTAATGATATCAATATTTTTGAAGTTTTTTTGTGAAGGAGATAATGATACTTATTGTTGATATTGTCTTATTAATGAATAAGGAAGTGAAACAAATCTAAAGAGAAACTAAGTTACGCACACTATCGATTGATTTTTCTGTTTGCACATAGGAAGGTGATTGTGTGGAAACAGTATGATTAATTACACAACAATTCCGACGTCTTATATACACTCACACAAATAAATGGACACATACACACACAAAGAAAAGAGATTGAATGGATTTCACATAGCCTCAAAGGTGAACGTAACAAACGCAGATCTATCCATAGAAATATTGGCGATTGGCGAATAGTGCAGGTGCTCGAAAGATATGCAAATCCAATTAGGGCAGCCGACTATATATCATAATTATTGTACGTAATAAAACTAATGACTTCATTTATAATCATTTCGCCATGCGGCCACTCTCGCTGAGCGGGCCAAAACGCGTTAATAAGTGTGTGTATTTGCATGTTGAGGGGGGACACGGGACACGGCACTCCATTTTTATGGCAATTATTAAGCGATTTATCACGCCGAAATTTTTACACTTTTTTTCGCTTCAAACCGTCGGGAATAATTAAGCCGTTTCGACAGATAGGCCCCGCCCCGCGTACATATTAATTGTAATCGATCCCTGCTTCAACAAATTGCCTCTCGTAAATGGAAAACGTCGAACTTGATACATTTTATAAACACTTAGCTCCGCCGATAAGTTATTTATCAATTATTTTTAATTCGAGAAATTGATTTAATTATTAAATTATTGCTTTCTTCTTCCACGATATAAGCATTTTCTATGTATATATAAGAATAAACATATTGTATAAAGAAGTCTTCAAATCGTAAGTTATAGCTATAATCTAATTTTTGTTGATTTTTGAGGCTCTTACTTTGTTATACATGGAAATTTACAATAATATAACACTTTCCCTTTTTATCATTAATATCGTTACTAATAATTCTTTGCTGTCTTATTACTTTATACAATCCTGTAAATAGGTTTCAGTTTCTTGTTGGGTAATAAATTTATTAATATTATTATTTCTTTAAGGGGTATTATTATTAGGGTACCAAAAAATATCCTCTAATTACCTCTTCATAACCTGCAAGTAACGCAGATGTATTATTGTCTCCGGCGCCCCGTCACGATGGCCGCGACATCTATACCCATAATGCGGCTAAGGTAGACCAAGATGTTTTGTACACCGTCTTGGCAGGCCATGATTAAGACCTTAGTTTCTGACAAGCTAAGGTCTTCTATATTCTTATAGAAGACGAAATGCCTTGTCGACGTGGCGTTGAAGCAGCTTTTGGACCTTTGCGGTTTTCAGCTGGATTCTTAAATGGTCAAGGCTAAGCGTAGTGAGTTTTCCCTGACCTTTATCGAAAAGTCTAAGCCGAAGTCTTCTGCTGCCTTGAATATAAATGCTCCGGCCCCTGTTTGTTCATGCTCTCGTACCATGCGGAACAGGGGATCTTAACGCTTTCGAATTGAAAATTTTGATGGGTATTGAATTCTCTAAAAGTCACAATGAAACCTATCCGTCAATAATACATATTTTTTAAGGCCTGCCAAAGTTGGAAAAATTAACGAAAATTGACATTTTTTAATATGCTGCCATTTTGCATATTATTGATGGAATGGCCTAGAAGTAGAACAACTCCTAGTTAATTTAACTGACTATATAGCTCTCAAACTTATTCTGGTTTAAGGTCACTTGGATACCTGGACCTGGACAACAATGACGCTACCGCGCGTAGACTTATGGAAATCGTTGTCCTAAAACTAATAAATCGATTGCCCAGAACCGTATATTAATATCTTTTACACACCCTAAGAAAGAAAATGTCAAAAAACCTGTTTTTTTTTCGGCTCTCGACGTCATAACCTCTTTAACAAATTATAAATAAGTTGATGTAAATATTGCGATGTAATTTAATATAACTCTCAAAAATAAATATTATATATATATATAAGAATTTTCATTAATAACCATCTATGATAAGAGATTAAAAGCCAGGACCTAATTTGTAGGACGATATCAACGATTTCTTGAGTATGCTATTGATGATCGTGTCTTTTATGTGAAGAGTGTCCATTAAAATTGTCAGTCTATTCATAATAAATGCGTTCAGGAAATTAATCCACCACAAAAACTAATAAAATCACTTCCTCCCCACCTGGAACACCTCTCGCGCCACTCAAAAGAAAACCAACAACAAAGCCCCATGGAATTTCTCATTTTTTGACCCCGAAGAAAAAAGCACCAGCCCGATCCATTATTCATACATTGTACCACAACCGTGTTGTTGTGGCATCACCTGCAGAGGTGACGTCCATCCGCGGCCCTTCTTGGACGCGGAGTAAAACAAGGAATAATGAGCTGAGGGCCCCATTGTCCTTCCCCGCGCAGAGTGCGGAGAGCGGCCCGTTTGGGCCCCGTGGGGCGCCATTCATGCCCGACGTAAACTAATAAAGAAATTAGTTATGGCCTGATCCTCTGTAACACGGTAGCTGGTCGCGTATCGCCTTCTCGCTCCGACACACTGCGCCAATTATAGTGCAATTAAAACGAAACTGTTGCTGTTCTCTTTATGCCGCATCGCGAGAGCCGGGATGGATTTGTGATTTGATTTATTTTCACGTCGGGGCTGTATTAATCACAGCGTGATGGATAAGGTTTGTGTAGTAAAAGAAAAAAGGAACGGTTTCTTTAATACATCGAAATGCAGAGGATTGAAGAAAATGGAGAAATAAATCATTTCCATTTCATCAGCTGATAATTATCTTGGAATGCGTATTGTTTTTCCTTTCCGTATACAGGGAGTGGGGGAGGAAGGGGTTACAAAAGGATATTGTAAGCCCCCTCTCCACACAACTCTACAAAATATTAAATTTAATAAATTTTTAAACTTTTTAAGGGACTGTTTTTTAATATTAGTGAATAGCTCCAACTTATCCATAAATATTGCTTAAGGTTTTTTGTAACTAAAGTTGAAAAGAAGGTTGCCTTTATTATTTATTTATTTTTTGCAAAATCTATTAGAGTTGATACATTCAAGTTTTCTATGTTCAATGAAACATTCTTTTGGCTATATTTTAAGAATTTGTTACAAAATTTCACTCTACATTAATTAGATCGGCGGCAATCGTGTACGCCAGTTTGAAAAATATGAGTTCGAGAAAAACGCGTTTAAAGTTTTCGGTTACTAGCCAACTGACAAACGACTAACCTAAGTTGGCAGTCAATTGAGCCCGACAATGATGCCATCAAGCATTTTGGCACCCCAAACATCCCTACTTTGCCGATAAATCCGATTTTAGCAACTTCTAAACTGATGGGTATCCCAGCGCTGAAGAAGCGTCAAATCCGGCCCGTAGATTTTTTCATTCAAGAATCGATTTCACTCAAAACGAATTGGACTTTCGAAAAACCGTTTCATGAGCATAATTTATAGCCATCAAGGGTTACGAAAAGCAAAAAATATGTTTTTCAGACGAAAATTACTGAAAAAAACCCATAAGTGGGGAGGGTAATTATTTTTGTTATAGGTAACATTCAATATCATGTATTAAATATAAAACTTTGCTTCTGCGTATATTTATCGAAATAAAGAAGTTATCATAAAAAACCTGTTACAATTTTATGGTTAAAAGTTTTGTCTATCGCTGGCTACTACTGCCGCGTTGAAAAACTGCTCATTTTTTGAAGTGATCCACGAATCGGTCCAATTTATTATTTCTTCATACAACCGAAAGTGCTGGTTGATCAGATTATGTGCCATTGATCAAAATAAGTGATAGACGGATCACTGTCTAAAGAATATGGCGGGTGAGTTAGGACTTACTATTTCAACGATATCAAATATGCTTTGACAATTTTCACAACATGGGGTCGAGTACTGTCATACAGTAAAATCATCAATGCTTCCTCAAACGCACTAATTGCATTTGATAACGTTCGCCTATGAATGTTTCTGTTTGTTTTAGCAGCTGATAATACACTACACCGAGTTTGTCATACGAAATACAGAACATGACTTTGGAGCTGTGAATATTCGAAATAGACGTTGACAAGAAAGCATGGCCTGGACATCCCTATGATTTTTTTCGCTTGGGGTTATCGCAGTGAATCCATTTTTCGTCTCCAGTCACAATGCGATGTAGAAATCCTTTCCACCTTTCAAGCAACTCCTTACAAGCAAACATAGCGTTTGTTTGCTTGTAAGCAGTTCAATATGTCTTGATTTCAACTCGTACTGCATCCAACTTCCTTGCTTCTAAAACATTTCCATGCCTTTGAGTCGTTTTGAAATTGCTTATTGAATTGTTGGTACAAGCAAAACAAATGATATGAAAATAATAGCTGAACCCCACAAAATTCATATTTATATAAACCGCGTAAAAAATTACCCCTGGACTCAGTTAAACAATACGTATAGGACGTGATAGTTTTACTTGTGACGTCGTGGACAAAGTTCCATCATAAATTGGATTCTGGTTAAGCATCCTAATGGAGGACAATAATAAACTGATGGAGAGGATAACCATTGAACCTTATATTTTTAGAAGGGCTTCTTTCAAACCAAAATTCGGATAATGCGACTGACATTTCGACCCGCTTTATGTTTTTAATATACAGGATTTAAAATCAAAGTTAAATGAATTATCATGGATGACTTCTGCTGGATGTGACCTAATCTGGCTCAATAACGTACTTTAAACCTGTGCACATTATTGTCACGATCTTATTATCGAAATATTGGGCCATCTAAAAAGTATTTTCCGATTTTTTTAAATTTTTTAAAGGATTTTTTTTATTGATAATAAATTTTATTTTAATACATATTATCAATGATTTTTTTCCATTTTTCGGGTAAAGTTTCTGAAAATAGTTTTTAGGTGACCCAATATATAAGATAAGATGTTCTACATAATATAATTAATATGTCAAGTGGAATTAATTATGAAATATCTGCTGCCAGATTTGTTGACATTAATTTGGTTTTAATAATTGTGTATCGTTCATCAAAAGGTGGCTTTGATGTTTTTGTTTTTAATGTAATTGTGAGTTTGTTGGATAGATTAACTTCAAGAATACAGGAATAATTGTTGGTGGCGATTTCAATGTTCATTTTAATAATATTGACGATGTAAATAACACAAAAAATATGCCATATATTTAACACGTGCCTGCAAAGCTGCATTAATTTCGCCACTACGGACAGTAACAAATTGGATAATATGTTCAGAATTATCAAACAATTCAATGCCTATCCTATATCTGATATCCCATCTGATCGTCATATATATTGCTATATTTCATAACATATTTAATGACATTTTTAATCAAACATTTCCTCAAAACATGATTGGAAGTAAACCATGTTGGAAAAATAATGTGAATTGATTTAATAATAAACTGGCTAATATGAGAAAGAAACTTTATTGACTACGGGAAGCGTCTCCAAATTATGCGAATATATTTAAAATACAGATAAGAATATTGATATGTAATTAATTGTGCCAATATAAAGTCAAACAATAACTTGAATTTAAAATCTAACAACAAAAACAAGGCAATGTGGCAAATAATAAACATTAATATAAAGAATCTATTACTTAAGGATGAACATGGTATGATATCAGCTGATCAATTTGATGAATCCTTTAAAATAAATATTGAATCAATAATTAAATCCATTAAAACTAATACCGTTGCAATATTACAGCATATCTCACCTATAAATTTTACAGTAAAGTTTCGGTTTAAACAGGTAACGATTAGTTCGGTGGGAGACATAATACGTGGATTTAAGAAGAGTTGTAGTAAAGAAATAGATGGTCTGTTGATTTACTAAAAAGTTGTATGGAGTCTATTCTTCTCCCTTTAACACACGTAATCAATTCTTGCATTACGTCTGGCATTGTTTCTAATATGATGAAGGTGGCATTGGTGGTATTTGTATATATGAAAGGAGATAAGACCGACCCTTCGAATTATAGACCAATTTATTTATACCATTATATTCAAAAGTGATGGAAAAATTGTTTATAACCAAATTGTTTGTCTTTTATATGGATTTAATTTGATAAATGTAAACCAGTTTGGCTTCAGATAAGGATTCTCCAACACCGACCTCCACCATCTTATTGTTAAGGTTGCGGTTTAGTAGAAAGAGATAGCTATATAGTAAAATGGAAATAATCGTTTAAAAAAAGAGCTATTCTATTGGATTTAATAATATGAATATGTATTTACATTTTTTTATCTACTAAGTATAAAGTATTAGTCTAAATAAAAAATAAATCGTTAATTTTCGTATATTACGTCAATTTACTAGTTTAAGTTAGAAAAGAAAATTGTAAGATATAATGAAATTAATAGATCATGTCTGCTAAGTTATTTCAATGCAGAATTTAGTGAAATCTTTTAAATTTTCATTTCACAAGTTTTTATTAGCAAAAATATAATTTGAAATTTGCTATGAATTTGATCAATTTTCATTGTTTTTCATAATTGTTTTTCACACAAACTAATCATTAAAATAATATTTAATTCATCTGATGAAATTCCTGCTTATTTTAAGATTACTTTAATGTGTTGTTCATTGATCACAACAGCAATCTAACTAGAATTATTGATTGCCCATATTAATATAGCTATCTCTTTCGTCTAAACCGCACCCTTAACGGAACTAATTCTGGATTCATTTGAGAATAGAGAAATATCTACAGTCATCTATCTGGATTTGACAAAAGCATTTTACTGCGTCAACCATGACTTGCTATCCAGGAAGTTAATAAACTATGGCTTCTGTTAGTCAAGTAGTCAGATAGTCGGTTCATATTTGGTCGGTAGATATAAGGTGTAACTTCCAAGAAATTATTATTAAAACAAGGTGTATTCCAAGGCTATTCATCAATGATTTTCCTAATTATTTGAATGGGGCAAAAACTAAAATGTATCCTTCTTATGATAGCACCTTATTATGCTCAAGTGATAACATTGACCAATGTATGAAACTTGGTGATGATACTCTGACAGAAGCCAAGTCATGGTTTAATGTTAACGAATTACAACTAAATGAAACCAAGACTATTAACATAGCGTTAGCAACGAAACTTTTCCGTAGAATATTTCTGTTAAGGAGTCTCTCTGATCAGGTGGTTGTTCATGTATTAAAAGCGGCATACTATGGGATATTTGATAGCCTAATGTGTTATATGGTTTATTATGTGGGGATATTCGTATGACAGGCATAGCTTATTTGTTCTCCAGAGGTGTGCAATTAGAGATATTGCTGGGGCAAAATTACGGTTATTTATACCACTACGCATTTACCAACACATAATTTATATTTAATTTTAATTGTGTTATTTACATGGCGTTATATCCACGGTATACACTCATGAAACCATGCAGTGTGAACATGTGTACAATATACGCTATTGCTAGCGTAAGCAAGAAACGGCCCAACATATTGGGGGCTTATGTTTTATAATAAACTCCTTGAACCGATTAGAGCGTTGCCACTTAGGCAACTAGAAAAGTTATTAAAAATAGTTTACTCAACAAAGCCTACTACAGGTGGGATGAATATTGGATCAGGATCTTAGTAGATGAGGTCGCCTTAGCAATTACTCTGATTCACATTTAATGAAACGTTCAGTCACCATTCATATAGCGTATGGATAACTAGTCATGGCCATTTCGGTTTTTCGAACCACATCAGATTAGTGTATTCCATGTGCAATGCCTTGATAAAGGCGACTGAACGGAAATTGTGTTGGAGTTATATACCCGAAATTAATCATAATAAATTAAAGACGACGCAAGCACCACCTTTTGCCTAATTTCAAGTGGCATTGTCAACTTGATTTACGGTGCTTTGTTAAAAACGTTTCATTAAATGTGAATTTCGTTTTCCTTGTTTTTATAAACAGGACAAGTTCGCCTTCCTTTAGTGGACGAAACAATTATTCTCGGTCGTCTACCTTGTAGACCCAAATCGTTGACTATGCCACTTGAAATTAGGCAAAAGGTGGCGCTTGCGTCGTCTTTAATTTATTATAATTACTCTGATATTGGAATTTTGATTTTAACTTTTTAATATATTAGATATGTATTTTAGGATTAATTCTAAGAATTTCTTATTACCATGACGTGTATAAAATATGCATTTGTATTAAGAACACCAATAAATTATTATTATTAAGTAATGCCTGCAATTCTGCATCTTCGAAAATCTTTTCGTTTCCACCGCTATACCGACGTGGAAATGACCTTTCCTGAAGCATTGAAACCACTCACAACACGTTCTTTCACTAATAACGGCCTCACCATAAGTATTTGAGAGAATTCTATGAACCTCGGCCGTAGATATCTTCATATTGAAGCAAAGAATTAAAACATCCCTCAAATGACAAGAATTGGCTCGAAAACCGACATCTCCAAGCAAGAATAACTTGATGATACAGACATAAATCGCCTAATGTTAATTTCATGACATCTATAATGTACTTATTTTAACAGCTACTTTCCGCTAAAGCCGTTTACAGAAAAATGGTGGAAGCAAAGTTTTACACCTAATATTTCTTGATAAGGAAGATCTGAATACGCTACTGTTTCTACTGAAAATTAGTGCTATTTCGTACGAAGAAAAGTTAAATTTAATATATACTTTATTATACTCAGTGACATTAGAATCGTTTCATCTAAAATAAATATTTCTAGAAAATCGGGGATATTCTGTAAGGAAAATGTCAAGATTAGCGTGTACGTTATTAATATTTTCACATTCTATGCATATATCGAGCGTATAACAAAAATCTACGACGAAGTTGGCATTGGTCATGTCTGAACTAAAATCACACGCGTAAAGTACTGGTTGTTATGTTGACAAGTCATGCGTGTGATCTTAGTATGGACATGACTCGAGACTTTCAACGCCAACTTCGTCGTCGATTATTGTTATACGCTCGATATATAAGCGCTGTAATGCTTATTATAACGTACACGTTAAACTTAAGATTTCGCTTACAGAATAGACCCGAATGACTGATTATAATTAAGTCATATTGTGATAACAATTTCTGACTTATATTTTTGATATTTTTTTTTATGAAATAGTAACTTTTTCTTTGTTGATGAAATGATTTACCTGAAGATTAGCAGACGTTTTCTAAATATTCAATACATATAATATATGTAAATAAAACAATGGTTGCCCGCCCGGTTGTGCACAGGCTAGTAAGCTAGAGGTCCCTGGTCCTTTTACTCAGTTATGGGTATCGGTATATTTTTAACCATATAACCTAGCAACATTTGTAAATTTTTAATTTCAAATTTTGAGGCAATCACACCATTCATACTACAACCAGTTCAATTTTGGTGACTGGTCCTAGTATTTGAAATTAAAAATGTACAAAAATTACTGAGTTATGCGTCTAAAAAATATATCGATACCAATATGTGAGTGGAAAGGAAACACGTTTTTTTAACATCACAGAAACATTTTTTGTCGTTTTCTTGCCATATTTTATAACATCAATTATTTTATTACATTCCAAAAAACGTTCTCACAAAAATTAAATAATCACGCGACTTCTTCTGCACTGCAGTACTTGAATCATTTCTGCGTTTTCGGACATGGATAATACGATAGTAACGAATGTGTAATCCACGTGGGTATTGAAAGAGAGGAGAAAAGGGGGCACGTGCGATCTGTAGGAACCCCGGGGCGTCCACGCGCCCTCCACTCGTTACATCCCCATTCAGCCTTTTCCGAATCGCCACCTAATCGAGACTTATTCAAATTAGACTATTTGTGATTGCGAAGTGAAATGTATACAGTGGGCGCGGCCCACGCGATGTCCCAGACAGCAGGACATCGCCAGCCTCAATGGATTTTATTAAAAGGGCTTAATTCATTTGTGGAATTATTGTTGTAGGGGGAGAATCGTGTTAATAGAGCGGATTAGTAAGGTTTACTTTAAAAATGTTTTAAATTAATTGGTCCAATGTATAAAAAAATCTGTAATAAAAATTTTCTGCTATAGAAATAGTCATACAGTTATATTCCATTTCTTCAAAAAGCAAAGAATGGAATATAGCTGTTTTGAATTAACTAACATAAACTTTCACCTAACATGAAGGCATAAAGTGGCTTAGAGAAAATATCCTAAATTTGATCATATTAAAAATTAAACAGAGTTTTGGTATATCTCAATAAAATGACTAAGATAATTTTGGTGTAACATTTAAATTAGTTGGTGTTCGTTTTAATTCGATAACCATCGTCTGTTTGTTTTTTGCTCACTGAAGAGGTCATTCGAGTTTCTCGGTAGTAGGTGAAGGCGCCCCAAGTCGACATGAGCAATTTTTACCGGGAAGAGTCAGCCGCTGGCCGAGTGCGGCTTGTTTTGCACGGGTGGAATGGCCCTTCGGAAAGTGTCCGAAAAATGCCAAACTGGAGAAGGCACGTATAGATATTCGGCAGTCGGCCAACATAAAAATGGCATTGTGGGAAGTGAGTGGCCCCGACCTGCACACACACAAACACACACACACACGCGAATACACATTTCCACATACCTCATTCCTTTTCGCAAAACAAAAAAGACTCACTTGCACATGTACGCATGCACTTCTGGTATTTGCCGCCGCTGGTCTTTTTTTGTGGCCGAGTCGAGATCGATATGTAACTAGAGCGGTTTTTTTTCCGCGCGGTGCCCTTTGAAGTGCCGCGTTAAAAATTGCGCGAAATTCCAAATATTACTCGCTTGTTAGTTGTGTCTTGTGGGTTACCTCTCCTCCTCTTCTCCTCCTTGCGGCCACTCTTCTCCACCCAGGATCGCGGATCCTGCCAATAATTTATACGTACCCTTCGATTTACGGTGCTTTGTTAAACAAATCGAATGTTGAGAACGCCCGATTCGTGCAACCAATTAAAATATTCCAAAACGAAATTATCTGTAATGCCAAATAGATGGTTTTAGCCAAATTAATAAGATAAAAATAACGCAATCGCTTAATTTTACATTTGGTCAATAGCAACTTACGTTTTACATATAATTGGTGCTATTCTGTAAGAGAAATATTAAGTTTAACGTGTACGTTATTTTTACCATCACAATCTAAGCAACTTTTGTAATAGATGTAAATTAATAGAATGTGAATTTAATTAATAGCGTAACAAGGAATAGCCTCGAATATATTATTATGTAGACAAACTACTTCTAAATAAATCCATCGAAAAATTACAGCAGCTTAAAGCTCTAACTTACTCTACCTTAATAATTAAATGGGATATATAAGAAATAATTAATCCAATTATTTTCTTATTTATTTATATGATATTATTAATTTAACTATTTATTTATTAATTATAATAAAAATTTAGCAATTAATGAATTTGTATTAAATAGATTGTTAAAATAATTGGAAAAATCCATTCAATCTTGTGCCTGAAAAGCTTCCGGCCGATAGCCAATTCCTATAAGAACATTGTTTAAAGTTTAAATAAATTGTCAAAAAATGTAAAAAATATGTTAACCCAAACTTGTAAGGAATAAAGATGATGAATATATACCCATTCAACCCTCTTAATTAAGGCATTGCACATGGAACATGATGAGGTCCGAATGACCGAATTGACCATCACCAGTTATCCAGCTGTATGAATGGTGGCTGAATATTTTATTAAAGAATTTCTCAGCAATATTAGGAGTTTTTCAATAGTGGCAATTCGCAACATGTCAATTTTGATATAGTCAGTTTTTGAGACATCAGAAGTGGACACGTTATTAAGTTAGTTATCGTATTTAAATAATATAAATCCGCCATGATCCGCAAAGTTACATTTCCTAAAATTGGTGATATTTTTTTATCGACTTTTATTTAATTCCTCGAAGTTTTAAATACTTAAGGTTCTCTATCTACAACAACCACATGGATTTGCAGTTGAAGCTTTAGCACTCTTCGTATGACTGCTGCAAATGAGAAGAACATCCATCATGTTGGAACCACATATTTTGCCATGTATCCAAAGTAATGTCCTTAAGCAAAATAGACGGTTCACTTTCTAAAAAAAGTTTAATTACAAATGGACCAATTAATCTGCTGCCTATTATGCCACACATATCAGACATTAAAAGACCATGGGTTTTGGTAATTTAGTTGTCGAACCCATCTTAGATTCTCATTACTTCAGTAGTGCATATAATGCCTATTAGCTAAGACTTGTTAAAGCTAACTCATCAGAAAAGGGTACCTATAAGAAAAAATCTTGAATTTGTTTTATTTTCTGAAGTGTCCAATGAAAAAATACTACTCCTTTTTTTTTAAACGAAATGTGTTAACAATAAAATGTATTCCATTTTAATATTTGCGTTATTTTCCCTGCTTTGCAAATAAATATCACATATGTCTCTCTCCATTGTTTTGGGATGTAGAGAAAAATTAAACAGGCTTCTAACATGATTTACAACCAAGAAATAATATCTTCTGCCTTCCATTGTTCTGCTAGAATGATACCATCTGGTCCTGCCGATTTAAAGGGTTTGTAGCTTCTCAAGCTCCATGCTGTTCTGCCCGAGCCTAGGATTTTTCCTGTCCATCGTCTATTTTGGTTTATATTGGTGTCAAGGGTTTCTTCATCGTTTCCATCAGTACCTCTAGACTTTCTTTGCATTATGAGATTCCGTCTTGCCTCATGAGAAATCGCGGGATTGCTGCATTCCCCGTTAGCACATTCCTGAGTCTGTTCTCTTCTGATTTCGTTTCTATTTCACTGCAGAATTTCTTCCAGGAGGGTCTTTTCGCTTCTATAATCGCTTTCTTAAAGCTACGGAGGCCGTCCTTGTATGACTTCTAGTTATCCGTGACCTTCGCCCGTTTGAATTGCCTCTTTGTCTCCTTTCTTATTGAGGCGATTTCTTTATTCCACCAAGGTGGCTTTCTTTTTGCCACTTTTAGGGTAGTCTAATCCTGCCGCCTTAGAGTCTTTGTTGCATGTATTTGCAAAGATGTCCACAAAGAGGTCTAACCCCTCCACTGAGTCTGGTACTGGAGGTAGCCGCATTGGTAGGTCTTATGCCAGGATTTCCCTACACAGATTCCAATTTGTGTTTCTTTTGTTTGGCGGTATAGGAATTGCTGGAGCCATTGTGTTCATGTCAAATTCCAGATACCTATGGTCTGAGAAAGAGTGTTAATTACTGACATTCCAGTTCTTAATATTGCGCGTTTCAGGTTAAAATCTAGAACCTTGCGTCGATTTGTTGGTGCATCCCCTTTATAGCACTTTACGGTTGGCGGCATCTACTAATTCCCTTGCTTCCTCAGAGAGTGACTCAAAGTCATGTAGGAGAAGACCATCCACCAGGTTTTAGACTGGTGCTCCATGTTTATGGCTACGGTATTATTGTCGATGAAATTCGAGAGAAACTAAACTTTGTGTTTTTTGCTTACCAGCACACATGCTCCCTTCTTGTACATGAGAGTTTCCTCGATCCATGGCTCCTGGATGAGCGTCACGTCCTTTCTGCTCTTTCTCAGGTGCATTATCAGCACGGACATTGCCGCTTTGAAATAATGTTGGTTTACCGGGACCACCTGCAACATCGTTCCTAGGGAAATTTCTGGACGACCGTTGTATTCTGGTCATCGTCTGAGTCTAAAGGAAGGGTAAGATTCGAGTGAGAGTCACTCCCCTCTACATAAACACTTCAATGAACGTTACTTCTCTGCTTAGTCAGACATTACGAATTAAATTCAAGAAAGTAAAATCTATATAAACAAAGACTCCTCCCATAAATGTCTGTATGAGTCATCAACATTTATTTTGAAATACTTTGGCAATTTAGCAGAAAAATTTAGATTGGCGTATAGATTTTTATATTACTGCCAATACTGCCTTTAAAAGGCAGTAACAATAAGATTATATTAGAAATATTGAATAAAGTATGTAATTATTTAACGAATATCTAATTACAGTCTTTAATAGCAAAGCAGAAAATAGTATTATAACCGCATATGTTAAATAGCATTAATACTATTAATTACATTGATTTTTTCAATTTTTTAAAGAGAAACATTGCATTTCCTAATAGGAATAACTTTTAATAAAAATGCTATTTCACTGTTATTGCTGTTATTTTATAACATTAAATTTACGTTAGTGACTATAGATTGAACAATTTGAACTTGTCATTATCAAACTATCAAACTAAAATTCTTAGTTATATAAACAAAGTGAATCAGTGTATTTATTAAAGATTAGGTTAGGTGCAGTGTCAGCCATAGGCTGACTTAGGACATTTAAGGCCTATTGTGTTACCACATTAGGTGAACGTTTTTCTTTTCCTATTTAAACGTCTAAAACAATTGGAGCTCCTAATGTGTTTAATTAGGCTTCTCATCTTCAGTCGTACAATGTCATTCAGCCCGTTAATTCCTAGGAATTGTACTATATTCCTTTCTACGGCGGAGTATTGATCAAGGAAGCCAAGTACTGTCTCTTCTTCCTCCTCGTTTTTGCAGCCCCTACAAAAATCCGGATGCGTTCCTCATAACTTTATTATATTTTCCTAGGTAACAGTCTTTTTATTAAAACTTAAAGCAATGTGTAACGAAGTTAAAGCCTCTATTAATAATAATAATAGAAATAATTGTCATGTAAGTTTATACAGTTGGCAATGGATAGAGATTTTTTATTAATTTTATTTTTTTAAAAGACGACGAAGACCGTAATGCAAGAATCATGAGCAAAACCGGTGAAAAAATAAAGTTCTAAGAAACTCTATTATTCAATAAAATGTTCAACATCTATTCATCTATCGTTTAGATAATTGGTGATGGCTGTTCCGGTTTTTCGGAACTCGTCAGACTAGTGCGTTTCATTAGTAATGCAATTATGAAGGCGGGTAAATGGATTTGTAATTAAATAACAAGATATGAATCATAATAGTAATTGAAAAGACAGTGCAAATTGTTGATTGTACTGGTTGAAATTAGACAATAGATAGTCCTTGCGCTGTCTTTCCAATTATTAAAACTCTATTGTAATAATTAAATATTTGTGGAGAAAGGTTTATTATGAAATTTAAGATATTTATTTTCTTAAACAATTTTAATACAGTATAAGAGAAATATATAATTAAAAGGTAAATAAATTAATATAAAAATCACTTGGTTTATTTTTTTGTGAAACAAACCAAGTGATTTTAATTTTACTTTATTTACCTTTTAATATTTAATATGTTTCATCAAGTGATTAGTGAGAAAGTTATTCAAGAAATATATAATGTATTAAAATTTATTATTAAAATAAATATGTATTGAGCGTTATGTTACAAACAAAAAATAAAAGAAAGGAAATGAATGTCCGCAGTGTCCGGTTAAAGTAGTTAACATAAATTTCCCACCTGGAAAGCTCCTCGATACGTCACGAGATTTGTCGCGGGAATTGTAACAAACTAGCGGCCGCCATGATACGGCACCGTGTCGAAACATGGCACAGGCATTTATTTAAATAACAGTAATTTGAGCAATAATTTACGACACTATTTACTATAATACATTTTAAGTCCGCTTTTTAGGCGCAACCGCCTTGTTGTGACCAAAGATTTATTCAAATTACACGAATTATCCGTCATTTACGTTTCAACTTGTGACAATCGCGTTTAAAACGTATCGTCAGGTGATTACAGCGATCCCATGGTTTTACACAAACAACCCACGCCTTCTGTCGGATTTCTTCTTCTTATTGTTATTATTATCATCATTTCGTACTTTCTAGCCTTTTCGTACGAGCCCGAGCGTAAGAGAGCGTGGGCCGTTCGTTCTTTTTTTCATTAAATATTCAAAAGTAATTAACATTTTCCTCGATTCGACTTCCTCTGCGCGCGCGAAAACGTTAGAGGATAATCAGAGGATTTTTTTGACGAACACCGAAGACAATACCGACGTGGAAGAGCCGGGCATAGTTTTTGGTAATTACAAGTTGTAAAGCTTCTCAGTTTCATATATTTTTTTCTTTCTTTTCGGACGCAATTGTAAATTCCAATTATTTCTTAACGGGGCTCCCGCTTTTTCCACTCGCGTCCATTTCTGTGGACGTGCACGGGCAGGAAGGACTCGCGGCGTTTCCCACGATCGTGTTCTTTTTCGACAAATTGTCCATGCGACGGATCAGGAATTATAAAGAGGAAATAGTCGAAAGGGAAGTTTAGAAAATCAAATAGAAAATACAATTGATGATTACTAGAAGCTATACAATAAAATATTTATAAAATATTAAATATTACATACTACTGAATACAAAAGTAAAATCTGTCTCTGCATAGCTTATTTTCGAATTAAGGGTTCATAAGATTCTTTGAGTGTTTAGATAAATTGCTTGTTTAGTATTTGGGTAAAAAATCTGACGAATTTTTATTCACTTTCTCACTTAACCCGTAATTGAATATTTTTGAATAATATACGAAATTAAAAAAAAATAGTTTTTTATTTAAAATATATATTTTGTGAAAAAACTATGTGTATGTTGTTTTTTTTTTTTTTTAATTTTTTATCTGACACTTTTTTAAACACTCTACAAAGACTGCATTGGGTATTACATTTACAAAACTTTTCGTAGGTACTATAAACTTTCAAGAATGTTATAACCAATGCAAAGTGTTTAAAAGAGTGTCAGGTATTAAAAATAATTAGTTTTAAGTAATTTTGAATGTTATTATAAATTCTTTAATTGAATACTGGTAGAACAAAACAAAGAATATATATTTTTTCCATTAATAAAAATTCCCTTTCTTTAGGTGTGACAATTAAACAAGAACATTTATTGTATCCTTATAAAATATAAATTATTAAATTAAATAATATGTTATAAACAATTATTTAAGCTTAAACATTGCTCACAAAGTTCAAAATTTATATTCATTGGCTATATTTTTCGTTCCTAAGTAATTTTTTGTTCTTGGGCATTATGAATGTTTACATATAAAACCTTGGCTTATTCTCTCATTTAATTGTGGGGTGACCCTTAAAGTACCTCAAAATTAAATATATATTAGGAAAAGGTAATATCACTCTCGACAATGGACACGGATGTAGCTTAGAATAAAATAAAGTTGGAATTAACATTAAAAATACGCGAGACCAAATCCTCGTGCAGAATAGCCAAAAGATTCCCGTAGGAAGAAGTTTAATCAACCATCTTGTGGAATATGGTAGCCGACTATTTAATAAATCTGCTAAACAAGTCAGGTTATTATACATTAGGGTATGCAGTTGACATAATTATATTCATATCAGGCAATGCAGAAACTATTCTGGTAAAAAGAATGTCTAATACTGAGGTGGTGGAAAACTGGCGTAGAGATCAAGTGCAGCAGTTAACCCCACCAAAACAGAGTTAGTTTTCTTTGCAAATATAAGGAAGTGCATCTTGCACTATACTGTCCATTTTCCAAGGATAAGCTCTAATACCATCATAAGAAACAAAATATTGGTGTGAAGAAAAGTCACCCATGTTTTTTACACTTCTTTCAAGCCTTTATTTAACATACTTATGGTTATCGGATTATATGACCTAAATCAGATAACCATAAGTATCGTGTGCCGTTTTGTTGGATTATTCGTTGCCATATTGAAGGTAATTTCATGATTCCTTTCTCATAGAAGTCCTCGTCCCTATTGGCAAAAGAACTTGGAGAGATGATTTTCATAGTCCTTTCTTAAATCCAGTTTTACACCCATACGAGAATTTTGCAACGACATGAACAGATGATAATTGCTTGGTTCTATGTCCGAACTATAAGGAGGATGCATAATAACATCTCAACCAAGCTCCCAGAGCTTCTGGTGCGTTGCCAATTATGTATGAGGCCTGGCGTTATCTTGATGGAACACAACTCCCTTCCTATTAATCAATTCCGGCCGTTTCTGGCCAATTGCCTGCTCCAAATGGTCCAATTGCTGACAGTATACATCCGAATTAAGTGTTCAGTCAGACTGGAGCAGCTCATAACAGGGCGATGCTCTGAGGCGTATTGCCGGGCTTTGATCACGATTTTTGGGGATATTGTTGTCATAGGTGATCCATTACTCATCTCCATTCACCATACGCTTGAGAAATGGGTATAAATATGACCCGATGCGATTATTACATCACGAGATATTGCGTTCAACGCCATCTATTTAGAAAAAAAAAACATGTATGAATTTTCTTCACACCCAATATCCAGGTGTGATACTCGACAAGTTAAACTGGAAGATTATAAAATCTAAACAAGCATGCATAGACCTAATGTGTAAGAAAGCTGTTGGCAGAACAAAAACAATTTTAAGGATTAATACAGCGGTGATCAGACCAATGCTAACCTATGCAGCAATTGCATGATTGATGTGTCAAATGCAGCATATCTAACGCATCGCTTTACGTTATAACTACAACAACATCACTACTGGCAGTACTAGGGGAAACACCGTTACACATCTTCGTCAAATAAATTGTATCCTTAACTGCACTACGTCTCCATAAACTAGAGCTAGGCGATGCACCAAATGGGAATGGTGAACACTGGGATATCTGGGGACTCAAAGAGATACCCACTAATTCTGGAACCAGTGAACACTGTCTCTTACAAGTATAGTTTGATAACAATATAAAGCTAGAGCTCTAAATCAAATATCTAGGATATGCGAATAACTTTCATATCTTTTCAGATGGTTAAATGACAAAGAAAGAAGAAGGAATTAAGATTTATTCCAAGAAACGCTCACTAAAAAGGATAATATTACTAGGACTTCATCAGTGCAGAATAAGCTGCCATACAGCCAGCAGCCATAATCTTACAAAACAGAAACCTAACCGAAAAAATAACCCGGTTAATAACTGATATCAAAGCATCTATCAACACTATAATGAACTTGAAGTTCACCTCAAAACTTATGAATGTAGAACAAGCCTAGAAATAATTGCAGCCAGTAACAATGTACACATTCAGTGGACAAAAGGTCGTAAAAGCAGTAATAGAAACGAATGGCAGACAAACTATAAAATTATTTCTTTGGAGGCCCTAGAGGATCTGTGTCAGGTTGATGCTATTTTTGAAAGTGATGTGCGACGGTGTGTGCAACTACTTGTCGGTCAAGCTGGTTAAATAGCGTTCCTATTGATAGAACCCAAGTTGTGAAACTAGGGAATGGAATTGCGTATCAACTCCAATTGAAATATCATAAGACTTGCATCAGAGTACCTATGTTGCTCTAATATTATTCAATATATTCATATATGACTCGCTACGGATGCTATAGTCTTGTAAATATTTTTCTTTATGCGGATGTCCTAAAGTTATTTCATAGTGTAACCTCGGTATCATACATAAAATTTAAAATATCATAGATCGTTTAGACTAATGGTGTTCTCAAAACGTATTATTCTTAAAGATTTCTAATTGTAAAGTCATAAATTTTAGCAGGGAAAGGGACGCATAGCGCATGGGAACATGCGACCTGGGAGTTTCTTTTTGTACAGTCTATGTCATTTAATATAAACCAATTTTGCAATAAGGTAAATAAGATATTAGGTTTTATTTGCAAATTAACTCCAGATTTTACAATTGAGAGCTTTAGAATGCCATATTTATTTAATAGATTATTCGTCTGTTAAATGGCATCCTCATTAAAAATATTTGATTAACACACTAGAAGGGGTACAACATAAATTCTTGCATATAATACAGCCTAAAGTGTGGAAAATTTATATTGATTATAAAGTATTGATAATTAATTTAGACATCGAAATATTATTATTTCGCAGGAGTTTATTTATTTATTGATGTTACGGACAAGTCTTACATAAGTCATACAAGAATAGTAGGAGTTAAAATAAAAACTACACAAAACAAGTTAAAATAAAATTAAAATATAAATTGGTACACATATCTTAGTTTCCATTGTAATGCTATACTGGTCGTTTCAACACATTGTAGTTTTACAAATAAATAAAACTAGATTTAAGATAAGAATGATTTTTGTAAAATGATAAAAAGACAGTTACAAACCCGTTAAAACACGAGTTTGTTTGATATGTGCTTCCTATGTAGGATTCTAAACGGATTTATTAGCTGCTCGTGACTTTTGGGTGAAATAGACTTTTGGTATCCTTGTAATAGCTCTGTAAATAGATCGAAAGTTTTTAAAAAGATATATATACAGGACAGTGTACTGTAGTAATAATCCCATTTCTTGATTAATACACTTAGTAAATTCCTTACTTTCTTCACACAATTTAGACCTTTTTGTCATTTCAGAGAGCTGATAAACTTTAATTATTATTTTATTCTAAATCCATTTAATTTCTAATAATTATAGTTTGGTTGTTAAGGGTTGTAATTTTTTAAACATACGCAGTTTGCTATAAATATAAATATGGTATAATTTATAAAATAAATATGAATACATTATTAAAAATCAACCAATAAATAATAGTCGAGAATTTAAAGTTATTCAATCTAATCCGTGTTTAATTGTTTTATTGGTTAATTTGTAATAATCTAATCATATTTATTTTATACAAAAAGAACTACCAATATTTAAATATTAAAACCATTAATTATGGCATAATTTAATAGTTAAGTGCGGTTATTATTACTAATTGTATTTAATTTTCTATGTATGTAAGAGGAATCTCGTTAAATAAATAAACTGACCCATAAAGCCGCTAATGCATGCACACAGGGAAAACTTCCAGCATTACCGCAGTAAATGTCTGGCATAAAGAAAGCGATAAAGGATCACTCCAGAACTTTACATCTCAAACGATCGAGTGAAACCAAGGGCAATAAAATAGGGAAGCTTTTCATAAACATTATATACGAAAAAATACCAAATATTTGATAAACTTATCAAGAAAAAAACCCTTGTCATAGGGGTACTAACTGGCCACTGCGCACTCAGAAAACACAGTCACTCCAGCCAGAACAGCTACAGTCATGTCGAGTCTGCGAAACAGAGGAGGAGGCGGCGAAAGGAGTATGTGTTTTGCCATCTCTTCCTCTGTTTCACAGACTCGACATGACATGGAATGCCATTTTAGAGAACAGCTTTGGGGCAAAAACATCCGCATTTATGCGATATTAGAGGGGCACATCCGGGTGCAATACAGAAGTTCATTCTTTACTTAGGATGGTTTCGGAATGCACCAAAGGCGGGAGCGAAATGGGCCCATTGGGGACTGATTGTTAAGGTCAACATGAGAGGTCTCAATGAGGTATCAAAATACTATAAATCATATTGCATTACTATGGAATAACGAATTATTAATGAGAAACTGAAAATCGAGTAATAAAAACACAACATAAATATTATTTCTAAACGCTTTTCTATAATTTAAAATGTTTGATTAGTGAGGGAATGTGAAAATTTTCTGCAAATTTTCCTTACTTGTAAATCTTTACATGCCTCACAAATCTTGTTATATTGTACGTTCTTTAAACCAATATAGGCTGATTAAATAGTCAACGTTTCAGATTATCTTATCACTAAGTTGTAGTGCAAACAAATTTTAGACTTTTAGATTCAAAAATATGAGGTGTAATATGTCATTTATCATAATCTCAAATTAAGTGCAATATTATCATATACAATCAACGTGTATTTGGTATAATTACAGGTTGTAATTAATATTGATAAAATTAATTAATGGAGAGAAGATATGTCTCATCATTTTACAAAATAGATATTACGCCGAGGAAGAGATATTTCGAAAGAGTGTGGAATAAGATTGCGAGCGATAAATAAAATTCTCAAACTAAAGAATGAAACCGGATCAGTTGAAATTCAGAAATAAGGCAAGTGTGAGAGAAAGAAGAAAACAACTGCGAGAGATGAAGCGTTTATACTTAGAAACAGTAAAATTAATCCTAAGAAAACTAGTTTTGAAATAAAACTTGATCTGGCCGTTTGTGGAGTCACAATTCATGATTCTACACTATGAAGGAGACTTCTGGAATCGGGAAGAAAAGCAATCAGACCCCAGAAAAGCAATTGTTAACTGCTCCAATGATGAAGAAGAGGCTTGTTTGGGATAAGCAATATGCAACCTAGATAAGGGATGATTCGAGGAAAGTGTTGTTTTCAGATGAAATAAACTTTTTAGTGCACAATACGTCAGAAAATCGCAGGACAAAATTCTGAGAACCATTCATGTTGATCAGACAATGAAACATCCCCAGGAAATGTTTTTGGGTTGTTTTTTCTATATGGGGCCCGAATCTCTTGTGTCAATTGAAGGAATAATGAATAGACAAGTGCAAAGATTTACTAGATCGAAGATTATGAAATAGAAAAAGTTGTTCCAAATGGAGAAGCAATTTTCTAGCAACATTCGACTGTGTGCCACAAGTAAAAAAAAACATGATAATTTTTTTCGAATTCTTGAATCTTTGAGGAGTTTACTTTCTGGTACATTTTCGATATTAAACTAAATGAACATATTAGGCTATACAAAAAATAAAATAATTCCAAATTTGCTAACCATCTAATAGAATAAAAAACCATTTTGGAGAAGATCTACTTTTAGTAATCCATCTCGCCGAAAAAGTATTAAAGATGGATTTACTGGTAGCACTGGAAATCCACAAGGCTAAAATTAATCCCCTGATTAACGAACAAATTGACCTGATGTATATCCCCTATACATACATAGAAACAATCTAATCCATAATGGAAATCCTCAGTTTGAGAATGATAACCGTGTAGTCGAAACTAGTCACAGTGAAATAAATCGTTAAGTGGTATAAAAAGTTATTAAGTATTTTCGTTATCCAAGTATTTTAAAGATAGTAATATTATTTGCGACGATTGGCCTGTAAATACACCTGATTTAAATGTAACACAGAATTTTTGGCCTATTAGTAAAGCTAAGTTCAGAAAATTGGATTCTAGAACGAAACAAAGAAAAGATAGATATTGTAATTGAATGTTTCGGAATGACACGTTGTTGGAAAACTGTAAAAAAGCTGGTCGATTCGATACGAAATAGAATAAAACGTGTAATTTCCGTCAAATAGGGACATATTTTCTATTAAAATTAATATTGAACAAAATGCGATTATATGAAATAAATATGAATAAAATTTTACAAATCAACCAAAATTATTTTGCCTGTCCCACAATAAAATTAAAATTAAAAAAATCAATATATCCATTCATGTAAACATCCATAGAAATTTTAATAAAACAAATTTTAAATTCTATTGAAAATTGGCTAATAACCCGAAACTAGTCGAGAATTTAAAGTTACTCAATATGTTTTATTGGTTGATTTTTAATATTTTATTTATATTTATTTCATACAATATGAACTACGAATGTCTGAATATAAAACCATTAATAATATGCTATTATTTATTTGTAACTTTTCATAAATAATAACATCGTCTTTTCTAATATTTCACTTTTCTCCACCTTAATCCGCACATTACTCTACATTACATAAACGCTATGAAAATATTCATTGTGTATCTTTAATACAATTGTATCTTTTAATTGAAATTTATTATCAGCATGTGTCTTAAAACCCCGTGGTATTCATCTAACGCCTCTTTATTCCCAATAAAACTTTACAGGTAGCACTTTTGATCACTTTTACAACCAAAGATAAATCACCGCAAACGCGGCATGTGAATATATCTACCGACGGTTATAGAGTTATTAAAAAAATGAAAGAAGCTAACGCCGAGTAACGGTCAAGCGATCCCAATTAAAATTTCATAACAGGAACACATTAAAAAAACACCCATAAAAACGCCAATAAACCCATGTTCCCATAACATACTCGTAAAAACCGTCCGGGTGTAGAAAGCGCCCTAAAAATTTCACCAAGCCCGGCAGCCACCGGGGACGAAAAAGGGGGCTGATTAAAGAAGCCGCCCCTCGCGATATAAACTCCGGTATTTAGTCTCTGTTTTACTGTGTAAATAAAGAAACGCCGTTGTCGATTTCGTTTTGTGCGGAGGAATGGGAAAAAAGTGATTAAACGTGGGTTTAATTGGGTTTTTAGTAAAATGAAGAAAACGAGGGTTCGATCGGTATCTCCTGGGCTTTTTTACTCTCTTGATAGGCGGGTATAAATCCTTCGAGAAGGAAGGTTTATTGCGCATAAAAGTGGTGGACAGGAAGCCGATTTATGTGGTTGATAAATGTGAAATTAATTCGTCGAGTATGTGGTTTTTCATATTATTGACAGATATAAAATAAATTCTCGTTTAAAAATAAAATTAAAAAATATATACACATGTGATGATATCTTCATAAAAATAAAAATAAATAAAATATTTAATACAACATAAGACATCAACATGTTTTCTTTTAATTTGTGCCTCAATTTTATACACGTGTTAAAAATTACAAAGGCTCCAACCGTTGATTGAAAAGTTATATAGATTCGCAACGCATATGGAGCGAGTGTGTCATACCCCGCACCGCACAGCTATTGCATACATCGGCATGTGGTGACATCTAAAAACATCGTCGATTTTTCACGCAATCTTTGATGCTGCATTGCCGCACCTAATTTTGTTTATTAATTCACATGTTCTAAAGGGTATATTCAATCTTTTTATTTTATGCCAAATTTCGTACTTCTAACATCTTCACAATAAAACAAGTTTATTAAATAAAAATGATTTGAAAATAATTAATAAATTATTTCCACATTTAGCTCTGTGACTTTTGACTTATGTTACGCAAGTACGTTAAACAAATGCACATTAAAACAACTACTTCCCGGGCAAATACCCACGCCGGACATTGAATTACATAATGTACACATGCTGTTGCATATCAATAAAATATTGCATAATGCAACAAATTTTGATCCGAGAAAAATTTTTCATGCAAAAACAACATGAGAACGTTACATAATCTAAGGTCATCTGCAGACACGTGTTTTGGGATCTATCCCTCGTCAGTACAGCTATGCCTTTAAAGATGTTAAAATAAATTAATTAAATTAATTCAAATACAATCAGCAAAATTAAATCAATTATATAAAATTAAATTAAACTAAATCAATTAAATTAAATTAAATTAAACCAAATTAATTCAATTTAAATCAAAACCGAACAGAATTAAACGAAAAGAATTGAATCAAATTAATTAAAAGTTTAATAGACGACGAAATTATTATTAGTAACTTTTCTCGTATTGGTAAATCAGAAAATAAGCGTCGCACCGATATTGCATCTTTTCAAAATCTATCAACGGTGGACCATCTAATGAATAAACTTTCACTCTTAAAAAATTGAATATTAACTCCGCAACGATAGCAATTACTAAAGTATTTTCGTGAAAACTTATAAATCGAAATGCTTGGTCTTACAATGGTCAAATATATGGAAAATATATGGAAAAATCAAACGAAATGGAGAAGTGAAACATAAAATATCTTTAAAATCTAAAATTAATTTATTGTTTTAAAATTCATGTATGGCTGTTTTATGGTGTTATTAATCACGCATGCTAATTATTAGCTTCACTTTATTTATTTTGTACCATCAAACACGATACAGTACAGTGTTCTCCGTATATTCATGCATGCTTAGAACTATTGTTTAAATTAATTCTACACTTTATTTAATTCAAACAATAATGTTTCTTGTTGACATATCAAACCACAGACTTTTGTTTATGTTATTTTATTATTTTGAAGCGCCATAAAATGCAGTTAGATTTAGTCGGTTTACTATACTGAAATTATATAATTTAAAGTAAATAGAAAAGAGTATTATTCATTCACTTGGTCACAGTTATTTAAATATATTTAATTACTATCACAGCGCGCGGCAGGTGAGGGTCGCTCTTTTTAATTAATTTGATTCAATTCTTTTAGTTTAATTTTATTCGGTTTTGATTTAAATTGAATTAATTTCGTTTAATTTAATTTAAATTGATTTGGTTTAATTTGAATTAATATAATTGATTTAATTTTGCTGATTGTATTTGAATTAATTTAATTGATTTATTTTAACATCTTTAAATTATGTAAGGCATAGCTGTACTGACGAGGGATAGATCCCGAAACACGTGTCTGCAGATGGCCTTGTATTAAGTAACGTTCCTTTTGATGTTTTTACATTGAATTTTTCTCGGATCAAAATTTGTTGCATTATACAATATTTTATTGATGTGCAACAGCAGGTGTACATTATGTAATTCAATTCCGGCGTGGGTATTTGCCCGGGAAGTAGTTGTTTTAATGTGCATTTGTTTAACGTACTTACGTAGGTAAGTCAATAGTCACAGAGCTAAATGTGGAAATAATTTATTAATTATTTTCAAATCATTTTTATTTAATATAATTTAAAGTATTTCACAATTTATATCTTAGACTATTAATTTCTAACTTCACTAATCTTGAGGATAGATAATTTTGATATTATTGCCTTTACTGAAACATGGCTTAACAAATACTATGACGATATATTCTTGTAAATTAAGGGCTATACAGTTATTCACACACAGCTGTTGGTCGTGGAGGTGGTAGAGTACTTTATGTAAAAATCGAATTAAAATTTGACGATGTAATGGATTTTGGAAATACTATTAGTATTAAAGATTTATTATTTTATAATATGTAAACTTTATACCGAACGCTATTATATACGAGTTATTTAAAGGCTGCCGGTATTAAATATAAATTATTATGTCGATTCATTTGATACAGTAATCAGCCACATTTTTCCTATTTGTGATGACTTACTTCTTTTAGAGGATTTTAATGTTAATCTAAATGTATGCTCAAATCTTACCAGTAAGTATGTCATCTTTGTGGAGACTTATGGACTGCATCAGATCATAGAAGAGCCAACATGAATTACTTCCCATACCTCATCGCTGCTCAATTTAATAATTGTACAAAATGAATTCCATATTATTCAATTGGGTGTCAAAAAAATATTGACATTGCAGATCATGATTTGATCTATTGCGCGCACGTGATTTACTCAAAAAAAACCTATTCACTTTATTACCTATTTTAGATTAAGGGTGCGGTTTAGAAGAAAGAGATAGCTATACAAATATGAGCAATCACTAATTTGAGTTAGATTGTTGTTGTGATCAATGAACAATATTGTATTATACATTAAAATAATCTTAAAATAAGCAGGAATTTCATCAAATAAATTAAAAATTATTTTAATGTTTAGTTTCTGTGAAAAATAATTATGAAAAACAATGAAAATTTAAAAGATTTCACTAAATTCTACATTCAAATAACTTAGCAGACATGACCTATTAATTTCATTATATCTTACAATTTTCTTTTCTAACTTAAACTAGTAAATTGACGTAATACACCAAAATTAACGATTTATTTTTTATTTAGACTGATACTTTATACTTGGTAGATAAAAAATGTAAATACACATTCATATTATGAAATCCAAAAGAATAGCTCAATTTTCAAACGATTATTTCCATTTTACTATATAGCTATCTCTTTCCACTAAACCGCAACCTTAAATTAAATAGATACCCATATGTTTCTTAATAAACTTATAGCTTATTATTATTTATTTAATATCAAATTAGTTCATTTATTTAGTATCATTAGTTTTAATTTCTTAAAATCCAATGTTTTGCCTCATCTCTATCTCTGCGTAATTTTACTCAAGTATTATTTAATAATTCATAGTCTTTAGTGGCATTCAAAGCAATCAATTCAAAAGTAATAACGTTTTCTTATTTAATTAAATCCTATATCCTTTGGTAAAAAAAATAAATTACTTTTATTTAAAAAAATATTCTCTACATTTATAATCACTACGTTGTACCTTTTCATTAATATTGTTCTGTTGATATAATGTGTGTCAAGAATGGTACATATAGTATTAATTTATAAATTATTATACAAAAGGGAAGTCCGTAAATAGATGAATAAATAAATAAATTATATGCTCTCTGGAATTAGATACATTGATCTACTTAGAAGGCATTTCTCAATGATTTTCTTGTATTGTTAGTTCCTCTTGCCAGCTAAATTAAAATATATTGGACTAAGTTGAACTGGTCTAGATCTGTTTGGTTATTTTGTTTATGATCTTTGACAACAAGTTAGCATTAATAGTACCCTATATAGTCCACAATGTGTAAGACCTGGTATGCCACAAGATTCTATTTTAGGCCCTCTTTTATTTTCAGTATATACATCGTTTATACCTTCATCACTAAAATTTTGCTCCTGTATCTAATATATGGATGATATTCAAATATTGTATGCATTATCCCATACTAACTTAGATGAAGCTATTCGACATATTAATCTAGACCTTTGAAATCCCTCACTAATGTAAAAAAAATCTTTCTTTATTTATAAATTCTAGTAAAATGTCAGTTATTTTATTTGGTCATAGAAAACATCTTACTGATGCCAGGAAATCACTAATGATACAGATCGATAACATCGCAATTCGAATTGTAGAATTCAGGCGGAACTTTATGCCATATTAGTCAATGTATCATACTAACATAAAATAGTTTAAGTATCATATACTCAAATAAGACAATTTTAAATAAAAGTACTAAATATATTCTTTGTAATACCTTGGTGTTGAGTTACTTCAATTTTTCTGGAGCAGTTTATAGTACTTGTTTAGACAAAGTAAGCAAGGATCGTATAGAGAAAGTTCAAAATTCCTGTATAAGGTTAATTTTTGGAATACGAAAGTAGAATCATATTAATGGAAAGTGTGTCGAAATTTATTGGCTAAATATGACTGATCGAAGAAAACTACACTCCTACACATTGTACGATTAAATAATAATTGTTCAAAAGCCCTTACCTACACCGCTGGATTGTTTTTCGAACTGACATTCATAATATCAACATCAGATTTAACGGATTGAAATCACCACCAAAATACAAAACTACTATTTTCCTGTGAGGTTTTGTAATGTATATATACTATATAACTCTACCCTTAAACCTGAAAACTGCAACAATTCCAACATTTAAATTACTATTTTTAAATAGCTTTAAGATCTCTGAAGTGTGGAAGTCATTGATTCCATAAGAAGTCTTACTTAACATTATCAAGTGTAAATACTCATTCAAAATTTATGATTCTTTATTTAGTAGGTTAAGCGGAAGAACAGCAACAGATAATGACTGACTGAACTTCGCCTACTTATTCACGAACTTTGTTATTGTAAAATTAAAATTAAAATAAAGGCTTTTATTATTATTATAATTATTAAAATAATTATTCAATTGAGTAAATTATTATATTATTTTTAAATTCTTTTTTATTGATTTTTTTTTATTTTATCGTGTATTACTTAATGTCTGAAAATTTTTAAATTATTCTGAATAAAGATATTTGTACATGATGAAATAAACAAATTGAAATAATTACTGGCGATTGAGTATGATTAATCTTCTGCGACAAAATGATAGCTATAAACCATTGGTGATTTATAGCTAGTGGTTTAAACCTATCGTATTTTTTTGTGTAGAAAATGTTTTGATACTGTTTGATTCAAAGTATTTTATTTTAACAATTAATTCGAAGCGGTGTGATTTCGGTATCGCATGTTTGGCGCAAAGTGGATTGTTTCAGGAAGTGGCTGTTAATAGCCACGAAAAAGAGTCCTCTCGTTGGCAAATTGGCCAGATGTAAATTGCAGTGTGTCGAATATAAAAGGCCACCATTACGTGTTTAATAATGGAGATTGTTGATACATTTTGTTTGGTACGTGTGTCATGGTATTAGAGAGCGCAATTTCGCAATTACCTCAGTTTTCCCCCCTAACGGTAAACGGCGAAAGGGCCGAATAACACACACACATACACACGCATTGACGGTGTCACCAATCAACAAACGGCGGCACACGACACGTAATAGCACGCGCCAAAAATTAAAATATCTCCGCACCGAAATCACTAAATTATAGCAATCGGGCCTCGAGGGAGGAAACAGACGGCGTTAAAAAATAATTTCAATGGATTAGAAAAAAAAATTGGATACGAGAAATAACGGTTGTTGAGGGCACGTGAAAGGCAGGGCGGGGAATTCCTGCGATTTTTCAATGGACGGATATCGTATGACACTCCGTGCCATTTTTTAGACGTTTTGTCAGAGGACGGGTGGGTGTTCCTCGCTGCTTCCGGATCACTTTTCTACCTTCGGATAACAAACGGTCCGAACGAGTTCTGCGAGTCCTCTTTTTTAGGACACATGCCCTTCTCGTTTTTTTATATATTTATTTTCTCATTGTGGCTCGGGGTACTCGACACCGCGTCCATCAAACGGAACCCTCTTCTCTACATCTTTTTACCTACTACGCACACCGGCTCCGGCTCAGCTTCTTAATATGCCCATAAATTAACCTCCAATTACACACATATACACGGGGAAAATGAAAATCATTAATGGAGCAATAATTTAGAAATTAAATTGGTCGTTGCTATCTCGCGCGCGGAAAAAAATTGCGGAAACAATTTTAGAACTTTATCGTCTCCGTTTGCCACTTACACGATTCTCTAATTTTATAACATCTTAATTTTATAATCCTCACTTAACCAATTAAACAATACTAAACCATACAGGACTTCGCTAGAATTTTCACTGCTATAAAGGGACTGGATTTCGCCTCTTCGAACTAAACGTTTTTAAGATACAAATATGTCCCAGCTAAATTGTACTCTAAAAGTTTATCGACTTCCAAATAATGGATTATAAATCTTTTGCAGATTTTTTTTTGCTAATTTTATTTTTGCCAAATCAATAAGGCATGTTTCCGATATTTTTTGATACTGAAATAATAAGTATATAATATTTTTTTAAATTTTACTTATTAAGTAAACTGTGAGAAGTTTGATTTGAATAATAAAATCTTGTATTTTTGTCTTTACTTGTTTAATAACTCAAGATATTTATTTCAATAATGAAGTGATTATTATCAATCGTTGAAAATGCGTTTTTATGACGTGTCCCCTATTTTTTAGTACATATCAATTTATTGCTATTTATTAACACACTAGTTGCTTAAAATTGATTATTTAGTATTAATCGATTACTAAAATTACTCGGCCCTAATAATATTGTTTTGTACTACAGGAAAAAAATGATGTATTGTAACGTTTGTAGATTTTGATGGGATCTACATAATAATTTGAAATATTCTTCCTTTAAAAATGATACCTTCAAAAATGTCTGCAAGTTTAATTATTAAAACTTTATTACTTTATGAAATAAATATGAATAAATTATCAAAAATCGAACAATAAAACACAGATTAGATTGAATAACTTTAAATTCTCGACTAGTTTCGGGTTGTGAACTACCAATGTCTAAATATTAAAACCATTAATTTTATTACTTTATTTTCTTGCTGCTTGAAGTTATCAACGGTATATTAAAATTAAAACCATTACATACCCATGGACCTGACGGTATTTCTAGCTACTTCCTTCAGGATTACATATTATTCATTATGTCGCCTTATTCATTCATTGTTCATTAAATCACTTAATTCTGAAATTGAACCACTTAATTGGAAATCCAGCTACGTATACCGATTCACAAAAAAGGTCCAAAGAATATCATTGATAATTATTGAGGGGTGGCCATTCAGTCGGTAATACCTAAGCTTCTTGACGAATTGGTGGCGTGTCAATTGCAATGGTATTCTCGTTGATTAATAACCAACATGGTTTTATTACTAATCGGTCTATTATCTCAAATCTTCTTGAATATAAACATTTTTTATGGAATGCCTTGGAGTCTCATTCCTAAGTGGACACAATATACACAGATTTCTCCAAGGCCTTCGATCGAGTTGACTGTAATCTTCTAGTGCATAAATTGAAAGGTACTGGTTTCAGTTACAGCACTGTTAAATGGCTGTCGTCGTTTCTGACTGACAGAGTGCAACATGTAAAAATAAATAATTTCAAGTCAAAGGCAATAAATGTCACATCTGGTGTTCCGCAAGAATCTCACTGCGGACCCATATTTTTTATTTTATTTATTAATGATATACATGAAGTTCTTAAGCACTGTAGATTCTTGGTGTATGCCGATGACTTGAAATTATTTAAAATTGTTAACAACGTCAATGATTACCAGTTCATTCAAGAAGATTTGAATCGACTTAACGGTTAGTGTTTAAAGAACATACATTTGAACGTTCAGAAATATTATTCGATGTCCACCACTACAAACCGATTGAAAGTAGATTTCAACTACAAAATTGTAAATTCCTCAGTTGATCATGTTGATACTATTAAAGATCTTGGAATCACTTTCGACCACAAATTGTCATTCAACTTTCATATTACAGCAATAACTAATAAGGCATTGCGGATATAGCGTTGCGTTTGACGTAGTGGCAAAAAACTGGACATCGACTGTTTGAAAACGTTATATAGTTCGTTAGTGCGTAGCCGTCTTGAGTTTGGATCTTGTATTTCGACATCATTAACCGCAGTCAGCGATAAATCAATTGAACTAGTTCAAAATAAATTTCTTCGATGCATGGAATTTATGCATGGTGTACCCCATGATAGAGGGAAATATGACATAATTATGAAAAACCTCTCTAGAGAACCGTCGGAAAATATCTGATTTATGCACTCTGCATGGAATTGTAAATGGATCTTTCGATTTACCATCGCTTCTAGAATATTTATCATTCTCCGTTCCTAATAGGAGAACTCGCCTAAATCAGCCATTTTACTTAGTTACGCATAAAACTTCTCTTGGTTTTCATAATTCAGTAACCAGACTAATATCCCTAGCAAATGAACATTTTTTCGATGGACGGTTTGACATTTTTAACATTAACTTAATTGAATTAAGGCGTAAGCTAATTTCTATAGTCGTTTAGGATGATATATATAAATAATTTAATGTTACTTAATTAAATGTTTATATAAATAGTATCTGGGTGTGGATACTTTAGTTATTAAACAATTAAATATTATTTGTATAATTGTGTGATCATGAATTAATTACTAAATTTGTAAAAATGTTTTATATCGTTTAAGTAAAAAAATAAATTAAATTAAATTAAATTAAAGGACTTATAAAATATAAATATCTATTAAAACATCCACTAGTCTAGTGTTATTCACTCCTAGAATTGAATTACTCAATAGAAATAATTTCATACAACTATGCGGGCTAACTCAGTGCAACCACTTTTTGAATAATTTGTAAAGATTATAAGATCTAGTTTTTTTTTCTGATAAATTTACAGAAGAATTTATTTTAGTTTCAGACTTAAAATAAATTCGTCTGTAAATTTATCAGAATTTCTGTTTTACTGGATTTTTTGTGTATAATTATTTCTATTCTTACTGAATTGTGCATTAGTGTAAAAATCATAAAATGTTCCTTCTCTCTCAATATGAGTATTTTTTTCTTACAGAAGAGAAAAAGAATATAGTGGATTTAACTGAAATATTTTAAACGGTTAGATTTCATATTTCTAGAGTATGGACACGTCAGTTGACATTTATTTACTCTAACAATAGAAAAGAGAATTATTTAATGTACTTGGTCATAGCAGTTAAAGAGGACATAATTTATTAATTATTTTCATTTATTTAAATTAATATATTTATTCTGTTCATTTAGTTTCCACATTTTTTTTTTTTTTGGCGCAAAGCCTTTGATCCCATACAAAACACATCGTTTCCATCAAATTTAAAATCGTAATTAACCGAAATAAAACCATCTAATTATAAGAATTACTCGTAAAGTAATAAAGAATACGTTTCTTCAGAAGCAGCGGTTGATATAAATCCGAAGGCACACAGGCGCACTGCCCTTTGTGAAAATGGTATTTATAATTACGCAGATATCATCGGCTGGATATGACGATGGATGTTTTATGGTTGGAAATTTTAGGAGTAATTTCATAAAGGGTTGAGATCATAGCCACGCTTGAGATCTCCGAAAGTTCGGTTTTGTTTTAATTTTCGGCGTTCAACTGCATTAATAAATGTTTTAAAACGTGTTTGCAAATAAATTATATAAAAAGAAATTTGAAAATTAATATAAATTGAATAATTAATAATCTTTAGCTACTGCAACTTTTGATTTGCATAGAGTAAGCACTTAAAAAAACAGCAAATATTCATTGAAATATAATGTGTCGAATGTGAATTTCTGAAAAATTAATATTATTATTAAAACATTTTTACAGAAATGTTATTATAAATATTAACCAAACATTTATCTCTCCTTCTCCGACCTGCGAATACATTAGAATTATTTTTTAGCCTAAACTTACCTTCAAATCACACACCAAAATAATGAAAACCATGGTCCAGAACAGGGCAAAGCACTTGAGATCCCAATAAAAGCATCTCAAAAAAAAACAGCAACTTACAACAACTAAAAAATAATTTGTCTTATCGTCAGGCGCTAGACGACTAAGCCCAAACGAGCCTTGCCGTTTACAATGCAGTATGGTACACCAATTTTCCTGAAGAGGAATGGTTCAAGTTCAATCGGGTCGACGTCATGTGCAATGACGACGAGATGGGTCTTCTTCTGTTCGACCAGTTATGATATCGCACAATGTTGGGCCTCTTTCTGGATGCTTCCTCTTTCTTGGCTACTTTAGCCTCAGCCTTGGTTTGCAGGCGTTTCTATTTCTGCAGAGGGGTATCTGGTCTGTATTTTTGAAACAATTTGAACAGTGTTGTCGCTGTTTTTCTATCCAGAGTTTAGTTGAACTGGTTAAAATTGGTGGTGGGACCTTCAACTTCTTCTGGAGAACGGCCTTCTGCCTTTGGATGCGGATATATTTCGGCCATTTCACAAACCTGTACAAGTCGCGATTTGGCGGGATGTCCCGACCAATTCCAAAGTTACGCGGCCTCTTTTCAAAGAGGGGGTTGACCTCCTTCTTAGTTTCAACTTTCTTAACGGCCAAGGGAGCCGCTGCCATCTTCTTGTCAGACTTCTTCTCAGATTTCTATTACCTATCTAGACAAATATTTTTTGTAACATCATCAACACATATTTCTTATTAAAATGCCTTCCTATTGTGTATATATACAGGGCGGGCCATGATTAAGGCCCATTAAAAGAGTACAGGCTTCCCGACAGAAGTAATTTGATAAAATCTACATTGCACTATTGTATGACTTCTTGTTTTGAATCAAGAAAAAAATAATATATATGATGTTCCATTTAAAATAACATAGTTGATAGCCATTGCCGGTATAAGTGGAAGTGATTGAAAGTCGAAATATTTTCCGTTAGAAGAACGCATTCAACTGTGCAATGTATTTTTTTTCAATGTTTTCCTCTGCCAGGATCCCAGTAAACTTCTAATGGATATACAGGGTGGGACACGAATAAGGCCCACGCTGTATATGTAAAATATTTTGACAGAATTCTTTCTATAATCCATGCAGGTACGTCTTTTTCACACACAATATTAATTTAATTGTTACTATTCAATTCAAATTTAGAATGAGTCTATTTAAAAAATATAATTATTTTAACACAAACAAGAAATTTTTACAGAATATCAGACCTCTGAATATTCACTTGAGAAATGTTTTATGGCTATGAAGGTACTTTTCAAGTAAAAATCATCATTCTAGATTTGAGCTGATTAAATGTATTTTTTTACCACCATAATACATATTTCATATTATTTTAGTGTGTATTACATTATATAAATTTGCATTTTTAATAAATATGTACATATACAAGTATTTTTATATACCGGCTATAGAAAATTACATGTAAAATTTGAGATGTGTTAAAAGTACGTGATTTGTTCAATGTTGAATTTTCGGAAAAGACGATACCATTCAAAGAATTGTAGAATAATTTAAAAAAAGTACAGTATTAAACCACTGTAGATATACTGATGGACGTAACGAAGGTGATCAAAGAATGAACCAATTAGAAAATGAAAATGTTTTTAATGTGTTGGTGGAAATTATCGAAAACCCACAACCTAGCATAAGAATTGCTGCTCAAGTAAATGTTCATCACACTACAGCATTCAACATATTAAAGAGATAAATTTTATAAATTCAAACAACAACAAGCATGGCTTAATGGTGATACTGAAAGAAGGCAAGAATTTTATTTTAAAACGATGGAGCAGACAGTTTTTTAAAGCGCATTTGTTTTACCGAAGAATGCACATTTACAATAAATAATAAACCTAATGTTCAAAACTGTAGAATATGGAGTAAAGAAAGCCCTCATGGGTGTGTTCCTAGTAGAACACAATATACACAAAAAAATAATGTTTGGGTAGGCCTAATAGCTCACCACATAATTGGACCGTTTTTTTCTTGACACTAACTTAAAAGGCGACTTTTTTTTAATTTATTGGAAAAGGATGTTCTTCCAATAATTAAAGATAAAACCGAAGGAAAATATGGTCAATATCTAGTTTCAAATGGATGGATGTCCAGCATATAATTGCAGAGATGTTAAACAATATTTAAATGATATATTCCGAAATAAAATTATTGCATCAAAATCAACGATCCCTTGGCCTGCAAGTTCTCGTGATTTGTCTGCAAATGACTTTTTCCTTTGGGGTAATTTAAAATCGCAAATTTATAACGGAATTCCTTTCGAACATTTGGACGACTTAAAAAAATCTATTCGAGCTAAATGTGAAAAAATATTTAGTATATTTTGACAAATGTTTGACAGGAGTTTTATGATCTGTTTAACAGAAAATGGTTGTACTTTTGTACATTTATTATAATCAACATGTCAATTTCTGAAAATGTATTATAGTTCACTTTCGTTAATTTGTACAAATTATTAAATAAGTTTTAGATTAATTGTTGATTTCATTTAGTAATTTATTAGTTTCGTATGTATGCTACGTTTTTTAACCATGTCAATAAACTATTAATTTGTATTTATAAATCTTCGATTAGTTTAGTTTTTAACATATTCTTTTAAGTTTATACAGAATCTACATAAGTGATCTATAGGTAAGAGCAAATTTATTCGAGGGAAATGTGATAATAAAATAATAATTGATTCTTCAAGATCAGCTTATTTGTGTCATTAAGATTTGGGAAAGTTCTAAGTGAATTTAACCAGTTTTAACGTATATGTCGATTACAACGTCACAAAAATTCATTGACAAAAATGCCCTGCAATTGAAGTAGTTTTAGAACTTTTCGCAGCAAACATACTCTAAATTTAATCGCTATAAAAAACATAGTAAATATATAAATGTTTATTAAAATATTCAGCCACCATTCATCTAGCATATGGATAACTGGTGATAGCCATTTCGTTTTTTTTTTTTAACGCTAAACGAATATTGGTTGAACATTTTATTAAATCAATTTCCTTTTCTGTTTTCATAAACAGAACAATGTTCACCTTCCGTTAGTAGACGAAATAAGAATTCTCGGTCGTCCCAAATTGTTGACGATGCCACGTTATTTATTATGATAAATATATGTGTTGATTGAAAATGATGTAGTGGCTGAAACTAGTCGAAATAAAATTATAGAGACAAAATCTGCTAAAAAAGCAAATTATTAATTAACTAAAAATAATATGCACGCGTAGTTATTGGAGCACCTATTTGTCAAATTTGTCATGATGTTTAGATAATGACCGTGTAGACAATGAAGACGAAAGCAATCAAGGTGCGTAGATACGGGAGCGGGGTTTCGTCTTCGCTTCTTTTTTTTTTTTTCTTCATTCCCTTCCACTCATTCTTCTTGCTTTATTTTAAAGTCGAAAGCGAAGAATGGAAGAGAGAAATAATTAAAACCGTGGACAAGAAAATAATTAGGAAGTCTGAGAGAGCTCCGAGGGCATTTCCACGGAACGCGATATGGTCGATTATTTGATGGGTGTTCAGCGGAGGCAATCAAACAGAAGCCGTCAGATTCCCGAGGCGGTGTCATTAATCCTCGAACAATACAGCTAATTATATCACACTTCACACCTCGCAACCGCCACGCGGGGGGTTTCTTCTTACTCTTATTCTTATAACTGTACCGCCATTCATATTAAACCGAATTACCACCATCATAAATCTACACAAATTGAAGAAAGATACGCGCGCCACCGCCGACATCATCAATCCTATTTAGATTTACACCGGCTTCCTTTTTTTCCCTTCCGTCAGCGCTTTTATTCATTTTCCAATTCGGCTTGGATAACTGTTGTTCTCCTGGTTGGAAATTACCGGCGGCAACGCGGATGTCATCTCCTGATTTGATGGGAGCTCACCGTGATACGCCTGGGAATCGAGAAGCTATGAATAACATTATGGAAAAATCAATCATTGTTTCGGATTGAAATGTCGACCGGCCAGGAGATTTCCGTGTGAGCATTTTCGATTTTTTTTTTCTGGCTTGAAACGCGGTTGCGTAAATTTTTAAAATTAGATTGAATGGATCTGCGCTTCACGTCGAGGTTGTTTTGTGTGTGTGTGCTTTTTTCCGAGGGGGGCTTGATGAATAATGGTTGTTGGTCCTTGCCTTTTATGGGTTTTTAATTAATTTTTTGTTCCTTTCGACGATTTTAATTGACTTTGCTTGCAAATCTGTTTTATGCATACACGTGTACTAATAGACATTTCGAGGTTTTCCTGAAATAAATAAATCAAAAAAAGCAACAACATAAAAACACTTTTATAATAACAAACTTCGTTGTTTTACCTTATTGTTAAATACAATAGAAAACTAAATTACAATCAAATCAATATTTTTACTTTTAATTTAGCTGTTGTAAATAATCAAAAACACAATAAAAAAATAATATTTTTTAAGAGTCTTATCTACTGGTTAGGATAAACACTTTCATTCTATTGTGAATATTTAATGCTATTTAAAAAAATATTTGTAATTGTCTGAATAAAGATTTTTGTGTAATATATATTAAAATATGTTTTAATATAAAAATTTATTATGTATTTACAGAAATTTGATGGCTATGAGGTAACCGACACGGCAGAGGTTTCTGCCGCAATTGCATCTCAGTTCCAGTACATCTTGAAACTAATATGATCATTTTCTTGGCAATAAAGATAATATTGAAACCTTTTTGGACTTTTCCTCTTGGGAAATCCTTACACTACCAAGTTCCTTTGCTCGAATAAAAAAAAAACATGACATACACGTGTCAAATTACCTAGTGATAATACATTCTAAAGAATGTAATCTATAAAAATCAATATGTATTAAAAATACAGCGAAATAACATCGACAGCAAACGATTTAATTTGTCTCATTAAAATAAACTTGGAAAGGAGAAAATAGTTGTAACTCTATTTATTGATATGATAAAGCTGAGCCTACTAAATATACAGGTCGGAATATTTGAGTAGGGAGAACTCTCGGAGTCTACATGGGAGAATTCATTCGCCTACTAACCATCGTAACAAAAACTTATCCGTCAACAATAATTTCTTTATCTTATTTGGAATTTTATTTTTATCTAAATAAAATAATTTTAATTAGTAACCAAAAGTCTTTAATTTTTAAATATTTATCATTATAACTACATGCAAAAATAATTGTTAAAATTGAACCCGCTTGCATTAGAGCTTTGCGCGAGAGGAGAAGGCGCTCCAAGGCCAGGAATACGTATATATCTAGGATTCATAGCATCTCCTATATTTCAGCCTGTATATTTAGTAGGCTCTGGATTAAGATATTCGACATAATTTCAAAGAAAAACAATTACTGAAAAACTCGACGCTATAGGAATAAAAGACAAATCACAAAAACTATAAATAATTATCGAGAAGGCCAAAGAAAATAAAACAATAAATAAAACAAAAAGTAAACTAGCAGTTCCCGAAGGTGGTTAGGTTACCGCCTTCGGCTGCTGCTAGTTTACCAAATACTGTACATTGCATGCACAAATGATTTTTTCGGACTAGACCTGGAAGATCACCCGTTCACACATACACATACGATTAATTTCAGGCAAATACAAAACAAGACCTACAAAAAATAGAAAAAAATACCATAAAAACCCACTAGCCCCAAACGAGGTAATGGCAGAATGTATGATATTTAATAATGATCACGGCTGTTGCTAGTTTACCAAATACTGTACATTGTTTGCACAAATGAGTTTTTCGGACTAGACCTGGAAGATCACCCATTCACACATACACATACGATTAATTTCAGACAAATACAAAACCTACAAAAATTAGAAAAAAAAAGCCATAAAAACCCACTAACCCTAAACGAGGTAAAAACAGAATGTATGATATTTAATAATGATCATAAAGTGAAACTAAACATAAAATTAAAGAAAACAATGACCAAACAAATAAATTAAGTAGACTATGTCGGATTAACAATACAAAAAAATCTGAAAAGGGATTAACACATAAATAAGGTAATAAAAAGTTCTCAAAAACAATAGTTGCACTAGCAAAAATAAAGAAATACATTCTAGGAAATATTAAAAAAAAAACAAATATATAACGCGATTTTCACGTCACAAAATAAATTTGAACAATATTTGGGGTGTAACAGTACAGAAAAACATAAATAAACTGCAAACTCAACAAAATAAAATCCTAAAATTAATACATAACTTGCACATAAGAATAGTTATATACACAAACCCAAAAACTTAATTTTTTAAAACTAAATTTATAATACAAAAATCACATTTCCTTCAATACCAGTAGCTTGAGATGGGAGCCAAAGCCTATAAATTCCGAGGTGAGGACGAAGGGAAGGAAACCTGTACCAACTATTTTTAATTTTCAATATTGAAATGTATAAGTATATGGAGATATTGTATAAAGAATTAATTGTTAAAAAAAAAACACCTGGACTAGATGGCATCATATATCAAATGGTAACTTCCCTTAAATATGAAGGAAGTTGAGCATTTGAAACCTGAAATAGTGTCCCAATTAGTAGAATACGATGGATATGCCTCTTCTGAAACTTGTTAAGAGGAGGCGATACACAAGCAATTAGTGAGACGTAAACATTCAGTCCCCTTACGTCTGTATCTAACCCGCGAAAGCCTTGGAAGAGTACATATGAGGAGTTAACGTTGTCAGACGAAGATAGTCGCGCAATGGGCGCGTTCAGTCTCCCTTCCAAGATTTTTTTGTTTTCTATACAAATAAACACGCATTCGTCCTATTTATTTCGTATTTTCGTTATAGATTGTATTTTTCAGTCGATCTGCATTTGTGGCTTGTATATTGAAAGGGTTTCAAATGATCTTTTATAAAATATGTTAGAACGTAATTATTGATTATACATTTAGTATTAGTAATTAGCTATCAAAAATTAAATATATCAGCATTTTGATCAATTGTTGCTAAAATTATTTTAGCTAAATTTTCTTTGTTTCACTAATAGCACATATGTAGATTAGAAAAATTCTTCTTCTTACCGTTTATATTTTCTACATTTTTTTTTTTTTTGATGATTTACATACATTTTGAGTCATTTTGTTGATACAAAAATATATATTATGTTTTTTATAATGTAAATAATGTAATTTAAATAATTGAATAGAATTGAATATAATATCTTCAATTTGATGCTGATGCAATATTCGTTTAATTCTTTTCGTAGATTAATGGATAACTAAATCAATAAAAATTAAATTTAATACAAATTAAAAAAATATATATTTGATTTGCAATCATAATTACCTGATATTGTTTACATATGTGCGTAAAAATATGTTTAAATTAAAATTATAACAACAATTATGAATACAATAAACATTTTCCAATATTCAGGATATAAATTATTTATTAATACAGATATATACAGGATGTTCAAAAAGTTTTTGTTTGTACTATCAATAAGATTATTTGCTTCAAAACAGTGCACTACAAGTGCTTTATATCATGAATTTATTTCATGAATCGTTATAAAGCTAAATACCGATCAGATTCTAATCTATAACAAATGGAGAAAGTTAGAATAAAATATCCATAAACAAATAATGCTACGCTAGATTAGAATATCGTGAGTCGAATTTCTTTTTAAAATAAGCTAAGCGTAGATTTATTTCTGAGAATGATTCAAGCAATAATTTGACCGATATTAATTGAATAAAATATGAACATTTATATTTATATGGAACGATTGATTTTTTTTTTTTGAATATCAGCAATTTCAAATTTATTTTTTTGTATAATTAATATAAATCCTTTTTAAGTTAAGCCAAAAGACAATAATATATCAATATTTAATGCAATAGAGAAACATTTAAATATTTATAAAGAGGCTTTTGCCACATACATTTTTGATATTAGCCTTATATTTATAACTGCAACACAGGTTATTTACAATTTTAAATTGAAATTAAGGATTATAATCCTTATGAAATGACTCAATGCATATTATAAATTCGGATACACTGTTCAAACTTTTTAAAAATAAACAAAAATAATTTAAAAATATTTTTTTTAATTATTTAATCTTTATAATTATGTTTATTGACATTTTATTTTCACATATAATAAAGGAATCAGAAATTAAACATTTTTAATATTAAGATATACTTTAATTTTATATATGTGCCTCAGACAATCTATGTAGTGCTGGTCTAAATAGTACAGTACAGCAATTACTCACTTGTGAAAATATTTTGAGGGAAAAGAAAATTCGAAATAACTCGCAAACTACTTGCTCTAGATATAGAAATATGTAATACTTTTATGTTGAAAATTGTCTTGCCAATCGATTTATGATATAAATTCCATTTGAACAAATATAAATTATGATATTTTTAAGTGGGGACGGAAATATTGACATTTTTGTTATCCCTATTATCAAAATAGACAAATGTTATTATTTTTTTTAATTCTACACAGATATATTTACTAATTACTATTCAAGATGTCTGTCTTGTTCTTATTAGAAATTATAATTTTTCAAAACACCTATTATAGGTTAAAATTTGACAAATACATTAAAACTCAGAGCTGGACATAAATCGATATGAGTGGGTGGTCAATTGAACTAGGAATCGAAAAAGAGAAATTAAAATGCAGGGTGTTCCATTTAAAATAACAAAGTTGATAGCCATTTCCGGTATAACCGGAAGTGCAAGAAAGTGAAAATATTTTTTATGAGAAGATTATATTGAACCATGCAATGCAATGCAAACTTTTTAATTTTTTCCTCGGTCGGGAACCGCGTAAACTTTAATTCGTGACCCACCCATATATTATTAGCAAATGATTCTTTCCAATCAGCTGAAATATGTATTGTTTTTAATAGAAATAATACAATTCAATTAATAGAATTGAATTTTATTATTCCTAAGTTAAATAATTATGCATGGTTCCATGACAGATGTACCAAATTCTTCGATTATACGGGTTGTTGTTATTTTGAACTACAGAGTCGATTAATTTAGCAAAGTGGTGGTAAATTATCGAGGAGTAACAACGGCGTATGCAGAGAAAGAAAAGAGCATCGGGTTTTAAAGATATTAATGAAATAAACATTTGTTTAGATGAAACAAACTATATATTATCATAATTTTATAGATAAGATGATTTTTGACAAAAAAGGTTGTAATACATTATCACAAAAAAAAAAATCACAAATATAGAAGTTATTTGTATATTATTATTGTTTTTTTCAGTAAAATCCAGATATTATAAATAATAAAACGGCAAAACAAAATCATAAAAAGAAAATTTGTTTTCTGAATTTGACAGTTAATTTACTATCTACTTAATCGATATAAATTTTGTTTTTTTTTATGCATTACAACAACAAAAATGAGTATTTTAATTTAAAAGATGTAATATGTTAATAATTTATTTAATATAGGATAAATGATATTTAAATAGATTAAATACGTGACAATTTAACTTATTACATACTTTCTTGACATTATTTGTAAGTGTTTTGTTTTTTATAGTAACTTAATTCAATTGAAAACAATATACGTAAATGCCAAGAACTTTATTATTTGCGAGTAATTTTTGTGTAATGGTCTATAATTTGTTTGTTAAAACTACCTTCTGGTGATGTTATCATAAAAGAGATACTGATTTCCATTAAAAAATGTTTGTTTTATTAAAATTTTGAAAATGCGATGTTCTTTTGCTTTTCTGATTTTTCCATTGTAATCCTTGGAAAATTTACTACTACTTTGTTAATTTAACCGACTCTCTAGCTCAACTAATAACAAAGTTAACAATGCGCACTTCATTGAGAAAAAGTTGTATATATAATAAAAAAAATCAATAAGTAATAATATTTTAATCGTGTTTGTACAAATGTAATAAAGGTGTTATAATAACGAATGAATAAATAGTCCGCTCTGCTTAAAACAACAATCTCATTACGAGACCGTCGTCACCCGCTAAGTTGGAACGCGCCTGGCCGCGCGACATCCTGAGTCCGCGTTCGCTCGAAAAATTGTTCTAGTAACGGGTCGTATTTAATTAATTTCAGAAATATACACTTACTCAAATAACACTGTTTCAAAGAAGTGGGATCGAATACTTACCACAACTCCGCCCATAAAGTGTGATTCAGATTAATCCCGCTTCATGGCAGCATTTTACGGGTCTATTTTTTTACTAGCTAAAAAAGTTGTTTTTGCATTTAAAAATATTTTTTATAAAAAAATTTTATTAAAATTAAATTTCATAAAAAATATTTATGATGGTAACATGGTGTCTGATTTTTTAATTTTTATTTTTTTTAATTCTATTTTTTATATTTAAAAAAATATTTAAAAAAACGCGTCATAGTGCACCCCGCAACTAAAAAATAGAAATATTAGCGAAGACAGATTTTCAATATCTGTAATAATAATTAAAAATTCAACTTTATTTCAAAAGAAGGTGGTATCGCGCGCTCTTAATGAGTGATTAGCCGTTCAGATTCCGACAAGATAGTACTTAATTCGTACTACCATCTGGATGCCCAAATGGTACTGCGAATTAAGTACTATCTTGTCTACTCATTATCAATATTTCGATGTTCAGATAAAGCCTTTCGCATTATTTATTTATTTAATACCTCTTATCAGATCGATGTTAGAAATTCATGCCAATAAGTATAAATTTGAATTGAGTGAGTTACATGAAGATGATAATAACTTGAATAAAAACACTTAGAATCCTTTCTTCACTACTTTATTTGTTACCAGATGTACATTTAAGATACAAAGTGACCGACAATGTAATAATGGTAATTTTGTGTCAGAAATGTACTTCTGGTAACAAATAAAGTAGTGAAGAAAGGATTCTAATTGTTTTTATTCAAGTATAAATTTGCCTCTCCAAAAGAGAGATTTTCTTTAAATTAGCTCAGTTTTAATAAGAAAAAAGATGTTAAGCAAATCGGTCTGTAATTCTGCGCCCTTTGATATAGACTACGGTTTTCCAGGTAGTTCGTGCATATATAAAAAAGGAGCGTCATGAATAGATTGCATAATTCCGGTAATGTTCTTGCTGTAAGATTGTACTACCTCACTGAAAACAATAATATAGCAATTTACTAGAAAAATAACGAAGTAAATAATTGTCTTTGTTTGCTACTCTATAGCGGAGTTTTTATAATTTATAAAAACTTCAATTAAGTGAGTCAGCAACAACAACAAAAAATCGAATTTATTGTAAGAATAATTTCCTGTGCAAGAATAGATTATGGGATAATAAAATATTTGTAAGAAAATTCATTTCGACCCGATTGGTCGTAATTTATTTTAAGAAGGCATTCGAGAATTGAAAATCAACCCTAATGAAAAATAATCATTTTCCGATAAGACCAACAGGGGATGATGGTCGCGTTAAAGTTGCAACGCACATTCGTCGTAATGTGTGTTTCTAATTGGAAAATGATGTAGTTTATTATTGTTCTCGGAAAAATATGGAATTTCGTGTAATTTTTCATCATTAAGTAGTTTTTCTCGAGTGGGCAAGGACGGGTGTTTCAGTTTGTAAGTTCGTGTATATGTGTAAGTGTAATAATAAGAAGAATTCAAGTATACGTGTGCGGAGTTCGTTACCGGACTTTTTTCTTGGTAAGTGTAATTTTTATGGGCAATGTATAATGAATTGAATCTGGCGCGTAATGATACAGCCTGCAATCGCATGTATCGATATACAGGTGGGGGAGAAGGAGAGAGGGGAGGGTATCGTTATTACATGCACAGCCACACATTTTCTGGGAAATCGACAATAATAATAAAGCTGATTTAAACAATGGCTCCGTTGTTTTTCCTGTCCTGTCCGTGTCCGGCTTGGTCCTCGCCGACTCGGATGGACAATTGTCTGCGTGTGGACGCAAACACGCGACAAAACGCACATACAGAAGAGAGTAGGACACGGAGCAATCAGCTGACTGCCAGATTAGCCATGATTGCTCCTAATTCGAGTTTCCGGTCCTAGTTATGTCTATGTACGGTACATACAGCACTCATCATCCGATGAATACAAATGTGGGCTCGTTCCGAATTCTTCTCCGGCTTCGGCTTCTTCCATCCATCCAGTGGAATTCGGTCGTTTACGGAGGGTAATTTTCGTCGTGGGCATTGTTTCTCGGTATGGATGCTTCACTTCTTTATTATGGGTTTCTTAAAACTGAATAAATGATTCTCGCGGGGGACATCCTTTTCCTGTACGCTCCTCTCTATCTCTTTTTTTTTTCCTTCTTCGTTTTTTTTTTTCCTGCGCCGGCCTTTTGTTCTTTCGGTGCGTGTGTGTGGGTAGGCCACACTACCGTAATTAATTTATCATCAAAATCTAATTCAGATGTCACGGCGACAAACTATCGCATTGTGTTTCGTTGCAACATCAACAAGTCTTCATTTGTCCTCAGTATAATGGAAAATAATAACAAAAAAACTTTAAGAAATATTAACCATTAATCTATATCCATCAAGATGTGTTTTTAAAACGTGATACATGTTTTTTTTTTAAATCTCAAGATATTAATTACTTGCATATTGAAATACAGAAGCAAATTTTAACGAAAGATTCACTAAAAAATGTCCATAAATATTATTGCATCAACGTTAAGTTAAAACAATATTAAACCTCAATATGACATTGACGCAACGTTCATTTCGCTCATAACGATTCGCAATAACATACCTATTATTGCGAATCGTATTTACAAAGGATGACCGAGGAGGTCCGTGGGATTAATTGAATCTGGGAGTTGGTGCCCATACAGTGACGAGTAAAGTCGAACAAATAATAATAATTAATAATTATTATTATTATTAATAATAATAATCAATAATAATAAATTATAACTAATAATAAGTCACATCGACCCCCACTATGTGACAATATTATCAATAAGTGGATTATGTTGGCGATAAATCACGATAAACATAATTTAGTGAATGAACCACATGTAAATCATCTGTTCATCAAAATTAGTTGTAAGTGATTAATGACTGAGTAATAAAAAAGTATGCACTAGCGTTAAATTACACAACATTAGATGTTAATGAAACATTGATGAAACGTCCATTTTGCTCAATTGGTACATTATGAAAATATGGATTATGATGGCGATAAATCACGATAAACATAGTTTACCGAATGAGCTACAGGCGAGTAGAGTAAATCGTATATTTACCACACGAGCTTCAGTTGAATAATGAAATATATAATGAAATATAATGAAACAAAGGGCAGAAAGACCTCCGGTCGATAGCCCCTGACAGACTACTATCAATATGTATTGTAAATATAAATATTTGTAAAGAATTGTAATTCTGCTGTTTGAATAAAGATGTTTGTATATAATGAAACACAGTCACTAAATAAAAGTTCACAAATAATATTAAATTAAAACAACATTAAATGTTAACTCCTTGTTGAAGAGATTATGAAAATGGATTTTATTTGGAAATCTTACTATTTCTTTCGATTTAATTACATGGAATATGGCTAGAAATATTTTTTTATTAATGCTCTTCAAAAATGGTATAAATAAGTGAACTTTTAAACAGTTTGACTCAAATGTATCGACGGGTTCCACAGATTGTTACAACATTCTGGAAAGTGACTGAAGGGTTGCAAGAAAATAAATGTACAATAACGTTTCGCCTATATAATTTATTAAAAAAATAATGTAATTATGTTTACTGAACATTTATTCATAGAATTTACCAAAACATTTTTTTTAATTGCAATAAAAAAAAAACCTTACAAGTAGTGCAGTTTCAATGGGAACTGGAGTTAATGCTATTTTTTACACAAACTTCACAACGTCCTCGATTTATTATATATTATACAAAATGTGAACCTCTATTTGTCAATCTAAGGTCGTTCGAAACAGAATACGATAGTACAAGTTTTTTTTTTTATTTGTCTGAGTTGAACTCGATGGAAGCTGTCGATTAGATTGGGTAAATTTCGTTGAATATGTAATCAGGCCTTTGGCAGCTACACGCCGAAACTCAAGAAGTGAAATATTGTCAAAATATTGGCTGTTTACGACATATGAGTTTATAAAAGCTATATATATATATATATATATATACAGGGTGTTTCAAATTCGAGTCTCACCATGAGCATGAAATTCTGCAATAGTGCCAAATTTAAACCTACCCTCTATCTCTTACAATAAGCGAGATCCCCATGGTGAGACTTGAATTTGAAACACCCTGTATATCCTAGAATAGAGGATGCCACAACTTCTTTGATAGTATATTTCTGCCATAGGCTAATCGCGATTGATCTGCATGATTTACTCCACTCATACGAGAGTTGTAATCAAGTATAATTTCTGGACAAGAAAATTCTGCATTGGATTCATCTTTCAATTTTCTTTTAATATATTATGATTAATATTTGGAAAGTTGGCACAAAGCGCCATCTGTTGTCTAATTGCAAGTGATAAAAAATGTTTTCATAAATTAATTTTGATATTTGAAAAGTTTGCACAAAGCGCCATCTGTTTGCTAATTACAAGTGACATAATCAAGGCATTGCATATGGAACACACTGGTCTGATGAGGTCCGAAAGACCGAAATAGCAATCACCAGTTATCCATACGCTAGATGTTTAATTTATTAGATAATCTTGATTTTATTGAGTGTTTTTTTTTTATAATATCACCTTGAAGATACAGTGTAAGTGTAAAGTCTGGAGCTATCAAAATAAATCTTTTAGTACATGTTTTTGAAAAAAAAAATCTCAAAACGGTCTATTTTCATCTGAAATGAGACACATTGGAATTGTCACTTAAGAATATTCTTTTGTTTTTGAGATATGACGTTAAAGATCTTTTTTAATGAAAACCCTATTTTTTATACTGAATTTGGAAAGAGCATAAAATTCTAAGACTAAATATATTAAAGAAATATGATACCGTATTTTGAAATATTCGAGATAATTGCTTTCACAGTTTTAAAACCAAAAACCTAATAACAATAACAAATGTTCCTAGTTTTATTAAAAAAAAATCAAGTAACTTTGTAACAATTGCTGTATCGGTCAAATATCGCGCCATTGTTTAATTAATAACGTGAAAAGCACACATCGACAATGGATAAACAAGCTGATGAAGAACTGCCATAATTTTAAGGGCAATTTTTACATGGTTCTTTGATTTTTTTTATTATAACTTGGAACTTGGAATTGTTTACTAAATGAATTATTGCGAATATTTCAAACTTTACATTTCTAAAAATCAGCTAATTTCCTGGTTTCAGTATCGGAAACGAATCGAAAAAAAAACATCAACAAAACCATCGATACTCACTGGCAGCCGATATTTCCCAATCGTTAATCGATTTTAGGCAATTATAAATAAATCACAAGAGAGAGATAATTCGGAGGAAATATAAAATACGTTCTCGAGAAAATGATTTATTTATTACGGGCCAATTAAAATTTGTCGCTCCAGATATTTTACAGCCCGCTACCGAATTCGGATCCACCGGCTCCCAATCCTAATCGCGGCCATTCGAAAAAATCATTAAAACCCGTAATGACTCGCATGTTATTGAATCTATCGCTCGATCGTAAATCTGCTATTGGGCAATTGAAATAAGGCGAAATTAACAGGTGGATAATTCAATTACGAAGGTTGGACCAAAGAGGATATTATATATATTATTTATAATATCCTTTTTGGCTGGACGAATCACTATAAGATGAAAAAAAAAAATCGTCTGAGAAGAAAATATGAAAAAAGTAATCTTACAAAAAATCATTATAACATGTTAAACTACAACTAGTCCAGCCTCCGTATTTGAATTATCCACCCGTTAATTTCGCCGATAATTGGTAACAAAGAATAGCTATTTATGTAGCTATTCTTTGTTACCGATTATTCTAGTAAAGACGACTCACTCATTTTATAATTATGTTCATATGTCTTCGTAAGATATAATATTTTATTGCGATATTTCCTAAAGTAATTTAAACTGGAAAATCGTTATCAATTCAATAACAACAGCAAAGTTAATTCTGCTTAATTCAACTTAATCATTTAATCAAGTAACAAATTATTGTCAAATTTAATTTTATATTTGATTCTAATTATTATTATTTGTATCTTGATTCATTGTTGTGTGTCGCGATGACTGTGGATTATATTGAAAAATCTGAACGTGGTCGGAGCCGTCCGCTCGTAAATTGATCAAAGGAAAACTTAATTAAAGTAATTTAGGGAAATTAGATCCGACTTAATTGAGTCCACTGTGTGTCGTTTTAAAGCTAGTGCATCATCATAACGCGCTTAAGCGCACACAACTCTCGGTTAACATCGCTTCATTTATACACTAATTTACTCGTGAAATATTTCTGGACCACACACACATGTTTTTCGCTAAATTATGACTTTTTTAAAATAAGTTCAATTAAGTACATATTTAACTTCATTTACACCACAGAATTTATAATTATTACAATTCTTTATTTAATTAACTAAAGCCTAAACAACCAACATATAGAAGATTATTACAATTCTGTTATACAAACAATGTTGAAAAAGTATCTTATGTTTTTCTTTGTACTTGGTAATAGATACAATGAAAACATAATGAAATTATTTAAATCTTCTCTTTGGTTGTCATTTCTTTGGTTATTTTTTACAAGTATTAATAGTCAGTAAGAAAATAAAAATAACATTTGGAAAGATAGCGCAAGAGCCATCTATTGCGCTCTTTTTTCAATTATGAATCATTTGAGGCTATTTAATCACAACGCAAGATCCTTTCAACCGCCTTCATTGAGGCATTTCATGTGACACACTGGTCTGACGGGGTATGAATGACCGAAATGGCCGTCACCAGTTATCCATACCCTATATCAGTGGCTCTGAAATATTTTGTACCTTGAAATTGTTAAACAAAACTCACGGCACTACTTGTCAATAAAAATATGTATCTAAAGGTTCGAAAGACTCATTTTCAGTGGTCTTTAAATTTTTGTTATTCTTTGTTTTGTTTATAAGTCTAGGAAAATCTCCTTTCACAAGAACATGATATAAAAAACAGCAGAAAATGTCAATTGTTATAATTTTCGCGGCACCCTTATGTCAGTAATACTTAGACACACTAAGGTGCCGCGACACCCACTTTGAAAACCACTGCGCTGGATGAATAGTGGTTGAACACTTTATTAAATATATTTGTTTATTGCGATACACTTGTTAATTCACTACTTTTCTATAATTATTTATTCATTAAATTAACAATATAAATTCGCAAATTAATTCTGTACATGCTAAAAAAGCCATTGAAGCCTCGTTTTATTACTACTCTGGATCTCTTAATGTAGTAAGGGTTGTAGTTTTGACAATTATGTGCTTTTAAGGCAAACTGGATGTCCGTACAGATTTGTTTGCTGCTAGCCTGCATTTCTATGATGATCAGCGTGTTCGCTATTTCTTGAACAGCTTTTATTTCACGTCTGTAATATACTTCTTGCGTCTGGTAACCAGAAGGACCGTTTAGGAGAACTAATAAAACGATTGTTATTCCTTACTTCACTATTTATTCTTATGTTAAATATACATTTTGGGACAGACCGTGCTAATTATCATTATGTTTGAATAAAACGATTGCTGGCTCAGACACAATTTTATATGTGTATATTTAAAAGAAAGAGATATGAGTATAATATATTAGAAGAAGAATGTCCTCGAAAGTGCAACCAATAATTTTTGGGTTTTAAAATATAAATCAAATGTTGTCTCTATTTAAATGAATAGCGCACCTTAATTGGTCTATTTTCGAAAGCAATAATTTGTCCTCCTTGCTACCTCATCCCACACCGTTGCCTTGCTGGAGAAACTCCGTGGCGGGTAGTCTTCTCTGTTAATCACTTCACATAAAAACAAAACTATACTGTAATGTTTGGAAAATATACTGTCTCCTACACTGTTGCCTATTTTTAAACCATTCGTAAAAATCCAGATAGTTTTCATTTGCCATTCTACTCTCAGCCCAATTGCCTTTGATAGAGGTGTAATTGAGAATTCGTTCCCAAAATTTAATTCCGAGATGGATCTGTCCATCTTGATGGAAATATTACAAAGATATTGTATGATCCTTTTGTGACCCTGTTTGCTAGTATACAGAAATCCCGCTTACTGCTACGTTGGCTGCTGACTGTGTACAGTAGTGATGGGTAAATCGATTATTTAAATAATCGATTTATTTCAAAAACTACAAAGAATAAAGATAATTTAATTTGAAAACGTCTCTATTGGTTATGGAAGCTTTAATTATAACAACTATATTTATCACACATCTTATAGAATTGATTTAATTGTCATGCGATTACAAAAAAAAATATATTGAAACAAAATAACCGATTTTGCCAATCACTAGTATACAAGATAGATCTGCGGGAGCTAGGTTTCCATTAATTTCCAAGGCCTTTGTTGATGTTGCTTGATTATTAGTCTCGCCTTCCTTTAAATTCTTCCAAGCGTAGCTTATTGTATCTTTTTTCTTAATGGTAGTCCACTATACCAGAGCCTAGTAGAGCATACTAGGCCTTTTAACTGCATGTAGATCTAGTGGATAGTGCTGGGTTTGATACCCCATTTATTGTTCATCGATTTCTTGCAAGAGTAGAGTGGAGCCTTCATCAGCCTTACTAATCGTTGCCTGCTTCTTTATCACCAAGCTTATTACCCTCTAGGTGGTATTTTATGCACTTTTGCGAAGATTGTTAAACTTTACCTCCTAATTTATTTATTGCAAGAGTAGAGTGGAGCCTTCATCAGCCTTACTAATCATTACCTGCTCTTTTATCACCAAGCTTATTACTCTCAAGGTTGCATTTTATGCATTTTTGCATCCTTAAACCACAGTGTGACAAATGTGGTTTAAGAATGGAGTAAATAATCACACCACTGCTTTATCCAATGCATGAACTGTATGAGTATGTTAAGGTTCTCTGACGATTATTATTGTTACATCATCTACATAAGACATTTTTTTGCATTCAGTTTGCTCTAGCCCTAAAAGCGAGATTCCATAATAGGGTGAGAGGATTTCCCCTTATAGTGTATCTCAATTTCCCCTTTTATGCTCGAGATGCTCGAGTTATTATTGGCCTCGGTGAGCAGTATGCCTATGAAGTTAAATAGTGAATTATAATCTGTCAAGTTTTTCAAGACCAATATAATTTCACTCAGTTTTACATTGTTGAAGCATCCTTCTATGTCCAGAAATACAGCCCATATGAAACCTTTTTTTATAAATAGAAAAGAGTATTTACAGAGCTGTACTGACGAGGGATAAATCCCGAAACACGTGTCTGCAGATAGCCTTATATTATCTTACTCTTTGAGTATGCGTACTTTGCTTCCTATAGGAGGTTTGGATTTATTATTAAAAAATAATTAAAGATAATTACAAGAATATTTTTTCATAAATTCAATGGTTCATTGTCACTTGATGAAACTGCATATTTACAATTTTAAAATAAATACAACTTTTTTTTTAATTTGAGAGTTGTTTTATTCTTGTTTCTTCTTCTTAATAAACCCAAGTTATTTCGTGCAGTATGTTTCACCAAGAACCAAATGTGGCATCATCAGGTAGCTGAATACTCATCATGTATTCGTTAGAATTTCTACTATAAAATAAATATCTTTAAAACTAAAAAAAAACTGTTTTCGTTTAATTTAATTGTGAATAATTTTCTCATTTGTGTTATATCCTAATGATAATTCAACAATAAATATCAATATTATTTCATTTATACTAATTACTCAACAACTATCATTTGCTTATATCAATAGTTCTTTTAACAAATTTAGGTCACCAAAATAAGTTTACATTATTCCTTCTAATCATGTTTGTCATTTAATTTAATAGTAAATATTAGAAATAGAGAAAGCGTTGGGAAACGTAAACAACAACTTCCGTTGCAAAAACAAGAAAGAAGCAATTAGTCATCACGCACGTAATCACCACCCTTATCACATATTTATTTTGCTTAGATGTTAAGTTTTGTATTATAATATAATTCATTCCGATTTGTACTCTCGTATCGAACAGTCGAAAATAAAACAGAAAATCATTTTTTAAATTAAATCTGTAATTTAACGACCGTCAAAGAAAATATTAAGTTACCCACAACATTTGGTACTTGGAGGAACATTATTGAAAAACATTACAATGTGTAAACTGTGTAATTTATGAAACAATATATTTGTTCATTATTAGAACAAAAAAAGTATACTCTTTATACTTTTTTTGTGCAAATTGGTCTAAGTTTAATATAGTGGAGATAAAACGAACAACCTTAGTGTTTTTCTTGACAACTTTACATTACTAAAAGTTACATATTCAGTTTTTCTATAGAGTAGGTCAAACAAGCAAAAAAGAAAAATACAAAAATAAATACCAAATAATGAGCATTGAAATTTGCAAGAAAATATAATCGCAATAAATAATATTTTTTTATCATTTGGTTTGCTTTATTGTAAAATTATTTTATTTTTAACTAATTTCGTTTTAATTTCATTATTTCTGAATGGTTGAAAATAAAGTAATTTTTACAGTAAAATAAACCAACTGTTTTTTTTTATAAGAAAAAAAAGCAAAAATTTTTTCAAAACGTTTTACCAAATAAAAAATATTAGTTACCAGTAAGATGCATTATTAATACGTGACCATGCATTAGCGTTATTTTTTTTCTTTCGTTTCACAAATGTGTTCTTTTGTAGTTATACGAAAATGAAATATTTGATGTTTATTAAAATCGAATTCTTTGATAATATTTATTATAGTTTAAAAATTTGTTCGTACTGTTTTAAAAAGTTTGCAATGTTTCGTGTTATTTGAATAATAAAAAATACAAATACAAAATACAAAAAAAACTGTAATGATTCCAATGAAAATATGTTTCAAATATAGTGCTTATGATAAATTAACATCTACATATTAATCAGATATAAGGATATATAAAAATTTCCGTCTAAAAAGAGGAAATATAAATAATGCGGTATAATAAAATTCTGATCTTAAAAAATACCAATTTTAGAATAATTTTTTGGTGAGTTTTTACTATTATTGATTACCGTCGCACTCAAAATTAAAACAATCTGTTAATAAATTCTTATTCTACATACATTAAAACCTGGAATCCCATGTAATTCAAACGATTAGATAAATAATAACGCCGCAATTAATTCGTAAAGTTGAAGAATTTGAAATGTGTAAAATATGACTAAAATATGCGCTTCACAAAAAATATATATTACAGTTATTATAAAATAAGTTTTTTTATTTAAATAAATTTGTACATAGTATTTTAAAATACCGCGATTTTCTTTTAAAGTTATAACATTATTATTTTTTCTCTAATTCTCAATTTAATAAATGTTTTTTAAAATTTTGAAGTTTCAAATCTTATTGGTGGGAATGACTAAAATTGAATTGACACCATAATAATGTGTAGACATTTTTCCTTAAGACCATGTCATATTTATGTCAAGGTCTATCTAATAAAGGAAGATATGATTTTTTAAATTCCAAACGCCTGCAATTTTGAACTCTCGCGCATACCTACACTCAACAAGCTCGATCCAGCGCATCACCGTATTTTACTCATTAAAAATTGTTCAACTTTACGAATTAATTATAGGGTTGTTATTTATGTAAAATAAGATGGTATTAACATTTAAATTTTAAGTTTCATTTTTTGTCTCTCCTGTCCCCGTTGCCGCTTGTACGCCATACAGTGCGTCGCATCAACCCAAACATGTTTTGCTGTATTCAATGCGCTGTTTAATTTGTCATTTTCGATATATAATTAGATTTAAGTTAATAATTTCATTAAGGATAGGTATCCCAAGACAGACAATCACAAACTATATATTTGTATAATACTACAATACTCTACTTGAAAATTGCTACAACTTTTCTGACTTTCTTATATAAATTTAAAAAAAGCACTCTCAATTCTGAGTAATCACATACATTTTTCATGTTGCTTAAGAAAGTCTCAATAATTGCAACCTAACGACCATCCTGGAAGTAATCAATCCTTACACCAATTACCATATTTTTGCCACTCTCGCGTTCATTATTATTAATAATTGTTTTTTATTTCGTCAATTAAACCTCGGAATCTGCATGCATTTCAATTACGAAAATGAATTTTCAATGTTCGGCCCGCCAAGAATCCAGTAAATCGTGACAGTGATTAAAAGCTGAACGCGTTTTAATTTCAATTCATTTAATACTACTTATATTTCAGGTAAAAGCGGAGAAAACGTAAATCCAGTACGGGAGAGAAATACTTCTTATTTGCGGAAGCAAGCATAGACATATTTATGTTTATAGAAAATTAATTTAATTTTTGTTGTAAACTAATGTCTTTCAGTTTAAAATCCTTATATAGCTGTATGTTGTATTTTATGGAGCGGATGAAACTGGAAGCAGGAAAATTTACTCGAAGAAGATCAAGCTTTATCATAAGGCGATCATTAAAAATCAGCGTTGCACTTTCGTTTATTGTATGCTTATTCCTGCCATGAGTAGTTCAAGGTAGAGATAAACTACATATATTAATATAAAGCGAGATTTTATCCAAAATTTTTTGGAAAGTAAACAATGTAGAAAAAAAAGTTAAAAAAGTATTTTATTACATTAATTTAAAACAAGGTATAACGAAGTAGAAGCCTCAACCATTAAATATTTAATGAAGAAAGTTGTGGGTATTTTAAAAACAGGAACATCAATAATTTGTATTCTGTCCATTGAAAGTTTCACGATTTGGCATAAATCAACCGCTAATGAGTTTTTACGACTCTATTTCATGATATTAATTACCGTTCAATGTCAACTATCCTGATTGCCTAGTGTGATTTATTCTATATCCGGTTTTAATTTGACAAACGAAGGCTATAATTTAATGCTATAATGGTAATTGTAAAACCGTCAACAAGACTGACAATCGATGGTTAATACTTTTACTTGATGAAACTTCAAAATACACTATTTGTAAAAAATAATATTTATTTTTTATGTAGAAGACTGACAATGTCTAACAGTTCTATGGAAATATAAAAATTATTGCATCATGTTGAAAAACAATCACATATGAAAATATACCAATGTAGGGACTTTTTTGTTGTCAAGCCTAAAGAGTTGAGATTGTTGCATGAAGTCATTTTTTGAACGTGGCTTTTTATATTTAACATTTGAAGAATTTAGTGTGTGTGTAATTAATATAAGTTGTGTGTTTTGGGTTGAGACAAGATTCGAAGATATTTGTTGGTAAGTACATAAAGTTTTCTTGATATAAATAATAATATTGAGGCAACATTATTCAAGTGTTGTAATTCAAGCTTTTAATTTGTTTATTGTTAGAAGAAAAATGCGACAGGATTATTACAATTATAATAACTCATTCCTGCATAACAGTGAGTAATTATATAAAAAAATACTTCTGTTTGCACAAAATTTTTCATGATCTGCTCAATACGTGTTTAATTTTTGCTCAATACGTGTTTAATTTTGTCACACTGACAATCGTCAAAATTTGAAATAAAAACATTTGATTTATTAGTAAAACAAACCAAGTGTTTTTATTTCAAATTTTACTTTAAATATATTAATGAGAACATAGCGAACGATATTGATTAGAGATGTGCAAAATCGATCTTTTAGATCTTTTCAGTTACTAAAAAATTAAACATTTAGTAATGCCCGTACTAATAGTTAGAGACTAATCTGAAATTGAGTATTAATACTTGGATTTGGTCAAAATACATAAAATAATCGATATAATAATATTGATTATTCTGTAAATAATCCCTGGATACACAAATAATATTCAAGAATCTGGGATTCATCAATCCTTGATTGATTAAAGAATTAAGCTAGTCGCAGCCATTATTTTCTTAATGTAATTTATTGTATTAATATTGATAGCTGTTCCGTATCTAATAATAAATACCAATTGATTGTTATTTATTAATGTTAGATATTTAAAACTGCTCATTTTAAGTACTCGAATACTAAAATTACTCGATCTTGACCAGCGCTAATATTGAAAATCAATTGCCGACGCATCGAAAGTTCAGTGATGAAAATCCCTTGCTTTTCAAACAGATCTACAACTGTTCACTCCAAATTTGGTTACATTACAAAAAAAAAACTACAACCAATTTTAAACGAAATTAAAAAAGAAAGAATCATTTGATCTCGCGTTGTAAGTTTAGTGTTAATAACCAATTAACGTGAGCAAATTAAAATTTACTTAGTCTGACACCTTTTATTCAAACAAATCACGACTTTTTACAAGCAATTAACGATAAATAATTTCGCTTTGGGCTAATTGTTGAAATGGTAACGAAGAAAGGTTAATTACGCTTTATTGTTTCCTGCATCGTTTTTTTTGCTTCTTCTTTCAGCGTTTGACGCGTTTGCAAATCGACGTGCTAATTAAATCCGCCGGGATTTATTGTGTGTTTATACGATGCACACGTTTAATTAGGCATCTTGTAACGTCATTATCGTCAAAGCGTGGACTGACGATGATTTATTTATTTTGGTCGGGATGGGAAAGTGGCGTTATGCACAAGTGCAACGATTATTTATTATTATTATCATCATGACTTCACTTATAAATATACATCTTTATTATTATATATACAGGGTGGCGCAAGATTCCGATGAAGTTCAATATCTCAGTTATTTAGAAATTTACAAAAAGATATTATTGACATAATATGTAGCTACTGTAAAACTTCATATTTTAAAATTGGTTTCATATATACAGGGTGTCCAATAATCACGTGACGTATAAAACATATGATTTTTTAAATGGAATGCTATATTTTTAATGTCGATTTTAGATTCTACGCTTAAAATTAATAATTTTTGACATAAGGTTTATTAGGTCAGTTTTTAATATTTTAAAAGTTATAAACAATTTAAGGTTGAAATCAATGGAAGACTGGGGCCTTATTTTTCAAAAATGAAAAACGATGTAAACTTTCTGTTAACGCAATTTAATTAAAAAAATGCTTAATAATATAAGGAATAATCGTTTGTTACCATAATGCAAATGTTGTGTACAGCGTGAAACAATACGCAAAATGATTTTTTTCTTTTTCACTTAAATGGAACACCCTATATTTTTTACACTATTTCGATAGACAATTGATTGTTCTTTAATTTTTGTATAATAAACTATACCCCTATCTGTTACCATTTTTTAACAAATTCAATTCAAAATACAAAATTATAAGTTTCGCTTATAACCTATAATTTAAGTAGGCTATAATTAAAACAAATGCAATTCATAACCGTTTTCTGGTATTTAATAACATACTTACTCCCTAACCTAAAAGGATATTCAAATGACAATCGATATTTAAAGGCGCATGCAAAATATATAAAGAAAATAGTTGCTCAACGATTATTTAGCGAGTTATAATAGTTATTGGGACATATTTTTTAAGAAAAAAAAAGTAAAATGTTTGAATGCTATTGTATTAAAAAAAATGTGAATGTGTGAAATAAATACATAAAAATGTTAACAAAATATAATGATATAAATATTTTATTATTTCACTTAGTATCTATTTTCGGGTTTTCAGTCAACATGAATTGTTTAAATAAATCTATTTAAGAAGCATATAGGAATATTTTAAATATTTTTCAAATAATAACCAAAAAATATAGTTGTTGTTAGTTTTTAACAATTAAATTAATCATTTATTGAAGAAGTATGTTTAACTGCACCAGTGTTACAAAATATAACGTAAAATGTACTTTACTTACTAATTATAATATTAAGCGTAACTTTCACAACTAAATAAATTAGTTGTCCTGGCGCAGCCTACTTTGGTTAAAAATTCTATACCAAATTTGTATTTAAGATTGAATATCTTAAAAACGGTAAATGGTAGCTATTTAATGTTTTATATAAAAAATGAAGAGTGATCAATTTTCTACTAAACTAGCGTAAAAAATATAGGGTGTCCCATTTAAGTAATTATGGAATAGGATAGAAGCGTATTCGAGCAAGGGACGGCACATCTTCCATTTATTATAACATTTTGTAAGAAAAAAACAAGTGTTAGTTTTTTGGAAAATTTCAAAGATTATTCAAAAATATTCCACCGCAGGTTAAGTGGCGAAAATTATTAAAAATTTACGAAAAAAAAAATGTTTTCTTTCTTGCAAAATTAATTTATTGTTTAACATAATTTTTGCGATGTGGACGATTTAAAAGAATAGGAATCGCAAAACAAACTAGCAAATCTTCATTAATGAATTTAGAACTAATGTATACCTACTTTAGTCTTGCGAAAATCGCATTTGTTTATTGCGAAAGTAATTTATTGATATATGCAATTTTGGAGAATAAATTGATGATGATAATAGGAATCGTAAAATCTGTTTAAAAATAAATTATTAATATTAACATACCTTAATAGAAAAAATAACTTCCAACCCATTCCTGGTGAATCGAAAACCAACTCACCTCCACCACTCACTAATTACCTCTTGTTCATAAACAAAAATAAATCGCGTTTTTTATTATTAATAATTTCTAACGTTAAAAATTAAACCGGAATAGTGAACACTGCGCGTTTTCGGACGACTGAATCGAAATACAAGAGCGCAATTATCGAAAATCAAGAAGAAAAAAACGATCGACGACTCACTCCGAGAACGCATTCCTGAGATAAGAAGATTCGTTGTACCTGGATCCTGGCGCACAGCCAAGAACATACCTATTTAAATTGTTGTATTTTCAATATTATCGTGTATTAAAATAATTACAGCTTAATATTTATTTACTTTTTTTTATTAAATTCTCATTTATCCCGTGGTAAAAAAATATGTATGAATTATGATGTATTTTAATTAATACACTTGATTATTCGTTTCACTAAATTATTTTATATTTGTGTTCGCGTAACTTTCACAAGTAAATAAATTAGTTGTTCTGGCACGGCCTACTTTGATTAAAAATTCTATACCAAATTTGTATTTGAGATTAAATATCTCAAAAACGGTAAACGGTAGCTATTTAATATGTTATATAAAAAATGAAGAGTGATTAATTTTCTATTAAAATAGCATAAAAAATATAGGGTGTCTCATTTAAGTAAAAAGAGAAAAAAAAATCATTTTGCGTATTGCTTCACATTGTATATAAAAATTTGTTTTCAGAGAAAAAAGTGTATTTCTTTTATTATTAAGTATTTTTGCATTTGTATGGCGTTGACAGAATGTTTATTTTATTTTTCATTATTGAAATATTAGGCTCTAAACATCTATCGATTTCAACATTCATTTGTTTATAACTTTTAAACTATGAAAAATTGACCTATTAAATCTTATACAAAAAATGATTACTTTTAAACGTAGAATCGAAAATCTTCATAAAAAATATATCATTCTATTTAAAAAAACATATGTTTGATACGTTACGTGATTATTGGACACCTTGTATATATGAAACTAATTTTAAAATGTGAATTTTGATAGTAGCTACTAATAATGTAAGTAACATTTTTTTTGTATATTTCTTTATAACTGAGATATTGGACTTCATCGTAATCTTGCGCCACCCTGTATATATATATATATATATATACTCGTCTAATTATTTTTTTATTTAATTTATAAAAAATCTGTATCATCTCTAGTTTGAAAATTATAGCATATAAGCCTTTTTACAATAAAACGGATAATATTGTCCGTTTTGGCGAGTCTATAAATGAACGCCACTCACTAGAAATTTAATTTCGTAATTCAATTGCATCCATTAAACCAGATACATTTTTACAAAATACAAAGTCATCTTCAGCAAATTATTTAAGGAGATCCTGTTCTTTTGTGCGATAATAAGAAATTTTAATTTATTTCGTTAATAAGTGTCTTTCTTTCAGTCTATAAGCTAAAATTTCTGAATCTTATATGAATGGTTTTGGCATTTCTTAGGGCCTTATTCCTGAAATTCATCGCACGTTTCGGTCTTATAATACAGTCAAATTCATATGTAAATTCCTATCTAAATGATTTCGTAAGACAGAAACGTGCGATAAAATTCAGGAATACGGTCCCAGGTTACATTCAAATTCTCTATCACCACCAACATTTTTTTCTCAAAGCTAATTGGGTTCTCCTGTGAAATATCAAGTTGAAGTTCAGGTGTAGTTTTAATGCTCGGGACCCATCTATGTACCGATCGCATGCAAGGATATTCCATTTGGCTCGATTTATTTGGTTAATGCTAGTTATGTTCATCAAACAAAAAATGCAATTATTATGGAGGTTCAATGTTTCATCCCACATCATAGAGATTTCCTAGTGGAAATTTTTGCTTTTATTATTTGTCCATAAACGTAAAAGTTCAACTTTCGTTTTACATACATTTTGAGGAATCCAAGACTTATCTTTAATTTCCAGCGGGTACACAAAGTAACTTTTGTAAGCCTCATTAACAAAAGTTGCGGCATTTAAACGGCATTCTTTGAATATATACTCTCCACAAATGAAACAAAAATGGTTTGGATCAGTCTCACAAACTCTTCGTGATGATTCCGTATCATTTTATATAAGTAAGTATAGTAAGATAACACAATAACTTTTTAGATAGCAGTAAATATACCATGTACGAAAGAAACTGACAGCTATTTTGGAAATAAGAGCTATTAGAAAATAAATGAGGTTATATTTAGAATCAGTGATTAAACATCATAACTCAAAAGTCATTCATCAATCAAAAAGTCTAAAAATGTTTTTCTGTGTAAATTAATAACATAACGAAAAGAATCATAATTATGAATGCTTTAAATTAAATAAAAAGAATTTGAGAATAATTAATTATCAATTAACCATTTTGCCTTTAGCTACTGTGACTTTTTTACTTACGAATTACAAAATGGATACTTGCTATTGCATGGGAATGTACATTTGTTACTCACATAACGTAAGTAGCAGTAGATAAAGGGAAAATGATTAATTAATAATAAATTATTTTCAAATTATTTTTTTTAATAACCATGACCATGACAATAAATACTTTATTTCTATTATGAATGATTTGTTTTTATTACATTATTCTATATTAATTTTTTGAATAATTTTCACATTAACTATATTTTTTACGTACACGCGTCATTTTTTTCTCAGATTTTATTTTCAAAAACTAATCAACTTCGCTTATTATTCGTGATTCGAATTTATGAATGTATTATTTTCGGTTATACATTTATTTATTTTTTTCTTGCTGTTAATTCATGCCAACATGATTAATTAATGTTTACAGTTTTCAATCAACTGAGGACGTGTGTGTTGCGTAATTTGCGCTAGTCTGTGAGACGGCGAGGATGTTTTTTTTTTCTTCTCTTGCTTTTTAATTTCCAGCGGCGGCTCCGTTGATGCCATTTCTTCAGAGCCCACGCGAAATCCGTCACTGGCGAGCGCTGAGCAAACATTTCCCAGGATATTCCTCCTTATACCTACACTTTCTACGACGCTTCCTAATAGGATTTTTGTGTTTAGTAATAAATAGCTGCGTGTGATAAAAAATGCCTTTCGTTCGTTTGTTGAGTTTCTTTACAAAATAAATTTAAGAGAAAACGGATTTATTATTATGGTGACAGTTATTTAAAATAAATGAAATAAAAATAATTTGATTAATTTCAAATTATTCCCTCTTTTGCTACTGTGACATTTTTGACTTACGTGACGTAAGTACTTTAAAACAAATGTACAATATGGAAAACTTACTGTTGCACAACAATAACAAATTGTATAATACAGCAATTTTGTGTGGAAATCAAGGTTTGCGTTCGACAATATTTAATGTTTTTAAAAAAGACTATATCCAACAACAATGTATTGATTTTTTTCTAGGAACTTGCGGTAATGAAGAACCATTGGAAAAAGCTACGACATAAAAGACATTAAACGTAAATTTTAATAAATTAGCTTGATTTATTTTACCCGACTTGTTAATTAAATGAAGCAAGGAAATGTTTCAAATAAATATCCCAATGTAATATCAAGGCTTTTTAAAAATTGTTAAAAGAATCTCTTATAAATAAAGTTTTTCACGGCGTTTCTGAGTGTATTTAGAATGGTTTTGTACAGTTAAGATTTTTATATGTGTACATTATGTTATATTGTTACTACTTTTATTTTCATTATTTTTAAGATTATTATTATTATTATATATATATATATATATATATATATATATATTGTGACTTATTTTTGATTTTAAAGTGCTTGTGCTTGTTCATATTATTCATTTTACTTTATACTTATTTATTATGCAGAATTAATTCTATTTCATATTTGATACTTACAGTTTTTATTTGCTCATTTTTACATGAATAAATAATAGTATTATTAATTGTATATGTTTATTTTATATATATTTTTATGCCTTATTTTAATTATATGCATATCTTTGAATATTTTAATTTATATGTTTGTCTTTTGATTTTTTTTTCGATTGTCTATGTTTTCTTTCAAATCTGTTATTTAGTTTATTAACTTACGTAAGCTGCCATATGTATTTATATTGTATTTTTTATATTAATAGAGTTAAGATATTTCTTGACGTGTGTAAACAATATATATATTTTCGTCCAGTGATATTATAATTCCAGCATACAACTAATTACTACAATAAGTAAAATTCAAAATTTGTTAATTCCTCACATTTTTACGAAACCACGCACTATAAAAGCAAAATCGCCTATAAATGTCACAATTTCATTACCCCCACATTCACTGACGATGGGAAATTCGCTTTTATGAAAGCCGCAATTTGCCGAAAACAAAAATTGTCCCGAATATGGGATGTGTGTATGCGCGGTGGCAATCCAATTTCGAAACGTTCCACGCGTTTTTGAGCGCAGCAAAACCGAAATGGAAACATAAAAAAAGTACAGTGGATTGTAACGAAATTTTTTGTTGGTATCTCACGAAGAGTAATTAGACTCTCCGCGAATTGCATAATTGCTCTCGGCCTAGATATCCATCACGAACACATTGCAAGGACGAATTTTCGTCGGTTCGCTTACAAAGCCGGGAGTTACAATAATATTGTTATATAATTTGCGCGTTTGTTCGGTTTTTTGAGTTTTCAAAAAGCTGGTATGAAATTTAGGCAATAAGAAATAATAGATTTTGTAATTTTGTTGTACGTTGTGTAAATTTACAGCCACCCTATCGTATGGGTGGTTGGAAATTCTTTGCCCTGATAATTACAGCTAAAATATTATATACGAGGCTTGTTCAATTAAAACCCATATTTGTTCAAATTAACTTTGGAAACACTTGTAATCACTCAACTGATATTTCACAATGTTAGTTATGTTTGTAAACGTCATACTGATCAGTTTCAATCATTTGTATATAACCGCGATTTTAAGTATCGTGACTTTAAAATGGCGTTTGTTGTTAATAATCCATTCAAATATAATCAGCGTCCGGTCAATCAATTTATGTGCTGAAGGTGTACAACCATTACAAAAACATACACGAATGCAAGCAGTGTGTGGAACGCATGGGTTGCATATCCTGTCAAGGAATGGTGTCGAAAATTTAAGAGTGAATGAACAGAGACGAATTATAAGCCGCGGCCAGATGTATTGATTACTGCATCAACAGATAGGAATATGGCATGTGTGGAAGGCCTGATTAGAGAAAATAGTATAATTTCTTCAGAGCAATTTCAAAAAATATTGTTGTGAGTATAGAATCTGTCCATACTATCGCATACAAACTGGGTTACACCAAAGTTTGTGCTCAATGGGTTCCTCGCATTTTGTCAGAGGTCCTAAAAAGCTAGCAAATAGGCTTATCTTTGCTACATCTCACGGAAAACAGGCAAAATAGTAATGATGATGAAACATGCAAATTCTCTGCCATCAAAGAAGTTTTAAGTTCAACCTTCTACAGGCAAGGCCATGTTAACATTTTTTTATCATGAAATCATTAAGAAGGGTCCTTAATGATTTCATTTTATAAAGTTTACATAACCTAGTGCGCAAACCTGTATAATGAAACTTCGAATAAGTTCCATCAAGCAATAAAACGAAAACGTCCAGGAGAGCTCTTACTTGGTGTCATTCTGCTGCATGATAATGCTCGGCCAGATGTTGCCAGAGTAGTGAACGAAGATATGTAAAGAAAAGAGGATACTGAGCATCCACCATATAGTCCCGATTTAAAGCTCTCGTATAAACCACAGCAATAGACCTTGTTGTTTGAAATCAATCACTGGTCCCTCCAACGAGTCAGTCTTCACGTTTGTTGCTTTTTCAGGTGGGTCTTCCAGCAGGACAGCGCCTCTAAATACCTTTTTCCGACCATGAACAATCTATCGGAAAGAGAGACGCGTCTCTTTAATAACGATAATTTGGCCCCTATCAAAGTAATTCATATTATTCTACCGGGTGGTGCATCGGACGACGTACCAAAGGGATTTCAATGTATTTTTTTAAATTCTCATTTATTTACTTCCCACGTCATTTTATCTAAAAATCATAAGATAGGTTTTTTGTGGGGATCAAAAAACTGAGTCTAATACACCCACTTAAGATATTTTAAATGTAAAGGACAATGTATTTATTTAAATCTCAATTATTTACTCCCAATGTGCTTTTATCGTAAAACCAATAAAAGTTTTTATGTAGAGTATACAAAAATATTTCTTAATAGTTTTATTTTATAGATTTTAAAGATAATTAATAAAACTCATTATGTATATTAAAAACTGAATAATCGTTTAATTAACACAAAAATAACTATAAACTAGATTCTGAAGCCAAAATAAGAAAGAATTAAAAAAAAAACTATATCAAGTGTTCGAATACATTTCCTTCGGCAGCTTGGCAATATCCAAATCGATTATAAATTCACGTCTAACATTTGCTAACTGGTAGCGAGTTATTCTTCCACACTCGGCACGAATGGCATTTTTAAGATCCTCCACATTATTTAATGGTATTCCATTATAAATTTTGGATTTTAAGTGTCCCCATACATTATAGTCGTTAGGAGAAAGGTCAGGCGAACGAGGAGGCCACTGAATATTGTAATTAGGTCCAATTATTTTTCGACTAAAACTGTCGTTTAAAAATTCACGCACAATGCGGCTGTTGTGCGCAGGGCAGCCATCCATTTGAAACCATATTTGTTGGTCTTCTTGAGCCACTTCAGTTATTGCTAACGCTATTTTTTCAGTTAACAATTCCAGAAAACTTTCTTCTGTCAAGTTTCCATCGATAAAAAATGGTCCTATAATGTGTTATCCTAAAATTCCAGCCCAAACGTTGACTTTTATAGGATACTGTGTTTTTATGTTAATCACTTTATGTGGATTTTGTGTAGCCCACATTCTAACATTTTGCACATTGGATTCGTTATGCAGAGTAAATGTGCATTCATCCGTAAAACAAATATTTTTAAGAAAGTCACGATCATCGTTTACCTTTTCCATTATTTCGTAACAAAACGCACTTCTTTTAAATATATCTTTTTCGAGAAGTTCTTGGTGACACTGGTATTTGTAGGAATGCAACTTGTTTGCTTTAAAAACACGCAAAACTGTGGAGTGGTGTACGCCAACGTTTGCAGATATTTGTCTTAAACTCAATGTTGGATTTTCTGCCGCAGTGGCCACAACATTAAAAATAGTCTCATTTTCTACTTGAGGACGTCCTATTTCTTCATAATGCTTGCAATGATCAATTAGTGTACCAGTATTTTCAAACTTTTTAACAAATCTACTAACTGTTGTGTGATCAGGAATATTTCGATCTGGGTATTTTACACTAAACATTGCACTTACTTCTCGAGAACTGTTTCCTCCGTAAAACCATTTCACCATTTCTATTTTTTCGTCAATTGAATACATAATTTTATTTTAAAAGTTCTTTTAACACAGTAGGTAATTTTACTTTTACTATCTAATGTCAATAAAGATAATTAAAAATGTCAGTTGTAAGCGCGACGTTATTATTTTTCAAGACACGGTATTTTTTTTTTTTAATTGTAATTTTTAAATAATGTGTATCTCGAATTTAGATAATAAATAAATATTTTAAATGGGTGTATTAGACTCAGTTTTTTGACCCCCACAAAAAACCTATCTTATGATTTTTTGATAAAATGACGTGGGAAGTAAATAAATGGGAATTTAAAAAAATACATTGAAATCCCAAGGGCGCGTCGTCCGATGCACCCGGTATAGTATTTAGTTAATTACTCCCATGCCTTTCTTTGTCGTCCCCTTTGTCTTTTCAGATATTTCATTTCTTTTGCTCTAATTCTACTCTTTTTATGATTTTTTCATCTTTCCCCATTTCACTTCAAAACTAACTGGTCTATATATAAGTTCTAGGTTTATATATATGAAAATTATTCATTTTTTAGACGTAATTTTAAAGTATGATCACACAAAGTGGAAAGAACTCACACAAATGAAAATAGACACATTTATATTACTGTACCTGGATAAAGTATTCGTGTACAAAAATATTGAAAAATTATACAGTGTGTTCCAAATTAACTGCGAAGCCAAGTTATTATTTAATATGTTAACAACTTGATTTTTTAATAGAACACCCTATATATTTTCACATATTCTGACATAAAATTTATTTCTGAATTCATCAATAATAGTATAACTTATACATATCTCTTCTGGTTTTCAAGATATTAACATATTTGTTAAAATAATCAAAAATACTTGATTTTTAAAATGGAATGTCGTGTATATTATGTCATAATTTGAAGTAGAATTTATTTGTGTATTGATCTATATTAGCATTACCTATAGCTATCTTTTTTGATTTTCAAGTTTTTAATATTTTTCTTCTATAAGAGACTTCGTTGTATTTTTTTTTTCTATCTTGTGATACAACTTTACGAATTAACGACTTAAAAAGTGATAATTTTTGTAAATATACAGATATCTCAAAAAATGGTTAAGAATTCGTTACCCGGACAAAGTAACCTTTTTCGATTGATTCGAACCACCTATAATTACTTGCAGCATCACGAACTGTATCAGAGTATTTCCTAACATGCGTATCACAAACACAACGATTTATCCCCCTCCTACCCGGAAACACACACATAATTTTATAAACATTGAAATCCTCCCTTAGGACCTATCCAAAATGTTACTGGCAATCTTCTACTTCTGCTTCTGCTCAAGAAAAAAATCGATCAAAAAAGATCAACTACTCGATGCTTGCAAATGATCGAGCTGATTGCCTTTATCTTTTCGATCGTTGATCGAGCCAATCGGCTAGGTCAAACCGGCTCCATCTTTTCAGACTGCTTTCCGGAGTGGATTGATCATGTTGTGTAGGTCAGCTCGAGCAACGATCCTTTGAGGAGATTGATCGGCGTAAGTAAAATTTCCATCTTTCTGGCAGGGCGATAGAAGTGTTCGTCATTTGAGGCTATCCACGAATGATATTTTTGTAATCATGTTTTCACAAGTTGCAGTTTCATAAGAAACAAAAAAACATGGAGAACTTAGTTGCGTACCTAATATAATTTTTGAGTACTATATTCAACTGATCGATCATAGATTGACTGATCTTTGAGATTATCGATCTTGCCCATTAACAACATTGTAAGCTACTTAGAATTTAAATTTGTATAAATATTAGATACAAATTTATATCCCAAGTAGCTTACAATGTTTTAATTTGGAGATTACAATTGAGTAACCGCGAGAAATTATAGTATCGTTCCTTATTTATACAAGTGTAGTACTTTCTGCTTTAACAGCAATGTAAACCTTATGAGTGTTATGACAAACGTACCCCTAGTTCACCTTCGTATTAAACATCGTTCCAAGATATTCAAATTGAAAAATAAATCAGAGGCGCCGGTTCAAAAAAAAAAAAAAAAACGCAAACCCAATTAAATCTGGAGAAACTCCTGGATTAAGACGCAACGTCTGTAATTAAACCAACTGTGTGTGTGTGTGTATGTGCGTAAAAATCAATTTTTCCAGTCCTACTTAGGCTGTCGATAAGGCGCTCCGAATCGTTCATTAGCGGCAATTAACCAATTAAATTAGAAATTGATTTAATTATCCGGGCAATTAGTCAGCTCTTAGCCTAATTAGACGCGCTAATTTTTCCGAAGCCGCGGTGCACCCAGAGGATCGGCTCCATAACTAATAACCAATAACTAATCGCCGAGATCCTCATCAATAACAACAAACGCTCGCCGTCGACCGTTGTGAGAAGATAGTGGATATTATGTTCTCTGGAAATGTGTCGTGGAGTACGGGGAGAAGAAATTCGGATTGAGTCTTTAATTTTAAACGTCGACGGCAGGATGAGGATGATTCCGGGATAATTATATTAATAATGCATTAAATGCTTATTAAATCGATGATGGATTATCTGTAGAGTTAGGTTCTTGTTGAGTAGAGGTGATTCACTTTTTGCTAGCTTTTAATAAATTATAAATACAGATAAATACAGGGTGTACAAATTTACGCAAGATTTTATTTTAGCACCATTTAATAATAATAATACATTTATTACAGAATCTCCTTTTTACAAACTATATAATATAATATAATATAATATAATATAATATAATATAATATAATATAATATAATATAATATAATATAATATAATATAATATAATATAATATAATATAATATAATATAATATAATATAATATAATATAATATAATATAATATAATATAATATAATATAATATTTAGACAATATATTGGTACGCGGAACAGAAAGTTGAAAAAATCTTTTATGGCGAATATTAAAAGGAAACTTTTAATGTACGCCAGAACGGATTGTTTCTTTTAAGAGAAACAATCTCTGTTAAGGTTATTATTTAATTTGTTATACAAAAAGGTAAGTAAATGTGCTTTACGCCTGTGTTTCAGAAAATGCAACCCAAATCTCAGTACAAGTGACTCATATGAGACAAACCTATCAGAATACATACCATATTTTCTTAAATATAAATATTTCAAAAAACTGGGATTTACATAATTTGTTAATTCTACACCATCTACTTATCGCATCAAGATTGAGTTGTAAGGCAATACTGTCATCCACAGAGAAAATAGGTTTAATAGCTTTAAGGTCGTAAGCAAATAAGAAGGAGTCAATATTTATATCCTCTATAATGTCATTAATGTAACAGTTGAAATGCATGGGCCCAAGTACGGACCCTTGAGATACACCGGTTGTCGCGGTAAATAAGTTAGATTTATGACCCTTAAATTCAACAAACATTGAAACAAACTATGCAATAAATGAAAAAAAGCGAAAGAGAAAAACCAATATTGTTAAGTTTTTTTGAGTAATATGCAATGGTCCAGTCTATCGAAGGCCTTTGAAAACTCCTGGATAACAGAGTGAAATAAAAACTGCGTATATAATGCAAGGTTGGTAACGGTCGAGCATTTAAGCCTAAAACCATGCTATTTTTCAGAAAGTTTTAAGTTAACAAAAAGAGATATGTGATCATTAAGTACGTACTCAACGCACTTCCATAGATTAGATATAATCGCTATATGACGACAATTTACAATTAACTTCTTGTCTCCGGATTTATTGATTGGAATTATTCGTGTTCTCTTCCAAATATCAGGAAACGTACCATGATTCAGACTAAAATTGAAGATATGTTTAATATCGACAATCTTTTAAAACAAGGGCTGGTATATTATCAGGCCCAGCGAACAATTTATTAACCAGTTTACTGATTCCGATTTCGACAGAATATTGATCAAATTCAGAGATATTGAAGCAGCAACTGCAGTTAGTAAAGGAAGGTGAAGAATAATTGTGTGCATATGACATTGAAACATGTGACGCAAACGCATTTATAATATCATTTGTATTTGTTAAATTCTTATTGTTATGATGCATCGATAGACGAAAGCCAAAATTGGACTTAATGGTGTTGATAAAATTTCAAAATATCTACATATTTTTAGTGTTTTGGAAAGTGCTTTTTCCGCATTGAATACAAAATTTTAAAAATTGAACTTTGATAAATATCATACTGGCCGGCGAAAGTTAATGAGTTCAGATCTAAAGTAAGCTGACAAAGTATATCTCTTATATAATATAATATAATATAATATAATATAATATAATATAATATAATATAATATAATATAATATAATATAATATAATATAATATAATATAATATAATATAATATAATATAATATAATATAATATAATATAATATAATATAATATAATATAATATAATATAAACATTGTTTTCTTCTCTCTAAAAGTTTTTTTTAGTTAAACAGAAAACCATAAACGAAATTTATTATCCCATCTAGGTTTCGACAGGACGCATTTGTTAAAGAATTGAAATAATTTGTTGCAAATTTATTTCTACAATAAAATATCGCAAACACAGACTTATACAAACGAATAAACTTTGATTAAAACACTTGGTTTGTTTCACTGATTTTTTATTTTTACTCCGACTAGTTTCTACCTTAGGTTTAGTGAAACAAACCAAGTGTTTTAATGAAAGTCTATTAATTAAATATGTTTCACCACGGGTTAAGTCAGAAATTAATTCAAAACATTATACAAACGAACTCGTTATGTGAGGTAAAACTGAATGGACGAAAATAAATATAGAAATGTGCTCGCAAGCGTCCAGAGTCTTGTTATGGGTATCTTGAAATGTTCACAAGATTTAATTTAAACGTATCTCCTGTAATAAAATTCCAGAAAACAAAAAAAAAACATGACAGTAGATAGTTTAAGTATATAAAAATATGTGTTAGATCGCTGGGTTTGAAGAATATCTGCTATGAGTGTCGTTCAGAATCTCTTGAATCTCCCTTTCATTTGAGGATAGTTGAGCAATTTACCACAGGGCGCTGATTTCAGTGAGCATATCTCTGTTCCTCCACTATTTTATTAGAAGCAGTAAAATATGAAATAGACGAACGTGCAGATACATGTCAACTTAGGAATGAGAGAAATGCCCGTCTTCGATGTCCTTTTAAAATATTATGTTTTATTATTTATATTTTAAATAGAAATAGAAATTTTCACAATCAACAATTTTATTTATTTTAAAAATGTATTGATATTTTTAATAAAAAATATGATATGTCTATCATGGTACTTGCCCCGGTGATATTGGTCAAATACGTTTTTGAATGAACATTTAATAGTAAAGAAAAAAATATGAATTGAAAAATTGGATTGTTGTCGTTTAACGTTAAAAGTATTTGGAAGAATATAACAGTTTAGTTTATTTCGTACCTTACAATGGCTTCAAAAAAATTCTCCACACGTCTTGAAAATTCTGTTGGCGTTCACGAAAGATTTCGGTATTTTGACTTTTTATTTGACATATAATAAAATAATTATTTAAAAACAATTAAACGCTCCACGGCCAGCATAAAGACGATTACAAAATTAATTGTTTATTTCTAAGGGAATTTATCAGGTAGACGAAATTCTTCCGCTGGTAAAATGAAAACTGAAGGTTCTGCAAATAAAGTTTAATATCAAAAGTTATTTGTTTTTTTTTTCAAGATCTACAACTTTTATTTGAAACATTTTTCTATCCGAAAAAAAAAAGAATAATTGAAAAGAGTAAAGTTGCACTTAATGAGTTTTGATTCTAATTAAAAGCTTTTTAGATCATTCCACTGTTATAAAACGCTCAGATATAACATTTGAGTTCATCCGTTTAGCCGTTCGCGAAAACACACAGGCACACACACACTGACATTTTTTAAAACTCGATGGAATTGACTCAGGGGACCTTAAAACGAGCTTATTCGATGAAATTGGCGATTCGAAAATACGAACAGAGGTCCGGGGAAAGTAAAAATATATGTTTGAATTATATAACTTTTCAATTTTAGCCTTCATTAAAAAATTGTGCAAAGAGTATTTAATTTTTTCATAGAGAATATACAGTTGATATTTTGCAGTTATATTCAGGATTAATTAACAATCAATAGATATTTAAATAAATATTTCAAATTCCAAATATGACTAGCAAATTTAAATTACTTTTACCTTATATGTGGTGTCCAAAAGTAGATGGTATTTTTTTATTTGGGAGCACCTCTTGTAATTTTTTTCTAAAATTATGAAAACAAAGGGGCCATATATCATTAGTTTTCCCATCGGCCTCTATTTAGTTCTGGTCATTTTATTCAATCGCCATAATTTAACGTCACCATCTAAAGTCTCCAAATTTGATGAGATTAATTAATGAATTGCTAGTGAAGGATGGGCATAATTAGAATTAATGTTTGGTTTACTACAGATATATAGATGTTTTATAATATGAACTTTCAGTAGATCCCGCTCTTGACATTTTCAATATGATAAATTCCAAAATATGTTCTAACTCTATAATAGATATTCTGCACGGCTCATAATTATTATTTTACTTTTGTGTTCTTTTGTTAAACTTAGTTAAGTTAGTTTTAAGTGATATACAATCTTGTATAGGAAATGTATTTTTCCTTTGTTTAATTGTGGGAATTTTTGTTTGGTAGGGATGTGGAAAGGATTATTAGGGTGCCTAATTTTTGTAAGCATTCGTCATGATTACTGACATCACCGTCTAAGTTATCCAAATTTGATGAGATGAATTGATGAATTGTTAGTTAAGGATGGATATATTTAGGATTAATGTTAGTATTACCAGGGGTACATAAGTGTTTTATAATAAGAGCTATGTGGGGATTGGTAGCAAATTTTAAGAAAAGGATCATACGTTTTTTTTATAATGGTAATTTTGCATATTTCGTAGGGTTGTGAAGATTATTGAGATATCTAATATTTTTGTAACTCCTTAGACTGAGCGCTAGCCCGCTTCCAAGATTCTTAGGACGTTAGAACGTGGATTGTGGTAGCCGCGTTTACTGTTGTTTTTAATAATTATTAAATTATCGTAATTTTATTCAAATCTAAAACACATGCAAGAATTGTATTCACTTAATTTTTTGTACAATATTTTTTTATTATTAATTAATTAATTAATTACATTTTAACAAAAAAAACTATAAATTTGGCCCCAGCATTTGTTAATGAGGCGAAAAAACACAAAAGACATCCTCAGGACCATTATTGAAATTATGATCGCGAGGAAGGTTTTTTTATTTATTTATTCAGATTCAATTTCATGTTCCCCATGGTTTAAACCATAATAGATTTTTTCAACTTCCTATTCCCAAAACAAATGTTATAGTTAAGTCGCCTATATTTTCAATGTGTGATACGTACAACAAATTACTTTCAGTAGATCCCGCTCTTGACATATTCCATATGATAAATTCCAAAATATGTCTATAATATCTCTATAATAGATATACTGAACGGCTCATAATTATTATTTTACTTTTGCGTTCTTTTGTTAAACTTAGTTAAGTTAGTTTTAAGTGATATACAATCTTGTATAGGAAATGTATTTTTCCGTGATTGTATTATTTAAAAATAAATAAATAAATAATAAAATTTATTTTTCACATAGTTAGCGAATGTTGGGACCGAAGTTATTTTAGCTGCTCCACAAATCAATATATCTTTTTTCAATAAAAAAATATCGACCTCAATAGAAAAGAGTATTTATTCACTTATTCATAGTTATTTAAATAATTTAAATAAACATTATTTGAAACTAATTAATAAATCTAACCCGAAAGAAGTTTTTTGTGAATTTACGATAAAAACGCGTCTTTTCCATGAGTCCGAGTATTTCAATCTGAGAACGCGGCCGGTAGGAATCGCTCAATTGAATTAATTTAATTCAATTGTTTTTTTTTTTTTAATTTGATTCAATTTAAATTGATTTAATTTTGTTGCATTTAATTCAATTAATTTTATTTAACATGTTTAAATTGTGCATTAAGTAACGTTTTTTTTTTTCTTCTTTGCGTTTAATTTTTCTCGGATCAAAAATTGTTGCATGATGCAATATATTATTGATATGCAACAGCAAGTGTACATTATGTAATTCAATATCTGGCGGGTTATTTGCCCGAAAAGTAGATGCGCATTTGTTTAAAGTACTTACGTAACGTAAGTCAAAATGTCACAGAGTTAAATGTAGAAATAATTTATCAATTATTTTTAAATCATTTTTATTTCATTTTATTTAAACAAAATATTTTATAACCAGAGGAATTTAAATAAATTCAATTTTGAATTTATCTGTGTTTTTATTGGTATTATTTTAATAATCTATTCATATTTATTATTAAAAAATAGAAGATTCACAAACACGTGTATTTTCCTTTTATGAATAATTAGTCGCCCTCCACTTACTCCCAATATTAATCAACAAAAGAAAACTTAAAACACCAATTTGTACTCGCACACACTTAATAATCCATTCAAATTAGCTCTAATTAAACGGGGCTTCTTATAATTAAAAAAATACTCATGCAAATTGAAAACAACGCTGGAAATTAATTCGAGGCGATTTTTCATCTCGGAATTAAAATTGCTCAATTTCGGATGGATTATTAACAAACTGTAAAAAAATAAACGTGGAACGAATTTTCGGCCACCACCGAGAATTTCTATTAATCGGCTGAGATCTTATCGCGCGCTCTATACAAATTACGCGAAAAAATAATAACAGCGTGCGCGCCGTATAATTGCAATGTTTATATAAATAAATAATTGTTATTTTCCCCCCGTTTTGATAATTTATTTATTAATTGCCTGTAATTATTTTCAGTTGATTGATTGTTTGTGTGCGGAAGGAATAGGCGATTTGTTTGTTTAAAATAATTAATTAATTTATTATAAGTTTTGATTAAAAAAACTCTGTTTTTTATTATAAGTGTAACTATTATTAAATACTGACGTTATAATTCTGTTATATATTTGGATTTTAAAAATTAATTGCATGGTTTTGAACCACTAATCCCACAAAGATTCAAAACCACCCGATTAATTTTTACAATCCAAAACAAAAACAGAATTATGGCGTCAGTAATTTTTACAAAAAATACTTTTTTTTATAAATAATAAACCAACTGATTTTCTTTTATTATTAAAAATCAGTTTTTCATATGAAATAATAAACATTTGTACACAAAAAAATAATATCTCTAACGAGAAATAAAAGCTCTTAAAAATGATAATATAAGAAAATATATAAATAAAAATCACTCCCTTCTTACTAAATCGCTCGCAACCTTAATATCCCTCCCAAGCATAAAAACCCCTCTGTTACAATTCATCAATTCATCACTCATTTACAAGACAGTTCAGCTAGCTAGCAAAGTTGTTATTTGCAAATCACCATAAATTCATGATAGGGTGACTTCCGGTTGATAGCCCATGACAGACTACTAACACATCAATATGTATTGTAAATATAAATATTTGTAAAGAATTGTTATTCGGCTGTCTGAATAAAGATGTTTGTATATATAAATAAAAAATAGTTCATATCATTTTATGAAAAAATGACAACAACGTTAAATAAAAAAATATTGACGTCATAATTAAAATAATAAGTATCACGAAAAGTGCATAATAGAAAACAGAGCTCTATCATTTATACTTGAGATGGTAGCAGGAAAGATATGTCCAATTAATTTAATTTAATTTAAAAACTTTAAAATTTTATAAGTATAATGTAAAATTAAAGAGCAACTTTTCAAACTGGAATTGAATTTATTGCGATGTTCTACAGTTAGTTTAATGGCCCATATTTTTTAAGATTTCTTGAATAATTTTGAAGAAATACTCACAGCAGTTGATCGGTTAGTCCTGAGATATTTTTACTTTCTTCGTATCTAATCCTTTCGTTTCTGCACCTATTATTATTACTAGTATTTACTGTCACAAGATGAATTGGCTTGCGTAATGTGAAGTGTGATGTAATTAGATAACTTAAATAGAATCCTTATTTCACTTTTATTTCTTATCGAATCAGATAAAAATCAAAACAAGTATATTTTGAGTATCAAGTACTTCTTCTCAATGGCGAATGATAAAGGATACTAGGTATTCCAATAAGGAGTAGTATTTACTGATTTCGTTTATTCTAAGTGGCATTGCTTAAAATATTATTTGCGTATTATTACAAATATATTAATTTATATATATATATATATCAATTTTTAATTATTATTGCAAATAACCGTTGGAATTCTTTCAAATGAGAAGCATTAAACCTGATTTGCATTCTGACTTAAATAGTCGCGATAAGAATTTCAAAGCGATTCAATTTTCATCGATGGTGTAATGGCAAAAAACTTTATAGAAGTCAGTTTTAATGCATCTTTTCGCTCAACAGAAATATAATTACGTTGTAGTACAGTTTGGAAAATGTATATTGATATGTGGAGGATATCTATGCATGATAATGGAACTAATTTTTAACCAAAATTGTTTAACTTCTTGCATCCCTCATAATTAATAGTTGAAAAAGAATGCAAAAATAAAGTTAATGTTCATGAACTTGCATTAACAAAATCTAATACTAATCTCTCGTTTGACATTTACAGAAAATCCACCTTCACCGATTTCATTATTCCAAGCTCTTCCCGCCACTTTTGCACACACAATTGCAAGCTTTTACTCAATCATAACTAGAGCGTTTAATATTCCCTTAATGTCTGCAAAGAATTAAGGTTGCGGTTTAGTGGAAAGAGATAGCTATATAGTAAAATGGAAATAATCGTTTGAAAATAGAGCTATTCTTTTGGATTTCATAATATGAATGTGTATTTACATTTTTTATCTACCAAGTATAAAGTATCAGTCTAAATAAAAAATAAATCGTTAATTTTCGTGTATTACGTCAATTTACTAGTTTAAGTTAGAAAAGAAAATTGTAAGAAATAATGAAATTAATAGGTCATGTCTGCTAAGTTATTTGAATGCAGAATTTAGTGAAATCTTTTAAATTTTCATTGCACAAGTTTTTATTAGCAAAAATTTAATTTAAAATTTGCTATAAATTTGATCAATTTTCATTGTTTTTCATAATTATTTTTCACAGAAACTAAAAATTACACTATTTTTTAATTTATCTGATGAAATTCCTGCTTATTTTAAGATTATTTTAATGTATAATACAATATTGTTCATTGATCACAACAACAATCTAACTCAAATTAGTGATTGCCCATATTTGTACAGCTATCTCTTTCTTCTAAACCGCACCCTTAATATATTAATTTAATAAATACAAAAAAAACTTTTTTAAATTTATTTAATAAATTGCACTGTCTTTCCAATTATTATTTCAACTAAAATTAGTAAAATTAATAAAAAACAGTTTGAAAATTGTGCTTTTATAAAATTGATTAATTAATTAATTATTTCCCTTTAGGTACTGCAACTTTTGATTCGCATTACGTAAGTACTTAAAAGAAAGACAAACATAGAAACAACTACTTCTGATCTAGGGCTCAGGGATCAAAAAGGGCTGAGACCCAATGTTTTTCGTTATTTATGATAATACAATAATTTTATTTAATCAAAACACTGATTCACTTTGTTTGTATAACTTAAATAAAAAATTACAGCCCAAATTTTAAATATTACTTTTTATTGCGTATTACGTGCTTCCATAAATTAGTGTTAGGAAAGAAAATTTTAAAATGCATGGTGTTTTACATTAGGTGACATCGTATTCGGGAAATAATTTTAAGAAAAAATATATTATATGTATGTTATTCTGTTTAATAATAACGGTAACTTATAGGTTTATGAATACGTTTAATAAGAGTAAATTTAGAATATAACAATGCAAAAAGTATTTATGTAAACCCAATTGGTTTAATAAGAAAACAAAAATTGTGTTCAGTAGATTAAATAGAAATTAATGCAGTTAATAAGATTAATAATTATTTCTCAGCTACATGCCCAAAATAAACAAACAATGAATAAAACTCGTTAAAAAAAGACACATTAAAAACTTTTCGAAACAAATTAAGAATATTATATTTCACTGTAATAATTATTATCAAAGTACAACTTTAAAATCTAATTATCCATGGAAATAAACAACATAATTTGAGAAACATTTAAGTTGACAGTTATTATAATGAGTTTAGTATAGCTGATTTTTTTTTGTAGTCATTTATTTTTCTTGTTATCCATTTTAAATTATACTTATATTTTCTAAATAAATAAAATTTCAAACAGATGTAATTCTGTAGAAAAACAAAACATGGCCAATCTTCACATGTATATATATATATATATATATATATATATATATATATATACATGTGAAGATTGGCCAAACGCGGTGCCTAAATTTGTATCCCTATTATAAATCAGCATGCATAATGGATTTGTTAGAAAATGATTGTGGAGTTATTGGAATGTAGAATTTATTGAAATAACTGTTTAGCTTCGAGTTTACGTGAAGTGATTAATCACAAAAATAGAAAGACTGTTGTTCCTTACTTCACTTTTTATTTTTATATTAGATGTACATTTCAAGACACAACGTGCTCATTATCAATAACAAACTTTGCGAATATATTGTTAAAATAACATAGAAATAAAAAGTAAAGTAAGAAATAACTGTCTTTTTATTTTGTGATTTAGTGAAATACTTGAAATACACATTTTTTTCTTTACACAACAAATTGTTTATTAATTGACATAAATATGATCAATTTTCATTGTTTTATTTGATTATTCTTCCAAAACATCAATTATTAAAATGATTTTTAATTTATCGAGCCAAATTACCGTATGCTTTAAGATTTCTTTTATGTATAATACAAAATTGTTCATTTTCCTGAAGATCAATTTAACACGAATACTAATCCGTACCCTTAAAATATATTTTCTCCTTTGTACTAAATTAGTACAATAACAGTTTTTAGATTAAAAACCTGTTAGTACCAATGTTATATAATAAATATGAATAGATTATTAAAAATGTACCAATAAATAAATAAAGCCACACACATTAAAATAAATAATATTTTCAAGATATTTTTTGTTGTTTTATTGTTAAAATTATCTGTACAGTCTGAATCAAGATATGTATATGTATATAATTCAAACACACACAAAAGACGCATCGAAGCACTTGGAATAATTAAATGAAATTTTGTGTAAGTTTTTCTAAAGTGATTTTATCTTGTACACGTTTAATTCCTATTTACTAATTAATATAAATATTGCCATGACTTGTAACTAGGTGTTTGTTAATAATAATAATGCATATATATATATATATATATTAATAAAAGTGTTTACTATACGATAAAAATACAAATATGATAGATAACTTCGATAAAACTTATAATTAGCGCCAGGATTCCCATAGAAGAACGCCTTCAATTACTCTCCGAAAAATTGTGCAAAAATCCTTTTATTTTTTTATCGCCAGGTGTGACTTTGTTAAATCTTCTCTAACTACCAACTACTGTTTTTAAACCTTTCATTTTTTAAAATATTGTCACGTAATCATTTATTATAAAAGGTTACCATAACAGACGGTCCAACATCACGATACTGCTCCAAATCCGACGGCCTGGTAGATATTTTTAATTTATCGTTGCATATATCTAGGAAGGCATCCTCTGGTGTTGCGTTTTCTCCCTGTTTAATTCCAAAAATCCTTAGATTAGAGTTTTGTTATTTCTGTTCAAAGTCATCATCTTTTTATCAATTTCGTTGATGTGCGATTGCAGTGAAACGATTTTTTTTTTTTCGTCAATTTGATTTTAAATGCTCTCGTATCGTTTCCTTAAGGTAACCAATAAAATACGGATAAATTAAAACGCTTTCCACGACTTTAGATATTACAATATTTTTTTTAATCTAATCATCTTTATCAGTGCTACTGAGATTGGCCATTTTGATAGATTTATTACATTTCAAAAACACAGATTAAAATTAATAATATTTTTCAAGAAAATTTCGAATTCTCTAAAAAATGGGCTAACAACCCGAAACTAGTCGAGAATTTAAAGTTATTCATTTTAACCTATGTTTTCATTTATTTTATTAGTAGATTTTTAATAATATATTCATATCTATTATTACAAAATGAAATATTGTATTATTTTTAAATATTAAAAGTTGTAACCAATTTTAAAATGAAATCAAAACAAACAAGTACAATTAAATTAAAAAAGTTTTGTTTTGTTTATTTGCTGCTAAATGTAGAAAATGGCAATATAACAAATGATCCTTGTGATATGTGGTTCTAAAGTGTATCTACAATTGTATTATTTTTTTCCTCATTTGCATGCTCTAAGATAAAGATTTTGATTTTTTTATATAGTTTTTGTAACATTAGTGTTTTATAATATTTCTTCAATTGTATTTTGCGTTTTTAAAATATATATATTATAACATAAATAATTTTCAAATCTATTGGTAATTGTTACTAATAGTTTTAGGATTTAAAATGGAACCAAATAGTATTACCCTTTGTATTAATTTTAATAATTAATAATGTAAATATATAAGTACATTTTTATTCAAACAATTAAATAATGCAATTTTAATAAATATAACACGTTTTACTGTCACAAGATTAATTGGCTTGCGTAATGTGAAGTGTGATAACTCAAATAGAATCCTTATTTCACTTTTATTTCTTATCGAACCAGATAAAAATCAAAACAAGTATGTTTTGAGTATCAAGTACTTCTTCTCAATGGCGAATGATAAAGGGTACTAGGTATTCCAATAAGGAGTACTTGGTACTCGAATAAAAGTAAAGGTAAAAGTAAAGGAATTGTATTTAAGTTTTCCAATTACTTTTTACTTTGTTTGTAGAACCTAGATCGAAGAATTACAATATATAACAAAGTAGATGCTTCAACAATTAAGAAGTTATTTACAACATCAATTATAATAACATTTATATACAATACATGCAATATGAGACTGTCTGGGCTATCGACTAGAAGTGTTTCTGCCATATCTTGAATTTATCGTGATGTGCAATTAAAATATGTGTGCTTGCTAGCTGAACTGTTTTAATTGATCGCAGTAATGAATTGTTGAATTGTGAGAGTAGGATGTTTATATTTTGAAGGAATATTTAGGTTTCGTGGGATAAAAAATGTTGAGAGGATTTAGTAAATATTTAATTTTTTATAGCAATATTAATATTTAAAAACATTTTACACGACGAGTAAATTCATTTCATAAGACATTAGCGATCAAAACCTTTTTGACACAGGAACTGACAAGGACAGACGCCTACAAAATCAGGCGGAAAAACCAACGGTCGATAGCCAATTGGCAGAAGAATTTATTTTTATGTTAGTTATTTATTGTATTTATTTATTATTATTACTTTGTTAAAAATAATCTGCCAATAAAGATTTATATATATATATAAAAACATTTATAATATTATAATAATAAATTTAAACACAAATTAAATTTAAAGAATTCATTTCATTGTGTTTTATTCATTTTATTGTTACATTTATTAATAATCTATTCATATGTATTATTTCTTTCGAGAAATTGACGCTTGAACACAAAATAAATATCATTTATAGACTAATGTGTTGTTGTGAGTTACGTGAAGAGATTAGAACAATTAAAAATAATACACTTTGAATTCTTTTCTTCACTTGTTTATTTGTACGCTATATGTACATTTCGGACACTATGTGTCCATTATCAAATAAACAAGTGAAGAAAGGAATTCAAAGTGTTTTGTTTTTAATGATTTATAGAATTGTTTTATAATGGAGAATATTCTCCTGTTGAACAATAAACGTTATTAATATATTTATAAATACGCGACAATTATATAATATTTTAATAACTGATTAAGTTCGAACGCATTTACACGCCCTAACCGCGTAAAATTGGGGGCAATTTGAATGTCCGTTTCGTCGGAATTTTTGGGTTACAACGTAGGCAACTTAACTCTCGCGCACGACTGTGGGACAGTATAAAAGGTTTAATTGAATGATTTTCAGGATAATTCCTTGTTAACAAATTGCATGGTGATTGACCCGTGTAAGAAGTGCCGTATTATGATGGTGGTCATTAAGGGGAAGCTCGATTGTGTCCTGGAAGTGTTGAATTATTATCATAATAATAATTGTTAATCTATAAATTACTTTATACAGAAATTCTTTTATATTTTTTTAGAACATAAATGTATTATGTTCTATACTTACTTAAAAATTCGTATTTATTAAAGTACAAATACTAAATTAACAATCTTTGCAGTCATGAAAAGATGTTTCAACGTTTTTTAATACATTATAAATGTTCAATGTGTCCACCGTTTGATGCACGAAAGCAGCAATATAGTTCCACAGATCGTTCAGAGTTGTTGATAGAGGCAAGACGTAAACAACTTTCTTAACATCCAACTTCCTTAAATTTGATCATTTTGTTTTAGAAACTGAGTATAAGTGGAAACAGAAAATTATTTTATATTTTATTTATTTATTTATTAACGGCCAAGCCTTTTTGAAAGATACAATGTTTAATAAAAATAGATAATACAATATATAAGTAAATATAATATAATACAAACACAATACTATTTATACTAAGAAGTACATATAAATTAACAATATAAGTAAATATGCAACGGTGGCCATTTCATAAATTTATACAATATACTATATATATTGTAAATGATATTTAATTTTTTTCACCAATCAAAATTTTATATATACAGGGTGTCCCACCGATTCTATCACTTCCGTATACACCAAAAGTTGATAACAACTTCCTTATTTTAAATGGAACTCTATATTTTCTTTCTATTTTATAGTATCATATTTTAAAATTATGTATAAAATATAATTTTCATAAATATTAAAAAAATTCAAAACGGGTTGGGCTTAGGTTCTACAAACAACCGTATTTTGAGATTTTATGAATTTTGTAATAAAATCATATGTATACAGGTGTCCTTATTTCAAATGATTGTATGAGGAACTTCGTTATTTGAAGAGATAGAGTCTGTTAAATTGGTGCAAAGTTGCGTATTTCAATGCTTATTATTAATATGCTTTCAAATTTGAAATATCTTCAACTGTTTTGTCAATATTTGCAAAAACTGAAAAGTACGATTAGGATAACTCCTTAATTTTTTATTTGATTTAAATTCTATGCTTACTTTCTTAAGGCAACTTTTTAGAACACATCGAATGGACATTTTATATATATTTAAAAATAATTCCTTATTGTTTTTTGACGCTTTTATTTTTCTTATAGAAACATATATGCACGCCATTACATTGTTTAAGCTGATTTCAACGATATGTCGTATTTAAGCATTTGCTAATTGTATGATGTGTTGAACCAAACAATGCCCAGTCGTTATGCAGCGGTTGACATTTTCTTTAAATAGAAGGCTACTATCGTTATTTTGTTTCATAAATAAATAGTTTTCATGGATACTATGCACTTCTTGCCGTAGCTGCATACAGTCAAAATATGTTTATTACAAAAATAGACATTACTACTTATAATTGAAGTCAGCGTCAAAAATGCTGTTCAATAATATTCATATCTCCATATGCACCCGCGGAAAAAAAAGTTTTTTGTGGAAAAACAAAAAGAATTAATTTGCGGATTAAAAAATTACTTCATTTGTTTGAAAATTTCAGTTTTCTCCAGATTACAGTAAGACAATTGAAGATATTTCAAATCCGAAAATCGATTAATAATAAACACTGAAATTTCCAACTTTGCCCCAATTTAACTGACATTATCTCTTCAAATGACCGAGATACCCATTCATTCATTAGAAATACGGACACACTGTATAATCCAAATTAAAAATAAAAAGTATAGGGTTCCACTTAAAATAATTAAGTTTGAATCTATTTCTCCTACATTTGAAAGTGGCAGAGTCTTGAAAATATTTTCATCAAGAAGAATATATTTAACAACCCGGCGAGGTATATGCTCGGGATGTAGTTGTTTCAATAGATATTACTCAAAAACTTACAATTTAAGTAATTTTTGCAGTTGACCGAATTTTATTGATCATTACCAGTAAATTTTCTAATTGTAATCTAAATAACTGCAAGTGTGTGAATTATCTTTGTTTTCATAATAAATTAAAGACGACGCAAGCGCCGCCTTTTGCGAAATGGCCATCACTAGTTATCCATACGCTAGATGAATGGTGACTGAACGTTTTATTAAATATCTTTGTTTTATTTAAGAATAAATTTGTTTACATAAACTGTAAAAATTTCACTCCATATACTTTTAATGCAAGTTCTCGGTGAGTCACCCTGTATATATTCTATATGTATTACATGTTGATATTGTATCGTGTTCGTCTATAAAGATTATCTTTAAATAATATAAGTAACAACAATAACAAAATGAAGAATAAGAAGAAAAAAATGAGTTAAGTACGTCCCACGCATCGTTGATTTATGTGAGATAATCTCTCCTAAGCAAAGATAAACCACAAATTAAACCTCTCTCAATAACGATTGTTAAAAATCAATTACACGTTTAATAAACACACAGACTGCATAATAACCATCCGATCTTAATTATTTTAATAATATTAACACGAATATATAAATACGGTTATTTGCATTTAATTAAATATCCGTTAGGCTAGTTTGTTTGTAATAGGGATTAATTGGTTTTAGTAGCGCAAAAAAATAACACACACACACACACATAAATAGGGACTATTTATTAATTAATTAATCAATTAAGAGACGGTGTATTTGCGGGGGAGCAGACAACAATAAATCATTTTAGTAATTGTTAATTATCTTCTAGCGACGAGTAATTTGTTATTAATGTTATATAATTATGCTGATTAAATGATAATGCAGCGGCTGTCACCGTGATTTGTTTTATGGATTTATGAGTGGTGAATCCTACAATTAGTAGAAGTTTTAAGATGTATTTATTTAAAAAAAGGAACCACGCGACGAAGTATAGTTCATTTTAGAGACAAACTGAAAGAAGTAAAATGTGTAGAATTTTAAAATATTTTTAAAATGTGCTGTATTTAGAATCGATGTATAATTTATAAATAAAAAAAATATTTTTAATAAATTATGTGATAACAAATTGCATAAATGCATATTTAATGCGCTACTTTTTCACCACAAGTTTCTATGATTGCAATTTAACATTAATTTTGTTCATAAATCATGGCTAATGCAATTAAAACACGCAATATTAAGCAAAAATAATCAATATTTATTAATTCAGGATGATTTAATTGAAATCAAAACACTTGGTTTGTTTCACTTATTTATAAGTTTCTGATGACCAATGGTCGAAACTAGTTGGAGAAAATATAAATAAGTGAAACAAACCAAGTGTTTTAATTTCAATTAAATCATCCTGAATTAATTCAAAAATGTTTCACCACGTGTTAAGTGAGAAATTAATTAAACATACAATATTTATTAATTATACATTGACTAATTAAGTATCGTTTTTTCATTGATTTTGAAATTCTGCATACGTTTCAATTCTTGTACTTTTTCTCTAAAGTGAACTGAGAAGCAGGAATTGGCATAACATTGTTTTTACATGTAAAATCCCTATATATACCTGGCCTTGTTCACGTCCGGTATACAGTATTTTTATGGAAAGACATACAAACTCTTTCTAATTATATATCAGGTATAACAATATATAGTCAACGTGGTTAACGGGCTATCGACCCGAGGTCTTTCTGTCAAACTTCGTGAATATTTAACTTTTTATTGAATTATAACAAAAAAGAAAATGTTCTGTTTAAAAATAGTTAATCGTCATTGTGATGAAATTAAATGTAATAGAGATGAATTCTTAAATCTTTGAGGCGTTTACTTCGTGATATATTTTCAATATTAGGATAAAGAAAATACATAGTAGCTTTTTTATACGACTTAACAATTTATTTCACTGCGACTAGTTTCGACTACAGGGCAGCTTGAGAATGATTACCGTGTAGTCGAAATTAGTCACACTGAAATAAATTGTTCTGTGGTATAAAAAAAGTTACTGTTTTCTTTATCTCAATAGAGATGATGTATTTTTTTCTTGATTTGGAAATGGTTTTATGATTTTGAGATTTGTATATAAACTTTATTCTGTAAACAATGTTGCATTTTTCGTATATTTATTTATTTAAACATACAGTTATAAAAACGGCAGTCACACAACTAAACGGTTGATTCATTAAAATCCGTTTCTATAAAGTCAACCAAAAATCATTATGCTTAGGCCCGCACTTCTCTTACACTCATGTTGTTGTTGTAATAATTACATATATATTTATTTAATATGCATAATAATCCATTAGGCGTTACAGTGGTACTAGTTGATAATGGCTATAAAATTCCCTGAAAACCGGCTTGATTTTCAGTGAGGTAATATTTTATTTTTCTTTCTTTAGAGTTGTTGAGATGATCACAGTTAAAGGGATTAATGGTACATTTCTCTGAAAACTTTTGGAGGCGGTTTTCAATGGGATGTATTTGAGATAATTCACAAAAGTGACTGTTCAAAAGGTTGTGAGGTGAGTTTAAGGGAAGTCTTATTCTTGTTAGCACTCTCAATGCAAATCATTCAGATCCATGTATGTTTTTGAAGGATTGTGGAATAAGGCCGCGGTGTATTCCAACAGAAGGCGGAAAACTATTTTGTAAAAATCAACAGCTGTTTTCGTACTTATATACTTATACCTAATTGCTTTTAAGTTAAGCATCTGAAATGAGACGCCTTTTATTTTACTTCTGTTTTAAGGGTTTTAAGATGAGTTTGAAGTATATTCTTGGGTCAAATGTGACACCTAAATATTGACATTTGTCGGATGGGTGAAAGATGTGGTTATAGTAATATTGGCAGTGTAAATTAACATTTTTAATAATTTAAACTTCTTATTATTGAACTCAAATTTTATTGTCGTTAAGTGTTTATTGTTGAAACTATAGTATACTAAAATTTTGTTGCACTAACAATAAATATATATATATATATATATATTCAATGACCCTTTCTACCCATATAGGTGTAGGGTTACTAACAAAATAATAATAGCAAATAATTACAACAAGAAATTTAATTTACTTTTTAATGAACACAGCTTACCACTAAAAATATTAAAATTGGAAGTACCATTTAAATTACACACTTTTGAATCGCTCTATTCCTGAAGCTATTTAATATTCTTCTCATAATTATATTTAAAGAACTGTTTTATAAATAATTGCAAGTATAGACATGTACATCATTGATTCTTCATTTTAATAAATATGGTTTGAAATTAAAATTAAAAAAAGATAAATAAATCAATTTGTTAAATTATTTTTTAATTTTAAATAAAAAAAAACATCCATATCCATTATTAAATCGATTGTTCGAATATTTCAATGTTACAGTGTTGATTCATTAATAGAAATGTAATTTCGGAGCAGAACGCCTTCTATCCCTTAGCTGATTGTTGTATTATTTTGTTTCAAAATTCATTGATTTGAAATATTAAAACGCGATGTTATTTTGTTTTTCTTATCACACCGTTTTAATGCGCGAGAAAATTTACTACTTTGGCAAATTAAACGACTCTCTAGCTCAACTGATAACAAAGTTAGCAATGATGTGCACTTAAATTAGAACAACCTGTATATGTCATTTCAGTTAAATATGAATATAATGATAGATGTGTTACAACAAATCTTGTAATTGCTTTAAATCATTTATATTAGATCTTTATCATCCGGGGTTCCAATTGATTTAATAATTTTCGATTCACTAAGAAATAAATTAGAGCCCGAGTTTATTTAGCAAAAACAAGTGTTATAAAGATGAGTATCTTCAAAACTTTAAGTATACTAAACCACATTTCTACAATTATGTGTGTGATTGTTAATTAAATCTAATACGTATCTCAGTTTGAAATATACAATAGATATTTGTATTTGCCAAAATACTCACAGACTTCACATAAAATTACCATCGGTAACTTTGAGATCAGAGCAATTGTTCGTCTCTTTTTGTATTGATTATACCATATAATAAACATTAATTCTAAATATACATTTTATTTGTTTAATGATATTAAATTTAATAATTTAAACAAAACCTTTTCCATTGCCACCCATGTTGTTGTGAATAATGTAACATTGCGATGAATTACTTAAACATTTGATTAATTTATTACCCTTAACAATGACTCTTTGTAATTACTGTGATTTATCCCACAAAAAATGCTCCAAATCGATCAATGGTAAATAGATGCACCCAAGATGCGGTGCCCCTCACAACACATTGTTTCACTTAGAGCAGTATCTCTGTAAACTTTTTGGAGTTCTCGATACGCTTCAGCCTCCGTTTACTTCGAATGAAAGAAGAAAAGCAACACTTCCCGCAAATAATGATTATTTGCCAAAAAAATCAGACATTTTTACTCAACCAAGAGTATATGACACAACAGCAAAATCACTAATCTGTCAAATCTGATTATCTACCATATGTCTAAGCTTGGTTCGTGACATTTTGGTTATGTCATAATCGACCAGCACTTACTACTGGAGCCACTTGTTGAAATACAGCGGGGACTTAGTTTCGCACGTAATAAATTTTATATAAAGAATAACGTGAATGGTGAGTGGTTCTTGGAGTATCTAATATTAATACAAATTATCTTATCTTATTCACTATTGGACAATAAACGTCAATATAATTACGTTATTAAAACTTTATGAAAATATATCCCATTTAATTTCAGCACACGCACTCACAAATAACTTCAGTATGTCGACATTTGGGACTTGCGTCCGCCTTTAACAATTCATTCCGCGAAATGAAAAAAAAAAAAAACTCTTGAAACGATATCATTAATTATGTTTTAATATAAAAATCATCGATTATGAATTCGTTTATGGGCCGTAAAATTTTTACGGGCAGGATCGTAATTATACTTTTGTAATTCCCGTCTGATTTTGCGCTTTTATGGATTGTTAACGAATAACCGCAGACTGGCTCGAAATTCGCCGAGTCATTCTGGAATTATTTATTTATTTTGATGTTTTTAGAGATTAACAAAACGTAATTATAATTTACGTGTAAATAATCTGATGAATGTGAATTCAAATCGATTTTAAATTGCTTTAAATTAAAATTAATAATCAGTGTATAGCTTTCTTGACAGCTTTCTTATGCATTTTTGTTTGTTTATTAAATATCATTTCATAAATAACAATAATTCCTAAACTGTTACAAGCTCCTTATTCATTTTTTTTTAATTTTTAATATTATTGAAGCATGGCGGAAAGACTATAAGTCGCTAGCCAGTTTAGGAGAAATGATGTACATTTAGCTTAATTGTAAAATATATGTAATTGTTTTTTTACGCATATTCTTCTAAATAAAAATGTTTGTATATTATATTATATTATATTATATTATATTATATTATATTATATTATATTATATTATATTATATTATATTATATTATATTATATTATATTATATTATATTATATTATATTATATTATATTATATTATATTATATTATATTATATTATTGAAGCAGTTTTGTATTCAATTGATATCTTTATTGATACTAGTACATACAGTTTTACACACAATAAGTAAACACAATAAAATAATCTTTTTTTTTTAAATCGTATATTTATCTTTTAGTATCTGTACAGTAGAACTTAGCAAAATCATTTATTGTGTTAATTCAAATCATGAACTATGTCTATATTACAGTTGGCTTGCGTCTGGATCCACGTTTACAAGTTAACTTTCAAACGTACTCATATTATCCTTCAACTGCAGCCCCGATGTTTCCAACAAGGGTAATAAGCTAGTCGGTAAAGAAGCTTATTGAACGTTAGATTAGATTTATTTATGATTATTATTATTACCTTCAAATTTATTGTTTTATTGGTTAAAATGATTGATACGTCCAATCATAATCTACATTCTTATTTATTGAATCATAATTTTCTATCAGTTCTTTAAACTTTTACATTTTTAATTTGGTTAAGCTCTAACCTATTGTACCTAGTTGATTCTCATTTTTTGTTGTTGTTGTAAAAGCAATTGAAGTGTGGGTTATTGTTGCCCTATCACTACAGTCATGTGGCTTATTATATTTCTTCCATAACTGTTGTTAGTCAAAAAGTTTGGTCTTGTTTACCAATCCCTGTAGCTTCCCGATCATTTTTCCTTTCGAGAAGTGGACTAGATTCCTTTGAACTAGGTTTTCTTCCCAGCAGGTGGTAAGTGCCTCGCACTCGAATAGTACATGAGAGGTGTCTTTTCCTGGCACAGCCTGCATATACGTTCATCTGTAGAGATTTTGATGTTATGTAGGTGTTTCCTTAAGACACAGTATCCAGTTGCCATGCTTGTGACGATTCTAAGGTTACTTCTGCTGAGTTTGAGAGTCTCAGTGGTTAGTTCATGGCAGGGTTTTTCCAATATTAGTTTGCTGTGTCCTGCCAGGTTATTCCAGCGCTCAGCGTGTCTATCTAGGGTTCACTTTCTTACGCATGGTCTTATTATTTTCTTTAATATTAATATCATCGGTTTTGTCTAAATATACGATCTAAATGAACCTCTCTTTGCCATTGCATCCGCCTTTTCATTGCCATCCTCCCTTGTATGTCTTGGTGTCTGCCGCAGTATTACGGTGTTTATTGTTGCCAGTTTCACCAGGTTTTGGATACATTCGCATGTTAGCTCAAATTGAATCTTGTAGTTGTCAAGCGCTTGTAGAGCTGCTTGGCTGTCGGTGAGGATTAGTGTGTTTTGTGCCTTTTATATCCTCTACGTAGGTTTCCAATATACATTGGTTGATAGCGAAGACTTAAATTTGATCTGTCGTTGCCATCTTTCCCGAAGATACATAGAAATCCCATCTTGGGGTTACGCTGTGAATTCCCGCGCCAGCTCCACCTTATTTTCTTGATCCCTCGGTATACCAGATCAAGGTTCCAGGTGCAGAGTTACGTTTCATATTCTATTTTGAAAGGTCTCTTGAAGGAGTATCGGGGTGTCATGAAGTCACTTCTTATTACACAATTATCTTGACTACCTGTTCTATTCTCGAATGGTTTCCCATTCGGTGCCAATTGCCAGCTGCTCTCAATCTGTATGTTCCTAGTCTCGCCTCACTTTTAATCACTAAGTCTAATCATTGGATTAGAATGGTTTCCATTGAGGTAGTTAGTGTATTACGCATAGCGCCACTTATGTATAGTCAGGTTAGCTGCTGTACTCTAGAAAGAGCTATTTGCGCATTACTTTGTTCTACTTTCGGCCACCATATGGTGTAACCGTGATTATGGGTTTAACCACTGTGCCATGTAGCCACATCATCATTCTTAGGTTAAGGCCCCATGTTTTTCCCAAAGCACGTTTTAATGTCATTAATAACATTTTTGCTCCGTCGGTTAAATATATTTTATTTGTCGGTTTCATGTGAATTTCGTATCCAGGTAATATCCTAGATACTTGACATTATTGGTTAGCTACTGAGTTTGGTAAGAGAAGGTTGGGGGTTGGGGTGCGACCCGCAAATTTCCTTCTGTTTGTAAAGGCGGCAGACAGCGGTCTTTGTAGGGTTAACAAAGTTGATTCTCTTTAAAATAATCTTAAAAAAAATACATCGACTATTTAATTCTAAATATTATGGCTCAATCGAAATAAGTGCTTTTCTTTTGAGTAAAATATTCCAATGGATTTTAAGAGAAACTATGGAGTATCAAATATAAAGAGTGGGCTATTAAATTTATCGTTTTGAATTTTAATTACCGGTTATTTTGATTTTAAAAAGTAAAATGGCATTCATGCGTGGACATGAGATGTTTACGAAATGGGTCGCTTTATGCGAAAAAACCTCCTTCCAAAGTTTACCACTTTCTCGCCATACAATAAGAAAAGATAAGTCAAAAAATTAAAACTATGACTAGAATTACAATCTTCGATCTTATCCATAGTGCTTTTGGAAATCGAATAATAAACAGAAGTGCTGATGTCAACTGGGCATCTCAGAATTGTAATTTGATCTTTACGTTTATTGGATAAAAAAAATCTTATTTTTTCCTCAAAATAGAATCGTAAGTACTTGTTTTTCGTAATTGAAACAAAATGTATCTATCCAAAAACAACTTTGCTTCCTTTTTTTACCTCGTAGACGTATCCTGAAACCATTTTTGAGAAAAAAAGAATGCGCCGGTCCTGTCGAAAAATGAATGAGAACACGTATTAAGAATACAAAAAAAACAGCTCAAAGGCAAGGGAAGCTGCCGAAAAATTGATAAATGACCTGACGATCTACAAAGCCTTGGCGAATAGACAGCATTGCAACTCGGTTGATGACATGAAGAAGGCGATTTGGGTGACTTATTTTCATAAGTGTTCAACGATCAACTTCCCACTAAACCAAAATTGTCCATAGGGACAGAGCAACTGGTGCAAGTGGCGCGTGGCTGAAGCCACTGGGAAGCTGCAGGAATTCGCTCATAAACAACCGATCTGCGAAGAAGTTCAAACCGTCATTCAACCGAATTTCAAGACTCTATCTTAGTTAACAATATGGAAACTGTTGTCCAAATACTAGTAAATCGATTGCCTAAAACCGTTTACACACCCTGAAAAAGAAAATGTCATAAACGTGTTTTTTTTTTCGGCCTGCTAGACGTAAAAGACCATAAATGATATGTCAACCATCCAGAGGCAATTGTTCCCTTGAAAAACGTAATTGAAGTTGCCATTCATGTGATGGGAGTCCGAACAGTCGTAAATATAAATGTAAATTTATGTTGACAGAATGGAGTGCTATTAATTCAGCCGTATTTTTTCATTATCACCAATAAAACAATAAATTTGAAGGAAAAAAACTAAAACCATAAAATAAATTGAACACAAAAACAATCAGCAATGAATCACCACCAATAGCAATAAATTTAATTAACATTGAATATGAGAAGGACGATAACGATTTTAAAGTTGTTAGTAATAGAAGGAGACGAAAAAATAATTGCTAATAACTTTAGTAATTTTCATCGAAAACTGATTTGAAAGTAATCGCGCGATTATAACAAATTCACGTATTCCGCTTTGGTCCTAATGTAGTAGCAAAGAAAAACTATAAAATAGTGTATACGGGCGATTCTTGACTAATACGCATAATTGTAAAGAATTATAGTACTTGATGTGATGAGAAATTAAAAAAAGTGTAGTATTTTTTTTATTAAAGGAAAATACGAATTAATTATATTTAGATTGGTGAACTGATAAAATTGTCAGATTGCCTTGAGGTGTATCTGCCAGTAGTTGTTAATTAATTCTTTATTTGTAAAAGAAACATTATGGTACCTAACTTAACCAACTCGGAACGTATCGAGGTTCGGCAACTAATGTGATTCCTTCACGATGGTGCACATATTTTGCGCTAGATGTACGAAATTATCTTAATAACTAGTTTCCGGTAAGATGGATGGGTACAACTGCTTAGCATCCTGGTTGCCTCACCTAACTTCCTTTGACTTTTATTTTTTAGGGACACTTAAAAAGTTTGGTGTAATCATCTGAAGTGAATACTTAGGAATAGCTGTGCAATCGTGTACATGCTTCTGCCGAATTGATTCGGCAACATGCTGGTTTACGTGTAGTGGAGGATGGATTAGGCGCGCTCAGTTATGTATTTAAAAAGGAGCAAATCACTTTGAACACTTATTGTAATACTTCTGTTTAAGTTACATAATTAATTCGTTATTACTATTAAGACAAAGCTTTTCCTATATTTTTTTAATTTCCCATCAGTACAAATCACGAACTATAACAACTCACAATTATGTGTATTGGTCAAGAATCGTCCTGTGTTATCTTTCATTCTTAAATGAACATGTCCAATATTTGTAATATACGCATAATTATGAAAACATTATTATTAAATTGTAACAATACCGCATGCGCCAATTTTTGCCTAATTTAATGGTGCTTTACGCTATTGTTCCAATATTTCATATTAGTGTTTATGGATACAGCAAATTACCCGATCAAGATACATGGAGCACATTAGTCTGATGAGGTCCAATAGATCGAAATCCAAACCAGGAGAATGGTGGTTAAAGAATTCATTTAACAATATTATTAGTTTTTTTATAGCATATTCAAATTGTAAATACTGAATAGGCCACTCTTTACAAATAGTTGTATATTCGCTATAATACCCAACTATTGGTGTTTGGAAATTTGATTATTAAATTGTGATACAAATATGATAATTCAATAAGATTTTATTAGGAAAATTACATTCTAAATTATCATCCGTAAATATTGCTTCTCATTCAGATTTTTTCTTTAAATATATTACGCTAATAACTTTAATCTAGATCAGCCGGTGGTCTTATTACAATGTAAATAAAATCAACACCCCAACAAAAATAATTCCCCCCTGGAAGCTCATTACCTCCGGCTATCAGATTCCATTACATCGCCTCCGGGCAATTACCATGCTAATAAAATATACCGGACTCGCAAACGTGAACGCACACACAAGAAAGAAAGAAAACAAAAAAGCTCCGGGAGCAACACAAGTGCGTCGATTAAATTGATTAACCGCCGCGATTGCGTTCGCAATATAATATTTATATTGCGTCGGTTATGCAAATGCGGTGGCAGAGAAGTACACACACAACACACACGCGGGCGCGCGCGCAATATAATTTTTATCATCATTATTATTTATTGTAAATGTGCAACAATGGTGTGTGCGGTAGCACTTCCTATTTATTTATTATTGTGCGATCGCGCCTTTGTTCGCCGCTCTTGCACTGTAATTAGTCGACAAAACGAACGGTGGGTTCCCCCGGCGCGGAGGGGGTTATTATGAGAAGCGGTTAATTTGTTGTTTGTCTGTTTTCATTACTGTGATGGAATGGAAATTATATATTGGAGATGTTTTATTAATCTCTTCAATGTTTTTCATTTTTATCTTGATTAAGAATTGCACAATTGCGTTAAATTAATAAATTTGATGTTTTTTTATTATTACTTGAAATAAATTACAGGTGGAACTAACAGGTAGTAAAATTTCATTTGTTAATCGCTACAAATTATATACAACCAACTTTATGTACAAATTATGTTGTATTCGTACTAGTTATGGCACCATTTGAAAGTCGACTTATTTACGAAACGTAAAGACATAAAAAAATCTCAACTGAAAAAACAAAGAACATAAATATAATTCAGAATGATTTAATTGAAATTAAAACACTTGGTTTGTTTCGCTTATTTATATTTACTCCAACTAGTTTCGACCATTGGTCATCTTCATTCCTCCCTGAAGATGACCAATGGTCGAAACTAGTTGGAGAAAATATAAATAAGTGAAACAAACCAAGTGTTTTAATTTCAATTAAATCATCCTGAATTAATTCAAAAATGTTTCACCACGGGTTAAGTGAGAAATTAATTAATCATATAACATAAATATATTTGAAAATTTGTATTCGTTGCAAAACGTACTGAGAAAAAATAATCACAGTTGAAAAACGAAGAACATAAATGGCAGACAATCTAATTTTTGAAATTTGAATAGGTTATAAAAATTAAAAAGAAATTATTTTTTTTAGAAAGATTGGACCTTATAATTCAGGAATGAAACACAAATGATGATTAGAGTTTTCGTGATTGTGTTTGATAACAATTGAAAAGATGTTGTTTATACCTTACTTCACTTGTTTTTTTTTACTGTTAAAATAAATAAGTGAAGTAAGAAATGGACATCATCTTTCCAATTGTTAATGAAACACATGATTTAAATGACTGCCATGTCTAGTTTCATAGTACCTAATCCAATCAATCCAATTTTTCAATTAATTTCCCATTATTTGGGTTCCAATCGCATAAATCCTAATTTTTTCATGTGTTTCTAGATGGTTAGCATAACAAAAACAAAAATTCAACGGGATCGAATCCAGCCCCGAGTCGACCAATTGACATCAGAATTTCGGCAGACTATTCGATTTCCAAAAACACTGCATGAAATATCTATATTTATCTTGACTGTAGCTGACGTTCCCATAAATAGCTAATGTTACCGTGCCATTCTAAATAAATTGTTGTTTCCAAAAATTGAAGATGCCCGATTTTTTGAAACAACAATTTATTTAGAATTACTCGGTACTGTAACTTCAGCTACATGCTAATTTTAGAAAAAAAATGGCCCAGTCAAGCCAATGAACCAAAAACCTAACCAAACAGTTACTCGTTGGGAATTCATAGTCACAAGTAGATTCTCTAATCCTGATATGTAAATATTCTGGGCAAAAAGGATTGTTTGATTTAAAATTAATCCAAGAAGTGAAGCCTCATGACAAAAGACTTCCAATAAATGAAGCCTGTAGTCATAAGGCTTCACTTCTTGGATTTATCTTCGATCAAAAGATGCTTTTGCCCATTGAGTGAGTTGAAACAGTTTTTTTTTACTAAAATAACAAAGGTCAACATAGCTAAATTAATTCAATAAATGAAGACTCATACGCTCATACGCTTTATTTCTTAGACTAATTGAACTGTTTAGGATCTCTAGCAAGGAATTTTTTGTGCAAAATTCTCTTGGAGAAGTGCGTGGAATATATTTTTTTTAATTTTCTGGTAATATAGTCTATAATTAAGTCATGATGAGATTTCAGCCTTTTACCTTTCATACTTTTTGTGAAAAAAATATTTACCTCACTATTTTTATCGGCAAAACCATAAATTGTTTTGGTTAATTTTCATGCTTGCGTCGATTAAGTTAAGTGTAAACAAAATACCTAGTGTCGAAAAACGTCAATACCACCATACCAACGATTTTGACAGAGGTCGGAATTGTTGCGTTTCGTGATGATAGACTGCCGTGTATGTTAGTTATGAACAGAATAGGAACAAGATGTAGGCCATCTAGTCAAACAAGGAGTACCATAGAGCATCAAGAATGGCACTTCAGACAAATTACACTATAAGGCCGTTTTTCTACTACATGCATGAAATGTGATAAGTGGTTTATAGAAGAAGAAGTTTAAAGAATAATTTTCCGGACGGACTTATTAATATACGACCCATACATAGCTGTATTCGAGCTTTTGATTTTTTCAGTGTATTCACAGGTGATAGAACACTGTCGCTAAAGTTTAGCCTCGTGTAGAAAGAGAAAATATGACATAATTCAGTGACAAATCGCGATTTTGTCTAGGCACGCATGATGACTGTAGAACTTTGGAAAGTGGCCTGATTTTGGGTTGTTCTGGAAAGGCATGTACTTATGACTATTGTAATAATGGTTTGGGAAGTTATGGATAATGCTGGCCATATATCTCTTATTATTTTCTGCAAAATTAAACTAGGCGTTGATCCAATTATCTTATAAATTGCCCTTTGCCGTCGTCGAAAGGTAAACTCTATCTGTTGGCCTTTGAGGGGATGGGGTAGAATTCCATAGTTTAGGTTACATATTCTAGCTCTCAATTGGTAGGTCTCCTAATTTTGCTATTTTCTTGTTGGAATACCAACAAAGTATGTTTATTGGTTCCACTTCCCGATAGTTTTCCAAGTGGAAGTTTCAAATTAATACTTAAATCCAAAGTGTTCATTCATTTTCATCGGATAACACTTAACTCTCCACCAATTTCCATATATAACACAGCAATTCACTCTTCTTCCATATGTAAGTACCTCGGCATTCTCTTCAAGAATCACAAATCATTCTTAAGCAAAAACAAATCATTAGTAAAAAACAATGCCAATAAAACGAGCAAAATATTTCCATCACGTGACTTATAAAACTCAGGGTATAAGTATTAACACTTGGATACGAATATACAAAATGATTATATAATCCTGTACCTAAATTCCTCCAAAGCCACATTCAACAACCTCGAAGTTGCTGATAGAGCATCCCTCCGTACTCTGACAAAACTCCGTCATCTAAAATAACGTCTCCATAATCCCTCCAATATTTTTTTCCATCAAACAATAAAATTATTACTAATCTATGATAAACTTCGATTCCTGGCGGACCTATTCGCATGCAACGATAATAATTATGAATTATCTCGGTCTTTCAACGGAATCTGCTACATCTAGAAGATTCCATTGAAAGACCGAGATAATTCATAATTATTATCATTGCGGATTTATTGAATAGGGACAAAAAAGGAAAGTTCTTTTTTCTAAAATTTGGTAGAGCTGATCTAAAAATAAAACCCGCTTAATTTAGTGGCTGCGCCTCCAGGCGATTAAATTCGTTTTTTAGTGTTGACGCTGCCTCTGATTGGAAATCCCTGCTCTTATTCTGCAGTTGGTACTAACTCTGTTTTTAATATAGAAACTCTATTTTCGTCGGATAATGTGCTGCTCTCCTATAGTAGGTTGTACAATTCTTAACCGTTTTCTAGCTAGACCGCCCTCCTAAGGTGAAGTGATGTTTTTCCCACCAGCAAGGTTTCTTCTGGTCGATCGATATTTTCCACTGCCTTCTATACTGCTCAATCTTGTTCACCGACTGAGCAGTTTTGTTTTGTACACTTTCGATGTTTCTGCCGGTGGCCAGAATGTTAGTAACATCTACGAATTGATATATTTGAATTCCTCAAATCATGGCAATTCCTGGGAGATCCGCCACGAATATGTTGTATAGAATAGAATTGTCTATACAGGTATAACTCTGAAAGACATTCCTGCTCTCGGAGTTAGAGTTGGTCATCTTTATCTCGAATGATTTATTGTTCAACCAACTGTAATGCTATTGGCTTCATACAACTAATTATTTCTCTTATTGTCTTATCTAAATGACCACCTGAGGTCTTTTTCTAACAAAACAACGTAAGCCTCCATATTGCTCGTCACACCATGGACCTTCACCAAGTTAGTGTTAATATTAAGTGTAGTAAAAAGTAATCCATTATTATTGAATGAAATTAAAGACTTTGATTACCATACTTAGAATGATTTTATTGCCGTTTTATAGGTAATTTCATTATGCCTTTATTATAGAAGTCCTCGTTCCTATTAGTAAAAAAATGAGGCCGTCCATTCACAAGCTCTTGAAGCATCTTTTGCACCAACAAAATTGTTCGCTATGGACAAGAACAGATGGTAATCTCTTGATGTCAGGTCCGGACTATAAGGGGAATGCACAAGAAGCTTTCATCCAAACCAAACTGGAGCTTCTTTTGAGTACTGTTGTTGAGTGTACTACGTTGAAGGTAGGTTCTTTTTTACGGAATTTATTTAGAAATTTCCTTACTATTTAGATAAAATATTTACCACTTTGGAAGTATTTTGTCAATATTACCTAATATATTACAAAAAGGCGATTTACTACATAAGAGATTAAAAAATACGATTTTTTTCACGCTAAATCCTTCTTTATGTGTAGTGTTATCTTAGGTTTAAAAATATAATGTTTAAAATTGGAATTTGTTTTGTATTATCATTGCTGCGATTGCAATCAGCAGTTTAGAATCTATAAATGGGAAGGTTTGCCGATTAAAAATTGTTAATTCTTATGCATTTTTCCTTAAAAATTGTAATTAATCTTGTTATTGTAAAAAATTCATTTCTTTAGTAGTAATAATTTTTACGTCTATCGATTAAACATACAATATTTTCTAAAATTAGAGAGCTGATCTAAAAATAAAGCTGGGTTAGATTCGTGGCGGTGCCTCCGGGGTGGGTAATAAGAGTCTAATGAATATTCCGTCGACTCGGCATCGATTTTCATCGTAGATAAGGCGAAATATATTTATATGAAATTACACATTTAGTCCAGTAGCCTGACTAAGAGCAGTAAAGCCACGTTAATGGAGTTTTAAAAGTAGACGCCGAAAGGAGGCGGCCCTTTCGCCCCACGGCCCTCGCCAACCAACACACCGACGAAAATTCATAAATATTCTAATTCCGTGCGGCCCTCGCACGATTATTATGCATTACGCCCGCCCGCTCCAGATAGCGCATATCTTTATTTCTTTTAATGGCGACGCCTTATCTCCAGAGGGCGGAATCTTTACAATGCAACCCTTTGTTTCAACGAAATTCGAAATCACCACGTTACAAAATACGAGTTATACGTACAAGGGAAAATAGAAAAACCGGAATTTCTTCACACGCAAAAATAGGTCAACTTTTATGTAGATATTCTCTCCAAAACGAACGCATTACTCGTTTTTTAGTCTACACAATATTCCAGATATGAATTTGCCCCTCTTAGATATATTTATAGTAAATTAAAAGTGGAAAATTAATATTAATTAGAAAACAAAAATGTTCGCTTAATGGAATTATCAATAGTTGAATAGATTGTTATGTGTTTTCTAATTGGTATTCATATAATTCGTTTCATCATTACGTTTGAAAAATTAAGGCGATCAGCTTAATATATTATTAAAGACTTTGTACAAAAATGTAATAATATGCACTTTCTTTCTTAATCTAATCCTCTTTTACCTGTATTGGATAATATGCACTTTACGCCTATAAAATATCATTGAATATCTAAATTATATACCTAATATTAGGGGTACCCGAAAGTAATGTCGTTTTTTTTTACATTAAATTAAAACAACATTTTTTTTATCAATATTTTAATTTTATCAATAATATAATTACCCTCATTTTTTACGACCTTTTGCCATCTAGTGTAAAAGTTTTCAATACGGAATCGATAACAATCACCAGGTTTTTCATAAAAGTATCTGAAGATGGCATTTTCAACTTCTTCAGAATTTTTAAATTTTTGTCCACCGAAAAAATGCGATCGAAACAAGTGGCAATCAGATGGCACAATATCAGATGAGTATGGTGGGTGCAGCAATACTTCCCATCAAAGTTCATTATTTTTTCTAGGGTTCGTCTTTCCCAGTGCGGTCATGTATTGTCGTATTGAAAAATTACACCTTTTCTGTTAACAAGAGCTGGGAACTTTTCAATTAAAGATTAATGTATTCTATCCAATTGTTTACAATAAAGGTTTGCATTAACAGTTTGGCCAGGTTTTAGCACTTCAAAGCTCGTAACGCGTCATTTGGAGAGAGACACTGCCCTTTGCATTTTGGGTTATCGTAAAGGTCCCACTTTTTATCCCCGGTTATCAGTCGCTTCTGCGTTATACCGCTGAAGCAATAAGTTGCAAGTATTCGAACGGTTAGATTTGTCTTCTTTGGATAAACATAGCAAATGCTTTTGGTAACAACCGTTGCATTACTACCCTTATGAAATTCAAAGAGCATACAATGCTGGATATGTATCTCTTCTAGTTTTTGAATGACCATTTCACCAAAAATTGTAAAAAAGCTTTAAATTTATATAATTTTTAAGAAAACAAGTCACTTTAATTGTCTTTGGCAGTACTTTGAATAACCCATTGATCTGCTAAAAACCACAAAAACCAATATGCATAAAATCTAACAGTTTCTAAAAATTTCTAAAGCTCTCTGTTAATGCATCGAGCGTATAACAAAAATCGACGAAGAAGTTGGTATTGGAAATCTAAAGTCATGTCTGAACTAAAATCATACGCGCACACGTAAAGTACTAGTTGTCATGTTGACCGCAGCCAGCATTCCACGCGTATGATCTTACTGACTCGAAACATCCAACGCCAACTTCGTCGTCGATTTTTATTATACGCTCGGTATAAAGGGCCCTGTCGTTGATTGATTACGATGTCTGCTCCAATAAACGTCACACGTTGAAAACCTTGTCATTTTCTCCTGGAAATATATATTTAAATATACTGATGTTTTCACAAAGTGCCTTAATCCGAGCGTAATTTCTCCCGTAGCGCGAAAACAAAGCGTGCATGTGTGGATTTCCTTTGGGTAATTAACGGAGCCGACTTTTCATCGGGCTAATTAAAATTTATGTCCGCCGTTGCGGGAACGGCGTGTTAGAGATGTAACTGAGAATTGTCGAAAAGGTAATTAAATGCATCCAGACATGACTTTGGGACATCGTTGTTTTTATGGTTCTTTATATGAATTCGAACGGACGAGTCCGCTATAATTGCTCGCGCATTAATTAGACTGCACGATCGACGACGGACGAGCCGCTTTTATTACACCGAAACATAAAAATGAGTAATGCGAAAAAAGGTAAACATAAAAGTGAAATGAAAAGAAGGGTTATGTTGTCTTTTATTTCAATAGAAATTAAACTGTTAATAAGAAGTGCAACTTTGTACATTTGGAATTTGAACAGTTATTTTAACATAGAAAGGTAAAATTAGATTCATGAAATTTTGTTTAATGTTTGACATTTACAATATGGAACGCTTTATGTTAGATAAATTAATTGGTTCTAGTAGTAAGTGCTGGTATATTGTGTCATAACCAAAACGTCATGAACCAAGCTCAGACATATGGCAAACAATTAATTTATTTATTTGAAGAAAACGGCGGATGAAGCGCATCGAAAACTCCAAACAGTTTACAGAGATGCAGCTCTAAGTGAAACAACGTGCCGTGATTGGTTCCGTTGTTTCAAAGACAGTGATTTCGATGTTGACAACCCTTCGCGTGAAGGGAGGCTAAGAACCTTCGTAAACGCTGAATTGGATCCGATGAGAATACGTGCCAAAAGCAAAAAGAGCTTACTTCAGCATTAGAAAGCCATTTTCAAGTGATTGCATGCGTTGAAAATGATTAAAAACCAAGGAACTTGAGTTCCTTATGATTTGAAGCCAAGAGACGTTGATCGTCGTTTTTTCCTCAGTGAAAAACTGATCAAGCGGCAAAAAGGAAGGGTTTTCTTTATCGCATCGTTACGGATGATGAAAAATGGATTCATTATAGCAACTTAAAAAGAACAAAATCATGGGGACTGCCCGTTAATGCTTCTACGTCGTCGGCTCTGCCGAATATTCACGCTGTGAAGATTTCGCTGTGTATTTGGTGGGATTAGGGCAGTGTTATTTATTATAACCTGTTGAAACCTATCGAAACTATCACTGGGGAACAGAACTCAATTGATGCGACTGAGCGGAGTACTGCGTATAAAGTGGCCGCAATATAAGCAGAGGCACGAAAAAGTGACTCTACAACATAATAACATACGACCTCACGTTGCCAAACCAGTTAAAACCTACTTAGACACGCTCAAATGGGAAGTCCCACCCCACTCTCCATATTTCCCAGATATTGCGCCGCCCGATTATTGCTTCTTCCGTTCGACGGCACATGGTCTGGTTAATCAGCAGTTCCGCTCGTATTAAGGCATCTCAAAATGGCTTGATTCGTGGATAGCCTCAAAAGACGAACACTTCTACAGTGACGGTATTCAAGCTCTGCCAGAAATGTGAGAAAAAGTTGTCGCTAACGATGGGAAATAATTTATGTTTCATTAGTAACTACAATATAGCAGTGTCATAAAAAACATCGAGAACTTAGTTGCGCGCCTAATACAAGAAAAAAATAACTTGCCAAAATTGTTTTTTTCAAAATGGTAACATTTCTGATTACCATATTCTTTAAATGTATGGGCAGGTATTTTAGATGATGCTATTCTTGGTCCATTTTTTTTTTTTCGATGAAAGTTTTAATGATGCTGCATATTAATTTTTTTTCAAAAACTTGAGTGGTATCAGCAAGACGGAGCTGGGTCTCACAATTTCCGCATTATTGATGATTATTTAAATGCACTGTTTCCTTATTGATAGCTCGGCATGTTTGGTCCTGTTTTTTGGCCGCCGCGATCGCCCTGCTTAAATCCTTTCGATCATTTTCTATCGAGCACTGTAAAAGATCTTGTCTATTCAACTGAAAGTGTATTGAACAAATTAAATAATTTTAATTATCTAATTATCTACATTTTTTTTAATTATTACGTTAAAATATTTGCAAATTAAAAAATATTCAGTTGTTACTATGAAAAAAATGTTTTCTATCTAAGAATGTTAAGATCCCAAATGGCAACCATAACAAAAAAAAAAAAACACTTGGTAGTGATTGTTACTTTAATTATTCTTCTAATTATTTTTCATAGAATTCGGAATTTAAGCAAATATTTAGATTCATTTTGAATATTAAAAGGTAAATAAAGTAAAATTAAAATCACTTGGTATTTACCTTTTAATATTCAAAATGTTTCATCGAGTGATAAGTGAGAAAGTTATTCAAGAAATATTCATTTTTAAATTTCTGTAGTTTTATGTGTGCCATCATTTCGAAAAACTATTTTTTTGTCTACATAAAAGTGTGAAAATCCAACATAGCTGACATAAGAAATAAAATATAAATATATCGTAACTCAAAATTTAGAATACCTGTCGAAGCCAATTGATAAACAAAGTTAAAAAATATACGGTTTCCAAGTTTGATGAAAATAACATCATTATTATTTTCTAAAATCTCAATTTCCAGTTTTTTTTTTTTCGATAAATCAGGAACCCTTAAAACTAATAATGTTTTCAGATTTTCAATCGACATTAAAATGAGCTAACATTCTCTAATTTAAGCGACCTCGTAATTTTTGTATGCGCACCATTAGTATCGGAAACGATAAGACATATCGTTTCTGATAACGGATGAGCGTCAAAAATTCACCACCCTGTATATACCGGGCTTTGACGCATCGGTATACATAGGTATTTTACATGTAAAAACAATTTTATGCAAGTTCCTGCTTCTCTGTTCCCTCAAACAAAATTGTTTGATTGATATTTTAAGATAAATCGATTACTACAGCTATCACCGGAAAATAATGGATTAATTTTTGTTCAGCCTAATAAACGGCACCCGTTTGATGCCTGTTTAAATTACCGACTCATTAAAACAACTTTAAAGGTTACCAGTTGCAGGAATATGAGGGAATTAAGGGAAATATTATTTAATATATTTAAATAACTATGACCAAGTGAATATTCTTTTCTATTTATAAGAAATAGAGAAATTTTTAATTTTATTAAAACATAAGTTCAAAATGTTGCCAATTTTGATCCAAACATAAATTTACCCTGCGTTTTATGTTCTTGAAGATATTTATTAAAATAAGGTGATACGTTGTGCATCCCTTCTATTATTTCATTTGCGCAGTTCTTTTGTGTGTGTGTGTGGAGTCGCTCAGATTATAGAGGATGCAGCAAAACAGACAGTGCAGTTTGGATGTGTACATTAGAAGAAACCGGTTCTGCGCAAAAACGTAGGGGTTTATCAAGACCCAGAACGGTAAGAATACCCGAAAATGTAGCAAGAGTAAGAGAAGCTATAGAACAGTCACCTACGCGCTCTGCCCGGAAGCATACAACTGTATTGGCCATTGCTGATCGTTCTCTAAGACGGATATTACATGAAAACTCATTCCACCCCTACAAGATGATTCTTGTTCAAAAGTTAATGCCCCTTGATTATGAAAACCGCATCGCTCCCAAGAGATGTTTAACGGGATCTATGCGAGGTCAATTTTTTTTCAATAGTGGCGAGGCCCACTTCCATCTCTGTGGAGGGTTGAATAAACAAAATTTTCGATACTGGGCTGTAAATAACCTAAGGCAACTTCACGAGAGAACACTTCACTCCCCAAAAGTCACCATGTGGCGTGCGATTTCGAAATTTTGGGTGATTAAGCCTTATTTTTTTGAAGAGAACGGATGAATCATAACTATCACTGCTCAACGTTGCTTTCATATTGGAAATTTTTTTTTCAACCTCGATTGGAAGAACTGATAGAGAAAGCAGATCTGGGATACATCTGGTTTCAGCAAGACGGAGCTACTGCCCATATTGCTCTAATTTCAATGACGAAACTGCGACAGGTGTTCCCTGGGCGCTTTGTTTCTCTGAGAGATGATGTGGGGTGGTCCGCACGCTCCCCTGATCTGAGCATTTGCGACTACATCTTGTGGGGCTACCTGAAGGAAAAGGATTTTAGGCATCGACCTCGCACCTTGGAAGAACTCTGAGATCGAATTCCGGAGGAAACAGCCGCTATACCATTAAGATGTCCGAAAAGCGGCTGAAAATTTCAGAAATCGCCTTCATCAATGTATCGCTGCTGGGGGTTATCATCTTTCCGATGCCATCTTCAGGACTTATTGCATAAAACGACATGATGCATTAAGATAAAATAAACCCCTCTTCTTTAAATTGCGTCGTTTTTTTAATAGACCATCAAAACTGCACTATCTGTTTTGTCGCACTCTGTACTTTATTTTTTAAATATCCAGCGGTGTTATGTGTGGTGAACGAGGAGGCCATAGATTTCTGCTGATTAATCTATCTCTAAAGAATTACCGTGGGTGATTTATTATTGCATTTGCAATAGGCGCAGTTGAACCGTCTTGTTGAAAGTAGCCTTGCTGCAACTCATCATCAAGAAGTTGTTCAATAAAAGAGTTCAAGAGTAATTTTTGATAATTAACTCCGTTAATATTAGTGTAAAAAATAGGGCCATAGATTCTCCTTCAGGACATTGCCACACTCATACACTAACCTTCTGAGTGTGTAACTGAGCTCTATCTGGTTTCGTAAATACACGTAGCCTCTAAGGTGAAACCTTTGTCACTATAGAACGCTAATCAATTAAAATACTGCACTCGGCGAGGATAATTAGGGGGAAGCAAATGTTAAATCGCAGTTATCTCATGCGGATCTAAATGTAACATTTTTTACAGGCCTCCTGAGCGATAAATTTGTCGTGGCATATAAAATCCGGAACGATTTTTTCGAACTCACATCTATTTTTTGCTGAATATCTGCAACGACTACTGTCGTAAAAGCAGTAGGCCGGCCTGTAAATTTTCCTTTGGAAACGCTGCCGGTTTCATGGAATCTCTTACCAATACAGCGAGCATGTTGCACAAAGTAATTATGACCGAACTTAGGATCAGGAAACTACTCAATTTTAAAAAATTTTACATGTAAAATTCCAATTTCCTTCTACGTTACTTTTTCACGAACGAAAATATGTTTCAACAATAAACTTGTTATGGAGCCCAGTGAATTTCATTTTTAACCTAGAATCACATCGCATAATTAACTTTTGTACGTGTAAATGAGGTTATTTCTTAATTACCAAATAAATATTTTCAGTACGGCGAAATGTTAAAAAAAAAACGAAAAATTGAATATAAAGCACATAAAACCGACGCTAATGATCATACGCGCACATTCGCAGGTAAGATACCAAGATTGTGAGATGAAAAACAACGCGACAAATTTAAACGCCGATCAAACAATGTTGAACGCTCTGTATTAACAAACTAAAATTTATTTTATACGTTTATTTCAACGTAGTTGATTGAAAATGAAAAATATTTCCAAATGAATGAGCAAAATTTCGAGCGTCGTTACTTCTTTTGTATATATTTATTGGTAAAACAAAATTACTTTAATATTTGTAATGGTTATATATTTTTTTTTAATGTAGAGACTTTAACGTATATTTGATAACGGAGAATATATTTGAAATATAGTCATACTTATTTGATGAGTATTGAAATAAAATTGAAAAACTCTGTAAAAATAGATAAATAATTTTTTGAGCGCTTAGATATTTTCAGCCATTTCCATCAAAAATCACTAGATGACTACAAAAATTACCCTCATCAGTGAAGAACGAAAAAGTACACCGTTTATGCACTATCAGTATTAAAATATAAATTATCCTTAGCCTTATAAAACGGAAATTCGTCAATTAAGAAATCATCTGCTTTTGATCGTCCGCTTTCTAATTCCGAAACAAATTCGTCGGCATCTGTTCACCCACTCGTAGAAACGAATTATGTTAAACAAAGGGCCAACTGTCCGCACAGAGTCCACAATCCGACATCCTCGTTAGCCATTACGCCATTATACGGCAGAAGGTGTCCGAGGGCAGTTTCTGATGACAGCCCAATTAAACACTACAACAATAATAACAACATTTCAGAAAAAATAAAGAGGAGTAGAAATATAAAATAAAGGGGATGAGAGAATTCTTGGAATAATAAATATAAATAACATTTCCGCAACTTTTATTTTGGAAAAGTATTTCTTGATTTTAGAGTTGTTACCAAATTCTATACTTAATCCCTCGAACAATAATTCTTATTATATTTAATGGGTTATGTCTACCTGATAGGTTCAAAAAATCGTTTTTTTTATTGCGGAATTTAATAGTGTGTACATTTAAGATTATTTCCAAAAAAGTTTCATATTTATTGGATACACATTTCCTAAGTTATTCGATTTTATGCAACGTTAGTCGAGACCCTAGTGAACACATCTCCAATCTTTAAACGCGATTATTTCGAAGCCACATTTTCAAAGTCATTGACGACGATAATTCAACGTGTATTCATTCAATATGACAGCGATTTTTTGTCTAGTATTTTAAACTATTTTTTCTAATCGTTTATTGTTCCAATTTCGCCCATTATTTATTTTTTTACAGCCGATCAAAGACAAATTTTTAGACTAAAAAAAAAACATTTTGTCGAACTTTTTACTCAAAATCGAACGACCAACGATAGTATTTACTCATTCTTAATGCAAATGTAATTGGATTTTTTATATCAAATCGTTTCTGCATATTCAGGAGATGCCACCACAAAAGTCCTTTTTAAATTTTTAAAAAGTTCACATACGCCTGTGAAAGCCGATTTTGAAAAAAAAATAAACCATTTAGTCGTAAAGCTACTCGGCGCGCACGCTGAGACACCCTGTATATATATATACAGGGTGGCGCAAGATTACGATGAAGTCCAATATCTCAGTTATAAAGAAATATACAAAAAAATGTTACTTACATTATTAGTAGCTACTGTCAAAATTCACATTTTAAAATTAGTTTCATATATACAAGGTGTCCAATAATCACGTAACGTATCAAACATATGTTTTTTTAAATGGAATGATATATTTTTTATGAAGATTTTCGATTCTACGTTTAAAAATAATCATTTTTTATATAAGATTTAATAGGTCAATTTTTCATAGTTTAAAAGTTATAAACAAATGAATGTTGAAATCGATAGATGTTTAGAGCCTAATATTTCAATAATGAAAAATGAAATAAACATTCTGTCAACGCCATACAAATGCAAAAATACTTAATAATAAAAGAAATACTCTTTTTTTCTCTTAAAACAAATTGTTATATACAAGGTGAAGCAATACGCAAAATGATTATTTTCTCTTTTTACTTAAATGGGACACCCTATATTTTTTATACTATTTTAATAGAAAATTAATCACTCTTCATTTTTTATATAACATATTAAATAGCTACCGTCTACCGTTTTTGAGATATTTAATCTCAAATACAAATTTGGTATAGAATTTTTAATCAAAGTAGGCCGTGCCAGAACAACTAATTTATTTATTTGTGAAAGTCACGCGAACACAAATATAAAATAATTTAGTGAAACGAATAATCAAGTGTATTAATTAAAATACATCATAATTCACACATATTTTTTTACCACGGGATAAATGAGAATTTAATAAAAAAAGTAAATAAATATTAAGCTGTAATTATTTTAATACGCGATAATATTGAAAATACAACAATTTAAATAGGTATGTTCTTGGCTGTGCGCCAGGATCCAGGTACAACGAATCTTCTTATCTCAGGAATGCGTTCTCGGAGTGAGTCGTCGGTCGTTTTTTTCTTCTTGATTTGCGATAATTGCGCTCTTGTATTTCGATTCAGTCGTCCGAAAACGCGCAGTGTTCACTATTCCGGTTTAATTTTTAACGTTAGAAATGATTAATAATTAAAAACGCGAGTTATTTTTGTTTATGAACAAGTGGTAATTAGTGAGTGGTAGAGGTGAGTTGGTTTCGATTCACCAGGAATGGGTTGGAAGTTATTTTTTCTATTAAGGTATGTTAATATTAATAATTTATTTTTAAACAGATTTTACGAATCCTATTATTATCATCAATTTATTCTCCAAAATTGCATTTGATTAAATAATTTGGTATAGAATTTTTAACCAAAGTAGGCCGCGCCAGAACAACTAATTTATTTAGTAACTTTCAACGCTTAATATTATAATTAGTAAGTAAAGTACATTTTACGTTATATTTTGTAACACTGGTGCAGTTAAACATACTTCTTCAATAAATGATTAATTTAATTGTTAAAAACTAACAACAACTTTTTGGTCATTATTCGAAAAATATTTAAAATATTCCTATTTGTTTATTAAATTGATTTATTTAAACAATTCATGTTGACTGAAAAACCGAAAATAGATACTAAGTGAAATAATAAAATATTTATATTATTATATTTTGTTAACATTTTTATGTATTTATTTCACACATTCACATTTTTTTTTAATTCAATAGCATTCAAACATTTTACAATTTTTTTTCTTAAAAAATATGTCCCAATAACCATTATAACTCGCTAAATAATCGTTGAGCAACTATTTTCTTTATATTTTGCATGCGCCTTTAAATATCGATTGTCATTTGAATATCCTTTTAGGTTAGGGAGTAAGTATGTTATTAAATACCAGAAAACGATTATGAATTGCATTTGTTTTAATTATAGCCTACTTAAATTATAGATTATAATCGAAACTTATAATTTTGTAATTTGAATTGAAATTGTTAAAAAATGGTAACAGATAGGGGTATAGTTTATTATACAAAAATTAAAGAACAATCAATTTTCTATCGAAATAGTGTAAAAAATATAGGGTGTTCCATTTAAGTGAAAAAAAAATCATTTTGCGTATTGTTTCACCCTGTACACAACATTTGCTTTATGGTAACAAACGATTATTCCTTATATTATTAAGCATTTTTTCAATTAAATTGCATTAACAGAAAGTTTACATCGTTTTTCATTTTTGAAAAATAAGGCCCCAATCTTCCATTGATTTCAACCTTAATTTTAAGCGTAGAATCTAAAATCGACATAAAAAATATAGCATTCCATTTAAAAAATCATATGTTTGATACGTCACGTGATTATTGGACACCCTGTATATATGAAACCAATTTTAAAATGTGAAGTTTTACAATAGCTACAAATTATGTTAGTAATATCTTTTTGTAAATTTCTAAATAACTGAGATATTGGACTTCATCGGAATCTTGCGCCACCCTGTATATATGTGACATTATATACAATGTTTTTTTTTTTTTCTCAGAAAATAAATATTTAGTAGTAGTAATTAATATATTATTTTTTTTTTCTCGAAAACGAAACAAGATAGTTAAAATCCAATTACACCAGTTTATTTGGCATACATTTGTTGTTTGTCGTAACTTATAAAATTATATAAAGACGAAGCCTTAGAAAAATAAATACTTTTCGAAATTTTGTTATACAAGCAAAGTTAAAACAAATGTTTTATTATAATCTTACACAATTCATAAAGAAGTAGAAGCCTCAGTGATCATTAATTTTCGAAGAAACAATTATTCCAATAAATCCCTATAAATTGTAAAATGAAGTGTCTTAAATCTAAAAATCTAAAAATTGTCATTCATTTTTAAAGAAACAATATTCGAGACAACTGCAATAGGTTTGTTTGTTTTTCAGTAAATATTGGTAATTTTCATTTTGCTGCTTTAATTTGAATTGAGTTTTTAATATCAACCATAAGGTATGTATTCCTATGGTTGTTTTGTCATTAGAGAGGGTATAAAAAGTGCAACATTAGTTTGTGGCGTCATCCACAAGATTTTTATTTCTGCCAGTATAGAAAAGTTAAAAAAAAATGTAGTACTAATAAAGTAAAACTAAATAAGGACAAATATTGAGATTATTTGTAATACATTTTATTTTATAATTTAAAAAAAGTATCGAATTATCTGTTTCTAAAGTTATAATTGTTTTCATTTAATTATACACGATGCAGGAACAAGTAGAAGTCTCAATTATTAATAATTTTCTGTAAAAGATTCACTCCATTGTAACCATTAAAATTTTCCCCATTAAAACCGTTTTAACACGAGGAAAACCAACATAATCCATGTTATTTCCAATCTTCCACCGAACACCGCAAATCACCCACATTAAATCCCCAAGAATTAATCTTATCTAAACCGTCAATTCAATTGTCTCGACCTGGCGAGCCGGGCGAGCGCCGCAACAATAGAAGGAAAAGCCCCCTCCGCGCGTTCGAACATTTTCATGAAATGATCCCATTTTTTCCCGCACTAATTTATTAAAATGCGAACCGAAAGCCTCTCCATGATAATATGTAGTCATGTAGATAGCCGGAGATAAGTGATCTTCATGCTCGCATTAGCTAATCAGCGCACAATCTGCTTACAATGGACGATAATTACCCTCGGAACGGTTCTTCCTTTAATGAATTATTTATAGCAATAAGCCCGCCATGATAGAAATTCACCATTACGTGTGTCTGTGTGTGTTGGACTGGATGCGAGTGTGGAGACGATTTTCCCATCGTGCGAACAAATTGAGTTCCTCAAAAAAAAAAAAAACCGGTAATTGTTTATTGCTGGCGCGGCAGGAAATTGGGTTTCTTGACAATGGCGCCATTTATTTGCACATTTATAATCAGATTTTCTGATGTATTTAAGCATTAAAAATTAAGGTAATAATAGTAATAAATTAGAAGTACTAATTAAAGAATTTTTTGTCATAATTCAAGAAATTGTTTTTTTTTTATTTCCGTTCATTCTAATTCATCAATCAGTCGTCAATAATTAAAATTATTTGTGCTCCTTGTCGATTACGTAAAAATAACTTTTTGAAACATCGGAAACCTTGAATAGAGCCGTTATTCACAATTTTAATGCATCGGCGAGAAATCGAATTATTCACTAGTCTAACACCAACCTAGTGATGGGCAAAATAGATTATTTAAAGAATCAATTTTAATGAAAAGTATAAAAATTAAGTAAACTTTAACTTAAAATATTATACAATGAACATAGGATTAGAATGAAATACACATATTACAAAATATATAGAATAAAAAATTAATTATAATTTTATCAAGAAATATACATCCTACCGAATGTTTACTACACAATGAATAGAGGCATGTATTAAACAAAAAAAAATATATTAATCACTAAACGTTATGTTTCAAGCTTAAATTAAAAGAATTAATGTATACATCGAATAAGATAAACCATTAGCGTTCTGTGAGTGTTTATATAAAATAAATATTGCAATCGGGTCCTTTTACAAGGAATCCGAATAGATATTTCTTCTAATAAATAGGGTCTAATAATAATCTAATGTCAGCAATAATCCTTCGATCCTACAATGATTTTAAATTAAGTCCATTCATTATAGTAGTGTAGTCGCCAGGTACGTGTTGTAGACCAGATTTAAATTTCATACATCTTAGACATTTATTTTGATTTTTAACTATCTGTCATATAAAATCCCACAGTTTTAAAGATTTATTTACTGTGATTGATATGTGGTTAGTAAATAATAGTTTTGAAGTAAGACCCCTAAATCCTTAATGGAATCAACTCTTGCCGCTGATGTTTCTTGCTGTACTTTTCTTCAGTTAAAAAATATTACCAACATTTTCCGCGAATTAAGTTTTGTAGACACAAATCACGGAATAATCATATTGTCCATATAATTATGTTGTTATATAAAAGCATGTTATGAGAAGTAATTTTTGTATTATTTGCTGATGACCTAAAACTTTTTATAATTATTTCTTCTGTCGATGATTGCAAAATACCATTACACACATTACTCATTTATACCATTTGTGTTAATAACAATTTGTATCTAAATCTAGCAAAATGAAACTACATGTTTATATATAGATCTAGATCTACCATAGACTCAACATATCATCAATTCATCTACACTTTCAAAAGTGAGTTCTATTTGACAATAAATTTACATTTAATTATCACATATCGACGATAATAAAAAAAACATTAAGAACTTGGTGTTCTGTTTGAAAAATTGGCCAAACGAATTCGCTTTCTAGACATAGGTTAAACGGTGGACCTTCCTTCGACTTATTTAAAGACAATACTTTAAAGTTAAAAGTGATTTGTAATGTATATTAAATTAAACTTTAAATTGTTTAAATTCAATTTAATTGTTAAATCTTTTGTTATGTAATTTTTATGTCACATGTACTATATTATATTACTTAATATTTGTATTATTTCAAGAAGGAAAACTGTGCTCTAGAAAAGATATGAAACAATTTAAATAGTAATAATAAGGGATTTAAATGTGTTTTGTTAGGAGTGATGTAAAGAAATTGACAAATAATTTAATTAGCGAATTGATGATGAGGGTAATTGTAAAAATATTCAGAAATCTTCTCAGAATTCTCTCATTAGGATAACTGTGGGTATGTAAGATCACTATTCGCCGAATTGTAGAAAGGGAACAACGCAATAAGATCGTAAGGGCGGATTCACTTCTCTATCGTTCACAGGCTATCCCCAAGAATATTCATAATACTCATTATGTTAAACAATATGCGGTCTGACGTTGTTATGCAATAATATCACTGTACGATCTCCTGACATACATCAATTTGTTCGAATTTTTGGTTCAATCAGATAATATGACGCTGGTATCAGTTCGCAGTAACTGTTTCACCCGGTTCCAACAACTCATAATAAAACAAAACAAACCCTATTTATTAACCATGGTGTACTTAGCACTCCGTCAAACCGACGCTGTGGAGCAGGAAGGGCCTAAGAAAATAGAACCTTCAGAAAAAATCAGTTCACTATAGTCGATAATCGTAATAACTGACACACACAAAGAAAAAAATGCTTCAAAAGCCTGAAAATGATTTGCTCCTTTCTTGGAACTCTATAACAATCTGGAACGTATAAATATGGGCAAATCTTGACGAATTATCAAAATTGGTCACTAAACACAAACGCTTCGGAATTAAGTTTCTTCTATTTATTTCTGGGACATCTTTTGAAGCATTTTTCCTTGTGTGTGTCAGTTATTACGATTATCGACTATACTGAACTGATTTTCTCTGAAGGTTCTATTTTCTTAGGTCCTTCCTGCTCCACTGCGTCGGTTTGACCGAGTGGTAAGTACACCATAGTTAATAAATTAAAGGTAATAATAGTAATAAATTTTTGTGGGCATTTATCAAAAAAAGCATAATCACAAAAGAGCATTGCACTTAGAAATCACTGGTCTGGTAAAATCGGAAAGACGGAAATAATATGCACTATTAATCGAAACGCTAGATAATTGTGGTTGAACAATTTTAAAGCAGGAAAATTTAATCAATTTTAAGTTGATTTCGCAACTTAAAATTATTTAGTTCATTCAATTCACGCTGTTTTTGATCTGTTACTGCAATTTAACAGACGATGATTGTTTGACAACAGTAATATTAACGATTTGCGATTTTAGATTTAATTTAATATTGAAGAACGTTTGAATGATTCATTTAAAATATACGTGTCATATTATTATATTAAACTGTGGTAAATTTCATTCAAATCGAATGAAGCATTTAGTTATCAATAAAATAAATATCATTTCATTCAATCATCATATTTTGGTCCCCGGAATCTTAGATTAAGCAATTTCCTTACATTAACGGGGCATCCTGAATATAAAAATATTTTCATTCAGACAATTACATACATTTTATCAAACACTACTATATGCATATACGTGTTTGTCTGGCTTGGGCCATCGACCAATGATCTTTATGCCCGATGAAGGACATTTTGTTATAGATTGTTTTTTTGTCTAAATGAATATGCATCCCTGCATATGGAGCTATTTATATTATCAATTGATCTGGAACTAGAAGTATGAACGAAGGGAAGAATTTACTGACATTTTTGACAAACATAAAATTAATTATACCTATGAATTCGAACAAATTTCGATGTACAACACTGAAGAAAAGCATATACAGTTGGACGTGGAAAAATAATTATAATTCTTCAATTGAATATGGTACTGTGAATGGAAGTATTTGAAGCAAACAATAAAATATAATTGATAATCAACCAAGCTTTATTTTATGTTTATCAGTAACTTTTAGCAAATACTTTAGTTCGTTAGTACGTTTAGTTCCAGATCAACTGAGCTTGCTACAAAGAATATAAAAAATCTGCGACGATACATTTCAGAATTCCAGAAAGCGCACTTAAAAAAACAGTTTTCTTCGCACTTTTCACAAGCATCACAGTCTGCAGGCGTATGTAGTACACATACATAGTGAAAAGAAATATTTTAATAAGTCCAAAAAATAAAGAAACAAATCAGGTAATACGAAATTGTAGAAATTGGTTGAGCACATCGACTAGCTGGCAGAAATAATATATTATTGCATTATAATCTTAAAAAAACACAACTTGTTTTTTCTTTCAAAGACAGGGAATTATTTCGAAGTCGGGGAATTGTCTAACATAATTCCTCAGAAACAATTGAAACGCGTAATGAAAAATATACAGTAATTGTTGCCATAGGTACGAAAATGTAATTCAAAACTCCATCACAAGAATGGCCAATTCTTGGGGAAACAGATGTAGCCATTCGCCAATTTCCATTTTCTACAAATACTTGTGGCGATTGTATTTTAAAGTAAAATGAATTTTTGTATTCTTCTATACGAATAAAAGAGAGAAAAAAACACACGTTTTTAGAGCTTTTAAAGAATTACTAAATTTTGCAATGTCATCAAGAAAAACACTTTTGCAAATTTTAAAACTATTTTCTCATTAGTTTAGATTTTTTAGATTATTGTCATTTCCATTTAGTTTGTTTTTGTTTATATAGACAATTATTAATGGAATATCAATGCTTTCACGAAACCAAACCTTATTCTGATTAGATATATGAAAACACTTTGTACACTTTTCTTCACTTACTTTATTTATTAACAGATGTACATTTGTAGTGGTGAATAAAAGTATACAAAGTATTTTCATACATCTATGAAATCTTCATGAAATATTTAATTAAGTTTTATTGTGATTGGTTTTTAATAAATAGGCCATTTATATTCCCTTTTAAAGCTTAATTCTAACTGCCTTTTGGTTTGTTAAGCAATTATTTATGAAACAACAATGGTCTGATGAAGAAAATATTAAACCTAAAAAAACTGTATTTGCAGTATATGAACAATTACCAAAGGAATGCCATTAGTTTAAAAAAAACCGAAAGCAGTCCGAATTAGTAGATTGATGATGATCTCACCTTTTTCTGGTTAGTTTTTATTTGTTAGGCCATTTTTTCTTTTTTTATAACTATATTTTGACTGTTTTTGTTTGTTTAAATCATTGTCAATGTAATGATAATAATCTCACGAAACCACACGTTATTCTGATTATTTTTTATTCGTTATGTTTTTTGAGGGGCAATTAACATTCGAATGATAATTATCTCAAAAAACCAAACTATATTCTGATTAGATTTGAGTTATCATACCATTTATATTTCCTTTATAATTTTATTCTAACTGTTTTTGATTTATTAGGCCATTATCAATATAATGACAATGGTCTTACGAAATAAAACTTAATTATGGCTTCTTTCGGTTTGTCGTGTAATTAAAGAAATATCAATGATCATTTAATATTTAAATTTTAATAGAATTATAATGGTCTCATGAATTAAAACTTTATTCTGAGTAGAAAAACTATCAACAAAGGATTGATAATAGTCTAATACATCGGAAACAATCAGAAGTTCAGTCACTTGTACTCATCTATAAAGAGTAATAGGCCATTATGTGGTACCTGGGTTACTGCTTATGTCACTAAAGTTGGTTTTTACTCTCCGTATACGGAGACAGAATAAAGTTCTAAAAAGAAATATAAACGGTCCTATAAATCAAATCTAATCAGAATAAGGTTTAGATTCGTGAGATAATTCATGAAAATCATTAGCAATATAGCTTATTTGTGAAGATTCCATGTGTGATACTTATAACCAAATTCTAGATACCATCTAGGATTTGGTTATAACGACAAGACAATTAAAATTTGAAACTCACCAATAAAAACATACAAACATATAAAAACTAAGCCCCACTAATGCTTCATTCTTCTGCGATTTTTCACATAGTGGGTGTTTTTGAAAACACTAAAAATGTTTGTAACTTAAAGGTTTGTCGAGATTTTTGTAATTTAAAGGTTAAATTACCTTCTTTATGAATATGCTTCTTCATATTTTTTTTATTAAAATAATTAAAAATTACTATTTTATTATTATTGTCTTCTGAAAAAATAACTACAAACAATCTTGTAACGTATTTGCATTTTGTTCAATGGGTTTATTAATAAATGTTTCGATATAAAATGTGATTTTGGTAAATTATGATGAGATTATTATAAAGTCAATACTGTCATTCAAGTGAATTGTTTGAAACAATTTCCCAAGATTATATCTACAAGGTAATTAATGTCATGTCAAATCCGACATTCATTTGAACGTTAGAAATAATTTGAATATTACAACTTGAAAAGAGATTGTTGGCATGTCGGGCGTAGATAACAGCGTACCCCAGTTATAACATTAAATTTATTACTAAAACTCCACTCGAATGAATAACTGAGCGACTCGGTAACGACGATGTAACATCCCCATTTATCGATTTAACACAGTTCTTCGCCAGGCGAATCAATCCACCCCGAATCCAGGGTTGTTGTCGACGTAATCACCCCCCACCCCCTCCCACCTTCTCGGGGGATAAATCCCACCCCCGGGGCGCACATGAATATGTAACAGTTGGCACGGCAGCAATTCACACTAGCGAGAGAGCACTTGTCGCTTCTTTTGTTCGCGTTTCCTTTCCGCCGCTTTTTGTCCTTTTCGTCCACGAGCACCGCTTCATTACCGTTCCCTGATGAAAGGCCATCGAGGCACCCGCGTCTGGATTCTTTTGTATTTGTTTTGCGGCTCGAGCGCGCACTCTTTTTTTGTTTCTCTGTACGCGCGCATAATCGCCGTCAGGGGTGGATGGATACTTTATATTAGTGAGGCCCTTTTCAGGAGCCAAATGCTTCCACTTGACGTTGCCGTTCTCGGTATTTATTAAAATTTGATCAAGAGAATGGTGCTTAGCAGGAAAATCGTGAAATTGTACAATAGAGTGAAATGCGCTTTTTAATGTGTGTTGGTAGGAAATAATGAAAATTAATAAATGAATACTAAATTCAACTAACCTTATTGACTAATGATTAACAAAACAGCCACAAATAATAATGGATAAGAGTTTTTCCATTACGTCTATATAAAACAATTTTTTGTCACACAGAAGTATTATGATTACCATAAAATACAGGAGATTTATATTCTCCTTTTTATATATGCGCGTATGGAAGCTGAATATTTTGGTTTGGAGTAACAGGACCTCGATGGAACCAGTTATTCAAAAATTTCCCGTCAGGTGCAATTATCCCTATAGTAGAACTTCAGGTAGAAGTACAGTAAGGGTACTTATACGTAAATTTCTACACTTACGATCCAGGCCAACTAGAGGAAGAGTACACCCGTTAACTGTATTGTTTTCAAGTGTTTGCAGACAGGATAGTTTGTAGATCAGATACAAAATATTGGATGGTGATGATTTTTTAGAGTTTGTTTTCAACTATGGAGTCTTTTACCAGTAAAAGAGTGTTTTGATTTTTTGTTTGCAAAAATGTTTGTTATGTCAGTGTCATCTGTTGCTGTTTCATTAGTTGCCGGTTCTGTGATCCTCTGGATAAAGTCAGTCTTCCGTATTGTTTGCAAGTTAAATGAGCCTAATGTATTGTAATGACAATACGGCGGCTCTGATGACCAATTACACAGTGTAAGCCGAGTGCGGGGGTTATGTCTCCGAGGACTATCCCGATCACACGTACCTTTCTAGTCATTAGCGCGTGTCACATCAGGACCAAGAGATTAAGAGGAAAATTATGGAGAACTATAAGAAACACTCGGGACAGTCGTCTGCGGAAGCCGATTTGAGTTTATTAGAAACAGTCCGCAGATGCAAACTGTACGGAATCAAAATGCACTCTGCCAAAGACCACAAAAACTTTCCTCTAAACTTAGCCATCGTCTAACGAAGATGTAACAACCTCTTTTATCGATCTATGGGCATCGTCGTCTACCAGTAAATAAGTAAAATCAACGAGAGATGAAAACTAGGAAACTCTCCTTCAAGAGAAACAAAATTTCAATTAAATTACATCCTGAGGGTTGCAGTTATTACAAAAACACTTTCGATTTTTTTTTTTTTTTCGAAGGTAGGAACGAGTGCAAGAACTTTTGGAAGAAGTGCGTGGAAAACCACGGATTCATTAGGTATTCATCAGTAAAAAGTGTCTTCCGCTATAAAACCAGGGGCGGATAGGTCATACGGGAGACTGAAACATTTTCCGATGAGCCAGTGGCTAGTTTCTCGAATGAGTCTGTAGGTAGATAAACTTATTGTTCGAATGAAAATATATATAATGGAATGAAATTATATATAATATTTCTCACTACAATGCTGCCCATCAGCCCTTACATTAAAACGGGTTTTTTTTCCAAGGGCAGCGGTAAAACACAAACGCAATTGGTGGAATTTGTTAGGGATAATTACGCGAAGCGACAAATATTCCAAAGGTGTGCCTCGTTCCGGCATTCAAGCGCATACTGACTGATCACATCAGCTCAGTCGAAAATAGTATTTTCGCTTATCGCCTGTTGCCCCTTGCCGACAGTAATCTTAGCGTGGAAGTGTCCAAACTATCGGTCTCGCTGGGAGCGATGAGCGGACCGCAGGTCCCAACTTCTACGACGACGAGGTTAGCTTGTCTACCCAGCGTCACTTCAATGTCCTGAAGCTCAGCCCCAGATTGCCTGCCCAGACAATTATCTCGCTTTCACCTCCTTTGACGAAGCAATCGGTCTCATTAATAACTTCTGTGATTACGATCCCTGAGCATATCCTGTGCGAGAGCACAACGCACATTTGTAGCCATCCTCGCAACCGTTTAAAGGACAGTTAAAGAAAATGTCGAGGGCAATGAGAAGAATAATAATTTGAATCAGATGAGGAGCTTCAGACTGACGAACGCGAGCCCCCAAAAGAACAAGGCGAAGCTAATGAACAAGATCAATGATAATTTGTATTGATCATGTTACGACCACCTGTCATCGCGGAGATTGATGGTGATATTAAGAAGAGGGGGATAAATCCTGCTACATTGCGAAGGAGATTTTGATGAAAGAGTTAACGTATATGAAGGATTTGGATGTTATAAATGTTTGATTCCGCAATGACGGCAAAGAAAAATCAGACTAATACTAATCTTTTTGCTCATTTAGCTTAAACTCACAATTTAATAGTCAGAGATTTTGAACAAAGGCTGCAGAACTGGGAAGGAAGAGGTGGTCCTAGAAAATTGCTGATATTCTTTTAATACAATTATCTGCAATTTTTCCAATTTACGAGAAATATCTAGATGATCACAGTTTAGTGTAGGAAAGACAGGACACTTCCTTTAAACAAAACAGCCGCTTCAATGGCCATCTAAACATTTCTCGTAAATTGGAAGAATTCGAGGTAAATGTGTTAAAATCGACAGTTTTTCCGCTGGATGGTCTAGGACCTCCGCTTTCTTTCCAGTTTCGCAGCCTTTGTACAGGGATTTCGAGATGCAGAAAGTGTGCTACTTGCCGTTGACAAAATTCGTCCTCAAGCCACAACAACATCTGTGATATTATTAAATTCTTCCAGAAAAAAATATTAAAACATTATGGAAGCAATTACATGATTACAGCATAACAGAAGTAAAACACTTTAAGACGTAAAAGAGGTTGTTGCGGAATTTCTTGAATTATCTAAAAACTTGGCTGCTCTGTGCGAACTGCAAATAGACACAAACGACTTCGACTGCCTCGTGCAGAACGGACGGAAAATTCTGAGACCGTTACAGATATTCTCGAAGTATCCGAAAACTTTGCAGCTCTGTGCCAACTACAAAGAGATATAAACGGCGTCGATTCGTGCAGAACGAATGGAAATTTTTGAGACACGGGTATTTGCCAAACATCCCATGAAGGGGTACCAGCAACAAATGTTCTTATTTTCCGATATTCTTTTATACACTTCAAAATCCTGAAACACTTTTCAATTTAAAGTGCATGGGCACATTCCTTTGAAGGGGAATTGTGTGAATTTAATTGGGTGACTTGGCGAATAATGGGTTGCTTATTTATGATGGTAATGGGGCTTTAACAGTGGCTGTGAAGTGGAAGGTGGACTTGCAGAATATAATTCAGTTGGCGAGGGGCATGACCGACGTCAAGGTCACGTATATGAGTTTGAAGAGTTGCAGTTCTTCCGATGAGATAATCAATCAGTCGAGTGCCAATGATGTGTCCACATAAACGGAACCTACATTATAGAGGAGTAACACGATTGTACAAATTTACTGGCATCGGAATACTAGCATAAGTGTAGTTGATCAATTTGATTATTATGTTAAATTGTTTCGCGCCTAAATTAATTGCGCACCCTCATACGCAATATAATATACCATTCCTACTACGCATTGACTCATATGCCAGTGCACTAAGAACCGTAATAGCGAATACATTGTCGTTAACCACCACTAGTGATTGTCATTTCACCAGTACGTACATCTAAGCCCATCCATTACCTTCAAGACATAACGAACTGGCGACGAAGAAATGACGAAACCCCGAACGAAAGGATTATTGGAACATCTCAGAGAATTTGACTGGGAGGCGAACGACTGGTTTATTTTCCAACCCTGGTTGGCAATTTTTTTTGAAGCTAATGATATTTTTAAATATATTAGTCGAAAACTCATGTAAATCATAGAGTTAGAATGACTAGAAGAAGCATACACCTCGTTTGTTGACATCCAACATACAGGGGGAAAACGTAAGGGGAATACTTGATTTGTAAACACGAAGGAATTACACAGCTGATTTTGACGCCTAACCTAACACACAAACTCGTTAGTGTTTTATTTAATTACTAGCTTGTATTGGTGTTTTTTGACTAGAATTTTATTGTTTTTGATTTATTTCCAAATTTCTGCTTGTATTTATGGTCTAATTCGTGATTATTGTTATATTGTCATTGATTTCTTTCACGAATTCTTCAAACTCTTTATTAAAGTCATTGGAAATAATAATAATAATAATAATAATTCATTTACGATCTTTGCGTCTCAAGGTTATTATTATGATGTAAAAATAAAATAATAGATTTTATAACAATTTCGAATTATCATGGGGGCTCTTTATGAAAGAATAACATAACTAGTAAAAATAGGTCTGTATATTTTTTGGTTAATTAAGCTATTTATACTATGAAATGAACAGAAATGTCCATGATTTGACGATGTTCGTTTTTAAAAAATGTGTTTTTGTTAATTCTGTTATTTTATTATTGTAACTATTCATTTTATCATGTATGTATGTTACTGTATGTAATGGCCTCCGTTAATTAAATAAATTCCTACCATCATAAATATAAATAAATAATTGTTTTGATTTATATAAGTATTTGAATTTAAGTGGGAAATCGAACTACTGTGAGGTTCCGCATGTGTTTATATTTACGTTTGAAGACGCGATATATCGGACTACAAAAATTCCTTATCTCCACCACATCATTACTCGTCTAGTATGTTTTACGTCTATGATGTAAATTAATATACAATTTATGCGTTCAGGAAAAACCGGAATCGCTGTCGTTTGCTGAATTGGTGGACACTTTCAATAACCATTTCCGCAGCCAACAAACGGTGTTTGTTGAAAGATTTAAATTTTACAAAGCGACACAGCGTACTGAAGAATCAGTAAAATAATTGGTAGCTATTTTAGACTCTTCGAAGAAAAACCGAACATAACATTTTAAATCGTTATTCACTTGGTCAATTCAAAAGAAGCGATGTAGCAGTAAAAGACGGTAATGGAAGAACCTCTATCTTGTGGAGTGGAAGATGAAAAGATGCACCACGTGAGTTCATCTCCACGAGAGGGAACGACGTCACATCCACCACGTCATCAATTGGAGGCAGAAGCCTGTGCAATTGAGTCACCCTGCCGCAGCGACCGAAGCACCACTCAAGTACAGTGTTAACCCGTACATAGAACACTTTATTAAATGTGAATTTCGTGAAGATTTGAAAGATATATGATATATGTTTGTAAAACAAAACAAACATTGATAATGATCACGTGGTGATCGAAATGTACATCTGTTAATAAATAAATAAGTGAAGAAAAGTGTACAAAGTGTTTTCATATACCGTACATAGATGTTAACCAATACCCGTTACCCCGAACGGAGGATTTATTTGCAAAATTAAGTAGTGGTATAGAATTTTCAAAATTAGATATAACTAATTCTTATCAGCAATTATTATTTGATGACACTTCAAAAAAAAGTTACAACACATATAATGATTTGTTTCAGTATGAACGTTTACCATTTTTCAAAAGACGATGGAGTCCCTGCTACAAGAACTGCTCAAGTATAGTATGTTTTTTTAGATGACATACTTATCACAGGTACGAGTAAATACGAACATTTAGAAAGGCTTGAGAATGTGTTAATAATTGAGGATTCAAAATTTCTTTACATAATTGTGTGTTTTTTTTTCGTTTTTTTTTGAAAAATCAGTTTCCTACTTGGGTTTTATAATTGAAGGAACGATTACAGATTGTTATTGAGAATCAGCTATCAGGATATTTGCTAATTCAAGAGTAGCAATAGATGGCAAAAACTCTCGATGGTATTCACTTCCTTATTTTTTTTTCTACTATAACTTTTCGTTAACCTCACTGCTGCTTCTTGCTTACAATATCGGGCCTCTATCCATACTATCCATACAAGATTATATTGTTTAGGGTTACGATTTAAAATTGCAGTACAAAAATCACGTTTACGTCTTCCGATCAGAATCAGAGTGCACCTACAACAGATAATTGTAGATAGTTAGCAGCGCAGCGCAAACAAAACACACCAACGAAAATTCCATTGAAACATCACCTGAAATTTATCGTCATACCAGGTTTTTAAAACACACAACAGTAAATGGAATTTAATCTTTGAAAAAATGGCTGTGCCATTCTTCTAAATTAAAACTATTTATTTCGCACAAACAACAACAAGAAAATGTACATAGTATTTATACTGAAGTAGAAGTAATTATATTTTCTCCAAGTATTATGCACTCCTGACGGATTCCAATAATTCCGCAGCATTTCTATTCGTACAATTTTTTTTTATTATATATAGATTGTGAGAAATAAATTTCAGTATAAATACTATGTACATTTTCTTGTTGTTGTTTGTGCGAAATAAATTACATACATATGAAACATGTTTTAGTGAGTAAATGAAGTGCCGAATTAGGTAGAGTACATGATATTCCAATTTTAATATTATATGAGCTAAAGAAATGCACTTATTGAAAATAATTAAATTATTTAGGTAAATTAAATGAAAAGAATTTAAAAATAAGTAATAAATTATTCCTTATTTAGCTATTGTGACATTTTGATTTACATTACGTAATTACTTTAAAACAAATGTACAATAATGGACACTTGTTGTTGTATAACAATAACATATTGAATAATGCAAATACAAATAATGAATAATAATGTAAATTTCTTGTTTTTATTTGATGTAATTTTCGGCAACAGCTATTTCATTAAGCTTCGTTTTATAAATAAATAAATTCCTATATATATATATGATATTAGACGTTAATTTTTTAAGTATTATTTATTTCTGAATTTTTCTGATGGTGTAATTCTAGAAAAAAAAATGCTATTGATTTGTTTATATTTTTTTAATTATAATTCGTAACTAAAGCTAATGGTCACGTTTAATTGTTATAATCAAACAATTATTAATAATAAATATGATTGACATCTAGCGATTACGATTTATTACAATACGCTTTACTCGGACTACAACAACAAACGGAGGAGATCCCCGCTTGAAGGTCCGAGAGCAGCAAGCAAGCAAGCAACATTGTACATACGAATTGTGTCATCGTGACCTTCCTCCTATCCCCGGGAAACTCGCCTTGGTCTTCCAAGCAGAAAGCTTTGTTTACATCTAACGACTATTACATAAAGCATTGACACGAAAGTCTGCCGGGGTCCGCCGCATGCGAGGAACAAAGGATGATGGACGAAAGAGCGAGATCTTGCGACAATCTGCTGGCTGTCGCTTAATGGCCGCCTTCCGCTTGTCGCAACAGTGGAAGTTGTGCGCTACGTTCTCCGCGAGCGAGGCCTTGCACGTTAGACGTTATTATACTTGCGTATGTACGGTACAGAACTGCATTTAATTTGTAATTCTGTTGCGAATGATAGAAAAATGAATGTAGCGCAGAGTAAATTGTACGAAGGGGAATAGAGTATGGGGTTCCGCAAGTTTCCATTGAAGAAATTTATAATCGATGACTTGTTATTTCCCCAAACCTTTGAAATATGTACAACTTTATGTTGTCGTGTTTTATTCAATTTTAAATCTCATAATTATTATTTTTTAACAATAGAATTCACTTCGTCACAATTATTAAAATAAATAAAATAATTTTAATATAATAAATTATTTCTTCCTTAGTTGCTTTATTTAATTTAATCATTTTTTAATTGCAGACATTAAAACTTCCTTACAAATAATTAATCAGAAATGGCAAGTCAAAAATAAAATGCATTGTATGATAATGATACATTAATGTATTGAAACTATAGTCACCGAAATATATGCCTAGATGAATTGGTTTAAAATTTTAGTTATCAGTTTTGAATTATTTTTACGTTAAATAGCACATTCCGTCATGTAGTACCTCAATTCAATATCTCGTGCGTTTGCTACTGTTTTTCATGATACTTTACCAGAAATCCTCCAAGAAATAGGAATTACAAGACCCCTATTAGCTCTGATAAAAAATTACGGTCAAATAAGTTTCTGATTGAAAATTTAATAGGAAAGCAAAATGATTAATAGAAAAAATTGATTGTTGTTTTTCAAAGTTAAAACCGAGTATTTAGAAGAATATTATAATTAAGTGTGTTATTTCTTACCTTACAATGTGTTGAAATCATTTATACACACTCTTCTTCATTTTTTAAAACTTAGCGAATGTGCTGAACACGACGGCACTTTGACGTTTTATTTGTCATTAAAATAATTATTTCAATAATTAAAATCTCTAAGAGAATTTATCAGGTAAACGCTTATTAAATGAAAACCGGAGGTCCTACAATAAAAGTTTTATAACAGAAATTATTTAATTTTCCAAGACCTAAAACTTTTATTTGAAACATTTTTCTATCCGAATTAAAAAATGAAAAATTGCTAAGAGTAAAGTTGCACTTAATGAGTTTTGATTCTAACCAAACGCTTTTCAGATCATTCCACTGTTATATAAAGCTTAGATATAAAGTTTGGTCTTAATCCATTTAGCCGTTTAGGCGCTATCGCGGAAACACACAGACACACACACACAGACATTTTTCAAAACTCGATGGAATGGACTCAGGGGACCTCAAAACGTGCATATTTGTTGAAATTGGCGGTTCGAAAATTATTCACCATCACAATACTTTCCCTTGGACAGGGGTCCGGGGAATGTAATAAATGAACATATCAGCGAGTCAGAAACCATAGGAATATATGTACCCCAAGAAACAATACTAGTACCGATATTTTTCCTGACTTAATCGCTCTTACAAATAATCTCTTATGGTGATGACACTGCCGTTGTATTCCATGGAATAGAGTAAGAGATAGCATTTGTGAAAAAATATAAATATAAATTTATATTTGACAAATTGGAATTTTCATTGAATATTAAAAAAAATGTATGCCATTCATACCAACAAATAGAAATATACCAAATTACTGAAAAATAAAAATAAAGGACGCACTGACAATTAAGGAAACACGACAAATAAAGTCCCTGGACATATTTATAGGCAAACACCTAAAATTGTATCTAAGTAAATAATGTAACGATGAAATTAATAGTATTATTATTTAAAATTTACAAATTACGAGATAAAGTCTCCCAGAGACTGACTCTACAAAGTCTTTATAGATCCTATAATTACATATGGTATTAGCGAATGGAGCGCATACTACAATAATGCAAGAAAATAATCGTAGCACTAAACTACATTCTAAGGGTTATGGATAAATAAATTATACTCAACAAAACTCCTATATAATAACAGCGCCTACAAAAAACCATCCACATCATTATTAACAAAAATAAAATATAAAACATTTTGTGTCTACAAAAAAAACCTAACATTATTTCAGTTATATGGCAATTTAGCTATAGTATCAATTGTGCATAAAATGTTGACAATTGGACACAATAATTTAGTAAATAAGAGGCCAAAATAACAATAATTGTGATTTTAAATCACAATTATTGTTTGTTATTTATATAAATATTTATATTAAATATAAATTATTTATATTAAATATAAATCTATTTTGAATTGAATAAATTTGAAATTTAAAAGGCATAAAGAGCAACTAGTTACTTTATTTCAAAAAAAAAGAGAGAGAGAAGAATACATCGTCTTTGTAGACAAGTTGGCGTGTATATCAAATACAAACTATTGATTAGAGATGATTTTTAGGAATTTATTTTTAATTGTGAACACAAACATAATTGACAGAAGCGATATCAGTAATATAAATTAAATTCTCTATATCCCACTTTTCTTATGAAAATTTACTTAAAACATTCTAACGTTGCTTTATTTGATGCATCTGTTAAGATTATAAAACTCCGTCTCCTTAATTTCATTTAAAATCATTTCTTGAGGTTCAGGAGCAAGCACACTCTCGGAAATAATTGTACATTTTGTTCCACTACAAAAAATGTTGTTTGCTAAGAATCTGGAAATAGAATGCTATATAATTTGTTTGTGCAATTCTTGTTAATTAAAATATGATGGTGCTTAATATCATGATAGATTGAAGTAACTTCAATTGCTGATCGGTTTCGAACTTTTACTTGAAGAAACCTTCAAAAGAAGAGGTCAATATCTTCATTTGAAAATTTCTTCAAGTAAAAGTCCGAAATCGATTGTGAGTAATCCCTGTAAACAGGGATTATTGGGTAGAGACTTTAAGATATGTGTGGGAATGTTGTTGTAAAAAGGAGCTGTGTTTTCTTCTTTGTGTAGATTTTCAATGTACTCTTCTTCCTCTATCTCGTCATCTGGGATGTAAGGAAATTAGTTGGATTTGTAGAACATATACCAGGAATTAATATGTCAATTTCTATATTGCTGACAAAATAGTAAAAGTTTTGAAAATACTTTACAAAAATATTCATTACGCCTGTGCCGTCTGTTGTTTAATTAGTTGAAAGGTCTGTGATCATCTGAATAAAGTCAGTCTTCAGGTTTAAATTTCGTATACTGTAGTTTTAGATAAGCAGAGCTTTACTTCGTAAAGTGTTTCTGAATCATATGTTAAACTAAGCTTACTAAAGCATCGCTTAAGTTATGTTGGTAGTAAATGTACCGATTTTGATTTTCATATGCTGGTACTACACGGTCTGTTCCAATATATGTGCACATGAGTTATTAATGTGCGCTATAAACAATATAAATATTTATTTAAATATTTGTGTAATGCTTTATGTTTCGGTCTTAGAAAAAAAAGCTCTAAATAAATAAATTAAAAGCACTTAATATTGTGTAGCACGCCTCTTTTTTACAAACTTGTGTACCGTTTTGTAACAAATCTATTATTCTGAGAACTGTTTTGACCGAAACAAACTGATGTTCAGAGATATCCATGTAAATGTACACAATTGAAGAATATTTTGTGTAAGTTTAGTTAATTTACACCCCTAGGCGGAATTGTGACGTTTTCTTCTTGACTGTACGTATTGCTAACTAATACTGTAGGTTATTACAAATGGAAATAAACTATATTATTATTATTAATAATTCGTATTATTTAGATTTTCAATTTTAAAATTTTAAAATAAGTGATTTTTTGTATGAACTAGTTAAGTACAACTATATATTTATTATTTTGGCTGCTTATATAATAATCATTGCAGTAGCGGTTATTTTGCTTTGGCGAAAGATTGTAAAATGGATACGGAGTGTAAACGTAAAAAAACTCCAATTTTACTTTGAAATAAGAGGAGGTTCATATTTTACTAGTAGATAAGCATAGAAATGTAATTGAATGTAGGAAGACAGATGCCATAACAAATAGCATGAAGATAGCAACATGGATAAAATTGGCCAACGAATATAATGAATAACAATAATGAATGAATAACACATGACATTGTAAAAAAATCGAAAATTAAAAAAAAGTATTACTACTGATAGAAACTATATTTTCGACACAGGTCCGTAAAATCAGTAATATACACTTATGACGAAACAATTATTTCGATGATAGGAGTTCAAATAGCCAGGGGACTAGAAGCTACCTTCTATGATGATAATGTTGGTAAGTTATAATATATTAGGCTATAAAAATAATCCTTCAAATGAAAGTGAGTAATAAATTTATATTACACATTTAAAAATTATAAAATACATGTACATTTTAGATTATGAACCTTCAGATCTGCTTAAGGTTGCGGTTTAGTGGAAAGAGATAGCTATATAGTAAAATGGAAATAATCGTTTGAAAATAGAGCTATTCTTTTGGATTTCATAATATGAATGTGTATTTACATTTTTTATCTACCAAGTATAAAGTATCAGTCTAAATAAAAAATAAATCGTTAATTTTCGTGTATTACGTCAATTTACTAGTTTAAGTTAGAAAAGAAAATTGTAAGATATAATGAAATTAATAGGTCATGTCTGCTAAGTTATTTGAATGCAGAATTTAGTGAAATCCTTTAAATTTTCATTGCACAAGTTTTTATTAGCAAAAATTTAATTTAAAATTTGCTATAAATTTGATCAATTTTCATTGTTTCTCATAATTATTTTTCACAGAAACTAAACATTAAAATAATTTTTAATTAACTGATGAAATTCCTGCTTATTTTAAGATTATTTTAATGTATAATACAATATTGTTCATTGATCTCAACAACAATCTAACTCAAATTAGTGATTGCCCATATTTTTATAGCTATCCCTTTCTTCTAAACCGCACCCTTAAAGAAACCCTGACCAATGTTCCGGAAAAATGAAAAGTATGAAGTCATGCATATACTCACGCTTGCAAAGAATTATATACACCATTCAAATTCAGTTATATGTATTTTTGATTTTTTTAACACGACTATAATTTACAAAATGATATTAATTTTATGTTAAAACTGATTACATAATTTCAATTTCAGTCAATATAAATCAAAACTGTTCAACATATCCACCGATCAAATTAAAACCACAGAAATCCGGACCATTGCGCAAGAAATAGGAAAATATAAGCCTTTATTAAAAAAAAACATTTAAAAAATTTATTATATATATTTCATATTTTTTACAGTATATTTACAGATTACGATAAGGGAAAAATGCCCAAGGAGAATATGAATGAAGCAGTCCATTCATATCTAAAAAATAAAGTGAAGCAGAACACCAAATATTATGCATATTGTAGCAATACGAATTACATATAAAACAAATGAAAGAGCTGCACGAACAAAAACTTAAGTACAATGAAAAAAAAAAAAAAAATCACGAACTACAGAAAAATACTGTTCAAACAAATTAATGAAAATGATTGAATATACTCATATTTTTTAACAAGCCTTTGTCAAATTCCTGTCTTGCAGGGGGATAAATCATATGCATAATTTCTAATAGCTTTTTATCTTTTGTTACATCATGTAAAAGGTCTGCTCATATCATGTTAAAAATGCCAACTATTTTCAGGTTAGTTCGAGTGTAACGCGTTAAGGGTCCTGTATCTATCGGATTGAAATAAATTGTGTAAGGTTCATAACATATTCTTTAGTCACGTGGCAAAAAAAAACGAAGAAATGACTTGTGTAATAATATATCTTCGTCTAGCACGAAATAATATTTGACTTTTACACATCAAAAATAAGTGGTATAAATAGCGATATTTTTAAACACTCCAAAAAAGATAAATAGTGACGAAAAGAAAAGAAATTTTGAGTTATTATTTATTTATCTTTTGCTTATCGGTGTATTTAAAATGTTTTTGATAGTACATTTATTTGCAATGTTATCTATATCAAATTAGGACAGTGACACTTACGTAGATATTTTTAGTTTTTCATTAGTCAGTTTTTTGTTTAATTGATATAAAAAATTAATGAAATAGTAGACGGCATAGTACGTAATAAAGAATAATTTTGTGAAAGCAAAATGTAAACATTTTATATATACTTTTAAGGCAGCTTAAACCACTCTTGAAATACTGGCCCTTAGTTTTTTTTTCATAGAGACAAATTATACGATCACTTGACTTTATCCAGAAGTCGCCTTTATATTGGAAAATGAAGTTGTAAATATTTTTATTAATTTTTATTAAAATACTGTTTAAGCGTCGTGTCGTCCGTTAGTCTGAAGTCTAGGTATTATTGTATTTTTTATTAATCAGAGAATATAGTTGGAATGTACCCTCATTCCAACTTGTAGGTTTTTTTGTGATTATTGTAGAGTTTGATTGAATGGAATTTGATAAGGTATTTCTAAAAGCTCGTGAGATATAAGGAAGAATTGATGGATTTAAGGAAATAAATTCTGTTAATTCGTCTGTCACTTTTGATATGTCGCAATTTTTAAAATCAACTATTGTCTTTATTTCTCGAATAGAAACAATCTTTATTTACAGAACATATACATTTACATAACTACATAACATTATAAATGCAATAATAAATATGACTAGATAAATATATTGTACTATGTATGTGTGCTGAATTTCTCTATGTGTGCTGAATAATGAAAATTGTATAAGAAATATAATAAACATAAGCAATGACAAATTTGGAAAAAGTGTTGTGTAGAAGAATGTGCTTCAAAATAAATAATTAATGAGTTTTTATCTAATTTGAAACATGAACAAAACAAGTAATTTTTAATTTAACACTTACGCATTTATTGCTGTTCTCTTCGTGGAACTAATGAAATACACGAAGGAAATTATAATGAATAATCAACAATCTCACTTAATTATTATAAAATGTTTTTCAGATAATTTCATATAACTAATTACAATACATATAGGTGTTAGACTATCTGGGCTATCGACCAGAGGTCTCTCTGCCCTATCAAGAATTTATAATGAAGTTAAAGAAAAATCTATGCTAGCTAGCTGAACTGTCCTGATGATTTTGCGTAAATGAATTGATGGACGGTGATTGTAGGATGTTTGTATTTAGGAAGAATTTTAGGGTTACAGGAAATACAGAATTTTATAAGAAGGGGTAGATTATTTTTATTGTTTATTTTCTTAATTGTAAAATTAATGAAAATGGATTAACTTTTGTTTTTGGCGTAAATTGTATTTTTTATGTTGTGAATTAGTTATCTGTAAAACAGCGTGTAATTTCTGAAGAAGCCACAATGTGGTGAAACGATTGTAGTAAAATACAAAAATAAAAATATTTTGAAAGTTATAAAAAACGTGTTTACATTAAATTAATGAACGTGAATTTTTAAGAACTATTAGCCACCTCGATTAATAGTTTAAAATATTAAAACTATTAATTATAAAAGCAGTTCAGTAAATTCGCAATTGACCAACGGTCTTTCCGCCTTTATATTTCTATTTATATTTTATATTTCCGACGTGGTCCAGGAAATCTTCCATGAAACACAATTGTCGTATAATACGAAAATGATAAATACAATTGTCGTATAATTAATTTGATAACACAAATAGAAAATGTCTGAAATTCATTTTGTTTAGCACCAATACACAACATAAGCCAGTTATTCCTGAAATCCGAACCAAAACATTTCCATCCACTTTCCCGTGCATTTATCTCTCTCTTTCTCCGTGTGTATTTAAATTGCGGGCCTTAGGTGCAAAAACATTCCACGGTCCGGTCCGCGGTCCCCGCGCATTTGTTTATTGTGTTTCGCGGACAATAAATACATCATCCGGATATTTTCGCATTTTTCGCGGCGCGTTTACAAACAAACGGCGAAAACAAAAAAAAACAACGAGAAGGAAAGAGAAGGCCGAGGACGGGTCGGGATTCCGTCACAGAGGGCCTTCTGGTCTTCAGGCAGCGTCCAAAGAAATGCCGCGGATGCCGCGGATCGCGCCGCGGGATTCCATATTTTTCTTGCGCGCACATCCGAAAAGGAATCAAAAGGGGACGCGCACCGCCGAGGAGCGTCTAAATGGGAGGCTAAACGTTCCCGTAATTGTAATTAAGTTATGTCCCTAACTAACACGCTAAGTTTTGAACTAATTTGGTATTACAGAAAAACGTTTGCGTCATGGAATAAAATAAAACAACTGGATTGTTTTTGTCCTCCTTCCACCGCTTTCAGCTCTACGAGCTATGGGTGCTTTCTGTTGGAGGATCCGGTGAATAATGAGATTATCCGGATTTTTTCTTGTTGAAATTCACTCACTTTTTCTTTTCACTCCTTATGGCTACGTTTGGCCGTTTGGGGTGAAATTTCCACCGATGTGTGCGATTTCGTTGTTGCGTTCTTTCGATCAATCATCCATCTTCTTTTTCGGGCAATTTCTATGATATCTTTGGCGTTTATATGCCAACGAGAAGATTCATCTTTCCTCTTCAATATATCTTTAACTAAAATGAATATCATCGATGCTCGTAAGGCACCGGCCAATTTTACGAGCGTAAACAATATCAGTTTTGTATAGTTAGTGGCAGTTCATTATACATTTGAATTGATTGATATTCATACAAATTAATTTTCTTGTAGTTTTGCTTTCGGTAAAGTTAGAATATTTTTGAGCCTTATGGTATTAGTATATGTAATAATTCGCTATCTAAAATATGATTAATTTAAAATTATAGCGTTTAACTTATTTAAAAGTACTCTTATGTTTTGGCTAAAATACTATACTTTTAATACAAATTGATTTTTCTTAAATTCTGATATTTACTTTGCTTGGACTCTAGTCCAAGGTATTTTGATGGTACATTTTTTGTTTGTATCGCAATTTTCAACGGACTTGGATACTTGGATACAAATGAAATGTACTCAAACAGCTTAGTTAGCCGTTTCTGCTCTGTCGGAGAAATATACAGCATACACACAGACTTTTAAAAATCTTCTGTATGATATAAAAAAATATTTATTGATTATTCACATGATCAATGTTATTTGAAATAAATTAAATAAAAACAGTTTAAAAATAAATAATTATTAATTAATAATTTTCCTTTTAGCTACTGCGATTTTTTGACTTATGTTACGTAAGTAATTTTAAAACAAATGTACATTAAGTAGTTGTTTTAATATACATTTGTTACGTATATTACGTTTGTCGAAAAGTCACAAGAGCTAAAGAGAATACGATTAATTAATTATTCAATTGAGCAAATAAATTATTAATCATCCTTTATATTATTATATTATATTTAATTTAACGTCTGTGTGTTTGCTGGAGATGGCTGCTTTTATTTTGAATTTCCGCTTTATGTATATATATATATATATAAACATTGTTTCAAAAGTATTTAATTCCACATAGTTTCTCACAAACTCGAATGATATAATAATTTATATGAATTTCAAATTTAAAAAAATCCGCGTACAAAATTCCCCGTCACGATCTGGATATTTAATAATCGGGTAGCAGTTCTTTTTGGCTCGTGCAGCCTGGCTTTCACCATTTCGCCAGTGTACGACTGTAATTTCTGAAAATTGACGAGCGTCCGTGAATTTTTAAGCATCGCCGCGAATTAGTGTGTTTATCCGGTTTTCCTGGTGTTAAGAGTATGGAAATGTGCGCCCGGCACGATGGCTGGAGTTTGTAATTTTCTGGCCGCGGCGCGGCGCTCGTATCATTTGCGGATTAATAATGTCCAGTTGCTCCTTGAATTTTGATCATAACAATTTCCTTATTGATTATAGCCGGTTGTCGATGCCGAGTGAGGGTTTGAGTTGCATGATTTTTTTTTGTAATTGCGTGAATGGCTTTCGTGAAAGGATGGTGATTTTGAATGTGATTACCATGAATAGCTTTAATTGTTTTGTAAAAATAGAATATAATTTCAAAATGAACAAAAAACGGGTTGTTCAATGTATTAATAAACTGCTGAAGAGGGGCAACGTTTAGTATGAAATTTTGGTGTTATGTTCTTCTTCTTTATGGACATGCCAACAAAAAATAACATAAATTACAGATTTCAATTTTCCTCTAATTGTTAATTAATTTTAAACATATTCTATTACGAAATAAGCGAGGAAGTAATAGAATAAAAAATAAATGGAACTGTTCTTAGCTACATATATTTTAAGGGTTTTCAATTATTAACATTTGATTTTCCTTAATTTTTTAAAGTTATTTGTATAAAGTAATTTTTAATAGGCTAGGTATTTGGCCGCGGTCTGATAGAGTTTAATTAAAACGTTTCGCTGACAACTGCGATCGGCATCTTCAGTGACTTCGCGGACGAAGGGCGAATGAACTCCTCCATGTCTCCTCTGCGACTGACGACAGCTTCGTCCTCCAGGCAGCCCTCCTTCCCGAAGTCTGTAATGTCTCTACAGACGTTTTTCCAGAGGTGACATCTTTCTTAAACACCACTGCTTCTAAGGCGGAGTATGGCCGCTGTGGCCTTACTTTCCACACTTTACAGTTTTCGATTCTACAATCCCGTCTATCGAGATGTGCTCTAAGTCTGCAATGAATAAAGAAACAAATTGCAGTATTTATATTTACGCAGGTAAAGATTGGCTGATTTTTCATTTGGACACTATAAGAATTCATTTGAAAGACTGTAGCCAGTCGTTTCATCCATCTTTAGATTATTGGCATGTATCATTTCATATATGAGCCTTAAAGGTGGACGTATTAACGTGCCCGATGTGTGAATAGAAGTTTTAGCAGTGTTCCCATTGTCATTATTGTGCCCTTTCACCCAGGAGATCCCGATTTTGTTATGTACTGAGGCCTGCCTTAGTTTATTGTGGCACTCTTTACTGTCTCTGACCAGGTATAATTCTTCCCCAGATATTGCAGAGGCAGTCCACTATCCGTTAGGATCAGTAAACATTTATTTACATTTAAAGGAATATTCCGCCACCATTCATCTTTAAATGTGAATTTCGCTTTCCTTGTTTTTATAAACAGGACAAGTTCGCTTTCCTTTAGTGGACGAAACAATGACTCTCGTTCGTCTACTTTGTAGACTCAAATCGTTCACGATTCCACTTAAAATTATGCGAAAGGTGGCGCTTGCGTCGTCTTTAATTTATTAAGACATTTATTTGTTGAGTTATGATTTCAGCCGCGTGTGCTGCGCTCCTCAGCTCAAGTTGTTTGATGGTTGTACCTATACCCATTGGTAATTTCTTTTGAATATTCAGAGTCCTCGAGAAAATTTCGAAGTCCTTACCAGTTTCTTTCTGGGATCCGTCTGTGTATATTCTAATAGCAGACTCCCTCCTTCCCGAAGTTTGTAATGTCTCTACAGACGTTTCTCCAGAGGTGACATCTCTCTTAAACACCACTGCTTCTAAGGCGGAGTACAGCCTCTGTGGTCTTACTTTCCACATGGAAATCCATGTGTGATGGGATACACAGTATTACATCCACCCGAAACGACTATCACTTATTGTGGGTGCCAAGTTTTGTCCTGAGCCACCATACAACTACGTCATAACTAAGCATGGGCCTTATGACAGCTGTGTAAAGCCACATTGTCATGCGTGGATTAAGACCCCAAGTCTTCCCTACGGCACGACGGTACTGCCAAAAGGCTCTTAAAGTTTTGTTAATTTTGAATTTGTCTAATTTAGTTTCTTGTCGAGGGTAACTTCAAGATATTTCATATCCTCGCTAAATTGCAGGTATTTTATCGCACAATTACTTTGCTTCCAACATCGGTAAGTTATTTGAATCCATACTCTTGAAAAAATCATGTCCACTTTCCCACCTATAACCATACGTACATAAAATTCCCATATAAAACACCTCGAAGGTAGAAAATCAGCAGTTTTATACCTAGATTTACAAAAAGCATTGAGCTGTATTGTATAAATGTAACTCCTACATGATTCGGTATTGCATCGAGATGAATTATATAAACGTCTATACAGTATCCTCTCTAATCGTTCCATACGTGTCAAAATCAAGCAAGGTCTTAGTGAAGGTTCCCCACTTTACTCAATGCTGTGTAATTTGTTTATCCATTACATTTATAACTCAGACCCTTCATATGTAAATCCTGCTTTATATCCTCCTCTACATGTCGTCAGTACCTACCTTATTTCCCATGCTTCCATGATCCAAAAAGCAAGCCTTGATCGATGACGCATAGGCGTGGTTAGTAAGATGGTGCATCTCAATTAATCCATTCAAAACTTAACTTCTCATATTTTTAATTTTTACTTAATAATCGACTTATCAATAAATAAACATTTGCAATGTTTAGCTGAATGTTGATAGAACTAATTTTAATCAAAAAATTACTGATTTCTAGTCACATATTTATTATATCTATGGCCTCGTGAGTGTTAATGAAGAACCGTACAATTTTTTGTTTACTTAAATTTTATACTTTAAATTAATCAATGAACCACTTTACCTGAAGATTATCACACCTTTTCTGGCCACCTTGTATAATAAACATAAGTACAAACAAATGTAAATTAAAACATGTGTATAAAACTCCGACGGTAATAAATATAAAATAAACAAACATGTAATGAGGACAAACTATAAAAGACAAATACTATATTTTGAGGTCAATTGTATTTATTTCATTAATAGTGTAATATGCGTTATGTAATAAAAACGCTTTTATAATATCTTTGAAGCGTTTGTAATATAGTGATTTCGCAGCATGTGGTAAAGCATTAGATAATTTCGGCCCATAATAAGTATCGCCATTTCTGCTTTTTAATAATCTTGCTCTTGCAGGACAATTTAAGCGACATCCTATTGTATTATATCCGTGTACTTGGTCATACGAATCAACCCTTTTACAAACGTATAATAAACACTCTAAAATAAAGAAGCTGGGTATGGTGAGTATTTTCAATTGTATGAATTTATCTCGGCATTTATCTCTATACCATAAATCTGTTTTTAATCAAAAAATTCACTATAGCAAAATCATTAACAACGAAACTATTGATCTTTCTCCTAATTTTAAAAAACAAAGGTGTTATAATTGATTTTTAATTAACCTTCCTCACATATTCCAAAACAGCTAAAACCAACATTATGAATAGTGGTCGATATTCCATCTACCATAAATACCAAAATGCTTACTAAAATTAGATATCCTAACAATCGTTTGCATAATCCTTCCAATCCTCTATAAAATATGTAATATCTCTACTATAGATGAACGCCTGTAAAGTTTATTCGTTAAATTTTAACTGTTCCTCATTAAAAATAAATATATATTAGGAGGCATGACCAAATATAAGTCCAGTATTCATGTGTTGGTCGTTGAATCAATAGAGGGTGTTGTTTAATTCAGCGACTAATACATGAATACCAGTTTGATATCTGGTAATAGCTTCAAATGTATCATCTTGATACCTCTTCTTCTGTTTACTTCTGCGCCTTATTATCTCAAAGATCGTACGCAAGACAAAGGTCATTCATTCTTTTACTTTTGTCTCGGCAAAAATAAAAGTATGCGCAGTTTCATTTTTGAAAGAAAACAAAACCAGGTTGTAGCGATTAATTCTCTTCACTTTAGCATTATCGTGCAGTATTTGCCTCATTTTTATGACGTAGGTCTGGAATGTCTTGCAGTATTCGGCGTATTCGCCATCCGTCCCAATACCACTTGTTTCAGGCATCATTTGATATGTACCTGAAATTTGTGGACTTTACCAAAGATGTAAAATTGTTCATTAGCTCCCTGAAAGATGGCTCAAAATTATAGAAAGCAACGGCGAATTTAAGTCATCTCACAAATAACATCTTAATTCACTATTATTTTTAATGTCACCATGAGCCTGTCTTGTGTAAACCTAAGTGTCATAACGGCCCTTATTGGCTTATTTATACAAGTTGTCAAACCATTTATATTAGGTTGGGAAAAGAAATATCCATTGTTTATAGATGGCTGTAGTGATCGATATCTCGTAATGTATCGATCAACGAATTTCGGAAATATGGTTATTGTCAAGGTGATATTTCGTACTAAAGGGTGTCTCATAATAAACCGTCATTTTGAATCGGGCATTAATTTTTATATAACAATCGTAGAGTGCTAATTCTTTTACAACTGTCTCTAGTAGACTTTGAGGTTATCATGGATAGATTCGCGGTCAAGCAACGCGTTGAAGTTGTGAAAATACATTACAAAAATGGTGAACATTTTGTAGAGGCGGTCCTCAAAAGTTTTCACTTCTCGGTCATCATAACGCACCATCCCGTAGCACCCTAGTCGGTTTTATCCATAAATTCAAGTGCACGGGTTCAGTTGTAAACATGAAGGAACATGGCCGTCCGCGTTCCGCCCGTTCGGACGAAAATGTAGCCTTGGTAGCGGCCAGCGTTCATCAACCTCAATTCGTCATCGTGCTCAAGAAGTTGATGTCTCCAGGAGCTTCATGCAGCACATTTTAGCCAAAGATCTTCATCGCATACAAGATTAAGTTGACCCAAGCACTAGAGCCGGCAGACCATGCACAGCGTCGTACGTTCTAGGATTGGATGTTGGAACATCATCAAGTCGACCACGATTTATCAAAGAAAATCATCAACCCTCCACATCATTTTTGTTCTGTTATGGAAAAATAAAAATATTATTATTATTAATCCATTTCCATCTGAATGGGTATGTCAACAAGCAGATCTACCGTATTTGGGACTTGGAAAATCTCAGGGCAATTCAAAAGTTTCCAATGCATCCACAACGGTGCACTGTTTGGTGTGGATTTTGGTGTGGAGGTGTTATTGGGCCATTTTTCTTTCAAAATGAGGCTGGAACCGCCGTCACCATCAATGGGGTGAGATATCGCGACATGATAACCAACTTTTTTTGGCCCGAAATTGATAATATGGATCTCGAAGATATGTGGTTCCAACAGGACGGTTCCACTTGTCACAAAGCCAACGAAACAATAGAGTTATTACACACCAGATTCGAAGGAAAAGTTATTTCTCACCGAGGTGATGTGCATTGGCCGCCCCGTTCTTGCGATTTGACATCCTTGGACTTCTTTCTTTGGAGTTTCCTCAAAGGCAGCCACGGCTCTGCGTGCACACGCGGGCTCTCTTAATGAAATGTTCAATGACACTTTCGCATAATTGCGTCTCAATTGCTGCTTGGATTTCTTCTTTCAGTTTCGCAATCGCATATGCTTATTGGGGTTGGCCTTCCCCAATAAGCATATGCGATTGCGAAACTGAAAGAAGAAATCCAAGCAGCAATTGAGACGCAATTATGCGAAAGTGTCATTGAACATTTCATTAAAAGAGCCCGCGTGTGCACGCAGAGCCGTGGCTGCCATTTGGCCGATATCCTATTTCATAATTAAACTCCATGTCTTTAATTCACACTTCAATAAAAGTTTCCAAACATTTCGAAAAGAATGCGACTTGTTTATAAAAATTAAAATGACGGTTTATTCTAGGACACTTTTTAAAATATTCTTTTGCTCTTTTTTCTTTGGCTAATACAGTTGTGAGATACAGGGTGCTAAAAATGGAAGTCAATAAAGAGAAAATTCGGTATATTTTACAGTTTTTTCTTTGATTACTGCAAAAAATGTAAGTCAGGCGACTGAAATTGTAAATGGTGTTTATGTTCCATTCATAATTTTTTTATGTTAAACATGCACGCTTCAAAAGAAGGCCGATCTCCAAAAATTTCGATAACATCAAAGAAATAATCGAAGTTGACTGATATATTAGAGGTCGTAACATTGTCCAGAAGCTGAAGGTTAACCTTATAACAGTTTACAATATGTAAAGGTTTTTCTTTAAATAAACACTTGGTTATTGATTCACAACTTTTATTAATAATCAGAAAATAAATAAAAATTGTAAACAATAACCAAGTGTTTATTTAAATGAAAATCGTTAAAGATTGTAAACCATGTTTCACAAAGTGTTAGATGAGTCAAAAGTTCATAAAACAGTTGTAAGCTATTTGCACAAAGATGGATTAAAAAAGAAGTTTGATGTTTGGGTGCCCGAATATTTACCACAAAAAGAAACACGATGCATCGAATTTCCATCAATGAAGTCTTGGCAAACGGAATGAAATCAACCCATTTCTTAAATGGGTTATGACTGCGTATGAGAAATGAGTCACATATTATATTGGGTGAAGACGATCGTGGTTAAGGCTCAAAGCATGAGCTGCTTCGCCGCGCTTTGAGCGCTTTGAGCAACGGTTTTCGAACCAAGACTAACGGCAAGGCTGGGACTGAAAAGGAATCATTTATTATGAGTTGCTTCCATATGGCCAAATACTAAATTTGGATACCTACTGTCAAAAACTGGACCGTTTAAAGTTAGCGATCGACCAGAAACGGCCAGAATTAGCCAACAGAAGAGGTGACGTGTTCCATCAGGATAACGGCAGGTCAAACATGTCTACAGTGACTCTCTAGACATTCAGGGTGCTTGGTTAGGAAGTTTCGATGCATCCACCATATATTCCGGAACTGATATCTAGGGATTACCATCTTTTTATAGTTATTACAAAATTTTCTCAATGATAAGAAATTGACATCGAGAGACGATTGTGAAAATCAATTATTAAAGTTTTTTGAGAATAAGTAAATAAGTTTTTATGAGAAAGGCTACCCTTAAAATAACAACAGATTATATAATAAAATGATGTATATTCGACCCAAATCGGGCAATCCGAAACATATTATATAAACACTTTACCAAAGACGTAATATTGTTATCAGCTCGGTCAATTTCATTCCGAAATAGTCAAGTAAAAATTAAGTCATCTTATAAATAACATAATAGATCTCTATTGTTTTTAAACCTAAGTGTCATGATTGACCACCCTGTTCTATCGGTATACATCATCAAATAAAAAAGTGTCAACATCATTCATATTATATTACATTTAGTTTATAAAGACTAATTAAAAAAAAATATGACTAATACTTTAAACAATTATTACCTTTATTAATAAATATTGAATAAAACTAAAAAAACGGATTATTCATTTGTTCATTCCTAATTTTCGAACCTCATCAGCACATGGAACACACTAGTCTGATGAGGTTCGAAAAACCGAAATGGCCATCACTAGTTATACATACGCTAGATGAATGGTGACTGAACGTTTCATTAAATGTGAATCCATTTTATTTAAGTTTTGAGATTAATTTAATATTTGCGAAAAATAAAAAACAACAAAATACAAATAAAATTAGAAGGACGAATAAGGTGTATCCATCTAATGATGTTACTTATACTGATAAAATATATTTGAAATGCAATCTTAATAAAATAGACGTAATAATTTTAAAGGTACTATTGTTGAAGGGCTTACTAAATAATACTATTGACAATCCTAATTTAATTTCTAAATGTTCCTCGATTTAGTAAGTAGTTTATTTATATATCCTCTAGTAATTCTAAATCCTTGCTTAGAATCTACAATAATATTCATCCTTTCATAGATATTTTTTATGAGTTTAATTACACCATATTAAAAAATATTTCGCTTTTAGTTTAGTTTAGTTTTGTTATAATCTGTATCAATTTATGTAATTTATTTCAATGTTTGTTCTTTTTTATATAGATTGTGAGCTTCTTGATTTAGATTACAATAACAAAATGTTTAAAAAATGCATTCAAATTTTGTATGAGTTAATTCCAATGTAGGATTAGTTTGTTCTTTGCTATTTTTTTAAAATTTTATTTTGTAGATGTTCTTACGCATATGCATATTTTTGTTTTTTTTATATTACATTCCATGTAATTGGATTTACTCAGGGCTATTCCTTAATGTTAAGTTTAATATTTTATATTTTATCATCACAGCTTAGGTAGCTACCTAAGCTGTGATGATAAAAAATAACGTGCATATTAAACTTAACATTAAGGAATAGCCCTGAGTAAATCCAATTACATGGAATGTAATATAAAGATATATATATATATATATATATATATATATATATATATACATAAAATGTGATATTAATTAATAACGTGTTCGTTAAACTTATAATTCTTCGTAAGGAATAGACCCAATTATCTATTGGGAAAAATGAATAAATTATTAAATAAAATAAAAAGAATAAAGTACACTGCATAGGAATTCCTAACAGTAAAACGCCTCCATTCCATTTTTTATGAAACACTCTCCGAAACCCGCCATAATTGTAATTTCGCGTGTCCACACGATTGTCAAAAAAATGATTGATAAACAGTACGAGAGGGGGAGGCTAATGGCGCGCCCTCCCTCCTGCCGAAAATAAATTCGTACACCCCCGACGAATTAAAACGCGATTATTAAACGCGCCCCTCGCCAAAAGTTCATTAAATACAACAACAACAAAAATACCGATACGAAAGAAAAGAACAAAAGAAAAAACAATCCGGCGGAAACGCAAAAGTCGAGTTTTCCACGCCGAAATGGGAAAGGATAATTGGACGCGTGTAATTGACGCAATTTCCATCATTGTACTGTCAGCGAGTGACAGTGATGCGGATTAATTGCGTTCGCTGTGCGTAATCGGTGACTTGATGGAAGTTTTCCGGGAGGGAATTTTCAAAATTGGGAATTTGCGCGCTCGGGGAAAATTGGGTTTTTTTGATATAGAAGGCGATGTCTTGGATTACGTCGACGGGAAATTGGAAACGATCGCTGGGAAAATTACGGTCTTGATGGGAACTCGATGTCATTCAAAAATTTCAACAGAATGTGATTGTCTTCAACGTGATGAGATTTTATTTAATAAAAAGTGTTATCTACAGTGCTTCCCAAAAGTAACGGATAAATTCTATAAAATTGTTAATAAAAATATTTCAGAAAAATGGTCTGATACGTCGATTTTTATTTTTAAATTACTATCCTGACTTATACTTTTCAGTCCACACCAACTTTAAACATTTAAATACCAAAGTACCCTTGCGATACCTCAATTGATAATTTCTTACATTCTAAATACAACGAATAAGAAACTATCAAATCGGTTTATAAATAACGGCAATATTTACCAAAATGTATTCAAGGAAGAGCGTCAATATTGAAGTAGGCGCAGTTGAAGGAGGCATAGTAATATTGCTAAAACAATTATAACTTGTTTTTACTTAGTTCAAAACTTGAATGATTATAAATTTCTAGTTAACAGCCAATAAATATTTCATCAAATAAAATCCACGCGACATGTAGTTATTTCCTTTCCTACCAGTCGAAGTAAACACGCGCCATTTTTACGCCTCCTGTCGCAACATAGCAACCCTCCACATCAACCTGCGCTCTCCCCCATTTTTCAAACAAAAAAGCCCATTACGCCGCCACCCCCTTTCCTTCCCCTCTCTTCCACTCTTCCCTCGCATTTCATACCTACGATTCCAATTCCGATTGTAAATGTGACATGCCGCTAATAAGTCATTAATATTAATGGATTAATCGCGCCAATTAAAGCGATTACAATCGACGATTGCGATTTTCACGTCGGTGATGTTATTGTTGTTGTTGCTGTTGTTCGAGCCAATTCGCACAATTACATTCTTTTCATTCGCGCCGAAGAGGAACGGAAAGGGCGATCGCGATTATTTGCGAATAATTGCATCGGTGGGAAGTTGTCTTTAATTGAGATTATTTTTCTTTTATTATCCAGCCTTTTTATAATTATTATCTTATGAAATTCAGTTCAGTTGTTGACACTTTGCAATTACAGGGTGATTTATAATATATGCACAATTTGATAATTTTTGTGATTAATTCATCTTGTAGAAAACCAACATGGATTTCGACTCAAAAAGAGTAGAACTCTTACTAATCTGACAACATATTCATAAAAGTTATCGAATTGTCTCGATCACCAAATGCAAAGTGTTGTCGCATTTATTGATCTAGGGCTTTTGACAAGTTGAATCATTACCTACTCCTTTCCAAAATATCTATGTTTGATTTCTTAACATCTTTGTACCTGTTTGTAGAGTATGATGGATTCAGATCTGATACGTTTCAGGCAACGTTTGGGGTTCCTCAAGGTTCAGTTCTAGGTCGCTTTCACTTTAATATATTTATCAAAGATATTGTAAACTTTATTGATACCGATTGCCTTTAGTTTGCAGATGATCTTAAAATTATAAAACCAATTGAAACAATCGATGATTGTCGTATTTGGGAAGTAATTTTAAATGTTACTGAATATTCGTGGTATTTTTTTTATTAACAGAACTAAATGTGTCTCAAATTTTATGTAATTAGAAAGTAAAAGTAAAACTTGAAAAAACGGACAACAAGAAAAATAAATAACCACGAAAGAAAAAAAAAATAAACAGTTGTTTAAAATGCCTCCCTTGAGTTCGAATGCAAGCATGACACCTGCAAACCATTCAGTCGTAAAATGCGCTATTGCTGAAGATAGTTCATTCGTTAAATCTATTTGTTATTTGATATAGTAGTTACTTACGTGTATTCATTCCAACAATGTAAACCAGTTGCATCCAATGGCCCGACAGAAAAAAGATCTAAATGGATTAAGTCGGGAGATTTTTGCGACCAAGCAATAAAACCTCCCCGATCAATCTACCCTTTAGAGTAATGTACATTGACGTACTTATCTACCGTAGTGAGGTGGAGCGCCATCGTGCTGAAATCACATTTGTTGCCGAACAAGACGAGGAATAGGTTCAATCGTCTCAAAACGCGTTTCTTCAAGTAAAATTAAATTGTGTTCTGCATTTAGCTTGTGTAGAAAAACTTTTTATTCATTTCTCCGTTAAAGGTACCACCCCATGTATTCATACTAAAACAGTGTTGAAATCGCATTTGTCTAACAGCATGTGGATTTTGGAGATCTTATAGATGGTAGTTACTTGTGCCATTAATACTGTTACGAAATCGGGTTTAATCAGACTCTGAAATAAATAAAACAATGTCTATATATTTATTTACAGTACGGTTAACACATTTATTTACACCATACAGTCACTATTTATTTCCAACTAGATGTTGAGCATTCAGACAATCGTGATAGACAGCTCGCCTTGCCGCTAACGTGCGATTATATAGCATGTAGACGCTTGCTTCTCGAACTTTCCAGAATTTTTCATGACGCCAAATTTACCGTCGCACGCTCGACGGAATATTCCAGAGTTTTTTTTTTTTTCCAGTTGCTTCTTTCACTTTCGTTACAATAACCTCGTTAGTAAATTGAGCCTCTTTTGTCCATCCTATTCTTGCATCATTAGCAATAGTTTGTAACAACCAAGTTTAAAACTCTACACGCTAGCCGTAATCTTCCTGGCTTAATGCTTGAATACTTTGAATATGAACAATTCACCCCTAATTATTCACGATGTATTGTTCGCTATACACGGTTTTGAGATAGATGAAAATGCGCTGCTAGCTAGTGCTCAGTGTGGGGTTATCCAACCCTACGTCAATTACATTTTCTTCGGTATTGACAATATATTCTCTAATGTGATTACCTCGATCACTACGTGGAACAACAATTGAACCTATTTCTTTGACTCGTTGGAGAGTACGGCCGAAAATTTTGAGACACGGCCTATCAGGAAATCTTCGGCGATACTTTTTGATACCTGAAGACCGTTACCATTACAATACCCATACAGATAAACAATATCTGCCTATTCAGCTATACTAAATTTACTCATTTTGACATCAATCAACTTAAACGTCTCAAAAATTCAAATAATCGATAGCTGATTAGATTTTAATGTTCTACTTTGATAATAATTAAATAAAATTCAATCAAATGTAGTTCTTTGTAATAAATCAAATAAATTTTCATATATTTTTTTAAGTGATTTCCCAAACACGATGTCAAAGTGATAATAATTAAATAAAATTCAATCAAATATAATTCTTTGTAATAAATCAAATAAATATTCATATATTTTTTTAAGTGATTTCCCAAACACGATGTCAAAGTGATAATAATTAAATAAAATTCAATCAAATATAGTTCTTTGTAATAAATCAAATAAATATTCATATATTTTTTTTAATGATTTCCCAAATACGATGTCAAAGTTTTGTAGCCCTCTTATAAATCACCCTGTATAATAAACAGATAATTAAAAAATGTAAGATATGTTGTTTCTTGCGTATGCTCACTGTTTACTTTGAATTCTTAGTTTTAAATTCACCAATTAATATTAAAATATACAGTAAGGCTGATAAATGGGAAGCTACCATAGGGAATCAGTTGTTTTCAATGTTTTGAAAAAAAAAAATCTTTTAAACGTGCTTAAATCTCACGTTACCCTCATATCAGAAAAGTTTCACAATACTTTTCTTCTTTTTCCTCAATCCGTATCGTATCAAATTGTTACTCATTTTCGTGCATCCTCCTTAAAATCGAAATTACACCCCACCGCATGATTATCGGTTGTAAGGGTCAGTTTATGTCAGTGATCATTTAAGTTTCGCAGCAACGGATGCAGGACTACCAATGGCTTTCACTTCGTACGCCGGGGAAGAGAACCGAAAGAAAAAAAGAACGGAGGTAAGACTGAGCCACCGCCAAAGAACGTATTAATCAACCAAGTGGTAGTTACGGAAGGTTTTTCCCGTCACTTTCAACGGTCGCTCGTGAAGTTTTTTATAATGCGAAATCGAAAGTATCCTGCTATAAATTCGAGGGAGATAAAATTAAAATTGCGGATTATTTTCTGTGTAAATCTGGATAGCAATGTTTAGTATGAAATTTTTTTTAAATAAAATATGAAGACCAAATTTAAAAGACATTCATTAATTAATTTGAAAATAATTGAATGTGTCTTATAATAATAATATATTTATTAAAAAAATAATTTTGATTACAAGTAAATTTAATTTTCTATACATATAATAGATACACTCCTTACACCTAACGGTAGAAAGAAAAAAAGATTTAAAAAAAATAGATACATTATAATAATAGATATAAAACTAGAGTAGAATAAAAACATAAAATACTAATTTACACAGAATGTTAAACAATACTACTAAGCGAATCGTTAACAAAACTAAGATCTAAACGTCTCAATCTATTTGAAAAACAAATTCATAGAAAACAAAGAAAAATCGTATTTATACAAAAGTAGCCCTGATAGACCAACATCATACCTTTAAAATTCTCCATAAATCTATTTAAAAATTTATGAAATAAAAATGATTTTAAAATAATTAATAAATTATGTTAAACAAATTCACATTAAAACAACTACTTCCCGGGCAAATACCCACACTGGACATTGAATTACATAATGTACACCTGCTGTTGCACATCAATAAAATATTGCATAATGCAACAAATTTTGATCCGAGAAAAATTTAATGTAAAAACAACAAAAGGAACGTTACTTAATGTAAGGCCATCTGCAGAAACGTGTTTCGGGATCTATCCCTCGTCAGTACAGCTATGCCTCACTTACGTAACGTAAGTCAAAAGGAACAGAGCTAAATGTGAAAATAATTTATTAATTATTTTCAAATCATTTTTATTGAATTCTTATTTTCTATTTCTATTTAAAAATTATTTTTGACATTATCAATTAACTGTAATTCAAACATTACTCCCAAATATACTAGCCGCAACTCTTCGCCAATTCATCAGCTCGTTTCATCAAGACAGTTAAATTAACCCTAAATATAATTTTGATTTAAAATTACATATAGTAGATTCAGACAGGGCGGAAAGACCATCGATCGATAGCCCAGACAGACTAACACTAAATTTTAATAATTACTTGTAAACATTTAAAAAAATTGTATCAAAAATTGTCTGTTTAAAGTTTTAAAGTTTTTTATATACACATATATATCGTATTTATCTATAAATATATTTATTTTAGAGATTGGTTCGTCATAAAACTAATTTGTTTTAAGAGTGCAGAGAAAACAAAAAAAAAAAATAGTTTGATTGTGGGTATTAGCTTCAACAGATCTGATTTTAAAAGCAATATATTCCAAGATTCTAGAACAATCTATTAAACCATTAACCTCTTCATATAAAGAACGCCTATCCTATAGAAAGTGAATTTCAAGTTGAAGATGTAAATTATTGTAGTTTAGATTAACACATGAGATATGGAGTCTGTAAGCTATCACACATAAAAAATATGTTTAAACTTTATCTAATTCTCTTATAAAATAGTGTTGATACGGTGCCATATACAGGAGCAGTATTCTGTACTAGATCGGACTAATTGTTAATACAAGCATTTAATTGCATTCAAATTCAGTTGTTTCCCAAATTCTAAATGTATAACCAAGCAGCTTTAATCCGCGGTTTACTACACTGCGAATTATTTTTTACGTCGAATGTAATTCCTTTATCAGTTACGTGTTCAATATCTTACCCATTTATAATATATTCGGTCGCAATTGGACTCTTATCACGGTAAACAGAAATCGATTTACCTTTTTTAAGTTAACTTGAAGACTATTAAAATTATACCACAAGGCCACAGTATATGTATAGTGTGACAAGGCTACCTGATCCGGGTTTTGCTGAACATTTATTGAATGAGCCCTACTGGTAATAGTTGTTGCCATCCTTAAATCGTCTGCATACAACCAAGTCGTACTGATTTTTGAAATAATATCGTTAACGAATATTAAGAATAATATGGAACCCATATGGGAGCCCTGAGTTACACCTGATTTAACAGAAATTTCTAGGGAGATTACTTTTTACAAATTATTTACGATCTACAAGAAAACCAACAAGCTAAGTGTATTATATTCAAATTAACACCATGTATATCTAGTTTACGTAAAAGCAAATCAATTGATACTCGATCAAATGTCTATCGGTATAAATCGCATCTACCTGATATCTACTCCATAAGGTATTCACAATATAATTATTATACTATATTAGATTTGTCACCGCAGATCTACCTGGTCACAATTTGCAATTGTTTCAATGATATTAATATGGCATCAACAGTGCCTATTCGAATATTGACGCTCTTCTTTAAATACATTTTGGTAAATATCGCCGTTATTGATAAATATCACCGATTTTAATAATTTTTGTTTGGTTGAATTCAGAATAAAAAAAATCTATCATTTGAGGTATCGCAAGGGGTGCTTTATTATTTGAATTTTTAAAGTTGGGGTTGCCACCACTTAGGGGCGAAGGGGTGGGGGCTGGAAAATGTATGTCAGGATAGCATTTTAAAAATAAAAATCGATGTGTCAGAGCATTTGTCTAAAATATGTTTATTTACAATTTTATAGAATTTATCCGTTACTTTTGAAACACCCTGTATACATCATAATAATAATAATCTGTAAATAAATTCACAGTATCTTGTAAACTATTACCTTTTTTTATCATATTAAAAAGAACGCCATTTTTTTAATCATTAACAAAATTCCAAAATAACTTGATGTTATATTTTATAGAAATATTTCCTGTAAAATTCGTTTCTTATATCTACTGGTTTGAAATTATGCATAATCCAAATATGCGCTAGAACATTTATATCGGCGATGAATTATTTACATTAGTCTTATTAAAGCAATTAATTGTTTCCCAAACCATTTCGGAAATTTGTTATTACCATTTTATTAATAAAATAAATGCGAAAGGGAAGAACGTAATGCATGACCATATAGTCCATTACCATTATTAATCTTATAGCCAGACCCCGGCGAGATAAAACCGATCGGACCAATCAGAGCAGCCGGTGATGACTCATGTGAACCGGTAATGTTTATCAGATCAACAAAACAGGCGAAAGAAAATATTCGTATGTATTTTCATTCAGTGATGTTTTACAATTTGAATAGTGAAAAACATTTTATAATAATTAAGTGAGATTGTTGATTATTTATTATAATTTCCATCGTGTATTTCATTAGCTCCACGAAGAGAACAGCATTAATTGTGTAAGTGTTAAATTAATAATTAATTGTTTTGTTCATGTTTTAAATTGGACTCATTGATTATTTATTTTGAAGCACATTCTGCTACACAACACTTTTTCCAAATTTGTCATCGCTTATGTTTATTATATTTCTTATACAATTTTAATAATTATAATCATAATAAATCATTTAAAGGTCTATTAATTAAAACAAAAAATGCAGTATACAATAAGGACCAACTGAACTTAAGGGTGCGGTTTAGACAAAATAGATAGCTATATAAATATTTGCAGTCACTAATTCGAGTGAGATATTGTTATATATTGTATTATACATTAAAGTAATCTTAAAATAAGCAGGAATTTCTTCAGATGAATTAAAAATGACTTTAATATTTAGTTTGCGTGAGAAACAATTATGAAAAACAATGAAAATTGATCAAATTTATAGCAAATTTCAAATTATAATTTTGCTAATAAAAATGCGTGCAATGAAAATTTAAAGAATTTCACTAAATTCTGCATTCAAATAACTTAGCAGACCTGACCTATTAATGTCATTATATCTTACAATTTTCTTTTTTAACTTGAACTAGTAAATTGACGTAATACACGAAAATTAACGATTTATTTTTTATTTAGACTGATACTTTATACTTGGTAGATGTAAATGTAAATACATATTCATATTATTAAATGGCTCTTTTTTCAAACGATTATTTCCATTTCCATTTTACTATATAGCTATCTTTTTCTACTAAACCACAACCTTAAATCAATTTCCATATCAGATATATTTTTCTATTATTGCATCTAGGAATTGAAAAAAATAATTTAGGTAAGCATCCTACAAGTAAGAGTGTAAGAATTTATTCAAGAAATGCCCTATTTCTTCTTTCGCCAAGAGAGGGTTTGTTAAATTAATTTTCAAGCTCAGATGTGAGATATCCTTCAATAAGATTTTCTTTGTGCGTTCTAAAGTTGAAAAACTTTAAAAACCGTACCAGGGTCCAAATAAGAGGGGTCACAGGCTATATTTTTGAAATAAAAAAGTGACCATGAGAAAATAATTTTCAAGTCTTTATCCCCTCGGTAGAAGGGACAGTCGAATATTAATACTGCGAGTATCTCAAAGAATGTGTTGTTGTAGGCATCAATAAAACTACACTCATTGAAATCATGATCAGTTCACGAAACCAAAATTTTATAGACTTTTTTTGGATTATTATTGAAATAGATGATGGAGGAAGGTACTAGTTTTTAACAAGCAAATGTCAAATAACTCTTTTAGTTTTTTAATGTATCTTAAAGATTTTAATGTCATAAGAAAGAAGTTATCATACTGATTAAATTTGTAGTTTCTGTATACAATTTATTGTTATACTGTCTAAACTACTACATCTGAGAAATTGAAATGGCTCAGCACTAAGTTGTTACAGAGAAGTCGTTTGTTGTTTTTACTTAAAATGTTCTATTTGCATATATCATTCGTAGACTATTGTAAGCTCTTGAGATACATTTACTGACATGAGATTTACAGCGCAGATCAGAATCCATAATTAAGCCCAAGTTACGCACCGAGACTACATAATGTATAGCTTTATTATCCAATTTCTGTGATAGTAAACGTTTTGGCAGCGCTGAGTACTTTTTTAGGACCGAACAACATAGATGATCTTTCACTTCGATGTATTAGTAAAGGGTGTTTTTGGGAAGGTGTTAGAATATTAGAATGGTCAAGATTTAAATTTTTATTTGATGTTATTATGTCATTAAAGAAAAAAGATTAAAGTAGTTGGGAATCAGAATTCTAAAGTTTCAGGAATAAATGACATATAAAATGAAAATAACAGTGGGCCTAGAATTGATCCTTGAGGACATAGGTCTTCATCTCTGATATAGACAATGACACAATGTTGTCAATTTCATCTGTCTTTAACCGCTATAGATTAAGCTACTTATAAACATTAATGCATTTGACTCTAGGCCAATGTACTTCAGTATTACTAACAATAGATCGTGATTAATAGTGTCGAATGCTTTACTGTAATCAATGTGGATTTATCAAGAGAATAAACCTCTGTCATAGATAATATCGTCAGTGACATTCAGTATTTCAGTGGAGCAGCTATGATTTGTTCTAAATCCTGATTGGTTCCTGGACAGGATACTATTGCTTTCTACAAGCAGGGTCAGTTGATCTTTTATTATAGATTCCAGAATTTTAGATAAGAATACAGAAAAAGAAACATTCCTACTAAGCTTTCTTAGAAATAATTTTATAATTCAAAAATGTGAAATATAGAACACTCTATTACATTTCAAAAAAAAAATAAATGGAAGTTCATAGCATTATCTCAGGAAATTGAATACCCTGTAAATTAAAATATATTCTAATGATAGCTTTTATTGATTTTTTTTTTATTTATTACGGTTACAAAATTATTTACATGTTCCGGTAATTTTAATATATAAAGAATCTTTATTGTCAGTACAATATACATATAAATGTGAAAGAAATTAACAATAAATATTATTATTTTATTTACCGACAATCGGCTATCGGCCAACAGCCTTTCTGCCAAAGTTCGCGCATTTTATGGGTGTGTCTTATTGCCTGTTAAGGGAAGTGATGAATTGGAATAGGGTTTGTGAAGGATTTTTGAATTTAGGAATTATATTATCGTCTCTGGGGATGCAGAGTTGGGAGAGAATTGTGAAATTAGATTGTTTTCTGGAGAATTTTTTGGATAGGTTGTGGAGGCGTAATTTTAATTAATCCTGGAAATTAATTATTACAGATATTTGTCTGTTTATTGCCTGAAAATAAAAATGTTTATTAATTATGTTTTATTTTATTTTGGATACTATAATCCTCGCATAGGTGTAACCACAGCCCTTTCTCGAATGTATAGTTATGATCTAAATCTAATTTTAATTTCTAATCAATAAATTAAATCTCAAAACTTATATTTTGTTAACGAATTGAATCTCATCACGTAAATTAATCACGTTTTTTTTTTTCGAATGAATATCAGTGATGTCTTCTTCTGGCCAATGCCGATGTTATCGATGCGTCAAATTTGACAGGCTAAATGGAGGAATTACGTGCAAATAACATCGGTAATGATCGTCTGATTACAATAAATTACGTGGAAATGATTGCTGACGATTTAATATTAATACGCGCCGCCGCCGTTCAGCTCCGTGATATTTATGACGATATTCCCGATGAAGATGTTTACTCGAATGCTTGTAATCAATCGTTTATGGTTAGACGGTTTGCCGGTTTGATGGTTTGATCGGACCGTATTATATTCAATTACCGGCCGATTACAATGGGGAAATTAATGTGGCCAATTTGCCATCATCATCATCGCGCGCTCGCCTCCGATCGCCACGATTGACGATTATACACACAAATCGCTTTTCCCATCGAATCTACATATTTTACTTTTCATTAGCGTTTATTTACATAATATATAATATTTACTCAGATAATTTTATTACTTTGAATTATTTATTTGTACGTATTGTTTGCTCGCAATTACACCTCTTTACTCATTCATGTATACAATATTATTTCTTGATTTCATATAATTAACAACATATCTTATAAAAAAATATTATACATTCATTATTCATTACATTTATAAGTATTTTAGCATCATAAATATTAGATCTGTTTGCTTGTTCCCCGCTAAATTAAACTGAGTGCAATTTTGCGACATCATCTTTAAGATTTACATTATCATCAGTGAAAAAATCCGAAATTGTTCATTCAAATCCATCATGAAAATTTTATATTGTTCCGATTATTACATTTTATAATTGATTTATTTGTTCGTTATGCAGGTTTAAATTTAATAATTTTTTTAAAAGTTTTATTAATTTTAAGGTTTTAATATCTAAACCTTGTTATTTTCTCTTATGACAGCAATTCATCAATTCGGCGCATGGGAAATTATAGCAAAAATAATTATTCAATAATATGAATTAGTATAGTAAACAATGTCGTTATACACAACAAAATAATTTGTTGTGAATAACGACATTATTTACCTAATTGTTTAGTATTAAATGAATAAAAAAGGTTTCTGAAAATAATTTATAAAATTATTTGTGGAATTCATTTTTTTATCACAATTATCTAAGCAATGTTGTAACTTCAAAATATATTTCGTTGAGTTTTGTTGTGCTGTCAGTTACTGCAACAATGAATTACTTAATATAAATTCTAGACAAATATCCATATGTCTTTTATCTTGGTATATCAAGAAATTAATTTTAATCAATCACTCACAAAAACTCACATTCAAAAATCAAGGAATTTCGATCAGTACACATACGGGTGATTAATAATACCTATTATTAATCACCCGTAAACTTCGGAAAGTCATTTTAAGAACAAAATGTTATATGAAGATAAGTCGTATTTGGTTTATCTAAAGAACTACATTTGATTAAAATTGCATTTAATTGTCATCAATGTACTACTTTAAAATCTAATTAGCCATGGAAATATACAAAATAATTTGTGAAACATTAAAGTTGACAGTTGTTAAAATAAGTGAGTTTAGTATAGCTGATTTTTTCTTTCATAGTCATTTATTTTTCTTTTTATCCTATTTTCAAGTTTTATTCTTACTTTATAATTAAACTAAATGTCATAGAGTTCTATAAATAAACAAAATACTACCAATCTTCTTATAACATTTTCGTTTTTTGTTTTCGTTAACTGACTTTCCAAGCACGATGTCAAAGTTTTGTACACCTTTTATAAATCAACCTTTATATAATATGATATGTCTACCCCTGCATCAATATGCACCTTAATTTTAGTCCTAACATTCTAAGAAATTTGGAAGTCGTCAAACGCTTAGCCCTTAGATAGCTTACAAATATTAGACATGCTAGTATCCTCTTAACAACCCTTCCAATCTTCTCTACAAAACACGTAAAATTACCTCTATTAAACAGAGAATTAAAATCCGTCCTTAAAATTCGTCACCAATCCCCACATTTCTCCTACTATCAAACACATCTGTATCTATCGTAATCCTAACGTTAATCCTAAATATGCCCAGCCTTCATTAACGATTCATAAAATTTGGAGAACTTAGACAATGGCGTTAGCAATCATGAGGACCGAATAAAATAACAAGAACTGGACAGAGGTGGGTAGAAAGACCCACGGTCGATGGCCGTTTTCTCGGGCTTAATAATTTATAAGCGATTGATATGGTGTAAATTTTGTGATATATTTTAATTTAACTGTCAGACATAAAGATTTGGATAAAAGAAAAGAAGATTAATTCACTTGGTCTCAGCTATTTAAATAAATTAAATAAAAAGAAAAGAGTATTCATTCACTTGGTCACAGTTATTTAAATATATTAAATAAAAATGATTTGAAAATAATTAATAAATTATTTAGCTCTGTGTGCGGCAGGTGATGGTCGCTCTTTTTAATTAATTTGATTCAATTATATTCATTTAATTTTATTTGGTTTTGATTTAAATTGAATTAATTTTGGTTTAATTTAATTTAAATTGATTTAGTTTAATTTGATTTAATATAATTGTTTTAATTTTGCTGATTGTATTTGAATTAATTTATTTTAACATCTTTAAATTATGTAAGGCATAGTTGTACTGACGAGGGATAGATCCCGAAACACGTGTCTGCAGATGGCCTTAAATTAAGTAACATTCCTTTTGTTGTTTTTACATTAAATTTTTCTCGGATCAAATTTTGTTGCATTATGCAATATTTTATTGATGTGCAACAGCAGGTGTACATTATGTAATTCAATGTCCGGCGTGGGTATTTGCCTGGGAAGTAGTTGTTTTAATGTGCATTTGTTTAACGTACTTACGTAACGTAAGTCAAAAGTCACAGAGCTAAATGTGAAAATAATTTATTCATTATTTTCAAATCATTTTTATTTAATATAAATAAAAAGAATTTGAAAATAATCAATTAATAAATTATTTTCTCGTTTGCACTTATATATGTAACATAAGTCATTGTACAAAAGAGAAAATAATTTATTAATTAATTATTTTCAAATTTTTTATATTTAATTTAAAAATATTTTGTATATATTTCAATATAAACGACTACTTTCCGGGCAAATACCCGTTGGACCGTACGCAAAGGGCATTTGTCGTCATATATTTGCAAAATTGCTACATTGATAGTAATTTAATTCGTACTATTAGGTTTAGTGATGTAAATGAAATCAAAATTATCGTGAAACCTATTTATTATGTATCTAATAATTATTTTTGGTATTTAATTGAAGAAAAAAAATATATATACATTTGTCTTGTTGAAAAGCACTACTAATCTCGAAAAGATATTAATTTGTTAAATAATTTGTAAAAAAATCACAAAAAATAAATTAAATTAAAGCCTACACAGTTTATTAAAAAAAATAAAATACTTTAAATCGAATTTAAAAAAAATAAGAACTATCTGCTTCAGAATTATTCTTTTTGTCTATATCAGAGTCATCAAAGAGTAAAAACTAACCATCTATTGAACTTGCAAGTAAGTACCGACTAATATATGGATCTGATTTATACAGTTTTTCTTTTTGCCGTATTTTACGGAAACTTGCTAAATAGAGATTTAATGATATTCAATATTCATATTAAGTAGATTTTTAGTCGTTTTCCGTGTATGATAATGACACGCGGAATTTGCGTAAACTGCAGTTATAAGTGAAAATAAAGTATTGTACAAAACAAAGTTTAGACGTGTGTTTTTATTACTAAATTTAAATTGGATAACGATGTAGAAGTCTCCACAATAGAAAATGCCATGAGATTGTTCTGCAAGGCTCTGCCAATCGAAACTTCTCTTTGAGACTCAACTGCCATTTTATATTATTTATGTCGATAGCCGATTCATCATCTACAGAACATAATTCTAATTTTTGTATATTATTGTACATACATATACACATTTGAATAAAGATGGTTAGTTAGTTATTATTTATGAATTTGTGAGTTATGTGGTTTATAATAGTAATAAATGCGAAGAAAGGATTTCTCACCGCCTTTATTACATGCATCTAATACACTTATCATTTATCCAGATTTATTTATATTCCATCCATATATTATATGTTGAAACTTTTAAATATAACTTGCTCTCATAGAAAAGTCTGAATAAGTTTTTGTGAGGAAATCAATTATAATAATTGTTAATATATGGGGATATAGCTCAGTGGTAGAGCATTCGACTGCAGATCGAGAGGTCCCCGGTTCAAACCCGGGTGTCCCCTAATGTTTTCTTACTCCCTATAAAGATAACACCCATATATGCCAGCAAAATAGAAGGAAAGAAGTAAAATACAATAATTCCTTTATTAATTTAAGAAGGCTTCTGCTTTGTTATATTTTGTATTTCATTAATCGTAAAATAATCGTCATGTTTTTGTTGCGACTGTAACTACCTGGTAATTCATAATATAATCACTGAATATGTTTTTCACCACAATTATTTATTTATGGATGCATACAATAAATAATTATGGTTAAAACGTAGTCAGTGCTTATTCAGTGATTATGTATAATAATTCTTTTTTCTGTGGCATTTGGATGTGAAACCACTTTTTGAATTTACCGATTTTCAATACTTGAGGCCTTATTTTTGCAAACTCCAATTTTGAGTTTACATATATATTAAGTAAAATGTAATCACCAAGAACGATTATATTTCGATATATTTTCGTACACATGTTCGTAATTATAAAGATAATTGATTAAAATTTCAAAGTAATCGGTTCACCAGAACGTGTAGAAATATTAATAATGTCTAGGTCTTCCACGATGTGTTACGCCAAAGCATACTTCTAATGAGGTAACTGATATGCTTCTATGGTATCTCATCCCAAACAACTTGTACTTCACGACAAAGGGCCGTCAAGGTCTCTGGTGGACGAGTTAAACGGATTAGACTCCTACCGATAATATCGCACACATATTCTATCGAAGAAAGATCTGGAGATCTTGGTCGCCAGTGTAAAATATTGATTAAGTAGTCTAATGTAGTTCTAACAACATGTGACCAAGCATTATCTTCTTGAAAAAGTGGACTTCGTAGTATTGCAAGATAGGGTATATTATGGGATCGCATATTTTCTTGTATGTAGCGGAGAGATGACATGCCGCCTGTAATAAACACTAATAACAACCTTTGCGTATGGTAGGACCATACGCAATGGCTTCACATACCATAACTCCAACTGTTTGATGGATATACCTTGCAACAGGTTTGTAGGTAAATCAATTCACGCGTGAACTCTGAGATTTATAAATTTCCTCTCCAATATTCAGGCCTGTGTATTTAGTAGGCTATGAATATATTAATATTTTAATTATTATAGATTACGTTAACTTCAGAAGATTTTAAACGGAAGCTAACCTACTGGTAGTAGTCCTGACCTGCTGCACATATAGAATCCTAAATAGAATATATATTTTTAGAATACTTTGCTGACAAAATTAAAAGAACGAACAAACCCTAATGGATAATTCACAATGAATCACTGTGTAAATTGACGATCTCAAAAATCTTGCGTTTTATAAAGACGTAATGATTAATTGAAATTTTGAACGACTAAAAATTCCATAAAATAAGCTAATATATGATTATTATTGTTTAATTTAACTCTAGAAAATCTTAATCTACAGATTTTATTAAAATCGTGCATTTTATAAATGCATAATGATTAATTGGAGACCTGAGCGACTACAAACCACGTTAAAATAAGCTGTTTTATATTTTTTATAGATTAGGTTAACTTCAGAAGATCTTAATCTTCAGAATAAGATCTTCTGAAGTTAAGTTAAAAGTTTTAAGGTAGTTTGTAGTCGCTTAACACTCCAATTAATCATTATGCCTTTATAAAATGCCTGATTTTTTAGAACAACTTACGCAGTAATTCTTTGTGAAATATCTATTAAAATTTGTTAATTCTTTTAATTTTGTTTGCAAAGTATTCTAAAAATTTACATAATATTGAGGATTCTAGGTATAGAGTATCTCAGGACCACTACGTTCAATTAGGCCACACAGCGGGCTCATTGTGGCTAAACCCACTCCGCTTATCCTGTAATGATTTGGATTTCTTCATAGCTTAGTTTTCACTTAGATTCTTCACGGGTTCAGGATTTCTCAACACTTGTCGTTTCTACTCTCAACGTCTCAAATTAGAGAGGATCGGACATTCATGAGACATACCTTTTTGTCTTCTTCCTCGTTGTATACAGAGATCCTTTTCATACAGTCCCATCCTGAAGAAATGCTTATAAAAGCCATAGTACAGGGGTCACCAAATGACGGACAGTGGTCCGGATCCTGACCGCTGACATATTTTCTTGTATTAAATTGAATGTATTCCGCGCTTTGTCCATGCTGCCGTCAATTCGACAACGGACGAACGAAGTAACATGCGATACAGAGAAACCAAGTTCGCGGTGCAGAAAACGACCGCGATGGTCATTTTATATATAACCGGACCCCTCAAGAAACTAATTGGTGATCCGTGCCATAGTGACTGATTAAATATCCTGTTACAGTTACTTTTCTAACGAAGTTACAGGCACCCTCGAAAAATGACTCGTCGCAACTTCCGGTTATAACCCGGAAACGGTTAAAGGTAGATCAGTTTTTTCCTTCGCCATTACTTTTATCATTAGAAATTGGCCTACGGTCGCGAAAACGGTTTTTCGATATCTCTTAAAATAAAAAATTACTTTACTATTAATTTTTTATTCAAAAGCGTATTTGACCGAATTCACCGGGGAAAGTGCCATGATGGACACGTTACCATTTTTTATTTGGATTAGGTGGATAGATTTTTTTGTATTATATAAGAGTGTAATGGTTTTTTTTTTTTTTTTTGGATGTCAAAAACGGCTTTTTTTACAACAATCTCAAATACGCATCTCATTTCATATAAATTTATTAATAATACATTTGCCATCTATGATTTTTTCTTTCTTTCTTGATGATCCCATTTGAATATCGACATTCTCTAGCGCTCTACCATTTTAGCGGAAGCGCCGGGTCCGTAAAGCTCACCGAACTTCCGGCACACACACACACCCACACGTACTTCCTTCGACCCTCCGTCGCCGGCGGAGTGCGGACCACCCTCATTGGCCCGGCGCCGCGCATGTCCCGTTCTCGTTCCCAGAAGGGGTGGCCGCCCCGCGCGCCCGCTGATCAATATTTAAATGCATGCGCCCTGCCCGGAGAACGAACGTGGCACGCACTAATAAGATAATGCCGAAGATAAATATTTTTTTATCAATTCACGAGGGCCGTTCCTGGAAGTGCCGCCCTTCGCTGTCCCGTCGCCTTTTCCCGGAGGACGGTAATGGGATATTTGCGTTTCACAATCGTTCTGCATTTTTCATATGGGAAGCTTTTAATTTTTCTCTCTCTGGCCGAAAGGAGCCGCGCCAGGCAGGGAATTACTCATTACTTCATTGACTCTTCTATAGTTTATTGTATTTGTTGTTTTACTTATACATTTTTTATCAAATAATTGATTATTTTTTTGGCTTTTTTACAAATACACTTCAATGTTTGTTTGTCAGGAACAAATAGAAGTTTAAATTGATAAGTTAAGAATAATTGAAAAATAGTACGAGTTAGAGAAGCTGCTAAGTTGTCAGCACCTGAGAATAACTAATTAGGATGATTATTTATATTATTAATTGTTGTTATTTATATTGTTAATTACTTCTAGTTTATTTTATATTGTAATTCAATTTTAATAAATAAACTTTTTTTCTTTGTTTGTATAACTGGGAATGTTTTGTCGTTGGTATATTTATTATTATAAGTGTAAAAATTTCACTGATTTATTATTTTATTTATCTGTTTTTCACTTATATTGTTTTTTTCACTCGTAGCAATCGAACATTTTTGTTGTGAAAAATGTGTTAGGAAATACATTACAAACAATTTTTGATTGCTTTGAGTTAAAAAATATTATAATTTCTATATTTATTTGTAATTAGACTTGAAAAAGAAAAACACTTAAAAATATTAATTATTTCCTACTTCCACACGATTTCCGTAATCATAACACTACATATTTTATCAGGATATAATATCCATTCTATCGGACTCAATTACAGACTAAACGAACTTGAACTTTGATAAAAACTGCGGAGTGGTATTGATTCCAATTTAAATGATCACGTTGAGAACGAAAGAAGAGGAAGTGCGTTTAATTAGAAACCGTTGGTAAAACAAGCACAATAATTCATTATAAAGGTTCCACACAATCTCGTGATGTACAAACATGAAAAATGCATTTCTCTTTGATGTGAATATTTAAGTGTACAACCCCAGAGATGGTTTATTATCAGTCACTAATTCTTGTTACATTGATGTTCTGGTCAATGGACAATATTGTAATGCTTAAAATTTGTAGAATTTCGTTTCAGGATGAATTAGACAATTATCTTAATATATAATTGATTGTTGAAGCCATTACTTCATTAGATATTTTGTTTAAACGGTTTTGCTTTAAATTTGTCTATTAGGTTTTTTTTTATTTTCAATATACATTAAAATTAAAAGGCTGTCGTTGAGGGTCGACAAATGGCTCCTGAAAAAAAAAATCCTTTGCTTACTGGAATTTTAGTTGAGTAATTTTGATTACATAAAGTGTATTTTCAGTCTGAATATGTGATATTTTACTGGATTATCTGTGCGTGCGTTTTTAATTTATAACACAAAATTGGAAACGTTTCTCCTCTGTAGTGATTCTTCTCCCACTCTTTGAAATTGTTTGATTGGAATCACTAACTTTATATCGTCCAAGTACAAAATAAATATGAATTGAGATTGGCTTCATGTCTTCTTATGTTCAGAATTATGACCTATCGTTGAATACTAAAGATGCAAAGATCATTATGTAAGGGGAAGTCTATTTCATTGGTACAAATCTGGGTTATCTCGTAGATTAGACATCAATACCTATGTACATTAACAGTGTAGCATCAGTTAATTGTACTGTATTTGCAGTGTGTAAATACAGTACAATGTACACTTCACACATTGTGTAATTTATTATTGGAAATATAATTATATTTCCTGCGAATAATAAATTATTTGAAAATCAAATACTTAACAGTTAAATTTAATGTTATCATGGATTTAAAAAAATAAATGCCTTCAGAATCAACAAGAATTAATGGCTTTATTCTAATATCAATTTTAACGGAAAAAGAAATAGTTAATGTTTTTTGACGGGAATCTTCCATCACTAAGCTAAAATTGTGCATAGAATTAAATCTAAAAAAAGAGTTTTTAAAGTTTAGGATGGAATAAATTTGTAATATTCATTAAATTAATTGAAATTATGCATGCCTATTTATATTTGCAATTATTTTTAAAATTTTAAATGAAATTATTTTTTTTGCTAATAAATCAAAACTAGTCGAGAATTTAAAGTTATTCAACTTAATATTTGATAGAATTAATTTGTATTATTGAATAAAATTAATTAATGATAATGCTTATTTACATCTGCAATTATACTTTTTTTTAATTTTAGCAACAATTTTTCGATTAATTGACAGCGAAAAATAAAGATGTTTACTTGATTAATAATTTCATTTCCTCCACAAAAAATACAAATACAAGACAAATTACAATTATTTTAATTGTAATTTGTAATTATAACGTATAGTACGGACGTTTCTGGATAAATTCCTTTTCAAACTATCATTGCAATAAAACTATACTCATTCATTACATAAATAACAATATTTTCTTTCAATCAACTGCTTTATGTCCAATTTGACAAACGATTAAAACAGGTGATTTTCTCCCAAAACTTTCATATATTATGTATTAATTTCCAAAAAATTATATAAAACAAAGAAAATAAATAACAAATGATCTTCTTTATGTTGATTGTGGAGACTTTAATTATTTAAATAAAAATGATTGTCCTTTCTTCTACTTATTTTCTATTGAACTAAAAATATATTTCGGAAACTATGTTTCCATCTTCAGTTATAAAAGTTTTTTTAAATATAAATAATATGATATTTATAAAACTTCAACTACTGAAAATGGAAACATAGTTTCCAAAATATATTTTCAATTATTATATTTTTTATATTTATAAAAACTTCAACAACCGAAGATGGAAACAGTTTCCGTAACATATTTTTAGATGAATAGAAAATAAGTAGGAGAAAAGACAACCATTTAATAAACTCAAAATGTATAACCAAATGAAAGCCTTAACAATCAACTTTTTTTTTTATATTCGGGGCTATTCCATAAGGGAAATGTTAATATTAACGTATACGTTATTTAATACCACCGCAGTCTAAGCAGCTTTTTTAATAGATAAATAATCATCGAATGTGAAAGTAATTAATAACATACACGTCAAACTTTACATTTCTCGTATGTAATAGCCCCGAATAAGTGAGTTTAATAATTACTGATATTATTTTTTAATTACAGAATTGTTATTTCTAGAATATTAAAATTACTTCTGTATAAAATTGCAAACAAAAACATCAACCGTTTGGGAATTAGGGACTATGATGCTACGTAATGGTAAATAAACCAATCTCCATAATTTAGCAAACGTGTTTAGCAAAAAACCATAATTAAAAGAGTTTAATTACACTCTTCGCTAAATTTCAAATTTCCCGTGCGTATTTAGGTTTTACTCATAGTCTCAAGCATTACTAAACACTGTTCAAATTGCCATGGTTATACAAAACAGATTCAGCGTGCGTAAAAAATGTATGAAAATCAGTGGCGGATTTCCTATTATACTTGACCTAAGTAAAAAAAAATATGGTTTGAGTTTACGTGAAGGTGTTTGATATCAATTGAAACGATGTTGACCATTTTTTACTTCAATTATAAATAAGTAAAGTAAAGAATAAACAACATTGTTTTAATTGTTAGTCTAAGTAGCTAATTTCAGCTTGAAGGCTTTTGAACTTTTTTTTTATTTTGACGGGAAATTAAAAAATCAAAGTGAAAATACACATTTTGCTACGACGATCGATTATTGTAGCTAATTTCAGCTTGAAGGCTTTTATACTTTTTTTTATTTTGGCGGGAAATTAAAAAAAAATCAAAGTGGGAATACACATTTTGCTATGACGATCGATTATTGTTTATTATTATTATTATATTGTTTATTATTATTAATATATTGTTTATTATTATTATTATATTGTTTATTATTATTATTATTGCTTGCATAGTAATTTCGACATATGCGAGAAAAAAGGTAGATAATGCATGTATATATCTTAAGTGCTTTTTTTTAGTATGCATTTTTTTTTTATAAATAAAAAATATAATAATTATTATAAGAGGAATTTTTAATTATACAGAAGGGCCCAAAAGTGGCACAGTCACTAAATGCTTCGTCTTTATTTTTATATTAATTCAGTAATAAGGAAAAGACGTGCCTCATCTAGATAGACATAAGATGAAGTTGAGTAAGCGGTAATATAAAAACAGGGAATATATATACAAGATGCAAAAAAATGGTCAAGAACAAGAAGGAGTGGGAAACTTAATACGTGGACAGTGAAAAGTGATGTAATTATATTATATACCCAACACCCAATAAATTTCGACTTCGCATAAATGAGGTTTGTCGACGATAAGGTTCATTACAGCTCTTAACATATCGGGCTCTATTGCCCTAATTTTGGCACGAATATTTTCTTAGAGTTGTAGAATTGTCCGAGATTAATTTGCGAAAATGTTTGCCTTTAGGTTTCCTCATAAAAAATGTGGGGCTGTAAGGTCCAAAGATCCCGACGGATAATCGACAGTACATGTCGAGATTATTCGGTGGCCAAAAAAACGGCCCTTAAAACTTGCAATGATGCTTCAGCTGTATGCTATCACATTCCTGGTCTACGCTCCACTGCAGGTCTCACAAAATTCTGAAGGATGGTCCCATATCGTTCTCCATTTATGGTCACTGCTTTACCATTGTCATTTTGAAAAAACATGCGCCTTTTTCTTCGATTAGGTTTTGCCATTTTGAAAGTAATTTCATTATGCCTCTCTCATAGAAGCTCTTATCTATATTGGTAAAAAAATGTGACAGTCAATTTACATGACACTCTCTCTTTTTTTATCAGAAAAATTGTTCGCCATGGACAAGAGAATTTTCCGAAGTATATTTGCAAAAATGTTTGTCTTCAGGTATCCTCATAAAAAATGAGGTGAGCACTTGGTGCCAGGTCCACATTATAAGGTGGATGCATGAGAAACTCCCAACTGAGCTCCAGGATAGTGACTCACTAGAAGCTAATCACTATCGATGTGTGGCCTGATGGAATATAATTTCTCTCTAATTGGCCAAAGTTCGCCGCTTCTGGGCGATTTTTTCCTTCAGACGGTCCAATATACTTCCGAGGTAAGAGTTTTTGCTTAGGTGATCAGCTCATAGTACGGTCCGATTATGTGGAGTAATATCACACAGTTTTGTGTGTGATATTACTCCACATAATCGTGCATTTTAACAGGGTTCAATTCATGCTGGGATACCATTCTAGGATTTTTAGTTGCCCAGAACCTGCAGTTTTGTTTATTAATAACCATTCCATTGAGGTGAAAATGAGCTTCGTTGGACATAATCAGGCGATCTTTTGAATTGTTGAAGTCTGAGTGTATAGTTCAGCCGTCGTGGGTAATCTGCAGGTTTTAATTCGTGAACCGTTTGAATTTTGTATGGATAAACATGTAAACAGTGTAAAATCCGCTATAATGAGGTTCGACGGAAGTTAAGTTGAGCAGCTCGCCTCCAAGTCGACGTTTTTGGGTCTCTTTCGAAATTACCCATCACAAGATCCACATTTTCTTCCGTCTTATGACGTTCAAGATCTTATGACGTTCAAGATCTTCCGGTACGGGGAAAATCATTTGTTAGATATTGCTCAAAACGATCATTAACCGACGAACCATTGCCTCCGAGGATGCATCGCTAACGTTAAAATAACGAAGTTATGCTCGTGAGTTATTACAATTGAATGTTGGTTCTCAAATTAAAACTGAACTATTTTAGTGCGATGTAACGTGCTACATTTTCCATTGTAAATTTTCAAACTTACCGAGTGAAATTTCTGAAGAAAGAAAATGAAAAGCTCATTATTAAAATTATATAGTTAAAAGAAGATTAAATCCCTTCGTGATTTCTGGGCCACCTATTTTAATGCGCAAATTACAGTAGAAATAACAAATATTGCCGAATCATTTTTTTTTTTCGGCGTTTTAAGTGTAAAATCAATTAATAATTTAATGTTACTGGAGTTAAGATTGATTATGTTACTCCTAGTTATGCCTGCATTCGTTTCAGCATTATTACCTTCCGAGCTTGAATGAAAATCCGCGGTTGGCTATTAAGGTAAATGTTAAGTTTAACGTGTACGTTGTTGGTTATTACTATAGTCTAAGTGGCTTATGTAATAGATTCTAATTTATTTAACTGAAAATAGATTTACAATTAATAGAATGTACAGTTATTAATAAAGGACACGTTAAATTTAACATTTTCCGCCTGAAATAGCCACGATCATCTCAATAAATCACTATGAAACGTGAAATTGTGTATTATATAATAGTTTATTATTTTTCATTGAAATTCTAAATAAAATTTAGATCCATCGTGAAGTTTATTTGATTACAGCAAAGTTTTAAATTAATTAATATTTAAAATTAAAAATATTAATTAAATTAATTGACAGTTCATTTTATTATAATAAATGTGAATAAATTATTATAAAATATTCTACGAATGAAATAAATAAAAACACCGAATAAATTGAATAATTTTAAATAATATGGTAGTTATAGTGTAATTTACGCTGGTCTCGCGATTTTTCTTCAAAATTACTAATACCAAAACGATTAAAATTTAATAACTGAATCAATATATACAAAAAAACAAGTAAATGATAGGAGTGAAGTTAAAATACGAAGAAAGAAATATAAATTAAAGTATTTAGCTTAAAATAAAATTACAAACACGAGTTAAAAATGCGGTACGGCCGAAAGAAGGATGTCGGCACGACATAACAATAATGGATAACAATAATTTCAGGGGGGGGGGGCTGATTGCATTGGGGTGGTGTTTATGACTTCTTGCTGTTAATAATATAATACAAGTGACATAAAATAAAAAAAAAACAAATAAACAACCCACTGTGCACACATTTTAGTAACGTTTCATCAACATGAAAATAATGTTTAATATTGTACAGCGTTGCTAAAACGTTATTTATTTGTTTGTTAATCAATCATTAAAATTTCGGTGGCTATGCTACTGTTTTGATGTAATGAGAGATGTGTTGAAATATGAAAATTTGATTGGTCAAAAATAATTGGAGAGGGAATTTAACAAAATAAGGCAAGGGATGTCTTCTAAATGTGAAATAAGGACAGGGGATCGGGTATTGAAAATGTTGGGTATTTTTTAATGCGGACGCTCGGCTAGGTCGCGGATTAACGTTTATGAGTCATTTTTTGGCACGTTTTGGACTCGCTCTTTAGAAACCTATTATGATTTATAAGTAATGGCTAATCGTTCTTTCGGCTATAAATGAGTTGTAAAAATACAAAGCTGAAAATCCAATAAAAACATTTAGTTTCCACATTTCGCTTTAGAAATGTCACACACAAAAAGGTAATAAACAAAATGCAAACACAAGCGATCATTTTTGCTTGTATGAAAGGGCGCGACAAATTAAAGAAATGGAAAGAGAAAATATATACCAAAATACACATATTCAAATCTTGGAAAACACTAAACAACTAGGATCAGATTATTTTCAAATCAAAATTTGAATTCTCTTGAAAATTGGCTAATTACCCCAAACTAGTCGACCTGACACTACTTTTCATTCATGTCATTATCAATATTTTCATATCGGCACGTTTGTACTTTAAATTTAATTAGTTCTTTGAAAATGATTACTTATGAATCTAGTCGGAACTCAAATATAAAATTAGTGAAATAACCAGGAATATTGATTAAAAAACAACCTAATCATTACATAAAAATGTTTCATGACAGGATAAGTAAGAATTTAATTTAAAAATAGAGAATTTAAAGTTATGATTTTAATCAGTGTTTGTATTTATTTTAGTTGTAGATGTTTTATAATAATTTATGTATATTTATTATCCTTTAAAATTGTAAATCGTTTTTTTTTTCTACTTCAATTAAATGCCAAATTAAGTATGAATCGAACGTAAAGTTTCGTAATCATCAACAAACGTTGATAATATAAATAATAATTGTACTGTAAGATCAAAGTTCGTTACATAAAATATTGTGATTAAAAAGGTACTTTGTTTATATTATGAAAAAGCATTCATACAAATAGAAGAGTTTTACTTAAGTAACTTTATGAAATATTCATGAGTATTGTTGAAAAAAATAAGAATGCAATTTCCGATAAATATATCTACGAAATTAATGGCTCTAGCTTTGAAGCCCTGAAAAATATATCTAGTGAACACATAATGTGTACGTGAAGCAGATGGAATTTTGGGTATTAAAAAAAAACAAGTGTCCTTTTTTCGTCCTTTCCGAACAGTCCCACGAACCCGCCGGTTACTCCAACTTGGACATATAATTTGTGTCTGGGGCCGGTGCTTCGCCCTGTATTTTGAGTCGGTGGCGGTGTCATTAGAAAAACCAAAAGTACGCAAGGGGAATTAACAGAAAGAAAAAAAGAACGGGCGGACACGAATTGGAAACGTTTCGAGTTCTCGTGTGTATCACTGCGGCCGGGTCCCCCTTTGGCACAGAATCATTATAATTACGTAGTCCGAGTAGGACAGGCGCCCGCCTTCGGCGCCAGGGGGTGCCCTCCCTCGCTCCCCCGCCGCGCGCGCCTTTCGGATGATTCCTCTCAATGGACCTTCATTACTCCCGTCTTCCGATTTCCAAGTGACTCTGAATGAAGCGGAATTAGTCCTCCTTTTTTTACGATTACTTCCCGCGCCGCAATCGCCCCTGCGAAGGGCCGGCGCGCCCTTTGTCATCTCGTCGTCGGGAAATGGGGGCGGAGGAGGAGGCACTCGATTGATTTTTAATAGTCGAGTGGATTGGATTGGGGTATTAGAGGTCCCTTCAGGGTGGCAACTGATGCGAAAAATTCAGTTCCCCACGTATCAGTTGGTTATTTCAAGCTGGCTTTAATTACACAATAACTAATAATTTATTTATTCTTCACTTGCATCAGGGATTAACGCTAAAAATTACACATTGTGTTTTATCAATGATTATAATTGCAAACATCAAACTAAAAATCCCTGTGTTTGTTAATTGACTAATCTGAATTCGCATCATCACATATCACAATGCAATAAATGAATGAGTAATATTTATTTAAGTTAATAAAAATATTGTAGAAATAAAGATTATTCACACTTCAATAATGTTTATTAATGGTATATCACCTTTTCAATAAATACAGTAAATAATTGCATATAAAATATAATAATGTGTCAGAAAATATACCCGTAATCTGTTTATTTAAATTACGCAGGTAATTATTTTCCTCGAAATATTTCCTTGTTATATTGAGAATATAATTCGCTCGTAAAAATATGACGTCAACAATGAAATCAACAATACAACCGTCCTTAGAATAACTGTTAATTCAGCAAGCATTATCACTTATTAAAATGCACTCTCTTAGTTACGCTTAGTTACATTAAATAACTAAGTCAAAAACATCAAAAATACAGCTGGGTGGTATAAAAATATACCTGTTGGAGTAAATATATTATCAAAACGAACGAAAGTAACGGTTAAAAAGGATAGACTTAATACAAACTGTAAAAAATACTAAATACAGCTTGCGATCTACTGCGCAATATATCTTGCTCTGGTGACTGGTAGTTTTTAGTGAAGAAAGTGTTAGTGTTTTAATTATTTAATTATGGTCACAATAACTCAAATTCATTTAAAACATAGTTGAATTTGAAAACCGAAAGGCACAATAAAATTATAAATAAAATACGTGGGAATATTGAGATTAGAGCTTCAACTAGTACTACTAAGGATCATAATAGAAAAACTGGATTTATTCACTTGGTGACAGTTATTCAAATAAATTAAATAAAAAGAATTTTAAAATAATTAATAAATTATTTCTTCTTTAGCTACTGTGACAATTTGACTTACGTTTTATTTAATAGCGGTGGTAAATTTTATAGACACAATTCAAAATGAAAACAATTCAGTTTCAAGAAATTCATTTCAAAACTGTAAATGTACATTCTATATATATCAAACTTTATATTACAAACTTTAATACGTAATTATATATTTATTTATTCTTTAGTCAATAAATGTTATTTGGACTTTATAATTAGATAAACGTTTGCTTATTATATTATATTCTTTTATACAACTCGTGGTTCATTTCACGATTGATATTTTTACAAATTCAAACTCATTTGAATCCCAATCTTTGGAAGATACAACTCGTCTTTCGGATTCGTCGTATTTTCGTCGTTGGGATTTGTAAAAATATTCATAATAAGCAAAAAATTAGTAATATTATCTCTGGTAACACCATTACAGGCATCCATTACAAATTTTACCTCATAAACGTCAATAATATTTGAGTTACGCTTGGTTTTGTACGACATAAAAATTATTTTTTTTTTCGATTTTTACATTGTCTGAAATTATTCAAAAAGGGAGTGCGATTAAATTTTGTTTTGGAATGGAATAACCGCTGCGGAAATGTTGAAAACGCTTTCAGGGACTAAGCTCTATCACAAAAATAGTATTTGATTGTTACACAATGTTCAGAGGAGGCAGACAATGCGTTGATGGCGAAGATCGTCACGAATGACCATCCACATCAATTGATAAGAAACACGTTAGTAAAATCAAGAAATTTGTGCTTTCAAACCATCGACTAACATAAAAGAGGATGCTAACATATCTAAAAAGATCAGTCAATACTACACTGCTCAAAACAATTAGCAGGTTACTAATTTGTGCCTCCACAAAATTCAAACGAGAAATTACATACAAATAAAATTAAGGACATCTAAAAGACGCTATATTTTTTTGTATTAATTGGCATATATGAAAGTGTCAGCATCACTTACTTTATAAGAACTCATAATAATTAACAACAGTTATCAAAACTAAAGTGCAAAACGAAATTAAATTAATTGTTAATGTAAAATTTTATACGTAAAGTGATAACTTGATAACGAGTAAGCGCTCCAAAAGCACGAATAATGGCTTTACATAGTCTTGGCATGCTTCGCAAAAGTCTCCAAAGGTCTTCTTGTGGTACAGTATTCGCCGTTAGCAGCTGGATGGTTTGAGGAGGATGCGGGCGACCACAAATACGTCTGTCAACCATATTGAAGTAACCCGTTAATTTTTTTGAGCAGAACGTTCTGGGAAATTATTATTTGAAGTACTTTGACAACTGAAAATAAAAAAAAAACGTTAGAATAAATTGCGCTATATATACGATACCAGGAAATTTGATAACATTTCTCACAAACTTGCTGATGCAAAATGGATGAACATGGAACCAGAAGAAGGGTAAAGGTAATGTGCCAATACTATAAAATAATGACATCGATGAAGTCAATTATCTGCACAATAAAATCACGTTTTGTGGTGATGTACATAATTTAAATACTAGATTTCGAGGCAGAATCTCCCCACCCAAACAACGTCTCTATATAAAAGGTCCTACACATATCAACCTGGCTTACAACACGGCACACGACTCAGATCTGATACATTTTCAAAGTTTAGATATAAATAGGAAACAGTATTCATTCACTTGGTCACAGTTATTTAAACATATTAAATACAAATGATTTGAAAATAATTAATAAATTATTTCCACATTTAGCTCTGTGATCAAAATTTGTTGCATTATACAATATTTTATTGACGTGCAACAGCAGGTGTACATTATGTAATTCAATGTCCGGCGTGGGTATTTGCCCGGGAAGTAGTTGTTTTAATGTGCATTTGTTAAACGTACTTACGTAGGTAAGTCAATAGTCACAGAGCTAAATGTGGAAATAATTTATTAATTATTTTCAAATCATTTTTATTTAAAGTTTAGATGGGTTGTAACTAATTTCATCGTCTCAGAATAAATTGCTTTTTATATACTGTAAACTTCAATAAGAGACACACAAGGTTAATTAATATTAAAACTAACCATCACGATAGGTAGAGTGGTTCCATATGCTGAACTCCTCCTATTTTATATTAAATAATGATTTGAAAATAATTAATAAATTATTTTCACATTTAGCTCTGTGACTTCTGACTTACGTTACGTAAGTACGTTAAACAAAAGCACATTAAAACAACTACTTCCCGGGCAAATACCCACGCCGGACATTGAATTACATAATGTATACCTGCTGTTGCACATCAATAAAATATTGCATGATGCAACAAATTTTGATCCGAGTAAATTTCTCTAATGCGAAAACAACAAAAGGAACGTTACTTAATTTAAGGCCATCTGCAGACACGTGTTTCGGGATCTATCCCTCGTCAGTTCAGCTATGCCTTATATAATTTAAAAATGTTAAAATAAATTAATTAAATTAATTCAAATAATACTCCTCCTATTTTCCCCGAAAGCCAAATTTATTTCAATATGCCTTTTTATCTTTCGCTTTATTATTGATATATTAATTATTATTGTTATGCTCATGATTATTATGTTTATAAATTTAATATTGTACAACTGTAATTTATGGTTCTGAGGAAATAAATTATAAAAAAATGTATTGAAGGACATAAAATAGATTGAAAGAATAAAACGAATTTTCATTTTATAATAAGATTCCGAGTATTTTTTGGACACGGTAGTAAAAAAAACTTGAAGTATTATAGTATAATAAAACAATAACATGTATATAAGCATTACATGATCTTCATGGAACCAAACGCTGATAGAACCCATCCCAGTACTACACTCAAAAAAATTGGCGAGGGATAAGAGAAGATCCCCCGCTGATCCTGTTCCATATACTGGAACTTGTCACTAGTTCGGCAATCTTCCAGCCGATAACGGATTGGGTTTATCTCCCCTGTGCTTTTCGGTATACAAGATCTTAGCTCTTTCTCCGAAATACTTCACGTATCCTAGTTGTCATCATCTAGAATGAGTTGGGTCCATTTATTAATCTTTTTTACTTATGTTTCATCCGCCCTACGTTTATAGTTGTCTTTCCATATTTCTCTTCGATGATTCTACTAGCTGTTACTCTTCGTATGTTCTCGCATTCAATTGTTATTTGTATCTTTGTCTTTTCTTTCTCTCCACATTTTCATTTTCATTCTGTCTCCTCTCTTTAAAACTTTTTAAGGTAGTCTTTCAGGTTTTGTGTCCTAACACTATTTGTGTGGCTTTCCTGTTGAGTTGAAATCTTTAGTTTCCAACCTGTTTATATATATTGTATGTTGTTCTTTATTTTTCGTTTCATTCCCATTCTGCCTGCCATCAGGTTAATTCTTTCGCTCGAATTGTTTCCGATTTTCGTTTTTTTTTTGCAGCTCCTTATGTAATCTGCAGCAATTTCTTCGTTACAAGCTCCTCTGACTGCCAGCCTAATTGCTGCTTTTTCCACTTCTCCGATTTCATTGGGAGAGAGCGTCGTAAGACACAAAATCAGGATAGAATGCAAGAGTTATATCTTGACTTTGTGACCTAATCTGAATACTGTCCATTCTTCTCACCGTACAGTCTCTAGTATATCCGTGTTTAATTATAATTACGGATTTCTTTCTTTTCATGTAAATATTGATGTTAGTGACACCGTTTTGTTGTACCTGTTGAATAGCTAAATTGAATGTTTATTAGTTTAGCATGCATGCTTCCTTCTATTTTTGTTTTCTTGGTTAGTGTCTGCTCTATTTTTTCTATCACTCATGTTGCACCAAAATGGCCCTCTTCTGTCATCTCCATCCCGATCGTGATGATTGTTTCTTCTCTTACGTTTGATTCTACTTTATTTTTGCTTTCAAATACCGCAAGCACTCTCTTTACCAATTCTCTTTTCGCTTGTATGACTTCTGGTGTTTCAGCTTGTTTATGTATGTAAATCTAGCATTAATGTGTAAGGGCCGTCCTGTAAGTGATTATAATTGCCAACAGGAAAGGCCTTTGGGTTGTAACGAGGTGTTTCTTAATTCTTAAGCCTTTCGCCCTTTTAGCCCAGATCTCCTTGCCATATTCATTCGTTGAAGCGAAGACTCTTTGATATTTTATTATCATATTATTGTCGCTTCCCCAGTTTTTCCTTAGTACTCCAAATATCTTACATAATTTTCTGGATGTTTTTTTTTTCTGTAGATTAAGGAGATCAAATAGTTGACACATATTAATGATTACTTCTAACAAGTATGAAATAGAGTATTCTCATATACTAAATATCGTAATCTTAAGTATAATATAAAATAGTATTGATTCACTTGGTTACAGTTATTTAAATAAATTAAATAAAAAGGGTTTTTAAAATAATTAATAAATTATTTCCCCTTTAGCTACTGTGACTCTTTTGACTTACGTTACGTAAGTACTTTAAAACAAATATCTATTAAAACAACTGAATCGAGAATATTTAATGCAAAGAACAAAAAAAGTTAAGTAATATCACAGACAAAATATCTGTGGTAAAAGAATGTCTTCCGGAGACACGTGTTTTGGGATTTATCCCTCGTCAATACAGCTCTCTGCCTTATACAATTTTAAATTAATTAAGCGTATTTTTTAGAGGAAAACCTATCGTGTTGAGGTTTGTTGTTTTGATAGTCAGAAACAACAAACCTCAACACGATAGAAAGATAGAAAAATGAAATGCATGATTACTCGAGATAAAACTTGAATCTATGCTTATTTGACTAATTAAAATATATTCATGGCTTTCAATCTTCAAGATACAACGTCAATAAAACTCATTTAAATCGCATAGGTATTCAAAATTATACTCGACAGTTTATTCTTTTTTCAGTCATGATATTAATTAGTCTAATACATATTCTAAATTTTATAGTGATACGAGAAATAGTTCCCAATATTTTTAACATAGATATTATTTTAGTAATAATATTATTTTTTAATAATTGTTCCATGCTTTCTGAACACCGTGTATATAAGTAAATAAATTTTATTTTTATTCCACTTAAATAAATAAAACAAAACGAATTAAATGCCTTAGTATATAATACAGTGAATATTGTATATATTGACAAGTCTTTTGCTCTCATAATTTAAATTAAATGCTCATTGTAACATTCTCTAATATGCATAATAAAGCTGCATGCATAGGACTTGTTCTCGTTCTTCAAACGTATATGTAACAGTACTTATTTCCATCAATAACCGAAATTATATAATTGATCCATGTTTATGCAATTCATACAAAGACCGCACATCCGTCTCATTTCTTCTTTTTCGTTCGTCTTAGTCCCTCGGCGAATTGGATTCACAATAAGCACCTTAAAAAAAAAACAAAATAAATAAAATAAAAGCTGGGCCGAAATGCTTCACTCTTCCAGTTGCCATCCCGTACGCCCGATTACAGTAATAGTAGTCATTTCGCCTTACGTTTCTACGGTAGAATGGAAGAAAGAAGAATTGCAGTATTCTCCAGGTGTCATTGTCGGTAGCGAAAAAGGGATAAGCATCTGTATCCATTTATCGTAACGCAAGTGACCAATTTTAGGAACGCGCGCGCGGGGCACATGTCGTTTTTGGCCATTGCCGCCTGATGTCGAACCGACAATTTCGAGTAGTAACCGTCAATTAAAAAAGAAAAAAAATATTTGCAGAATGGAGGAACAATCAAATGCAATCAAAGCTGTGCGGGACATGTGGGGCTTCGCGTTTATTGAATTTTGCTTTATTATATATATACTTCGTTGTAAATAATGTGAGTGGGGGCAAATTATTCTACATGTTTGTTGTTATTGCATGTATACAAGGTGATTCTTAAATAATACGCATAACATCGAGGAATAATACAGGGATATTATAAATGATGGACCCATTTTTAAAAAATTGTATTTATTAAAGTACAAATTCAAATTTGAAAAAAAAGGAAGTTTCAAAGATTTTTTTAATATATTATAAATTTTCAATGTGTCTACAACTTAATGCACTTAATGATACGGACCCACAGATCATTCAACGTTGTTGTTAAAGGCGAAACGTTAATAGCTTCCTTAACATAACTATAGTCACATGGGGTGCAATCAGGAGATCTCGGTGGCCAGAAGTTTAGAATCAGGTCTTCACTTATCTAACGCTGAGGTAAGAATTAATTGAAAAAATTCTCGTACAACGATTTCCCTTCCATGCAGTTGTATTCTCTACAAGCTCTGTTGGTTGATTTGCTTGGACTGTGAACAAAACGTTCTTTATTTGGTAATAAAACAATGTTTGTTTTGAGTTTCATATATTTATTATAGACAGAGCTACAATTGTTTCGATACACTGTATCTTCTTCCGACAGGTGAAGGTATGGTTATTTAAATGAACAATTAGTTGTATTTATACAATATTGCAGGTAAAAACAGTGGGGGTAAACTCTCTGCCCGTCATTACTATCACAGCGCGGGGCAGGTGAGGGTCGCTCTTTTTAATTAATTTGATTCAATTCTTTTCGTTTAATTTTATTCGGTTTTGATTTAAATTGATTTAATTTGATTTAATAAAATTGATTTAATTTTGCTGATTGTATTTGAATTAATTTAATTGATTTATTTTAACATCTTTAAATTATGTAAGGCATAGCTGTACTGACGAGGGATAGATTTTTCCGTTCCTATTAAATTTTCAAAACTTATTTTACCGAAATTCACCGGAGAAAGTACATTATGAACACATCACCATTTTTTTTAAATTGAAATTAAAAAATTAAAATATTTTAAATAATATGATATTTACCCTTTATCTATTTGTTTACAAGCAAATATATTGAAAATTATCTTTCTAACATTTGTAAAAAACTGACGTTTGATTCCTTGCAATATGCATTCCTATTTCAAATTAATTGATTCCCAGAAGACTTAATGTTTTATAATTGACATTCGTTTTCTTTGAAATTACAAGCCATGATTAGTATCGCATAGCGTAAGGAAGTTTTTCCATATAATTTGTCATCAATATTCATCCGGTGCGTTCGATACGTCGCTGAAAGATGGAACGGCACTTCCCCATAAATTCATGCATGCGTATATCGGATAACAACAAAAAGAAAATTGTACACTTTCTCACGGTAACGTGTAATCCGAAAAACAAGACGTAAATTTTTGATCGTGCCGACAAAACGGACGTTTGAAACGGTACAAATTAGCCGGTGACAAGTTTGGAAAACACTTGCGAGTCGGTTTTGTGTAATGTTATATTATTTTCGGGCCGAAATATCAATTGTGGAAATGCGTGCGAATTAAAGTCCAGACATTCTTGTTTTTTGAAATATTTAGTATCGAAGAGGCGTGTTTATTTTGGAATTATTTGAGTGATTGACACGACATATAGTTATCTCTTTCTATTAAACCGCATTCTAAAGCTTTATATTCACTGGATTTGTTTGTGACATGAATAACAACCATGTCACAAACAAATCCAGTGAATATAATTGATGTAATTGGTTATTAATTATTTATTTTTTTGTGCGAATACTGTAAAATTTATAGACAATTATAGAGACAAAAAATATTTCAAATAATCTTTGAAAAAAATATTTTTTAAAATTATGGATCAATGAGGCTTCTACTTCGTTATACATTGTGTAAGATTATAATAAAACACTTTTTTTAACTTTGTTTGTATAACAGAATTATATATTTAGTGACCATAGTTATAATTCTGTTATACAAACAAAGTTAAAAAATTGTTTTATTATAAAATATTTTTTATTCAATGTATCCGAATATAAAGATATTTAAATGTTTATATAGTGGTACTACTATATTCTACACTTAATATTTATTTATGTTGGTCATATTAACACAAATGATGTATTATGCTATTATATTATACCATGGTAAATTTTATAAAAATCAAATTATGCATTCATTTGTTATTAATAAAACAAATAATATTTTGTTTAAGTTTGAAGATGATTTCTGGCTTAATAGTTAACTTTTGTATATAGATAAGTTTTGCTGAATCAATTGTTTGGTCCCAGGAACCTGAGGTTAAGTCATTTCTCAACATTAATGGGGCATCCTCTATATATGGATGAATAATTTTATGAATAAAATGTGAAATACAATTAACGAAATATGAAATAGTTTTTACAAATAGGGAAATCTATTGCCATATAGCAGAATATAATTAAATAAATGGGAATTATAATTCAGATAAAGGGAAGTGTATTTGATATATAGTATATATTATATTCATTAATTTATAGTATATATTATGATTCATATATAGCGAAATACAGTAAAATCCCATGTAGTTATATAAAATACAATAAAAGTTACTAATTCGATTAGCCAATACTTTCAGGTCTGATATCTAAGGATAACGTCGTTATTTTCGATAGAGCAGAAACTTTGACACAGTTAAGCTTAAAAAAAATAAACCAAAAATATATTTTTTTAATTATGTATTTGCTATATAGTGAAATAAAGTTGAAATCCCACATAGTTATATAAAATAAAGTAAAATTTACTAATTCGAGTAACCTTAATAATTAAGGGTGACGTCCTCATTTTCAATAGAGGAGCTATGTTTTCATTAGAAGATTATTTAATAATAAAAGGCGGAAAGACTAGGCCAGTTCAGAAGAAAAGATGTAAATATAAATTAATTGTAAGATATATGTAATTGTTTTTTATACATATTCTTCTAAATAAAGATGTTTGTATATATAATAAAAAAATATTTTTTTCTAAATTCTTTCACTAAAAGTGTTGTTTTATTTTCTAAAAATTACACACCTGCGTCGATAATCTAATCAACATTAAATTATTCCGTAGGCATCCACTAATACCGAATTGATCCACATCTCGGTTATCATCAAACAAATTATGTTAATTTAATATTCCAGTCGCATGCTCATAAACGCGATTCCCGGCTTATCAGAAATTTTAAAATTACAGACGCGGAACTTCTACGTGTATAAAGTATACAAAAAAATGTGGAATCCATCGAGAAGTTATCATTTTCTATTTTAATTAGCGGCCACTTCCATCGGTATAAATTATAATTTTATACGCTGGACGCCATTAAACTTGACCGCAACAGGAAATTGTCTCGAGCTAATTTTCATACGAAATTGCCGTTTGGTACTTACACAGTTTTAACATAATTTTCAATTGAAACTAGAGGAAACTATAAAATGATTAAATGCGGTTTATTGATACAAAAAAATAACATTCGTCGGTGGAAACTGGCGTTTGGTTAAATCCTGTGGTAAGTGTTGGATTTATAAATTTATGGAATCATTAACAATTTATTGTGTGCTATTTTGCGTAATTAACCTTACTTTATGATATATGGTTTATATCATTACATGAACATTAACTGAAAACTATATTTCAGTTTGCAATAATCTCTCAGGAAACGACAACATTATTAACAAACAACGTTTCCTTTCTTTATTTCTAAAAAAGAATAGCTCTCATAAATTTAAATTTAATTTTTTTTGTTGAATCTAAAGACTTGACATGATTTACATTACCTAAAGCTTTCTAATTTTTGTTAAAAACCAGGAGTTGTCAGGAAATACGATCTTCCTGAATTGATCCATACGCCGCGCCGTCGTTTGTTGGCTTTTTGTGCATATATTCAGAGCTATTGCGTGAGTGTAATATTAAATTTAACGTATACGTTATTTTTATGGTCATAATCTAAGCGAGTTTTTTAATTGTAATAAATGGAAGATAACGCAAGTACCATCTATCATCTATTATTTAATTTTTTTATTAAATGAGTTTTATAATTTTTTATGTACATTTAGATAGTGACAGTAAAAAAATAACACAAACGATAAATTTAACATTTCACTATCGGAACAGCCCCGATTAGGTCTCATTTATAGTAGATAATATTATCATGATGCTAACTGCAGCTTACCTTAACAGAGGGTTATTTTTGGTACGCAGACACACATGTGTTTATTTAATTAGAATTTGGTGTACTTGCGCACCAATAATTATATCACTATAAATGAGGTAAAAAAATGTTTGCTATTAATTTCATTATGATTTCTGTGTTCTGTATGAATTAAAGTATATGATATTGAATTTTCATAAAATCCTATATTATAGTTATTTCCACAAAAAAGTATCAGTTTGTAGAGTATGGAATGGAGCAAAAAATACACTTAATTGAATTTTTTTTTTTTTTTTTACAATAAAACCTTTTTATTTTTAATCAAAGTATGCTCCCATATTATCAATACACTTTTGCCATTTTAGAGGTTCATTTATTCCTTTGCTGCAGAAGCCTGGCTCACGGAAGTCGATGAACTCTTTAAACGCCATTTTGACGGCCTCTTCGTAATTGATTTTTTTTTTTCATATAAAAAGTTGTTTAAATTTTGAAAGAAATTATAGTATTTGGGGCAATGTCTGGCGAATACGGTGGGTGATGGAGAGTTTCCAACTTTCACTCCTATAGCTTTGACATAGTCATTGATGCGGCATGTGGTCGAGCGTTATCGTGCAGGGGAATTGGAGTCATCCGACTAACTAATTTTCTCATCATTTCATCTAGTTGATAACAGTATACATCCGCTTTGATCAATTGGCCAGATTCCATAAAGCTGTGGAAGATGACGCCTGCGTCAGACCACCAAAAAATAAGCATCAGCTTCTTCTGGTGAATGTCTCGTTTCAGACAGTCATTAACGCTCATGATAGTTGGAAAGTCTTCTTAGTCCGTCCCGCGGACCAAAGAAGTAAGGAGCGAGTGAAACGAATATAAGATGCCATGACTTTTGTCGCGAGTTATGATAGACTAATTTTGCTGACACCATTGAAATGCACCCATAGGAATGCTTGTCAGTCTTCAAATCGACTCTGCTGAGCTCAATTCTCAACGCAATGCAACAAAATAATACTTTATAATCAATTCAATACTTTGTAACCAATTTAATAATTTGTATTGTTTGTTTCTAATAAAACTATATCTTAAAAAATATTTGGACTTGCCATCCCTTCTTCAAGACCGGTATGCATGGCGAATAGTCACAAACAAACGGCAAACATACCGGATTAAGAGAAGTAATTCTTGATAAAAAAAATCAGTAAACCCAGGTGTTATCCATGTCGATAGGATGAATTGCACTACGTTAGTGTGTATTTTAACGGTGGCCTCTGGATCCCGGCGACGTCCAGCTGTATATAGCCTTCCATCGCTATGGAAGCACTACCAGTGGTGACCGGTTACACCTACCTATCTACAACAACAATGTGAAATCTCATTCTATAAAAACTTTAAAACTTTGGGTTGTCAGAATCGAAAAAAACTTCGATAAAATGAGCCGTCTTGTGGTCGATATAGTTTTGCAAAATATAATTGGATAGTAAAGAAATATAACAAAAATAAGGATAGTTTACTAATTGAAACATCCAACAACGCACACTCGAAGAAATTATTATAAATGTATTAGAAACGAAAAAAACTGGGTGAGCTTGAACTAATGTGGAGCTACACATTGAGTATACAATTACTGCCGTGGAATTGTGTTTTGCGAGGATTTATTGAAATGCTCTATCGAAAAGATTTGGACAAATCTTGCAATACACAGCGTTGTAGAGGTTAGACGAGTGAGAACGATCCTGGAGTGAATGGTCCAGGATACACCGAGCCATATTCCCAAAACAGACCTATATTGCCTATACCATCAAGGCTAACGCAACTTACAAATTCGTTCCTCTGTATCACCTCAGATGCTTTGCCTTAAGTATCAACGTTTTAGACGTACAGCAGCTCGATATTAAAGAGAACCTATTTGTTCATGCAGAAAACAGCTTCACAAGGGAACCAGCTATGAAGATCCAATTATTTTCATAAATTGTCATGGTGACATTCTGCTCTTAAAAAAAGTCATAAATATAAGGAAGACGCCGCTATTCAAGCACTTAGGGTAAGAAATCATACTCTGAAGTGATAGAAAAAGTCACTCCTAAGCAGCCAACTACAGGTATAACATTTTCGCAGGCAAAACTAAATATTGTCGCCGACTTATTAAGAGAACTGCTACCCTACATTGTAACTGTTATGTACTGTTATGAAGATAGTGAAGTCGCAAATCCACCATATGACTCCGGTTTCCTAAATCACACATCATTCGACAGCAAGGGGATATATCCTGTGATATCGGTCTGGTGGATGCTACAGCTGCTGCTGTAGGAAAACCATTTTCAGCGGAAGCAAAAACCAACGTTGAAAGGCCCGATAACCCCCATAAGAAAACGGTAGCAAATATCCTGGTGGTTGCTATTGCAGTCACCACAAAGATGAAAATTATCAATTCACAGGAGACTGTGTAGTTTCAACCTTGAACGAGCTAATCCAGTGCAAGATGTTGACTTTACAGTCATAACTGTTGCAGAAGTCGTCGAAAGAGTTCTTAATTCTGCAACAATAAACATCTTGCGCTGGTCCAACTCGTCCAGAGGTTGGAACCACAGTAGATGTGGAGTCTAGTCAATGCCCAAGTCAATGACATCTTTGTAAAGAGAGGAGCGTTCTACTGGGATAACTTGGAGGTGAAACTCGACAAGAAGGGACGCCTAAAGCGTGTTTGAAAAAGAAAGCCAAGTGTGCTAAAGAATTAAAATCTATTCTGGATTAGTGATAAATTAATAATTTATTTGTATCGTAATTCATATTTATTTATTATTAATTGATTATATTTTATTCGTATTCTTGTCATATATTGGTTTTGTTGTTAAGATTAATGTCTTGTGCTGTTTTAGCTCGGAGTCTCTTTTCTACTGCGAATGTGCTACTGTGATATTCGATTAAGGTTTATTTTTTATATGTGTATTTTAACGTATTAATTAATTTATTGTAATTCTTGTAAACGTTACTAGCTTTAAGCTTATAACGACTCACCAACAGATAGACTTAGGAACAACAAATAGAAAGTAATAATGAGACCAGCCAATGATTGTGGGAGTCATCGCCGGCAAATAAGAGGGGTTTTTAGTCGGTAGCCTCTGGGTCTTAGATCGAAAGGGATAATGAAAAAAAAAATACATACTCTGAGGCGAAAAGAAAAATTAGTCCTAAGTTGTCAACTGCGGGTATAATATATTCACAGGCAACAGCTGAACTAACACTTAGGACCGATTCACAATTGTCTGGGAACGGGCCAGGACCGGAAACGATAAGAAAAACTAATCGCATATAGAAAGTCCGCAGGGTCCATTCCAGGGTGATTGTGAATCGATATACATAAATCCTATGATTCATGTTTTCCGTTATCGTTCCTGATTGAATGTGAATCGGGGTAAGGATGGACTAAATGGTTATTCTAAAAAGTATTTTGATTATTTAAATACATCGTATTACTTAGTAGAAGCCTCAATAATTATTAAAATAATAGATATTGCCGATAACAATAATTTCTCTATTTTAATATCCGAAAAAAGCAAATGAATCGCTTTCCAACCACTTGTACGATTCGATCCGGAGCGGAATTCCCGAAGAAGAATCGTCATGTAATAATTCGAACGGCTATCAGAAAGTCCAATCAGTATAACGACGTCCAACGCAAACCTATTTATATCAATCATTATTTACTCGGTCGCTCATACACACACAAAAAAGAAGGGAAAGCCGGCACTTTATTCAACGCAAACAACTTCACGCCGGACGATGACTATCGACTTTATTAAACTCAAATAAATTCAATTTGGCCGCATTATCGCCGCGCGTCCACTAATTGGATCCAATCGATCCAATAAACTTTATCCGCGTCCATTCACGTGAATCGGCCATGCTTTTTTTCTTTCTTTAATTTATTTGAGTCCTTACTTTTTATTGTTACGAATGTAAACGGGGTGTTTATATTTTATTGATTATGGAATTATTATTACTTACAATTAGATTTTGATAAAATTTGCTTTGATAGTCCTGACAATTTACAAGATGATCCGAAGGTGAGTGAAGTGAATCGTTTGAGTGATTTATGGCCATAATCGTCAGCTTTGAGCTACTGACTGGATGAACCTCGACGACAAGATAGCAAACAACCATGAATTCCGGAGTGATCTCAGGCATTATTAAGATGTACCAGTTATACGATGGCCAATTAAGAGGGAAGACTAAGACTCATTAAATTTTGTCGCCAGATTTCTCCATTATTATTCAATTTAGAAAAATGTTTTCCAATAACAGTTATAGGAAACGTTATCAGGTTGTGCGAGCTAACTTATAAAAAAACATGTATTTATTATTAACAACAATAATGAAATAATATGAAGAGTACAGGGGAAAAATAACCATAGCCACAAAGAGCATTTTTTAGGGAACGACAAAAACAAAGTTTACAGAGTCGAATTAAATAGCTATAATTATTTAATTAAAAATATATATATTAGGGCATCAATACTTACTAATTTGCTGTGCCTAGTACATACTGTACATACTTGAGCCATTTTCGACAGACATTCACTATTTTAGGGACAAAAACGAACCGTCACCACAAAACAAAAAAAGTGAAATAGATCATAGGACCTGAACTGTGATCCTTTTTGCACTTTTTGGTTTTGTTGCGTCGTTAGCTTGAGCAAAGCATACTTTTCTTTTAATGTTATTCATTATAAAAAAAACATAGACATTTACAATGAAAAATTATTACCAAAATAAACATATTACAAAATATGTCAATAGTTGACAAAACATATATGCATATTGATTAATACAAGACTATTCACATCCGCGGTTTTGAATTTTTCTGGAGAGTTCGGCAAGTGGGATAAGATCGTCGGGATCATCTTCTGCAGCAGTTGTCTCAAGATCGTACAGGGGAATAAGCACTTCAGAATCTTCACATCGAGTTATAGGAGAGCTTACTAAATCGTCGAAGAATTTACGCGAACTTACTGAACAAAACTGCACCAAATGTTTGATATCGTTAAGTTTTGGAGCACTTAAGGGTAACGGTCTACTGTACGAATTTGGCAAATATTCATGTCCGGTAGTTTTATATGGTTTTCTATCTTTTCTTAAGGCACTTTTTATGAATAAGCCCTTATGAGTCTTTATGTTTCACTAAACTGCAATGTTCTTGAGTTACTCGAAGTACTTTTACTGTTCTTGAAGGGAAAGGGCATGCCTTCTTGTAAAACGAACTAAGATATTCGTCCCATCGTTTAAACATCTCTTGTTTGCAATCTATTACCTTGATCGTTTTTAGCACAAGCAATTTCACCAGCGGAAAGCTTAGGTTAGGAAGTAAAAGATGGCGCTTATACCCAATTTTTGTCAGTAATGGACTCAGATCGTTTTTCCCCTGTACTCTTCATATGGTATTAAATGAAGGATTTTTTAAACACATAATACACGATTAACATAAGATATTATAAATTATCGACAATTCTAATTGAACATAGTTTCAGATTGAGAAAATATAACTTTGTATTTGTTTTTAATTTTACTCTTTTAATATATTCCATACAATCTTCTGTAAGCTGGTTGTGGAGAAAGGACAAGATTTTTTTAAATTAATAATTGATTAGAATATTGGACAAAAAAAAAAACTCTTGTTTGGTTCCATGTTTTTTTTTTTCAGTTTTGTAACATATGTTTCGATCTTCATGGATCATTTTAGAAGGTTTCAAGTATTAAATTCCATAAAGAATGTAGCGCCACAAGCATTAACTTTAATTAATTAGAGTATCCTATGTAGATAAATAATAGATTTAATTGACTGACAAGTTTTGCCATGAAAATAAGTAATATCTGAAGTGAATTTGTTCCACATAAAAATCAGTTCTTCTTGATAGCGAGTTGTTTTTGCAAGGACAAATAAATATACAATAGGAAAAATTGAAATAACTATAATAATATGGTCGATCCGATTTTTACACTATTTGTAAGTAAAACGACGTTTCTTAAGTTTCTCAAAAATATTATAGAGCACTGCTACAATTGTTTCGCCAATACAGTGGCATTATCAGGTAGATTCAATGCCAGTGCCTGAAACAATTGTAGCAGTACTCTACAATATTTTTTGTGAAACTTAAAAAAAAAACGCCGAGTTATATAAAAATAGTTGATTAAGGAGTTTTATGCAGCGAAAACCTTAACCAGCGATTTATTACATTTTTATTAGAGATTTTCGTTGATTGACACACTTCCAGTGACGAAGAAGGATCCATTTGTTAGTGACAAATTGTAATATAAAAAATATATATAGAAATATTATATATATATATATATATATGGGTTTAAATATGTTTCACTACGGATTTAGTGATAACTTAGTTAACCAAAAATAAGAAAACTAGACTCAATTTCTACAAGATGACACCCTTCATGTACAAGTTGATTTTTTTAATCAACGAAAATCATTGATTAACTTGAAATCCATCATATTTTCTAAGTATTTTTAATTCTGATATATTTATTTGTCTTTCCAAATAAATTTAAGTGTAAGATTATATTTACTAATAGTAATATTGAAAAGTTTAATGCATGTAGGAATAAGAAGAGATCAGTATTTTATTGTATTTTCTACATTGTATGCATTCTCTAAGTTTCGAATCAATTGATAATTTATGATGAAATTACATTAAAATGTTGAATTCATTAAATTATTCCAAAAGAAACATAATTATCTTGTAATGTATTTATATAATTTCCAAAAGAAATATGATTATTGTATTTACAAAATAATTTTGTTTCATTTGGAAAAAATGTTATAAATTTAGCATTTTAATCTAATTTTAATGTAAATTACATGTTGAAAATGATCTTTTTTTTTATTTTCGTGGGGATAAAAGTTTCTACTGTAGTTCTGAATCTGTGATTATAACTTTAAGAGACCTTACTCCAATTTTCGAGTGCAATAACCGCCCTTCCACACAGACTGTGTGTACTGTTATAGATACTGTTAAAATTAACATATTAACGATCGGATATTCCTATGTCAGTGAGACAATGTAACGGTGTACAGAAAAAATATCGCAGCCATAATTTCTTCAATTGAAAAGAGGTCAATAGACTTATTTTCAACTGAAGTACTAATGGCTGCGGTATTTTTGATACATTCACCGATACGTTCTCGCACTGACAGAAAAATGTAAATAAGTGAATAAGTTGACTTGAATTTATCACAAGAATTGGGAATCTCTCAGTCCATATTTCTGGCGAATTCAGCATAAAGAGCTTGGTCTGAACCTTTACAAGATAAAATTCAGTCAATAATGGACGCGTCATCATCATTTAAGAGAGAAGACTACCATGTCCACATTCTGACGAATTCTGCATTGTCTGAACCTTTACAAGATAAAGTTCAGTCAATAATGGAAGCGTCATGATCATTTAAGAGAGAAGACATCATGTTTAAATTATGCGCCATATTTATCCATTATTATTCAAAATAGATTTTTTTTTCAAATCAGTGTCACTTAGGTTGAATGAGAGATATCGATATTGCCGAAGACTTTCTTGTCCCTCCTACTCCAAGTGCAGTTTTGTTTACATATGCACGGATGAAACGAATGCTGGCTAAGATAAAAAAATATGGGTATTTCAAAAGATAGGTAGACATATACGTGTATAATATATTAGATGAAGAAGATATCTTCGAAAAGGCAACCAATAGTTTTTGGGATTTTAAATATAAATCAAATGCTGTATGTATTTAAATGAATAGCGCATCTTAATTGGTCTATTTTCGAAAGCAAAAATCAGTCCTCCTTGCTACCTCGTCCCACACCATTGCCCCGCGAAAGAAACTTCGTGGTGGGTAGTCTTCTATGTCAAAGCGCAGAAACTTCTCCAATTGAGCTCTGTAAAAATTTGAAGAAAATTCTAAATTTCATCAAAAAATCTTCTTCCAAACACTTTTTGACTTAATGGCTTTGTTAATGTGTAGAATATGAATAATTAAAGAGCAAGAACCCACATGTGCTTCAAGAGACATCATTGCATCTACAAAAAGTATCTATCAGTGTGGTATGGATTTCATATCGGAGGTGTTTTAGTCAACGAAATGATCATTCTGTCACACTCATTAGAGGTCGATATAATACCATACTGGAAGACTTTTTTGGATAGAATTGGATGTATTTAACATCAGTGATAGTAAGAATTATATGTTGGTGCCACACACATCATCTGATTTCCCAACATCAGTGATATGCCACATAGCTGGTCAAATCAAATCAATTTATTTGGTGCTTAACACAAATCATTTACATATATATTATTATTGTTCATTCATTCTTGTAAAAAAATCTATAAAATCATTATTAAAAACACATAAATATTATTCCAGTATAAAATATATGACCAATAATTAAATAAAACAAATAAATACAAATATCAAGCGATTATTATCAAGAGTTTTGGGTACGTAGCCGAATTTTGCTATTGATCTGTTTGTTCCATTTTCATTTGAAGCCTTCTTAAAATTTCAAAAGTCCTTGTAGAATTAATTTGACATAGATGGTATGTGGCTCCGAAAAGATGGTGCTACGTGCCAATTAGCTGGTCAAACGGTTATTATCCTCTTAGTTTTTTTTTTTGGGTACGTAAATTAATTTTACTATTTATGTTTGTTCCATTTTTTTATGAAGCTATTTTGATATTTCAAAAGCCCCTACGGAATTAATTTGACATCTACCACTGATGTGGTTTAGATAATGCCATATAGCTGGTAAAACTATTATTAGCCTCTCTTATTTATTAAATTTTTTGGTAAGTAAACTAATTTATTTTTTGATCTGTTTGTTCTATTTCCTTTTTTTAAACTTTCTTGTTCTAACAGGATATAAAAAATCAGAATTAATTTGTCATTATATACGTGGTTCCAAAAAAATGGTACTACATGTCACAACTGGTCAAATAATTATTATCCTCTTTGTTTTTTGTTGGTAGGTAAAGTAACTTCGATATTGATTCGTTTGTTCCATTTTTCTCGAAATTTCAAAAGTCTCAACAGAATATAAAAAACAATCTGAGGAATTAATTTAACATCAGTGATATGTGGTTCCAACAAAATCGTGCCAAATGCCTCAATCTGTCAAATGATTATTATCCTCTATATTTTTTTGTTGGTCCGTAAACAAATTTTCATATTCCATTTTCTTTTAAAACTTTTTTGTAATTTCAAAAGTCCAAATAGAGAATAAAAAAAATTCTAATTAATTTGACATCAGTGATACGACGTTCCAATAAGATGGTGCTACATGCCGCATCTGACCAAACGATTTTTATGCTTCTTGTGTTTTGCTGGTACGTAAAGTAATTTTGATATTGATCTGTTTTTGTTTTTTAATTTCTGTTGAAGCTTTCTTGAAATATTCAGCATTTCCAGAATATAAACCTATTGATTTGATATTAGTGATACAAGATTCCAATGAGATGGTGCCACATGTTACAAGTGGTCAAACGATTATTATCTTCTTTGTTTTTTTTTTGTTGGTACGTAAACTAATTTTGATATTCATATTCATATATATATATATATATATATATACATTTTAATTTTCTTTTGAAGCTTTCTTGAAATTTTGAAATTTCAGTAATCCCTACAGAATATACAAGAATCCTTCAAAATTGATTTGATATTAGTGATATGTGGTTTCCATAAAATGTTGCCACATGCCACATAATTGGTCAACGATTATCATTCTATTTGTTTATTGGGTACATAAACTAATTTATATATTCTTCAGTTTGTTTCATTATCTTTTGAAGCTTACTTAAAATTTCAAATGTACCTGCAAAATTGATTTGACATCAGTGGTATGTGATTCCAATAAGTTGATGATTATTATGCTCTTTTTTGATTTTTGTCTTTATTTTGTAGGTAAACTAATTTTGCTATTGATAAATTTCTTTCATTTTCTTTTGAAGCTTCTTGAACTTTCAAAAGTCCCTGGAAAAATTAAATTTTACCCGAATGGTATGCAGTTCTGATAAGATGATGATTATTATGCTCTTTGATTTTTGTCTCTTTTTTACATTATATAATTTTGCAATTGATCTATTTGTTTCATTTTCTTTTGAAGCTTCTTGAATTTCCAAAAGTCCACACAGAATTGTTTACTATTGCACTAATTAACACTAATCTCAGATCTGGAAAAAAACATAGAGTACATTCATTTTTTTATATATTTTCATGAATTTATTATTAGTAATACTTCGTGTCCGAACATTTCATGACTTTTCCAGATGTTGATTAAAATAAAAGCATGATGGAAAGAGCGTGCTTATTCGATATCCATCCTGTACGTAACGAAAGCTCCCCAATAGAAACCGGCGCCACTCGTGTTTTACTATTTGCATTTTAATGAATCGGTTTGTAAGAAAAAGTAAGGCTAAAATTTATTCATACAAAAATGTAAACGCCACACCTCTCTCGTGTCCCACCAATGGGAACAAGGCACAAGGCCGAGATTATCAAGCCGGCTCAGACGAGGGTTATTATAGGTTAGGATCGGGTTTATAAATATGTATGATCCGGCGAAGAACACGCTATATTCCGTACATAACACACACACACACCAACACAAACGCATGCGATGTTACATACGTGTCGATGTATACAAGCGCCTTTAAATGTGTGTGTGTGTGTGTTTGTGAGTACGTGTTCTGGGTAATAATTTCGTACCTTGGCATCGCACCGGACGATCTTTCGTCCGTCCACTCCTCTCTTTCGCCTCTTTTGCAGTCCGACATGGGAGAATTGGCTTTTTCCGAAAAGCTCGATTCCACATGGAAATTGCTCCTTTCGGACAGCCTCCCACTCCTCCGCCTCCACCTCCGACCCGGTGGTTCTCCAAGGATCGTGTTTCGTTCTCCCAATTATATTTTTATTCTATAATTGTGACTATCATTATTATTATTATTATTAATCTATTGCCGGCGCGTCACGAGGACGTTTCATCGTAATTGTTGTTGTTGTCGCTGGTTGTTGTGAAAATATATATTATAATAATGCCACTGATAACAAATTTACATTTAAATAAAAATAATCTGAAAATAATTAATATATTATTTCCTCTTTAGCTACTGTGACATTTTGACTTAAGTTACATAAGTTAAAGTACTTACAAAAATATCAATTAAAACAAATACTTCTCAAGCCCGTTAGAGAACCATTGAAATATACAGTGGACACTTGCTGTTGCAAATAATAGCATAACATATTGCATAATGCAAAATTTTTTTGGTTCGAGAATATTTAATACAAAGGATAAAAAGAAATCTTACGTAAAATAAGGAAATTTGCAGACATGTATTTCGAGATTTATCCTTTATTATTACATTTTTGTAATAACAGGATAACTACAAATATATACAGGGTTTCTTAAAATTACTACAAGGTGTTAATTGTCAAATTGTAAGAATTTTCAAAAAAAGTTTCGAGTGAAAACATCATTCAAATATATTTTTAATACACCATGTAATTTTTTTTCTAAGATAAATAGGTAAACATCACATTTCGAATTCTGAGATTATTTCTAAGATATTTTTGTATGAATCATTTTTTTTAAATGCATTGTTTTTAAATTATAAGCAACTCATAAACGCTTAATATTACATTTGTTTTATCATTTACTTTAAATCTGTTTAATTATATACGAATAAAAAAATATTAGAAAGGATAATATTCTTATAATTAACAATTGCTTATCTCATATGTTTCTTACTGGTTACGAATTATTTCGTTCTTTCAATACTTCTCATTTTGAAAAACTACAAGAAAACGGAAACATTCTCCTACTATAATTATTTTTTTATTGATGGACGAAGAAAAGACATTGTGTTAGGAAATATAAAGAGGATGATACCATAGTTTTGAATATTTAGATAATTTACGACAAGGAAGTATAAAAGTTTAAATCTCTCAAAAAGGGAATACAAAAATTAGATTTGGCTTAAATGAGCAGAAGATGCAATTATAAAATGTTTATTTTAATAAATAAGTCGATGCAAGGAGATAAACGTATGGGGCATGATTAAATTAAATTGGCCGGTATAATTCGTGAATAAAAAAATCCGTGGCAGTCAGCGTGTTAAACAAATTTTTAATTGTATACGCTAATTAAACCAAGGATGACGAACCCGGCTATTGAAATACATTATAATCACAATATAATTAGTAAGAAACATTTCCTCAAATGAAACAAGCTTATTTATTTATTCAATAGCATGTCCAGCTTTTCAATACGAGTTGTAAATAAAGTAAAAAGAATTGTTTAAGATTACAATATTACCTAATTTATTAAATTACATTAAATAAAAGCACTGTAAACTTTTATTCACTGAATATGTATTTCTTTCTAATGAACATTTCAATCACAAAGTGATGATTATCAATGGATATACAAATATTCATTGATAATGATAATTTTGTGATCGAAATGTCCATGTGGAAAAATTAAATATTCATTGAAGAAAAGTTTACAGTGTTTTTATTTAATTAGATCATCTTCATATAACTCGCTTACAACTATTGTTAATTTACATATAAATTAGTATTGCTGATTTCCGGTTTATTAAAGTTCAATCCAAACGTTTCGCTGATAACTGCGGTCGGCATTTTCAGTGGCTGCGTGGACGAAGGCCGTATGCACTTCTCGATGTTTCCTCGGCGACTGATCAGTTAGAATTAGGATTAGGAATACCAATCACACTGGTCGTGAAAGACTACATAGTTTGAAATACATAAGTTATCTGAAAAATATCTCAGTCTGTTCTAAAATGCATTTTTAGTTCTTAAATTAATCAACGTACACACACCATTTACCGAAGCATCGTGCATTTTCTCCACAAAATTGTTCTATCATAAATGTTTTATAATTTCTGGGGCATTAATAGAAATATTCATTTTCTGAAAGAGGTGACAGCAGTCAATATTTCCAAGTATTAAATTAAAAATAAATTTTCGCTCAGTATTTTCGCATCTTTTATACAAAGTACTGATGCGCTAGAATTCATATAAAACTGCATGGTCTACATTTTCTAAAATAATTCGTAACTTAAAATTAAAGTAGCGTAAATAGCATTGTTGTACATTTTCGATTTTGTCAAAATATTTTAACAAATTTGGCTACATAGGTTAAATCTTACTGGTATAAAAATATTAATTATTATATTTTTTTATAATATGTATATTTTTTTGGACTAATAACATAATTGTTCTACACACATGTCAATAAATAAAGAAATACAAATGTTATAATATAATATAATATAATATAATATAATATAATATAATATAATATAATATAATATAATATAATATAATATAATATAATATAATATAATATAATATAATATAATATAATATAATATAATATAATATAATATAATAAATAAATAAAACAATAGATCTTACGATTGTATAAAGTAAATGAATCGCACGAATGTTGTAAACATTAAGTGTTTATCCACGAATAAGGCAGAGTTGTTTAACATAACTATACGCGATTGTCTGTATATGCCTTTATTTTTCAAGTCTAGAAGGTAATGTTACGTCTAAATCAATTACTTCTGATACACAAAAAAGCATATTGCTTCCCAAAATGTAAATTCTAGTTGAAGGGGTACGTCTGTAAAAGTGATAGATTGACATTTTTTAATGTAAAAACCTAATATACTATTATCACACCAATGTTTAAATCTGTTGATATTAGTTTGTAGCAGAACTAGTGCCACATAGCTGATCAATCGATTAGATCTTTGTTAGTTTTTTTTGTTCTTTTGTAAGTAAACCAATTTAGCTTTCTTGAAATTTCAAAAGCCCCTACAGCATTAATTTGACATCAGTGATACGTGTTTCCAATAATATTGTGCCACATGCCACAGCTAGTCAAAGAATTATTATCCTCTTTGTTTTTTTTTTCTTGTTTTTGTTGGTACGCAAACTAATTTTGATATTGATCTGTTTGTTCCATTTTTTAAGCTTTAACATTTTCCTTTAAAATTAATTTAACATCTTTCTGATTACCAATAGCTGTAAAGATTTTTATACCATCTGCGTATAAAGGAAACTTGTTATATAGAAAGCAAGAACACACATCTATTTAAAAAATGATTTTCTCGTCTGGAATTTTGTGAAAAATATCAAGATAATTAACGTAATGTTGTCTGTCGCATTTTTGTACATGCAATTCCGACTAGTTTTGGTTTCTAACACCATTAGCAAAGAAATAATACTGACAGAATAAAGTGTAAAAAATTATGAAATAGAATCAAGTGTTTCTTTAATTACATTACGTTAATTAGAGAATATGGCGTTATAATTAAAAAAAAGAGACTCAAAATGGACCTGGACAGATCCGAAAACTTACATTAAAAAGTAAGCGACCCAAAATAGACCTTTGAGCGATCCCAAAATTTACATTAAAAAGTAAGGGACCCGAAATAGACCCCAGAGGTATCCCAAAAATTACATTAAAAAGTAAAGGATTCAAAATAGACCCTTGCAGAATCATAATACTTACATTAAAAGTAAGGAACCCTAAATAAACTATTGAGGGATCTCATAACCTACATTTATAGGAAGCTACACAATATTTTTAATTTTTGAAAACTGATGCCTACCTGTTAAACAAGATTTTTAGCCAAGCAAACTGCTTAGACTTGAGATTCGTATCTGCGTAAGATTGAGGAACGTCTAAAGAAATTGTGGACTTACGTACACAATACATAAAGTATTTCTCGTAAATCAAGTAAGTTTGACATCCAGGTAATTGGCAGATAATCCATAAGGCCCTCTTCCCGGCGATTGTGAGTAGATACAAAAGGTCTATGATTTATCGTTTTCGTTCTCTAACGATTGTGAATCGTCCCTAAAAATAGAGAATACGAAAAATCGAGATCTTCCATATAAATGAAACTTTCTAGATTATTTCCTTATTTTATAAGAACACTTATAGTTAAAATTCGCATCGAAATTTGTTGAATTTGTTCTAGAATAAAGTGTCCTCCAAGGTTCTCCTATATCTCCTCTCCTTTACAATATTTACCAGTATAGCCTACTACCTAACTTTCGTTGAGCTATCAGCGAAGGCCGTTGACCTGGTTGAGGTTCACTGAGGGGAATGGGAGGCGAGCTGCAGATGTACAGCCGCTAGTCGATCTTTTGAGGAATGCACCAGTTAAAGTGGCTGACCCAGCGGAAGCTTAACTTCGAAGGAACGACAGTCAACTATAGCGCGACCAGCAAAGGTGCTGAACCAGCAGGTCCCCTACTTCGGAGGGCTGCCGTGGTTCTGAAAAGACTCGACGGGAAAAGAAGAAACCAACATCAACGACTTCAACAACGTCCTCTAGAACCATTTGCGAACGATATCAAGATCATTCTCGCCGAAGATAACATAACCACCAACATCTCTACTTTGTGATAAAAAGCATTTTAATGTAAGGGAGTTCCGCATCAAATGGCCGCTTTCCTTGTGGAGAAATCTTCTATCAGCAAAGAAGAAAATTCACCCGCCCGATGTTATACCACCAACTTACGCATATTTGTAGGTTGGCAGAAAGTTAACTCGTCATGCCTTCGAATAGGCGAAATATTTTACATAGAGCGTTAGAAATGCGTTCAATCGTAGTAAATCGTCGGACTTCCAACGTCGAATAACAAACGATTAGCAAAGGTGCTGACCCAGGCCGTTGTTCTAAAAGGCTCGAGGGGAAAATAAGTCACCAACATCGACGATTTCAACGACTCGTGGAACTTGTTTGCGAACGAGACCATATCAATTTTCGGCAAAGATATGATAATCATCATCAACATCTCTTCTCTGTGATGATAAACATTTCAATGCAAAAGAACTCCGCAACAAATAGCCGCATTCCCCGTGGAGAAACCAATTTATACACATTCATAGGTTGGAAGAAAGTTAACTAACCATTCCAAGATTTGGAAAAACTTTTTAAACAGAAGAAAAAAAGCGTTCAACCCCCAGAAGAAGATCACAATAATTAATAAAAAGAACACGGTGACAACCAAATAGCCAAGACTTATGGAAAATTCACCTCAAACGACCAAAGACAGGCATGAGAAGTGAAGGTCTTTTACATGAGAAGAATCAATCTGGAAAATCTAATATTCGCCGGATCTACTTAAAGATAATATTGTAGAACTGAAAGTAATTAAACGAGGAAAACATTTTTCAACCACCTTCATCAAAATTTACGGAACATACTGGTTTGATGAGGTCCGATACACCGAAATGACCATCACCAGTTATCTAAAACAGGTGAATAGTAATTGAAAAAAAAAATAATGAATTATGTTTTGTGAAATGGAAAACATTAATTATATTTAAGAAATTAGAACACTTTTTTTCCTTTCATTAATCCGAATTACTTCCTTTTTCTCTCATTCTGTTATTAGTTTTGTAATTCTTCTTTAGACAATTTGTTAACTGGTATAAATTGTTGAGAATCGTCAATTGATTCTTCATCTCTAATTTCGTTTTCTTTAAAATTATAAACTGTTTTATTTTTTTATAAGGCGTTTCACTCCACAAGGAGTTTTCCGTTCCGTTCGGAGCCTTTATAATCCAATTCATTGGGTGGATTAGCTCCAGGTCGTCCTCTTCGTTTTCTCTACTATGTTTCTCCATCCTTTTCTATCTTTTGTATATTATTTCTATTTCCTTATTCCGAGTATTCTTAAGTCACTCTATACTTCTTCTATCCATCTTTTCTTCGGTCTACCTCTTCTACTGACATTTCGTGGTTTATTCCATTATTGTCCTTATCCAACACTCATGTTTTTATCTCCAAATGTGTCATAGTCATCTTATCATTATTGATTTATTGATGTTTACAGTATCGTCCTCTAATACATTATATATTTCTTCGTTTGATCTCTTTTGTATTTCGCCATTTTTCACATATTACGGGTCCTAATATACTTCTTATTATTTTTCGTTCTAGGCTTCTAATATTGTGCTTTTCTTTTACTGTGAATGTCATGGTCTCCGCTGCGTAGGTAATTATTGGCCGTATCATAGTTTTGTATATTTTAATTTTAGTTTTGATGCTGATGGTCTTACTTTTAAGAAGTCTACTATGGGCATAATATGCTCTGTTAGTCGCTTGTAGTTTTTCTTGTATCTATTCACTTAAGTTGATTTCATTGTCTATCACCGTTCCTAGATATTTAAAATTTTGTACTTCATCGAATTCGAAATTGCCTATTTTAGTTTTCACCATGTTTCTTTTGCCTCCTATTCTTAGTATTTTTTATATTTATCTCTAGTCCAATCTCATGACCTTCTTTTACATTTTTTTCTCATTCTTCTTCTAATAGTTTTCTTTGCTTGGAGATTACTACTACGTCGTCGATCTGGACACCCCTTATTCTTATAGTTCCCGACTTATCTATTTTCCTTAGTGTATATTCAAGTGCTATTTTGAATAATGTGGCCATAAGTGAATCCCCGTGTAGTACTCCTTTATTGAACGTAAAACTATTATTCCTACCATATTCAGATAAAACAGTTGCTGTTGTCTTGGTTAATGTCATTCTAATCAAATTTCTAAGCTTTCTTGGTACTCTCAGTTCCTCCAATGCTTCCATTACTTTCTGTCTCTTGAGTGAATCGAACGCTACTTTGAAGTCAAAAAACATTAATTCGAGGTTCATGTTGTATTCATATGCTTTCTCTACAACTTGTTTCACCATGTGCATTGCGTCTATAGTCGATTTTCTCGCTTCGAAGCCGCATTGGTATTCTCCTGTTATTTCCTTTGCATAGTTCAAAAGTCTGTTATGAATTATCTTCGTCAATAGTTTGTATCCGTTATTCAGGAGACTACTACCTCTGTCGTTTTTGCATTGCTTATGGTCACCCATTTTGTATATTTTTACTATTATGCCCTCATTCCAATCCTCTGGTATCGATTATCTTTTCCATATTATCTCTATTAGATTAAAGATTTCTTCTTGTAACGTATCCCCTCCGTGTGTAATCAGCTCTATGTTGATGCAGTCTTCTCCCGGGCTTTTTCCTTTTTTCCATCATTGAATGATTGTTTTGGCGTCTTCCAGATGTCCAATTTCTTGTACATCTACAGTGACACTATTCCATTCTATATTTATGGCTTTTTTGTCAGTTAGGAGTACTTTGAAGCATTCACCCCATGTAGCTCTTGCTTCTTCCTCACTTTCAATCATTATTCCATCTATGTTCTTGAGCCCTCTAGGCCTTCTCAGTTTGCTATTATTTTTATTTTTTGATAGAAGATTCTAATGTTATTATTTTCTTTTTCTATATCTTCCATTTTATTTATAAGCCAGTTCTGCTTAGTTTTCTTTATTATTTTGTTACATTCTATTTTCTTTTTATTGTATTCTTTTTTCTTTGCAGTCAAAATTGTTCTTATCCATTCCATTCTGGCTATGTTTTTTCTTTTACTATATTTCTTACATTCTTCATTCCACCAATCGTTTGCGTTCTTTTTTCTTGCAAATATTTTATTTATATTTTTTCCACATAACATTTTGTTTGGGTATTCAACACATGTTCTTTTTTTTTTTTTCATTTATTTTTTAAAAATATTTCTGAAATGCTGCAATTTGTTTAATCATTTAAGATTGTTATTAAACAAAAGGAAAAAATACATAGCAGCAGTTTTTTGTGAACATAATTAAGTTTTGACGATAATTTACAGCAATGCATAACACAAATAACTTAAGAATAATTGCTATATATTAGATGTTCAGTGGTTGTACAAACTAGACTTAGAATGAATAAACAATTGGCAATAATTCAGAAACAGTTGAAGATATACTTATCTTATATTTGAAGATGATAATAACTTGAATAAAAACATTTAGAATCCTGTCTTCACTACTTTATTTGTTACCAGATATATATTTCGGGCACAAAGTGACCATTATCAATAGTCGGAGGGTTCCAAATATTTTCCCAAGTACAATGTGTACTTCAAAATATCTAGAATTCTTTGAGGTATCTAATTTTTTAACAATACAAAGTAGTCAGAAAATGTTTGCTAATCTTCGGGTAGAGTCTAGTTTCTGCTAGTAATTAAATAATGATCCCATCTACCTATAGATTATCTCACTTTTTCTGATTATCTTATATATAGGATGTTAAAAAAAAGTATCGGTATTTGATTATGGGATATTTTGTGTGCAAAAGTTGTACAGTTAAAAATACTAATCAGGGGCGAATGGGCCATACCGGAGACCGGGACATTTACCGGTGGGCCGGTGATTTATATTTCCTATGGGCCGGTAGGTGGACAAACTATTTGTTAGGAAGGCACTATATAAATAATATTTCTCGGAGCACTACTATGCTGCCCATCCGCCCCTGATGCTAATTGACTTGTTCGAGCGTTTTATCTGGAAATCAATCACCAGCAGTTTAAATGCATTTCTTCCTTTTATTGGGAACTTACTTTATATTGTATTATAAAAAAATTAACAAGGTTGATTGTTTTCACTTTTGTCTCTTTTTACCAGAACTACTTCGAACTTGCCTTAATTAACGTAACTATATTATTTTATATCTCTCTGATGAAACCATAAAAAGTAGGCAAATATGGAAAAATGAACAATTCAAATTATACTTATCGCTGTTTACACCCAATAGAAATAGAATAAAGTAAACACTAACTCTGTTTTTTTATTACTTTGCCCCAGGCCGAATTTAGAATGAAATGAGGTCCTATCTGTTGCAACTAAAACAAAGTTGGAGTGAATTCCAAGTACAGTTGTCATAGAGGTAGCTACGATTACGAGTTGTGGTGGTCGCATTACTCTCACATTTAGTATTCCTTGGATGTATAATATGATAATTAGAATTTAATAATGTCTGCTTATAATGTAATTCATAATATATTTATCAAATTTAAAAGGGACATTCCAATAATATGGCTGTTTGATGTTTTGAAAATTTACCTAAGAATATTAAAAGCGAGGCTAAATAATAAATCCCCGAAATGATTTATTTATTGCAATTATCCACATGCAAAACACACTACAAAGAGCTGTAAATAAACGAATAATCATTAATTACCACCACACAAATACACACAACACAAACATGAAACTCATAGGCAAAAAAAGGACTCGATTTAAAATCTAAATTGAATCAATTTACGTCAAGAAGTAATCAATCTCCCTTCGTGATTAGTGTGAGACGGCCGCACGTGATTTGCCACAGTAGCTCCTAATTTCCTGTCAGCGATCACTGGGGGCCCCCCCATTTTTTTCCTCTTCCTTCCCGAATACAAAACGGCCCCTGCGCCATTGTGCTCCGATCCAATAGCATGGTGAACGGAAAAGGACGGCGACAGGACGAAACGGAGAGGGACGAGGATAATTACACGCATGCAATGCACCTCGTGTGTACCGCTTTATAAACTTATAAGGCCTGCCCGAGTGGAGATTGGAAATTTTTATAAAAGTGCAATTAAAAATGAAAGCCTAATGGGCGGGAGTTTTTTTTTTCTTCTTGTTGTTGTTGTTTTTTAACATGTGAGATTAGCAATCTTGAGACGAGATCGGAAAAAAAAACTGGACAGAAAATGAAAAAGTATTTTTTTTTTCCTAATTAGTATTATTTATGTTACATTTCTTGCTTTACTTTTTTATTGTATGTAATATAGTAACTTTTCGAACACAATAGTAATAATAGTGCTACAATTGTTTCGCCAACACAGTGGCATCATTAGGCAGATGATGCACTCAATTGTGAATCAGTTATTTCCTATAAAATTAAATAATTAATAAAAGGTATTTTGTTTGTTTATTATTAAGATATAATAATAAAACTTATAATAATATAATAATAAAATTATAATTTATACAAACAAAGTTAAAAAATGTAATTTTTAATAAATATCTCATATTCAAAATCTCTATAAACTGTGCCCTCTTCACAAAGAGAAAACACTCAAGTATCATTATTAAGTATGAGTATATATTTTTAAGCATTTTGTTCACATACCAACGCATACTTGATTATTGTTTATTTTCCACGTATTAAAATTGCACGAGTGTGGAACCGCTTAATTGTTGTTCATTTATTTGTGATGAAGACGTCGGCAAAGTGTAACAACATATTAAGCGAACTGGCAATTTCCCAATGGGCCTGTGTAATTTTCGTCCGGCATCACAATAATTTGTGGAAATATTAATCGCCGGTTTGGCCGCACAAGAAATCGTCCACCATGAAATATGCAAACTGCCACACTGGACGCAAACATTGCTATTAGCGGAGAGGAAATATTGATTAGTGCACGGGGAATGAATTATACAGGATGTACAATGAATTGTAGGAGTCACAGCCGTGCGTTTCTCTATTCATTTTCTTCATTGGTGTAAAATATATAAATAGCTTCGTTTATAATAATTATAATAATACATGAAATCCAGAAGCTTAATTTCTATTTTGCACGAGTGAAACTTCTAGTACTATAAGTAGTGGTGTAGAATATTCTTTTGATACATTTATTGCAAACTAATATCAATAATTCCACTATTAATAAGTCTATTCAATATATCAATTAAAAAAGAAATGTATCATGCCTCAAGAGAGCGATTGTAAAACCAATATATAAAAATGGTAATGTGTCCATCATGGTACTTTTCCCGGTGAATTGCTAATTAAAACAAATTTAATTAAAAAAATGATTGTTGTGCTTGTTATTTCTTACCTTACAATGGCTTGATAAAATGTCCATACACTGTATATAATTTCTTTACACATATTCAGTATTATTAAAATATGAAATCATTTTAACGTTTTATTTGTCATTAAAATGATTATTTAAATAATTAAAGGCTCCACAGCCAACATAAAAAAAATATAAAAGTAATTGTTATTTCTTAGGGAATTTATCAGGTAGACGACATTTTTGCGCTTATAAAATGAGAACTGAAGGTTCTACAATAAAATTTTTATAACAGAAACTATTTATTTTTTCAAGATCTACAACTTTTATTTGAAACATTTTTCTATCAGAATATTAAATAAAAAATCTGTAAGAGCAACGTTGCACTTAAGATTTTTTTCTAACCAAAAGTTTTTCAGATCATTCCACTCTTATCGAAAGCTTAGATATAAAGTTTGAGTTTAATCCATTTAGCCGTTTATGCGCTATCGCGGAAACACACAGACACAGGCATTTTTAAAAACTCAATGGAATGGATTCAGGAGACCTCAAAACGTGCATATTCGTTGAAATTGGCGATTCGAAAATTGTTATGATCACATTTCCCTTAGACTGGGAAAAGTAAAAAAAGTACCTAAAAACGATATCAACAATTGCAGGCCAATATCTATATTACTTACAGTTTCAAAAGTATTTGAAAATCTATTAAAAAACAAATTATTAACTTTATTAAAAAAATCCAATTTACTATCCCATAGTCAATATTGTTTCAGAAATGGATATAATAAAATTCTTAAGCTTTAATCTTGATACTAAACGCTGTCTGGAAAACACATACTTCTAAAATAACGTCAACTATTAATTAAAATAGATTTTTGTTCGTCGGGTTATACCCGTAGAATCATACATATGCTATGCTCAGCGAAATGCAGAAAGAATTCTTTGCCAGCCGGAGTACGTACAAGATTGTAGAGAATATTGTAGAATATTACAATTGACTACACTGCCATCATTATACAGGGTGTTTTCAGGAAATATCTCGAAAAAAAATTACGAAAAAAATGAGCTAGGCAAGAAATAATCGTATAGAAAGGGGTGATAATGACGTAATATTGGATTTTTTCTAGATGGCGCTTTTGTTGCTAAATCTAGGTCAATTCAAGTTTTGTAAATTAAAACTCTTATTTTTTATTACAGAATAAGATTCTTCGTTAAAAATAAGAAAAAATTATTTACTTTTTCGTCAGCATGATAGATGGCGTTGTATTCGTGAAAAATGATGATGTATTTGTTTGTGTGGTCGTTTATGTGCACATCTGTGAGCATGCACGTCAATAATCACGAATAATGCTGTTATATTCAACGGCAATATTTGTAAAATATTTTCCATAATTTCATATGGTTTAAATTTAAAATATATTTTATTGCAGATTTTCTGGGAAAATCAACCGGCTTGCAAAAGATGAAAATAAATATTACAATTACAAAATTAAACAAGTAACTGGAATTTCGCTTCTGCTCGATGTCCGAGTTGCAAGGTACTTTGTAGGAAACTGAAAGAAAAAAGCTTGTTAAAAGAAATAGATTGCGTTTGTGTATGCAAAGGCGCGCACTTGTGTTTTCCTTGAAATCATCTCTAGAGCAGGTGCTTAAAATGAAGGCCATTCACTTCCAGACATTTCGCGATCCTTGTTTCAAATGCTCACAGAACTTCACGAAGGGTGTCTCTCGAATACACTGCATCATGTCATCTGGCATCGTCGGTAGGTTGGCATAGCATTTATCCTTCAGCATTCCCCACAGGAAAAAGTGGAGCTGTCAATTCCGACGAACATGCCGGCCAAGGCACTGGTCCTCAATTTATTAGGAAATCGGAGGTTAGTCGATGAAGGATGGCCAATGACATGATCTTTAGAATGTCACACCAAACGTTGACGCTCCACAGTCGTTGATGATCCACTTGTTGAATTAAATGTGGATTCTCCTCAGCACAATAATGCATTTTACGCCGGTTAATTTCGTCACGATTCGTGAAACTTGCTTCATCTGAGAATATAATCATTGAAACAAAGTGACGGTTGTTGCGAATATTTTGTAGAGCCGAATTAAAAACTGTACTCAATTTTTGAAATCGTCGCCTTGAAGTTCTTGGTGCAATGATACGTAATAAGGATGAAATTTATGTCGATGAAGAATTCGTAGAACACTTGTTTTGGAGATACAAGTTGACGGGAACTTATGTGGGGATTGACTGCAGATGCAGTTAAAATATCGGCTTCGGCATTCTCTTGTGTAAATAAGTCGAGGGTCAGTAGAAAAGTCATGACATAGATGTTTCTATCAGGATACCTCTCCGCGTACAAAGCACATGCAGCAAATACGTTTAGCTTCACCATAAACAAAAAAATATGGTTATTAATAAAGATTATTATTATTAAATTCTACAAGGTTGTTATTATTATTAAATTCTACAAGGATGTGAAATTATATCCCGAACCTTTAAAAATCCCATGAAATGGGAATTGCGCGAGTACTAAAATTACAACTAGAGTGTCTATAACTAAATAAATATCTTCAGTAGTAGGAAGTTTGTCAGATCGTTATTTTCGTTGATTGATTTTTAAAATTATTATTATTTTTCATCAAATAAAAATAATTTTGAAATAATTAATTCACTCAATCGAATAATTTATTATTATTTTTCTTTAACTACATTTGCTGTTGCACAAAAATAAAATATTGTATAATACATTTTTACAAACATTGGGTACACCGCTCAGCTTATTCTCTGTCTTTCTTTGTCCAAATTCCTAAGGCATACATTTTCCTAATGTGTAAAGAAAAATCAGTCACATCTTTTAGCAAACATTTTACAAATTACCTTATAAAATGTAGTCAAGTATGACCATTGATAATTATTATTATTATTGAGATGTGTAATTTGAATTTATTTTAACCAACAGATGACTAAAGTTGTATAATATCGAAGAGTAGTAAGAGAATTTATTTATTAACAAATTAATTCCCTCACTACTTTTCGATGAATCAATTTAATTTCGTTTTCTCTGATGATCTCAATATTGAAAAGTGATTTACAATATTGAGATCTTCGGAGAGAAAAAAAAAAAAAACGGCATTAAGAAAAGACTGAACTGTGCCATTTGATTTCTAATACTATTTATTGTACATGAATAATCTTTCGATATAATTATGTCTCTTGTTTTGTTGCATTAGAAATAAAGAATATTAATATTATATAATAATAATACTAACAATGGCTTTAATAACAATTTAATGTTTGTGATTTTCCGCGGACTATTAAGATAATTATCTATTGTAAAATTAATGTCCTTACTTAGAGAAAATAAAATATTAATGTACTCTGCTCATATCACTAATATTTTCTTTTCTGTAAGTAACCACCAATAGTTAATATACGGATTACATAGAAACTCTTGAATTAACTACGTCTCTAGTTTAAGGATTTTAGGTGCCCGGCGCATTCACCATCATATAAACTATTATCAAACTCAACAATATCTCAACAACGGCCTTTCGAAAGAATTCAATAATCCATTTTTAATTAGGAATAAGTTTAGTTATTTAATATCATAATAATTATCATATTTATAAAGTAATTTTAAGAGATTTTAAATATTTAAAGAAAATCAACTGTTATTTGGAACATCTGAAAATTCAACAGAATATTCTCAAGAAAATTATTTAAAACATATTATATTTTAAATCATTTTCTTGACAGCTTTATTTCTAAATTATAGACCAAAAGACCTTTCCAAATATTAACAATCATTACCTTTAGATAAAAATCAAAACTGACGGTTAAAGGCCGTTTTCTAAAGACAACGTATAATAATGTTATTGTTAATTTACTTTATATAAAAGTAAATATTTTTTATTTCCGTAGATATACAATATACACTGTAAAGGTTGGTTATCAACCAACGTTCTTTCCGCCTGAATTTTGGGTCCATCAACTTGGCCCCCCACTTTCGATTTTATTATATATATTGAAAATCTTTATTTCTGAGTATTACATTATATAATTTTATAATACATATAAATACAATCATTTACACATTGTTAGACCTCAGAAAATGGCTATCGACCGTCGGTCTTTCTGCCTGTCCTTGTCCAGTTCTTGTCGTTTCAGTTAATCATCATGATTGCTAACGTCATTGTCTAAGTTCCCAGATTTTAGTGAGATGAATTGATGAATTGTTAATGAGGGATGGGTATATTTAAGATTAATATTCGGATTACGTGGGCGATTTTATTATTTTTCTTTGTTGTGCCGGATTGCGCCAAGCCAGCAAGCGCCACAAAGTTTAAAGCTACGGCTTATTGGGGTTGCAAATGTTGGGGTCAAGTTGATGCTAGCCCCCCGATTTCCTTCAAGATTCTAGTTCCTTAGAGGTAGCGCCAGCAAACGCCAGCAATTTTAAAGCTGGCTCCACTCTAACAACTTAAAATGTGCAAATTATTTTTCTCCGAAACTCCCCACTTTAATTGTACTAAGTTATTTTTTTATTAAAAATGTAGCTAGAATATCATGTCCTTTTCACTAAACATTTTTTTTTTTTTGCTATTACATAATTTTAATAAAATGACGAAATACTTCGATTTAGTTTTAGATAGTAAACAAACGCATAAAGCTACCGCCAGAAAAACAGTGGCGTAACATTTTTTTTCCAATTTTAAGCCCCCGAAGAAACAATCCCTTATGACTTCCCCAAATCAACTTCGAAATCAAATTTTCTGACAAATTTATATTCTTCACTAATAGGTATACTTAGTTTACTTACTTATTAGTGGATGGACGCACAGAGCTATCGCCAGAAAGACAGTGGCGTAACAAATTATTAAATTTTAAAACCCTGAAAAAAACAATCCTTTATAACTTTCCCAAATCAACTCTCAAGTAAAATTTACTGACAGATATAGATTCTGCACTAGCAACTAAATAAGTCGACTGACGCATAGAGCAAATTATCTAATTTTAAACCCATGAAAAAACAATTACTAATAACTTTCCCCAATCACTTCCGAAATCAATTTTTCTGACATATTTCGATTCTTCACTAATAACTAAATAAATGGTCAGAATCACAGTGCTAGCGCCAGAAAGACATTGGCGTAGCAAATTGTTCAATTATATTATTTATATCATTTTATGTAAATTTATATTTTCCAAATCTTGAAAAGCAGTAATAATAATAAAATGCAGAGAATTACTGATAATTTTTTTCTAATCATAATATTTTTCAATTAAAAAAATTCCACTATAAAAAATTGCTTCGAATTGTCAATTATAAATAGCAAATAACTATTCTAACATTTATTTGTATTTTCCGAGGTTCTAATTGACACGTTTGTATTTATGAAAATATTGGAAATCTATGACTGAATACGATTTTTATAAAAAAAAATATATTTTAAAAATTTCTAAATTCCACTGAAAAAAATTAATTAGGATTGTTGAATAGACATCGCTAACTACGACATTAATATTTTTCTTTTATATTCCGAAGTTTCAGTTTAATTAATCGTTCGTTGATTGACGATTTTACTTGATGTAACTCCATTTGAAAATAAAACAAAAGTTTCTCAAGTTTCACCAATTTTTTTTTTGTAGAGACACTACTAAGTCCCTTATATAATCCTTCAAAACCACTTTTTTATGAATCATCAGCCTGATGATGCCACTGTGTTGGCGGAAACTTCAATTATTTCGTCAACACAGTGGCATCATCAGGCAGATGATTCATAAAAAAGTGGTTTTGAAGGATTATATAAGGGACTTAGGGAATGGCTCATCTTTAATGGTGCTATATTTGACTGAAAAAGCAATTATTATGATAATGTTTCGAAAAAAAATACTGTTTTTTTAATTAGGTTTTTGGTAATAAAGCTTTAAAAGCAATTGTCTCGAATATTTCAAAATACAGTGCCATAGTTTTTTTCAGCATACTTTACACTCGCACAGTATATTTAACGATTTTGTGAAATGGCTATAAAATTTATATCATTATTTTTTGTAAGTTTGTTAACTTAAAAGAACATTTAAAGTCAAACTCAATCATCCTAATTACAAAACCTGGCGAGGGAAAAAATTGATCTGTGCGCCGATTCCGGTGTAGAGCGATTCCCTGGCCTGGGTAATTGATTTTAATAATTGAAGGGGAACAGGCGCTGCGGATTAAACTGTCCAATCACGCCATCGGTACTCGCGTTTAAAGTTTCATCCTGGAAGCGTTTACAGGGGCTCGGTTTATCGACTGGCCATGTGCGCCATAGGCCACGCGATTTTTATTAAGTGCTCCGACGTCTTCTTGGAATCTCACCGTAACCCCCTCTTTTATTTTACATATTCATCGGTATTAATGCCCCGGCCGCGTCGCCAATTATATTCACGTGAATTAATACTTCATGTTACCGGACGTCTTCCACGTTTCCATGAAAGCCACCGCAAACAACTGTTTACAGCTCACTAATCCCTGTACTAATAGTCTGGGATTCATCCAGAATTGAGTATTAATTCGTAGATCGTGTCAAATTGTATAAAATAGTTGACATGCCACTGGTCTATATTGTAAACAATTGTTAAATCTACAATTTTTCAACTCTAGTTTAATTTCTTTGGTCTTTATATACATCGTTTATAACGCAATTTTATATCCAGTTTTATATTATGTTGTTCGGAAAGTATTATAACTTCGTTTTTTTTTTAACAGGCTTAATTGATTTTTTTTGCAACCAACTTCAACAATTAAGCCGTATAATAAAATTTATTTTGATATCTGATATAACAAAGCTTGCTTGTGAAAAAAAAAATAGATTTATACTGCACAATAGTGTTTGGGTGTATTAACAGAGCTTTTATTTACAGAAGATTATAATGTATCAAAAACACCATGTGCCGTTAAAGATTTTTTTTTAAATTTTTGTTTGCTGTATCAACACCTTGTACTCATATCTCATTTCCAATACGCCCTCTCGAGATGAGTATTCTGCCATCCCTGAGATCATGTTCATTACATTCAAACATGTTTGATGCTTCCGACCTGGCAATACCTTTGTCATCACATCGGCCAATATATCTTTAATGGCTACATATGACGGCTTAAATATTCCAGTCTTTAGCACATCTCCCATGAAGTGAAATCTAATGTCGAAATGCCCTATGAGTCTCACCATAGGGCATTTCGACATTAGATTTCACTTCATGGGAGATGTGCTAAAGACTGGAATATTTAAGCCGTCATATGTAGCCATTATAGATATATTCAAAGCTCCAGCGTTATCGCAATAAATAAATGAATTCGCGAGTATCTCAAAAGCGAGGTCTTTCAAAAATATTCTTAGATAAATGAATGGAATCCCACAATTAAGGTTTTCCTTTAAGAAGAAATACTTATCCGATGTACCTTCTGTCGACTGGCAATTATCGCAGTCAACATCCACAACTCTCTCAAAAGATGTCTAGTTCCTGGTGTACGTGATTCCACGTTTTACAGTACATTTTAAGTATCATAGTACTCGTTTCGCTGCCATCTAATGAGTCGCAGCAAAGCAGTTGTGGAACTGCCCTAAATAACTGATAGCGAAACTGATATAAGGACTCCAACTAGCTCTCGATATAGTATTTTTTTAATATTCACTGCTTTGTTCTTTCGTCTTGCATAGCATCGAATAAACATCGAGTAGCGTCGACAATGGCATACAATCCATCATTCAATAACGAGTTATTATATCTATTATGTATCCTTATTAATGTAGATATAATTTGCCCTTTTTGAGCTCCATTCCCAAACAATTTTTAACTTTACCGAGATCTTTGACGTCAAAACGTCGTTCACATTTTATATTTACAATCTCTTTGTGGTCTTTAGAAAATAACAGTATGTCATCTACATAAACGATGAATATCGAGTCTTCTCGGGTGTTCTTTTGATAGAGGCATGGGCTGGTTTCGCTCCAATATGTATAAGATCGTCGTTTAATGTATTGTATCATGCTCTTCCAGCTTGCCGTAAGCCGCAAAGTTCCATTTAAAAGACACACTTTGTTATTGTTCTCTAAATGTTTGAGCATCATAATACATGTCTTTCAAATTTCTTTGGTGATGATTTTATCTTGTACTATTAATTCTAACAACTCGTTAAGCTGATTTGGAAGTTCCATGTAAATTGTTTTCTTCAACTCTCCTTTCAAGTACGCTGCGGTAATGTCGAGCTGATCTATAAACATATCATCTTGAGTGGTAGTTCAAATAATACTAAATCATGCTACAGGAGAAAAATCGTTGTTAAAATTCACCCCAGGTTGGTGACTAAAACCCTGTGACATCAGCCTTGCCTTCTTTTATGAAAAGTTCCATCAGTCTTGTACTTTTTTCTTTAAAATCTTCCTACACCCAATGACGTGTTTGCTGACAGGAGTTCCCAAATATCGTCCTTTATTATGGACTTAATTTCTTCGACCATTCCCCTGAATCCCGTCCTGATATTGCTAAACGTCACACGTCAAGCTGAATTAAATAATATTTTTCATTTCCTGAGTTTCACTATAATTTGTTCTTAGTCTCCCAGGTTTTTTTCCACATTTTGGGTCTTCTTCGAGTTATTGTTTATTTTCCTTCATCCTTTATGTCTTCCTTTTTTTTTCAACTCTTCATTTGATCGTGATACTAAAATTGATTCTCGTTCAAAAGATTTCTTCAAATCTATCGAGCGTATAACAAAAATCGACGACGAAGTAGGCACTGGAAGTCTCGAGTCATGTCTATACTAAGATCACACGCGTGAAATGCTGGTTGCGGTCAACATGACAACCAGTACTTTACGCGTGCGCGTGTGATTTTAGTTCAGACATGACTTTAGATTTCCAATGCCAAGTTCGTCGTCGATTTTTGTTATACGGTCGATATTTTTAACCTAACGTCGGTGTTTTTGCTATTGCTTGTTGAACTCTCCAAAAATTTCACATCGCGATTTATTTCAATTTCTCCATGTACTTCCAGATAAATTTTATATCCTTTTGTCTATATAGAATAACCTACCTTTTTTTCTCTCTAGCTTCGATTTTCCCTTTTGTATTTTTTTTTGTACAGGCAGATTACCATTGAACCAAATACTCTTAAGTGATTAACACTCGGCTTCTTTCCTGTCCAGATTTTCTATATTATTTTTTTTGTATTACGTTTTTCTTTTTTTCGTAGAGCATCGATTTCTTAGATTTTATATCAAAAATCTAAGAAATCGATTAACAGCTTCTGTCCAAAATATAAGTGGTAAACAGGACTCGATTAATAGCCATGTCCAAAAGAGGCCGATTCTTCCTTTCCGATATTCCATTTTGTTCATAATTATACGGAATTGTTACACATCGAGATATTCCTCGTTCCGTAAGGAAACAATTTAATTTATTATTTACATATTCCGTATCGTTATCCTGCTGTATGCATTTTACTTTATTTTTCCTTTGAGTTTTCATCAAGGTAAATACTTCCTTTGACTTTATTTTTTTTGTTAGTTTTTTGCATTAAATATTTTCGATTCAAAAATTGTTGCATTATACAATTGTTATTGTTATGCAACAGCAAATGTCTATTATTAGACATTTGTTAAAGTACATAAGTTATAATATCACAGTGGCAAAAAGAAAACAATTTATTAATTAATTATTTTCAAATTCTTTTATTCAATTTAATACTTCCTTTGTTTTATCAGTAATTTCCAATTTACTTTTGATAAAACATACTTCGCACCACCGAGAATGTTCGACAATAAATTCTACAAAGTATTTTAATAATTTTATACAACAAACACATATCTAGTTCAATTGCGCGGTGTTGTAAAGTAGTTAAAAAAAAGTAGGTATGTCATTATTTCTTGCTGCGATAAATGTATGCCAAGTTTGTTTAATTTAAGTGACGTAAACCTAACAAATTGATTTTGTACATTTTCTATTCTATTGATGTATGTTGATAAAGAAGGTGGCCAAATTGTTCTGCAATATTCAAATTGGGACCAAACAAGTCACAATAAATGGTTAAATTAATTCAACGTAAAATCTCATTGCTCTTTCCTCTACATAGCTTTGCAAAAAAATAACAAACAAAAAACATTTTCCAGCTTGGAATGCTTCCTTAAAATAAATTTAAAGGATATGTTAACAAGCGCACCGGTTTTATGTTAGAACCAAAATATTCCGTCCCAGTTCTTAATTATGCTAAAAATCGGGCTACTCCTCTTCGGAATAATAAAAAATAAACGTTAAAACCCAGAGAAACGGCTTCCTGTAATTATCCAAAAATTATTCAAGTTTACGGCTTGTTCGGATCTCCTATTCCAAAAAACGCCGCTTTTAAATTTTTTTCCCTTGATAAACACAAGAAGAAAAAAATTCCGTTGGCTACCTATAATTTGCCGAAGGCCTTAATAACGTACCATTCCTAGTCCTCAAAAACGCGATCTGCATAAAACTCCGGGGCCATAAAAAAAATACGTCGTAATAACACTTTCGACGCACACGTCAGAGCCGCCCGCCACTGGATTTCCTCAAAACGATAAAAGCGTAATTAAACGTGGATACGGATTTATCGCGCGAGAATCAACAAATATTAAATGATGGAAAATAATATAAAAAAAAATTAGAAAAAAGGATTAGTTTATTAATGCATGTAAATTGATGGTTTTGAATTTTAATACATTTTTTTTTTCTTTCTTTTGAGGGGAATTAGTGTGGGGTACGAATTAAGTAGTGTCTTTTTGGAATATTTTAGTAATAAAGGGGGGCTCTGGCGCCGGTCGGCGTCTGGGGTTTTTACTGAAAATGGCACTTTTGTATAATGTTATGGATCTGGAGTAAATTCATGGAAATTTCCTACGAGCTTATAATTATAGATGAATACCGACGGCCCTGTGGAAATCTAAAGAACTCACTATTTTAAAAAAATTAAAATTAAGAAAATAACGCAAGTTATAAAACTTCTCTTATTAATAACTTTATTTGTTAATTGATCAGCCTTTTACTTTTGTTATAAAAATCGTAAATCGCATAAACAGATTTTTTAATTATGTTTTAAATCAAGCAGGTATTAAGTAAGTTTTTCAATTCTAACAAATGAAATACTTTTTATTATGCAACAGTAAATGTCCATTATTATAAATTTGTTTTAAAGTACTTACGTAGCGTAAGACAAAATATCTCAGTAGCTAAATAGGGAATAAATTATTTCCTCTTTAGCTACTGCTTTTTTGATTTCTTTTTTATTTAATTTACTTTTTACTTTGTCTGTACAACTTGAATTCAAGTTAATTAAATATTTTCTGTAGCGCTAATTTTCTTTACCATAAAATCATTTTCGCTTGCTAATGTTCATTAAGGTTGCGGTTTAGTGGAAAGAGATAGCTATATAGTAAAATGGAAATAATCGTTTGAAAATAGAGCTATTCTTTTGGATTTCATAATATGAATGTGTATTTACATTTTTTAACTACCAAGTATAAAGTATCAGTCTAAATAAAAAATAAATCATTAATTTTCGTATATTACGTCAATTTATTAGTTTAAGTTAGAAAAGAAAATTGTAAGATATAATGAAATTAATAGGTCATGTCTGCTAAGTTATTTGAATGCAGAATTTAGTGAGATCCTTTAAATTTTCATTGCACAAGCTTTTATAAGCAAAAATTTAATTTAAAATTTGCTATAAATTTGATCAATTTTCATTGTTTTTCATAATTATTTTTCACAGAAACTAAACATTAAAATAATTTTTAATTTGTCTGATGAAATTCCTGCTTATTTTAAGATTATTTTAATGTATAATACAATATTGTTCATTGATCACAACAACAATCTAACTCAAATTAGTGATTGCCCATATTTTTATAGCTATCTCTTTCTTCTAAACCGCACCCTTAACAAGTTTGTAATTATATAAGGGAGAGCTCACGAATCAGCAGATACGGGTGTCGGGATTAATCGAAACCCGTACCTGCTGATAGCCTCATATTACGTATTTTTGTTTTAAATAAAAAAAAGTGCAACATTTTTTCATTACAATATGTTATTGCTATGCAAGAGAAACTATAATGGACACTTTCTATTGCATAGCAATAACATATTGTATAATGCAACAATTTTTTGATTCGAGAATATTTAATGCAAAAAAAGCAAGAGAAAAAAATTACGAAATATAATGCAATCTGCAGACGCGTCTTTAAGAATATCATCCCTCGTCAGTACAGATCAAATTCAGTAATTCAATGTCTGGCGGGGTACAGTCCCGAGAAGTCGTTGTTCTAATATACATTTGTTTTAAAGTACTTACGTAACGTAAATCAAAATTCGCGGCAGATAAAGGAAACATGATTAATAATTAATTATTAAAATTAAATAAAAAGAAATTGAAAATAATTAATAAATTATTCCCTCTTTAGTTACTGTGACATTATGACTTACATTAGGTCAGTACTTTAAAACAAATGTACAATAATGAACACATGCTGTTGCATAACAGTAACATATTATATAATGTAACCATATTTTGATTCAAAAATATTTAATGCAAAAAATAAAACATAATATAAAGCTATCTGCAGACACGTTTTTCAAGATTTCATCCATCGTCAGTACATCTCTGCCATATATCATTACAAAGCTGTTAATTTAATTAAACGTATCGTCCTGGCTGCGATCACCGTTGTAAATGATCGAAGACGTTGACGGACGCGAATACTACGCGCACTATCAATTATTGTTTTCGGTTTTCTATAGATCATTTTAAAATTCTTATTATGTGAGTTTTTATTTGTTTGAAACGCAATAATATTATGTTTTCTTTGTTGACCACTATTTTGGCACATCCATTGTTCAATATTGAATATTTATCTGGATTAATAATTTCACTTGTGATTTATTGCTGTCACAATGCTTTTGTAGAGCTATCTATAATCGTATTATGATAGCAATAAATCATCGGTCAGTTTAATATACTCACCGATTTCAATTTAAATATTGTTTAATTTATAATCATAAATTATATAATAAATTAAAATTACAAGAAGAAGTAATGAACATACCATATAAAACACATCATTACACAATAAAATTATCACGTGTGAAATCCCGCAACAAATGATTTCAATTATCGCACGCCTAGTTAATAATAATAATAGCAACAGTCCCTCGATTTATGTGCACTAAAATATATAAAAACTATATACATGAAAAAACGGAGCTAATAAATAACTCTTATTTGTTTTTGTTGTTAGCCGTTTGATTTATGCGGCCGTAAAAGTGAGATTATTAGTGTGCATTGTGGCGTTGATTGATGGTAATTTTCGTACTGAATGGCACGGCGATAGTAATTTGCACAACATTTGAACCAAAAAAAGAACGATCGGACGCAACGCGACGCAACAACCACCGATAATCCGGCACACGTTTTATTATCCGGCTAATCCCCCTGAAAATTGGTTTATGCAAACCGACGGATAAAAATATCCACCACTATTTAAATGAAATTACCTTTTGAATGGGTTATTGTGTTACGAGGCCGAAACCCAAAAATATATCATAAAAAAGAATTGATATTTGCTTATTTTTTTATAATTTTAGTTTTATTTCATTGATAATATTGTTATAATTTTTAACATTTCGGTATAAAATTGGGACTATTCCTTCGAAACTGAAACAAAAAATATAAATAATAACAATAATAATCTTTATTGGCAGATATATATATCTGCTCAACATATAAGACAACAGCCTCGTGAAAATGTCTCCTACATTCGCCATAAATAAGAATCATTTCAATTGTTTCTTCTACGCTTACACGAGGAATTGTTCACTAGTGATTGTTTTCTAAAAATGAAATTAAATGAATTCTTCAGAAAATAAATATTGGATAGTATTTATTTTCTGAAGAATTCATTTAATTTCATTTTCATGATGCGCATGTGAGTCGACTCATTATTGTTTTATGATGAGTTCTTTGCGCTTGAAGGTCGATTTTTTTAATTATATCAATTTTGTCGTTGTTTCAGTGTTTTTAAAATAAAACAAACTTTTGTGTTTTTTATTTAATTTGTGAATATGCAGCTTCACAAGTAACAGCCTTCACTTTGGAATATTTATTATTCAGTTGAAATAAAATATTATTTTGAAGATTGCAGATGATTCAAAGATGTTCGATAAGTTATTCTTATTGGTATTCTATAATTACTATTAGACCTTCGTTTGACAGATTCAGACCAGCTATGGAATAACTACACTAAGTGGGGGCTAGGAATGTTGGGATAGCCGCGTGGACAAAGGCCTTTTGTGCGTCTTAGATTTAAATAAAATTAAAAAAAAAAAAAACACCAAATCAGGTCAAAGTTGATCAAATAAAGTGATTCAAATCATATGTGTAAGAAAAAAAAAACAATTATTATTTATCCTCATGACCTTGATAATTACCACCCTAAAAAAATAATTGCCATTCCGAAACGAACAATAATTGGGTGTTAATCACGACGTACGTCTTAATTAACGAATAAACGCGTTTAAATGCTCGGGCCCGTAAAGAACTGTTAGGTTCGGCCGTTGTTGTTTCTTCTTTATTGCGTTTAATAACACATTTCGGCTTTTATTATTTATTCTCCGGCTCCGGGAGGTAATCCACGGCACGAAACGTCGCGGTTTTGTGGGAATGCCTCGCATGAGATTGCGCTAGGATGAATTTTAATATCGAATGTGTTGAAAAGGCATAATGTTTTATTTATGGTAAAATATACGGTTCGTTCTTGATTAATTGGAATAATTTATTTATATTGTTGTTGCGGTGGCAAAATTAGATTAAATCTTCAAATAAAAAAAAAAGTTCTTAAAGATTTTGATAATTTAGGTAATTTATTTTCTTATGTGTGCTTAAATAATAATAATTATCAATAAACAGTGGTTCAATCGCGAATAATAGAACAATAGACACATAAATAACTACATGACAAAATAGAAAGACTGTTATTCCTTACTTCACGTTTTATTTATTTCTATTTTGTGATTAATTACTTCACGTAAGCTCGAAACTATATAGTTAATAAGTACATGATCAACATTAACATGTTATGAACGCCAAAAAGTTTAGCAACCAACACAAGTACAGATTGCTAGAGAATGGACAATTATTTCTGGAAACCGAAGCTTTCTTCGTAGTAATTCAGAAGAAAGTGATAACTACTAGAAGTTACAAAAACCACATCATGAAAACGACAACAAACACTGGTGAATGTAGACAATTACATTCACATGAAGAAATCATTACCATTAATCTAAACAAATCCAAACTGTTTATCTTTTGCCATAAGCCCCTCACCTCTCCATTAAAAATTAATATCAACCAAACATTTACTTCTCATTCAACGGAGGAAGCTTACCTTCAAACCACACTCCCAAATTGTAAAAACCATGGTCCAGAACAAAGCAGTACACTTCACATCCATAGCTTATGCTAAATAAAGGCAGCTCAATATAACTCCTTCTCCCACCTGCAAATATTCTTGACATATTTTTAACCCTAATTTGGTAGTAGGGTTTGAAGGTAAGCTGCAAACCATACTCCCAAATTGTGAAAATAATAGTCCAGAATAAGGCACGATACTTCAGATCCCCAGCTTATGCCAATATACTTATCCTAAACAATATAGCGGTAGCAGAATGATTAGCTCTAAGAGTCCTCGCAAAAATCCGACATCCTAAGAACCCAATACACAACCCATTCAACTGATTGACGGGACAAAGGACAAGGTCTACCGGCTGAATGACCACTAGTCGATAGCCATTTTTTAAATCAAAATGTAATGTTTTGTAAACTTAACGTAACTAAAAATATCACAATAAAGATTAGTATGTTTGTATAAAAAAAAACGCGAGTAAATTTATTCTATTTTAATTAGTCAATTCAAAAAACCACACTGTAAAAGTGTTGTTTGTAATTTCTTGCTATTTTAAATGATGTGGAAATCAAGAAGTTAAGTCTTGTTCCTCTTCTTTTTCCGAAATTAGTGTCTTGGGCTTTGAAATTCTATAAGCCAGAATCAATTAATTGAGAGGTAAAACCATAAATTACTTATACTGCGCTATTCTCTAAGGAAAGTGTAACGTACACATTAAATTTAGCATTAGGAATAGCCTCTATACTCGAGGGTAAAACCATAATATAAACTCTAGAGCCTTTTTTTAGAAATTTAAATAAGTGCATGTTCCTTTAGTCGGATCTACTTCTACTAATAAAAAAAAAAACAGAAAATAATATTTTTTGTGGTAATTACAGTAAAATTTTTCTTAGAAATTGTGTTGCCAAAAGCTATGAAAGTATAAAATCAAAGATTTATTGAACAATTTCTACACTTTTTTTATTTACATCTCGATCACTATGTTATCATTTAATACAGGACAAAATCAAAGAAAAATACATAATAATAACAATTATTTAAACTACTTAAAAAATATGTGGAATATAATAAATTTAAAATAAGTTAATTATCTCTAACAAAATGATACAATAAAAAATTCGTTGAGTAAATAATAATAGCATTTAACCATATTATGCGATCTAAGTTTTTCGAATGTTACAAAAAATATCATCATACTATTTGTTAGCATAATTACTCATTCTAGTGAGAGGCGCTTTTAACAAAAAAAAAAAAATAGTTTTAGCAATTGGCGTATAAAAAATAAAATCTTGCCGTGATGACAGACGCGGGACAATAAAATTCACCATAGAAAGTATTTGAGACGAATCAATTATATTATTTACGAGTTTGTAGATAAATAAACTGCAAATATGTTCGAGATGATCAAACAGAGATACAAAGTTATACGCATTTAATAAATTGCTGTAATCAACCGAACGTTCTGGATAAATACCAGACACTATAATGTATTATGTAAGGCATAGCTGTACTGACGAGGGATAGATCCCGAAACACGTGTCTGCAGATGGCCTTATATTAAGTAACGTTCCTTTTGTTGTTTTTACATTAAATTTTTCTCGGATCAAAATTTGTTGCGTTACGCAATATTTTATTGATGTGCAACAGCAGGTGTACATTATGTAATTGAATGTCCGGCGTGGGTATTTGCCCGGGAAGTAGTTGTTTTAATGTGCATTTGTTTAACGTACTTACGTAGCGTAAGTCAAAAGTCACAGAGCTAAATGTGGAAATAATTTATTAATTATTTTCAAATCATTTTTACTTAATATATTTAAATAACTGTGACCAAGTGAATAAATACTCTTTTCTATTTATAGTACCAGACACTTTGTAGGAAAGGAATTTTAAAAAACGTTCTAAAAGTTTTAATTGATATGTATAATATGGATGGAATATTGCGGACGCATATTCAAGGCGGCCTGTAACTAATGCGAAATTCAAACTCTTTAGTAAATCCGTATTATAAAAATACTTGGACGAGCATATTAAGAAATCAAGCATCTTGAATGCTTGATTAGAGATGTAATTAATGTGTTCAGAGAATGTTAAGCGAGCATCAAAGATAACACCAAGGTCTTTATCTATTAAAACTGTTACGAATTAGGATTTTGTCATGTATAGAATAGGGAAATAATAAAGGTTTAATTTTGCGCACATAAGTAACAATGATACATTTATTAACGTTAAGGGACAGTTTGTTTCTATTGCACCAATCACTTACAGTGCACAGGTTTTGTTGCAATGTAATGAGTCTTGATATGTTTCAATTTGGTTATACATTTTTATATCATCCGCATAGGCTAGTATTGAACATCATATTGCTTCAATTAAATCATTAATATATATGTCAAACAACAAAGGACCCAACTTGGATCCCTGGTGTACGACAGAAAGGGACCGAAATTCATTAGATTTATAACCATTGAAGTAAACGTAACTCTTAAGCTTTGTCAGATAAAACGAGATAAATTGAAGGAAGTTGGAAGATAGTCCCAAGATATCTAATTTCTTTAATAAAATTTCATTATTAATAGTATCAAACGCACGTGTAAAGTCTATTTATATAACGTACAAAGAATGTAAAACAGTGATATTGATCACATAGTGATCGAGATGTTTATTTATAAATAAAAAAGTGAAGATAAGTGTACAAAGTTTTTCATTTATCTTTAATTTCATGCTTTCTTAGCTTTTCGTAACACTATTTCTAAGAAAAATATTAGTGTAATTACCACTAAAAATTCCTATTTCTTATTATTAATTGAAGCAGATCTATTTAAAGTAATATGTTTCATATATCAATCAAATCTTCACGAAACTCACACTCAATTAAATGAAATAAAATATTGACGAATTAAATGAAATATTAAAAAAATATCCGTAATTATTTCTCCACTATTATACTTTTTATAAACTAAATTATTTCTGTCTCTCTTACCAATTAAAAAAAAGAAAAACATTATATAGCAAACGTGTTTTTTTATTATTTCCTTGTTTATTCCAAGATAATTTTCCTTTCAGCAACTGTAATAAAAGCAGTGTATCATGAACTGGAGCAAATAAAACACTGCTGCTCATAGTGCACTTTAACACGCAAATTCTCCATGTCTACAATTTGTTGGCTTATATAAGTTATCAGCTGCCGATACAACTATGAAGTAATTAAATGCATGAACGTGGTACATGCGAATTTCGTATAAAATTGCGTGTAGATTTTTTTTTAATTTATTTACTATAAAGTTCGTTCTGATTTTTTCTTGAAATAAGTACTTTATTTTTATTGTTAATTAATAATATTGTATAATTATTCAATAGTAAACTAACAATTAACAATTAAATACGTTGTCCTTAGAAAACGGCCATCGACCTTCGGTCTTTATACCTTAGAATAATAATAATAATAACTTTATTACCCAACAGCTGAACCAATTACTGGACAATGTTATAAAAAAAAACTTAAATAAGTAATAATAATAATAGTAATTAAATATTATTATAATAATTATTCAACAAAATGATGAAGTTCAGAACACTACAATTATTTTACAGAAAATATATTCACCATAAAAACTGTTTTTACCAGATAATTTCAACTTTCCAACTTAATCCATAGTTGAGATATCGACGACACCAGAAATGAGGCATTTTCCATCGCCTATCTTGACCCTTGGTGGAAGTAGGTCCATTTAAAACCTATGAGTGTGAGTGAGAAGAAATCTAGTCGAAAGACCCTCCCTTGGATTATTATTTTTTCCACATCAACAGTGAAATCTCATTATTGAAGAAATCTAGTTCCATTTAATTGTTAGATCAATTTCTTAAAAATATAAAAACATTTAAAGTTACTTTATGATAACGAGTTTGAAATACTTCAATTTATAGGTGTGAATTATTTTAACATATAGGTTTTCTGGATAAATTCACTTGATTCGTTATATTAATAAATTATTTATTTTCAATTAGTTTCGGGGTAATATCATTTTCAAGAATGATGTACTAAGAATAAAAAGTTATTTATACCATCATTCATGATAATTGCATTAAGCCGAAAGAAGTTGAAATTAAATAATTTATTAGTAAAACAAACCAAGTGAATTAATTAAAAAAAAACTATATTTTAATAAAAATATTTTACAAAGTAATCAATGAGAAACGATTTAAAAATGAATTATTTTAAATTTAAAATATTTCATGCCGATAATAATGAGAAGTTGGTTAAGAATGTTTTAATTCAAAACTATTGTAGAAATTATTATTTAAATATCATTCACAATTAAAACCAGGAACTACTCCATAGTTAAAATTTCATTACTTATTTAATAATAGTTTTAAATGTGCCTTTTTAATCAATCTACATTGCTAAAAAATGCAATTCCCCGAGTTTAAAATTACCGGTTGTGCAAAGCGCCGACTCAATTATTCCACGATTACCAACTTAACCCAGAAAAGTGCTCGTGTAAAGTAACGACATCATGAACTTTTATTATCCTTGATCTATGGAGTGATGAAAAAGGGAATCAATTATTCGCTTAAGGCAGCGCCGGCTTTTTTCTTCAAAACACAGAAAAAGAAAATACAAAAAACAACGGAACAAGCAAGATATAAAGCGATAGATTAATTATCCTTAGAGTATGAGTATTTTAAAAACAAAACGCAAGTTATAATTAAAATATTTTAATTAAAAATAAATGTAAATAAAATGTCTATCTGTTGTCAACGGCATTACGGTTGTTCCTGCACATCGCAAACCCGCCAAAAGAACAAAACAAAACCACATTCCGAACAGAAAATATCATTTATTGAAAATCGCATGACATTTTTTTTATTGCTGCAATAATATTTATAACCGCTATATTTTTATAATCACTAATAAATAGTTAAAACTGTATTCATAACAATAAAACGTCATTTCTACGTGTTTGATAATCACATTTTATTGTTAAAATAGATGTCAGATAATAAATATTTAACGGCTATAATTTCATAAATTATGTATATATTCTCATAGCCATTTGTACATCGTTCTTGATAATGGTATCCAGCAGAATCTGGTTGAATCAAAATAAGTGAAACCAAACGAAGTTAATGTAATTTACAAGTACAATTTAATGTTGGTAAGGAACTTTACTATCTTTTATTTTTATGTTGTCAGTTGCGAGAAAAACATACAAAATTATAGAGGTGCATATATACTATCCTTTCTCCCTAAACTCTTGAATATATACAAACATCTTTATTTGTGAAATTGAAACAGCATATACACAATACGTTAGGAAATCATTATATTACTATATTATACATAATAAATTTCACAAATTGGCTATTGATCAGTGGTCTTTCAGCCTGTCTCTGTCCAGTCTTTGTCATTTCTTTAAATGTTATAATCTCAAACGTCATTGTCAATGTCCGGGTGATTGGATGCAATGAATTGATAGATGGTTGATTCTGGAGTTTTATATCTGGAAGGGATCGCCAGGTTGCGGGGCATGAAAAACTCTTGAATTTGCTTATTTTTAGAGCAATTGATGAGATTACGTTCTTCTTGGATAGCTAGTAAACAACCTGAAACTTTTTTTTAATTTAATTAAAAGTGTCAATTTTATTATATATTTAGCCATATTATTTATTTACAAATATAATAAAATATCTACATATAACATAAAATATTACAATATAAGCGGAAAGACTATAGGTCATTAGCCAGTTTATAAGAAAAGATGTAAATATAGCTTAATTATAAAATAAATGTAATTCTTTTATACATAATCTCCTAAATAAAGATGTTTGTATATATATTACAATATATATAGTCAACTGGCTATCGACCAAGACCATTGGCCTGTCTATTTTATTATTAAGGTAATTGTATTAAAAATTTAGTCTCTAAATACATGTATTTCAGTTGGAATATTTAAACTCGTCTTTTTTTCTTAAATTATATGATTTGACTATAAATACTTTGAAAAATGAGCCAAGGTTACCAACTAGAGGTGGGTAGAGGTACCAGTAAGCAAGAATCAACATGAGTGCAATCATTTATTACAGACACTGCCATTAAAATTACCATTCGCCGAGACTAATTAGAATTTAATGATCGAGAAGCGCCGTCATTTCGCATCCTCTTTTCTTAATTTAATCATATATCAAATAAATATATATTATATTACGATTTCATATTCTGATTATTGTAAATTTCACTTAAATTTAAATTTTAACCAAAACATGAAGTTTAAAATACTCGATGCATTTATTAAAAGATTCAAAGCCGCATTTAGCAAAAAATACTAGAAAATAGTACGCTTTCAAACATACAAAATAAATTGGATACTTTCTGTGTTTTAATATCCTTAAAGCAATTTCATACGTAAAGAATAATCTAAGCTGTCTTAAATTAACTGAATATTGTATTTGGGGATGGCCTTTTCGTGGGAACTAAAGACGGACTAAAACTTTAATAATTGCTAACAACAATTTTACATAACGTAACGTAAGTTTAATCTTCTAATCATTCTCTCTGATTTTTCAACCTCCTCTAAAATCTCATAATTCTAGCCAACATAAAGTACATTTCCTTTCCAGACAGCGCAGACGGGTAGTTCAAAAATAGCGCCTACAATATATATAAATATTTATCCATCTTTATTAATTTACAAGAACATAACGATAATTGATTAAATATATCACACAAATTAATTAATTGTTAAATGGCTATCGACCATAGGTCTCTCTATCTGAGTTTTAAATGAACTTTCTTTGTCGTATTATGTGCAGAAATGGGTCATGATTGCTAATATCGTCAGTATGAAGGTGTAATTCAATTGTTATGATTGCTTACGTTATAAAAAGATGTAATAAAATCAAGAATTGTGGAAGAGGGATTTTTACATTAGGAAATTATGTACTTTTTAAGGGGAATACAAAGCGGCTGAAATACGTCAAGTTGAATTGGATTAGAGGTAAAGTTGTGTAGCGGGTTTTGAGCGTGAAGGATTTTAGTTAGCACTCTTAGGACCGATTTTTCTGCTATTTCTAGATAATTTAGGGTTATAGGGTTGGGACTATGTGCTTTTTTATAAAATGATGAGTAATCAAGCAAAGACAACAAATCATTTTATAAATATGTAAATCTGTTTGTGTGCTAATCATTTATTTTTAAATGTTAAACTTCTAAATATGTCGCTCTTTTCTTGAATTTTGCTATCAGGATCTGCGGAATAAGTTTTAAATATGAATTTAGGATAAAAATCGATGCCTAGGTATTTACAAATTTCTGAGGGACAAATGGTGTAGTTGTTGACGAAGACAGAAAAGGACATATACGATAGATTATTGAAACTTAAAAATGGAATGATTCTACCATAAAAATCGTCAATTTGAGAGTTTGTTCTTGTCTACATAAATTCTCAAAGTGGACTATTTCTTCAACCATTCCTTAATTTACACGCGCTCCGCATGAATATTGTTTGTTCCATGTTGTTTAAATTGATTCTATAGTTGATTCTCCAATTCATTTTAAATAATTTATTAATTATTTTCAAATCATTTTTATTTAATGAATGAATACTCTTTTCTATTTATATGTAAATATCGAATAATCGATAAAAAAGCAATCATATCCTTTCTTTACACTTGTAAAAATGTGTATTAGAGTGCTTTTTTATCAATTACATTTGATCTTCACGTAACTCAATCAATCAATTTAATTATAAAATAATTTGAATTTATTCCACGAATTTAGATTTTTTTATCAAACTCAACTTTTTTATTTTTCAATATTCAAATTTTGATTACTTATTTTTTCGTTTGGAAAAAAATCTAAAAAGAATCAAATACTCTCTATTATGTAAGAAAAGGCGTGCAGTATAAAAAAAAAATATAATTTGTAGAGCGGAAAGACCTCTAATCTATAGCCAATTCCAGAAGAAGATAATCACGATAATAAAATCATACAATATAAATACTTTTATCGCCAATCGGCACTAAATACATCTATTATTATCGCCATTTGCGGCACTAAACCGTCCCATTATTTTACTACTTTCAACAAGTAACATTATGGGACAATACTAACAAAATCTAAGGAGGTCGAATCCTGTCAGTTTAGTTGTCAAAAAAAAACATGAGTAGTGAAGAGTTTGAAATACCATGTACTCCACCAGAAATACGCGAAAGAGCGATAGAAACAACGCTCGAAATTCTTCCAAATAAGTCTAGACATATTTATAATCGTCAACACGATTTATTCACAAGTTGGTGTGACAGAAATAACATTAAAAAAATTAGCGAAAACGTTCTCTTGACATATTTTTCTGAAAAATCCAAGGAATATAAAGCAGCAACATTATGGTCATATTATTCTATGTTAAAAGCATCTCTTTCGGTAAAAAACGACGTTGATATAAGCCAATATAAGAAACTTACGGCGTTTTTAAAACAGAAATCAAAAAATTATACGCCAAAAAAATCGAAAGTTCTCACACAAGAAGAAATAATACAGTTTCTATTGAATGCACCAAATGAAATATATTTAATGATGAAGGTAAGATAGTAATCAATTATCGAAGCATATTTGTTATTAATGTAGATATTATTTTAGATTTGTGTTATTTTTGGCGTTGCTGGAGCCTGCCGTAATAATGAATTAGTAAATCTTAAAGTTGATGATATAGAAGACAAGGATACTGTATTTTAATTTAAATAAAAAATCCTATACTTTTTCATTTATTTTTAAGATTGGCGATAAAATTTTGTATGCACCACGTCAGTAAAATATCTTTATCGAACTCGTCTTTATTCACCTCGCTCGCTCCGCTCGCTCGTCTCATAACCTCAGACTCGTTCGATAAAGTCTTATTTTACTGACTTGGTACATAAATAATTATTATAACTTGTTTAGAATAAAGATATGTTATTCATTTTTTTTATCTCGCAGGGTTGCGGTATCATTGAAGAGTGTCGGTTCCTCTGGGAACAAGACATTTACATTTGATTTTATTGCATGTTGATGTTCAGCACTTTACGAGCAAAATTACATGAGGCAAGTATGCTGATCTTTTGATTCTTAATTATTATTGATTTTAGATTTCCCAATTGCAGGTATTCAAGAGACTCCGTTAGTGAGTGGAGAATTTCTCCTGTGGTTCCTACTTTGATGGGGATTTTCTTTACCAATTCCAGATCCCATAGGGTCTTCAATTCTTCACTTTTCTTCTTATTATTTCTTCATTTTTGTTATAATCCATTATATTATTAATTATATTGTTGATTTATAAAAAGTTAAATCTTATTTAACGGATTTTTGGAGTATTTACTGGAGATATTGGTAGGTGCCAAGATAGCTGTATCTATGAGGATGAGTTGTTTTTGTCTTTGTTTAGTAATGCCCATTATCCTGGATGGTGTGATCCACCTGGATTGTTCGATCTCATTATATTTTAATGTAATCATCCTAAATTATCGTTTTAGGACTATAGTTGTAATACGGTTCGTCTGCAAATTCCATTTTGTATTTCAAGAAGAGTTTTCTGTGTATTACTTTGGCTATGTTGTTGTGTCGGTTTATGTATACTTTCGAAGCAAGAACTTTACAGTCGCTTATAATGTGATCTACGGTTTCGTACGCCTCTTTGTTGTTATTATTATTATTATTTTACAAATTCTCTGGTATGCATTTTTATTATTATTTGTAGTTCCTTAGAGAGATTTGCATACTTAAAAGAACGTCCTTTGAATAATGGAAACAAGAAGTGCAGAATATAGAAAAAATAAACAGTTGTGGTATGGAGTGTATTATTCTACTTCAATTCATATAACACCGTTTTATCCTTATAATTTATATTTATATATAATCTTCTTTCATGTACATATAAGGATATACACGTAGGCTCTGGAAAATTCTGCCTGTTTTTATAGATATCCACGGGTTACATTTTTTATTTTTCTAAGAGCCAGAGTATAGTATTTTTTAAGTATTAGGGACGCGTTGCATTCTGGTCGCGATTTGACAATGATAAGTATTTAACAAAAAATGGAAATTTTGTTTGGAAAACCTTTACCGGCTGCTAGTTTACACTAGTATAAAAATAATCCACCAAGCATTATTCTTGTCTGGAAAACTTCCTTTCTCATTTTTTTTCCGATATAATATTTATAATTCTCATAATAAATACCATTCCTTATCACCATATAATTACGTCTAGTACTTTATTATTACTTATTAATAAAAATTGCAATTTCCCCACCCACATCCTTCTCAGTTTTCATTCGAGACATTCACTCCTCCTATCATGGCCGGTTTAGACCATAGCATTGATGTATTTTTTTATATATACCTATACACATAAGGCTGCAATCGCACATAACATGCACATATGTATTCGTCGTTTTTATTATTATTATTTCTCATACCAGACTGAACCTCGCGAGGCCACTAATTATATTTTCATGGATTATATAACACAGCAACGTGGTACTGTTACTTCTGGGAATAATGGTTTTGTTTTAAAATGTGAATTCCCTTACAAATTATAGCAATAAAGTACGATTTGGGGCTTTTTTATAGATTTTTATAAATTGTAAAGATGGGTTAAAAATTAATAAAACAATTTTAATTATCGTATCAGAGCAAAGCTGTTCGCCTTGAAATTCAAGCACAACATTGCCACACATTTAAAATATATCAATAGGCACTCATATTCAATGACTTGAATGACATTCAACGCTACTAGATAGTAGAAGTATGGTCGCATTCCAAGTGAAAATACGGTGGTTACACAAAGTTAAAAGTATTTTACTTATAAACAAACATTTAAATTATAAAGTTCACGAACTCAATAATATTATATAATGCAACTTTTTAAATTAAGATACAAAATAAAATAGTAAGAAAAAATGTGGCATAAATCGCACAATTTTGGCTTTTACTTAAAAACAATCAAATTATAAAGGAATATAAAATATAGACAGACTGATAGACCTATGGTTGATAGCCATACACTGAAAGAAATATTTCCAAGCAAGTTTGATTTCCACTTGTTTAGCAGTTTCTTGAATGGAATAATTACAAAAGCGTTTATAGTAAACACATAATCATAATTGTCGGAATGAAGTTAAAATGGTTAAATTATCTTGGTACGTGATACTAAGTTAATTGGTAGTTTCCACCAAATATTCTCTCTTGGCCAATTAACTGTAGTAAAATTATAATGAATCTTTTTTACTATAAACATGAACTTGTTTGGATTAAGCAATACATTTTATTAAATCTTAACAAAGTTAGAATGTTTGCTGGAAATACGTTACTTGGCATGCTTCCAGACCGACAACTTAAATGGTAAGCGTAATCATTTTCAGTTTAAAATGATGACTTATTTCTTTCAGTGTACATAGGGATTAAATGTAAAAACAATTTAATTCAAATTCCTGCTTTACAGTTTATTTTGGAGAAAAACTGAAAGAATTGAAATGTGTTCAAAATTTAAAAATCTATGAAAAATGATACTTCATTAATTTTTAAAATCTGTGTATAATTTATATATAATTAATAAATATGCCGAAATTGACGTTAATTTTAATTGGTTCTTTTAGATTAAATTCATGGCTAATGCAATTTAATTATGCAAAATTTTTCAAATTTAATCACATTAAATATAATTATCAATTGTACATCGATTCCAAAATTGAACAAAGCAACATGTTAGACGTTATTTTTAGATTTTGAAATTGTGAACATATATTAATTCGTTCAGTTTTTCTCTTAAATTAAACAGGAAGCAGGAATTAGCAAAAAAATGCGTTTACATGTAATGATAATAATAATTAACTTAATTAAAGGTAATTCACCATTTAAAAAATAATATGTAAATATTACACAAGTAGCCGCAATAATAGTCGCAGCTTAATCCTTGAATCGATCTAAGATTGTTGAATCCCGGATTACCAAATGCTATTTATTGATCTAAAAATTGTTCCGCAAAAAAAATCTATAATTATGTCGACTATTTTATACATTTTGATGCGATCTAAGAATTCTCAATTCTAAATGACTATTAGTACGGGCATAGAAGTAACTTATTATATGCAGTGAGTTTTAGTTAAGTGCGGTCATAGGGATTTACATGATAAATATTGTACACCATGTTAACATTTGATGTCGTTGAAATTTGAAACATATTTCTTTTTATTAAAAAATCAACACTTTTCTACGAAATGTACATTGTTATAAGGGTCATACACATATTGTATTTCTTTATTTTCACATTCTAAGTTGAAATTAATAACGCAAATAATTAAAACATCAGATCAACTTGCCACTGTTATCTTACTTGGAATAGGATTTGAAGATACCGCAGCAAAGTGGTCCGCAATTTCTTTGTTGGACATGCCTTTAATGCATGCCGATTTAATTTCCACTCGTTCTTCAATATTATAAACAGACATTTTCTTCATATGTCAATTAGCATTATAGCAAGTTGATTTTTGTCTTAATTATTTGTGTTATTAATTATAACTTTTAATGCGAAGAGAAATAAATCCAATATGTGTATGATCTTCTAGCAATGTACGTTTCCTAGAAAGAAATGATTTATTAATAAAAAAAATGTTTCAAATTTGACGACAACAAAAGTTAACAAAAAATTCAATATTTACCATGTAACTCCCTACTTCCATACTTAAATAAAACGCAGTGCATATAAAATATAAAAAAAAGAGAATTTAAAGTTCTTCATTTTAATCTGTGTTTTATTTGTGTATTGATAGATTTTTAATAATGTATTCATATTATTATATTATTATTATATTTATTATTATAATATGAACCACCAATGCTTAAATACTATAAATATTAATCATACTAAATATAAAGTATCACTTATTTTAATTTAAGAACACATCGAAACTATCGAAATACAATTGTTGCCTTTTCTCTGAAAGAATCAAACACACTCTCTTTTTAACTCCCTTCGAAATTCAAGCACCTGTCTGCATCCCACCGCCATCTACCGCTTTTTTCACGTAACCCTAATTCCCACTCCTTCCACTCGGGCCGACAAAACAGCTCGCTGCTCCCACAAATAAATTTCAACTTGACCGCGCCGGTAATTGATTAAAATTATAGCAATTTGCTGGTTTAATTATATATTTACGTTATCGCCGGTCGTTATATCTTATTCCGATGCCGGGAAATTTCGACTATAGCAAGAAATTCGCGCGGGAAACGCCACGAATCGAACGGCAATTGTGTGCCCATCTAATATTTAATAGTTCGAAAGAAAAATAATACAACAAAAATGAGAGAGGACAATAATGAATGTGTACGTACTATTAATCTAATTGGATAATGATATTTAAATCGCGATATGTACACTAATGGAGTAAGAATAATTAAACGGAATAATTGTGTTGAAAATCAATTTTGGTGTTATTATGGCTGTTATGTTGATGAATTAATAATGATTATAGTGTAATGTAAAAACACTAATGCCGGTGTTGGTAATGATTTTTGGCTACTGTTTAATTTATTTACACCTATTTTATATTAGTTTTTGTTTTTTTTTTTTACTATTATATTTCATATATAAATAATTATAAAGGCATCTTAATTAGATAAGTTTGTAATGGTAAAAAAGGGGCAAACTAACATAAAATATTTTAATTGGATACGTTTCTAATTATTTATATATGCAATGTAATAGTAAAAAGGCGGAAATTAGAGTAAAAAATGGTGATGTGTCAATCATGGTACTTTCCCCGGTGAATACGGCCAAATAAGTTTCTGATTGAAAATTTAATAGAAAAGCAAAATGATTAATAGAAAAAATTGATTCTTATCTTTCAAAGTTAAAACCGAGTATTTAGAAGAATATTATATATAAGTGTGTTATTTCTTACCTTACAATGTGTTAACATTATTTCTCCACACTCTTCTTCATGTTGACGTTTTATTTTTCATTAAAATAATTATTAAAATCTCTAAGGGAATTTATCAGGAAAACGAAATTCTTTCGCTTATAAAATGAAAACCGGAGGTCCTACAATAAAAGTTTTATAACAGAAATTATTTATTTTCCAAGATCTAAAACTTTTATTTGAAACATTTTTCTATCCGAATTAAAAAATGAAAAATTACTAAGAGTAAAGTTGCACTTAATGAACTTTGATTTTGAACAAAAGCTTTTAAGATCATTCCACTGTTATAAAAAGCTTAGATATAAAGTTTGGGCTTAATCCATTTAGCCGTTTATGCGCTATCGCGGAAACACACAGACACACACACAGACATTTTTCAAAACTCGATGGAATGGACTCAGGGGACCTCAAAACGTGCATATTTGTTGAAATTACCATACATTCTTAAATTTATTTAGTTATCTATAAACTAATAATTACAATGATTGTTTTTTTTTTTATTTTCTCTATTTTTTGTTATAAAATATTTTATAGGGTTTTTCAATTGCATTTCACAACACATTACATTTATTTTCCTTTATCTCAATTATATATTACATTCAGTTTAAATGGCTACAGTTAATTAAAATATTATTTTAAGTAATAAACCAAGAGTGTTTAAAATGGGAGAAAGGGCAGAAAGAAAATTGGTCGACAGCCAATTCCAGAACAAGATAATTATTTTTTATGTATAATAACAAAATTATATAATGGAAATAATTATGTTGAAAGGAATAAAGATATATTATAATTATTATAATGGGAGAATGAATTTTGGCATAAGTTTTCCTATAAGAATGTTTTCACTCCATTGGAATATTACTTCAAATAACGTTGATATATATATAAAAATTTGTATTTTTCCGTTATTTCATTTGTCGTTTTTTTTTTTCTTGAAAACAAAGAAATTGAACCCATTTTTGTTGAGCGAAATATTAATCAGAATTAAATTCTGTAAAATCGTGAAATTTAACATGTCCTCTATTTCTTGTAAGCGAGAACCCCATGGTGAGACTGCAATTTGAAACACCCTATATAGTGAAATTCATTTGATATATGGGGACATCACTTGATACATATGTAATAACGGGAATACTACTTCAGATATAATGGAACTTATTTGACTAATAGTGAAGATACGATTGAAAAACTGTGTATTAGATTTACCGACTTCAGAATTTTCACCTGGCGTACTCCTGATATATGAAATTTTTCAAAAAATATACGAGAAGAACGCGTGGGGAAATAAATTATTTAAACAAAATAAAAAAAAGTACTCTAGAAATTACTTATTTGATGCAGGTAATACATCTAGTGCAAAAATCGATCCTAATGAGCCTTCAAGTTATTATAATTTTGATTTTTTTAAAATTAGGTTTATGTGGAGAATCGCGTAATGGAAATGAATTATTTAAACAAAACGGACATATATTGTGAAAATTATTGAAAATTCTTACCTGGTATACATACAATATATCTAGCAGAAAAAATCGATCCTGAAGGGCGCCCAAGTTATATTTATGATTTTTTGAAAATTTCGTATATGAGGAGGATCACGTGATGGAAATAAATTATTTAATCAAAGAAACTAATACTCCAGAAATTATTTAAATGTTTTACTTAGTGTACATGCAATATATCTGGTGCAAATTCGATCCCAAAAGACGTCGAAGTTATTTTTTTATTTTTTTAAATAAAATACAAAAAAAAATATTACTCTTGAAATCATTTAAATGTGTTACTTAGTGTCCTCGCAATACATCTAGTCAAAAAATGATCCAAAATAGAAAAATAATAATTATTTGAAAATTGTTTATGCCTCACATAGTGTATAGGCAATAGATCTAGTTCAAAAAATCGATCATAAAATGGGCCCAAGTTCAAGTTTTATTATTTTTAATTCTGGCACATTTTCAATCTATAAATTAATGGGAAATAAAATGTTTATTATTTTGAAATGACCATTACGGTATTGTATCTGAGGAATTTAATGAGAATTTGCGAGCCAAATTAGAAAAGTAATGAAAATAAATAAACTATTAATATTATTCGAGATGGTGGCTGCGCCGGGATTCGTGGCTGGAAAATTCTTGCTGACTTCTCATAGGATATTTGAATATTGTCAAATTCTACCCATTTTTTTATATTTGATATCTTTTAATGATTTACTGCGAATACTAGCATGGGTTGGTTTTGTAATAATTTAATGGAGATCAAGACATCCACAAGCTTGCATACATTACTAAATTAAATACCAATCACATTTGTATCTCCCCTTCCTAAAAAAAAACTTTTACATGAAAATAGCAGGTCACTTACAGTATCCTAATTGTTTTCAAGAAAAATAATAACATTGTAATCATGCATGAACAGTTTATTTTATGGGGTTATGGGGTGGTGTATTTTAATAAATTAAAACACTCTTTAATTTTAAAAATGCTTTAATTGATGAACTCTAATGTTCGAAGTACAGATATAAACGGGTTAAACTTAATACATAACTGATATGCACAAAAAAACAATTCGTTTACAATATGAATATAGGGAGCAGAAAAACTTAACTCTGGTCGATAGCCCAGACAGACTAACACCCAAATGTATCTCCATTGTCTGAGTAAATATGTGTTTACATATATGAATATAGATAAAATAAAGTTTTAATTACAATCCCAGACTGGCCGTTACTTTTTTTATTAACATAATTAAGTTTTAAATTTGCTGATATATTACTATAGTCGACTAAAGACATGTTCCATAATTCTTAAATGACAGACGGTCAAATGAATTAATTTTTATTTATTTATTTCAATCAACGGACGAGTCCAGTTACAGATTTATTACGAGATATGAAACATTGCAAAATAAAGATTAACACTAAACAATAATGGAAAAGACAGTAGACGCAAAAATACAAACAATATGAGCGCAAATTATTCTAAATACTCAACAATAAATTCGAAGAACGCCATTAGATATGTCAATATCCGGATGAAGTGATAATACATTATTATATAATGAACACATTGAATATACTGGTCCTGGTCGCGCATAATGTGAAGGCGCATCGTCTTACTGTAACCAAATTCTGTCATCGTGTACCGCTAAAGTAGGTTGTAGTAAATTTCGGAGAAAGTTCAGTTAACGATCAGCATTCAGTGTTACGTTGAAAAAATATGGCCTTTTTAAGATATTGTGTGTTAGCTTCCATCATCCAATGCGGATTTTGAAGCGTCCAGTAACGGCAATTTTATTTATGGCTATACATTCAGATAAAATGTTGCCACATCAGAAAATTCGAAGTTTCTAATTAAGCAAAGATTTGCATGAGAGAGTTTCATCATTGTCTCACAAAATTGCACTCAAATCAAAGTCATCATTGAACAATTATTGTACCAAGTGCACTTTATACGGGTGAAATTTGTATTTTTCAAATAATCTGGATGCTGTACTTTTTTACGCACTAACATGTGAAGCAACCTCCGCAAAGATTGTATTTTTGATTTTCTTGCACCACTAAAATAGCTTCCGTACATGTCCGAGAGCGCGAGATTTGTTTTCGATTCGACTTACTGTAGACTGCAATATTAGCGGACACGTCACGTCATCTTTCCAGAAATATTAGACAATGTTAAATACCTTCATAGATGGATTAGGGCATTGTTTAATCATTAGCGAGCTGCACTTTAAACTTTTATTTAATCTTTGGGGAGCACTGTATACAAAAATAAATAAATAAGGTATTAATTAAAGTTTTTAAGTATATCTCTCAATGAAGTATTGATATGTTCTTGTATATAAATAAATAATAAAAATTACAAAATCAAATAAATAAGGCGTTAATTAAAAACTTTAAGTATATCTCTCAATCAAATATTGATATGTTCTTGTATATAAATAAATAATAAAAATTACAAAATCAAATGTATAGTTTATGTCTATAAATTGAGTGTCGACCGATGATCTTTATGCCTGGTTTTCGTGTTTATGTCCTTGTCGTGAAAAAGTTTCGATGATATCTAATTGTGTATGTCAGATGTCATTGTCGGGTATGTTCTTAATTTAACTGTCATTATGCGGTGAAGTGATGCAATGAATTCATGAAGAAGATTATTATACTGAGTAATTTACGTTTGTGGTTAATATTTTTATTAGGTGGGATATAAAGGGAATCGATCAAGTTCGTAAAATTTGAGGCGAATTTATGAATTAAAAAATAATTAAATTAACCTAACATGTATTCTATTTTGTCTCGATACAGTTATTAGGGTTCGTATAATTTCAAAATCTTAAAAAAAATATGCTTTTCTGTATTTTTGAAATTAGATAGATTTTTATCGTGAAACACCTTGGACATTGAAATTAGAATTAATAATATATATTAAAAAAAGTGCAATAAATTAATGCTATAATTTCTCCAATGAAGTTTTTGGATCAATAAGACTTAATATAAATAACAATTAATTAAAAAAATAATTACTGTAATCAACCTTTTGTTAATCAATGAAATTTGGAGCAATTACAAGACGGATTTTCTCACAGAGCAGGTAGAGCCCGAGAAAGATCGAAACAAACAAACAGCTGTAAAACAAAAAAAATAAAACGAGCTGAATTAAAAACGAATCAAATGGAGGTTTCTGGGCGATCCCGATCCGTCCACGTTTCGTTTCGTTTCCTTCGAATCCATCTGACTTGCACGTGAAACCCGACTACACGATACTATGCACCAGAACCGAACCGAACCAGACACATTCGGCCGGTACATAAAAGGATAAGCATTAAACGAATCAAACGAAACGGCTCGTAGCCATAGACACGCCGATTATACGGTTCGGATGATTATATGTTTTGATTTTTGTAATGTATCTCCGAGACAGTGTAATGATCACGTTGCTCCAGGCCGGGTGATATATTCGCCCAGACGAACATAGGTTACAGGTCAATTGTTGTAACGAGACCTTCTTTTTTTTGCTGCCCTGTTCTATCCGCGGCGCGCAGCTTTTGATTGGAATGTGGTAAATCGTCTAATCATGTCGATAAAACTTGCACCTCGGGTCGTTAATACAAATACCTTTCGCTTAGGTTGATTATGGATTGTTTCGCGAAAGTATTTGTATTTGTTTAAGATAAATAATATGTTAGTATATCAGCAAGATCTATAAGGAAAACAGTTTTCTCGTAAATCGATGGATGGTTGACCTTTTTCAACCTAAACATATAAATTCGATTAGTGAAAACACCTTTAAACTTTGTTGGTATCTTTAATAAAATGTTCAACCACCATTTATCTAGCATTTGAATAACTAGTGATGGCCATTTCGGTCTTTCGGATCTTATTTTCCTAATAAAATATACATTATATTATTTATAAAATCTGACGATGCTACTGTGTAGCGAAATATTTGTTATGAAACAATAACAATAAAAAAATTAAAACTATACACGTGATTATTTTATTTCATTTAAACAAGAATTCAGTTTCAACAAATAAAAGCCTCAACTAATCAAATACCAAAAGGAATTATTACGTAGTAACGGTCAAAACCATCATATCTTTAGATGTATTTCGTTTCATCAGGAATTTATTGACACAATCAAGGAAAATTTAAAGAAAAAAATCAATAACTATTGCAGTATATATACAAACATCTTTACTCAGACAGCAGAATTACAATTCTTTACAAATATTTATATTTACAATACATATGCCATGGGCTATCGACCAGAGGTCTTTCTGCCTTGTCATGAATTTATGGTGATTTGCAAATAAAAATTTTGCTAGTTAGCTGAACTGTCATGTAAATGAGTGATGAATTAATGAATTCTAACTGAAGGCTGTTTATGCTGGGGAGGGATATTAAGGTTGCGGAAGATGCAGAATTTAGTAAGAAGGGAATGATTGTGTAACTATTGCAGTATTTTTTATTTATTTGTTAACGGTAAAAACTATCACGTCTTTAATGAATTTCGTTACCTTATGAATTTATTAACACAATCAAGGAATATTTAGAAGAAAAAATTGCGATATTTATCGAACTGAAGAAATATTCGAAACAATATTTGAAACAAAATTAATTAAAAAAATCGAGGCCACGGGAAAACATGTAGTTCTGTCTTGAAATGCTGCTTTTATATTAACTTTAAACCTCCACGTTGTCTGTGCTTTTTTTTTGCTAGCAACACTTTATTTCAGAAATGGCGCTGAAATCAAACCATGAGTAAATGTAGGTAAACCCATTCAATTAACGAATCGTCAAATAATCGTTAGAAATGAGGATGTACTTTACATTTTAATCTATGTATTTATTTTATTGGTAGATTTTTAGTGATTTTTAATAATGATATTAAACCATTCGAGAATAACGCCGCACATGTACGATTTTCGTCACCCTTTCGTGCGTGTTGAAGCGTTCGAAACACCATCTCTAAAGGGCTAATATTTCAACTGTTTTCTTTTTTTATTTAATTTAATTTTGATCATTGATTTAATATATACAAATATCATTATTCAGAAAATTATATTTTTACAAGCATTGAGTATATTCACTAAAATGGATTATCTAGTTTATGCTTAGTTCTAGTCCATCGACCAAAGGTAATTTTCTGAATAAAGATTTGTATATAATAAATGAATGATCAAAATTAAGATAGATGAAAAATAAAACAGTTGAAATATTAATAATTTCGAATTCCGAACGCTTCAAACGCAAAGAAAGGGTAACGAAAATCGTACATGTGTGGCATTAGTCTCGAAAGAGTTAATATCATTATTACAGGGTTTTTCAATTTATTTATTGTTCAGATTATATTAAAATAAAAAATAATTTGAAAATAATTAATGAATTAATTTTCTTTCAATTGCTCTGCAATTTATTAACTTTGAAGTAAATACTATGAAAAAACAAATATCTATTGAAACGACTACTTCCCGGTAAAATACCCACTCTGGACAATTCAATGTCCAGAGTGGGTATTTTACAAAAGATATTTGGCGTTTTTTTTAATAACAAATGATTACAACCTTGAACCGAAATGCACCTCTTGCGAGGACAGCCACAGAAAAATATCATCATATAAAAAAATAACGTCATGCCACTTTTATTAGCATTTTTTGTTCATTAAGTATTATGGCAATTTCTGTAATATATTCGTCCTAACAATTGGGGTTTAAAAACTTCATTAATTATTTTCAAATTCTTTTAATTACATTAACGCGAAAAAAATCCACCTTCGTTATAATTATTATTCAGATTTTTCATTAATCGGGAAAATGTAGGAAGCAGTGAAAAAACACTCAAGTTGTAAATCCGACCATTTTATTGTGGGTGTTACAAACAAAACTCATCAATTATATCTCTTCGCTGGTCTGCTTTTTAATGGTGGACGCGTTGGCGAAGAAGAAGATCCCGAAGACCAGAATGCGTGGGTGTTGTTGAAGGCGTACCTGCCGCACCGGCCAATGGCTGATCTCAGTACCTGAAACAAACATTCAGTTTCATCCCCATTTCTTTAATTCCTAATCTAAAAGAGAAATCAATGGCTTCTGAATTGTTTTACATTGTCAAATTAAATAAAATGAAAAATATTTATGATAGTCATCCTAGTATTAATAAAATACAAAAAATACATTGTATCTTACCCTACAGGTGTATAAATATTTCAATAAAGATTATTGTACATATATTTTAAACAGAAGTTATAAATATTGAAAAAGTATTCTTTTGTATTGTATTTTCATTCCTTCTTTGGTAGCGAATTTTTTGGTTCAGAATTTTTACAAACATTAAAGGCTAAAGCGTAAGCGCAGGAAGATGCGTGCGAGGTCCAAGTAGACTATTCCACGTTCAATTCAAATTGTAGTGGATGGAGGGTGAACGCAGTGATTCCAAATTTCACGAAGATTTGAGTTTTTCTTAAAAATATTCGAAAAACCTTGTTTGCATTTATTATGACAAGAATAAAAAAAAAATTAATTATATACAATAATATAAAAGGTTTATGCCCACTTGCACCGCGGGTACTTAATCATGCTTAAATAGTTCATCACGATTAAGTCTGAAATTGGCTTACACCTAAACTTAAACAGGATTAAAATAACCTAAATACGTCGAACATTTTATCAGTTGATTTTGGCCAATTAACTCATACATGTACGACTTCACGTCGATTGAGGACAATCGTGAATGTGTTTAAAATTGATGGAGATTTGGTGGAAATAATTCACTATTATTTAGGCGGCTACAAAGCCACGTTTCAGTAAAAGCTAAGATGGAATAGATACTAACCGCACTAATGCCATATACTGATCTACATTTTGTGGTTAAACCACGAATATTCTGATAATATTTATTAAACAATAATGAATTAAATTGATAATTTAAAAGTAACTAATCCAACTAATTTTGTATTACCACTACAAATTAATATTAGGATAGACTATTTTACTTTATTAGAGGGTGTTTCATATTTGTTGCATATAAATGAAAATGATATCGTCTATATAGAAGATTGGAAAATTATAAAAGGATTTTAATATTTTAATAACAAAAGTACTTTTAAAAGTGAAGTCTTATTACGGAGGTTAATTTGCAAACACCGGTCACTTTTCTATGACAAGCACGCATAGATGTATATACACAGAGCTTTTTATATCAGTATATATTTCCCCTATGTATACCTGCAAAATACGCGAGTCAAACGCATTGATGTATGTTTGTTTAGTTGTCTATAACAAGCAAAAATGAATATTTTGTGTTTTGTCGAAAATCCGACAACCTCTTCTGTTTATAATAATATTGAAATGCATAATGTGGAATGATTAAAAAATCGAATAACTAATAAATACATTCAACTTAACCCAGATTTTATCAGAAACGCGGTGTATGCTTTTTGCGATCGTTTGAGTTTCTGTCTTCTTACAGTTTCTGATGGTCATTGTGAGCATTTATAGCAATTATTTATTTCATGTTTATTGTTGTTCACTGTAATTTTTCTTTTAAATTGTCTTAAAAAAATTCTTAATATTTTTTACCTGTAAATTCTCTATAATAATAAATGACGTGTTTTTCATTAAAAAGGAAATTACTTGTGACGGTAACGCAGGTAGTTTTAGCCAGGGTTTATTTAATTACGTTTTTCAATAAAACAGAGAACGAAACATACAACATTCCAAAGAAAATGATTTAATTTAATTATTTTTAGAATCATCCTAACCGAGGTTAATCTGTTGGAATTGTAATAATAATTAATAATTTGACTATTTTCTTCATTTGCATCAAATATTCCAAACAATTAGAAGTTTAGCATTTGACAACATTATTATACAACAAAACGTTTTTACTTTTTCAAGATCTTCAACTTTTATTTAAAACATCATACTTTCCTAATAAAAAATGCTAATCGGAGTCTGTGCAAGTGGGAATTAGTCTGCCCTGGGCTGTCGACCAAAGTTAAGTCTTTCTGCCCGTTTTTAACATATGGTGATGTGCATTAAAAATACAATATTTTTTTTAAGTTTCACGAATATTTTATTGCAGAGTCACTGCTACAATTGTTTCGCCAACTCAGTGACATCATCAGGCAGATAATGATGCGACAGTGTTCGTAATTATTGTAGCAGTGTCTATACAATACATTTTTTGTGAAATTAAAAAAAAGTGTTATTTAAAAATAGTGTATTATATACTTTCATCAAGCAGATGCCTCAAACATCACAGCTGAATTGTCTTGAAGCGTATTAATGATTTTATGAATTTATGTATTCTGGAAAGATGTTTAGATTTTTAAGAAATAATATATTTACAATACAGTCAGAAGTCTAATTACAAATGAAATTATAAATAATTAAAATATAATGTAATTAAACAATATTTAAAACTAACAAGGATGCAACATATACAATTTGAAAAAAAAAATGCATTCTTTTAACAACAATTATTATTGGCAATATTTCAATATAGCAATAATATTAGATTTTGATGGATTAAATTTATTAAAAGCGTAATGCACTTCAGGGTTTTGGCCTAACATATTAATGAACGTCGAATACGAATGATGAGTCGTGCGAGGAGCGAGGAGTAGGGAAATGGAATGAATGTTTATTACGACTGGACAGCCATTTACGGGTGCGGTTTAGTAGAGAGAGATAGCTATATAATTATTGACAGTCATTAAATTGTGTTACATTAATGTCCCAGCCAATAGACTAGATTATGTTATATATCAAAATAATCTTAAAACATTCGGGAATTTCGTTCAATAATTAAAAATCAAATTTAATTAAAAAATTATTTAAAATCAATTTTAATAATCTTTTTGTACCCCTGCTGTTGCATATCAATAAAATATTGCATCATGCAACAAATCAACAAATATCAGAGCATGCGGCTGATAAGGATCGCTAAATTCAATTAATTTAATTCAATTCGTTTCCTATTAATTTGTTTTAATTTTGATTTAAATTGAATTAATTTCGTTTAATTTAATAATAAATCGATTTAGTTTGATTTGATTTAATTTAATTAATTTAATTTAACATCTTTAAATTATGTAAGGCAGAGCTATACTGACGAGGGATAGATTCCGAAACACGTGTCTGCAGATAGCCGTATATTAAGTAGCGTTCTTTTTTTGCATTGAATTTTATCGGATCAAAAATTTGTTGCATGATGCAATATTTTATTGATATGCAACAGCAGGTGTACATTTTGTAATTCAACGTCCGGCGGGGTATTTGCCCAGGAAGTAGTTGTTTTAATGTGCATTTGTTTAAAGTACTTACATAACGTAAGTTAAAATGTCACATAGTTAAATGTGGAAATAATTTATTAATTATTTTCAAATCATTTTTATTGAAATTTATTCAAATAACTGTGACCAAGTGAATGACTCCTCTTTTCTATTTATACTTATGTAGTCAAAATGTCACAATAACTAAAAAGGTAAAAATTTATTAATAAGTTTCAAATTATTTTTTTATTTAATTTATTAATTTGTCTCTCCGTAACTTCAAAGCATGCTAATATGTAGTGCAAATACCACCATTTAATATATTTATTGTCTCATTATAAATTAAAGATTATGTTTGTTGAATTTTTCATAAATACTTCGATTAGCAATGGATTCAGATGGGAACCTATTGCTAGACCTTCTTTATGAATGAAGAACTTGTATTCAATAATAAAACCAATCATATTTTTCAAATACTAAAATTAATATTGTGATTATAATTTATGAAGTGATAACAGATTTCATATATTTGTACATATTTGTACCTTCCCAAAACGGGAAGTATTTCTACAATTCATTGTATTGAATTAGTTACCATCACCTCTATTTAAATGGAGGTGGAATCTACTTGAATTCCATGCAAGGAAATATTCCCGTAATTAGTGACTTTTTAAATAATGTTGTGATCTGTTGGTTTAAGGTATAAATATTTTCCTTAAATAGAAAAGTGGAAAACCACCGGGCCCACTAATGAAACATTCTCTTAAATTGTTTATATTATTAAAAACACAAATTTGCACAATTTGCGAAGCTAAAATATTTGAACAGCAAAAAGAAACGTTAAACTGATGACTGCATACAATTGCCAAAAAGTTACTTTTTGCTGTGTAAGCCGATGAAAAAAATCAGCAAATAATTTGAAAATATACTTAATGTTATCAGATTTTTCGTTATCTAGATACATGAATTTTGCGAGTTCACTTGTGTTACGAGAATGATTTACAAAAGATTCTAGGTGCTAGATTGATATTTCCTTCGACATTAATTATATCTTTGTGTAATTCTTAACTTAAGATACAACACATTGATCTTAATCTAGCAAACTGTTCACAAACCAGTGGAAAATTGCTCGCGTTGAATATAAACTCACTTTATATTCAGCATGAGCAATTTTCTTTTTACAGGCCAAGTGTATTAATTCCGTGTTAAATCAAGGTAGAAACTTACAATATTTGAATTTTATTCATGGGATTAATTTATTAATTTTAAATATATTTAATTTCCTAAAAATTATTTCTTGTAAATTAAATAAAAAGAATTTGAAAATAATTAATTAATAAATTATTTTATTAATAAGTTATTTTCAAATTCTCTTTATTTAATTTATTTAAATTACTGTGACCAAGTCCTTCCTTTTCATATTTCTTGTATTATTAAAATTTTTGATTTATTAGTAAATAGTTTACTGACTAAAAACTAACGTAAAGTTCGACTTTTTCTCAGTACAGTACTCAGAACGTTTAGATGTCCATTACACATGTGTTGTTTACAGTGATATGAAAAATTAATGTCGGCCATGAAATGGAATTAAGTCGTGGAAATTTCCGTGCGATAATTTTTTACAATTTTTACAAAAGTTAACTTAATTCAACTTTTGGTGACGAAGTACACTTGCTTGTTATTCACCGATGACATGAATATCATACACCTGTATACTCGTCAGCTGATTGTTTAATTTGGCAAAATAATATTAATTCTATTTGTTACGATATACACCATAAATTGTATTTGAATATCAACAAATGTATTTTCGTTTTCTCGTAATAAAGAGATATAATATTATACAATTAATGGGATTACACACTGTCAAAGGTTGATTAGATTAAGGATCCTAATATAATATTTGATGGCAAATTCATACTTTATAACCACATTGATAGTATAATTTCCTCAGTCAATCGATTTTTTGGTTTCATTTTTCGTAACTCTAAGTACTTTAAAAGTACAGACGCTTTACTTTCACAATACAAATCGATTTTATATGGAATTTGGTTGTGTTTCATTTTGGTTGTGATTTCAGAAAACTATCATGCTCTGCGTGAACTGATATTGCAAAATCGTTATGTAACGCATTGTGAGATTGAGGCATCCTTAGGCATTAGTATGAACAGCATACATACAATATTGCATGAAGATCTGTTTAAAAAAAATATTCACATTAGATCCCAAATTATTCAAGTATTGAATCAGCTCGAATAAGCTCGAAAGTAAACAGCAGTTAACTGTATGGATCGACCAATAACATCATTTGGTTCCTAAATAGTCTCTTGCATACCGCAAAGGGTATGTCGGTTCAGTAGACGGGTTCCTCATTTTTGTCTCCTTCCTTGCGAGACAGTCAAGAATTGATTACCCTTAATATCGCTGTGACCTTGTATCCAAATGAGTCCCACGTCATAGCTAATTGCTAGCTTGTTGAGCAGAATTCTGCAGTCCCTGGCTACCTTGGAGATGCAGTAAGTACCTGACATGGCTAACCTGAAGATCGGGTTTACCTATCTAGTCCACTGCCACTCGGATGGCCATGATTTCCGCTTGTAGAAAGCTGCAGTGTTTTGGAAGTCAATAGAATTTTCTTAGGTTGAACTCATGAGAGAAAATTCCACTTGCTACTCTGCCTTCAGACGTGGAACCATCAGTTAAGAGCCAGACGTCATTTCCTTGGACAATCTTACCCTCTACCCATTCTGTCTTATCCGGGATGGAGAACTTATTACCAAAGGCTAGTTTTGGGATACAGCTATTAGTTTTCAGCGGGATATCGACAAGCTCAAGAACGAGCGTAGGCATAATATAATTTTAATAAAGTACATGGGTCTTTAAATAGTTCTGTAATTCGAATGAAACCTAGCATATGCCTCTTTAGATACATTATTACAATGGGGAATGAATGCCAATTCTATCTTAAAGAAGACTAAAGATATGTCATCTATGGAGTATTCAAACATAATTGGGTGAGCCATACGATAGAAGGAGATATATTGACAATTTTTTATGTTTAGTTCAATATCATTGGTAACTAGGGATGGCAACGATACATCGATATATTAAATATATCGATATTTTTTCAAATATATCGATATATAAATATCGATGTAATAGTTTCGATATATCGCAAAATATATCGATATTTTTGTGTAAATACCTATATCAAAAAACTAATTAATTGCAAATTGCACGCACCACAATTTGGCGAAACTTCAATCTAGTTTGTTTTATCACTCGTTAAATTTCTCAGCACCATCTAGCGTCGAGAAGCGCAAATAACTTATTAGGTACCTGTATTTGATACAATAGGTACCCGAATTATCGGCTATAATTGGGATTCCTTTGAATTACTTGAACGGAATCCAGTTCTTCCCCGAAAATTTTTGTCGGGGAATACCCGTTCGAAGTTTATAAATACACCTCAACAAAAAAATTTTCTGCAGTCTGCAAAGAGCTTTGAAAGTGTTTGCTGTGAATAAATAATAGTGTGATTGTTCAAAAGTTTAGTGAAGTTGAAAATAAAATAATCTTGATTTATTACATAAATTTAAAGTGACTGATTGTTGGTCCTGAAAATATGGCTCCTCCGAGAAGTAACATTTGGAAACATTTTCAAAAAGTTACTCCCAATACTGCTAAATGCAATTTGTGTGCCAAGGTGCTGAAGACTTCGGGCAATACAACAAATTTGAAAACACATTTAAAACAAAAACACTCCTCCATCTTACAACATTTAACTGAGGAGAAAAAGGAGACTGATGAACCAAAGAAGAAAAAACGTCCATCCCAACCCGAAAGTCGAATGGATGTAGAAACGGCTGGGACTAGTAGTTCACTACATCAAGATGAGGTATGACTAATAGAACCGCAATTGTTAATGAATTTATTAGTTAATATTATTTCTAGAAAAATCTGATTGCTTCACAAGAATTTGATGATGATGTTCATTCATCAACTTCAACAATGACGGTTTCTGAATATGATGTTGAACCAAGCACAAGTACAGAAAAATCAAGCTCATTATACAAGCAAGCTACAATTGTGTCTACCTTCAAAACAATTTCATCTTTCAAAGGTAAAGCAAAAGTTTATAGTACTTGCATGAATGCATCATTTGTTTTTATTTTTAGATGGTGGCTCTAAAAATGTGAAACTAACGGAAGCATTAATAAAATTTATTGTTCAGGATAATTTGCCATTCAATATTGTAGAGGGTAAAGGTTTTCTGTCTTTGATGAAACAAGTGGCACCTTTATACAAAGTACCAACCAGAAACACCATCAAAAATAATGTTGATAGAAAGTTCGAAGTGATTTCAACAGCATTTAAAAATATATTGAAAAAATCGAAGTATTTCACAATTACGACGGATATATGGACTGCCGATATGCAGACCAAAAGTTTTATGGGCATCACTGTCCACTTTGTACATGACATGAAGTTAACATCAGCGACAATAGGTATTGTTGAATTATCAGAGTCTCACACGGCAGACTATATTGCTTTAGAATTAGGCAAAGCTCTTCAAAATTGGGGAATTGATCCTAATGATGTTGTTGCTGTAGTGACGGACAATGCAGCCAATATGGTCAAAGCTATGCATGACAAATTTGGGAAAAACCGACACATCCCATGCTTCGCACATACCCTCAATTTGGTGTGTGAAAATTCAATTACAAACACAGAAGGTTTGAGTATTATTATTGACAAGATACGATCAATAGTAGTATGGTTCAAAAGAAGCGTTAAGGCTAGTGATCAATTAAGAAAAATACAAATCGATGCAGGAACGATAGAAGGAAACATTAAAAAAATGATTTTGGATGTCAAAACTCGCTGGAACTCCACATATTACATGATAGAGAGATTTCTACTAATGTCATCTATGGTCAGCAATATTTTGTTTTCCGATGTTAATGCTCCAAATATGATTACTGCAGCCGAAGTTGAGCATTTACGAGAAATATGCAAACTTTTGAAGCCACTAGAAAGGATGACAGTAGAGATAAGTGGCGAAAATTACCCCACAATAAGTAAAGTAATACCAATGATTGGTTGTCTGATAAACCAGTACAACAATTATTCGCCCCAGTATGAAGTAGGTAAACACTTGAAAACATCATTATTAAAAGAAATCGAAAAGAGGTTTGGTGCTATTGAGAAATCTTATATACCAGCTGTTTCCACAATATTGGATTCTCGATTTAAACAAATAAACTTCAGGGATCCTCAAGTCCTGGGCACAGTGATGCGACACATCAAAAGTGAGATCGCGACTTTCCAAAGCACTTCTTCATCATCAGAATCTTCTGATTCGGATACTGAAGAACCGGAATTTGATATATGGGCGCACCATAAAAAATTAGCGCACACTAAAAAAAGTGGGCAAGGGAAATTACATAAAGATAGTGAACTCAATCAATATTTAAGTTTGCCAGTTAGAAACTTGAAAGACGATCCCTTGGACACCTGGAGCGAAATGAAATTGGTATATCCCAACTTATTTAAAGTGGCGGCAAAATATTTTTGTGTTGTAGCAACGTCGGTCCCCAGCGAGAGGCTATTTTCAAAAGCCGGAGCAACAGCTACTAAAAGTCGTAACCGTCTCACGGGAAGTAGGCTTTCCAAATTATTATTTTTGAGCTCTTTGCCTGATAACTTGCATTTGTGGAACTGATGTATTCACCTAATGCACAAAATCACAAATGCAGGCAAACAGTCTTGTTCCTGTAAGACATTTAATTGTAAACTTGACTAAATTGTAATAAAAAATACATTTTAATTTTTTTTTGTAAAAACATGCAATTTTGTAGAACACTTTTAACTTGTACTTACTTAATCAAAAAATACACTTATTTTTTTTTAATGTATTACCTTTCAATATTTCCTCAGTACCTACTTTACGTTTCAAAAACTTTAGATTCGATTGATTTGAATATAATAAAAAAATATATCGATATTTTTCATGATATCGATATTTTTGTTTAGATATATCGCATGTATCGATATATAGCTTTCGATATATCATATGATGATTATATCGATATATTTATATTTTTTGCCATCCCTATTGGTAACACTCCAGGATTTAATTGTAACTAGATCTTTTTGTAAAACATTACAATCTTCAACGGGGAATCAATATTTTTAGTTATATGATTTATAAAAACATGGACCCAAGTTGGAGCCTTGTAGTACGTCACTAAATGGATGGAAGTATTCCGATCCTTGATTCGCATATTCTACATATTGCTGTCTGTTTGAAATGTATGACGAAATCAGCCTTAATATTTTATTTATTAAAACCCCAAAATTTTTCCATTAGAATGGTATGATTTATGGAATCAAAGGCGTTGATAAAATCAATATGTATATTATTAACATCTTGGCGTCGATCAAGACGAGATGAAATATATTCAACAAAATTAAGCAAGTTGGATGCTGTTGATCTGTGCTTCATAAAAGCATGTTGCCTGGTAGAGATGTAAGATTCTACATGATTATTGAGTTTATCAGCAATTATAGATTCTAGAATTTTATTAAAGTTGCCAATTATAAATATTGGGCGATGTTTTTTGATTTCCTATTTGTTACCTTTCTTATAAACGGATGAAATACGAGCGTTTTCCAGTAAATTTGAAAATTTACTGAATGTTACATAAGAATATCAGTTGAAATATTGAGCAGTGTATTTATAACAATAAAAAGATGAGTTGAATAAATTTAACTCTTTCCACCACGCATCCGCTTAGTCTGCCTATTCGACGTTCGTGTGTTTCCGTCGTTTTCGCAGTTTTGTAATGACTTATAAAATAAAAATTGTGAGGCAGAAAGACCTCCGGTCGATAGCCCATGACAGACTACTAACCCATCAATATGTTTTGTAAATATAAATATTTGTAAAGAATTGTAATTCTGCTGTCTGAATAAAGATGTTTGTATATAAAAATTGTGCAAAAACATATAATTTAAAAATCTCAGTAAATAGTGATATTAGAATAACATTTATTAGAATCTTGTAAATATAATTACGGAGCGACTTTTAAAATTAGTTTATTCTTTATTTTAATTTCTGTTATAAACAACAATAAATAAAATATCTAACCGACAATCCCCCCGTAAATTAATTTTTGACAATACGTAAAAAACGGAATTAAAATATATGCAATATTTGCGGGAGCTTTGGGAGATTTTCATAAATAACTGGGCTCTTAATCATTTCAGGCTTTCCCAATAAATACCGTATTCCATAATCATTACTATACCCGCTTTCAATATAAAGAAATTCTCAACTGAACCGTTTGATTATCGTGAAAAGTATAATTACAAACGGTCTTAGTCGAGTGTGACTTTTTCCATTTATTAAAGTGTCACACGTGGACGTGTGTCCCATTTACTGTCCCGATGGCGATGCCGATGCCGATCTAATCTAACGTAAATAATTAAACGAACGCGAAGTACGTACGTTGGAGTAATGAAATTACTCGTTCGGGGGCGTTCAGGGTAAATATTTGCGGCTCGGGGGTTGGTCGGCTCGCCACCCTCCTCTACACCTTCACGTTTCACCGATGAAAAATAAATAGAAAACAAAACAAGAAGAAAAAAAGCAACAACCGTTTATGTAAAATACAAATTAGGTGTAAAAATATTGTCGAAAGGACTTTTCATTTATAATAATAATAAATGAGTTAAATACTCACAAAATAACATTAAAAATTATAGTACGAAAAAATTAACAACTAACTAATAATGTTATAACAAAAAAACATCATTATGTATGACTGTATAAAATAAAATATTTGTATGAATTGAAAATAATAACAAAAAACATATATAGCACAAAATTAAATGGACTTCTACACTTATTATTTGGCGATTACAATCTTCATTTGAAAAAAAAAAAATGGTTACGTAAATTGTTTCTTTTGATCGCGAGATTTTGGCAGAAGTAATCATCTGCGGATGTGCCCTTGACTAATTGCTATATCATTTTTTTTTTATTTTGATGACAGTAAAAATGTAAGCATAGAAAAGTTTCTACATAATTACAATTATTAAAATAAATAAAAAGAAAAGACGAAAAGACCTCATCGCCTATCAATTTTATGTATAATTAAAAAATCATATAATGTAAAAAATAATTCTGTTACTATATTATATATTTTTATTAAAAAGAAAGTTGAGGATAATTATTTAATAAAATTTTAAATATTTGCTTTCTCATTAATTACTGTAACTTTTGACTTACATTACGAAATCACTTACAAAAAATAACAAATATCCAAATAAAAATGATTTGAAAATAATTAATAAATTATTTTCACATTCAGCTCTGTGACTTTTGACGTTACTATTTAAACAACTACATCCCAAGCAAATCCACCGCCAGACACTAGATTACATACGGATATTTGCTGTTGCGCGATATTTTCCTGCAAAGTAGTTGTTTGAGTGGATTTTTCTCCTTTGAATTTGACATATGATACGTATCATATTGGCAATCGATTCTTAACGTATAAGAAAACAATCAGGAAAAAAATCATTTTTTTGCATTTCAGTTTGTGAATTTCCTGCTTTTGGAAGCATAATGGTATATTTATGGTTGGATTCAACAAAATAATAGTAGATTTATACAACAGGAATTTGATTAGCTAATTTGAAAAAAAAATTAAAGACAAAAATTTATTATAAATTAGACATTAGGTAATGTTTACAGAGATTTTAATGTTAAAAATAGTTGTTCACTAGAACTTCAACGTACTAAAATCGAACTTATTATTAATTTTTGCGTATAAGTACGGTATTACGTCAACGAGTGTTTTAGGACTCTTTTAGCAGGAAAACTATAAATTATAGAATCATAATTTAAATTGTATAACATTCGCCATTAAGCAATTATGAGGAATTCTACATAAAGACAATTTACAATAATTTGACCTATTATTACTACTTTTCATTTTTATTCAGTTTTAATAAGAGTGTGTTTAATAGGTTAAGGAAATTAAATTCTTAATTAATACTCTACACATATCAAACAGAAAAACATGTTTCTAATTAAAGGAAGATCTTACAAAATGGTATAATAAAAAAATCAATTATACAATTAAAACAATTTTGCCATTAATTATTGAATCCTGAAAGTTTTCACATCGTTTATAGCTTTTTACTTGATCAAAGGTTTACTACACTTTTTTGCTTTTTTTACTTTCCCCATACTAAATATATGAATTCATAATGATGCTTTTTAATTATTTCTGAAGATTTGAAATGCTTTTGAGTGAAATTATCAAACGAAAATCTAAAATAAAATAAAAAACATAAAGTTTTCTCTATATCTCTTTCGGATTTTCGCTAATTTTGAATTTATCGAAAAATATTAAAAATGAAAGTTGTAGAAATTGTAAAATAAACATGTTTTGTCCGTACTGTTCGCGTGCAGGTTAAGCGATTTACCCCTAAGTCCCTGGTATGATTCCAGGGCCTGATTGGACTGGTAGTAGTTTGAATGGTGTGATTGTCCCCCAAATTTTAAATTATAGATTTACAAAGGTTATTGGGTTATATAGTGAAATTAGACCGATATCCATGTGTGAGTGCAAAAAAATAAACATTTTACTTTCCCAACTCCTAGGGAAAGTATTGTGATCGTAAACATTTTTAATCGCCAATTTCAACGGATATGCATATTCCATTCCATCGAGTTTTGAAAAATGTCTGTGTCTGTGTGTTTCCCCGATAGCGTATAAACGGCTAAATGGATTAAACTCAAACTTTTTTATAAGAGTGGTATGATCTGAAAAGCTATTATTTAGAATGAAAACTCATTAAGTGCAACTAAACTATTTTTCATTTTTTTTTAATTCGGATAGAAAAATGTTTCAAATAAAATTTTGATTGCAAGACCATGAGTTTTAATTTTATAAGCGGAAGAATTGCACGTAACTGATAAATTCGCTTTAGAAATAAACAATAATTTTTATAATCTTCTTTATGTTGGCTGCGGAGACTAATTATTGAAATACTTATTTTTATGTGAAATAAAACGTAAAAACGCCGTCATATTTCCAAAAATATTCTAAAAGTTTAATGGTGTGGGAATATTTGTAGTCATTGTAAGGCAGGGAATAACAAAATAACTCCTAAGTATTTGGTTTTAACTTTTAAAGACAACCATTCAAATTTCCATTAAATAACTTTTCATTTGCTATTAAATGTTCAATCAAAAATTCATGCCAATAAAATTGTATATGAAATAAACCGGATTAGTACTATGATGAATGTATTCCCTTTTATTTAATCTAGCGGAGTACTTGTAAAATAAAATGTATAATATTATTATATTAAATAAAAATGATTTGAAAATAATTAATAAATTATTTTTAAATCATTTTTATTTAATATATTTAAATAACTGTGACCAAGTGAATAAATACTCATTTCTATTTATATAATATTATAGTTTCATTCATTTTATTTTTGAAACACAATACAGTTAAATAATATTAAATAGAATATTATTATTTGTAGAAAAATCTCAACACAAAATATGTTTTTTCAAAAATTATCAGAGCTTTTTCATTAAATTAAATAAAAAGATTTCAAAAAAATTTAAAATTCTTTACATATGTGTTAGTTTCTATAAATAAGTGCATAGTATAAAACATGATCTTTCGGAAATCATCAATGCAAATTGGTGTAAAGTAATTCAGCGTCTTATACAGAAGATAATTCCGAATCAACAATATCGAACAATCATTACGTTAATTGGAGATATTATGTGAAGCAATTCCGGTGTTTTTTTTTTAATTCCATAGGTCAATTAAATGTATCCCTTATACCTGGATTCCATCAGGAAAGGGCAATTATCAATGCCGAATTATCTATAAAGCACGTGTCCGGGGGCTCTGGACTCGCAGATATCGCACGAGTTTTATTTTATTAATTTTTTTTTTTCATTTTTACAAAAAATATAAATATCTTCTTTGAGTTGTTCCGCCTTGTTGATTATATTTTTTTTTTATTTTACAAATACTTTTTTTTTCATTTTTGTGGAATTATGTATTTATTTCTTTCCATAAATAAAACCGTTAACTTAAAAAAAAATTTACAAAATAAGCCTAGAACTGAATCATTTGTCCCTTGTGTTTTTTATCACCGCCAAATTCGATGTACTTGCAGCGCTTCAGTGGGATCTGACTTGTATTCGGAACACTCCACATGCAACACGATCTTTTTGGTGGTCTTAACCTTCTTCCTGAAAATGGGCTGCCCACCGAAACCTTGCTGTTACGATCGTAACGTCTCCCACCTTGTACTCTGTGCAACTTATGCACCTTTCATTTCTTGCAGAAATTGCGCCTTTGCTAAGGATCATTCACCATTTTTAGGTCTATGTGGTTGGCGAAAGAAAAAAAATAATAATTTAATAATAATAATAAATTTAATTTTTATAAACAGTAACATATACAAAATAATAAAAGTTACAAATCTAATGAAATATAATTAATATTTGTTAATTGGCTATCGACATGTGGTTTTTGCGCCTGGTAATTAATTTATATTATTTTATTTCGTATATTAAACTCATATTTATGTAATTAAATATCGTAGATAAATTATCACTTTATCTCTGTTTTCAGCGATGACGGAGATATAAAGTTATATTATAAGCTTGTAAAGATTTTATTATTTGATAGTATTTGCTAATTAATTTTTATATGACTACTATTTTCCATTTTATGCAAATGCACACTCGCAATACCGAAGCTAGTGTCATTGCCATAGGAGTATTCCGCTATGGAGGAAAATGGACATGCAAAATTTGAAGCGGACCTAACAACATCCTCGCCATGAATCTCTTTCAAAATTATAGTTTTATTATGGACAGAGTTGGCAATATACCGATCAACAATTGAATCGGTTTTCCAATCATGTTTCTTGAGCACAGACTTCATTGCACCATTATTGGCAAGCATATTGTTAGATGGATGTTATACAAGCGACTATCAGGAAGCTTTAAGAAATTAGCCATACATCTGGGAACATCTTTCAATTTATGAATCCCAACACGCTGCTTTGTGCACTTTTTTTTGATAATTATTGAAAAAAAAAAAACTCTGGTGACGTATATTATTTTGTCTTAATGCTGCATACTTTAGAAAACTATCATTTGCCAACCAGACAGACATATTTAGAATAGTGAAAATCCGATCACCATGAGTCTTTGTATCTCGAAGTGTTTCAATAATATCATCTTTACGAACTTCAAAATCGAAAACCAACAATCCATACAATTCATTTCCTCGGAATTCACCAGCAACAGCAACTACTACGACAACGTACCAAGTACAAAAAATAGTGAATATACAGGGTGGCGCAAGATTCCGATGAAGTCCAATATCTCAGTTATACAGAAATATACAAGAAAATGTTACTTACATTATTAGTAGCTACTGTCAAAATTCACATTTTAAAATTAGTTTTATATATACAAGGTGTCCAATAATCACGTAACGTATCAAACATATGTTTTTTTAAATGGAATGATATATTTTTTATGAAGATTTTCGATTCTACGTTTAAAAATAATCATTTTTTATATCAGATTTAATAGGTCAATTTTTCATAGTTTAAAAGTTATAAACAAATGAATGTTGAAATCGATAGATGTTTAGAGCCTAATATTTCAATAATGAAAAATGAAATAAACATTCTGTCAACGCCTTACAAATGCAAAAATACTTAATAATAAAAGAAATATTCTTTTTTTCTCTTAAAACAAATTTTTATATACAAGGTGAAGCAATACGCAAAATGATTTTTTTTCTCTTTTTATTTAAATGGGACACCCTATATTTTTTATGCTATTTTAATAGAAAATTAATCACTCTTCATTTTTTATATAACATATTAAATAGCTACCGTCTACCGTTTTTGAGATATTTAATCTCAAATACAAATTTGGTATAGAATTTTTAATCAAAGTAGGCCGTGCCAGAACAACTAATTTATTTAGTGAAACGAATAATCAAGTGTATTAATTAAAATACATCATAATTCATACAATTTTTTTTTACCACGGGATAAATGAGAATTTAATAAAAAAAAAGTAAATAAATATTAAGCTGTAATTATTTTAATACGCGATAATATTGAAAATACAACAATTTAAATAGGTATGTTCTTGGCTGTGCGCCAGGATCCATGTACAACGAATCTTCTTATCTCAGGAATGCGTTCTCGGAGTGAGTCGTCGATCGTTTTTTCTTCTTGATTTGCGATAATTGCGCTCTTGTATTTCGATTCAGTCGTCCGAAAACGCGCAATGTTCACTATTCCGGTTTAGTTTTTAACGTTAGAACTTATTAATAATTAAAAACGCGATTTATTTTTGTTTATGAACAAGTGGTAATTAGTGAGTGGTGGAGGTGAGTTGGTTTTCGATTCACCAGGAATGGGTTGGAAGTTATTTTTTCTATTAAGGTATGTTAATATTAATAATTTATTTTTAAACAGATTTTACGACTCCTATTATTATCATCAATTTATTCTCTAAAATTGCATTTGATTAAATAATTTGGTATAGAATTTTTAACCAAAGTAGGCCGCGCCAGAACAACTAATTTATTTAGTAACTTTCAACGCTTAATATTATAATTAGTAAGTAAAGTACATTTTACGTTATATTTTGTAACACTGGTGCAGTTAAACATACTTCTTCAATAAATGATTAATTTAATTGTTAAAAACTAACAACAACTATATTTTTTGGTTATTATTCGAAAAATATTTAAAATATTCCTATATGCTTCTTAAATTGATTTATTTGAACAATTCATGTTGAATGAAAAACCGAAAATAGATACTAAGTGAAATAATAAAATATTTATATCATTATATTTTGTTAACATTTTTATGTATTTATTTCACACATTCCCTTTTTTTTTAATTCAATAGCATTCAAACATTTTACAATTTTTTTCTTAAAAAATATGTCCCAATAACCATTATAACTCGCTAAATAATCGTTGAGCAACTATTTTCTTTATATTTTGCCTTTAAATATCGATTGTCATTTGAATATCCTTTTAGGTAAGGAAGTAAGTATGTTATTAAATACCAGAAAACGATTATGAATTGCATTTGTTTTAATTATAGCCCACTTAAATTATAGATTATAAGCGAAACTTATAATTTTGTATTTTGAATTGAAATTGTTAAAAAATGCTAACAGGTAGGGGTATAGTTTATTATACAAAAATTAAAGAACAATCAATTTTCTATCGAAATAGTGTAAAAAATATAGGGTGTTCCATTTAAGTGAAAAAAGAAAAAAATCATTTTGCGTATTGTTTCACCCTGTACACAACATTTGCTTTATGGTAACAAACGATTATTCCTTATATTATTAAGCATTTTTTCAATTAAATTACGTTAACAGAAACTTTACATCGTTTTTCATTTTTGAAAAATAAGGCCCCAATCTTCCATTGGTTTCAACCTTAAATTGTTTATAACTTTTAAAATATTAAAAACTGACCTAATAAACCTGATGTCAAAAATTATTAATTTTAAGCGTAGAATCTAAAATCGACATAAAAAATATAGCATTCCATTTAAAAAATCATATGTTTGATACGTCACGTGATTATTGGACACCCTGTATATATGAAACCAATTTTAAAATGTGACGTTTTACAGTAGCTACAAATTATGTCAGTAATATCTTTTTGTAAATTTCTAAATAACTGAGATATTGGACTTCATCGGAATCTTGCGCCACCCTGTATAATCGTTCGAAATACTGAAATTATATATATATGTTTTAGAACAAGTACTAATCATCTGGTGTTTTCTTTAAAAAATTACAAACTCCTCACGTTCAAAAACTTTTGCGTGTATCGCTGTATGATCTAGATGATAATTTTTCAGAAACATTATAACCTTAGAATTTGTACTTATTATATATCTATTTCTTCATAAATTCGCAACGTTGTTTTGAACATAGAATAGAAACTTTAAAGAGATGAGCTCATGTAACTCTTATATTTCTCACCAAAGTAGTGTAAAAGAACATCTTCGAACGCCCTTTACATTTTTGAAAATTCGCCTTTCGTTGAATTTCTCGTATTCTTTCTTGTATGCACTATCCAAAAGACGAGCTTCATTTATAATGAAATATAATTAATATCTGTTAATTGGCTATTTTTCAGAAACATTGTAACCTTAAAAATTGTGCTTATTATATATCTATTTCTTCATAAATTCGCAACGTTGTTTTTAACATAGAATAGAAACGTCAAAGGGATGAGCTCATGTAACTCTTATATTTCTCACCAAAGTAGTATAAAAGAACATCTTCGAACGCCCTTTACATTTTTGGAAATTCGCCATTCGTTGAAATTCTCGTATTATTTCTTGTATGCACTATCCAAAAGACGAGATTCATTTATAATTTCCTCAGAAACGAACACAAATGACTTTTCCTCTGCAAAATTGACCATTTTTGCTGCGAACACTTTGTTTGTCAATTGAAAAATTGTAAACAAGTCTCCATGATTACGATACACAAAGCAACTTTTCATATTTATTAATTTAAATACAAACGAATTTCAAACATAATAAATTATATTAGAGATACGAAATGAAATAAAATAATATATGCAATTCGGAGATCAAGCTACAATTAAATTTTTGGAGATCTTATAACTCCGAGGCTATAGCCTCCTCAGATTTAATGTACCGCTTGATTTCCGTATTACATAACATATTTTGAATTAATTTCTCACTTAACCCGTGGTGAAATATATTTAATTAAAAGACTTTGATTAAAACACTTGGTTTGTTTCACTGATTAAAGGTAAAATCAGTGAAACAAATCAAGTGTTTTAATCAAAGTCTATTACATAACATATATTGTTGTACTATTAGAAAGACTTGACACAATTATTTTTAAAACTTTAAATTTATATTCTGCACTACTGATGTCAGCGCCATAAAACGGGAAGTATGCTGCCTATCTTATTCAATACTTCAATCAATGAAAATACAGTTTTAATTAATTGGCTTGTAGTTTAAGTAAAGAGTAAATTATTTCGCAATTTTCCAACGCTCACCGCGCGTATTGCGTAAATGGTGTACATTCAATCAATCTACACTTAAACGTTAAGAAATACAAGATAATGTGTTTCTCACGTCTGTACATACACTCGCATTAATTTTAGTTATAAAATGATCAGCAATCATCTCGAAAGAGTGAACATTCGCCGTGGCCTGCGAGTTAGAATTATTTTAAATAAAGAATGATTACTTCTAACTAGAATGTTATAATTATAATGAAATATGTACTGATTTAGAAACTTAAACGCCAGGAATTATTCGTTTTTATTATTTAATAAAAATTATTTAAAAATAATTAATACATTATTTCGACATTTAGCTCTGTGACCTTGACTTACGCTACGTAAGTACGTTAAACAACCCACGCCGGACATTGAATTACATAATGTACACCTGCTGTTGCACATCAATAAAATACTGCATAATGCAACAAATTTTGATCTGAGAAAAATTTGTTTAACGTACTTACGTAGCGTAAGTCAAGGTCGGAGAGCTAAATGTCGAAATAATGTATTAATTATTTTCAAATCATTTTTATTTAATATATTTAAATAACTATGACCAAGTGGATGAATACTCTTTTCTATTTATTCGTTTTTATTTTATAAAATTTTTCACAATAATAAGTCACTTTTACTTTGTTTGTATAACTGATTTTTTTATTAACCATTAACGCGTCATTATCAAACTAGTTTAATAATCACGAGTTAATGCCATAAAAACTATGGTATGAAATATGAATAACTATTTATAGCTAAACAAAAAAATACATTTGTTGGAGAGTATGTAAAGTTTTAATAATATAATATATATATTTTACTCCTTTCTTCACTTCTATATTTTTAATAATAAATGTACATGTCTAGCGCGATGTACTCTTTATCAATAGTTTTTTTATATTAAATTGACAAATAAATAACCATATAAACAATATTAAATACAGAAATGTGATGTGTTTGAAAATCAAATAAAGGTAAACCATTAAATCAAATAAATTAATTTTAATAAATAGTTATTTAAGGGAGTTACATCGAAAGTAAAAAGTTTACTAGAAATTTTGTACATCTCAATTGCTTATAATATATTTTATTTAATTTCACTTTTTTAAATGTGTTAAAAGAAAATTTATATCCAAATGTGAATATATGGTTAGCAAGTGTGGATTTTACTTAGTTCTTTTTTATATGTGTTCTTTGTATCTTATTTTTGTTTGTCCAATGTATATTTTCTCACAATTACATCATTTTGCTGAAAAGATGCCACTTTTTTCTAAATCATTAATTTTCTTAAATGTATTTCCTAAACGAAATTTTATTGCAGTTTTAGAATAAAATGCTGGTGTTAATTTTTTAAAACAATGTATGTAATCTATAATTTAATTTAGGTTCAAGAATAATTTTAACATTTTTTATATTTGCATTTAATTCGTTGATTTTTTCATAATTTAGTAGTATGATTAATTAAATATATCCTTTGTTGTTTCTTAATTATTTTTTATTATTGAAACATCATACTTTTAAAAAGAATGCACGATCTAAAAAAAATTAAATTCTTCATTTCTGTTCACAGAAATGAAGAATTTAAATTGGTAAATCATTCTTAAAAAATCTTGCTGTTAAAATAAATAATTTTATGCAGTCAATTTCTTTTTGTAATTGAAAACACAAATTTTCATTTTTTACCATTTGATAAAAAGCACAATGTGTTCGAAATGAAAATTTAGTATTAAAAAATACAGAAATGAAGAATAAGGAATAAAATATAAATATTATATAAAAAAGGCGTATCATTTTTGTTGAGACTTCTACTTTGTTATACATCGTAATTTACAATAACAAAACACTTAATTTCTGTGTATAAATACATTTTTTGAGTAACTATAGTTTCGACGATATTGACGCTGCATTACCAATGTAGTTTAATAATGACGCGTTAATGTCTTCGATGTCACGAAAATAATTTCCGTTATACAATCAAAGAAAAAGCCCTCAACCTTTAGCTATAAAGAATAAGTTATTCATATTTCAACCTACGAATATTTACTCTTTTTTATTTATATTATTTCAATTAGACATTCATATTATATATGACTTTAGAAGAAATAAAAATAATATTAGCTGGATACATTTGCAAAAGAATTAACAACTTAAGTTTAGAAGAGCCACATCGAATTCTTGGTATGTTCCAGAGATATAACCACCGAGATCTTCAGATCTTTCTTCAATTGAAGAATTTTGGAATGTTTTGTGTAGAAGACTAAAAAAAAGTGATGGACAGGATCGATCAAAAAACATCGTCTGCTCGATCCTTGCGGGTGATCAAGCCGCTCGATCTCTATGAACCACTCGATCTTTTTGATCAATGATCGATCTTTTGATCGGTTCGAACACTTCAAACCGCTTGATTGGTTCCATCTTTTCGGACTGCTATCCGGAATAGATGATCATGTTATGTCGATCGATAGGTCTAGGTAAGATCGATCATTGAATTACATAATTACTTTAAGTTATTTTGTTTTATACAAAGTGAGATAGTCTATATAGATTTATTTACTTTTTGCAGAAACTAACAACTCCCGAGAGTATTATGATTATTATTTTTTGGTGGGGGAGGAATTTGATTACATAATGTACACCTGCTGTTGCACATCAATAAAATATTGCATAATGCAGGTGTACATTATGTAATTCAATGTCCGGCGTGGGTATTTGCCCGGGAAGTGGTTGTTTTAATGTGCATTTGTTTAACGTACTTACGTAACGTAAGTCATAAGTCGCAAAGCAAATGTGAAAATAATTTATTAATTATTTTCAAATCATTTTTATTTAATATATTTAAATAACTGTGACCAAGTGAATGAATACTCTTTTCTATTTATAAATATGATTAATTTCTGTCTTTTTGTTCGTACTAAGCAAACAAATTTTATATGTACTTATAACTAAAACAATATCATTGTAACAATTATTGTAAGGGCTATAATTTTAAAAGAAAAGTGGCACTTGTAAAATTGTACAGACAATTTTATGAAGAATATGAATCAAGATAAAATCAGGTCATCCCATTAAAAAAATAAATAAATTATGGTATATGTCAGGTGTTAACGCGATCAGATATACATAGGGATTTTACATGTAAAATCAATTTTATGCGAATTTCTACTTCCCAGTTCGTTTTAGAGAAAAACTGAAATGTGTTCAGAATTTAAAAATCCATGAAAAAACTATTACTTTTAAAATCAGTGTATGTTAAATTGCAATCATAGAAATATGCCAAAATTGACGTTTATTTTAACCAGTTCCTTTAAATGAAAGTACATTTTAAAAGAAAGGTAATGCAATTTAATTATGTGATAATTTTAAAATTTAATTACATTTAAATTACTATGAAATTAAACAAGAAAAATTTATGGCAATGATCAATAAAATTCGAATTCGATGAACCCTTTACAAAACTGCAAAAAAATACTTACACTGCAACTTCTATTGATACAACTACATCCCGGGCATTTACCCCGCCGGACATTGGATTACATAATATTTGTTGTTGCTACTGTAAATTGCAACGGTTTGAGTCGAAATTACATTGAATGTATTATACATCGATTCTAAAATTGTATAAAGCAACATTATAGACAGATTTTGAAATTCTGAATACATTTTAATTCTTTCAATTTCTCTTTAAATATAAACACGAAGCAGAAATTTCCAAAAATTATTTTATATACCGGACGAGTCACCGAAGTGCCCTGCCCGTCTTCGATATGTCCCTTGTCGTTAGAAATTCAGCATTAATTTATTCATAAAACTTGCTTGGCCACTGAAGGCGCATATTGTAAAATTATTACATATATTATTATATTTTTAAATAAAAAAATAATATATTGGCTGTTCCATTTAAAATAACAAAATTGATATCAATTCCAGGGAAATGGACCACCCTTTATATATGAAAATTATTTTATGTTATGTGCCTTCAGTAGCTAAGCAAGTTTTATTAATAAATTAATGCTGAATTTCTAACGACAAGGGAGATTTCGAAGACGGGAAATTTCATGACTAACTCTATATATAAAATCACTATGTATACCTGATCGCATCAACACCCGGTATATATATTTTAAACATCTTTATTATCGTTTTGTTAGAACATTTATACAATAATATTTAAAATTTATCGATTTTTAAATCAAATAAAATAACAATTCATGGCTTATCTATCTAAGGCAGAAAGATTCCTGGCCGTTAGATATTTCTGCCTTACATAGGTAAGCCATGAATAATAGATTATTTTTACAAATATAAAAGAGTATTCATTCACTTGGTAACAGTTATTTAAATATATTAAATAAAAATTTAATTTAAATTGATTTAGTTTAATTTGATTTAATATAATTGATTAACATCTTTAAATTATGTAAGACATAGCTGTACTGACGAGGGATAGATCCCGAAACACGTGTCTGTATATGGCCTTATATTAAGTAACGTTCTTTTTGTTGTTTTTACATTAAGACATTTTTCTCGGATCAAAAACTTGTTGCATTATGCAATATTTTATTGATGTGCAACAGCAGGTGTACATTATGCAATTCAATGCCCGGCGTGGGTATTTGCCCGGGAAGTAGTTGTTTTAATGTGCATTTGTTTAACGTACTTACGTAACGTAAGTCATAAGTCAGAGAGCTATATGTGAAAATAATTTATTAATCATTTTCAAATCATTTTTATTTAATATAGATTATTTTTACTTTTTCAATAAAACTTTATCTGTGGAAAATATATGTTCATCATTCAACTGTAATTCAAGTAATCTGTCAAATAAACTGTATATAAATTTGAAATAGGGTTTTAATAAATTCAATAAAATCCTCACTGATTAACTTATTAAAAATCTATTGTTAAGTATTAAGATTCTCAAAAATCTCTTTTATACATTCCGATTGTAAAACTACCCACACGCAACCTCCCCAAAAGGAATCCCCACGTGGGTGCGCACACATGACACCCATTTCATAATCGGCGCGATTCATAATAAATCAGGTGAGAATTTTCACGTGCGACAGCGCCGCGTTTTAACGACCGAAAAAAATTCCGAAGCCCACACACAAACATAAATCTAAGTGCTCTCTATACTGTAATTTTCGTCAGCAGGGGAAAAAAATGTACGTATATGAAGCTCATCCATAATGCATACCTTGTGTAAAACGACAGCCGACCGTATTCACACTAATAAACAAATAATTGTTGAATGGACACGCGTAAACGTTATGATTGATTTTTTTAGTTTCGTAGAAGGAGGAAGTAATGAAGTAATGGCGGAATTGATGAAGTTTTTGGCTTTTCCATTCGTGTAATTTGAAATGATAAACACAACTGATAATGAATATTATTAATTATTTTCAAAAATAACGGCCTGTGCGATTGCAAGGGAGATCTGAGGAATGCAATGCAGCGTAAAGATCTATTAAATTTAGAGCGGGCAATGGATATTAATGTATCTTCAATTAAATAAAAAAAAATAATTTTGAATTTTATTAATTTTATCAATTGAGTAATTAATTAATTATTTCCTGTAGATAATGAAACACTTTAAACTTTGTATAACACTTTTATTTATAAATGTGACCGCATTACAGACCTAATATACATGCTTATTTTTACCGCCCTTTTGTAAAATACCTAATCCGTTAGTTACTTCCTACTTTTAAACATCTTTATTACCGTTTTGATACAATATTTATATAATAATATTAAAAATTTATGGATTTTTTTTTTTTCGTAGTTTCAGGTTACTTCACCAAAATAATTATTTTACTCAATTACCCGGTATATATTGATATCCAGGTGTGAGTGAAAAAACAATAAACATTTTTTTAAATAACAACATTTACCCCACAATTTTAAAAGTATCATCCGAGATATACCAATAGAATTATATATGAAATAGTCGGGATAAGTACTATGATAAATATATTCCCTTTTATTTAATCTGGCGGAGTACTTGTAAAATAAGATGTATATTAAAGTTGAAGCTTCAAGATTCGTTGAGTATTGCGTAGAATAAAAATGATCCTTCAATACGCATTAATGAAATCTACTGCGTCGTTTGCAAAGTAATTCGAAAATAATTAATTTACTCAATTGAATAATTAATTTCTTTTTATTTACTGGGACATCTTAACTTACGCTACGTAAGTACTTTAAAACAAGTATGTATGTTGTTATTTTTAAATCTTTTTAATAGAAAAATAAGGCTGAAAGTCGTTAGCCAATTCATCTGCAGAATATAAGTATAATTTTTTATATTATTGTACATACATATACATATTTGAATAAAGATGTTTAGTTAGTTAGAAAAAAAATATTCCGATTATTATTAATTAATACTCAATAAAATTATTTTTCTATTGATGCATTTTATTTAAGAAAAAACAAAAAAAAACAGATTAACATATAATTAATAATAATAATATAATTAATGTATATTATTAGATATTGCAAGAGGAATTTTCTTTAACAACGATATAATATCAAAATGTGTTTCGTAGTTTTTTTTTATATAATGGAATGTCAGTTTTTTTATGTATGTTATATATAAATATTTATACGTTATTAGATAGCGTGCGTCAAGAAATTATAACAAGATGATCGAAAAAAGGAGAGAACAAAAAATAACTAGGGATGAAGAGCGAGATAGCGCGTTGTTCCTGAAGACGAGCGCGAAGGTCGAGGGGGGAAAAATGTAATTACGATGGCCCGATATAACACTACATCATGTGTGATGTGTAAAATACAGGTTCTGACAACTGGACGTCGGCCTGATTTATGATTTTATAGAAGGCGCATCGAAAAACGTGAAATTTATTAGGCATCGTTTAATCGGACAACAACAGCAACGGACAACGGACAATTCCCGCTTGCTTCAGTTTCTCATTTCTCGTTCCTCGTTCCATCTGCGAACGGAGAAAAAGAGATCTATAAAACCCATTGGAAATGCTAGAATGGTAGAACTGAAACTGTTATTAGTATAATTATAGCTCGGGGCTTAACCCTGTCCGTTTGCCTGGATCATGATCCCGTTCTATGTGGCATTCATCAAACTAGCAGCCTCTATAAATTTTCAAAACAGATCCGATCTGCTCGGTTGCGTTGCATTGCGTTCCTTTGCTTCGGAGCCGAATCCCCATTCCCAGCTCTTGAAAAAAAGTTCGTGCTTTGTGTTTGTTGTTTGTGTATAAATGTGTGTGAGTGTGTGTGTGTGTGTGTAGAAGGACATGGCGTATGTTTACATCAAAGTAAAAAATCGGACTTTCTCACAAAGCCGCATGATTCCTAGAAACCTGACATACTGAGCCAAGAAAAATGGTCAAACACGTATAGGATACACGCGATGTGTACATTCGGGGACAGAGACACGCACGAACGTGCCGCATTCAGTCACGATATTCCGGGACGGTACATTCCGGGCAACCAACCGGCGCAACATAACGCCAACGGACGCTCAAAATGGTCGTCGTCCGTCGGATTCTATTCATAATTTCTTTATAATAAATTATTCATTTTTTTAATAAAAAAAAGAATAAAAATCAAATATCGAATTTAATTTATTTAATTACTTAAAAGAATTACATATTTTACCATTTATGTGATTAAATATAGAAAGTTTAAGCTTTTTTGTTTATGAAGTGAATCATATTTTATTACACATTGAATTAAATAATGTAAATTAAATAAAAAATAAATTTGAAAATTATTATAATAATAAATATGAATATATAATTAAAATCTATAAGTGAAATAATTAATTATTTCACAAATAGATTTTTAATTATATATTATATGTTTTTTAAAAACAAAGATTCAATTGAATAACTTTAAATTCCCGACAAGTTTTGGGACATCAGCACATTTTCAAAAGAATTAAAAAATAATTAATTCATAAAAAATAAATAATTAATTATTCTCCCCTTAGCTACTGCATTTTTTGGCTTACATAAAGCAAGTACTTTAAAAAAGCCATTGAAGCAACTACTTCCCGGCTAAACACCGCACCAGACAAAGAAACACACTATAGATATTTGCTGTTCTATGACAAAATGCAACAATTTTTCATTCGGGAATATTTAATGCAAAGAACAAAAAAACGATACGAAATATAAAATTAATAGCAGATTCGTGTTTCGAGATTTATCCCTCCTCAGAACAATTTTACCTAAACAAAAGACAATTATGTATTGAAATAACCACTTTCCGGGTAAATACCCTATAAAATAAATTAATTAAATCTATCATTCCTGCTCCTATCTTTAATGATCTTTAATGTGAATGATCACGATCAGCGACGGATACAAACAATGCGTGCATTTTTACTATTCACAACAAAAAACATTCTTGACTCAGATTTACATAAAAACCTCACTTGCTATTAATAATGACAGAAAAAAGAGTATTTATTCACTTGGTAGCAGTTAATTAATTAAATTAAATCACGTCGAGTGTTTTTATTTATATCTGAGATCGCAACACAGACATTCTGTTTAATTAATTTATTTTTTCAGGCTATATACACAGAAATCAGTTAAACATTAACTTCTTTCCTAGTATATCCCATAAAAAATACATATTACTATATTTTAGAAACCACGAAGGGAAGTAACGGATGTACTTGTTGAGACATACAAAAATCAATTTACTCGTGACGAATTTTGTGTATTACTATATACATTTATATTTTTTTTTTTTTTTCTTTTTTAACGTAAAATTGTACTGATGAAAACTGAAATAAATCCCGAAAAAAACATTTCTGTAAATAGCTTTTTTTTGTATTACTATATATATTTATATTTTATTATATTTTTTTTTCTTTTTTAACGTAAAATTGTACTGACGAAAACGACGAAAACTGAAATAAATTCCGAAAAAACATGTCTGTAAATGGCTTTATATTATGTAAAGATTGTTTATTCTTTCGATTAAATATTCTCTAATCAAAAAGTGTTGAATTATGCAATAATTTACGGCGTAATAGTACATATCCATTGTGTGGTTCAACGTCTGATTAGGAATTTGCCCGGAAAGTAGTTATTTTAATTTGTCTTTTAAACTTGTTTTTAAGTACTTACGTTTTGTAAGTAATTGAAGAGATAATAATTATTTAACATCTTTAATTTTTTGCAAATATTTTCATTTCATCGAAAATATTCATCAAAAAAACGATCAATATTTTAATATTTTAATTAATATATAAACAAAAGAATAAGCTGTTTTTAAAATATTTCCCTATAATAGCTAAATAACATAAAAAAATATGATGAATATTTAAGGCAGATACTAAAGCACAATGAAGGGATCTGGCTTAAACATAACGCCTGTAAGGATTTGTTAGATAATATTTAACAAATTTTCACAAAAGAATTACGATTCTTTAATAACGTTTTAAAATACCGAAAATACTTGATGGATGATACTTCTACTTCGTTATACATGTTAATATTATATATGATAATGGCAAGCTGATTTGCAAATCTGCAGATACATTGTGTTATACAAAGTTATTTTATATAAATATTTTTTAAACCGAAAGTACTCACAATAAATTGTAAGAAAAAAATTCAAAGTGTATTTTTATTTTCAAGTGATAAATAATTTTTATTGTCGATAAACAATTTTTATGGTCGACACCTTGATCTTTCCACAGTTTGTATCACACTTGTAATTCCCGCCTCGATATACACATCATTCCGGGATTGATTTTCGTCGAGTGATAAAACCGGTAAATCGAAATTCACGCTTCCCAGATGCAATCTGCGGTTACGACGTGTGAAGAGATTCAATTTTAAACGCACGGGAACAACAAAGCTAAAAAATCCAGGTTAATTTAAGACGGTGCGAGTAAATAGGATTGTAATTGGTTTTTATTTTCAAGAGAGATAAAAAACTTAATTAATTTCAGGATGCCCTTTACAAGAGATTCAGTTTTCGATAAATTAAAGATGAACATTGATTGCGCTTTTTTGTTTTGTTGAGGAATACTCTTCAAAACAGCTTTCGAGAATCTGGAATTTTCTTTTTTGGGAGACGTTCTTTAAAAGTCGAGTTAAGATAGAATTAAAATAATAAGAAAACACATTGAATATGATGAATTACAATTAAATCGAAGATACTTGTTGGTGAGTACGTGGTTTTCTTGATAGTAATATTTATATTATATATACAAACATCTTTATTCAGATTATACAGATAATTTTAACAATATAACAAAAAATAATTACAATTGTAATTACAATTACCTACAAGTGTACGTTTTAGTCCAAAGGTCTTTCTGTCAAATTTATATTATTTTCTTCAATTACTTATTTTTTTAATAGCATATATTCGTTTCGAACATAATGTGCTCTTTATCAATAGTTTTTTTATATAAAATTGTCAAATAAACATAAACAAAATTCAATATACAAATGTTATGTATTTGAATATGAGAAAAAGATAAATTATTAAATCAAATTAATTATTTTTAATAAATTATTGTTTAAGGAAGTTAAATTGAAATTTAATAAATTGATAAAGAGCACGTTGTGCTCGGAATGTACATATACTATTTAAAAAAATAAAGAAGTGAATAGTTGACAGTAAGACATTGATAATGTATGCTTAGCTTTGGAAATGTACATTTAGCTAAATAATAGCAATTGTGAAGAAGTGTTGTTGAGTGTTTTATTTTAATTGTAATTCATTACAACTTTACGTAATTCATCAAACCAAGTGAATAGTTGAGGCTTCAAATTTGTTGTATATTGTTTTAAATTAATATAATGAAACACTTTTTTTAACTTGTTTTACTAAAAAAATTATAATGACATTTGTAATGGCGAAACTGTAGTCACTGATAATTAATTCATAATTATACACAAAAGATAAAACAGTGTTTCATTATATAAATGCAATAATTCCCTGTAAATTGTTTAATATTCGAATTTTGTTTTAATTATAGATTACTCTGAAAGTTGGCTAGTCTACAATTAAAACAATATTCGAAGATATAAAAAATAAGAAATCAATGCAATCATTCTCTGTATTGAATTGATAATATGAAAAATATTTTCAACTTTTTTGTATAACAATGAATTAATTATTCACTCTTTGGTTTTGAGGTATGTGATGTTGTAAAACTTAAATTAAAACACTGTTTTATTCCTTTCTTCACAATTTTATTTTTAAATGTCAGATGTACTTTTCGAGTACTACTAACATTTAAAAATCAAATTGTTAAGAAACTATAAAGTTCTATAGTTTCGGCATTACAAATGCCATTATCAAACTTTTAGTTAAAAAGGACTTTTTTATCAACTTAAAACAACATGATTTACTAACAAAATAAAAATACGGAGGCAGAAAGACCTATAGTCGATAGCCCATGACAGACTACTAACAAAATTGCACATATTGTTATAATAAATTTTGTAAAATTTTGTTGTCATATTGTCTGAATAAAGATGTTTGTATATATAAAAATAGGGATTCAAATCTAATAAATCAATTAATTACGTTATATTAACGGCAGTTAACGTATTTTATTAGGTATCTTTTAAAAAAAATGCATGATAATTTTTAAATGAAATACCTAATTCCAATTTTCACGTATTTATTGTATTTCATTACAACTGTTTCGTTGCGCAATAACTTCTTCAGGAATAGCATATTAATGATTTTATTTTTTACAAACATTTCCATTATATAAACATTGCCTCTTTGGGGTGGGACGAAGATTTTTCAATCCCTCGAATGGGGTGTTTAAAAATTGAACAACCAGCTCGAATTTTCAAACTCTTCATAGATTGGAAAACCTTCGCCTTATTTTAAAGCAATATAACTCTATATACGGTGTTTTAAATTGGAGTCTGGTAATGAATATTTCCAATTTCGTAGCAAGCATGATTTCTTAGGCTTAAGAAAATTATTTTCTCAAGATTGTGTTTATTTATCAAAATAACGGTATAATTGTAATCAGAAAATATATTTTCAATCTGATAAAGAACTAATATAGCATCTATAATAAATAAGAAAGTTGATTATGGTCCAAATGAAACGAAACATATTGAGAAAATCAGTACGTAATCATTAGATTATAAAAAGATCCTATAATAATGTCTTCACTGCATTGAAATGTTGCTTCAAATAACGTAGATCTAAAGAACCAAAAGAAAATCGCATTTTTTTTAATTTTCTTGAAAACAAAAAAAACTGTAGCCTAGTTTTCTCTAAAGAATATAAATCAGCAAAATTCTGCAAAAATTTAAACATATCCAATATAATAAGCGAAATCTTCTTCATGGTGAGACTAGAATTTGAAACACTCTATATATTGTAAATTTCTTTTAATAATGACACTATACATATTAACTGTAATCTCGAAATGGCGAATATTTATAAACTATTACATATTCCTTTTCAGCGATCATACAACTTTCCTTTCTCCATCTCTATAAATAAGTAACGCATTTACCCTTCAATCCACTGCATATACCTGGGCATCCTCTTCGATACCAGAATCACCTTTAATGACAACTGTCGCCCTAAAACCTAAAGTCAAGAAATAACAGCAGTAGATATTTACAAAATGGTGTGCCGTCCTTTACTTGATTACGCTACTATTCATTCTTACCGGAATGATAACGGGTTGAGATCACCAAGTCAAGTTAAAAAATGGATGTAGCTGAAAGAGCTGTCCTTAGAGTGCTAACAAACAATCACAAAATCAATTCTATGATTCTATGTTAGCTGTAATATCAAAAGTTGAAAGCATATTTAATTTTGAACCCGTGTCATGTACTACGGTACATTCCTTGAAATATAGTAAAAGTAATGACATTTATGTGTTGTCAATAGAAATCTCAAAAAGGTCCAATTGACGTGCTCATATCATCATTGATAAATATTATAAACTTATGGATACAACAAGATCCATTTTTCTCTACGCAATAAAATTGGCTATGCTAATTTAAACAAGATATGCAGAGTTCCACACTCTGCAAATTACAATTTTCTTTATTCTAGTTTTTTTTTTCACGGCTCTAAAAAGTGATATTTACCCAAATATATAAGTTTTTATAAGAAAACGTAATCAATACGGTTTTTGGTTTTACTTGCGCTGCTGAATAATATCTCAAATGCCTTTGTTTGTCGAGAACATTGCATTTGAACATTTCGGGATCTTATATAAGCGTTCGACTGAGACAAACTCGAGATTCTGTTGAATAAATTATGCTATTACGATTTTAATACCTCTAGCAGAAAAATCTGACAAACTTTTTTGTCTAACAGGAGTCAGGTTATTAAAATAAACAATAAAACGTCTTCTAATCTTTCATGTACAGTATGATGTACCCCAGAGTTCAATCATGTCATTTGCTATTTATAATATACATAAATAACTACATAATATATGAAAACAAATACAAAACTATTTCAAATGCTAATGACATGTCTCTTATTACTGCTAGAAGTAGTTTTCCTGATCTCAAGAAAAAAAAAACACAATGCTAAACTAACACGGCGCGACTGGTTATATGGCAACAAGCTAGCAGTAAATTAATAAAACAAAAAGAAAAACATTTATATATTATTCACTTTGAAATCGAGTGAATATAACTTTTAGTCTAGTCCTCTGCGAAATTGCTAGTAGTAAATTTATATTCTTCATTAACCTAAAATGATCATGGTAATGCTTTGCTAATAATAGACTGTGTTTAAGCATATTTCTTCTGAGAAATCTGTCAAATTCTATTTCATCGGAAGCTTTAAAAGCTGCACACTTTTGTGGATGTCACCTTTGATCTCATAGTATATTCTTACTTCAGATACTCAAGGATAGGATATTAGTATTACAAATTACCGCTTGAAGTAGTTCACCTGAGCTAATTGACAAAAACTTGCGAATAGCTGGTTCTATGACAATAATCTAGTAATAAATGAAAAAAAGTTGATATATTAAATCGAGTGAATATAACTTTCAGTCCTATATGAAATTTCTGGGTGTAGAATTAGGTTCTTCATTAACCTGAAATAGTCGTAGTAGTGCGTTAACTAATAATAAACTACGTTTAAAAATATTTCTTCGGAGAAATCTGTCAAATTCCATATCATCGGAAGCTTTAAAACTTGCATACTATTATAGATGTCATTCTTTAATCTCATATTGTATTCTTACTTGGAATATTCAAGGATAGGATATTCGGATTACAAAGATGCACAATTGGAATAATAACAGGTGCATAGTACCGTGAGGAATGTAAACCACTCCACAAAAACTTAACACAATGGCATTATCATCTTTATATATTTTCAAATAACATGTATATTAAAAAAAACATATCTTATTATTGTATTGATTCTGTACATCAATATACATAATTATTGTATTCCGTACACTTGGCTAAATAAATCTATAAATGTGCCTCGATAATAGGGTCTTAAATTTTATAATAAACTCCCCGGCATTCTAATGTGTTTGTTAAAGAAAAAAAATCTTATTTGAGACAACATTTAACATCTTCGCCTTACTACACATGGGAAGAGTTCCTTAATGCATAAGTATTACTAAAGTAATATTAAACTCTGGCGGATTTACTAAATTGATATAGATATGTTTATTTTACTCCAATTTTTATTTAATCGTTTTTACTCTGGCAACGGTATGAATTTTATATATTTTATAACCTGTTAAACATTTGTATGCATGTAACTTTTTTTTAATTTGAATGTTTTTTTTTTATTTTCTTTATCACATCCTATTATCATCAAGATTCAATATGAAATACGTTGCAGAAACTTTCAAAAAATGTTTTGTGTAAATAAATTGGTTATAGCACTTTGTATAGCGGATTATTTGAGAGATTGTTTAGATTACAAGACTGGAATTAAAATCTTAGAAATGAACCCACAGTCATTATATACTACATATTACATATTATATTGTATAAATTAAATCAATAAATTATTATTATTTATATTTATTTCCCAGCATATATACTGATTTCTTTTTTAAAAATTGTATAGATTAATCTTAATTAAACATTTGTTATATAATCATTTTCATAGTCTGGAAGGTGACTTTTATATTGCGTTGTGTATCATTTTTTTTTAGTTTTTTACGGTAAGGAGATAAGCATAAAAAAATGGAAACACACTGACACACTGGAAATATTTTTTTTCCAAATTCGGTGCAGTGAATATTGACAGTAGCCTAGCCTACTATGGAACACGTATTAATAGTGCAAGAATTACTTAATTGTGCAAACATTTTTAAATAACTCAAAAACTACTTGCTCTAGATATTGGGAAGCATAATACTTTTATTGTCTTGCCAATCGCCCCATGAGATGAAATATTGGTCATTCCGTTTGAAAAAAAAATGAGTTATGATATTTTTAAGAGGTCAGGAACCAAGAACTTTTCTAATGGCCGTTATCTGTTGCACTCCCTGTATATGTTAATAAAGATTATATATAATTATAAAAAAATGAAATTTTATTGATTTATTTGATTTTTAAGATTACATATTAAAAAAAGTAAAAATCGTGCACTTGTGAATGCATGTGGAAAAAAGATAGATGCATGTATGTTGTGTTTAAAAATCATAAATAATCTCCACCTATCAACCACATGCACTCACACGCACAGGATTATACCACCAACAAGAGCAATCCATCAGATCTACAAATGGTATCATGTACGCGTAGAAAGCAAAAAAAAAAACAATCCCACGTTGATTTATAGCGCATGAAGCATTCTTCTTGCATATAAATCACTCGAGGCCACCAACGCGTTGCGGAATAGAATTGAGAGAAGCCGAGGAAAAAAGCACTGCTCACAATTAATCACACAAATAAACATGATAACAGCTCACATAACGCACATAGAGTCAATTACGCTCGTTACGGCACCGCGATTGGCCGCAGATAAGCCGGGGATTACGCGATTTAATCGGCGCCGTTTACGGTGAGCGTGAATAATTACGAGCGGATTAAATTAATTGGCCGAAACCGGGATATCGGTTTCGCTAATTTGGGAACAAAACGGACCCGAAAATTCGCTATTTACATATAGCGACTTTAATTAATGGCTCTATTGTAATGAATTTGTTTCGTCTCATCTTATTTTTTTTTTTTTGTTCTAAACGGAATTCAACGGTGTAATTATTTGGTAGCGCATGTTTGTAGTTGTTCTCAAGCAAATTTTGTACGCTATTAAATGCGTTGCAAAAACTTTCCATAATTATTTTGCACAAATAAATTGGTTATTGCACTTTGTATAATGGATTATTTCGGAGATTGTGAAGATTATGAGACTGGATTTAAAATCTGTGAAATTAACCCAGAGTCATTATATACTACATATTACCATGAAAAATTAAGTGAAGGTTTCCAGCACAAAATTAAAGACACACTTAAAAAATAATTAACAAAACATATTTTTTTCCGCAAATCACATTAATGCATTTAAAAAATGGGTTTTCACTTACAATATTTATATTTAGGCTTTCGGCAATATTATATGAGTTGGTTGATCGCAGGATTATTTACAATATAATCCAGGATTATGTCGACTATTTTATATACAGTATAGTATAGTTTTCTCCATTATTGTTCATATTAGAAAAAAAACTGGAATAAAAATTATATGAAATATTATCTGGTTATGCGCGCTAACTTACAAAAAGATAATTATTAAATAATCGATTGTTGAGGCTTTTACTTCATGAAACTCCATATTACACTATTTGTAAATAAAACAACAGTTAATTAAGTTTGACATAAGTTATTGTAGAGACATTGTTATTTCCACAGGCAGTTGATTAATCATCTGTCTGATGATGCCACTGTGTTGGCAAAACAATTGTAGCAGTATATCTACAATAAATTTTATGAAACTTAAAAATTATTTACAAATAAGATATTTATTTTTTAATAACAAAGATAATGAAATTATTTGGCATTAAATAAACAATTTGGCTTCATCTAGCTCATAATAGGCTATAACATTTGAAATAAATATTATTTGAAAAAAAATCTAAAATGGATAATGAATTAAGGCTGCGATCCCCAATACGTTTCCGTTTTAAGGGATTAACAATTTTATACGGTCATAAAAAATAAACATTAAATACAGACAGATAGCTTATTTACTGATGAATGACATCAGATAATTTTTATTTTTAAAAAACAAAAAAAGTGAAAAAAATATTTTTTCAAAAATTTGTTATATTCACAAAAACATATATATATAAAGAATCTTTATTGTCTGTACTATATACATATAAATGTGAAATAAATTAACAATAAATATTATTATTTTATTTACTGACAATCGGCTATCGGCCAACAGCCTTTCTGCCAAAGATCGCGCATTTTATGAGTGTGTCTTATTGCCTGTTAAGGGAAGTGATGAATTGGAATAGGGTTTGTGAAGGATTTTTGAATTTAGGAATTATATTATCGTCTCTGGGGATGCAAAGTTGGGAGAGAATTGAGAAAATTAGATTGTTTTCTGGATTTTTTTTTGATATATATAAAGAATCTTTAACAAAAATACATTTAATCTGTATTAAATATATCTGATTATACGTGGAAAGTCTTCTTCTTAATATCCATATTTAATACAATCATAATATTATTATTTGTACACTCCTTAATCCTATAAAATAGTCAATGAGAACAAATTTAGTTTGACACCATTATTTTTATTGTGGAACAGTATCTAGTAGTTCAGATGTTTACCGCTAGATTGAAAAATCAAAGTTGGAATAAAATACACACACACATTTTGTAAAAACCACTGCATACTCTGTCGTTAATCGCACCGTTTATTAGGCGAAAAATCGCAGCCTTAATTAATTGGCGTTCAAAACTATGAAAAAGTTCAAGTGCATATAAAAATATTGTTTTTAAATGGAATGGTTTTAACCAATATTTTCGATTATAAATATTACCAATAATTTATTATTTTTTTAAACATAAATACTACGTAATAATAATTAACTAAATTGTTCTTGCTAATGAAAAATATCGATTGAAAATAATACTATTAAATATGGAAAGTGAAAAGCAGAATTTTGATTATCTTTATATTTTACAATTTTACTATAGAAAAGGCTGTTTAAGCAGCAGAAAATATCCAATGTGTAAAGTAAGTAAGTGTTAAGTGAGTGCCAGTACCAAAACTTGTTTAGAAAATGTCAATCCGGCAATTTTGATTTCGAAGATATATCATGTTCTGGTTGGCCACTTGTAGTTGATTGATACAAACCGGCGAATAACAACTTAGATCGTTGAAAGCTTAAATTTGACCGTTTGTTATTATTTAAAACGGCTAGGTTAAATCTCAAGGCTTTATATAAGGGTTAATCATCTTCTAACAAAAAAAAAAGAAAAATGTCATCGCAAAACGCAAAAAAAAGATCCAGTTTTGAAGAGTATTGTCACTGCGAACGATAAATGGGTTGTCTACAACAATGTTAAGCACAAAAGACCCTGGAGTGGAAAAGATGAATGGGCTCAAAACATTTCGAAAGTCAATATTTATAAAAATAGTTATGCTATCTGTTTCGTGTCATTAGTTGGGCCAATTAAATGATTCATTTAAAAAAAATAGAAAATCATCTTCACTTAGCAATAGCTTTTAGAGCTTGCATGGGATGGGATGCCATACCCACCAGACCTCCAGACACTTCCGATTGTCATTTGTTCTGGTATCTACAAGTTTCTTATAGATAATAAAATGTTTAATTTAATTGAAATCAGTTGGATCATTTTTGTGTCAACAAAGAACAAACCTTAATTATCAAGGACCTAAATAACGTATGCACAATCTCCAAGTCATATATAATTTATATAAAACTTTGAAAACCACGTAATAACACAGATAATCTAATATATATAGCAACAAAAAAAGAAATATCACATTCTGCACACCCTGGCTTCCGCATAAAAAAATTATATCGGCGGAGGTCCGTTACCGTGTTACTTCCTTACGAACCCCCTCAGAATCTCCATCTAGAACGTATCATAGCGCCGGGCAAAGGCCATTGGTCGATAGCCAAATCTTTCCGTCTGGTTTTTACATGTTGTAAAAATTATTTGAATTCATCAGAATTATTAATAAATTTAAAAAATATCAAATATAAAAAAATCTAGCCATAAGTTTTAACAAGTCATTAAATTCATAAAATGTTATCAAAATAGTCATTATATCTTTGATTTATTAATTTTTATTATTTATTTTGTACATTTTTTGCTGTATATATCTGTTAATAAAGATTATTATTATTATTTACAACTTGTATATCATTACACGTCTTTCATTACAAACTTTTTTAAATACGCATCCTGTAATTACAACCCTTTATTTCGCCCCGCATTCATAATTTAAATATCAATCCATGGAGCGCGCAGATTAATTGCGCCGCAGGTTAATTACCTTCCCCAATATGCAATTAAGCGATTTCTCGCGCACTTTCGTGCTGTCTCCCTTTTTCTTCTCCTCCTTTCCGAAGTTGTAAATAATCATCGGTTAATGATTAACGCGTTAGTGATTTTCTGGTGGCGTTATTAATGGTTTCCTGGGCGGCTTTATTGATTGTCGCCGGCAAAAAAGGCGACACACGACATTAATCATGATTATTTACCATTCGGTTCTGCATGGGGATAATTCTAATTAATGATCATTAATGGAAATGGAACAAGTCGCGACTCCATTTGCTTGATGATGTGAATTTGTCATGTCGTTTCGTTTTTTTTTTCTCTCTCTCTCTCTCTTTCTCTGTTGTTTTTTTTTACAGTAATTATTTACTGATATATCAAAAGCGGCGATAATTTAATTATTTCAGAGAATTAAATTAAGTAATTGCTTGTATAAATATGTCTGATGCGTTTCGATAACTCTAATGACTATTTTGATAATATTTTATAAATTTAATGACTTTTGTTAAAATGTAGGCTTAAATTTCATTTATTTCGGTTGAGATTTTTTAAATTAAATGATCTTTTTTTCAAACTTATGACTAAATTATATAACTCTATTTACTATTTTGAAAATAGTTAATAACTTGTAATAACATTAACTGAACAAATAAATACATTTTTTTGACTTATTTTTCCTTAATGAAAGTACTAATTTTAAAGCCATTATAGCGACAGTTTTCACTAAAATAAAGTCCGGGGGCAGTGTAGACAAATATTTTGTAACACAGCCAGGATAAATATTTTACCTTATATATCAATTACTTTAATTATTCCAAACACTTTTCTGTATTTTACGATTTATCTGATACAAAATGTTAATTCGTGTAACGTAAAATTTTCCAATGATTTTATTACGCCACTTAAAAAGACATTTAGTTGGTAAATAAAGTCGGTGTGTTTTGCAACAGATTTTCGATCACGCTCTCGAACCGATTTAGAAATACCTCCGAATGAATATTCAATCGTAACCTTAACCCAATCCCGCACCGGATTTGCGTAACGATCAAAGCAATTCCGCGCTCACTGCAGTTTCATTGCTAATTCATAATTGCAGCTTTGAAAAATGAACGGCGTAGATCAATAAAATCCTACACTGAAAACAAAACAGAAGAAAAAAACAACACGCCCCAAATTACTTTTACCCGAAACGAAAATATTTGATTGTTGCATGGTCGGTACGAAAATATGGAATACTTTTGAAAAAATAAATTAATAATAATAATGACAAATTTTAGTATATAAAATTTATTTTGTTCGCCCAGTTAAGCATCAAGTTAGCAAGCTTCGGGTCCTTAGTTTGATTTCAGAATGGTTCTACTAGGTTCTGAAATCAAACTCGTAGTATGAATGGTGTGATTGTCCCCCAAATTGAAATTATGAATATTCAAAGGGATTTTCATGTTATGTGGTGAAGTTAAACTGATACCAATATGTGAGTAGAAACAAATAAAAAATAACAAAACATAATTAAGTAATTTTATTATAACATAAAACTATTTAAAAAATCGTATATACTGATAATAATAAGACTGATGCCAATGTGTAAGTGAAAAAAAAAATAATAATATATACAGCGTGGGTCACGAATAACGGCCATTTAATGTTTTTGGAGTTCCTAACCGCGGATTTTTTTTAAATTCAACATTGCACGAATGAAGTGCGACCACCTCATTGAAAATATTTCGACTTTCTTTCACTTCCGGTTCTACCGAAAATGTCAAAATATTTTCCATGGGGTCGTCGCACCTCATTCGTGCAATGTTGAATTTTTTTCAAAAGTTTCCGATGTCAGGTACCCTGAAAACGCCCGTTCATGGTGTTGGATTTGCTACAGGAATGTTCATCCTGCTATTAACATCTTTTTTTCTTTTCCGTCCTTCACTAATGTCTTTGCTTCTGCCCAAGTTGGTCCTTTTCTGTTTAGTATTGCCGCAATAGTTCCGTCCCATGTTTGTCACGGTCTGCCTTTCTTTTTATTTTTCTGGATTATTGCTTCCCATACTTCCTTGACAGGTCTTGTGTCTTCCATTCGTTGTAAGTGACCCCACCATTCAAGCTGTCTTCTTTCAATCACTTCTAGTATTTGCTGGTATTCGAGTTCTTTTCTTATTTCGGAATTTCTTAGTCTGCCTCTTTTCGTTATTTCTTTCACTCTTCTTAAGTATTTCATTTCCATCGCTTGTATTTTACTTATTTGCTGTTGTGTCAAGTTCCAATATTCGCAACCGTATGTAAGTATAGGTTTTAATATACCTACGAAGACTTTTATTTTTGTTTCCTTCTATATTTCTGCTCTATTAGAAAATGCTTTCTTCATTTAACAGTTTTGTTCATTCCTTCGTGTATTTCCATGTCCTGTTTTCCTTGATGGTCAATGGTTACTCCTAAGTACTTTATGGCTGTTACTTGTTCTTTTTTTCCAAATATGATATTTAGATCGCTCTGTTCTTTGCCTATAGCCATAATTTTTCTTTTATTTTTATTCATTGTCATTCCATATGATTCTAGCGTGTTGTTTCATACTTCTAGATTTTTCTGAAGTTCCTTTTTGTTCCGTGCAAATATTAAAACGTCATCTGCAAATGCTGCTTCAGATACTTGTATTCTTGTCATGTTTGTGTACCCTACTGTTATTTTACTGCACCGTGCACGTCCATAAGTATTATAAACAGCAATGGACTCAATCCCTTGCCTTGTCTTAATTAGATTTCCGTTGTAAATGTTTCGGATATTTTGTGGTTCACTATTACTGCATTTTCGTTGTGGATACATTTTTAAAAAGAGTTTCAAGTAAGAACTTCTTGGATATAAATAAAACTTCTTGGATGTGTCAAGGCAAGGTATACTTGCGTTTGTCAAAAGGAAAACCCTATATATTTTCATATTTTTAGTTATAAAATTAATTTTAGTAATATTTTGAATATTTTCATATTTTTAGTTCTAATATTAATTCTAGTAATATTTTGTATGAATCATTTTTTCATTAAAATGCATTTTTTAAGTTATAAAAAATGAAAACGGATAAGATTAAATTTATTTTCTCTTTTAATTTCATTCTATTTAATTATTTTTCAATTAAAATAATTTGAATAAATTTGTATGTAAATTGTAAAGCTGGCGCACTTACCAATTCTGCCTGATGTTATTAAGTAATCGCCGGCCGATAAAATCAATGAAGATGGGGGTAGTTCGACCTTTTTTTTTCTTGCGCGCCACGTGATTTTATCACTATGATTATCAACAGAACAAATTAAAATCACGAAAATAATAATTAACCAACAATTGAAAGACCATTCAACGATGTTATTAATTAATTTGAACAAAAATTCATCACCACATCCTTCGCGAGGAGCTGCTTTAATAATTTATGTTTTTCGAGTGAACGCTTACGTTAAATGAAAACTCAAACCAATTGACAATAATTAAAAGCGGACAAATAGCAAACACAATATTTTATTTAAAAAAAGAGTATATATGATTGTGTGTGTGTGTGTAATTAATAATTAATAACGAAGTGGCGGACGGCCATCTAATTGTCGGTTTTTGTAGGCCACGTTTAGCACGCATGTAATAAAAATAAGTGGTTAATTATCGTGAGTCCGCAGCGATTCACCAATAATTATTGTTATTATAAAGATATTAATGCCCATAAATGTTATCTATTGCCTCGAGAACAAATCGACTTAATAATGGTAACGACAATTACACTCCCCGGCTTCGTGATTTATTACGCGAAAAAAAAAAATGTAAACAAAGCTGGATTTCAATCGAGTTGATTTATACCAAACACCCACGATATATAAATGATAATTATAATAACAATAATAAATTTGGAATGATTTTCATTCTCATCTAACTTATTCAAATCATAATGAATTATGAAGATTATAAAACATACATAATCATCATGATTATAAATGTTTTATAGTTACATTAAGTTTATAAAAACATTACATATTTATTTACTTACCTCTAAAAATTACTCGCAGAATTAAAAAAAAAACTTGTTTATTTGTTCGTTACATCTAAAAATAATCGATGATTGAGGCTTTTACTTTATGAAACAACATTAATTAATTTAATTAATCCTTTTGAATTTTTGTATTTTTTTTTTGAAAAGGAATCTTGTTGTGATTAAGGGTGCGGTTTAGACGAAAAAGATAGCTATATAAATATTGGCAATCACTAATTCGAGTTAGATTGCTGTTATAATCAATGAACAATATTGTATTATATATAAAAGTAATCTTAAAATAAGCAGGAATTTCATCATTATTTTAATGTTTAGTTTATGTGAAAATCAATTATTAAAAACAATGAAAATTGATCAAATTTATAGCGAATTTCAAATTATATTTTTGCTAATAAAAACTTGTGCAGTGAAAATTTAAAGAATTTCACTAAATTCTGCATATATATAATTTAGCAGACATTACCTATTAATGTCATTATATCTTACAATTTCTTTTCTAACTTGAACTAATAAATTGACGTAATACATGAAAATTAACGATTTATTTTTGATTTAGACTAATACTTTATACTTGGTAGATAAAAAATGTAAAAAATATTCATATTATTAAATCCAAAAGAATGGCTCTTTTTTAAACGATTATTTCCATTTTATTATATAGCTATCTCTCTCTACTAAACCGCAACCTTAAGCAAAAGTTGTGATTATTACAAAAAGAAAACACATAAAATTCAAAAAATCTTAATTATTTATTTTAATTCTGCGAGTAATATTAAGAGGTAAGTAAATAAATATTTAATCATGATTATTATATATGTAACTTCCTACTTTTAATAATGAAATACAAATACAAATGAAATAAAAATTTAAATAACGAATAAACAACTCACTAAGCGTATATTTTAGTAATGTTTCAACATTAACATAACGTTTAATGTTGTTGTAGCGTTGCTAAAAAGTTGTTTGTTTATTTTTATAATCAATCGTTAAAAGTTCAAGGAGGGGGGGGGGGTGGTGAGATTGGTGGGCGGTGTATCTGTTATATCGTTTTTGCGTTTATAACCCCGTAACCACCACCCTTCCCTTACTGCTACCTACGATGATTTAATTCGAAAGAAAAAACAAGAAAACACCTACACGTAGTTACATAAAATTCCAATAAACGTAGGAATTTTTTAATACTGCGAGTAAATTTTAGAGGTCCACTATTTGTAAAGAAAACAATAGTTTTCTATGTATCAATACATTTATTGTAGACACTGCTACAATTCTCCAGCACAGTAGCATCGTCAGGCATATTATTAATCATGTGCCTATTAAACTTAAAAAAACTGTTGTTTTATTCACAAATAGTGTATCATAGAGTTTCATCAAGTAGAAGCCTCAACCACCTATAATTTTTATAGATAGCGAATGCATAAAAAATAATATTATAGACTTAACATGAGATAATGATGTAATTATAATTCAACGTTACTTAATGGTTATAATTAATTAAACCAGTGATTCAAATGTTAAACTGAATTGCATGGAAATGCGCTTTATTTCTTCCGTGTTTATTATTATTATTATTTTCGGAACTGAATAGTAATCAGGAAATTGATACCTGCGCAAGAAAGCTGTGAATAATTAAAATGAATTATTTAAATAACTGCAATGAAGTGAATAAACTCTTTTCTATTATTAAGCTGTAAATATATGCATTTAGAGAGTTGTATTAGAATATGAATAATTAATGTTTCATTCGGTAAAGGCAAAATTAGTAAATTAAAAAAAAGGAATAAAAGAAAAATGAGTTTTGTATTAATAAACAGGTTTACGGAATTGATTTTTTTCTTATTGTAAATAATTAATAAGAAAAAAATCAATTCCGTTCACAAATTGAGAAGTAAAATAAAAAAGGATTTTTCTATATTTACTCGACGAAATTTAACGAAATTTCGCAAAGTGGTACAATAATAGCGCTCTTAGTTCGTTCAATAGATGTTTGTAAAACTTTCAGTGTAAGTAATTTTTGCAGTTGGAAAAAGGGATTGAAATTTTATTGATCATTACCCGAAATGTTCCTTGTTTAATTTCATTGTAATATGTTTCTTTATTATTAGCAAATAAAAGTATAACAAAATGTAAAACATATTATTTAGAAACGAAACATAATTTTAACTATGTGGATTATATCTCTCTTCCCATTTATAAATGTTTTTTTTGTAAGAATATCTAGTTTTGTTGTAAATTTGCCTCAGTGTACTAAAACTAATTTTTGCACTATTTTAAAAATAGCGCTCTTTTTCTTGTCGATTAAAGTGCTCAAGCCCAATTTATCACATTCCGCAAATTAAATTAATTACGCTATCTATCATAGCGGATTCGGATACACTTGTGAAATGTGTTTAATTGAGCAGGAGAATTTAATAAAAATATTATCTAATAAACAAAATAAATACACTAATTGAAAACTAAAGAAAAGTTGTCATGTGAAAATTGTTTTATATTCTAGTCCAATATCCAGGAGTAGAATCGTAATCTGCGCACTTCTTCTCCAGCGATCAGCGCATGCGCATTGTCAGAATGAATCACAAACCATGTGTATCTTTGACTATATAAATATGGAATGCCAACGCTAACTTCACGTATGAATACAAGTGAAGGTGGCGCTGCTATAGACCAAGTGCCTAGGCCAAGTACTAAATGGAAACCATTTCCGGCCATTTTGCGCTTGAGTCAGCTGTTTGTATTGTGTTTAAATCTTGTGATACCTTGAAAGTTTTTAAGAACATAGCGATATATTACTTAATAATAAAATAGTATTGGTACCAATCGCCATGATAACCTTTTAAGGTTGCGGTTTAGTGGAAAGAGATAGCTATATAGTAAAATGGATATAATCGTTTGAAAATAGAGCTATTCTTTTGGATTTCATAATATAAATGTGTATTTACATTTTTTATCCACCAAGAATAAAGTATCAGTCTAAATAAAAAATAAATCGTTAATTTTCGTGTATTAAGTCAATTTACTAGTTTAAGTTAGAAAAGAAAATTGTAAGATATAATGTAATTAACAGGTCATGTCTGCTAAGTTCTTTGAATGCAGAATTTAGTGAAATCCTTTAAATTTTCAATGCACAAGTTTTTATTAGCAAAAATTTAATTTAAAATTTGCTATAAATTTGATCAATTTTCATTGTTTTTCATAATTATTTTTCACAGAAACTAAACATTAAAATAATTTTTAATTTATCTGATGCAAATCCTGCTTATTTTAAGATTATTTTAATGTATAATACAATATTGTTCATTGATCACAACAACAATCTAACTCAAATTAGTGATTGCCCATATTTGTATAGCTATCTCTTTCTTCTAAACCGCACCCTTAAGGCACAACATTACAAAAATTATATTATTTAAAAGGCAATAATTAAACAAATATTTAAATTATCCTTTGTGAATTTTGCCCTACCCAACGATGTATTTTGTATATGTATAATGTTTGAATATAAATTGTTAAAGAGAAGTATAGTAACCAATAAATAAAATGATTTTTATTTTAAATAAAATGAAACAAATATGATTGACACATTTGCAGTTATTTAAATTACAAGGAAAATTTGATCAATAAAATTCGATCAATCCCTTTTTCCAACTGCAAAAAAAAAATACTTACACTGTAAGTTTTACAAACATCTATTGAAACAACTACTTCGCGAGCATTTATTTGTTGTTTCCTTTTATTGAATAATTTCGACTCAAACCGTTGCAATTCGCAGTAGTGCAGCTATGCAACGACAAATATCTATTGTGTAATCCAATGTCCGGCTGGGTAAATGCTCGGGAAGTAGTTTTAATAGATGTTTTTAAAACTTACAGTGTAAGTATTTTTTGCAGTTGGAAAAAGGAATTGATAGAATTTTATTGATCATTGCCAGAAATTTTCCTTGTTTAATTCATTGATTTTTATTTTACTTTTATTTTCTCTCCATTGTAAATTATAAAGATTGTTCAGGGAACGTTTTCACTGCAGCTCTAAAAGCCTAAATTTTTCTGAACGCAAGAATTTTCAAGGTGGCCTTTTATACTACTGGAGACTTTAAAAACAATCCAGCGTACAAAAATACATGCTTTACTGATTAACTAAAACGCTGTATCGCAACACAAATCGGTGTTCCCTGAACGCGACCATTCTGTTCACCAGTTTTTGAATTTCCCACCTTTTTGCTCAATGGAGCGGTGCTTAGTCGGGTTTCCACTTGGATACAAATATTGATTAGTGTTTACATAGAAAATGGATAGGGACTAGTAGTCCATATTTTATAGTCAAAGATGTTTATTATTTCAAAATTACTCTTGTTTGTCGATTTCTTAGTTTATATTAGCATTATGTGCGACCAACGCTTAGAAAAAAAAAAAAAAAACAATAAATCGACCATCTCAAATAATATCGAATAGACGATTTTTTCATGTAAAAGTTTTAAAGAGAAAATATGTAGTAGTAAAAATATATAACATTATTGTGAAAATATAACATTAATTTATTTAGAATTGAAAAATTAGCAGCAATTATTACGCCCATCGTAATTTTTCGAGTCAGTTTTCTCATTTCTATTTATTATTGCAAATGAAAAATTACCATCCATTTCTAAAAAAATGTTCCAACTATTCTAATATAAGTAATAGAAACTATCCAATGAGTGCCTTCATTTATATTCCGTACGTTATTATGATAGACATAATAAAATGGTTTGAAACTGGAATTTTTTTAGCTTAATTTGAATATGGTATTGTAATACAGATTGATTATCAATGATGGCAGACAAGTTAAATTTCCCGCCGAAAATTATGGAGAATTTCATCGCTCAAAGTTCATGCCAAGAAAAATGAATAAAGACTACTACTAGCAGCGTCGTGCGTTATATTTTGCCATTGAATTATTAAAACCTACCCTAAACGAACTTAAAGCAGTTATTGAAAGAGAGATAAAGAACGTAACTGGATGCATTATCATCTGGTGAAACTCGTTTGAATTGGCGTTGCCCCATATATGGTAATTTTATTTGTTAACGTCCAAAATGCGCTTCGTCGCTAAAGATGATCTTTCGGCTAAAATGAGGTCGGTTTTCAAATGTTTTAATACCCAGTCAGCAAATAAACAGCGTTGTCTGTGTTAATTAATTTTTAGCTCTTGGGTCAGTTGGATCTTGTACGGGTACAGGCACAAGTCCCGATGGAAACTTTTGAACAGTTTGGCCAATTCCAATATACCACCAGCATGATTATTTTATGTTTAATTAATTTCTCACTTAACCCGTGGTGAAATATTTTTGAATTAATTCAGGATGATTTAATTCAAATTAAAACACTTGGTTTGTTTCACTTATTTATATTTTCTCCAACTAGTTTCGATGATGATGACCAATGGTCGAAACTAGTTGGAGAAAATATAAATAAGTGAAACAAACCAAGTGTTTTAATTTCAATTAAATCATCCTGCGTTAATGATTATTTTAAGTACTCTTAGTTTGATAATGACAAGTTAAGATTATTGAAACTATAATCACTAAAATAAAAACAAAGTTTAATTTGAGCACTCTCAGGAATCTTGATGGAACCAGAAAAGCAGATTTCTTTGCCAAATTTTAATATCCGTTGACAAGTAAGATTACTGAAACTGCAGTCACAAAAATAAATTCAAAGTTTAATTTTAACAGTGTCAGGAATCTTGATGGAACCGGAAAATCTCGAGAAAGTGTTTTTCTTTATCAACTTTTAACATCTGATTAAATAAAAAATTGGTTAAGGAAAACACATGATATTTATTTTCAGTTATGGAACATATCAAGTGTTTTCCTTGCCAAATTTCCATTCTATTTAGAGTATTAAACAACAGGCATCAATGTTAAAGTTAAAAATGTATATTTTTTATGTATTTAATTACAAGAAGCGGAATTTATTTTATTCAGTGTGAATTTGATAAAATTACATGTACGCATCTTCCATATTCCATTTAAAATAACGCACGTCCATTATAGTTGCAGCCAGAACAACCACAATTCATCTTCAGTGACACTGCGGGTTGTACCTTTAAACGCGGACACAACGCAAAAGGGAAGGCATCTCACCTGTATGGTACCTGCACATTCTGTATATTCCATTGGAGGCTCGAGGCCCGCGTACCCGTTCCAACCAATGACCACCGAGCGGGGGGCACACCCATTCGAGGGGAAGAGAGTCATTAAAAATACATCAGGTGAGTCGAAGGTGAACAGAGAGGAGTAACAAAAAAACAACTGTTGATGAAGACCGGTCCGAAAGTCGGACGGCCAGAAATTGATGACGGTTCCTCCGCTATCCGCTGGAGGTGGACGTGTGCGTGGATTATTAATTGCTCGGAGATTAATCGGGATTTTGTTTGGATTGAGGATTGATGATGATATCTCGGATGGAATGGAAATCCGTGACGCGCTGTGGGAATTTCAACTTCTAAAGATTGTGTTTGTTATAAAACGTTGATTGACACTGAAAATTTCACGATTACCGTTTAAAAATCAAATTTTAGTCAAACATGAACTTATATTATTTTTATTGGAAACCATGTTTGATTCTTACAATATTAGAGTGGTATATATATAGCAGTTTAAATATAACAAGTATATCAAAAAGTTAATTGATTAATAAGGTTGATAATTGTTGAAAGTTTATAAATACTTATATCAAATATCAAGCGAAGAAGAATTGAAATTCTCTACATTTGACCAAACTTGAGCTACAGTGTTCCCTTATTTAGTCTAATTTTAAAATACAGTACAAGCAGTACTTTTAAAATATAGTCAAGCCGTGATCAATACAAACTGCATAGATTGGATCGGAAAGATCGATCTTTAAATATCTATTATTGAGGCTCGAATCGATTAATTGTCTATATTTGACCAAAACTTGAACTATTGTATTCTGGAGTCAAAAGCACTAAACAATGTGAAATAAAGTCTGGTCTGGTCTGATGAGGCCCGAAAGATCAAAATGGCTATCAACAGTTATACGCTAGATCAAAAGGCACCTCCAAGCCAACCATAAATACGTCGGATGTCCATCAAAATCGCATAAAGTAAGATTTTAATCGGCGAGAGAAATGGTTCGGTGGAATTGCTTGTGAATTGTGAACATTTTATTTAATAAAATGTTAACAATGCACAAGAAATTCTAGCTTTTATATTTTTGATAAAATGAATACAAAGTACAATAAAATACACATTTCTTTAATTCCAATGTCATATGTTATAAATAAATTGGACATTTCAACAATTTTATAAAAAAAATCACGATTTTATAATATTTTATAGAACATTCATACAACAGCTTATTTTTATAAATTATAATAATTATAGATTCACTGATTGCTTGAATTACAATATATTTTAAATGTATTCTTAAAACGTAAAGTTATAAGCAGAAATACAAAAATGATATATTTTGAAATACAGCACAGAACGACATTTTTTGCCTTATATTTAATAAATAATTATTTATTAAATATAAAATGGTTAACTTAAACGATCTACTTGAAATTAAGCAAAGAACCACTGTACCAAAGATTGTCGATTCTTTCTTGTCACCTTGTATAAGAATATTATTTTGTAGAAAATATTTAATTTCCAATTTTATGATGAAAATGAACCCAGATGTCGAAGAGCCCTAAAGCTCAATCCAATTAGATTTTTTTAACAATAAAAACAAAAATTATTAATCACTCACATCTCTATATGCAACAGCAAATTTCCATTGTGTAGTTCAATGTCTAGCGGGATATTTGCCGGGGAAGTAATTAGTAAGTTTACATTGAAGAGCACTAAAGCTCAATCCAATTAGATTTTTTAACAATAAAAACAAAAATTATTAATCACTCACATCTCTATATGCAATAGCAAATTTCAATTGTGTAGTTCAATGTCTAGCGGGATATTTGCCAGAGAAGTAATTAGTTAGCTTACAATAACGAAACAAACGTTGATTATGTATATCACACAAAAATTAATTAACTGTTAAATGGATATCGACGGAAGTAATTATTTTAATGGATGTCTGTTTTAAAGTACTCCAATTATCTTCAGAATTAGAAAAAAAGTGAAGAATTACGAACTTCATAGTATCATAATAAAACACAACTAATTCAAACTGTACTCGCGAGCTCCACATAGTTGCTGTTATCATTACAACTTTCATCTCTTTCCATAATTTATCGATATTGAAATAATTCACACGTCGGACCGCAACTGATCCCTCCAATCATCCAAATTGTGTTTGCGGTCGCTTACAAATAATGCCCGGGATTAATATTGATGCAATAAATCTGTCAAGAGCGGGGTCGATAAAAAGGCCAACCTATAATCTAACGCGATAATGAAAATTCGTTTTTTATATTTATAACTCGGGCGAATGCGGCGGGCGCGCGGGAAAGGCACCTCCGAGCCAACCATAAATACATCGGACGTCCATCAGAATCGAATAAAGTAAGGTTTTAATCGGCGGGAGAAATGGTTTAGTGGAATTTCTTGTGAATTGTTTGTAGATTCCTTTTTAGAATGATTTATTGTTTTAAAAGGATTAATTATAACATTGTTATATTATATTCGGTAATAAAGGTAATTATTTTTTGGAATTTATACACATTATTATTATTTTTTTAATAATAATACTAAATTATTTTATTACTACTAGGAAATCTTTTATAAAAAATATACACATCCATTCCCATAAAATCTCTATCGACCCTTGATCTTTTCATCTAGAGTAGACTCGTTTAATACCGAAATTTAAGGTGGGTGAAATGAGGAACAGTAATGGTTAAGAATGAAAATGTATCATAATGTATATTTCAATTAAGCGCCATTAATTGTGCTCATGTATTAAAGGCCATAGTGTTAACAAATGGCTATTACAACTTTTTATACAGTAGAGAAGGAAATGATTTGGTATGTCCAAGCACTGCCGCCGTTTAGATCGTTGAACTTTCTCTTCTCCTATGGTTAATCAAATGGTTTGGTTACAATGATCGATGATTTTTTTTAAATTAAATTAATATTCATATAAAATTAAATTTACATATATGAATTGTATAAATTTCAATGTATAACATTGAGGTATTATTTAAATTAAATAAATCTAAGTGGAAAAGAAACATTTTTATAACTTAATAAAACACTTTTAACTTTGTTTGTACAGCTATTTTTTTTATTTTGTGACTATAGTTTCAACAACATTAACGCTAATGTCATAAATAAAAAAAATAGTTGTGCAAACAAAGTTAAAAGTGTTTTGTTAAGCTTTAATAAACAATGCACAACCTTAACAATTAATAAGAAACATTTTTGATGGAATTTGAACCCATGTCCCTCGATTTCCAGTCGATTACTTAACCAACTACACCACAGAGAATGAATGGAGATTTGATATCACAGGTATCTGTGGCGCAGTTGGCAATGCAGTCGGCTAGAAATCGAGGGACATGAGTTCAAATCCCATCAGAGATGTTTCTTCTCCACTAATATTTAATTAATTTATATTATACCTTAACGTTCTACATTGAAATTTCTACAATTCATAGATATTTTTTATATTTATGGATAATGGTAGAATTTCGAGAGAGACTATTTTGTATACAGTGATAATTTTATTTCACTTAACATACAATTTATGACTACCGTTGGAAGTAAGTATTCTTAGTGGATCAGTTAGGAAGAAATCCAAATTGGTAAATGACTATCTGTACTTCACTATGGATGTATTTTTTAAAAGGAATTCGCACATCATCTACTAGGACTGGCAGAGATATAGGGCAATTTATATCAGCATTTCGGCTGAATATCACCTGCCCTATATTTGTAAGCAGAGCAAAGTTGTTTCAAAATTTCGGGCCTAGTTTTCAAGTAAAAATGCAGCTCATTATATGATCTGCTGATGTTTATTATGGTAATAGAAATTGCTTTCAAAACTGCAACATATAACTGCGTTTTTTTTTTATTACTCTATATTTTATTCATTAGGTAAAAAAAATCTTTCGACAGGTGCATTACTTTCAGGCAGATATAAAACGTACTCTATAATTATACAAAAATCCGTACAATTGAGATCGTTGGCACGAAAATTATTGCTCTACTCTGCGTTCTTCACCAGAAACGTTTTAAGCATTTTTTTCATCTGTGATATAGTTAGACATAAGCGAAAATTCATCAAATACTACTGCTGCTAATAAATCCCCACGTGATAAATAAAGCGGTCATATTCTGCACTTTTTCCCAAGTAGATACTGTTGTTAAATTTGGTCTATTAAAATACTTCCAGTTCTGCATTAAACTGGCACCACTGCTCCAAGTATTCTTTACTTATTTAAATAAAAATAGTTGTCCTTTCTCATACTTATTGGTTGAATTAGATATATTTAGGAAACTATGTTTTCATATTCGGTAGTTGAAGTTTTGATAAATATAAATAAAAGATGGAAACATAGCTTCAGAAATATATCTAGTTCAACAAAATAAGTAGGGGAAAGAACAACCATTTTTATTTAAATAATTAAAATCTTAATAAATTAAAGACGATGCAAGCGCCACTTTTTGCCTAATTTCACACAATTTCCGTTAGTCAACTTTATTTATATAACTGATATTTATCTACTGATTGTAGTCATTGAATATAAGTAATAGTAACGAAGCTAAAAAGTTGGTTTTATTATTAGAATGAATTGGCATATTAGGTGCCTTGCACCTAAATATGTTAGGAGAAATTTAACACGAAAAAAAAAGAAAACTTGAAAATAATAAAAATAAAACAAATAATTCGGCAAATCACCACTTAGCCTCTTCATTATTTCTGCTCAACGCCCGAGGTTTAATTCATTAAAAACAAACACAAAAACGTAATGATCAGTTGAAAAAAAAAAAACTAGTCGAACAAAAAATATTTTTCCCACATTTAACAATAAATCCAATCGATACTAATTAAATATTTCTATTACTCAAAAATTATCGGTAACATAATTTAAACATACTTTGGAGTCTAGCTTGCATAAACACACTCACAAAAAAGATGGGAACACCAAAAAAAATCAAATACAAATTTTACATATAAAAAAAAATTGAACCATTCTTGAACATTGACAATTTTTATGGACCCCTAGAATTAGTAAGGATTGGATTATAAATTGTTACTTATGCTTCGTTTAACTAAGCCTTGTTTTTGTTTTATGGATTATTTCGGGAGTTATTTATTTTGGTCTTCAGTCTGTATTCTATATTTTTTTGTAAAAATGTATAAAATGAAAATTTTAAGGAAGTCCACATTGAAATTAATCAGCAATATATGTGGCTTATTAATTTCATTAAATCTCGTAATTTTCTTCTCTAACAAGAACTGCCGAATCGGCTTATTACGCAAGAATTACTTTTTTTAAATCTGTTTTATTTTTCTCATTTACATGTAGATACATAATATAGGTGATAATAAAATATCTTTAATTCACTTTAAATTTAAATTTTTATTTTCACCTATATTATTATACAATACTTCAAATTACTCAAACTAAGTCATTCAATGTAAATATATGTTTATAATACTAAATACTATAAAGTAACTCTTCATTTTATTAGGATATTGCCACTTTATTGAATTTATCTCCTTCTACTAAATCACAACCTTAAAAAATTAAACGTGCAAAATTAACCCCTCTGGATGAAATTAAAGGATTCTAGAAAAAAGTCATCAACCTAAAAAAAAACAGAAAACAACATTATTTTTGACTGTGATGATTTATTTGATTTTAATACCTTCCGCGTGGGCGTTCCGAGCGGAATATAAAAAATTACGAAGGCGCGAGGAAGGGAAGGGAATCGATGCGGAATTAGGGCTAAAAAAGGAATACAAATGCGCGGTGTAAATATCGTTATTTACATATACATTATTCACATAATCCACACATAGGCGGACAGTGAAAAATGGAGACGGGGCGAAAATAACGTCCATGGGAATTGTGTGTACGTGATGGATGTCGCCGTGTTATTTTATTCACATGCCGGAGTAAACAACAACAATACGACGCAACACAACACCCCGTCCGAAAATGAAAATGAAAACGAAAACAAATGAGTTATGGCGCGGGGAAATGAAATAAGTACACCCTGTAAGACAGTGGTGTTTAATTTATGTAGGGGGGCGATTAAAAATTAATGGTTTTCAAGTGCGGAGAGAAAGAGGGGAAAAAATCTGGTGTCAAAGAGAATGTGTTATTAGAATCATTAATTATTAGGTGTTCGGGGCGAGTCGGTCTGCGTGCTGCATTTTCGTTCCGTTTCGCCAATGAATATGCAAATGAGCGTGCTAGGTGATATATTAATTAATTTATTATTACCATCATTAAAAACAACATCGCTATTAAATTATTAGAGGTATGTACGCAGTCGAAAACTTTCTATTGTGGGTATTCAGCGCCGTTCCGGGTTTCGTGGCCGGACGGCGAACCATTCAGTCTGCGGACAAGCGGACAAAGCGTGGCATGACACATTAAATATTCATCGGGTTTTATTGGATAATTCTCGATTCGACGATTATTCACTTTATTTTCACATTTACTTGATGGCTTGTTCAACTCTTTTCTATCTATCGGATTAATCGAAAACTTTATAACAATTATTTCAATTAGAATATATGAAATAACTCAGTTAAGAAAAATATCAACAAAAAAATCAATTTTTCATTGTGAATATCATACAAAATAATTATTTTATTTTTTCAATAGATAAATAGATTGATGGATATTACTTAATCGTTACCACTGCGAGCTCGGAAGATCTATAGTGGATCTCGACAATTTCACTCTAACTTCGCCTCCTTAATTAATTCTATCATCCCTGATAATGAGTCTTGGATATGACTTTCTGTGATTTGTTTGTTATATCTTAACTCAATAAATCTAAACTTTGCAAGAAGCTCACTGCGGCAAAGACTGTGAAGAACATTTTCATCCTCTTCCCGGAAGAATCTAGATTAACCTTCGGCATCTAGATCCATTCCATTCAAATGTTAATCGAGTCACCTACTATTGCCTTAGTTATTTTTATGTATTGCTCTAGAAGGCTCTTAGTAAGTTTTTGCGATGTTTTTTTTTTTAATTAATTGTTTCTTCTGTCTTTGCCCTGGTGTTTTCGTCCATCAGTTACTGTTCTGTGTCTGTATCCAGCTTCTGATGTACTTCTGGACTTCGGCTTTGGCAATGCCATAGGAAGATTCTGGGCCAGTGATTCCCTTTTACGAGCCTTAATTGACTTATTCGTCTTCGCCTTGGGACCCACACCAAAGTCATATTTTTGTGCTTTTATATTTAGGTGAAGGCATTTACACATTCCAATATAAGTTTGGAGATAGATCCATCATCTTGCCCTTAGAAGCAATTGGCTGTCTGAGAATATTACAATCGTACAACTAAACATATCTTCTAATAGCAATAAAACACTGTCGTTTTGCTTGGCTTATTCAAATTTCTTGTTGTAAGTTGAGAAATGGGTAGGGTATCCCTTTCTCGACTTTTAAAGCTTTTTGTACATACTTTGAATCGAGTAGGCGTAATTCTTGTTGAAGTTGTACTTCATTGTCCTGACGTCACTTGAAACTCTTATGATTGGATTCATATTCAGTTCCTTTTCTAGCCTTAAATTAATTTTTCCCTGCAATCTGCATATGAGTCTATCTTTGCATTAATCTATATAATACGGCTCTGGCTTCCGTCTGTACAAAAATATGCATTGGAGGTGGATAAATAGTAGGCTTCTATGACTGCTGTTGAGTAGTGCTGTAAAAACTACTGAGTCTATTTTAGCTTTATCGCAACTTTCTGCTCTACCCCATAGGTTATAATGAGTTTAATCGCTCTTGTATATATGATTAGGGTAACTTTATAGTTAAGGTCCCAAACATTTCTCTATGTACAATACTAAATAAAAAATAATAATAATAAGAAAAACACAGAACTACAATCAGAATCCTTCACATAATCCTTCAAATTGATTCTTATATAAACTCATCAAAGAAAGACTTTCTTTCTCATCTCACAAATTTGCCTCAATTCCCATAAATGTAGAACTAATAAATTCCCTGTGTATTCCACGTAATAAAACTACACGTTCTAAACGTAAACTCTGCATTTCACAACATTCAAGAGAATTAAGTGGCGTACAAATCTTACAAGAACTTTTAACATTTAATATTAAACATCATTACATTTTATTCGTATATGAATATGGTGAATTGGCATACCTTTACAATGTATATTATAATATTTTATATTATATGTAGATATTGTAATGTGTTTGTCAATGAAGAATAAGTATATGTTTAAGAAAAAAATCATATAAAAAAAGGACTGAAAAAGTAATTGTAATAGTTATTTAAGGAGTATTTTTTAACCACCAAGAACGACCAAAAATGGCGAAACAAAATATAATAGAAAAATATACAAAAATATTACAAGAAAATCAACGAGTCGTTCAATATTGACAGGGGATTTGATTTTAATTGTAACGGCTATGGTGGTTATTAAAAAAAACTTTCAGGTAACTAATAATGACAATATTTTGATGGAAACCTTTTTAATTTTGTAAGGAAACTGGTTCAATTCACACGACGATTTCATCTGAGCAGTCGTTTACAGTAAGGGGTATTATTGTAGATGGTTAGTTAGATGAAATAGATTACTTCTCTGTACTACATTTTAGCAAATATTTCTCCACTGTTTTTTATAGAATTCCCAAATCCATCTTTAAACAACTTCGTGATGAAATATGTTATGTTTATACTTAAAATGTTCAGCTACTGTTATTTTTAACAATACTTCTATCTTTAATAGAAAAATTGCATAATAATCTGTATTATAAAACCCGAAAACTATCCTGTTTTAATCTGCAATTACCGTAATATATTACTATTTGAAATGGAAAAAATATTTGAATCCCTAATCAAACAAAAACTAATTTCCGCCTTCGATAAATAAATTCCATAACATCTAATTTTAATAAAAAGCGATATTTTTTGTTTCACAGATTTATTATTGAAGGCGTTGCTACAATTGTGTTTGTGATTACTTAAATTTTGAAGGAACAATTTGCAACAACTTGTATAAATAAAAGATTAACTAATATAATCAAAAATTACCAACAATAACTTTATAAAAATGCAAAAAAAAATAACGCAGCCGTCTTATCTCTTCGGCGTCTAGATTTTTTCTCTTTGTCACCCGTTTTTTTGAACTTACTTAAGTTTGCGGGGGCGAAGATGGTACTCATCATCCCCGAGTATTTCGCAGACCGTTTTGGCTTACTGGGGCCAAATTCTGGCAGCCACATTTTTTTACGGTATTCATCGCAGAATTCCAGAATCCTTAAAATAATTATAATAGGAGATTGAGGGCGAGTTGGCAAAGCAGTCTTTCTTAAGTGGTTTTGATGCAAATAATGGAGGTAGTCAGAGTACATAGTATTATCATCTGTGAAATTTTAAAAAGTATCAAGTGTTTTGTTATAAATAGTTATAATGGAGTTTCATCAAGAAACATCATCAACAATGAAACATTCTATAATATATTTTTCCCAAAGAATAAATCTTTTCTCTCCCACGTTCTCTTTCTAGCGATATAACTTATGACTTGGTAATCTCAAAATGTTTAATTTTATTGAAAATGCCACACTACCTAATCATCCTTATCTTAATCCTTAAAACTTTTGTTATGACCAATTTAAATATTAGTATTTTTCAATGTATAATATATAATTATATTTCAGTTTGAATATCATTTACATACATATATATTTAGTTGTAATATTGATTTTTGTTGCATATGTTTTGTAAAAAGAAGATACCGTAAATAAATATATTATTATTATTATCTACAATTATCTCTTTCGTTTTTCCTTACACATGGATTTAGACTTTTACCAGATATATAGTACGGTATAACGGTAAGAACCTTTTTTTTATTCCCAAATTGCCGAAAGATCTTCTCTGAAAATATTTACAAAATTGAGACATCCCAATATTCCTCTTCACAATGGATATCTTTACCACTTTACCCAAGTCACTCACTCAGAAAAGGAAACTTTTTATAATTATTTAAAGTAGTTGATGGTTGAGGATTTTTCTTGTTGAAACTCCATATTACATTATTTTTAAATAAAACAACCGTTTTTTTTTAAGTTTCACAAAATTTATTCTAAAGACACTGCTACAACATTTCGCCGACACGATGGCATCATCTGATTGATCTATTGCCTGATGATACTTCTCTGCGCGATTCCGATCGAACAGATCAACTGATTGTAACAGTGTTTCTACAACAAATTATGTGAAACTTAAAAAAAACTGTTAGTCAAATGATTAATCAATCAGTGGGCGTAGGCGAAACAATTGTAGCAGTGTCTCTACAATAAATTTTGTGAAACAAGAAACTGTTGTTTTCTTTACAAATACTGTTTTTTTTTGTTAAAGAATTTTAGAAGAACGGTGGTACATGAATATCGGGTCAAAGGGAGCACTTTTTTCAAATAATATCAGTAGTGTATCCAGCCAGTCCTTCTAGGGGGATGTGATGATGAAATTTTAAAAGTTACTTATGAAAAAATACAATAATAAACACTATTTAGCCTCCTTAAGCATTATTTAAACTTTCTAAATGTGTTTTAATTACATTATTATTCAAATGTGTTCCGTTTGTATAACGAATACCATTTCTGAGAAGATGGAATCTGTTTAAAATGAACAATCCTGATGTAGGTAAGTTTTATGTTGAGATATGTTAATAGTTATTAAAATCGATTGTATTTTTTGAGGCGGTAATAATTTAATTTTTTAAAACTCATTCGGTATGATTGGATAAATATTGGGTAAGCACAAACAAACACGGTAGTCGTCGATTTTTCAGTGGCGCATCTTATTTTATAAAAGTGCGCACAAATTGCTATACTTAAGCCCCATAACGAGTATGAACCATGTTATTTTCAATAACTTTCCCCCCCCTCTGTACCCCGCGACATTGTCTTTTTTTATTATTATTCTCCTCGCTCGACGTCCGCTCGCCTCCCCCTTTTCATCCTCACCCGGCCTTCGCCTTTTCGTCTTATCTCCGAGAATCCGGTGAGTTTTGACAGACAATAAATTAAGTTAATATATTATGGGCCCCGCCCACATTTTATTAGAGCGGCCCGGAACGAGTCGTGGTGAGGTGAGGAGCGCACGGCCCCCGGCACCTCCGCCGGCCGACTCTAGATCGTAGATCTACCATCGCATCTATGAATACCCAATGAGGAGGAAATTTCGTTTCGTTTCTCCTGAGATTTATTCGAGCCGTGTCGGAAATTTATTCAAGGGACCAGAAAAAATAAAACGCGATCCGTGCACAGTGCACATGTACACACTTGCAACTGTATCGAATCCGATGTGTAATTACCTCGTGGAGAGCGTGCGCCCATAAAGAATGCTATTAAGAAAAAAGGGCATATCTAAATCTTCCAATTAACTCCCATTCCCGGGGAATAATTAAAACTGGACGTGTTTTGCATTAAAAATCCTGAATGGATTTTATTAAGATGCGATATGGCGATAAATAATTTCCACTTTTATTAAGTATGTGCAGCTCCTGGCACTTCACCGTACCACCATGTCCTGATTAATTTTATTTTCTCTCTATTTTTTTTATCGATGATTTTCTCAAAAAAAGCATTTTTCAAATCGCTACAAAGCACATAACTTATTATAAAGATAGATTTTACTATATATTTTCATCGAGGTAATCGACATTTTTTAAATTCTTTTTGTTGGTATCAATTCAATATCTCACATTGATACTTGTATTTCACTGTATAATTCATTGATTATTGGATATATATTATTTTATAAATTAAAAATCGTCATTACTGTTTCGATACAATATTTGTTCAATAATATAAATATTTCAAATTTATGGATTTTGAAACACCAATTGGCTAACGGGCAGAAGCCTATCTGTCAGATTATTGGATTATTGATTATTTTTCTTGATTTGTGCGTTTATTTTATAAGTTTTCACTGCGAGAAAATTACTTTTTACATCATCGTAAGTTTGAAAATATTCACGACTTAATTCCGTTTCTTTACCGACGTCAAGTTTTCATTTCATTGTAACAAATCTATAACACATGTTACTTATGGAGATCAAATCGTTCTAAGTACTAACAAAACGTTGAATTTTACGTTACGTTGTTAGATGACAGCACCTGAATTGTTTATATAAAAAAATAATAAAATATTTTATGCAATGTATAAAATGAACGAGGTCTGTATCTCCGAAAGGGAAATAAGGGTAAAGTCCCTATGCCCTCACAAATTTATGAACCGACGTTTTATAAATTTAACCCTTGCATTTTTCATTGGTTAGTTTCTGAATTTTAATGTTATGGTGCCCCTACCCAGAATTAATGCCTCACTATGCTACTGACATATGTTAAATAACTGCGTGCTGCGTGAATAACTAACATTGTACTGAATAAATTGTTAATAGAAAAATTTAAGAAAAATAATCAAAATCTTTATAATACATTTACAAAGCAGAAAGAAAAAATACAACGTTTCTAACTGAAAATATGCTGTATTTCATTTACAAAGAGTGTATTATGAACCATAAATCACACAAATGTAATAATTTATACATTAAATAAAAATGATTTGAAAATAATTAATAAATTATTTCCACATTTAGCTTTGTGACTTTTGACCTACGTTACGTAAGTACCTTAAACAAATGCACATTAAAACAACTACTTCCCGGGAAAATACCCACGCCGGACATTGAATTACATAATGTACACTTGCTGTTGCATATCAATTAAATATTGCATAATGCAACAGATTTTGATCTGAGAAAAAATTAATGTGAAAACAACAAAAGGAACGTTACTTAATATAAGTCCATCTGCAGACACGTGTTTCGGGATCTATCCCTCGTCAGTACAGCTATGCCTTACATAATTTAAAGATGTTAAAAAAATCAATTAAATTAATTCAAATACACTTAGCGAAATTAAATCAATTATATTATACTCTTTTCTATTTATGTAATAATTTAATCGCATTTGACTCATTTTGTAAACTGCATTTATTATATGATTAAGTATAATTTAATCGCATTTTGCCATTTTGTAAGCTGTATCTATTGTATAATGAAGAATCATCTTGTGGATGATACACCATAAAATATTATTATTTCGTGAAAGGACACTTTATCACAATTTATGTCAACCGCTTACAATGACCACCGGAATAATGGAATAATTGAGTCGCAATTAATGCTAATGAGGGTGAAAAGAAAATCAGCATTAATATATATACAATTCTAAGATATCCCATCCACCGACGGGGATATGATTCATTCAGATAAGTCCAGACGATAACATATTTCCCAAATGTGGTGGAACATCATTTTGTTAAAACAACAGCTGTATTCTTGTACATAGTTCCACATTTTCTATTAAAATGGGTATAATATTTTGCAGAAGATTCAAATAATTTTCTTTATTTACAGATGACTACAAACCCATTGGCTTAGATCATTAAAAAAGGCTACAATAAATCAAATCATACATATTTTGTACAGACCATCTATTCGTAATTGGGAATAGAAAGAACACTTTTACTTAAGTACCATTAATATTAAAGATAGATAAAAACAAATATATACTTTCAGAGGTCAATTTTAGTGCTAATTTCATGTACCTTATCAAAATTTCTCTATCTTCAATTGTTTTTGAATTATAAGTAAAAATCAAACGTTGCACATTTAGAAATATTAAGATGACGTCTTTATTTAAAAAGAAATCTACTTGCAGTGAAAATATTCTTAAGGCACGTTTTTAATAGAATACGTTTACGTTATAAAAATGTCCGAGATGTAAAATAAAATTTTAATTTTTAAATGTAAATCTTAGTTGGCTATAACTTCAAATAATTGCGTCTTTTTTAAGATTGAAATGTGTTTAGAACGAATATTGTTTGCTTTTTATTTAATAAATTAAATTTTGTATAAATGAATGCAGGATTGAAAAACATTTTGTGATTTGTATATTAATATTTTTTAAGAACGGTTTTCATTATATTGGTATTATGTAACTAATTACGATAGTTTCTTTCTAAATTTTTATTTTTATCTGAAACCAGAGGTTTTTTTTTTAATTTTTATATGTATAATATTCCTCAGACATATTTAAAAGAGGTGTAGAGTGAAAAAAAAAAGAAACTACAGAAGCGTCCTGAGGCGAGTCGTTAAAAATGTAAAAATATTCCCCGTCTGAAACGCATTTCGCGTCCCATTCCTTCGGAGAGCAAGAGGAAAACCCCTAATGAATATTAATCGGAGGACGGCGGGAGGGCGAGGGGAAGGCGCACATACATATCTCTCGGCTGTATCTGTACGAATCTGCGCGCCGCACTAGAGATAAAGACAAGCCAGTGTTACCTGTTTGTTTAATAAATCCGTAGGGCGCGGGGCGGGCGGGCGACCGGATGGCGTGCCTTAAGGGCTCCGTGGGGGCGGCGGCGAGCAAATATCCCGTATAATCGCGTTCCCGCGCCCCGGCACGGCAGGAAAAGGAACTGGACGAGTCATGGTTTCCGCCGCCGGGGAAATAAAGTGACCGAAAGCACGACATTCGCCCATCACACGCGGGCCCTTATTTATTGTTTGCACTGCTAAAGCCCCCACAGCGGCCCGTGAAAAGAGGAATCGAAAATATGGAAATTTTATGTACCCTGCGGGGGTTTCACCTGCAAGGCCTCCGACTCCAGCTCCGGCTCGGACTCGTTATGCGGCAGGGTATTAAATCGCCGGAACATGCGAACCGTCTCCAGCGCCGGGCTTTTTGTTCTTCGCTTTTGCTGCCTCTTTGCCAATTGCATGACATACGATACTATACAATCAGCCGTTCGAGAGCAACATGCATATTTCCATTTTTGGAATCCATTCGGAAACGCGCGTGGACATGCGATATTTTTGAATTTGCGTATCCAATTTTCATGTCTAGAAGCTGTTGGAATAGTAATTTCTTTTATACCCGCACTAAACCATTTTTTTACTTCAATAAATTAAATGAATAAATTAAGCCACCTTTATATAATGAGTTTTTCCTCAAATTAAACTGATTACCATTTTAGTCAATCCACTAAATCATAAAATTTATAAATCAATGCGATGTTCCAGAAGTAATTAAAGTAAAATTAATTACAGTGACTGGATAAATTTAACGCAAAGAAATATATTAAAAAGAGCACAAAGATCAAAGTTTATAAATCGTTACGTATAGACCAGAACTGATATTTAGAAGTGAAATGTGGATAATTAATGAAACAGTAAAAAATCAGAATAAGTGCAGAGAAATAACTGAGAAGAAAATATGGCGTCACATTAGTGGATAATTTAAGGAGTGACACATTACGGGGAAATCAACAAATAAAAAGGATCTAAAAATAAATAGAAGAAAGGCAATGGTGGGATATTTACAGAGGATAGTCAAAAATATGTAAACGAGAAGCAAAAATACAAGGGAAAAAGCGATTGGTAAGTGAGCCAAGACATTTCAATTACAGATCATCGATGGATCACTTTCCAGTCAAGATTGGCAGACCATCCCTGCAAGCCTTATATAGAGATCCAAGAAGCACGGACAAGGATGCCTACATTAGGCACCTTCAGAAGGGCATGCAGGACAGAAAAATTGAAAAATGACAGCACTAGATTAGACCTTCTTAGAAGGGAAGTGCAGGTGCAAATAATTAAGGCATATAAATATTCTTGTCCACTCAAGAGGAGGACAGAATCTAGCAGTCTGGTGGTGCCCGGAACTCGATTCCTCCAAAAAAGAGACAAAGGAAAATTATAACAGAGCTAAGAGTTCAAGGATAAACTCTGACTGGATGATGTACAAAGACTGCCTTAGGGAGTATAAGAAACTAATAAGGCAGCGTCAGAGGTCCTCCTGGCGCGTTTTCTGTGAGAGCATTAAGGACACCCAGGAGGATAGCAGACTCAAGAAACTACTCTCACGGGTTCGTTAACAACCCGTAGGAGTTTTAAAAAGGGAATATAGCTCCTATACTGCCAACCTCCAAGAGAGTGTGTGTTTACTGCTTCTCACTTCCCTGAGTACACCATAGTAAATATGCCATACAGGGAAGAAACTACAATTACTCTATCAACATCAGACTGGGAACTTGCGGATCGAGTAATAAGCAAAAATAACACCCTGATAGCGATAAATAGCTTCTCCGCCTTTAAAGCGCCTGGACCGGACGGCATTTTCCCTGCCGTACTACAATGGGGACAAAGGGTACTACTAGAGCAGATAGTATTGCTACTCCGGTCCAGTCTGGCTTTGGGATACGTTCCAAAGGCTTCGAAACAAGACAGGGTTGGTTTTATACTTAAGCCTGGGAGAGCGGATTACACTGCCCCCAAGGTCTACAGATCTATCACCCTCTCCTCGTTTTTACTAAAAACCTTGCAGAGGCTTTGTGAGCAATTCATAAGAATAACAACTCTAGTAGACAATCCACTTATGTATGTCCAACATGCATACACCAAGGTAAGATCAACCGATTCTGGCCTACATAATGTTGTGTGAAAGATTGAAAGATTGAAAGATCATTTGATAAAAAAGAATTCATCCTAGGCGCTTTTGTGGATATTGAGGGTGCGTTTGATGAAATGATCAATATCAAGATAAAAAAACGTGCTTATGGAACGTGGAGTATCATCTAGAATGTGTGACTGGATTGGCAATGCACTAGCCAACAGAACAGTCAATGTTGACGCAGGCAATCAACCGATTACCTGTGTGGTAACTAGAGGTTGTTAACAGGGTGGTGTATTATCACTACTTCTATGGAATATGGTACTGCACAGTCTCCTTCAACAACTGCTTAAGAGGAACGTTATTGTAACGGCGTATTCTGACGCCATCCTGTTGTAATAAATGTAAAATATTGATCAAGTAATATTTGCGCAACTATTGACAACGCGAATAACAATTTGAATTGTACAGACTGAAAATAAATAAGTTGAATTCCACGAGTTTGTTTTCTACAAAACCAACACATCCTAGTAAGCGGTAAGCATGAAGGTGTAATTTGTGATAGGATGCAAATTGCCCTAAATATATTATCTAGGTGGTGTGAGGATCATTCCATGTTGGTTAATCCGTCTAAAACGGAAACGGTTCTCTTCACCAGAAAGCGGAAGGTGTATCCCAAAGCAACAATGTTATTGAATTCGAGGATGCAAAATATCTGGAAGTCACCTTCGACAAGAAACTAAATTGAAAAAAGCACATCGAACTCGAAGTAAATAAAGCACGATGTGGCTATATACAGCTGTCATAAGACCCATGCTTACTTATGGCGAAGCAAATGGTTGCTTTTTTATAAAAATCCGGACATAATCAATTCTGAATAGTACACAACCATTTGTTTGTCAGAAGTCTTCCGAAAAATATAGGAAATCAACCGCACATTCCAGGACAATGCGAGCTCTCATAAATTTGCTCAAATAAAAGACTTTTTAAGAACTGAAAAATGTGGCACTTTCTATTCCCGCAAATCAAAAATAAATTAGGTGATCAACATTTTTTAACGCCTGAAGAAGTGATTGATCCGTTCAAAATGCATGTTTTAGGAGTGCCTCAATCAGAGTGGAAAAACTGCTTCGAAAATTGGTTCAAGCGAGTGTATTGATTTTCACGGAGAAATTTTTGAAATACAATAATTCCATGTACGATAATTTCTTTTTTTGTTATTTATTCTAGGAATATAAAAGGCAACCTTCGTACTTCTTAATATACTAAACCTCAGATTGACTAAATACCATGAAATTCAAATTGCAAAAAACACCGTTTTTAGAGTAATAACAATTTTTGTATACTTTCATTCATCATTTAAAATGGTTTTCTGAATTGGGGTAATATATTAATCTAATGAATTTTGTATCTGTGTTGGGATTGATGGGTGTAAGAGATGTGGTATTATGAAGTTTAATTTTGAATTTGTGAGTGTTAATTAATTTGTGAATGGTTTGGGGGTTATATTTCAGATTTCTCGCGATGCTGTGGATGATGTTGAATTCCTTTTCCCTATTTTCTGTGAATAATGGTATGCTGAGGGCTCTATGGATGAGGTAATTGAATGATGCTAGTTTGTATTTCATTGGGGCGTACGAATCAGCGTGGAGGTAATTAAAGGTGTGTGTAGGTTTTCTAAATATTTGGAATTATACTTTATTATTATTTTTAGTAATGAGTAGATCTAAAAATGGTAAGGATTTATTCTGTTCGATTTCATGTGTAAAATTAATGCTAGTGTGGAAACTATTGAGGGATGTAATAAAGGAATCAATGTTAAAAGCATTCTTAATAATGGCAAAAACATCATCTACGTAGCGAAACCAGATGTCTGGAAACTGCGCTAATGTGTTTTTAGCATTATTCTCGAAATGATTTTAAAAAAATATTAGCCAAAAACGGCGATAATGGGTTTCCCATGGCAGTACCAAATGTCTGTTTATAGAACTTGTGATTAAACTCGAATACATTACAGTCCATCACAAGCTCGAAGAAATTAGTGTCAAACTCATTACGCGACGACCTAATTGACTCAATATTTGTAGCCCGTTTATTTCAATTAAAAATTCGCCTTTGTTGAAACTAATCACTTACAAAAGCAGTCTCGAAAATAATAACACTATTAACTCCTCAATAGGTCCCCAATTATCCTCCAATATTTCTTTCGTAATTCTAATAGTCCTAGAAACACCGACTCGACTGCGTGTGTAATTAGCGGGGCTCGTTATTACATCCCTTTTTGGCGAGTTCCTAAAAGACTCACACACACACACACGCATACATATTTATAAAAGACAGTAAAAAGGCTAACGGCACGGCGCCGCGGCACATAAACAGAAAACACAAATTCGGGCCTAAAATAACAGAGAGCAGAGGGGCCGGGCCGGGCCGAGCCGCGCGGTTTCTGCCCCGGGGCGCTCGTACTCAAACTACAGACGGATAATTATTACTTATGACGTTCCGTCTACCATCCACGTATGTTATTATATATTTTTTATGCCGGAAACGATGGGCCCTCTTTCGCCTTTTCTCTCAATGCAACAACCGACTCGTCGCGGCAAGACGGAAAAGACGCCAACGGGAGATGATAATAAAGGGCGCGGGCCGCCCTTTGTCTAAACATACAATGACATCTGTGATTCTTGATATTCTATTAGTGTTATTTTCAAACGGAAGGAATAATTCGTGCCAATTGATAATTTTTCATGTGAAATAAAATTATACATAAAACCTGTAATTCAATTCAAAGTTTTTGAAAATATATACATATTCATTTCCTTCTAGGTAGGGAGAAAAGCACTGAAATTTTGAAAATCACCAATTGAAAATATGGAGACCAAAATTTACAAATTTGAAGTATACGGTGTTCAAGTTCCATGATCTTATCATCAAAAGCATTTTCCTTGGTCATTGTGAAGGTCAAAAAACGTTGTAATAAGTTACTGACATTCAAAAGCACTAATAATTACCCCGGACAAAATTTCAACTACGTAAATCTATTAAACCAACATAATTTTGTATCCTTAGTAGACCGCACAAAGAAACATAGTGGAGAATTTGGTAAAAAATTGTTAAACAACATAATTGATTGTAATAACAGAAAAAGGATACAACCTCTGCGTTCACTTACATTGAAGATCTCAGAGGTGACAGTGCGTTTTTAATTTTTAATTAATTCAATTAATAACTTTGCAATTATATAAGGCACAGCTGTGCTGACGAGGGATCACATCACGAAACTTGTGTCTGCAGATAACTTTATATTACGTAACTTTTATTTATTTTTGTTTTTTGCATTAAATATTTTCGATTCAAAAATTGTTGCATTATACAATATGTCATTGTTATGCAACAGCAAATGTTTATTATTAGACATTTATTACGTATGTAACAGAAGTCATTATGTCACAGTAGCTAAAGGGAAAATAATTTATTAATTTATTATTTTCTTTTTATTTAATTTAAATGATTGTAACTATTTGTTATATCATTTCGTCATGTATATATCCCACTTTATCCTACTTTCAGAACTAATATTATTATTAAAGCACGTCTGTTTCCAGAAATTATAACAGAGTTTATCCGAATGATTTGTTCATTTAATAATGAGTTTTTAAAAATTTATTTTTCTGTATATTACTTAAATACTACCAAATTTTATATTTCATAGTTTCTGCGTGCGGATTTATCTGCGAACTCTTGCACATACATGTACTTTATCTAAGTTTTTTGTTTTGTTTATGCTTTTACAAAAATATGTTGTATGTAAATTTTGTGTATTTTAGTTACTCTGTTGGTGAAATAAAATTATTATTATTATTAATAATATTATTACGTGATTTTGTTTCGCTTCTTTTTTTGCTTTCGTGGTGAGTTAAATACCTGTCGGGATTTTATTCAATGTACAGATATGTGTCTATTTATATTTAGTCACTGTTTAGAATGACATTTTTTTAATTCTAAACAAATATTTTCATTGGCAGTAAGACCTATGGTCGATAGCCCATGACAGACTACTAACACAACTGTACAAATTGTTATTATAAATTTTGTAAATTTATATGATCAAATGTTCCCTGATGTCCGTTCTTGTTATGCTTTGGTTAATGCTTTTGGCAATTATTCTAGTTCCAGATATGACTACTGAAATATTGATATGGATTCCAACTGCCAAATCTTCTTGATTTCAGTAATTAGGTCCGAGTACTATATATTTTTTTCAGCATAGGTGGACTCTATCAACAGCGCTGACCTATTGCCCTTGTTGACCAGTAAAATATCCGGTCTATTATTTAGTATCGCCTTGTCAGTAATTATGCTCCGATCCCAGTACATTCATGCCGCGCTATTCTCCAGAAGGGCTGGTTGGTCATATTTATAAAACGGCTCAACATTGTCAATCAGTTTGTGTTTGTTGAAAAAGTATTTTCGCAAAATTATCATGCCTCTATTTATAATCGTTTTGCACAATAGTTTGACATTCACATGTTATATGGTTTATGATCTCCAACGCCGTTCTGCATCGCCTACACGCATCAATTTGTGTGCCATCTTTAATTATGAACTTTCGATAGCTTCTCATAACTATGACTTGATCTTTTATTGCACACATGAAGCCTTCTGTTTCGGGGAAGAGATTGCCCTTCACCAGCCATACATTTGATGTTTCTGTAGCTGTGATGAGTCGTGGGTAAATTATTATATTATTCAATTATAAATAAGTAAATTGAAAAATCAGTAGTAATTAATTTTAATATCCATTTCTATATATTCAAAAGAAACAGCTCGCCGTCGGATAATATTTCAACTCAACAAGTCATCAATTTGAATATTTTCGAAGAGGCACGGCACGCAATTAGCGTCGCGGACAAATTAACAAATGACCGTCAATTACGGGTGATTATTGTTGTTAAGCTTAAACGTCTCAAAATTGCGGTCGAATTATGCAAAACGCCAACGACTACGAGACGGCGAAGACGACGACAATCCGCTCCAAACAGCTAATCATAAACATCGAAACTCGAATTAACACTTTCATTAATTGACGTTCACCAATCGACGTTTATTAATTCATTCAATACGGGCATTAGATAATAAATTATGAATGATATGTAAATAAATAAACGGGGCGTTCAATTAAGTCCAATGAACGCGCGCGGAGAGTTTAATTATATCGATTGCGTTATTTATTTACTTTTATTTATTTTCCAGTGCGGATTTACGCACACGGTTGTTTGCTGCATTAGTTATTCCAGAAATGTTTTAATTAGTTTGTTTGTTTTATTTTTAGCTCTGGGTAATTAATGCAAGAATTCATTCATTTGAAATTGCTTTCGAAATTAAATTGATTTATTCACATTAAATAACACGTTTGTTCGTTACATGAAGTAGTGCAGCAGTTTCTACACTTTCTGTACTGACAGCAATGTTAATCTTACGAGTGACGTCACAAACTTGCTCTCAGTTCAAACTCCGTTTTCGTTTTCGTAGTGCTGACAATACCGCTAAATAGATGTGCAGAAATTATATAAACGTTTTTCAAACGGAAAATGTTCAGAAAGCTACGACAGAAGTGATTGAAAAGTGTTTTCTGAAAAATAGTTTCTTTATACAGAAGATATGTTTTTTAGAAGTGAAGAAAATATCATTCTTTTATAAAAGTACTATACAGGGTCAGCCAAGGGAATCTGATTTGTTTTTAACGTGTATAGTACGAAATCATGTTACGGTTAGTGGTGGGACACCATCGCTAGTAGTTCCCATTTCAGTAATTATAGAAGAATGAAGTAGTGATCATCATACATTCGTTATCGATATGTATTTTAAAAATAGTGTTTCGGTGTTCAAGACATAGCGTTTATTTCACACACATTTCAAAAGTCATGCCATAATACAATTAAAATGTTCGTTGACAATTAAGGTCGAAAAAGTTGTCGAAAACCAGATAACCAGAAACTGTTGCTTCTTCCGGATTTAGGATAGCAACAAAAGAAGCATTGGAGAAGGACATCAAGGAGCCAAAGAAGATCCAGAAACAACACGCCGACTATAAAACTTTTAAGCCATTAAAAGAAAAAGACGTGATATACTTAAAATCCGACAGAGGTAACGCCATGGTCATCGTCAACGAAGAAGCCTACCATAACAATGTCAAACAAATGCTGGATACTGGACCATACCAATAACAACGAAAGAATCCAATTAATACATATATCGACCGTATAACAAAAATCGACGACGAAGTTGACGTTCGAAGTCTCGAGTCATGTCTGTACTAAGATCACAAACGTGAAATGCTGATTGCGGTTAAACAGTAACATGTCAGATATTAATTTTGTTAAATAGGTAGCCAAACTAAATTTATTTTAAATTACAATGGTTAAAGTAAGTGTTAAAAATGCCCACCGCCATCATCCAGGCAACTTTCACTCCTTCGCTTAACATAAGTAAAAACATTTTGCAGCATTAAAGGATTCTGGTTAATTTCATTTTTTTTTTTCTGTAATTCTCTCCCGTAGGTGAACCAAGTTGTTAACACGCACTTGATATATGGATTTTTTTAAAAATGGCCAGAAAAAGAAGTCACATATGGCAATATCACATGATCTAGGAGGGAATTCATGTTCAGTGTTTAAACTGATAATACGGTCATCAAGGAATTCATGTAACATTTCAATAGTCTCCAGCAGTGTGTGCTCTTGCTCCGTCTTGATGAAAATATCCATATCTCAATTCTTCATCATCAAGTTGTTCGATAAAAGAGGTCAGAATTTCTTCTCTATACCGTTCAACTGTTAGGGTACCGTTAAAAAAATGGGTTCTATTAAGCGTCTGCGACTTATGGCGCACCAAACGCCATTTTTTTGGGGATGTAAAGGTACTTCGACATAAAAATCCTCGGGCTTTGCAGCACTCCACATCCTCATATTTTGCGAATTAACGCTTAAATAAAACCATGCCTCATCTGTAAAAAAGATTTTGTCAAGGAGATCGTTATCAAAGTTTTGAAGGAACCATCGGCAAAATGTAATTCTTCTAGGATAATAAATTCTATGTAGTTCTTAAACGCAAGTTAATCAATAAGGAAACAAATGCACATCTTTCTTCAAAATTTTCTGGCAGGTACCAATTGATACTTCAGTTAATTGTGAAAACACACGAAGTGAAGTTCTAGGTGAATCTTCTATTATTTGTCGAACATTTTCAATTTACTCTGGAGTACGTTTTGTTACCAATCCAATGCTTTCCTTCCTACCAACACTTCCAGTATCACGAAAGACTTGTACAGCACGCCGAAGAGTACATAGAAAACAGTTATCATCAACGGCAAGATTGGGAAATTGATTTCGAAATTCCTCCAAACAATCGGGAACAGAATACTGCCACTCTCCACCAACTTTTCGCCCATTACGAAAATAAGATTCAATCATAAACGTTTTATGTACCTTAGAAAACATGTTTGCGATAATTAGGGGTTTTTGACAACTGACTTGTCAACATGACAACCAGAACTTTACGCGTGTGCGTGTGATTTTAGTTCAGACATGACTTTAGATTTCCAATGCCAACTTCGTCGTCGATTTTTGTTATACGCTCGACATAACTAAACTATGGATGGAAGTTTAGTTCCTAAGTTATCAATTGTTCAAGAGCTGAATGCTGGAGACTTTTTAAATCGTGTGAATTGTTACAATCGACTTCTGCAACTTTTTGCTTGCAATATCTTGAATGGCTTAATTATGTCCAATGAAGCGTATTTTGCGTCACCTGGATATGTAAACCAACAAAATATTCGTTATTAGTGTTCAGGCAGCTCTATCAACCACCTCTGCATAGCCGTAAGTTAAGGTACGGAGTGGCAAGATTCGGTATAATTGGTCCATATTTTTTTGACGATGGTCTTGTAAATCCAAGACCATCGTCAAAAAACGGTCAACTCGAAACGATATGCGGAAATGTTGAACAACTTTTTTGAACTAAGGCTTCGTCGACAACACATTTATATGAATAATGTAAGGTTTCAACAAGATGGAGCAACAGCTCACATAACACGAACGTCGAACTATTCGACTGCAAGAAATTTTTCCAGCAGCAGTAATTTCTTGAAATGGAAATGTTCCTCATTCCCATTTCGAGAAATGACAAGGTGTCCCGTCCTAACGGTTTGTAGTTATTAGCTATAGGGTTATCTGAAGAGCAAGGTGTGTATAAATAGTCCGCAAACAATTCAGAAATTAAAAGAAAACTTTCGCAATAAAATTCGTGCAATTCCTATGAATATGCTAGAGTAATGAACAATTTGCAAGGCCGCTTGGAACAGTGAGTACGCGATTATCCTTAATCGCGTACTCACTGTTCCAAGTTCCATAGTTTAAGCGACATTATTTTCCATAAATAAAATGTCATGTAATATACAATCGGTTGATTGAATTTGAAAATAAATATCTTTTTACATAAATCTGTAGATGAATATCAAAAACTTTCAGGTTCCTTTCGTGAGTGCTTTATAAAATGGAAATAATAGTTTCTTCACACAAAAGTTTTTGAGATAACTGTATATTTTCCATTTGATTTAATATTTGTTTTCTTCACTTCTGAACATAGAACTTATCCAGTAACTGACAAATGTACAAATGATATTCTTTGTTATTTATTTAGTTATTTCAACATTACAGGATTTAGATTAAACTTATCTGAAACGACAAATTGAAAACAAAGCAAACATTCTTAATCATATTCTTAAAAGAGTATATTAATTATGTTAAATGAAATTCAAATTACCTGTTTAAATTAAAGTTAATCCAAATTATGCGCAGCCAGTAGCACTCCGGACGTCACTCACCAGATGTCGCCTCGACAAATATCCACCTACTAATCTCGTAACTCGGTTACCCTCTTGAATATTCAATCCTCTTATCATACACTCATGGGAACCAACACAATCAGAAGAATCCGTGTAGAAGTAATAATTAAATGGAAGCAAACGCATCTCCACGATCCTAGTCCATATTAATTTGCCGGCGTCCGAAACGAAGGCAACAATTAAAAAATTACCGTGGGCGCCAATTAGAACAAAACGAGAAACGAGCGCGAGCAGACGCTGGAAAAGGAACACTCCCTTCGACCTAATGTATCGGTAGCCTCGTATAATAAGCAATAATTAAGTACTGGATTTTTTAACATTTAGTTAATCATTAGTTCACTGTGCGAAGTACCAGGGGACGCTCGCCTTTGTTCCCCCGGTGCCGTTTCGGGTTCTCGTTTTTTGGCGCCATCTGGCCGCGGGCCGTCCGTAACTAACAATTATAGTCTCCGTGCTTAGATATATTACTCCCGTTGCCGCTCCGGCGCTCCTCTTTTTCCTCCTTCTCTGTGTTCGTCGCTCGTAAAACAAAATATTTTACCCTCACGGTGGTCTTCATGTTTTTATTTTCTTCGAAAAAAAAGGGTTTGAATATTTTCCAAAGAATTACTTATAAACCATTTTTTCTATATCCTCTTTATTAAGTTGTATTTCCTTAAATAAAGCCTCCTTTGAAAATGCTGAATGCAAATTATTCATTAACAGTGCAAATTTTTACTAACACCACATTAAAACCACCGTATTCTGATCTAGGGCACATACCCCGTCCGAAATTCGATGTTTGTCAGTACCTAATTAATTTAAATTCAAGTAACAGCAAATTTCCACAATTTTTCAGAAACTTGAATTGAATTCATTTCCGTTATATTGGAGCATCGAATATTTTCATAATAATAGTCAAAATATTCGATGCTCCAATATTTTATTATTATAAGTCTCCTTTTTTTAAAGTATGCTCCTCTAAAGGAAGTTTTCCGTTGTTTTCCACGTTATCTTGCTTTTCTTCAACCTTATTGTTATGTAAATCCTTTTGCTCATGCCGCTTTATAAAGAAATAAAAAGCTTCATTGTTTTCATTTTTTTTAGTCTTCTATTTCTCTCTTCCGAATTTTTAATCGATTGAACTGTAATTCAAAGCATTTTTACTTACGTTTTCTCTATCTTCTTCAAAATATTTTTTTTAGTTTTATTAGTAAGTTTTATAGTTCTTACAAGTCAGTTTCTTTCTCTCTCTCTTTCTTCCATAAGAAAAAGAGTCTCTCTCTCTTTAATTTCTTCTAAACGGGAAGAAATTAGAAAGAGAGAGACTGTCTTTTTTTTCTGAATGAGGATTTGTTTTTCTCAGAGATAATTCCCAGTGATTTCAAGATTTTATTATTTTTTTTTTTCTGTTTTCGTCAAAATTAACCATTCTATTTTTCTCAAGTAGTTCAGAGGCGATTAAGTTCTCAGAATATCCCTCTTTTTTTCTGATTCATTTTGAAGAAAATAGACTTCAAAATGAATCTTTCTGTTTTCCTTTTTCTATAAGTATGAGTATAAGTAATTTTTCGAACACATTTTCTGTCTCTCTTTTTTATCTCTCTCTCTCTCCATCTACCTTTCTATATTTTTAAAAACAAACAAACAAAGCTCTGTTTCTCTCAATTAGTGTTTTTGCTTTTATATTTGCTTCTCTACATTTCTCAAAGTGGATCTTTATTTCTTTCTGCAAATTGTAAATTCCTTTTGCAGGTCTTAATCCTTAATCCTCTTATATTCTTCTAAATGAAGCAATCTGTTATTTTTTTTTAAGTTCTTTCTGTCAAAAATAAGATATATTTTCTTGTTTCTCTCTGTCACTCTATGTTCTTCAAAATGAATCTTTTCATTTTTCTCACGTTGCTTTTGTAGATGTTAGAAGATGTTTTCTTTTATCACTTTCCCTTTCCCTTTCTCTCTATCTCGCTCTCTGTGTTCTTCAAAATATATGTTTTCAGTTTTCTCAAGATTTTGCTATGTTATTAGCATACATCCTATTTTATCTACTTCTCTCTGTCTCACTCTGTGTCTATGTTCTTGAAAATGGATCTTTTCATTTTTCTCATGTTATTTTTGTAGATTTTAGAATACATTCTCTATTTTCTCTTTCCCTCTCTACGGTTACGGTTTACTGGAAGGTGCGAAAAAATGCACAAGCATGCATGTGCCTCTTTAGGCCCCTAATGCTTCATCTCTTTGAGACAACCAAACACCAGTTCTCAGCACTACCAGCCCTCCTTATCGAGAATGGCTAGCAATGTTGATGCAGGTAGATCCATAATTATCGCCTCATACAGTATGGATCTTCTACTGGACTTGAGAGCTGGGCATTATCTTAGGATATGCTCCGCAGTTTCGTCTTCCAAGCAGCAACCTCTACAGTCTGGCGATTCTGCAATCGCAAGTTTATAGAGATGTGCTCTAAGTCTCTATGTTCTTCAAAATGGATCATTTTATTTCTCTCACGAAGGTGCTTTTATAGTTCTCAGATCAAGAAAACACTTATTTTTTTATGCCACTTTAAAAGTTTAGAAATAAAAAACGAAATGTACTTCGCGGTACATTTCGTTTGCCTTTAAGATCCGAGAATTAAAAAAGAGCTATGTTTTGTATGATGTAGATGCCACATGGAATTAGGCAATAGATGACGCTTGCGTTATCTTCTATTTATAATGGTTCATATCAGGTATTTAATAACAACACAAAATCCATTTCTCGAAAGAAAACTGGATTCAATTTTTTATGTTTTGTTTTTATAGTTTTTTTTTTTCAAGCCACGTCGGAATTTTCCAACCAAAGCAGCAGCCTAGATTTTTTGTTATTAGTGTTCATATATTTACAGTTTCTTATTGAAGTTGGTTTTTATTTATGTTCATGTTGTGTTCAAATATTAATAAATATTATTTTCTCTCTTCATTTTTTTTTTTTTTGAAGATTGCTGGGACCCTCGTAATTTTTTTTTTTTTTTTTGGCTACTAAAAATATCGTAATAAATAGCTCTCCCTTTTCTTTTTTCTTAATCTTCTTGAAAATTTTGGTGGCCTTCATACTAAATCCTATTCTCCTTTTTTATGATTTCCAGAAAAAAATGGTTCTTTCTTTTCTTCCCTCTTCATCTCCTTGAAGATTGCTGGGTCCTTCATTATAAATGCAAATCTTTTTTCCGGCTTCCAGAAACATCGTAATATTTTTTTTTCTCTTTTCATCTTCTTGGAGATTATTATAGCCTTCATAGTAAACCTATTCTTCTTTTTTTTTGGCTTTCAGAAACGTCGTAATAAATAACTCTTTCTTATCTTCTCTTATCTCTTCATATTCTCGAAGATTGCAATGCCCATCATATTAAATCCTATCCTTCCGGCTTCCAGAAACATCGTAATAAATAACTCTCACTTTTCTTCCCTCTTCATCTCCTTGAAGATTGCTGGGTCCTTCATTATAAATGCAAATCTTTTTTCCGGCTTCCGGAAACATCGTAATATTTTTTTTTTCTTTTTTTTTTCTCTTTACATCTTCTTGGAGATTATTATAGCCTTCATAGTAAACCTATTATTTTTTGTTTGGCTTCCAGAAACGTCGTAATAAATAACTCTTTCTTATCTTCTCTTATCTCTTCATATTCTCGAAGATTGCAATGCCCATCATATTAAATCCTATCCTTCCGGCTTCCAGAAACATCGTAATAAATAACTCTCACTTTTCTTCTCTCTTCATCTTCTTAAAGATTGCTATGGTCCCCACAGTAAATCCAATTCTTCTATTCTCTGGCTTCCAGAAACATTGTAATAAATAAGTCTTTCTTTTCTTCTTTCTTCACCTTCTTGAAGATTACACTGGCCCTCGTAGTAAATCCTATTCCTTTTTCGGCTTCCAGAAACATCGTAATTAATAACTCTCTCATTTCTTCTCTCTTCATCTTCTTAAAGATTGCTATGGTCCCTATAGTAAATCCAATTCTTCTATTCTCTGGCTTCCAGAAACATTGTAATAATAAGTCTTTTTTTCCATCTTTCTTCATCTTCTTGAAGATTACAATGGTCCTCATAGTAAATCCTTTCCCTTTTTCCGGCTTCTAGAAACATCGTAATTAATAATTCTCTCTTTTCTTCTTTCTTCATCTTCTTGAAGATTGCTATGGCCCTCGTAGTAAATCCTATTCTTTTTTTTTTCTGGCTTCCAGAAACATCTTAATTAATAACTCTTTCTTTTCTTCTCTCTTCATCTTCTTGGATATTGCTATGGCCCTCGTAGTAAATCCTATTCTTCTTTTCTACAACATCGTAATAAAGAACAAGTATCCTTTGATAAACCCTTGTTTAAAAAAAATCCTGTTTAGCAAAGTTGTATTTAAAAAAATCACTCTTATTTTCTCTATCATAGTTCTAATTATTTAAAACAAGTAACTTGTGTCCGGTTTCTTCAACATGTCTCAAGATATATCTAGATCTCCAACTGCTCCTTGAGTCTTAGGCTCGGCTTATTTTCGTTGACCACGGAAAAATGACATTTTATTCAAGCAGAACTCGTCCTTTTTCAAACGACTGGTGAGGAGTTTGAAATAGCCAAATCAGAAAGCCGCTTATCGAATCCATTTAAAGCCCAGTCAAGACGCACTCGGTTAAGCCTTGGAATAACACGAATTTGAGGTCTGAATCGAGCTTAGCAAAACCTCGTTTTAAGTTATGTTGAAGAAATCGGAGGGTTTAATTCTTTTCTCTAGAATCTTCGAAAGGAACAATTTTTCGGAGTTTTAATATATTTTTTGAAGTCCTTGTTTTATAAACATATCATATTTAATAATCCATGTTAATTGATTTTTAATAATAATAGAAAGAAGGGGGAAAGAAAGCCTACAATAATTAGCCGGTTTTCTTTCCTTCATCCCATTCTTCCATTCTTCTCTCCATTCTCCTTCTTTGTTTCTTCCTTTTTTTGTTTTGACTCATGAATAATGTACTGTAATTCTTCATTTATGAATAAAGCAGAAAAATAATTAATTACCCCGCAAAATGAAAGGGAAATTAATTAAAGATATGAATAAAGTATATATTCTTTGAGTTTCACGTCGTTTCTGTCCAAACAGTATATGTTTAACGTCTTTTTTTTTCTTTCTAAAACATCGATTTGCTGTATCAAAACTCATTTTTGTTCTGCCGTTTTCAGAAACCAAATCTTGTTCTCATGTCTTGTGTTTTCTTTTCGGTGGCTTCTTTTGGAAGATACGAAGATGAAATATGTTATTAATAAACACTATAAACTTTTCTTCACTGTTATTTTTAATCAGTATTTTTTTACCCGAAACCATGGTTGTTATTTTATTAATAACAGATTTTAAATATATTTCAATCACAAAGTGAATAATCTCAATGATGAATAAAAATTCAAAGTTTCTTAATGAACAAATTATTACAGTGTTGTTTTTATTTGTTTCTCAATTATGAATACAAATTCGAAGTTTCTTAATGAAGAAATGTTTACAGTGTTGTTTTTTTTTTGTTTCTCAATGATGAATATAAATCCGAAGTTTCTTAACGAAGAAAAATTTACAGTGTTGTTTCTTTCTTTGTATATTTTTCACTTCCCTGACTTCTTCGAGTATTTCTTCTTTCTTGCTCACGAAAATCCGCCGTTTTTGTTTACAATAATTTTATTTACCTTTTTTTAGTTTTAGTTTTCGTTCGGGGGTGCGTACCGATACCGGGGGACCGATTGTTGTCGTTCCAGCCGCCACGGACGAACTAAAGTGGGCCGCTAAACATGCTCCCAGAGTAATTTGTGACGAAATAAGGGGAAAATTATAAAATTACATTGCTCGGCTTAAACTACTCTCTTTATTTGCGGGCCGCGCTTCGCCTCTCTTTCTGCCGCTCGGCGCCAACACGGGACGGCCTACCGAACACATAGATTACTTTTTTAATGAGCTTTTATACGTGTTATTACCCAATTATGGATTCGTATAACTTTCGTAATTGGAGTGGCTTTTTTTTCTTTCCCCTCTCTTTCTTTCTTTCCACCCCTCCCTTTTTTGTATTGTATGGATTCGATACGAATTTCGTAGTATATATTATTTATTGATATTAATGACTAATAATCATTAATTCATATTTTTATTCATGTACAATCATTTACAATAGTATATTCTGAAATCGAAATATGAATAGGCTGTTAATCGGACATCTTTCAGCTTTGATATTTATATAATTGTATGTCTATCTTATTCCTACTAGATGTTACACGCATTTTTCAAAACGCCTATTTTAGGTCAATATTTGACAAATATATTTTTAATTCAAAAACTGTAAGAGTTCATTTGACATACATATATATATATATATATATATACTGAGAGTTTTATGTAACACCGAACATGCTAGAATATATTCAATGTAATTTTTTCCAAATTACATCCTTTCCCGTCAAAAATGAATTACACTTGTCAGTTATCGCAATGATGTGACATTTGCTATTCTGGCGCTTATAGCAGACGTAGACGAAGAGTTAGACATCTTTACGTATCAATAATGTACACAAAAGAGAAGAAGATTTTTGTGGTATGTATTGCGGTTAAGTAAAATATCCATAATTTAGCATGTTGCACTTGACATAATAGTTGACAAATATAATTTATTTCTGATGGAAAGAGTGTAAATTGGGTTGACTATATTACGATTAGAAATCGTAGCCAATCACATCGCACCCAATGCTTTGATGCGTTCCAGTTACATCGAACATAGGAAAATTTACATTCTAGCATGTCCGATGTCACATATAACTCTCTCTCTCTCACTCTATATATATATATATATATATATATATATATGGTATTATATGGTGTTTAAAATAACAAAGTTGGTCGTTTTTCCGGAAGTAATAGATAGTAGAAATATTTTCCATGAGGATATCGCATTCAGCCGTGCAATGTAGATTTTTTTTTAAATTTTTCCTCAGTCAGGAAGCCAGGAATTATGTTTTTACTCGTTGAAAGTATATTTCTAAAAACTACTTTTTTTAATTCAATAATGGATTTTCTATATAAAGATCTTAACAATTAATATGTACAATTAGACAGACTAACTAAAACTAGGAAACGGAGTGGGAAGCGATGATTATATATGGAATATGATCTTACTCAGCTTGAGATAAGATTGCGGCTTACTGAGGCAGGTAAAAAGGTCGACAAATATTTGGAAACAAAAGAATTAATAATATATAATAGTTAAATATCATTGTATGACCGCAGGTTACTTATGTTTTAGTTTACACACAATTAATTGAAAGTGATATACTTGAATAAATAAAAGAAATTTGAAAATAATTAATTTTTACTACAATTGAATAATTAATTAATTAACTTTTAAGGAACAGAAACTTTTTTATTTACATTACATAATTTTAAAAAGTAAAAACATCCATTAAAACAACTACTTCCTGTGCATATACCCCGCCAAATATTGATTTCCATAATGGAGAAGGAAGAGAAAATAATTAATTAATTATAATTATTTGAAAGACAACGCAAGCGTCATCTATTGCCTAATTTCAAATGGCATCGTCAACAATTTGTGTCTTCAAGGTAGACGACCGAGGATCATTGTTTCGTCCTCTAACGGAAAGCGAACTTGTCCTATTTATGAAAACAGGAAACATTTTTTTAATAAAATTTTCAACCAATAATGATCAATAACTCACAAAAAAGAGTAGTTAAGTAGTAAGCTTGGAAATTAGAAAAAAATATCATAAATATAAGAAAATAATAATAATAATGATTTTAATAACATTTTCAACCATTCATCTTGTGCTCCAAAAAGTATTTGGAATGCGCTTCCCTAGGGACTCCGCAGCCTTTCCAAGATATAAAAGATGTGAAAATCAGAATCAAAATAAGAAATCAGTATATTTCATTCTGAACTAAATTTTGCCAAATTGAATGATGTGCAAGTGCTTTCTTGGAACTAAACATATATGAGCATTCTAGCTAAAACCAGTTGATATATATCAAATACATTAATTCTGAACACCATTTATTTGTAAGTCATTAGGTAGCCCCTCGTCACAGAAATTGATTTTAAAAAAATGCTCCGCAAGTCAAAAAGGTTGGGAATCGCTTATCTTGTGTATGGATAAGTGGTGACGCTAAATTCATGGTTGAACGTTTTATTAAAATCATTATTATTATTTGCTTATATTTGTGTTATTTTTTGTAATTTAAAAACTTACTAATTAACTACTCTCTTTTTTGTAAGTTATTGATTCGAATCTGCTTCCATGGCGTTGATCCATTGCCAGACGACAAGGAAAAAGCAAATCGAACATTTTTCCCTACTTTATGACTGTTTCTATATTTGTTTGTTTTTTTATTTAGATTAGTTGAGCGTGGGCAGAACCGGGCGATATTAATCACAAATGTAAATTGCAGTTAGATTAATATTTAATGGCGGTCCGTTTGTGGCATTTCAACTCTCTGAAATATAATAATGGCACAAAAAAGGAGTAAATATTCGGCATGCGATACCTCGATGATTAATCTCCCCGCAAGAACGCATGAAGAGGATAAATTTCCATCCATTGCAGCAGTGCAGATGAAATATCGTGGGCAAGTTGAAATCTATGACTGCGGGCGTCTTTCCAGTTCCAGTCGAGTCCGTTAATGTATTCAAAAGCATGAGAATGTTTTACCATGGCCGCATATCTCGTGGAACAGTAGCATGTATAATATAAAGAAACGCGGCGGAGACGTGTAATTATATATTTAAAATTACAATGATTAAGAGACGCAATAAAAACACGCTAAATGTTTTGTTTAATTCATGAAACCAGTGACAGACGTATTATTTATTGGATGCCGATAACCGATCGTATCGTATCGGATCCGCTCCACCACCGTCCGCGTATCGGGGCCCCCTTTCGCCTTATTTATGGGGAGCCAGATTAAAATTTTACGTGGACGATAATTTATTTCACGACTTGCAACGGCCCTCTCGCTCGCATGTTTCTGCCCCCGGAGATTTTATCTACCATCGCGACCATCACTAATGATTCATTACCGCGTGCTTTGCGAATATTTTTATTCAATCTAATCTGCATATAGGGGCGGATGGGAAAATTCATATTTTACCGGCAAATCCTCAAAGGACCACGAAATATTCTTTAGTGTTAACACTAGTCGCATAGATAGAAATAATGTTTAATGTTGTTACAGCGTTGTAAAACTTAATTTTTTTAATCAATCATCAAAATTTCGAAGAAGGAGGCGGTTATAACCCCCTAACCCCTCCCCCTAACTGGTTGACACCATTGTAGATCTACTATAAGACCGTAGCCGGAGGGAAGTCTGATCGGACTATGCTCAACTTGTGAGGAGAAATATTTTGATTCATCTTATACATCTTCATAAATTCATATTTAGAACGCACTGTTAAATACTTAATAATACACCATCATTGATCTTCTTTAGTAGCCAATTCTACAACCAAATATTTCGTTTATCTAAATTGTTACAGTTGTTTTTTGTTCCCATTGCCTTTGTTTGGGGCTCTGTAGCCGTTCCAGAAAAGGAAGCGGAATTATTTTATCCTTATACAAACGCATCCATTTTCTAATGATAAACTTAGCATTCCATAAAAATAAAAATTATTATATATCAATCAACATTTAACTTTACCTTTTTCAATAGAAAAGTGTATTCATTCACTTGGACACAATTATTTAAATATATTAAATAAACAAATAATTTGAAAATAATTAATAAATTATTTCCTCCCTTGCTACTGTGAGATTTTGACTTACGTTACATAAGTACTTTAAAATCAAATTTATATTAAAAAAAACTACATATCCCATAAAAAAGATTAGAAGGTCTAAAGCCTCTTGCACAGAAGGATCATTCAATAATGGCATTGTCTCATTGCTGAGTTTACACTCCTCGGTAAATTTAGGCATTTCATCCGCCTTTTTATTTAAAATGCTCACGATCCGATTTTGCCCACTTGCTTTTCACCTCAGGCTCTATACCGCTTTCAATCCCTTTACTTATTTCAAACTGGATTTGCAGTTCCCGTCTTTCCTGGATGTACGTGATCAGTTTGTCGTATTGTCTCGAGGTTATCTGTCTATTTTCTGCTAATAAATAGAATATCACTTGTATATGTTCCGGATGTCTCATTGTTATTTAATCGGGATCGCTTCTGGGCACCTTTTCTTTTTTTTCATCGCGGCCTCGAAATTTTGTGTTATCAAAAGACAAACGTAATTTATTTCGCATAATCCTGTGCTCTTCTGAAACTCCATGGAGGATGTTAAGTGTTCTTCATTTTGGGGCAAGATGATCAAAAGACAGGCGTCATGTCATCTATGGGTATGTTCCTTTGCTCTTTAGGAATTCCATGGATGACATTAAGTGTAAGGGACCGGTGTTCTTCATTCTGGGTATGAGATGTTCGCCAATACTCCTCATATTGGAACACCTTCATTCGGAAACAGAATACCGACGATCACGTCCAGGCTTTTCAAACGTTCTTTAATATATGCAAACATATTCAGTAAGAGCCTTAGAAACGGCAATAATCTCACAGTCATTCCTCTCCGGTCTGCCTAATGGATTAAACGAAGGTGACCCTCGCTCGTAATACGGTGGTGGCATATCATCCCTGAAATCCCGTCTAGTGGACATTCTTGGTTGCGGTTGGTTCTACATTGGAGGGAGTCCTTTATTCCCCATTTTCATGATCCTTTTTTTTCGGCGAGATCCTTCATTCACTTTCTTAATAGAGCTCGGATTATCCCCCCTTGATTAACAGGTGGTGGTAAATTTCCGCTCAACATCGGTTCCTTACTCTGTCTCTATGTATTTTCGTTTGCCTGTGTATTCGCTGATATGCAATTTCTTCAGAGGGGGTAGTTGCTGATTTTTATTACCCTGGTTTTAATTCCCTTTCTGTTGCTTCTGCGATTGCGGCTGATTATTCCTCCATTTAGTATTATCGATCGCCTGTTTCACGTTGATCTTCTTTCTATGGAATTTTCCCAGGCTCATAATACGATTGGCTATAGCTTATCATTCCTGAAATCCCATTTATGGTCCATTCTTGGTTCTGCATTTAAGGGCCTCCCGTATACCCCATGTTCATCATTTTATTTTTTCTGCGGAGGTCATTCATCCACTTTTTTTAATAGAGCTCGGGTTATTTCGCCCTTGATTAACCGGCGGTGGTAAACTATGGCTATGCCTACCAGGCATCAGCTCATTACTCTTCGTTTGTTGATATCCAATTTCATCAGAAGGAGTGATTGCTGATTTTTATTACCCTGATTTTGATTCCCTTTCCGTTTGCTATTGCAGTTGCGGCTGATTATTCTTCCCCTTAGTATTATCGATCGCCTCTTTCACGTTGATCATCTTTCTGTGTAATTTCATACTGTGTTCCGCTATTATTGCTGATTGTGCTTGTTCATCGCTATCGAACTGGATAAACCCGAAGCCTCTTTGCAGTACTAAACCTATAATTTGTCCACGCTTTGAGATTTTCTCTTTGAGATTATCCTAGCATAGTTTTGCTAAATTCCCAATGTAGATCCTCGAGGAGGCCGAAGCCGTTTTTTTTATTAAGGCTTTGTCCGCAAGGTACATTTTTCGTAAAAACTTAATTAACTATTTATTAATTATAATTTATATTTGTTGAAAAATATTAAATGCAACTACTGTTTATTCGCCATTTTCAGCCGCCTTCATCAAGGCATTGCACATGGAACACACTAGTCTGATGAGGTTCGAAAACCGAAATGGCCATCACTAGTTATCTATATGCTAGATGAATTCTAGCTGAACATTTCATTAAATCGAAGGATCATGTTGTAGTCTTTCACATAGTTTTTTTTATTATTTGATTCAATTAATGATAATAACCTCACTGTAATAGTTCAGGGTAGAGTAGTGGATTCAAAATAGGTACATATCGCAACATAATAACCCAAGTACATGAGCATGGTCCTTCGAACCGGATGTGTCATGTACTTGGATTATTACGTTGCAATATTTACCTATTTTGAATCCACTACTCTACCTTGAACTATTAGAGGATATTATCATCAATTGAATCAAATAAAAAAAAACTATGTGAAAGACCTTAACTACAAATTTCTTATAAACGTTTTAAGATTGTTTTAATTCGCTCTTCATTCCGAGGCAGGATGATAATATTACTTGAAAGAAGGGTTAAAAAATGTTGACACGTTGGAAATGGCTTTTTTCAGATGCAGTGAATATTGATAGTAGCTTACTATGGTGCACGTGAAAATCGTACAGGAATTACACGATTGTGCAATATTGGGAGAAAATAAATTTCGAAATAACTCAAAAACTACTTGTTCTAGATATAGTGATGCATAATACTTTTATGTTGCAAATTGCCTTGCCAATCGCCCTATAAGATAAAATATTCGTTATTCCATTTGAAAAAAATGGTGATGTGTCCATCATGGTCCTTTCCCCGGTGAATACGGTCAAATAAGTTTCTGATTGAAAATTCAATAGGAAAGCAAAATGATTAATAGAAAAAAATGATTGTTGTCTTTCAAAGTTAAAACCGAGTATTTAGAAGAATATTATAATTATAATTATAATTTCTTACCTTACAATGTGTTTAAATGATGTCTCCACACTCTTCTTCATTTTTTCAAACTTTGCGAATGTGTTGAATATGATGGCATTTTGACGTTTTATTTGTCATTAAAATAATTATTAAAATCTCTAAGGGAATTTATCAGAAAAACGAAATTCTTTCGCTTATAAAATGAAAACCGGAGGTCCTACAATAACAGTTTTATAACAGAAATTCTTTATTTTCCAAAATCTAAAACTTTTATTTGAAACATTTTTCTATCCGAATTAAAAAATGAAAAATTGCTAAGAGTAAAGTTGCACTTAATGAGTTTTGATTCTAACCAAAAGCTTTTCAGATCATTCCACTGTTATGTAAAGCTTAGATATAAAGTTTGGGCTTAATCCATTCAGCCGTTTATGCGCTATCGCGGAAACACACAGACACACACACAGACATTTTTCAAAACTCGATGGAATGGACTCAGGGGACCTCAAAACGTGCATATTTGTTGAAATTGGCGGTTCGAAAATTTTCACCATCACAATACTTTCCCTTGGACAGGGGTCCGGGGAAAGTAAAAATGAGGCATGATGTTTTGAAGATGGCACTGAAATGTTGACACTTTTGAAATACCTACTGTCAAATTGACAGATATTAATTTTTCTAATTATACATGAATTTATAAATAAAATTTCAAAATGTCGCTGGTCTGTCTATCTTGTTTCCTCTAGGAGTTATGGGTAATTTGAAGTTAAAATTTGACAACTAAATTTTTATCTCAAAAATTGTGAGAGTTATGTAGACATAAATCCATATGAGTAGTTAAGCAATTGAACGAAACAATTAAAACATAGGGTGTTCTGTTTAAAATAACAAATAACAAAGTTGGTAGCTATTTCCGGTACAGCCGGAAATGAAAAATGTCAAAATATTTTCCTTGACGTGGTCGCATTCAACCATGCAATGTGGTTTTTTTTAATTTGTCCGCGGTTAGGAATCCTGAGAACTTTTAATGGCCCATGACATTATTACAATTATTTGACAACTAACAAGCAAAAAAGTATAATTTATTTAAAATTAAGTTAAAATAAAGCGGTTATATTATGCGTTGATATAATTTACAAAGACATGTTGATTTCTCGTTACTTCATAAATCAATATTTACAAAATTACTTTCTGCCTTCGACCATAATTATGTGATATTCGAATTTCGTCTTGACGGGTGGATGTGTGTAATTGGAGTCACCCAAAATGGAAACAGGCAAAGCGAATGCGACTTCTTGAAATGGGCCAACAATTGATCCTCTGGTCATCCAGCCGAGGTCTCCACCACATTTTTTTTCAGTATTCATCTGTATGATTACTTCAGTAACATGATAAACATTAAGTTTGAGGACAATTCATTTAAAATACACAATATAGTTCATTTACGTACATTGTGTAATTTATTACTATTTCTTATATAAAGTTGGACAAATTAATTATACAGTCGCATAAATTGAAACTTTGGTTAAAGCTTTAGCTTTCGATTGATTGAAACATTGATAAATGGAATATTATTTTAATTAATTCATCTCCTCCTTTAAGTTCATCATATCTTGTGTAGTACAATATATTCAGTTAGGAAACCCTGTATTGATAGTGGATAATTTCAAACATAATTGCGTTTCAAAAAAAATATAAAATAAAAAGTTGCCCATCGGCCGATGAACCCTCAAATATACGACTAAACAAAAGAATTGAAGCATTTAATGGGTTTTCATTTTTTGTACCATCTAATTGAAATAAATAAATAAATGTGTATTTTCAATATCAACATACATAAGATATGTACGATTTTTTTTAGAAAAATAACAAATGGTTTTTGGTACAGAAAAAATATGTCATTTGGATGTCTGTCGAAACACATCCTGATCTTCCTTTTCATCTTTGAATCATAAAGTTTAAATCTCAAGAGGTAAGAATATTTTAATATAAGTAATAATTATTATAGAATGGATGCCCAATATCAAAAATGATTATATTTGGATGTTTGATTAGTGTACAATTTGGCGAATATATCTTTTTGTCAGTCATTGCAAGAAAAAGCTAGCTTATTCAAGTTATCCAATGAAACGATCTTTCATATTTCTAATATTTTCTAATGTAAAATTGAAGACTTTTTGTTATATGATTAGGAAAAAAATATTCTCATTATTATAATTTTCTAATAAAAGGTATCCTAAAATCAATGCAAGATTTGAATTAAATGGAAAACATAGTTTTTGGTATTATTTTTTCATTGAAATAAAAAGTACATATGATAGGGTTATTTATGAAATAACACATCGGGCAAATGGCCCCGCGGTGAAAATGTGCTCTATCGCTTAGAATGATTTTGCTTGAAAAATCAGCATCCGCTTGTTGATATTCAATAATCCATTCCACGAACTCTCTTCCCTGTGGAGGGCTTCTTGAAATTTGCAATTCTTATCCACGAAGCCAAATTAATTATCCAAGGTTTTCTCCAACACGCATTGCTTCGAACAGCTTGTTTTTGGACAACCAGTGCGTTTAACGTCTTCAGCTGATCCAGTTTCCCTGAATTTTTTAATTAATCTTTTCGTTATTGACACTATTTTGATCATATTTTGTATACAATTTTCGAACTGCAACTTCCAATTTTTTTCTAAAATCTGCGTTTGGAAATTCTGGTAGTAATTTTATAAAGAATCAAAATGCTGATTTTATCGAGATATCGATGAATTTAGTTCATCGTAGGGCACGTAGCTTATAAATATTATTACTATCCTCCTACAGTGGGAATTGTCGTAAATAGCGTTGCATTAATATTAGCTATTAATAAAAAAATAACTATTAATATTAATAAATACAACTTTTAAATGCAATAACAGACCTTAGTCGAATTGTTTACATTAGTGGTATTTTATAACATTATAATAAATGTTATTTTCATTGTCATCCAAAAATACAAAAAAAAGTATATTTCCTTAATAATTACATGTTTTGTATGAATCTTTACTAATTCTAATGATCAAGAATCACAATCCACCTCTTTTCCGTCTCCGTAGACCGTCTGCTGGCGGCCTACCTTCCCTCGCGCCCCCTCAACCGCCCCGCTCCCGCACACTAATAGCACACCTTCAACATATCACACGGACCGCGGCCGACAATTACTAATTAGCAACATATAATTAGCAGAACACCAACTGTTGTACGTCGGTATTTACATATTCGTTGTACTCGCATTGCTCCTGGTGGTATGGCATGGTTTGGTATGGTATGGCTTGGCATGGCGCGGTCGCTGGGTGTGCGCGGTAGGTCAGTTGCGGCTATCACTCCTCGCTAATTTATTCATTATTCCCATTTGCATCCCGCCGCCACCGAAATATGCGAAATGCCGGCCGGACTGGTAATTTAATAACGGCACAAACAAAAAAAATAAGAAAGTGTGTATACTGTTGGAATACGAAGCCGGCCGGAAATTATTAAATCGATACAGGACATGTTATAATTTCACGGTGGAATTGGAAATGGGACTGTGTTTCAGCTCATTCCTCAGAATAATAAAAAAAAAACAATGTCACAGAAAGTATTAATGTTAATTTGGGTCGTTTAATTTGAATTATAGATTAGGAGAAACTTCTCTGAAAGTAAATTGTCTTTTGTTTTTTATGTGAATATTTTGAAAAACTGAATAATCTTGATAATCCCAAAACTAGACGAAAATTTAGTTATTCCATTTAAACTGTATTATTTATTTTATTGGTAAATTTTTAATAATTTATTCATATTTATTATTAGAATATGAACTACCATGACTATTAATTACAATTTTTTAGTTTCTCTGATGGAATCACATTTTGTATAGAAGTAGTTTTCAATGTAAATTTAAACTTACTTTCATTTTTCAATTTAAATTAAATGATACCATTATCAAGAATGTCATTCTTGATAATGGCATCGCGCCGAAACTAATTGAACTTAATAAACGAGTAAAACAAATCCACTTGTTTTAATATTTTTAAACCAATTTCACATTAAATATGTTGATAAATGAGAAGAAAGTATCCAATATAAAAACATTGTATACTTCGTATTCGAATATTGTGTTCCGCATCGGTGTATCATGTGAAATTAAATAATTGAGTAGTAAAATGTAGTATCCGTAGTTTCTGTAAATGTATGATAAATAATAATTTAATTCTGTTTGATTTAATTTAATACCTTTAATAAAACATCTTTAAATTGTGTAAGGCAGATTGTCTTATATTGTCACGTTATTTTTTTGCTGTTTACATTAAGAATTCTCGAATTAAAAAAAAAAATGCAATATGTTATGTTGCTAATGTCTAGCGAGGTAATAGAAGTAGTTGTTTTAGTGTACATTTATTTAAAGTACTTGCGTAACGTAAGTCAAAATGTTACAGAGCTAAATGTAGAAATAATTTTTATCTAATTTATTTAAAAATAATACGTTTATCGCAAATCATTTTTATTTCCTAATTAAAAGTATTCCACGTTAAAGTGTTATCTTCAGTTTGCTCTACTCTTCGATCACTGTTCCATCAGGTTAAGGCGCCAGAAAAAAAAAATGGTGTGACAGAGAGGAAAAATAGAACATTGGTAGAAACAGCACGATGTTTATTACAACAATCTTGTTTACCACCATCATTTTCGCTTGAAGCGATTAACACAGCCAATTACGTAAGAAATTGCTGTCTTACCAAAAAGCTTCTGTTAAGAACTCCTTACGAATTTTTGTATGGTCACATACCCACAGTTAAATATTTAAAATAAATTGGCTACGTGGCATATTATCTAGATAAATCAACGACGATCGATAAATTTGATGCAAGATCAAAGAATGGAACATTTATTGGCCATTCTGAAGAATTAAAACCATTTAAAATTCAGGTATTGAATATTCGAGAGTTCTGATTACTAAAGAAGTGAGATTTCTACAAAAAATGAAAACAATTTAAAACTGAAATTTGAGTAATTTTGTATACGAAATAATCTTGAATATAAAGTAAATGAGCAGATGAATACCAATGTAAAAAATATTCAAATTGAGTTTCTTTCACCTAATGTCGATGGAGTAAAGGAAGAAGTCTTACCAATACAAAAACGAGATCGTCTTAAAATTGTTAGGCATGGATTACCAGAAAGACCTCGAAAACAAGTATATATCAACATATTAGAAGAAAAGATACCTGCAATATACGCGGCAGAAATTCCCATGAAACAAGCTGTGTCAGGAGCAGACTCATTGGAATGAAAGAAGGCTTCAGAGGTATTATCTTTGATTATGATAATAAAAACTCTTTTAATCTTTGTTTTGTATAACACTTTATTTTTACTTGTAACTGCAGTTTTGGCAAATTCAGCTTGCCATTATCAATGTTTGATAATTTTGCTACCGACAAAAAACCCTCCCACTTTACCAGCGTCGACTGCTAAGGCCATTGGATGGTTTCTACATTATGTTAAACTGGCTAACTGACATAATTTATTAAACCACGGTATTTTTGAGTTAGCTTTACTTAAACTATTATTACAGATTTTCTAAAAATAAATTACAATATTTACAATAAACATACACATACCTAATCTAAAATAAATAAGATATAAAATATAGACTTAAGCTAACCTAAAATTAAAATAAGTTTAAAACTTAAACCTAATATCATAGACGACACCGAGGTTGTAGAATTACCCTGATGCCGGAACCTTAAAACAAAACAAACAAAAAACTTAACCTGAGTGCTTCAGATTTGTAAGAGGACTCTGAGACAGCCGACGCGAAACAAATCAACTAAGACATCACAACACGCAATTGTAATAGTAATAAAAAACAGGCTTAGAGACAGACAATGTATCATAAAGTATGAGCTCAAATAGTTTGGCAAAGTTGTGAAGAATTGAGATAGACGAATCTCAATTCTTTGCAACTTTAAGAAAATACTTGAGTACATAATTTTTGATTTCTTGTTCATCTCTTAGCCGTATATTAACTCATCGCCATGGTTTCATTTCTGGAAAATCTACTGCAACAGTCATAATATAACACTTAAATTAATCTCTAGACTGGCGTAAAAAAATTGACATTATTAACACAGACTTTACTTTGATACTATTAATCATGAAAATTTATTATCAAAACTAAATATATTGAGACTATCTTTCATATCTCGTCACATAAGAATCACGTTTATTTCAACGGTTTTAAATCTCATAAATTATAATCTCATTCGGACGTACCACAAGGATCCAACTCAGGACTTTTATTGTTTAATTGTTAAATTTATTAATGACTTAATTCAATCAATTTTTGTATCCAATACTGGTGTATGCGGATGATATAAAATTATTTAAATGGAAGTATAAATGTATAGCATCAAAATCGGAGGAAAAGCAAACATAAATTAAATGTATTATCAAAGTTAGTGTGATATATTTGTAAAAAGAAAAATCAAACACCAAAAATTGAAGAATTTATTTATTTATGTATTTTATGGTTGTGCTTGTCCAAAAAAATAATATATACGCTTTATGATGGAACTATCTCTTCCTTGTGTTGCTGTGAACAATTTGTATACCTTTCTTCACTTGTTTATTTTTATGCTATATGTATATTTCGGGCACCATGTGTCCATTATCAATAGCTAACAAAGTATGATGCTTAATCTAACAAATTGCTGTATGCATAAAATACCCGATTATACGTAAAATCCGAGATATAATTAGTAAAATGATAATTTAAGGGATTAAGGTTTGGTGTTCTTTTTCGGGTAGATTGAAAACAAGATGAACCATTTTGCTTAATAAAGGCTTAGTCCAGTCAAAATTTAAGAGTTTTCATTCCTGTTTTTTTTTTTCATTTCTATTGCCTCGTAAATGTTTAAATTATAATTATTTGATTTTCGCAACAACTGTACATTATTGAGAGAACATTTATGGCCGGTTGTTAATACGTGATAGGCTACTGTTGATTTTTCGGGATGAAGGTTTTTGTGTAGTATAAATGTTCTTTGAATCTAATCTTTTAGTTTGACAAATATAACGTTTATTGCATATGTTACAATTAATTGTATAATTTCCGACAGCAGTGGCTCGCTATGTTTTCAATTGATTTTGTGTATAAAGTGCTGGTAGGAGATTGAATTCAATCTCATACCAACACTTGCTGCTAATGAAGTTAATGAAATGATAAACTGATGAATCGTAAAAAGGGGAAATATATGTTTGGAATTGATGGTAGGATTACCAAAGTGACATCATTTTATTATTATTTTTGGACAATAAACGTGATTATTATTAATAATAATATTGGCACTTAGCACTTTTATTACTTTTGCTCCTAAATTGTAATGTTAAGAATGGTTATTACAAGAAAATAGTCTCATAAACACTTAGAATCAGCTGTTAATTTTGACCTAGTAAATTATAAACAATATGTTATGGTTTAAAAAAATAAGCGAAAAAATAAACTATTTTAAAATTGCTATAATTTAAAATTCTCAAACATCTTACTAATTCCCGCATAATCTGAATGATTTTAATGGCAAACGATGTTGGGAAATGTAATTAACGACAACAAAAGCCATCTCCGCATATTTTTCGTACAATATGGTACCTCCATAATTATTCCCCAAAACCCGATCACTTACCCAGATTATAGTAATCTGGCGCTGATAACAAATTTCCTCCATTATTAAAAAAAATCAACCTCCAATTTTTTTTCACCGTCTGTCCATCCCGAAATTGCGCATCTTTTCGGAAAGAACGTTTTTCGCGGCGTAAACACAGTAATTTCGAAAATGTCGTTAGATAATCGATTCGATCGGCAGATTTGAATTTCGGGGCGTAATTTCAGGTTTTCCTCTTAGAGAGAGGGGCAGTTATGTTAATGAACGCGACCCGATGGGTAAGTAGAGTGTTTCGCAATTTTCGCTAATAATATGAATTATTGCAAAATATCCGGAGAGTCTCGAGAGCGGTCTCGAAATTATAAAAATTAGGTAAATATAATCCACGTTGCGGACGGGAGGGCGCAATTATTGGTGAGCACGGCGCGTTCCGAGAACGTGTAATTTAAATATTATACACCGTGCCAGGCCCTTTTGTGGTGACTTTTTTATTTTCTCCCCGTTTTGTTGTTGTTTTAGTTTTTAAAACGGATGGGGATTTAATTTAAAAAATTGCGCAAGAGCACGATTTTGTATTATAACCGCCCCCAAATATAGGAAATTGCACGAGGATATTGGGAAGGCAGAAACAACGTTGAGGATTATCAACTTTTATTGAAGAACAGTTGTAATACCTGTTGAAGGGTTGTTGTCTGATACAATTTAAACATGAGATTATTTCTTATATATCTCTGTTTACCGTTTGGTTTTCACTTTATTTTGACAAAAAAAAATAATTAACATCACTTACTCGACTGTCCCTCTTAAAACGGGACATATGGTCACGTTAGTTATACATCCAACAATAACAAATCTTGATTTAATTTTATTCAACCAAAACAGAACTGTTTACACTTTGGTTGTTTAAAAAAACTGAATGAATTTGTCAAAGCATTTCTTAATTTTTTTTTCATCCTGCCAGAAGCATGATTTTCCGCCTATATTTCATATGAATAATTGTTATACCATATCCTTGCCAGATGAAAAATCGGAATTAGCCTTCTCTATCTGGCAAGGATAACGTGGGCAGCATAAAACTTGCAGCTGCACTCATTCAACAGAGCAACAGTGGCAGTTTTATCTTTTTCAACAAACGATAATGTAGCTCATTTTCCTAGTATTGTCCTCTTTGAAGCCAATATCTAGAAGGTGTTCTATAAAAAGACTGAAATTATATCATCGTCGTAATTTTAAATCAGGTCATGTAAATTTATGCTGCTATATGATCAACCAGCATTAATGGTTTTAACTTTTTTATAAATTACATATAATTTTCGTTTTTTTATGTAAAAATTTAAAAAGTGATGGAAAAAATAGGCAGGAATAATTTCGCTGAGTGTTCGCGACTTAACCCTTTGTTAAATTTTAACTAAACACGACACAAACGCCACTCAATAATTCAACGATTCCAGGAAGAAGAACTCAATTTCCCCTCCGCGGACCCCACCCCCGCACTCCATTATGCAACCACAAACGTCCAATTGAATAATTCACCCCGCTGTTTATTTGTTTCCGCTTAATTATAAATAAACACCTGCGGGCGGGTTTTTCTCGTCGGTCCGCGGAATGCAAGCCCCTCACAACGCCCACGCACCCCTTTCGTGGCGGGGGTCGGGATGAGGCGCGCCCCGTCCGTATCGATTCGGGGGGCGACACATCTTGCGTGTTCCCCTGTGGAATTCTTGGAAAATTTGACCGGACTGCATTAAAGTTGCAGTCGGCAAACGGGGGTAAACTACCCCTTTTAGTGCGCTCGTTACAGGTGTTTCCAGCGGTGAATTTCCTAGGTACTTTGGAGCGTTCGCCCTTTTTTCATTCTCTCTAATGCCGGCCGTTTTTGTTCCCGTTTCTAAGAATAGCTCACGTTTTTACTTATTAATTAAGATGGCTTTGTTCTTTATATTACAGCTTGGGGGATGTACAATAATTCGGTGGGACGAAATGGAACAGGCATATATTGTACCTTGTATTTACTTACAAACTCCTTTCGATAAACAATGATGAATTAATTCCTTTCGATAACAAATTTTGCAATATATTGATGATTAATAATCCAAAACCCACCTTTACACATTTTACTATTATATTTTCCCCATATAAAAAATTAGAGAAAATTAAACGGTAATTCTCACGAGGGTGTATGGGTTTTTGATTTTTTTTATTGAAGAGTTTCAAAATTTCAAAGTCATGTCCTTTCCCCGAAAAATCTCTCCAGAAAAAAAACTATCTGGATAGTTTGTTTTTTTTTGGGGGGGGGGGGGGGAAATGACATGACATTGAAAATTTGAAACTCGCCAATAAAAAAAAAAAAAACCACACTCCCTGATTAAATATTTTCTGCAAAAGACTATCGAATGTTGGGTTCCTTTGTCACACCCTTATCTTAATTAACCAATTAATTGAATTTGCGGAATCTTTTCAACTGTCATGATTGGAAGTCCCAATTAACCCTATAGAAAAGCTATTTTACACTTCCATCAATCGTGCCTTAAATTTTGGAAAGGATGTAGATGGAATATAAATAACACATAGTTTAATAAGTCTCTAGTCTAACTAAGAAAAAAATATACCACGTACACACAAAACGCATAACGCTTGTAAACCATTGATTTTTATTATCAAAATTCGTGCTCTGTGAAAAATGTGTTTTGTAAATTACATCCATTTTATGGTCCTCAAAATCGACTCACCAGGTAGGCTATGCAAGCCATTGTAACCAAGATTCGCTCCAATTTAAATCTATTGGGCATCAATCCACCAACCCGTATCTATAGAGTGTGTACAGAGGACAAAATTGTTGTTGTATCTGTTTGTGTTAATGAAGATCGTGATATGTCTATCCATAGGCCATCGCACCAATTGGATTTGTGTTAATCGACCACCTGGAAGATTTTGCGTAAGGACCTCGATATGAAGCCATACATACAGCAACGAGGCTCATTTTTGGGTCAATTGTCGAATTTTGTCCGAAGAGTAATCAGAGACAGTTTAACAGCTGCCAATGCACCCCGAAAAATGAACTGTTTGGTGGACCGTACTTCTTCAAAGACGATGATGACCGCAACGTTACGGTCAGTGGAGCAAGGTATTGTTCGAAAAACATTTTAGAAAATCAATAAAAAATCATATGACCGACTTTCATATGTTAAAATATATTTCGTTATACATTTTTAAGATGCAACAATAATTAGAATAATATTTCCTTATTTTAAAAATAAATCTCAACTTTTCTGAATATTCTACTGCTGCTAATCATAAAAATGTTGACTTAAAGCAATTTTCATTGTCAGACAAAAGCATATTGATCCATTTGCCATATCCAAAAACATATTTTGTAATATTATCTTAAAGAAAATGTTGCCGCCAATTATTTTAAGTGATTAGTAACGGTTCTTGCAACCGGTGACAATAATTAACATATATTCTTATTGTAGCTTCGCCACTTTTACGGAGAACTTTTTAAAACAACAGAAGATTAGTTATGTAATCATAATGCCTGTTGTGCAACACAACAGTTCTTTAAGGAATTTCAGCAGAAATTTCTAATCAAACGCCGAGTGATTCCAATCATGTCCTCAAATGAAAAAAATGAATAAGAGTAGTAATTGTTCTAAGTATATCGAACCATCTTGTAGTGCACCGCAATCATTTATATTAGTAATTGATTTGAAAGTTTAAGATCGTCTGCATAGACAAAGAATTTACAGGCTCTGAAATTTACCGCACTACCGCATAAATAATAAAAATATCAGTATATAAGACAGCAATATGACAATATGTTCCTTCAAGAAGCCCACATCATTAGTAAAAACAATGTCAATAAAAACGTCAAATATTTCCGTTGCTTGGATTATGAAAATCAGGGTATAAGTACAAACACCGAGGCACGAATATAAAAAATGATCTGTCGCCCCCTATTAGAATACATCTCGATCCTGTACCTAAGTCCCTCCAAAGTCACTCTCAACAATTGCAAAGTTGCTGAGACATCATCCGTCCGTACTTTCATAAAACTCCATTATCCACAAATTCCTCTCCATTATGCCTCCAATATCCTTCTCTATCAAATAACAAAAATATTACGAATCGATGATAAACTTCGATTCCTGGCTTAATGATTCGTATACAACGATAATAATTATGACTTACTCAAGCAACTGTCCATCCCCAGAAATCCCAACGTTCCTAATTCCAAAAACCCAACAATCACTTTATTTGAATATACAGAGGGTTGTTTTTAATCAGTATACATTAGGCGAACTGTATACCTGCAAAAAGAAAAACAAGTCAAACGCATTGAGCCGATTAACGTGTGTTGCCTATAACACACAACTAAACGACGTCAAACGCTAAACTTCAAAATGTGTGAAATATTTGATCGAAAATGTATACAAATGAAGAAAAAGTAGAATTTCAAGCGTGTATTGCAATTCCAACAGTACTAGAGGAGGATAAGACATGTTTTAAATGAATCCAAAGTGGCCGAATACCTCAGTTAGGATAATTCTAAAAATAATTAAACTAAAACATTTTCTTTGGAAAACGCAACGAAATAAATCATGACTAACACTGCATGCGTTACCGTCACCAGCAATTTCCTTTTTTATCAAAAAGACGTCAATTATTATTATGGAGAAATTACAGGTAAAAAATATTAAGAGATTTTATTAAGACAATTTGAAAGAAAAGTAACTGTGAAGAACAATAAACTTGAAATAAATAATTAGAATAAGTGCTAGAAATGACCACCAGAAACTGAAAGATATTAACTCAAACGATCGTGAAAATTCTTCCACATTGTGCATTTCTATATTGTCATAAACAGAAATAGAAAATTGTTTTTTTTTTTAATTATCCTAGTAAAAGGAATTGATCGTTCGGGTTGCGTATTATAGACAAATAAACATCAATGCGTTTGACTTGGGTATTTTACATGTATACATAGGAGATATGTATACTGTTAAAAAAATCTCTCTGTATATCCTCACTACATCCTACTACCCCTAACTATATCCCAACAACCATAAAACAGAAAAAGAGAAAAAGAAAACAAGAACAGAAAGACCTAGAGGAGATAGCTCTTATTTGGGAATATGTTAAGATGTATTTATTTATTATATTGTTAGATTATATTTTATTTAAGATTTAGTAGGAGTAATAAAAATGTCAAAGGTTCACAATGCGATCCTTATGGTATACCAGAAGTGGAACTGATGTAGTTAGAAATTGGGTTGCCTTTTTTTGTTCTCTCGAAATGGTGACTTTCTATTCATTTGGTGACTATATCATGCTGACCATATTTGTTAATTTGGATACAAGTATCCCATAATGAAATCTATCAAAATATACACAGTCAACTAGATTCCCTCGCTTCTAGTTGTACATAAAAGTGAAATAATAGTAAATTTAAAATTGCATGGATTTCCCAAGAGTCGCCAATATTAGGAAAGCTGCTGTTCTGGAATTAATATAGTTTCAAAAACTATTTTAATTGATTAAACTGCTCAATGAACAATATAGTATTTAGCATCTAAGTAAACTTAAAATATGCAAGATTTTTATCAGATAAATTAAAATACATTGTATTTTAGGTTTTCTGGAAAACTATTATGAAAAAGTAATGCAAATATGTGAGTTTTATGTGAAATATATATGTATATTTTTGGTAACAAAGAAAGACGTGTATGAAAATTTCAAGGATTTCATTAAATTCTACATTAAAATAGCTTTATATTCATTACGGCGGCGGGGTATTTTCCCGGGAAGTAGTTATTTTAATGTGCATTTGTTTATAGTAGTTACGTAACGTAAGTCAACGCGTCACAGAGGTAGATGTGGAAATAATTTATTAATTATTTTCAAATCATTATATTAAATTTATTTAAATAATTGTGACCAAGTGAATAAATACTCTTTTCTATTTATATCATACTTTTTTTATTATAACATGAACTACTGAATTGGAGCAATATGTAATAATTAACTATTTTTGTTTAACTCGGGCGGATATATTTCTAAGAAACAAGTCAAAATGCAAGTATTTATTCATATTATAATTATAGAGTATGACTTTTCGGTCAATGATTATTTTCATTCCACTGTATCCATCTCTTTCTACTATACTGTAACCTTAACAAATAATCTAGAGTGGAAAAATGAATTTTGAAATAAATCGTACTAGAGGAAGGTGGTATGTATTTTTCCCCGACCATCATAGCGTTATTTATTTTAATATATGTTTATTTTAATAGCATTTTGCAAAATAATTCTGTAAAATTTCAAATTGTTTTTACTGCCACAAGAATTCCGCCACCAAACTTAGTAGTGTGATTATGTAAATACACCTTAATTCTTTAATGCAACTTTGGCATCCAGAACAGAACAATCTAAACGAAATTCAATTGCAGTTATAATATCATATGAAGAGCAATTTACATAAGAGCAATATCAGAAAGTTTGGTCTTTATACCATCAATAGTTTGCATATACAGGGTGATTTTTAATAATACCCATATTAGTCCTTCATGTTTTGTGATTGGCAATAAAAAAAAAAACATGTGTGGTAGAAGTTTTTTAGTAACGGAGATAACGAATTAATTATATTGAGACTGGTAAACTTGTATAATTATCATTTTGGGTGCATTAATTCCGCGAGCAACATATACAAGCTCAACTTCAAAAGGATCTTCCTATTCGAATGGATTTTAGACCAGGATCAGGTACATCCAAACTTTACTGAAAATATTTTAGTTACGGATGAAGCAATTTTCACACGTAACGGTATGTAGAATTTTCAGAATACGTATTTTTGAGCAATTGAAAACCCACACGACATTCGACGAAAAGAACTTTCAGCAATGACTTTCAGTGAATTTATGGGCTGGAATTGTGAATCGATTACTAATTGGGCCCTTTATACATACCAAATCGTTTAACTAGTGATGCTTATTTAAAATTTGCTAAATGTACCAAAATTGCTGGATGAAATTAACACTTGACGTTCGACTGCGATTGTGATACCTTCACGAAGGCACGAAATGATCTTAATAACTTGTTTCCGGGAAGATGGATAGGTCGTGGAGGTACAACCTCTTAGGTCGCCTGACCTAAATCCCCTTGACTTTTATTTTTAGCCATACTTAAAAAGTTTGGTGTACTCATACGAAGTGAATACTAAGCAAGAGTTGCGCAATCGTATACATGCTTCTGTCAAGTTAATTCAGCAACATGCTGATTTACGTCATGCGTGTGGTTAAGGATGGATTAGACGCGCTCAGTTATGCATTCAAAACGGAGATTGAAATCACTTTTAACGCTTATCGTGATACTTCTGTTTAAATTACATACATAATTTGTTATCTCTATTAATAAAAAACTTCTAATAGATTTTTTTAATTTCCCATCACTACACACAGGAACTGTAATTACTCGCGATTATGAGTATAAGTCAAGAATTGCCCTAAATATGCTTATTTTTTATTGATGAACGGTCGTTTTGTTGTAATATGTCTTCAATTATGTAATTGTTACTATTAGAAATAGTCATCGCCATTGTCTTTTTTTTTAAGTTTCACATTATTCCTTTTAAGCCCTTTCAAACCGTCATATCAGATGAGAGATTACTATTTGGATTATAGTATACCCTCTTTTATAGTCTATTGGATGTTAAAAACCACGTTTATGAGAACAAATAAAAACCTACGTGACATTACCACTCATCCAATTTAAATTCAATACTCTTGATGTAATTTAATCATGTTTCACTAAGTGTTAAGTGAGAAAACGATTCAATAGATTTTACGATTGTTGTGCTAGTTTCAACGGAATTATCCACATTGTTGTGCTAGTTTCAACAGAATTCTCCAGACAACATTTTAAACTCTATTAATTTTAACAACTCGTAGTCACTCGACTGATAACAAACAATAATGTGTTGATGATTGTAATGAATTAATTGTTTAAAAATCCATGATGACTCTAAATGATACTATTAAGTTGTTTTTTATTTTCATTTTAATTTCTTCTTTTTATTTTTAATTATATCGTTTTTATATGTTAATTCGTTTAATTTTTCTATTATTTGTTGATAAAATGGTAAAATTCAACGCTGCTGAGTCTAAAAACCAAATCTGTATGACATACCTTAAGAAACATAGATAAGTTATCTCGTTTTACGTCTAGGGAGGCCATTTCCTCTTTAAAAAAGTGAAAATAAAAAAACGTAATAGTTTTATTTAAAAAAAGAAACAATAATTTGTATTCAGAATACAAATACAATACTCGATGGCTGAATTTTTTCATGAAAGAAAAATGTTGGATATGTTTTTGATTATAATATTTGTTAACGACAATCGCCGGCAATTATACAATAAAAACTAAACATATCAAATACATCCAGAAGATCATAAAACTATATACTAATACAAGAAAAACCTAAAAACATAAATAATTAATCTAAATGAAAATATAAATGCAAATAAAACTACAGATCCGTATAAATATATAAATAAATAAAAAAACTATCAATACACATAATAATAGTAATAAGTAAAAAAATAATTTAATAAATTCAATATTAAATTTCTCGGTTACAAATCATTTTAATGTTTCGTTATTACAAAATAAATTAAACGATGAATCTTATTAATAACGCTAAGGAATCTTGATAACATCTAGCTTGATGTTCTAAGCAAAATATTGTGTTGGAGCGTGATTCCTGCACATGTAGACCCATTGCACTTAGGAGGGGGAGTTGATAACGCCATTCATTAGACGATGCAGAAAGAGCACATCAGCAATCTCTCTGTGTTCCTTTAGTGATTTTTAATTTTGGAAAGTTTGAACAAAATTGTCCTCTTCATGAATATGCAGTCTTCCAAGTTTGAATTCCAAGTTTCCAAGTTTTTTTTTTCTAGAACTTTTTCTGCACAGCTTCTAAATTAGCTATTTTATTTATTGTAAAAGGTCTCTACACGACACCTGAAAGGGTATAAAGATTCGAGAAGAAGAAGTAAAAGGGTGTTTTTGAGATTCAATGTGTTCAAACAGTCCGTACTCAGATGTTCTGAAGGCTTTCTTTACGGACTCCGATATTTGCAAACTAAATGTGAATTTGTTATCAAAAATCACTCCCAAGTCTTTCATTTTATCCACCTTTGAAAGAGCAGATGAGTTTATGGTGTATTGAAAATCTGCGGTCGTTCTAGATCTGTGTACAGACATATAGTAGCATGTTAAAATATTTAAATACAAATTGTTAACAATAAACCATTCAATGAAACGTTCAGTCACCATTCATCTAGCGTATGGATAACTAGTGATGGCCATTTGACGATGCCACTTGAAATTAGGCAAAAGGTGGCGCTTGCGTCGTCTTTAATTAATTATAATAAACCATTCGTTTAAGTTTGTAATACAATTCTATAAATTAAAGCAGACATCAATGGAGCTTATGATTTTCAGGTCGGCAAACAATAAGAAGTTAGAATCAGGATGGCATCTCGTACGTCGTTTATAAAAAGTGAAAATTGTATCGGTCCGCAGTGAGATCCTTGGGGCACACCAGATGTAACATATAGTGGTTTAGGTCTATTTTATGTCTTAATGTCTGTCCATTAAGTTAAAGAAAGTATATCGATCAAGTGATAAAATAGATAACCATTAATTAATGTACATTTAATTAAAATACTTAGTTTGTTTCACTGTTTTTATATTTGCACCGACTAGTTTCGACCTTTAGTCATCTTCAAGGAGATATGTACAAAAAAAATTACAAAACAGAAATGTATATGCAAATACAAGCCCCTATAATAAATGATCAGGTAATAATAGCGGTCATTATAGGGGAATACCAAATCTCTTTCATGTTGTTAACGATGTGTTTGTGGCATTTTAGCGCCTTGCTAATATTTAGTCGCTAGCGAAGGTTTAATACCTGAATGCAATATTTTAGAATCAGAAGTATTAAAAAAATTGTTTCTTCCATGCAATCTTGAGTTTTCGAAAGATTGCGGCAATATGTTTTCGCATTCTTGGCGGATATTCTCTTTGAGGATTTCAAGTGTGAGTTTAGCTTGTTCATATTATACGAAGAAGCAAACAACTGAGATTTTTAAATTCATTAAGGAGAATATCCGTAGAATCAGAAAAACTAGTGCAAACCCCACAAAAAGAGATCTAGATAATATCACCTTTTTTAGCCGTTCCAGACTTCATTTTTGGCGGTTTATACCAAGGAGCAATCAACTCAGATTCTTGAATTCCCTAAAGAGTATATCCGTAAAATCACCTAAACTAGTACAAACATCCCACAAAAGAAATATGGATAATATCGCCCATTTTAACCGATCCAGTAAAATCATCAAAAATAGTATAAATACCACAAAAATAAATTTGAATAATATTACCATTTTTTACTTCTTTTGGCGGGGTTTATTAAGAGTCACAGGTACATACCAAAAAAACAATCAACTCAGGCTCTTGAATTCCTTTAAGAGAACATCCGTAAAATCACTAAAACTAGTAGAAACCCCACGAAAAATCTGCATAATGTCGGCCTTTTTAACTGTTATATATTTCTTTTTATGGGATTTAGTCACGAATCTATACCAATTTAGATTCTTGATTTCCTCCAAGAAAATATCCGTAAAATCGTAAAAAAGTGCAACTACTTTTTCTAGCACTACCAAAAAAACCTCATAAAATTAGTGCAATTTTGTGGCGTTGCAGACTTTTTTTGTGAGAATTATTGAAGTCACGAGTCTATACCAAGAAATAATAAATTTAGATTCTTGAATTACTCATAGAAAATATCCGTAAAATCGTAAAAAAATGTGCAACTTTTCTTCTACACTACCAAAAGTATTATGTGTGACGTCATAACATTGCACTTAATTCAGTACAAACCTTAAATTTTATCAATAACACTTTTTCAATTAAAAGAGTTTATAAGAAAATAACCTTTTATATATTAGTTATTATTGTAATAAAAATTTTTAAAAATATATGTATATTAGATCTTTTGAACCGGATCGACTTTAATCACCTGAATCAATGTTGCGTTAATTTTATTGCAGGAATATTTATTAACATGGAGGCTTAACGTAACCCAACATATTTAAATTTATGTAAAAGATCTTTCCGATTAAAAAGTTTTTTTTATGCATATTAGAGCGCGGCCGTTCTCGTTATCTATCTGGAAAAGAAAAAGGAGCGTGTGTTGCTCGCATGTATTATTGATGGACATCCTCGAAGTCGAGCGAGGGATTCCTGCGCGTAATTACATTTACGATTCTCCCGTTATGAAAACGTCTGCTCGGAGCTCGGACTATACCAGGAAACGTCCTCGTTTTATTATTATTATTTTTTCTGTTACTTTGTATGTGTGTGTGTTTTCATTTCCCACAGCTCGCCGAGTCGAAACGCGATAATCCAATTCATCAGAAGCCCTTTATGATACGATATCTCTCGGCGATTACGACAGCCGAACTCGCCAACATTAATGAACGAACGCGTGGTAGATATGTGGAAATGAAACGCTACTTAATGCTCTTTGCTCTCTGGGTGCACCTTGGACCAGGTGCCGCCCATACCCAGGGCAATGTGGTAGGCGGCCATCTTATCTCACCCCGGGGCATACACCAGAACAACCGGTCTTGCCTGCCTCATTATTCAATGCATATAAATACGGTCGCCTTCAAATACAGAACACACCGTCTATTTTTTATGCACACACACATACACACGTAAAGGTAGAAGGTATACCCTGCCCACACGGTGTTAATCTCACGGCGGACCTTGAAGAACCAGGAGCACAAATCAATGTGCACGCGAGAGGAAAAAGGAACTTTTTGGTCATCGGCCGTTGCCGCTGCGGACCTTGAAATTTCGGCGCGGATGTGAGAAACCAATAACCTACATAAATGTAATTAGCTATTCCAGGTGCATACATTAAGTCCGGTAGCTATGAATAATTGAGCTGATCTGGCTTTGATAACATTTGAATTATGGATGGAAATTGAAACTTCGTGTGGAGTTACAACATTCGATTGGTTATCCATAAAAGTCTTCTATTTTAAATTATTTTGCATATAATAACAAATTTATAAGAAAATAATTGAAAAAAAAAATGCAACCACATTTCTAACCGCAAGACAACACTAATTTAATTAAGCATTTTATATATTGTGGTCCCATCAGTATCATAATTAATGGTTTGTTATGATTACTTTTTATTAGCAATAGATATGCCATCTCAATTAACAGTTTGTTATCGTTACTTATTATTATGAATAACAAGACAACACTAGTATCATTAAACTTCATATATTTTATGGTCCCATCAATGTTATGACTAATAGTTGTAGTGTTTACCTCTTTTTAGCAATAGATAAACTATATTTTTGGGCCCAATTTTGCAAACCTTATTTATAATCAATTGGAAAGAATTATAAACATCAACTTTTATTCCGCGAATACGTTACTTTACGCCTTATTTGCGGATTGTAAAATTGGGCCTTAATGGTTCTCTCGTTGGCTATAAATAATTACATTATTATCCAACAACAATTTTATTTTCGTTATGATTTTCCTTTGCTGGAACTTCATAATAACAATCATATTTAATGAAAACACATTTCTGCTAACAGCTAGTTTAGCAATATCAATACCCTATTGTATAATTTGTTGTGATAAAACATAATAATTTAGTCCACACATATACATACATTTATATTCGGGACTATTCCTTATCGAAAATGCTAAGTTTACCGTGAACGTTATTAATTAATCTCACATTCTATGTATATACATTTTTTATAATAACGTGCACATTAAATTTAGCATTTCCAATACGAAATAATATATAAATAAATAAATATATAAAGACTAAAGTATAATGGATTATCACAACAAATTATACAATAGGGTATTGATGTTGCTAAACAAACATTTTCCATACGGAATAGTCCCGATTATTTGTTAACCTGGCGCAATTGTCACTTTGTGCAGTTTTCTGGCACTCCCGAAAATAAAGACGTATTATTATTATTACAGTAAATCCTAGTGATGGTCATTAACGGTTTTTACGATTCGAATTGCATTCATAATTGTACAATTTATCACAAGACTGCTCGAAATATTGCAACAGAAACTACTCGAGCATTTTATCGGGTGTAGTACTCGAGAACCTGTCCGAACATTTCACTGAAAATAACACTCTAACACTTAATAAAAGAAAAGAGTATTAATTTGATATAATAGTCAATATGAAAGTTTTATTATAATAGAAACATATTTATTCACTTGATTGCACTTATTTAATAATTTAATTCACTTTGTCACAATTATTTAAATAAATTAAAAGAATTTGAAAATAATTAATGAATTATTTCCTCTTTAGCTACTACGCCTTTTTTACTTACGTTACGTAAGTACTTTAAAAATATATCCTTTAAAACAAATACAACACGGGCCTGTACCCCTTCAGACATTGAATTATATAATGGACACATTCAAATTATTTTTATTTAATTTACTCTAACACTTGTCGTTGATCTCGACAACACCTTAACTTCATGCCCATTTATGTTATATTTTATTATAACTGCACCCTTGCAGTGATAAAATGATATTGTTTTACATTTTTACAAGTTAAGTTGCAGACTTTATACTACACCACATAGCCATGTGGCTAAATATTTAGTACATCAACAGAAGAAGCAGGATGACTTCAGAAATGAGCCACAATAATGCTTGTCCTTACAGCTTTCATGTCACAAAATTTCTTTTTGAAAAATTTCAACAAAAATCTTTAGATCGTCTGCAAATAATCAAATGGAACTTAATTTTACATATGAAACAATATCATTGATAAATATTAAAAATTATTTTGATCCAATGTGGTCCACACCTGATTTTTCTATAAGTTTTTGAGATACGTTGCAGTAAAAATGCTGGTGACATCAAATTATGCCAATTTACAGTTATTAGGCCAAATAATCCGAGAAATTTTGTTAACAAACTATGGCATGAATAACCCTATAGACCGATTGATGAGGCAAGCAAATGTTATATCAAATTGTCTGAATTGTATGCTCTTTATGCTTACGTTTGCTACTTTCAAATCCCGTTTACGTTACGTTGATCAGTCCAGTATCGTTCATATATCTCATTGGGTATGTTTAATTCATTAAATTTTGTAATTATGCATTTAATGTAATTACAATTTTATTTCAATTTTGTATCTTGAAGAGAGAACTGAGCTGATTTATTTTTGTCTATATTTTTTAATTAAATTTTAAATAAAAATGATGTAAAAATAATAAACAAATTATTTCCACATTTAGCTCTGTGATATTTTGACTTACGTAACGTAAGTACTATAAAACAAATGCACATTAAAACAACTACTTCACGGGCAAATACCCCACCGGACCACGAACTACACAATGTATACCCGCTGTTACATACCAATAAAATATTGCATCATGCAACATTTTTTTGTTTGCTTCTTGATAAGTTCATTTGCGGTTAAAATTACCTTGACCGGCCTCTGTTACTGTAATTGTTTTAACTTTAATGGATTTGTATTTTTCGTGATAAATGACGTCATTCTATACTGTTTTTTTTACTTTTAAATGATGGGTACAATATTTTTTAACCAATTGCTTTGTTATCGGATGTTCTTTTGTATAATTCTATTATTATCATCATTATTTTAGTCCGTTTTTTTTTTCTGTTAACTTGTTTTAATTTATATGTATTGCTTTTGCATTTCAAAATGCAAAAAATAGAATTAAAACTATTTTTGCATTTTGAAATTTTTTCGTAAAATATTGTATGTTTTATTCACTGTGCGCATCATTATTTTAATTGTTATTATGGATTGCAAAAGCCAATGATTATACTTGATCAAGACTACTCCTCTAATTTTTCTTAAATCGATTCAATATATTATTGTATTTTGCAATTACAGATTGTTATTAATTGCAAAAAGGTGAGTTTCTGTAAATAAAGAATTAAATTAAATTTCGCAATCAATATTATAAGATTATTTCGTATTATCAGAGTTTATTAGGCCAGGCGAGTTTTTTTAGTACAAATTCCTAGTTATACAAATTAAATTTAAAAATATATTCACTAAAACATTTTTTGTTTTGTTTTTATATAATAAACATCCTCAAAATATGACACAACAAGTGCAATTATTCTATAATTCGCGTTAAAAATGGAAATACCTCCGCCTAGTCCTTCCTTTCTTTTGTTGAATTGTTGTACAGTTATTAGAGTAGATAATTCGAGATTTTGTAATTAATTAATTGAATTTTTTAACTAATATTTGAATGTAAAGATTGACTCACATGGTCACATTTATTCATAATAAATTTAAAATATCAGAGAGCATTATAACCCCTAATGCTCTGTGCGTAAACTTATTGATTAACATTTTAATAGATAGACAAATTATTACAAAAAGTCGTTCTTCATAGGAAGGTGGAACGATTCCTAACCAGCTTCTCATTTTAAACAAAAAATCCAAATTGATATCAATGCTAAATTAAAAATGGAAACTTGTGTTTCAATGAAGGAAATTAAAATATAATGCTTCTTACCGAAATTGTGACTATCTGCAGAAAGTTGTCAATTTTTAGAGTAAAAATTAGCTGTTTTCAAATGCCAAAAGAAAATATTTATCAAAATTCTAGTTTTCCCTCGTTTGAGGAAACCTAAGTGTAATAAAAAACATCCATGAAGAATTAATTGAAATCCATTGAGAAGTATTCCTGTAATCCTACTAAGTTATGATAAGGAGTGTCGACGGGTATAGCGTAAAGCCTTTAAGCATTTCGAAATTACTTCCACCTAAAAGATCTTTTGTAATTGTCCCTGACTTATTATCCCTCAATGTCTAAACTCTTGCATAGTCTACAATAACTTGAGCGTTAATGCGTAATAATTCATCAGGCTTTAAAGTGGCCGATAACAGGTAGTTCCCTATTTGAAGGGATAGGGCAGAGCATTCACAAAGTATATGCTCTGCTGTTTTTTGTGCTTTGTTGCAAAACCTGCAATTGGCATCCGTTGTCTGACCCATCTTAGTAAGATGGTATTTCAGAAGAAAATATTTGGTTAGCAGGTCAGTTGTGAACCTTAGGTTGCCTTTGCTTCACTTGATAAACTGTTTGGCCTTACGACAGAGAAGGCGATGAATCTTTTCGTCTGCCGCAAGCCACTCGTGAGCACTTTTGGCAATATTTTCCCATTCCTGGATCATTCCCTTAATATCGACTTTATTTATTCCGCTGTAGGGTTCTGGTCCTACAAATGGAGCGCTCCTTGGTTGGCCCTTTCATTTCGTTTGATAACTGCATGCCCTGAAACTCAAAGCATTTTAACTCTATTATTTCTGGCCAGTTGCTTTAGGAATAGTTTGCACTCCTAGATAGATTTGGACTGACATTTAGATGATTTTATTGCCTTTGATGCAGCTTGACGGTCTGAGCATATGCATAACCTCCTTTTATTGTAGCTCCTTTCTAAATATGTGTTCAGGGCCTCAATTTCCGCCTGATATTTCGATGGGGATCAGTGATATTCCATATCACGAATCCATTCTCCGCTTTAGATCCATCAGTGAACTAAACAATCGAGGAGCCTTGTAACTGTTTGATTTTCTCTTCAACATCCTGGCGGTCATGAATTGAAACTTCAATCGTAGAATCGTAATCATAGCCAATCTTTGGGCATGTGTATCGCTTTTTCGCAAACGATGTTGAGGATTTTTAGGTGCCCGTTAAAATGTCCATATTTTGGAGAATCGGTTTGGATTATTCTTCTGCTTCCCTTTTGACGTGTAGGTGCAGAGGTCCATTGCTCCAGTAGAGCACGTATATATAGCCCCTGTAATACCCAAATATGCCAGTCACTGAACCTTACTGAGCTTTGTTTGGGTTGTGCTCTCCATTGACTTTGTCTACCAGATGACGGAACCATAGGTGATAATTGATCTAATCACCGTGATAACTAGCTAAATCATCTTGGGGTGTAGACCTCATCTTCAGCCATATAATTTACGACAAGACCTTATTACCCTTACTGCTTTGGTGGTTATGCTGTGTACATGGGTTTTCCAGTTAAGCCTTTGATTAAAAGTGAGGCAGAGATATTTAGCTTCGTTTAAAAACCCAATGAGTGTCCCATACATGGTTGCTGACTTGAGGTTTAATTTCCTACGTCCTGTAAATGGAACAATTACAGTCTTTTTGGGATTGATATTAAGATCTTTCTGCACACACCATATACTTACTTTTCGAAGGGTGATCTGCATGCGGTTAGACACCGTTTCATCATGCTTTCCCTTTACTATGACGACAATGTCGTCAGCATTGCCTTGTATGTCAAATCCGTCGTTGGACAACACTGACATTAGTTCATAGACAACTAATGACCACAGCAGGGGCGAAAGAAACTCGCCTTGTGGGCACCTCTTTACTGCGAACACTATTGCCGTCTCATCACTAATGGACATTGTGATCCTACGACCTTTGACATAGCTTGAATTCATGTGGATGTGGAGGCATCAATTCCTCTTGATTTGGTGGCCATACCTATGGATTCATAGTAGCTGATATCAAATGCACTTTCGATAACCAAGAATGCACATAGAACGACTTCTTTGCTTGCGATGTTCTTCTCTATCCTATCTACTAGCTTCACCATATCTATTTCCAGATAAACGGGTTTGCAGTTACAATAAAATGCCCTGGCAGAATGACTTCTAGACGATATCCTATTCCAGAACACAATAAACATGTTTTTTATATAAAAACAAAATCAGATTATGTAAATAATTCTGTTACTTGTATGGAATACAGATGCATATTATCATTATTAAAATGCCCTTCACATTCATATTTACATCGCTTGCTGAAACTTCTAGTTCTCAGATCAACTTGAAAGTTTGAAATTCTGTACATTAAGGACAGTACTTTTGGGTGGTGTCATTTTCAAAAATATGCTGTTTCAAGAAAATGTAGGTAATTGGCCTTCGTGTTTATGTATTTCAAAAGTTTTAAGACTTTGTTCCGAAGTCTATATTGTTTAGGGACATATTTTTTTTCTTAATGATTATTTATTTGGATGAATCTTTAAAAAAAGGAAAAAATGTTTTAGTGAATAAACAAATTTTTAAAACTAAAAATTTGCAATGAATAATAAAATTTGAGAATACGAAAGGGCCTATTAACGAAGGCCATTAGGTAAATAGGCCCTTTCGTATTCTCAAATTTTATTAAAGCAGGCGTGTTGTTCAGTGCAAATTTCTAGTTATGCAAATTACATTTAAAAATGTGTTAATTCACTGAAACATTTTTTTTTTCCATTTTTAAAGATTCATCCAAATAACAAACACACATTTCGTGTGAATCCTCAACCCATGACACGATACATGCAATTATTCCATCATTCGCATCAAGAATGGAAATACCTCCGCCGAGGTCTTCCTTTTTCGTTGAATTCCCCGAAAATTTTTGAAGTGAGAATCCCCGACGACGACGACGTTGGCGTGTTCGGAACGAAGATGTTTTTTTTTTTTTTCGTTTTCGTGGTGGCTAGGTGGAGACGGACCATGCCCGAGGTTCTATATCCTAAAACGAAAGGGTGCGGCCGTAATGTGGGATCATTATGATAAGGCCGCAATTATTCGAGGCCGCTCCCCGCACACCGACTACTAAAAACCAATTCATTTCGACGGAATGCCACGCCACGCCACGGCAACAACAACGGCACGAAGAGTTGGCACTCCGGACGAGCCGCCGTTTTCACTCACTCTCTGCACATAAATCCGAATAACGATGACAACCTCAACTACCGCGGGGCGATGTAATTTCCATTGTTTGCATAAATTAAGTGAGACCATTAGAAAAATGCGTGTGCTGGATGCATTAAATAAATATTGTTTTTTTTTATTTATAATAATTTTATCCACAACTCAGAATTAAAACAGTATTATACCTAAACCTAAATAAATCTGAAGTGGTTCAGTAATTATAAACTCACTCGTGATTTATATTTATTATTGTGCTTTTGTAGAGATTGTTGAACAGGGTATCCACGGTTTCTTCAAGTAAAGTACCATTAATGTTAAAAATAAAGAAAACCCAACATATGCTTCTTGGGTTCCTTTTTAGCACTAATATCATGTGAGGTTAAATACAAGTTAGTGATGGGCAAAGTCGCTCTTTTATTTCTGCTAAATTAAATATATTATAATTTTATTAATGTTACTCATTATAAAAATATCTTCTTGATATTTTTATAATGAATTCCCATTTATTAATAACATAAATTTTAAATCACTTTTTCGTTTTAAATACATAAAATAAGATATTTTGTATAATACTCGATTAATAATACTACTAACAAATCTTTATTACTTAAGAATTTACATGTAATTATATTATATACAACTTATGATATATACGTACAAATTTTACATTACTTAAGTAAGGGCTATCGACCAAAAGTCTTTCTGCCCTGATTAATAATATTATTCTATTATTCGAATAAAAACATTAAAAAATACATATATTTTAAAGTAAACAAAGAAACGCAATTGTTTGAAGTAACTATACTTTGCATTTGAAAAAATACATCTTTATATTATATCTCAAAAATTTAAAATTCAAGACAAAGTCTCAGAACAAAAGCGTATTCTACTAAAAAAAGTACATTCTTAAGACACTTTAGCATAATTCGTATTTTTTTATAGTTTTACACACACTCGATCCTTAAGATAATCGACAGAGGTTCATTATCCAATATAATTCGTATTTTTTTTTTAAATTGTATTACACACACTCGATTCTTAAAATAATCGATTTAGCCCAGTGGGCAGACAGAACCCCCTTTCCTTGCGATAAAGTTTTTTTTACATTCAAGGAAAACGTAACCGTCCAAAAATTCCAATTTCAGCTTAATCGTAAAACGGTTAATAACCACAACAAACCATAAAACGTAAATATCGTGATTGAGAAAGGTGAACATTCCATCCTTTTCCCAGGCAATGTTTTTTTTGAAACGGCAATTAAAGTAGGCAAAGAATTTCGAAAACAGGTTGGGGAGATAGTATTAAGAAAAAATACATTCCGCTATTAATCAATAAAAAATTTAATGAGATGATGAAATAGGAATACTTTTCATTTTTGATATTTATATTAATTTTAGGACAATTATAAAGCAACCCGGTAATTAGATGATTAATTGGTGAATCGTTTGATTTAAGTCAAGCAAAAACATTTTTGATTGATATAATGAAACAATATATAACGAAGTGGAATCATTAACTATTCGAGAATTAAAAACATTTTTATCAAATTATTTCGATTGCCAACGATTTAAAAAATCATTGATGAAAATTCCCTTCTTTTAAAACAGGACCACAACTGTTCCCTTTAAACACACCCTATATTTGGTCATTTTAAAAAAAATGACTTTATATTTAAACAATTTTAATAAATTTAATTTCTAATGGATTCACGCAAATCATAAAATAATAATTTTGTCAACTAAATTGAAACTATTTAACATTGTTTTCATTATTAATCGATCTAAACAAATAAGATTAAATGGTTTCAACTAAAAATGTTTAAATATAAAATCTGTTTTTTAATATAAACAATTGTAGAGTGGGTTTACAGGGAACAGTTGTGGGCCTGTTTCAAAAGCAGTGGATTTTCATCAATGAAATTTTAAAACGTTGACAATCGATTATCAATGTAACATATAAATCAAATGAAGATGATTCTTAAAGTACTGCATTATTTGTGTATTTAAATTTTGAGAAGTTTCTAAATAATTTTCACAAGCTAATAATGTCACAAAAAACATAGAAGTCACCGAGAACTCTCAATGTAGAGTGCTTAGCAAAATCCGACACCCTATAATCCTTTAATTAATCCTGTATAAAAACTGCAATATCCCAACTATAAAACGGCGCCAATCACACTCTTTAAAATTTGCATCAAAGCCTAAAAACTGAAATCATAAATCACTTATATTTAAAACACAACCGTAACAAACGTCCAAAATATAAATACCCATTCATTAGAATTTATGAATTCATTACATCTCATCAGAAATACAGAGACAGTAATATAACGACGCATGAATACGAATAAACAGACAGGCGATAGCCAATTCCAAAACAAGATAATCATGTTTTATGTATTTACAAAATCATGTAATGTAAATAACTGTGGTACTTGTCTGGAATTAAGATATATTATTATTATAAAAGAATTTTAAAGTAATTAAAAAAATATATTCCCTTATTAGCTACTGTAAGATTTTGACTTACGTTACGTAAGTACTTTAAAATAAATGTACATTAAAACAACTTTTTTACTCATTATTATTATTATTTTGTAAAACCTTTCGTATTTAATTCGAATTTCACGTTTACATTACGAACCTATTAATCAATTCAAAAAATGATTCGATTTAATATTTATTGTATATATTTTTAAAATTAATCTATGGTATTTATAATAATTTCAGTTCATTAATATTTCTTTTCGTTATAATATTCAGATGCTTTTTAAAAGCTTCCACTCGTGTAGGTAGAGCCATCTATCATCACATACACGCACTCGTCAAACGAGAATAAACTCAGATACATTTAATTTGGATTTTCATATACAAACATCTTTATATATGAATTTACAAAAATATATTTATATATTAATTGTATAATATATAATTGTTGTACAATTCATAAATTGGTTACTGAAGCTGTTTCAGCAATTTAATTTATTTAGAACTTATTTCGAAATATCTGAAAACCTACATTGATAATGTAAACACATATTAAAGCATTTTTTAAATGATAATTATATTTTTAATGTTTTCTAAACTGACTTCGAAAATGTGATAATTTAATGTGATTTGTTATTATTATGAAATTTTTTAAATTCAGCTAATTTCTTCAGTTAACAGGAAATAATTGTAGAATACAGCATAATTTATAGGTTCGGTTAATTTTATAAAGTTTATAATAATTAATAACTGGCTTTTTCGACCGGTGAGACCGGTGGAGTCTGCTAAACGCAGAGAATAAATATACATATAAAAGTACAAATTTTTTAAAGATATTACATAAATTTAAGTTATGTGTTTTAATTATTATTATTTTAATATAAATCAGCAGTTAATTTTATGATTTTTTTTTTAATATTACAAACCGAAGTGCAATTGAGTAAATATAATTCGATTTAAGGGGAGATGCTGCCCTGCATAGTTTTTTTTTTTTAATATTTTTTCATTTATTGCGGAATTCGAAAGTGTATACACTTAAGAATATTTCCTACATAGTTTCATATTGATTGAATACAAATTGTCGAAGATATGCGAGTTTATGCAAAGTTATTCAATTCTATAGCGGCTTTTTTTTTCTCGTCTTCTAAAACATATTTTCCTAATCGTTGATCGTTCGGATTTAGTCTATTTTTTATTTTCAATTTTTTTTTACTTCGATTTAAAGAAATGCGATCAAAAGCAGATTTTTAGAATCGAAAAAGCACTAATTCTTAATACAACCCAATTGGATTTTTTTATTTCAAATGCTGTCAACAATTCCAGGAGCCGTCACCGTAAAGGCCTTTTTAAAAAGGTCTTGTACGAGGAACTGTGTCACGGGCCCTCAGGATCCGTAAATATTTTTGTTATATTGTTTTGTATTATTTGTATAGTATGAATAAAGAAGTGTATATAAATATAATCGTTATGAACAACATATTATTACCGCATAAAATTAGAACAAATTATATCAAAATTAATATAAATCTTAAAGGTTTATGTTGTTTACATATGAAGAAATATATTACTACATAGGCGTATAGACCATTAGTCGATAGCCAATTGGCAGACTTTTACAATATACATTGTAATATTTTATGTTATAAGTAGGTATTGTGTTACGTTTCATATTACTACGAAACGAGAAGTACTCAGAAATATACAGTATAAAACTACCAACAAACACTGATAACTAATATAATTAATTAGTATAATAAAATATCTACATACATAAAAAACTTACTGTATACAACTAGTAAACTCAAACTATCAAATACTACTCAAAAATCACATGAGGCGGAACGAAAGAAAATATCTCGCAATACCAATAGCCCGATCCACAACTTCGAGGAGACGACAGCGAGAAGAACTCTTAAAATCAAGTTATTATAATATACATTATGTAACATTGTAATAGATAAATCAATAAATTATAAATAGGTAAAAACAGAGAGCGATATATACAGGAAAAGAACCTGCATAATACAAATAAATAAAGCTAAACATATGACGAATAAAAATAAATATTTTCTATTGTTTCTATTGTGGTTCTACGACAATAAGAAATATTTTTTTATATTTTATATAATAAAATGAATATTAATATGATTAATAATTGTGATATGTTAACAAATATTAATCGTACTAACTTATTTTTAATGCAATTATTAATTATTTCTTCAATTGATGATTGAGGCTTTTACTTGATGAAACTCCATTGTACACTATTTGTAAACTGTTTTTTTTTTTTAATTAATGGTTTTAATATTTAGACATTGGTAGTTCATATTGAATGAAATAAATATGAATAAAATATTAAAAATTAACCAATAAAACACAGATTAGATTGAATAACTTTAAATTCTCGACTAGTTTCGGGTTATTAGTCCATTTTCAAGAGAATTTAATTTTTTTATAAAAAACTAGTCGAGAATTTAAAGTTATTCAATCTAATCTGTGTTTTATTGGTTGATTTTTAATATTTTATTCATAGTTTTTTTTTTAAGTTTCACAAAATTGATTAAAATGATTAATGATTGATGCCTAAAGATGGCACTGTGTTGGATAAATGATTCTAGCAGTGTCACTGCAATTAATTTTGTAGAACTTAAAAAATGTTGTTTTTACAAATAGTGTTTGTTATATCATTTAATTTATAAAATATTTTAGTATGATTCAACCACTAATTAATAATCCAATAACAACTCGAGTTTTCACATTTAATTTTTATTAAATGAATTAGTATTAGTAAGTATAATAGCATTTGTAGTAATAATATATTATTGATTATTAATTTTAAACAACAAAGTTTTTAATATTTATTTGGATCAATATTTTTAATATTTAAAAATCAGTACTTTATATTATAATAATGAATCCTACTAAACAAACTATCCAAAACGACATAGCATCAACGTTAAACAAAATATTTAATGTCAATGTAAAATTCGTGCAACGTTTTCATATACGTTTTGCTCAATAGAAATATGAATAATTTATTGAGTAAGTTATTCAAATTAAAATATGCTTTTATTTGTTTTATTAATAAATGTTTAATCATTTATTCATATTTATTATTACTTTGATCAATTTCAACTTAGTAACTTTATTTAATGAGAATATGAAAATGAAAATATTACAAAAACAATAGGGGCTATCCCTTACGAGAAATGCTAAATTTAACCTATACGTTATTTTTTACTCTCACAATCTATGTATAAAAAATCAATTATACAATGTTCTTAGACTGCTATGATAAAAAATAAAGGGTACGTTAAAAATAACAATTAATGCATGGAAAAGTCTTGAATATTTTTTATTGTTGTTTTTATAATCTCAGCATTTTATTAATATATTCGAGACAATTCCGTACAAAAAATATTAATTTTAAAGTTTGCTATATTGAATAAATCAACATTCTATGCATATACAGGGTGTTTCAAATTCAAGTCTCACCATGGGGATCTCGCTTTTTATAAGCTTCTCTAGTGTCAATAAAGAATATTCCAAAAAAAAAGATAACTAATTACAATAAAGGTATGATATATTATATCATTGTAATCATAAAAATACAGGATTTTAATATGATAAAAAACTAACATGGCGTCCATAAGAAATAAGAAAGTTGATGATGGTCCAGAGGAAGCGAAACATGCTATTAGTAAAATTAGTACGCCATCGATTAGATCATAATCTAGTGCTATAAGAATGTCTACAGTGTATTAAAATATTGTTTCAAATAACGACGATATAAATAAAAAAAGAAAATCGCATTTTTCAGTTTTTTTTTTTTTTTTCATTTTTCTTGAAAACAAAGAAACTTCGCTCAGTCTTCTCAACGGAATATTAATCAGTATGAAATTCTGCAAAAGTGCTGAATTTAAACCTACCCTCTATCTCTTATAATAAGCGAGATTCCCATGGCGAGACTCGAATTTGAAACACCCTGTATATATTGTATAAAAATATTGAAAAAAAAGAAGACTGTGATGATAAAAAATAACACACACGTTAAACTTAACATTTCCCATAGAGAATAGCTATACACCAATTTGGAAAATAATTGAAGAAACTAAAAATTTATAATTTTTAAATCAACGGGTTATGTCTTTTTTTATATATTATAAACTGTCGAACTATTAAAATATTAAACAATTAATTTACAAAAAAATCTTTTATTAATTTTTATAAATAAAAATTAAGAGGAAATAATTTAATTACATTTTTAAATTATTTTTATTTAAATTAAAATAACTGTGACCAAGTGAATGAATACTTTTATAAATACTTTGAAATTCTGTTTTTAAACTACATTATCATTAATTTTAAAAAATATATTAGTGGCGGCATCTGTCCACAATGATGGCAAGTTTTAGTTCTTAATTATAATGAGATATGTTTCTTTCCTGGTATTTTCTTAAATTTCTCAAATTCTTTCAATATTACAGTTACCTGTAAGGTAAGTGTACATAAATTAATAAATAATAATAATAGAAATTATTTACTAGTAAGGTATAAAATTACGAATTGCATAAGTCATAAATTATATAAAGATATTAAAATTTATTCTATTTCTTTGTCAGAAATTTCTCGATTTCATTCAATATTACAGTTATCTATAAGATTAAAATTAATAGATTAATATTATGTTAAGATATTTGAAAATTATTTCTGTATATTAAAAACTTTCATATTTTTTTGTAATAACATTAGTATTTATTATTTAATAGTAATTTATAAAATTACCAATTGTTTAAATCATAAATTATATAAAAATGTTAGAATTAAGTTCACATTACAGTTTTCTATAAGAAAAAGTATTATCTTCGTTCAAACAGAGATGGTGCTGAATGCAGTAATAGATAATAATTGTTTAAATAATACATAATTAATATTTTTACTTGATTAAACTCAATAATAAACTATTTGAAAATAAAACAATGTTTTTTTTTTCTTCTTAATTTCACAAAAATGTTTTTTGTAGAGACACTTCTATAATTGTTTCACCAACATGGTATCGTCACAGTCAGCGTTGGCGTTAAACTTAACATTTTCCTCACAGAATAACCCCAACTATCGTCACAATCTATGCGATTTTTATAGTTGATTTTTATTCTTACGTTGTGAGGTTCAAAATAACAGGGCTCGGATTCCTGAAATTGATCGAACGTTTCGATCGTATGAAATCTGTCATTTAGATAGGAATTTACATGTGAATTTGACAGTGGCATACGACCGATTTCAGGAATAAGGCCCCAGATAAATTAAATTAAACATTTTTTCATACGGAATAGCCCTGAGGAACGTAAAACCTGATTAGATTGTGATGATAAAAATAAAATATACGTTTAATTTAACATTCCATGTACAAATAACCCCGTTTTTAAGAGATTTCAGTTAGCATTTTTCATTTTTTTCAAATTCTAAAAATTGTCGTCTGAAATAACACATCTATGATTATTTTGCGCCATCTATGGTTTGACTTCGAAAATAATAATACACCATTTTATCACAAGAGGGTTACTTTGGTTTACTTCTCCATCTATTTACATTTCCGTGATGTCGATCTAGGTTGAATTTTAAAAGTAACATTAATTTATTTTATTTAAAGCGTGGATTTTTAATGAAAAACTCGCGTGAAATTCTCAATAGTGAAAAACCGAAATGTTTCCCCTAAGTACGCAGTGCAAGCACTGGATGTTTTCCAGCGAGGAGGAGCTAACCAAATTGCGTGAGAAAACTAACCTAAAACACATACAGATTTATGGAAAAAACATACCGGTACGTGTTAATTAAGCTCTTTTTTTATTATAAAACGTTTAAATATATTACGTTTTATTTATTTTTAAATATTTAGAATGGTTATCAACATTCATGTACTTTAAAAAAAGTTTATAAATACACACTGAGCTAAATGGATTTAAAAATTTGCTTCGATGTTACATTAACGTTTTTGGTAGTTTTGAACATTGATTTAATGTTTTTTGTCAACATTTTGTTCACTGGTCATGGTTGTTAGTTATAGAAATCGATAGAAGAATATTCTAATTACTGCTTCTAATATAATTATACTGTTTTGTATTTATATGTCAGTAAAAATAGTTAAGTAAAGTTTATTTGAATGGATTGTATAAATTTTTCATCTTTCTCTAAACATTTCGTTCAGAGAGTATTGTTATTAAAATTATAATTCCTCAAATGATGATTTCCATAAAGAGAGATTTTAATTAGAGGCCGATTTACAATTGCCCAGGAACTGAAACATAATGAAATCTAATTAATCTAATAGTTTCTTGTTGAATCTCTTCGAAAACAGTAATTTCAATGAGTAATTCTCTTTATTAGTTTATTGTTGAATATCTTCAAACATTGTAATTTATATGAGTAATTTTATCGCGTGATATAAAATTTCTCTTTCATTGGATAATTTTTACTTATAATTATATTTATTGTGACTTATGTTTGTTTTAGGAAGCGAATAAATATGATTACTTTCTCACACCAGAAGAAGAGAGTTTAATGGTACAAAGGTTCGAGTTGCATCTCCGAGATTTCTGTAAAAGATTTCAGCCACCGATGCCAAAATGTGTTGTCGGCACAGCTTTTCATTATTTCAAACGTTTTTATGTTTACAATTCTGTCATGAATTATCATCCAAAAGAAATTATGTAAGTATTAGTCTTTTTAAAAATATTTATATACAATTTGTTCATATATTACTAACCTTTTCAAGAGTAACATTGTACATATACTTATATTAGTCTAGTTATCACCAAATGTCATATGACTATGAGAAATATTCCTAATATTTATTTCTACATTTATAATTATTAATAAATTATTTATTTTAAGTTATTTATTGATAATAAAATAATTTAGTTCTATTATGTCACATGTTTTTTTTTTTTTTTTTAAAGGGTAACTTGTATTTATTTAGCCTGTAAAGTAGAAGAATTTAATGTATCCATCGGACAATTCGTAGCCAACATAAAAGGTGATCGAGAGAAAGCCTCTGACATAATCCTCAACAATGAGCTCTTATTAATGGAACAACTAAATTTCCACCTTACAATACACAATCCCTTTCGGCCCGTCGAGGGTCTTTTAATCGACATAAAAACCCGCTCTTCTCTGAACGACCCGGAAAGACTGCGACCGGGCACCGAACAGCTTTTAGATAAAGTCTTCCTCACAGACGCGATTTTATTATACTCCCCGAGCCAAGTGGCTCTTGCGGCCGTTCTGCATGCGGCTTCGAAGCTACAGGAAAACCTGGATTCGTATGTTACGGATACGTTATTCGGGGAGGATGGGGTGGGGAAGCTGGAGGAATTGATCGAGGCCGTCAGGAGTATTCGGTCGATGGTGAAGATGGCGGATAACAATCCTGATAAAAACCAGTTGAGGATGCTCGATAAGAAATTGGAGAAGTGTCGGAATCCCGAGAATAATCCAGATAGTGAAATGTAAGCTCCATTTATATTGAATTTCTAATATTTAAACATAACGTCGAATTCCATTTAACTAGTCATGAAATGAAATGTGGATGAAATTTAGTAATTCCAAAAATTTAAAAGAAAAGCTGTTTTCTATCAATTCTAATGATAATAACATGACTGATAGAGGTGCAATAATTGCACCTAGTACTAGTACTTTCAATTAGCTGTTTTCTAAAGGATTTTATGTTTTTCGTTAGTGGATGAATGGAAGGGCCTGCTCCAAAAATGTCCTCCTTTTCATCACTCCCTAACCTTAATATTCTTTTAATCATCCTTCCTTAAAAAATAGATTTGTAGGTAAATGAATTATCCAATGTAAACTCTGAGTAGACCCCGAGATTTCAAACTCTCCACTCCAATATTTAGTAGGCATTGGTTTAGAATGGTTAGAGCAATATTTCCCAAACTATAGGTCGTGACCCACTAGTGGGTCACAAGTGAATATTGAGTGGGCTCTCACCATGGTATACATGAATTTAAAAAAAGTAACATTTATTTTTTTTAAATTTTAATTAGAATAAATAAGACAGCATTAAGTAGACCTCGTGATTTATAACTCCCTACTCCAATGCCTACTAAATATACAGACTGATATTTAATTTCAATTAGAACAAATAAGTTTCTCATCTCGTCACTAGGGAATCTGAGCATAATCAATATTTATGCCCTCTTTTCTCTAAAATAGCGTCTCAAGATTGGAAAAGTCAAATTTGGGAACCACTGGGTTAGAATGAAAATGTATTTTATTAATTTGTAAGTGGACTAGCTAAATGAAATTTGACTATAATTCATACTATAATATTAATAAATATGAGTAATTTAATAAAATTCTATAAATTAAACAAAAAAATCATACATATTTATTAGTATAATCTTTTATAATTTTTTTTAAATTTGTTTATTAAATAATAATATTTACAGTTATAAAAAGAGGATGCAAGCTCTTCTGGTGGATGAGGACGAGATGTACAATCAAATAATGAGCTCCAACAATGCGCTCGATGACTCGGCCCTCAACATGCAAGCCCTGTGATTTTTAGTTTAAATATTGTTTGTTTATACATACTTCTTAAGTATTAAGTATTTTTTTTTATTAAACTAGATTGTAAAAAAATAAATTGGTTTCTTTTTGGCGCTGATCATGAATTTTCGAAATGTCTGCCGAAGTTTTGCAGTTGGAGTATCGGAGAGGTTTCCGGCTGTGCTGGGTCTGGGTATTCTTGATAGTTTTGTATGCAGTGTGCTGCTGTTAGAGGCGGTGTCGGCGGGACTGGAACAACGGCTGGTAGCATTTGTGGAACGCCTGGCATGTTTTGCTGATTTCCATAATTAAAAAACCTGTAAACAAATATTTTTGGTGAGTTATATTTTCATATGAATTGGTTATTTATTCATCTATAATGGTAAATAGTAGAAAAAGTCGATTCTTGAAATTATCTCAAATTAGCTTCTAAAAATGTTTGATTAATTAAAAAAAAACCTGAATTTTTATAATTTTTAAAATCTATTAATTTGTTTCATTAAATATTTCAATTTATAAGAATTATAATTTTTGAATTAATTTGTTTGAGACATCAATGTTTCATACTACAGCAATTGTTTCATGGTGTTGTGACTTCATTAGACGCATGATTATAAATTTGCATTTCTCTTACCACTAGATTTGTTCTTCACTTATTTGAAGTGCACATTTCTACAATACTTTATACAATAAAGTAATATTTTATACAGGGAAATAAACAAACAAAATTTTATAAATTAATGGAAAACAGCAAAGAAATAGACTTGAACGTTCACGAAAATATGGCCGTTTTGTTTACAGCTGCACGGCTTGAAAAGCGATCAAGCGGAAAAAATATATGCTACAGCGCCACACATAAAGCGGTACCGTTCAGCGAAACCGCTTTCGTAAAGCGCTTAAGCGCTACAGTTCTCTGAAAGCGACCAATGACAATTGCAAAACAAGTGAAAATAAAGTCAAAATAAGAAAAATAGATTCGTACATTTATAGAATGTTGAGGATATCATTAAAGTCCTAAGCAATACTGGCTGACCGCATCCTGATTATGAATAGAGAGCGTTGAAGCTGCAATTAATTTCAGTCATAAAGCTCGACTCCAGATGAAAATGATAGATTTCTAAGAAAATGCTGTTTTGAAACACAGGAACTAAGGAAGTTTAAGGGTTTTCATAAAATTCGTTTGTGCTAATAAATAAATACCCAGAACTAAGAGAAATTGCTTTGAAACGTACTATGTTCGGATCAACATATTTTTTGTGAAACCGCAGTTATCAAAGCGACCTACATTAAACATAAAAATCGATTTTGACTTTCTGATGAACATCTCCAGGATTTTATAGAAATATTTACAATAAAAAAAGATGGTGTTATTGTGGCAGGAAAAATGAGAAAAAGTAGCCTTAAAATCTTATGTGGTTTGAAGATCCCTAATCCTTTGCGAAACTAATTGTGACAGTCCTAAGATTTTTAATAACTGCCCACAAATAAAACTAATTTGTAGTCCCTATGACAAACTACAGGGTTGCCCAAATTCAATAACTTTTGAATTTTAAATTGGATTAACTTGAATAAAAAACACTTAGAATCCTTTCTTCTTGGCTAATTTTGTATCAACCATTGATAATGGTCACTTTGTGTCCGAAATGTACATCTGGTGAAAAATAAAAATAGTGAAGAAAGGATTCTAAGTGTTTTTTATTCAAGTTATTATCATCTTCAAGTAACTCACTCAATCCAAAAATTTAAATTGGATTAATATAAACGATAAAGTAAGTAAGATCAGCACTGGATTTAATTAACTTGAAAGAATATTGGACTGGAATAATGTATACCAGTCCAGCAGGGGACGACAGATCATTTTGTAGATGTTAGTTGCTGTTTTTTTTGAGATATTTGGTGTAAATTAGGAATCTGAAGTGTCATACCCTATTTTGAATCATAGTTTTCAATAGTTGGGGGATTAAGGTAAGCTTAGGGATAAAAATAATTCAATTATAATAAATAAAACACCTTTTACTTTAATTAAATAAAAATAATTCGAAAATAATTGTTAATATAACATTTTGCCTTTAGTTATACTTTGTTTGTATAACTTGGATTGTTTGTTGTTGAGTATAGTTTCGACAGCCTGCCATTATCAAAACAAAACACTTGTTTTTATTAAAATTAAATTACAATGTGTAACAAAGTATAAGCCTCAACAATTAACAAGTTCAAAAATAATTCGAAGGTATTTATTTATAGGTGGGATATATTAGTCACATATAAACCAAATTTAAGATATATAAAATGTACTTACCATAATCTGTCTCCTAAAAATATAGGTCTGGGAGTTAAAATTCCCATTGATGTGTAATACTGTTGGGCTAGAATTTCAATGTCGTTCGTGTATTTCCGTTTCCATTTGGTCCTCCGATTTTGAAACCATATTTTTATCTGAAATTTTGAAAAGGTGCATATTAATGATTTCATTAATTCGAGTTAATCCTTAATTTTACTGACATTAAGGAGCAATTAGTCATAAAACTATACCACATACTGCTTGATAATTAAACTTCAAAAATATGTATGAAGAGAGAGAAGATGAAAACCAACAATGTGAAGTTATGCACGTTTTTTTTTTTTGACCCGGTGCTTCCGCCGTGGCGAATACACATTTTTTATTTGCTGACGTGGTTCTTAAGATTTCTAGTAACAATCTAAGACAAAGAAATAGAATTCAAATTAAAGTGAGCCGTTTTGAACTTTGAAATTTGTACGATTTTTTGTTGAAAACCGTGAATGAAGAAAAAAATTAATAATAATAAAAAATAAACTTTTTTATTGGCTGAGATGGTGTTAAAACATCTAGTAAAAAAATCGTATTTAAAGTGCGCCAATTGAGCTGTTTTGGACTTTGAAGTTTGTTGTATTTTATGATGAAAACCGTGAATGACAAAAAAATATATATCGAGCGTATAACAAAAATCGACGACGAAGTTGGCATTGGAAATCTAAAGTCATATCTGAACTAAAATCACACGCGTAAAGTACTGGTTGTCATGTTGACAAGTCAGTTGTCAATAATCCCTAAATTAACCGCAACCAGCATTTTACGCGTGTGATCTTAGTACAGACATGACTCGAGACTTCCAACGCTAACTTCGTCGTTTGTGTTATACGCTCGATATATATTTTTATTGGCTAGGACAGTCTTAAGACACCTAGTAACACTCTAAGACAAGCAAATCAAATTTAAACTGAGCCATTTTTGACTCTGAACGAAAATTTAGTGATAATAAAAATAGTATTCAAAGTGATTTTTAGGACTTCTACTAGTAGACTAAGGTAAAGGACAATGGCGGCTGCGCCGGGTCGAAAAAAAAAAAAACGTGTCTGGAAAACTGTAAATGACTTCATATCGATAAGAAAATCTTCCAAAACTTACATCTGGAATTCAAGTGAATCGAGCAGAATTGTTTATATTGAAAATAATAATAAAAAAAGAATGGTAAGGAATATATTATTGTACGTCGTAATGTAATGTAGTTAGAAATTCCACAACGATAATACAATGAAATAAAAAAAAATATTTGAAATTACAAAATGAAAATAGACCGTGTATTAGAACTAGTCTCGACTGCCTAACCCATATACGTCACTTTCGAAACTAATAACTTCTAGCAAATTGTTTACACACTTCGGCAGAGCTCTGAAACGCTTAAAACCAATGCTATAAAAACCTGCATGTTAATTTAAACATAGCCAGCCAGAGTCATTCTTAGAATGTTTTTAATTGTAAATAATATGTTTTCTAGCTCATGTAAAAAGACATTGGTTTAAATTCAGGATGATTTAATTGAAATTAAAACACTTGGTTTGTTTCACTTAATTTCAATTAAATCATCCTGAATTAATTAAAAAATGTTTCACCATGGGTTAAGTGCGAAATTAATTAAACATAGATTGGTTTAAAATTTAGACGATTTGCTCGTATCATATACACAATACAACGTGTGATACAAATAAAGTGTTTAATTTTTAACCTACTCCCCTGTTAACAATTTCCTTAAATTTAATTAAAGTAAAATTAAATTTAAGGAAATTGTTAACAAAAAATTTAAAAAGGAAATAAAATAAATTTCTTTGAATGTGATTCGTTTTCCTTGTTTTCATAAACAGGACAAGTTCGCCTTCCTTTAGTGGACGAAACAATGATTCTCGGTCGTCTACCTTGCAGACCCAAATCGTTGACGATGCCACTTGAAATTAGGCAAAAGATGGCGCTTGCGTCGTCTTTAATTTATTAAAAATAAATTTAATTAAAGTAAAATTAAATTTTAGGAAATTGTTAACAGGGGTATGTAATTCAAGTTAAAAAATTTTGCTCATTTGGAAAAAAAAAGAAAACACCTCATTTAACATGAAAAACTAGCCATAATCCTTTTATTTCCTTTCTTCCCTCGTTTTTATGGCCATCAATGGCAACACTCAAATGAAATTTCCCCCAAGAATTTTTTTTAATTCATCCACGCTAAATAATCTAATTTAAATTCGCCGATCCACGCTATAATTATAAAAAATCTTAAAAGATAAGCAACTTTCTAATGCTGTTTGATGGAGTTAATAAAAAAATGTTCGATTAATTATATAGGGTGGTGAATTTTTCGAATCTTACCATTGGTATCTCGGAAACGATAAAATACACGAGCTCGCTTAAATTAGAGATAAGTTGCTTATTTTAATGGTGATTGAGAATCTAAAAAAGTATGTTTATTTTGATAGGGTTCTGATTTATCACAAAAAATGAAAATTGTGATTTTAGAAGAAAATCTTCCCTGCCATTGGCGGTATTTTCATTAAAACTTGGCAACTGTATATTTATGAACCGTCTGTATCGAATGGCGTCAACAGAAATATTCTAGGTATTCCAGATTTTGAGTTACGATATTAATTTTATTTCTTATGGCAACCATATTCGATTTTCGCACTTTTAGGTAGACCAAAAAAATAATAATAACTTTTCAAAATGGTAATACATATATTCGTCGTTGTGTAGTAGTGCAGGTTGTTTCTATTAAAGGTTCCAGAATTTTTGAATAAACACTCATCGCTCCATAATAAATATACAATTATCTTTATTGAGGTATTTGTACATGGTAAATACAACACAATCTATAAAAGTGAAGATGAACTTTCAACATTTATCAGCCTTATCAATCAACAATCTATTTTATTATTTCTAAAGTGGCTATCGGCCTTCTTATGTATTATGTCCGTCTTTTAGTTCTCGTTGAAAGATGAGATGAAAGTATGAATAGTGGATTCATAATATTTGCCTTGAAACACTATTATCGTGCCGCATTTTTTTTCCGAAACCAATTGCAAAACTCCATACTTCTATTTGAATTACTAAGATAAAGAGCTTGTCCGATACAAACTCTTCATATTGATGAAACAAAAAGAATTCTGATTTTGTAATCATAATACTTATAGTTTTTTATAATTGTCCTCACATATGAGTTTTTAATATCGCAATCTTTAGAAATTCTTCGACTCGAAGTTCTTGGATTAATTATAACGTGAGTCAACACATTTACTTTGTTCAAATTAATATCTTTACCATACGGCTCCCTCGATCTTCATAATCTACCACAAATCAGCAAATTCCTCGAAATACGTTGAAGCATGGTTCGATGGGGTTGTCGTTTCTTTGGATACATCTTTTCATATAAACTTTGCATTTAAGTCTGATGACCGTACAATCCGTAACCCACCGCTATTTCGTATACCATTCCACCATACTAAATATGGGTTTTACAGCCCCATCTCTCGGTTTATGCGTACGACTAACTCTCTAGTGAGCCACCCAAAGCGTGATCTATTTTGTGGCGATCTATCAAGATTCATGCATTTTGTGAAAGGAGTTGGGTCATGCCATTGTTGTAATCTAGTTCTTGGCGACTGTTAAGGTTTTTTTTTTTCTTTTTGCGTTTATATTTGCATTCAAAGTGTACTATTGTATTTAAAATTAGTAATGCATATAAATTTATTGCATTTTACATGTATGTCTTATAATTGTAAAAATGGTATATTTCGTTAAATAAATAAATATGATTCAGCTGCCAATGCACAAGTTCCATTGCGCTAAATTTAGACTTCGTACATGTCCTGCTTTTCCTCGTCGGTGTACATGTTTAATTAAACCAAGAAACAACTACTCTGACAGTTCACACTACCAAGTCACTTCAATTATTCTTACATTTGTTTTTCAATGCATTCGTGATTCAAGCAAATGTTTAAATTCATTTTTAAATTTCTACAGGATTTTTTTGGAAATCAGGGGTTATGTGTGTTACTATTTTGAATAGTATTTGCATACCTAGTGGGGGTAAGTGTACTTTTTTATTCGATGTGGCACAAGACACCAAGAATAAAGGAAGAAATGTACCCTATGGGGATACGCATTATTTATTTCTTGCTACCACAGCCACAATTATCAATAATCATAAATTAATATACTTATTAATTCAGGTAATTACACATGTAACAATTTTAAAAATAGTATCGAGAATCCATTATATTTTGTCATGAAACGTAAACAAAAGTTACACTCCATTGACGCAGTGCAACGAATATTGACGACGTGTAAGTTAGCGCTAATGTTGCACGAGCGGAGCTGCTACTGGCAAAATCAAAGGTTTGCTATGAGGGAACATACACTTATTTTAAGAAATTGTGCACTGGAAAAACGTTCAAGAAATAAACGCAACCGTGTTTCTGGATTTTTTCAAGAAAGATCGTCTCTTTTGAAATCGCCAAATAGTTTATGGAGCGAGTTTTCTATGTTAAAATTAACAATATGCGTTCATGAAAATGTTGATATAACAAATTTCAAATAGCAAAATAACTTTTGTAATAATTTTTATACTATGGAGGCATGGCGCCTGCGCGGAATATACCTGCTGCGAAAAGTGACTTACCGCGGTAAGTCGCCATTACTATCCTTAGATACCATCTTAAATTCTATTTATTTGGTTACCTGGTTCTATTACTTTTCATTATTGTCGACTTCTTGTCAACGTAATGTTAGTTTACATTAACGAGAAAATGCTATTTTTTGGTCTACCTAAAAGTGTTAAAATCCAATATGGATAATGAAAAAATAAGAAATAAAAAAGTTTAATGTCGTTACTTGAAATCTAGAGTACTTACAATATTTCTGTCGACGCCATTCGATACAGAGGGTTCAAAAATATAAGTAGCTCATTTTAATGGTGATTGAGAATCTAAAAAAATATTATTACTCTTATAGATTCCAGATTTATCGCAAAAGAAAAATATATAAAAGAGTATTTATTCACTTGGTCACAGTTAAAAACTAAAAATTATGACTAGTTGCAAAGTTTGATGAAAATACTGCCAATGACAGGGAAGATATTATTTTTCTAAAATCATTCAGTTTTTCTTTTTAGCGATAAATCAGGAATATATAAGAATAATCACCCTGTATAGACAAAGGAAGCATGCAGAGCATCTCTATCTGTATGCATATCTAAAATATATAATAAATGCATTATGAGGCTGATAATTGTTGAAACTCATATTCACTTTTAATGAATTAAACACAGATTCTCGATGTCGCTGGTATTTTAATCCAACAAAGATCGCAGGTATATGTTGGTGAGTACCTGAAATAAACATATTTCATACAAAAGAAAGACATACCTGTGTCTCTGTGAGCTTCAACGATTTAGAAAGCTGACACCGCTTCGCCACCGACAGATACTTGTTCCTCTCGAATTCCGCCTCCAGCGACTTAATCTGCGCCGCGGTGAACGCGGTCCTCGGCCTCTTCTTCCTGTCATCCTCCGCCTTTCCATCTGCAACCGAAAACGAAACACATTTTTTTTATACACCGTTTCAAACTGAAGAGGAACAACGTTAATTTGCCGTGGAGAAATTTATGGGTTGCGGGAAGTGAGGACGTCTTTTAAAAGAGGCCCGCTAATTTGCGCCGCGCGACGGAATTAGATTTTAAACGGCCTAACGATGTTGAAAAACGTCGCGTCGCGACGCTCCCGCCAGATGCGCAAGGGTGAGATTCCCGCGTGACGTTAATTTCGGTTATAAACGACACGGCGGAACGCGACGCCACTAAATTAAAGCCGGTTTTATTGTGCGCGCGATTTACAGGGATGTCCCGTGTAATAATTGTATGATTTACGGTCGGCTTTAAATTAAATGAGCCGCGTCCCGGGATTAACGCTGCCCAGTTTTCCGTGAGTTATTGTAATTGAAATTTACAGGATATTCAAAATTAAGAGCGTGTCATAATATGGCCTTTAAGCAAGGATTGAGTGATCTAATTATTATAGACTTTCTGGGACTCACACTTAGATGTTTTACCCTTTCTCTCAAGACATTACATTATACTTAGACTGCCTCGGTAGCGTGCAGTTTAGCGTCAGGATAGTAAGGATTGATTGATCTAATTATTATAGACTTTCTAGGACTTACACTTATGTCTTTCAAGGCATAAAATGATACTTAGCCCGCTTCGATGGTGCGCAGTTTAGCGTCAGACTAGTAAACTGGTTAGATTCCAGGATTGAACTTTGTATGTGATTGTCCCCCAAATTTTAAATTACTAATTTATAAAGGTTACTGGGTTATATGATTATACATATTATCTTTACTAATATGGAAGGAGACAATTTTTCGTATACACCTGCCAATAAGAAATTGAATAGCCGTCATCCGAAGCTTCATTTATGAATTTTAAAACGTCATCCTTCGAAAAAAAAAACGTTTTCCTTTTTTGGTTTAAACCTCACATTTTGCTGCTTAATATATGTCACGAGCCTATAATATTTTTGCTAATTTCTAAATTGTTTTTTCTTAATTTCAAAAAACTTTAGCATAGAATAACCCGACCATATTGTATTTGATTGCCATATCTACATTTTCTCTGAAGCATATGCAAGAAATACTTGCTCCTTTCTAGAGGTAACAGTCTTCTTGCACCATTCCAAAAAAATCAGAATATTTGCTTTTCATATTAATCTCTTGATTTTTTTTGAAGAAAAGCATAAATGTTCTCTTTTAAAGACATTTTTATTGGCTAAGAAATGCGACACGGTACTTTCGATAATTTTAGCACAAACACTGGAATTTATACTATTTAAAATAGTAATAATAAATTACGGCACCTTCCCATCGACGTTAGACTCCGTTCAGATAATAATAGGTCCATGGTTGTAATACGTTGTCATATAATTTTCAATACCTTGGGCGCAGAGCCGCATTTGAAGTTAGCCTGCGAGCCACCTAGAGTGATGAGGATTTCTGTGTTTATAATAATAAAAGGACTGTTCTTATATTTTTTTACCGATGATGGATTTTTTTCAGAAAATATTCAGCACTTTGAGTAAAACCAAGCGATTTGCAATTATTCACAATCAGATCATACCACGAATAACCATCAACGGTGACATATTTACCAATGTAGAAGCTTCGTGATATGAGCTGATCGTGGGATAATTGGCTTTACAAAAAGTGCTGAAGATATTCTGCTAATTTCATCATGAGCACACAGTGTCGTAAGTACTGTCCATTTTAACATAAACACAAAAATCGTTATCAATACTTTATACAGAGGCGGCTTGCGGAGGCTTTACGATCAAAGTATTGAAAATTGTAAGGCTCGTTTGTATTAACAACTTTATATAAACTTGACATCACCTTGGAATTGTGTATTTTCATACGGCTAACTTTTTTCAGACTAAATAGACTTAGAAAAAATGTTTATAAATGCCAAAGATGGTTTTCCAAGTTCAGATCCGGCAATTCTTATCTCTTTGACTTCTATCGATCAGGAAGATAAACGATACGCTAAGAGTAGAAGTCGAAGGAAACCCATATCGAGGAACTGTCAAATACACTTAATCAACCTTAGTTAATCGTCCAGGAACGTTTACAACAGATTGGTAAAAGTAGCAAAACAGGTGTTTGAACAATGCCTACAAAATATACAGGCCGGAATGTCGGAGTGGGAGGGACTCCAAGATGTATACGAATACTTGGTCTTGAGCGCCTACTCATCTTCCGCACTGCTCTAATACAAAGCCTGTTAAATCTAACAATTATTTTTGCATGTAGTTATAATGATAAATATATATATTTTCTCTAAAAAAGACTTATGATCATTAATTTAAATCATTTTATCATTTTTTAGATAAAAATAAAATTCCAAATTAGGTAAAGAAATGATTGTGAACAAGAGATGTTTTCATCACGATGGTCATTTGGGCCTAGTTTGAGTCTCCATCACATGCAACTTATTGCTTCAACGACGCCGTGTAGTTTTTTTGATTGTCTGATCACTGGAGATGAAAAATGGGTCCTATATGATAATACAAACCGCAGAAGGCAATGGCTCTCTCCAAATGAATCACCGTACAATATTGCGAAGCCAGGTTTATATCCTAAGGAAGCGATTCTGTGTTTTAAAGTGCCTAAACCTGGACAAATTGTTAATGTAGACTTTTATTGTGAACAATTGGATCGAGTAAACCAATCTTTAATCGAAAAGTGTCTTGCGATTGTCAACAGAAAAGACGAACTTCTGCAACACGACAATGCAAGATGATCACTGGATTGGGGTCTCACCCATCATGCTCCTTCGATATTACACCCTCGGATTCCATTTATTCCTATCCATACAACATTTTCTTGATGAAAAATGAAAATTTGGATGATGTTATAATTGCCATCTCGAGACATTTTACTCAAAAGCAATTGATTTGATTCGATATTGGTTTGAAAATTTACACACTAGATGGCAAAAGGTTGTCGATAACGATAACGATAATAATATAATCACTATTATTGATTAAAAATAAAGACGTGTTAAAAAATGTATTCTTTTGAATTTAATGTAAGTAAGGGACATTACTTTCCATTATATGGTACTTGAAGCAAAGGATTGGGTAGGAATGAAAGAGATATTGTTGAAAATGGAGAGTTATATGGATAAAAGAGGATTGTTTTTGACTGTATTGAAAATGAAGTGGTTGAAATTTAGGAATAGAGGAAAGGAAGGTCGAGAAGGTGAGTTGATGTGGAAGGGGGAAGTGATAGAGAGAATGAAATAGTTTAAGTATCTAACATTCGTATTTAAAAGCACTGTAGGCGAGCATGTGAAGTGGGTGCAAGGAAAAGCGATAAAGGCATCGGGAATGGTGATGAAAAAAATGGGGAAAATTGATTGGCAGTGACTTCCAGGTGGCATGCGAGCTATGGGATGTATGCGTGAAACTCATCCTCATGTATGGTGTGAAAGCTTCGGGTATTAGGGTGTGAGTGGTGTGAGAGAGAGAGAGAGAGAGAGAGAGCAGTGAATATTCCTGAGGCAAGTTCTGGGTGTTCAAAAATCGACCAGTTACATTTTGCTTCAAAAATCAAATAGACGGAATTTACATTTAGAGGCAATAAAGATATACAAAATAATGATGAGTGGTTTAGGGAATGAAAGATTAGTAAAAGAAGTATGGAACTCATGTGTGAGGATAGATAAATGTGAATGGAGGGTGGGCCAGAAAAGGATTTATGAAAGAACCTATGGCGGATGGAGAACGGAGTGATTGTAGCGACGTGGATGAAGGAAAAATTGTAGGAGATAGAGCAGCACGAAAGACAAGTATGCATTGGAAAGTGTGGGTATAACTCTATGTATGTAAAATGGCAGTGTGTAGAATGCCGAAATACCTGTGGAGTGGATGGAATGTGTCAAACGAGGAAAAGAGAATAATAGCGAGAACGAGGTGTGAATCTTTAGAAAGAGGGTGGAAGGTCTGGATGAGTGAACGATGGTAAGTGTGCATTGTGTGACGATGGAAGGGATACGTGGTGGCATTTAAGTGAGAAGTGAATAAAGAATGGATATATTGAAGAAAGATAGTAATTCAGAAAGGATGGTGCTGGCGAGAAGATATTGAAGAGGTTAAATTTTAAAAGGGAAACAAAAAGAAAATATTAGGTTGATATAGTATGTATTGAGTTTACGTTATTTTATATAGAGTGTATGCTATTTTTGTAAGATAATTAATGCCAACAAAGGCCTTTATTTTACTTTACGTACCGGTCACAATTGAAAGATTCTTATAAAAAAAACACACATGAAATGAGTAAATAACACATTTTTTTTTATTTTCATTGCGATCCAAATTCTTTATTGATCCGTCGGCTGGACGCGCGTTTCGCAAACAATAAATTTCTTCATAAATAGATCCGACCCGCAAAGTACTTGTTTTCCCCATTCATATTTTAAACTTGTTTACGAGAACGGACCCGCGTGCTATTTCGATATGGTGGAAATGTTTCTAGCAGACGTTTAGCGGGTACAAACAAACACAGGTTCGACAATAGTTAGTAATTTTGTCCGGCCGCTTCTTTCGCATTCTGTCGGCACTTAATTAAGCCCCTCGGTGCGCGTTATTTAGAGCCGCTGTAAACACCGCCCGACAATGTATGTAAGCTCTTTATACTCTCATTATTTTCTACAAAGCATCGCATTTATCCTCCTTTGTGCGCGCAAACTACAAACGAAATTATAACAGGGGAGAGGATAAATTTGTGAGAGTTTTTAGTTGGATTTCTAATTTAAGGATTATTTATTTCATTAATTAATATAATTTTTTTGCAATATTTATATTAAATAAGTACACAAAGTTACTTATTTTTAGAATTCAGCAAATAAAATTTTTGGGTGTGATCACATGTTTTTTTTTTCTCAGTAGATGGCGTTGAACCCAATATCTCGTGATGTACTAATTACAATTATCGGATCATATTTATACTCGTTAGAAAGGTTAATTTGCGTACAACAGTTTTGTCTTCGGTTGATTCAGTCGAGTATTATAGCGCGTCAAAGATGGAAGTGAACTATATTTTACAATTTTGCTTTGATAAGGTGACAAAAGCAACGCAGGCAGCCAAAAATGTAGATGGCGTTTATGCGCAATTTTGATTTCGTCGATTCCGTTCCGGAAATGTTGATGTGAAAGATTCTGAACGTTCTGGAAGGCCTGTCATTCTAAAGTGAATGGAGACCGACATATGAGCGGCGTAGAGATTGCCAAAGAGCTAAACATCACTCATACAAGCATTTTGGACGATTTGCGGAAGGCTGGAAATACCAAGAAGCTCGATGTTTGGCTGCCACATGAATTGACGCAAAAAAATCTGCTGGATCGCATTTCCATTTGCTGAATCGACCCATTTCTCAAGCGAATGGTGACTGAAGATGAGAAATGGGTCACCTATGACAACAATATCCGAAAAAATCGTGGTCAAAGGCCGGCGATGATCCCCAGACCGTCGCCAAGTCTGGATTGACGGCCAGGAAGGTTTTGCTGTGTTTGGTGCGACTGGAAGGGGAGCTCTATTATGAGCTGCTCCAGCCTGATCAAACACTTAATTCGGATGTATACTGTCAGCAATTGGACCGTTTAAAGCAGGTAATTGGCCAGAAACTGCCGGAATCGGTCATATGGGAAGAGGTTGTGTTCCAACAAGACAACGCGAGTTCACATTTTTATGTAAACAGAAAACTATTTTGACGGGGCGCACTGAAGAAGTGCTCAAGCAGAAAACATATAAACCCGGGCAAGTGTGCCAAGGTACAGTAAGCTAAAATACTACAATATAATAATATAATATGTATATAATAATATAATAATAATTCGGTGAGGGTAGGTGTGGAGGAACCTGAGAAAAAAGACCAATTCTTGTCAAATGTAAGAACTGAAAAGAGAAAAGTTGTGACAAAAAGAAGGAATTTTGGGCAAGCAAAAGCTGGATATTTATAGATTATGACTTAACGAGGGAGGAGAGAGAGATACAGACTGAAATTAGACAGGCGGCAAGAGAAGAAAGAAAGGTCGCATCGTACAAAGTTATCAACAAAATTACTGTGGAGGAATAGTTTGGGCATAGTGCAAGTCAAACTTATTGAAATGAGTCAGGAGATAAAAAAAAAACTTAGACGTCAAGCCCCGTTATGAGAATCGGATCGGGCATAGAAGGGATCATTAGGGAAGATTGTTTTTGGAATATTGCAGTGATAAAATCAATGTGCAAGAAGGTCCTAGGCGTCAAGCCCCGCTGTGAGAATCGGGTCAGGCAAAGAGCCTTAGGGTGTTTTTAATATTGCAGAGATAAGATCTAAGTGTTAGAAGGAAGGTGTGTGGCAGACATATTTTAAAGACTGGGTATATGGGAAGGATGTTGTGGGGTTAGTAGAAGTGTGGATGAAAAGGAAACATTGTGAACAAATAACGACTATTGCCAGAGGGATTTAAATGGTACTTAAGATGAACAAGAAAGGACGCAACGTAAGGGAGGGCGTAAGGAGGAGTAATAGTTGGAGCGATGGAAGCCATAGGAAGTTACGGAGATATATTGGGTGGATCAAGGAGAGGATATTGCGTGGTTAAAATATCAGCAGAGGGAATAATTTGGAGATTGGGACGGTATAGGTATTAATAATCGGGAGCTCAAGCTCTGACTATCTGCTATTCGTGGGTGTGTTATATTGTAGGTTCATCATTGTTTCTCACTTTACAAGTCTTTTATGGAAACGGTCCCCGTTTCTATGTATGTGTGTGTGTATTTTCGGCAAGAATACCCCGACTCATTAAAGAGAACAGACCAGCGATACGAAAAAGACTGGACGATAAGGGAGAAAAAAGCGCCCTAGGGGGTTGTTCGGGTTTGGCATGTAATTTTACAAAAATTACTGCCTACGTGCCGATTCCTCGTTTGGGGAAATTTTAACGCAGCCCATCGGAACGATCTTCGTGGAAATGCGGCCGGACAACGAGACCGAGGATGCTTGCGCCCTCTAACACGTTTTGCATGTTGGGTTGCCTACGTTTGTATTTTCCACGTGGTTTATCATAATCTTAAAATTGTAATGACTTGTACAGCCATGGAAAAATAAAGAAGCTCTAACCAAAAAAAAAACTGTCCATCTTGTTATTTTCCAAAGTCGTAACAACTAAGTGCTCTTACAAAGCACAAAATACAACAAGTTAAACACAAAAATATTCAAATATAAAATACCTAATTGCACGTTAAAATGTGCAATTAGGTATTTTGGTAGGATGCATTAGTAATCTGGAGCCCAAGCTCTGACTACCTGCTACTCGTGATGTCTATTATTGGTTCTTCATTACTTCGCACTTTTAAGTGTTTTATGGAAACGATCCCCGTTTCTATGTACGTGTAAATTTTCGGCAAGAACGCCCAAACCCGTAAAAAAAATATTGTTGGGGTGGAGCCACATGCGTCTTCTATACCTGTACCCCCTTACCATGGAGCAAGGTAAAATTATCTTTCGTGGTCCTGACTGGAGGGAAAGGAGATTGAGCAGAGGTATGGGAGTTGTTGAACTGCTGCATGAAAGAGGAAGAGAGATAAAACATATAAGCGTTCAGGGTTCATCAGTAATCCATTTCATAATTACCAAAACAATTACGAAATTTGCCGTGTTTAAATTTTATAAAGATGGGAATTAATTTGACAAGTTATGAACTATAAATCATGTTGATAATCAGTTGCTAATGTCTCAAAAATTCGGTAACTAAAATCCCCTGCTGCTAAAACCATAAATTTTGAGATATTTAAAATATTTATATATAATAATAATGACAATAATAATAAATGTCTTTTATTCAATAATTTTAAGAAAACAAATATATTTCTTCTTTCTCCGCACTCACTTACACTTTTACAGTATCCACACTCTTATGTCTGAAAAAATTATAATAAATTGTTGATTATTACACTTTAAATCTTTACAATTTACGGATACACAGACACCGACAGCGATTGAGTATGCTTTTAAATTTAAAATAATAAAATATATATAACGTTTTTTAATAAAAATATTTTACAAATGTTATTTGTTGATCGATTATCGAGCATTGATCTTTCTGCCTGCCTTTTAATTTTTTTCTCATTGGTTTGTTTTGCAATTTATTTGGTCGTTAATGTCACTTTAACTGTCTAAAACACTGATTTAAAATATTAAATAAAACACTTGGTTTTTGTTTGACTGTTTTTTATATTATATAAACTGATTAGTTTCGGCCAGGCGACCATTATCAACGTAAATACAAGTCTGTACTAAGATTAACGTAAAGAGATAAACACGTCTATGTCTTGGAAGAATGTAATCGAAATATTGTTGTGGAGGGATTTTTACGGATGGTGTTTGTGGTACGTGGGAAACATAATATGTATAGACGGTCGCGAGCAGTTGGATTTAGGGATTTTTTTGGGGAGAGAGGACTGTGATATGTTGTTAAATGGGAATGATTTTTGTTTGTTTACATAGGAGTGTGTTTAATGGGTTAGCACTCTGCTACTTGCATATTTCGAAGGATCAAGGAATGAGGGTTATGGAAGATAATTGCAGCATAATCAAGCAAGGGGTGACAAATCATTTTATAAATGTTTATTGCAGCTTTCATGTTTATTCCCTGTGATTGGTATATTAAGCTTCTGAAATGCGTTGACTTGATTTTTTTTTTAATTTGAATAATAAAAGAGAAATTGGGTGACAAAATTTAAATATGGTAGTCTTCCATCTTAAGTATCATGGAGTAGGGTTTAAATGAAAGTTTTGGGTGGCAGGTAATACTTTAGTATTTAAAGGAAATGGAGGGGCGAATTGTGAACATTGTTTATAATAATTATATTTTTTTTTTCGTATTGAGCTTTTTATTGACAGAATGTACGTTGAATTATATTTATTTATTTATTTAATAATTATTCCCAATAAGTATAACACTTCAACGTGTTTTATGTTTCTTGCATTTCATTTTATCGCGACTAAATTTAGAAAAAGCCGATCCCGCATTTCGATTACGACTCTATTTTAAATTCGAGAAATCTAATCTAACCCGATCATAGTTCCTTAAATACGACTCCGTCCAGACTTATCTCGAACGGGAGCAATTACAATAAAATAAATTGCGCCCTATAATTTATCTCCGCGCCGGGGTAATATATTAGCGCCTGTTTAGACAGGGGTGTCATGTAGCGGCAATTAGTACGCCCGAAAATATATACAAGCGCGCTCTTCGGGCGTCGGGACGCCGCACGCTCGATATATATTAATAAACGGCGCGGCGGCGATTTGCGTAATTGTTGGCCGCTTAATTAGCCTCCGGTGTTGATTGCGTTAATTAGTCCGGGACGGGAGGACACATGTCGACGGTTGATTTTTCGGTGATTTACTAGCCGGCCGGGGATCGTAATTCGATATCGGCTGGATTACAGTTGATGAGTGTGGAACATGTGGTTTGTTTCGTTTCGTGAAAAGGATTAGGGAGCTGTTGAGGGAAGACGCGGGGGTTATTAATTAGTTTTTAAGTTATTTGTTGCGGTGATGATTAAGTGGTTCATCAGAAAAATTTTAATGATTGATTAAAACCGTTTCTTTTTACACAGTTCATATTTTTTTTTATAATTCAAATATATACCTTATCATATTATTGAAAAAAATCATAAAAAACAATATTAATTTTACACGATTAAAATAATTTCTCTCAATATTTCATGTGGGAAAAGTAATAATCCATCTATAATTTAAATTCATATAAAAATCAATTTTATTTATAACGTAAGTCAAAATGTCACAGTAGCTAAACAGGGAGTAATTTATAAAATATTTTCAAATTCTTTTTATTCATTTTTTTAAAGAACTGTCCATGTGAATTTTTGTTTCTAATTACTGATTCACAATAAATTTGATTTATTTAATAAAGCTACCATTCATCTAGCGTATGGATAACTAGTGATGGCCATTCTAAACGATGCCACATGAAATTAGGCGAAAGATGGCGCTTGCGACGTCTTTCATTTATTAAAATTTAATTTATGTAATACAAACCCTGTGATTTAGGCTATAGCAAAATTATTCTCCTTAATTTTGTAATAGGAAAATGTAATATAACAGTTGATTACTTCTTTTTGTGTAATAATGACAGATAAAATAACAAATATAATTATTTACGATCTGATCGTTCGTGTGTTTAAATTATGAAATACTTTTAAAATTATTTTGCAAGTTACAATTGTATAGTTATAGAAAATACATTATACATTTGATTAAATAAAACAACCCTTTAAAAAAATGAATAATCATAAAATATTCTGTGATTGAAATATATGATGTAAATAAAACACGTAACTTTTTATACCATTTTTATTTTACTTTAGTGACTAATTTCAATTTGACGGTAATCATTAATTTGACAATGATTCGTAGTTTCAAGTATATTTTCGCTTTATGGCTACACTGGCTTCAATTAATTCTTGGATCTTGAACGCCTTCACTTCGTGGTACATTTTCAATTTTAATGTAAAAAAAACACTTAATTAAAGTAAAATGAAATTAGAATTTATATTATTTTAATGACTACTAAGTTTGAAAATGATTACCATGTAATTGAAACAAGTCACTAAAATGAAATACATGTGGCATAAAAAGTTAAGTGTTTTCTTTAAATTAAAATTGAAAATGTAGCACGAAGTTAATGCCTCCAAGATCTAAGAATGAAATATTGATGTAATAAGCCATGAAAGAACTTGAAGGTCGACTTTATAGAAGATTTGTGCAAAATGAAAAGTAGAAATTGGACAGAGATCGTCAATGATAGGGCAGCCTGAAAGAGGGTAATGGAGGAGGTCAAGACCCACAACGGGTTATAGCGCCACAGAAAGAAGAAGAAGAATAAGGTAGTACTGTAACCTTATTCGATTTTAATACTAATATCTATTGTTAGTTAAAAGTCTAATATCTGTACTAGTTTTGAGTTGTAAGTCTTAGGATATTAAACTAGAGCGAAGCTCATCATTTTCGTAAATATTTACACAGCGTATAATTAGTAAGCTGTGTCCGGAAGAGAGAGAAACGGCCCGCTCTAAATTTAGTTAATGAACGTCGTTATGGAATTATTGAAAAACAAAGCAAAAGATAATTCAAGCAACATACAATGTCTTAATCACCTTTCCGTGGACGAGAGCGTAAAGTCGCCCCCTTCAATAATTGCCGAGGTGATTAATTGTCTAGCGCGCCGTGACACATTTTAGCGCTCTCGTTTATTTTCCGATACCATTGACTCCGTTCCAAGCTGGGTCATTAAGCGACCATCATTGTTTATTAAATAATATCGCGCGAAACAACTAAATATATCCAGCGGGCCATTAAACATTTACCAGCAGACAAATTCGAAGATTCCGAGCGACTCGAAAGGGGACGCAGATCCTTTTTCTCGTCGCGCAGCGTTTATAAATGACATACATGTGTATGCGCGGGCATATATCAGCGCCTAATTGACAGCGCCCGTTCCCGGAGACAAAGTGACACTAAATGTTGTCTAATTACCGCCGGGACGCGCCCCCCTGCATCCGCACCGGACTATTTCAATCCCATTTGCAATCCGCTCAAGCCTTTTATTCGTTTATTTGTTTCGCCGGACAAAAGGTGCGGTGCGACGTTCTTTGCCGTTTTTTCGGCACTTGGCAGCGACTTCCAAGCGCGCAGCCTTTTGAGTTTCGCGACGATCTAATGTTGATCCGTTAAGATGCCGCTAATTACTCGGCTGCTTTTTAACGCCTGATTTATGGGTAATTGGCGGCATTCTCCATTGCTAGCTAACGATCCTTTAACTAGTCACAAAGTTCAACCTCTTTATAAAACAAAAGAAAGGGAACTTTCTATTCCACAAATAAAAATAGGCTCATCTTTCACATGGTCTTTATCTTTAAAAAGGTATTAAATATACCACCATTTAAAGTGAATTTATACACTAAGAATTTAGTCTATTATGGAGTTTCATCAAGTAAAAGCTTCAACCATCGATTAAGAAAGAATTTTATTTCATTGTATATACCCCTATGCTCCTTACTGTATAAATTCAGTTTAAATTGAACATACCTCTATAAATGGAAAAGAGTATTCATTTACTTGATCACAGTTTTAAAATAATTAATAATTTAATAAAATTCTTACTTAATCGATGGTTGCTGCTTTTACTTGATGAAATTCCATAATACACTAAATCCTTGCTGTATAAATTCACTTTAAATGGTGCAGGTTTTATTGTCAAAATATTGGAAGCATACAAAATATCATTAATGTCAAAACTTGATCTACAATTAGCCCTTGTCAAGATCATCTTTTACCTTTTGCACAATTTTCTGCTTGTAAGCTACTCTGGTCCTCGCGCCTTCGCCATTTTTTTATCCAGTAGATTGTACCCACCCTTCTCAATATGTCCGTATCGCTCCTGCATTTCTACCTCCAACCATTTTTCTGTCATCTAATTTGCCATATTTATTCCCCTTTTTACTACACTTTCTGGGGTAATTCGAAAGTATGCTAAATCTCGAGCAGAGAGTAATTGTGGCAGATTGGATGAGAGAGAAATGGATGAAAGTGGAAATGCAGGAGTGATACGGATATGAGATGAGCGGGAACAATCCATTGGATGAAAGATACAGAAGCGGGAAGACTCAGATATCTTACAAACATTTATCGATTTTCCGCTCAGTGTTCCAAACCTCACTACATTCCTGACCATCATTTCACTCAACTTAGCACACTAAATCTCATTCTAAGTCTTAACACTAACAAACTAGTTCTACCCGTTATTCTAAACAGCATATTATTACGGATAATCTTGTTAACTTTCAGTATCTGCTTTAAGAAGTATATTGCTCTCTTTTAATACACTCATACATTCTTGTTCCACATACTACCATACGATACATTAGAATAGGTTTCACACACAGTTTACATATAATTCCAAAGTTTTCTTCAATCAGATGAGAAGATGATATCCACATCAAGTATACACGAACCCTAAGTACTTAAATTCACACACTCTTTCAATAGATTTTCCCTTCTACAATAATTCATTTCGTTTTCTTGCTTTTTCCCGGTTCTTAAACTTCATCCACTTTGTTTTTTTTTACATTCAAACAGTATTCGAAGTAACCTATGTTATTAAAAATTTAACAGAAGACAAATTAGAAGAAAGAGGATGCATGTAAAATTACTGCTAATTTAAAATCGGGTAATTTAGTAGTTAACATTTCCGTTAATGATAGTAATATAGGGTAACTTAAATTATTTTGTATAATATAAGCATACGGTAAAAATTGAAGTAGTTATTCCTTGGTCTATTATAAAAATATTTCGTCCTATGATAATTTTTGAAAAACACCTTTATTTCGAACATTTAGAGTGAACAAAAGTAACAACATCTTATTATCAAAAAGTACATGTAAAGTTGCTCAATCTACAATAATCGTTCGAAATTACTTCCTCCAGCCTGGATACAAACAATAAATATTTTCGTCATTGACTGCCGAACTGTTTCAAACACACAAGGGTCGTTTCTAATTAAGTTACACCCAGAAATTATCAAATTTCGCAAGTCGTTAAAATACTCCACTGGAGTAGCGTAAACTAATAACTTCGTATGGGGATACGAAATAATTCAGAGGGCTTAAGTCGAACAGGCCTACCTCAATCAATCCAGCAATGTTGATATTAAAAAATGACAAGCAAACAAATTGAAACATGGTTGAGCTCCATTGTACATAAACCATATTACAATTCTTGTTGCCAGTCGTACATCCTAGTCAAGTCAAGTAGCGTTTCTTCCAAAAAGTTGCGATAACCTCACCAGTTGGCCGTGCTGTAGAAGTACCAATACCGATCCAATTAGATAGTCACCCACAATTCCAAACCAAACGTTCAACGAGAGCTGATGTTGAAAACGATCTGCCCACACATGGTTATTTTGAAAATTCCTTATTGCATTTTTTTGAGAAACTGTCTTCATTGGTATGAAGAATTTGTGCCAGGAATTAAGGGTTTAGAGCTAATATTTGCAAAATCAACTGGCATAATGTAATACGTGGAGAAAAATCAGTAGGTAATAATTCCTGAACACGTTGAATGTAGTATGGATACAACAAATTGTCCTTAAGAATTTTCCAAACTGTCCAAGACTTACATTCTAAGTAGTTTTTTTTTTCACGTTGAACTACCAGGATCTTTCTTTATCATGCCAGTACATTCTGTTACATTTGCGCCATTATTACTGCCATTGCTCCTGAACCTCCATTTCGTTTCAATGTGCCTGTGTAATGAAGACATCGATGAATGTTTTGGATTTAACCTCCATTTCGTTTCAATGTGCCTGCATAATGAAGACATCGATGAATGTTTTGGATTTTTTTTACGGCCAGGATACCGTTCAATATATGCAACCGTTTAGCTTGCAATGAATTCCAATCAACAAGTCCACATATAGAATGCATATCAGTCATCTTAGCATTCGTATAGTGAATCATAATAGAGGACTTCACTAACTATTAAAGACACGTCAAACAGACAAACGTCACTCAATCTAAACAAATGCGACCGAGGTGATGACCAAGGACGCGACGATTAAATCCGTTTCAAATTATTAGGATCGAAAAAATTACAGCACATTGTTTACATTTTTTTGTACTTGGGAGACTCATTGGCGTACTACTTTTATTTACATTAATAATTTAAACATGGTTGTTGCCCATTTTGTTCATCCTATATTTTCGTAATAAATAGGTTTTTCAAAAATCATCATAGAACAAAATATTCCTATAATCCTTTTGCCGAAATGTTTACCTGACACCCTGTGTATGTACATTTTTTTTCTGAAATTTCCTTAGGGTAATCATTGCTTCCAAAGTCGACGTAGGTGAATAAAGCCATACTTTGTAAAATTAAATAATATTATTTTAATTATTATTAAAATATATGGCGCTTGCGTGGTCTTTAATTTATTATTAAAATATAAGCTTATATAAATAAATATTACTAAATATAAATATTCTCTTGGTAAATATCTTTGTTTATTTAAAATTTATTTTAGTTTTAGAGATGTTAACTACTAATATACAGCAGCTAAAAAGAGAAGTTATCTTTTTTGCTGTTCTTCATTTCAGAAGATTTAGTATATCAAGTACATTTTTTGAAATTTGTTTTTATCTGTTTCATTGTAAATTCCTTTATAAATAACATTTTATGTATTTCATACTACGAGAGTTTTAGTATTTCAATAGTTTTTAGACATTTATTGGCCTCATTATACAGGGTGAGTCATCGAAATGCACGTTTTTTTGATATAGTATCTAAAAATTTAGCATTATTGATAAAATCAACATATTGATGGAGCATAATGTAAAATAAAAGATGAAAGTATTAAATTGATTTTGGAGAGAGTGATTTTGTTTTATTAAGGGATGATGTCTACGAAAAATCGTTTTTTATCGCGGAATTGGAAAGTGTGTACATTTAAGATTATTTCCTAAAACGTTTCATATAGATTCAATACAAATTACCGAAGTTATGCCAGTCTATGCAAAGTAAATCGGGACCCTCGTGAACACATCTCAAATATTTAAACGCGCTTATCTCGAAACCAGATTCTCAAAGTCGGTGACCGTGATGGTTATTCAATATGACAGCGGCTTTTTGTTTCGTATTCTAAACATTTTTTCTAGTCATTCATCGTTCGGATTTCGCCTACTATATATTTTATATTTTTTACAGCCCATTAAAGGCAGATTTTTAGGATCGAAAAAAGCAGGAGGCCACCATTTTGTAAACTTATTTTTTTCTCAAAATCGAACCTTCAACGACAGCATTTACTCATTCTTAATCCAACGCAGTTGCAATTTTGATTTCAAATGCTTTCTGCATCTGCAGGAGTAGTCACGGCAAAATTCCTTTTTATAAAGGTGTTTAATGGGGATCTGCGTCACGGGCCCTCAGGATCTTTGGAGAAGCTTTAAATATTCTATATTGACGAAAAATGTATGCTAAATAAACTGGTATCCATGTCAAATTTTACGTCATAAATGTTATTATTGTTTGAGCCACGGTTGGTTTTGTACGACAAAAAAGATTTTTTTTATCACGTCTCAAATTATTCAATATTAATTCAATATGTATGCGATTAAATTATGTTATTTTATTAAATAATCACTGCGGAAACGTTGAAAATGTTACAAGAGGCTTTAGGGGTTCTAGTTCTATCAAAAACAACAAAATTGTGTTGGTATAAAATATTCAAAGAAGACAGAAAGCGTGTTGAAGACGAAGAGCGTCCCGAACGACCATCCATATCAACCAATGAGAAACACGTCAGTCAAATCAAGGACTTGGTGCATGTAAACCGTCGATTGTTTCCGTTTTTTGAGAAATAAACCCGAATTTTTGCTTTTTTTCGACCCTGCAGGTAGGCATCACCCCTTAAGAAGTCATGGATAAATATAATAAAATTAATTGTCCGCATATTAATCATTTTTCTAAAAAAATAAACTTCCTGTGGTATATCCTTGTAATCTAATAACTCTAAGAACGCCCTTTTGCTGTAACTTCACTTAACAAGAAAGTCCACCCATGTGTAGGGTAATTTAATTCAACATCCCGCAAACAAAACAAACGTAAAAAAACAGCACGTTTTCAGTTACTAATAACTCGAAACATTTAAAATACCCCAAAACATTTTTTTTCCTATAAAAATCTCACACCGCGTTCCTCTTTTTTGTCCCCTCTTCGTGCTTAATTAACGATATCCATGCGGTGCCGGTTTCTATTTTTCGTACGGCAGATGGCCGTGTCGTTAATAACGCACGGTAATTGCTAATTTAGTGTTAGGATGCAACATCAAAAGGCGCCTTTTTGATACGGGACACCGCAATAAATACGTCGGAAACGGGCGAGCGCCGCTTAAATCCGCGCGCCGCGGAAGAATTAGAGTATTAGCGCTGCGGACGCCCAACGTCTAAATATACAAAGACTTTAATCATTGGGATTGGGTGTAATGCTCGTGTAAAAATAAAATAAGGGAGAAAGCTCTGATAATCGCTGTTATATGTTTCTCTTATTGCCTGTGTCGTGTTAAGGATACAAAATTGAATCGTATTGAAAAATATATATAGTGAGTTTTATTTAAGTGTGGTTCACATAGTAAAAATTGTACACCATGTTAAATTTTGTTTTCGTCGAAATTTGCATTTTTTGTTGTTTTATTAATAAATCAACACTTTTCTACGAAATGTGCATTGCTAGAAGGGTAATACACATATTTAATTTTTGAATTCAAAGTTGAAATTAATAATGCAAATAATTAAACCAAAAAATCAACTTGTCGAAAATGTCATCATGCTTATTGTCAAGTAAGATTCGTTAAACACTCGCCTTTTCTACCACTAGTAAACGTTTGGAATTTATGTGTTGTAAATTTTAACATTGACTAAGTTAGCTGCAGAGTTTTAAAAACCAACGTAAACATTTTTAGTTCATATTTTCTTTTATTTATCGAAGCAATAAAATTAAAATAAGCAAACACAATTAAAACAAATTATCATTAATTAAATATCAATAATTAATTCAAAATGCTTTGCTTCCACAGCTAAACAAAAACCCAACCGATCGTTAAAGTTTCTACGGGCGTTTTGCAACTCTCTCACTGTGAAGATGGTAATGGTAATTTTGTTACTTAACTTTAACCTCTAAATTTTCGATCTTATCCCGGAAATTAAATACTTTTTTCGATAACTGACCCTATAAAAAATCGAGAGGAGTAAGGTCCAAATCGTCACATCCAATTATTGGGAAAAGCTCATTTCAAAAACGTGATAACAACAGCGCCAGTATGAGCAGCTGGGGTTCCCTCCTGTTGAAATATAATATATCCATTCCATCTATCGTCTAGGCTAGGGTCAACTTCCATTCGAAGTAGATCCAAGTATATTATTCAAATTTCACCAATAAAAAAATTGCTACAAAATGTTGTTACCGACAATTCCAGCCCATACATTCATTTATTTTGGCGATTGTGTGTGAGTCTCTTGAATTTTGTATGGATTTTTTCTTGCCCGAATGCGTTTATTTTCAGTTCCATTTAACATAAATGTACTTTCATTAGAAAACAGATGTTTGTTTAAAATGTTGCGATCGTTATTAATCTTTTCCATAGAAAATTCACAAAATTCCATTCTTCCTAAGTAATCTCGTGGTAAGAATTTGTGCACATTTTTAATGTTATATGATTTATATATATATATACAAACATCTTTATTCAGACAGCAGAATTACAATTCTTTACAAATATTTTTATTTACAATACATATCGATGGGTTAGTAGTCTGTTATGGGCTATCGACCAGAGGTCTTTCTGCCCTTTCATGAATTTATAGCGATTTGCAAAAAAAATAAAACTTTGCTAGCCAGCTGAACTGTCATGTAAATGAGTGATGAATTGTAACTGAATGTTGTTTATGCTTGGGAGAGATATTAAGGTTGCGAGGGATGCAGAATTTTGTAACAAGGGAATGAATGTGTCGGTTATTAACAATTTTTATGGTAAAAGATAATATACGTTGGGATATATGATTTATATTTTTTCCTTTTTAACTTTCTAAAGCAACTACTTTTCGAAATATTAAATTGATCCGCAAGTTGATTCAACGTGGTTGAACCCTCATCTTGTATCACCAAACACAAATTTGTTTTCTGTAAGAAACAGATTTTCTCACACCTTTTACGTACACAAAATTCACACAACCTTTTGTGCGAAAATGTTCGTACATTTTAGCACTGTTGTCTTACTTGGAATAGGACAATTTGGATATGTGTGAAGTAGTGCGAAATTTTCTGCTTAAATGCCTTTTATATATGCTGATACAATTTCTACTCGTTTTTCGATATTATAAACACACATTTTATTCATAAATTCAAATTAACAAACTTAAAAACTTGGTGTAAAATGTCAATTAGTATTATAGAATGCCAAGTTGATTTTTATTAATTAAGACATTATTTGTGTTATTAATTTCAACTTTGAAAAATAAAAAAAAATGAAAATAAAGAAATCCTATATGTGTATGTCTTTCTAGCAATGTAAGTTTCGTAGAAGTGTTGTTTATATTAATAAAACAATAAAATCCAAATTTCGACAACAAAAGTTAACATGGGGTACATCTAAATCCCTATGGTTACACTTAAATAAAAGTCACTGTATATATTTTTCTACACAATTCAAATTTGTAGCTTTAATTCTACACAGGTAATAAGACAAACATAACAGCGATTACCAGAGCCTTCTCCCTCATTTTATAGAATAAATGTTGATTTATTAATAAAATTAAAAAAAAAAAATTAAATTTCGACGACAACAAAAGTTGAAATGGGTTCATTTTTACCATACAAATCCATATGGCCACACTTAAACACAACTCAGTGTATGTGAAATATTTTTTTAGAAAGGGAGCAGAAATTGATCAATAAAACACAAAATATTTATTTTAGCAATCCGGGGGTGTGGGAGAAGGAGGAACCATTGTTGATTGATGGTTATACCCTCACTTCAGATAGATGTCGATAATTGACAAAAGCGTAGCAAATCTTCTATCACATCTCAACCGCTCTAGTTGTGAAATTTGATTGGAAATAATAGACTTAATGAATTATAAAAAAACACGACGTAAACTAAAAGCTAAACCAATACAGTTTTTAAATTGCATTTTCTCTTTGATCAAATGATATCTACAATTTTATTGTTTTTAATAATGACACGTTAAGGTTGTCGAAACTATATTCAACAATAAACAATCCATGTTATACAAACAAAATAAAATATTCACATTTAATGATAAATTTTTATGAAAAATAAAATATTATATATTTATTTACTTATTTGGTAATATTTTTCTGAAATTATGTTTTAACAACTTTAATCATTACTATAAAAAATACATCTTTATATATGAGAAAAATAAACCTATAGCGGTGACAATAAAATCTGAACAGGGTTTAATTTGTAATTAATAATTTTAATATTTAAACATTGGTAGTTCATGTTGTATAAAACAAATATGAATAGATTATTAAAAATCTAGTAATTAAACAAATCTTTCTTTTTTTTTATTGGTGACCTTTTAATAATCTATGAATAGCGCTAATTATAATTATTACTTTTTAAAAATTAAAATTGCAATAATTTTAATTAATTCCGTTCACAATTCATTTTCAATGTTGTAAGTTTATTGTTTCACTAATCACTTTCTTAAAGCAACTTTATTTACTTCAAAACGCAATAAAAGTATGACAATATTGTAAATAATTCTACTACATTACCCGGCGCATTCACCATTTATTGAGGCGTCTCCATGCATCAATATTAATAATAGAAAATAGATGTACTATTAATAATGGATACTTAGTATCTGAAATGTACATTTGGTGTATATAAAGAACCTGTGAAGTAAATTGAATATAACCATCTACATTCTTTTCTAAATTGATAAACTTCACGAAACTCCATTTCCATCATAATTAATAATAATAAAAATATTTTCAGTGTTTCTTGGTAGCTGTTTTTTGTTTAAAACTGACTATTGATAAACTGTTTTTCACACTCTAAATGTAAATACAACTACGAAAATGGATAATAAATGAAGATATTTTCAAGATATTTTAAATTAAACACTGTTTCTGATTTTTAACGATTTATTGTATTTCACCATAATAACAACAATTTGAAACAATTTGTACTTATCTGTGTTTTTCACTACAATAAATCGTATTTATTGTAGTGAAATATAATAAATTGTTAAAAATCAGAAACCGTGTTTAATTAAAAAAATTGTAAATGCCTTCACTTCTTATCCACTCTTTTAGTTATACTACATTTAGAATTGTTTTGCTGCGCTACAAGGTGTTGCAAAGAATGAACAAAAAGACAACATTTTATTTTGTGAAGGGAGGATGTCTTGGTTGAAACCTTTAAATCAGCCTGTCATCCCCCTCCCTTGCTTGTTTGCCGATAATTTGTTACAACAACAATTGCATTTTTTAATTAAACACACTTTCAAAATATACATTTGTTCTTTATTCGCGATAATTGTTTTGTGGCTTCTTCAGGAGAGTGATGACTTTCTTACTGTTCGCGACAAATCGAGAGAATGATATGGACTTTTAAATTTAGACGTTTTTGAATTTAAAATTGAATAAGCATTTTATTTCCTAGTATTTCTAGCTGTTTTCAATTTTCCATGGACCCCAGGTTGTTTAACGACGAACAAAGCTTGTTTCCAAACTAGGGACAGTAATTTTTTTTTAATAAAGAACTGAAAGTGATTTTGTGCCAAATTTGTACATGCTTGATAAAATGGCATCAACACGATGCGGAGGTTTATTACCAAACGTAGTAAAATATAGTCTCGGGAATTCGTCAATTTGTGAAATTTCTTCTCTCGCTCTCAGATTGTCTTACTTTTTCATTATGTTCAAACTACACCGTCGACTTTTCTGTCCAAAATCTCATCACTCTTCCATTGTCTTTCCCACGAGTAAGCCACATTTTATATATCAATGAAACTTGTAATTTTGTATTTTATCTTGTTTTTAATCATTATTTTGCCCTCCACTTCGTTTTTTTGTATATTTTCATTCAGTTGTATATTATATTTACGTTAGTATTTGATTTGTTTATTAATTTGTTATATTTATATGTTTTAATAGTTATCTATAATAATACACTCTCAATTTCTCACAAAATTTTATATTCTTCGTAACCTTAAAATACTTCATAAATACAAGCATCCTCCCATCACCATTCAAGAATTTAATTGTGCGAATCATCACAACAGTTCAGCTAGCATTGATTTTTTCTTTGACTTCATCATGAATTCATGACAGAACAGAAAAACTGTTGTCCAGTCTGACTAACTAACACCTACATGTATTGTAATTATTTATTTTATAATGTATTCTACTATCTGTATAGTTTGATTAAAGATGTGCATATATATATATATCTATATATATACTCTTATGTAATAAAGAAATTTATACCTATTACCTGGTTTACCTGGTTTTAAAATTTTAAACAAAATCGCCAAAGGCATAAACACTTAGCGAAAGCCGTGAAAATTAACATTCTATGTAAAATAAAATAAATGATTTTGTCAACATTTTTGGTCTCATGGATTATTAAGCAAAATTTCCATAGTTACAATTCCAATCTACAATGATTTCATAAATATATTATGAACAGCAAGAGAGAATTCGTAAACACATGTTTAAAGAAAGCGATTACACCTTAATCATTAAGGTGTAATTACTTTATTGTTTCAGAAAGTAATGTTTCCAATATGTTTTACCAAGTGAAAGTTAATAAAAAAAATAATTATTACACATTTTTCAGGACCATAGGTGTACTTTGGTTTAAGTCTAAATGTTAAACACTTTCGTATAGATACAATGAAACACTAACGTGTACAGTTTCAAAAATTATATTTTATTGTCTCACAACAAATGTTTCACCACACAGTGACATCATTAGGTGAGGGTGTTAATTAACATCGTCACGATGTTAATTTCTTGTGAGACAATAAAATATAATTTTGGAATCTTTACACGTTAGTGTTTTATTCTATCTATACAAGTATAGCGTTTAGACAAATAAAAGCCTCAACAATTCAATATAGTAAACTCTTTTCCAGTGATTTTGATTAAGTACTTCATGGATAATATATTTATAATAAGTTTCATTTAGGGCACATCAGTGAGTTCAGTAAAAAAAGTTTATATTTGAGTTTATGTAAACCAATGCAATGTAATCAGAAAATAGACCAACAGTGTCATCTGCATTCCAAACAGACAAGCGGAGGTGTTGTTCAAACTTTTTGTTTGAATATCTATTGGTGTATTTTAAGAACAAATAGAATCTTCTTCTTCTTAAAAAAGCCTTGTATAATACATATATTGGTATAATTATTTTAGCAAATTCTTTTAATACTCTTGCAACCGTCTCTAGTTTGAGTAGATATTGTACTATCAAAACCAGAATGTACTTTCTAAACAAAGTTGAAATTAGTTGGAGGAAATACACGTATATTGGTTAAACAAACCAAATGTATTTTTCAAATATTAATTTCGTAATGAATTTGGATGAATATATACACAAAATATTTTATTTCATATTTATTTTATTTTTTATTGATCTTGGAGAAAGTAAATACCTATGAATATTTGCCGCCTTATCAAAGGGGATGGAAACAATGACGCAGAAATAACAAATTGTACCAACAAGTCAACGAAACTATACTAACAAAATAATACTGGGACACGAATACATTGATGTGGTGGTAAAAATTAAAATACACAACACAATAACTATACCAATAATAAGTTGCGGAAGTGATAGTCGGATAATAAGGAATACAAGGTAAACGCCATTCAAATTAAACTTCTAAGAAGAATAGCCAGAAAAACAAAATGGTACAGAATTGTATTTTTTTATATTTTTCTAACAATCAGTTAATGGTTCGTTTGTGTTTTAATATTATAAGTACATCTTTATACACAAAGTGAACGCCAACCAAATCAAAGATTCGTTTTTATTTCCATTTCTGCGTACATTGAAAAAATAGCACAATATGAACCGATTGTCATACAAATAAAAAAAAAATATACAATTGAACTAGTATAGACATATAACTATAATGAATACAGATAGAATCACCCAGAAGAAAATGGATTAACCAAATTGAATAAATAAGGGCGAAGAAAGGAATAACACCAGAAATTAAAAAATACATAATACAGGAAAAATGGAAGGAATGGGTACAATTGAAATCAAAAGCTTGATCTTACACCTGAAAGGATGTACGGATTCAAAAAAAGCCAATTTTTATCGATGAGCATATTTTTGACAGAATGAATAACTACAATATTTCAGAATTAAATCATTGAAATAACTCACCATCAGAAAAAGTCGCGCTGAAACACTCCTCCCTACCACCAGCACCACCCTGCTCCCTGGAAAACCCCGCACTGTCCTCCCTCACAAACTGCACCTCCTCGTGACTAGCGACGGAGTCCTCTCTCAAGAACTCCGGTTCACTCTTCACCAATCTCTTAAAAGCACTAGGATACCCGAAACACTTATCCTCCACCTTGACATCATCCCTACTCAACAGAGACTCTATCGAAAAACTCTTCGCCTTCACAGCAGTCGTAGCCATGCTCACCTCCACACTTTCCATATCAACTCAAGACAAGTGATTAAGAAAACGTGCGGCCATGCTCGAGCAGTTAAGCAGGATCAAGCTTAAACGCCAATCGGATGAAAGCGCGGGAGTGGCTTAAGTGGTTTTGAATAAAAGTGGGGGTAATTGAGATATATTTAGTTGGGAACATGTGTATGTACGCAATGACACAAATATATAGTTCGATATTATTTCTGTTATGTTTTTAATAGAATTTAATGAGGCTCGTACTGGTTACACGTTCTAATGATTATTGCTATTTGGCTTTTGATCGTAAGTCAGTGTGCTGCAGGCGTGCTCGACTAATTTTAATCGTGGGACTCCGTCGAAAAGGAAGAGGAGGAGGAGGGGAATTTTCGACTGTTGGGCTTTTCTTTTAATTAGCGGGGGCGTTCTTTTCGAGCTGATTAATTGTTGACGCCAGTTAAATATATTATTAGACGTTTTAAATAATGACGGTTTATTTTTTTCTATGTTAAGGATGAGAATTATAATTGTATTAATAAAAAAATGAAAATAAGAGACACAAAAAGGGAAGACTAACATTTTGTGAAATAAAGTTTTTTTTTGTGTTTCATTTTAAATAAAAATTAAAAGAGACCTAAGCGGTGAATGTTAAGACATTTCATGATCAGAATATTTGTTCAATTTGAAGTTTATAATTATAATATGTGAATATATAATTCTGCTCATTTGCATGACAGTTCAGCTAGCTAGCAGAGTTCTTCTCTGGAAAATACACCTTTATTGAATGAAGATGGTTCCAAATATTTTATTTATAACATTTTCCATCGCTTGCTATACATTTCTTCATCTAAATGGTAGTTTGTGGATTCCACGCCAAAAAAACTGTTGCTCTTTTGAACCAAACGAGTCATCCAGCCAATTTTGTAACCTGCATTCAAAAGCATTCCGCAACAAAATGCAAATTTTACTTTGTGTGATTGCTTATTATCATGAAGCAAAATCATTGTGTGTTGCCTTTTTACTTTCTCCAGACCCCTGTCCGAGGGATAATAGTATGGAGAAAATTTTGCGAAGCCATTGTAAGGTAAGAAATAACAAAATAAATTGTGAAATTCTTCCAAATACTTCGCTTTAACTTTAAAAGACAACAATCATTTTTTTATAAAATAATTTTTCATCTACAATTAAATGTTCATCTAAAAAATTATTTAACCGAATTCACCGGGAAAAGTACCATAATGGACACATCACCATTTTTTATATTCTGGTCGTTTTTTACCGAAAGCGATTATTAGTTGTGAGTAACCTTCAATAGTGACACTTTCGCCAAGATTTAGCAGCTTAAATAGATCAGACTGCTGATTCCACTAAATACAGAGTATTAACTTCCATCCATAGTGATTTGGTCTTGTAGTAGATAGTTCACTTGTTTTAGCCATGACCTTTCATGCTTAGGATTAGCAAAGTACGGGCCCATTCACAATCGCCTGGGAATGAGAATGGAACGGAAACAAGAAAGATGAATCATAGGATTTACGTGTATCAATTCTCAATTGCTCTGGACTTTCTGTATACGATCCGTTTCCGTTCTCAATTCCGGTCCATTCCTAGTCGATTGTGAATCGGCCTTAACAGTTGGGCTGAAACGTTCGTAAGCTAACATAGAAAAAAATCCTCCGTACACATTTCGCCTCGTTTACACTTAGCAAACCACTTATGAACGGTCCATTTTCCTGGTATATGAATATGAATAATGTTTATCTAGCCAAGCCTTCGCTTTAAAGTTTTTTTTTGCCAAAAAACGAAGTTCCATATTTGGAACCATTTTCATACAACTCAAACTAACAAAAGTTGCTTCACTCAGACTGCTATATCTCATAAACTAATAGTGCGACTGTTGTCAAATTTATACACGTATTTTTTTTAAGGTTACAGCTAACTAAAAATTGACTAAAAATAATATGGAATTCTAGTATCCCCATCTATGTGTCACCCATGGACTTTTCAGCCCAACTGCTATCTATATCCACTTTTCATCGCCAGTTACAATTCGATGAATATATTACTTTCCTTACTTAAATGTGAAAATAATTTATTAATTATTTTCAAATAATTTTTATTTAATATATTACTTTCCTTTTGTACTTAGCGATCAGCATTTCGTAAGTGATTTTTTTATTTCCTGCTGTTTTTTATTGAATTTATCTGGAACCTATTTTCCCAGCTTCTGTATCTTTGCTATGATTTTAAAATTTATGGAGATGGCCTTTCGTGTCACAGTTAATTGATCGGCGAGTTGTTTTTGCGTTTGTGCGTCATTCTAACCGAACAACACTTTCTAATCTCTGTCTTAAAACAATGGTGGTCTTCCAAGTTCTCATTTTTCACGACAAAGTCGTCGCAACTTTTTAATTTCTTAAACCATTCATAGTTTTGTGATTTACGAAAAGCATGCACACCGAAAAAGTTTGAAGACAGAGATTTGCAAGTATTATTGGGTTAGAATGACGCTAAAATGCAACAACTCGTCGATCAATTAGATGTGAAACAAAAGGCCATCTCCACACGGTTGAAATCCATACAAAAGATACAGAAGCTGGGAAAATGGATTCCAGATAAACTGAAAGAAAGACAGCAGGAAATCCGAAGAAACACTTGCGAAGTGCTGATTGCTAGGTACAACGAAAAGTTATTTCTTGATTGAATTGTAACTGGCAATGAAAAGTGAATATACTGTAAGCTTCAATAAGTATTCGATACAATTCTGCAGCATTTTGATTCAAATGATAGCAGAAAACAAATGGTTTTTTGACTGGACCATACCTTTTTTTCTGATTACCAGGTAAGTAAGAAATAAGTTGGTGAAGATTGAACCGGAGTTCTTGGGGGAGCACTCCGTCGCCAGTCACGAGGACGTGCAGTTTTTTAGGGAGGAAAGTGTGGGGTTTTCCAGTGAGCAGGGTGGTGGTGGTAGTAGGGAGGAGTGTTTCAGTGCGACTTTTCAGATAGAGAGTTATTTATTAGGTGCTTGCATGTATTTTGATAATATGATGGTTTTGACATTTCAACACACAAAAGTGTTATTGAGCTATTCAATTATACAGACGTTAATCATGGAATGCTCAAAATTGCATTTTCGACAATAATTACTATTGTCTGATTAGAAAACATTTCTTGCTAAAGCCCATAAAACACTTTTGAAACTTATAATGATGTTGTTCTGTTGTATCCTAATAATCGGTTTTGGTTTCAATAATAATATAAAATTGATGATATTGATGTAAATGACAAAGAGCGACCTGTAGGGCAATGAATTTCAAGACTTATTGCAATGAAAAAGATGAAAAGTGAGGAAAAATGACTACCACACGAATTGACTCAAAATGCCATTTCGAACTGATACAATATTGCGGTTTGATTGCTTGCCAAGCAAAAAAGGAGAGCTTTTTGTGTCTGGAGATGTAAAGTCGATCTATTATTGCCATCCTAATCACAAAAAGTCATGGAATAATAAATAAATATTCATTTAACGTTTATTAGTAATTTTAATTTAATTTAAAGATATGAACTATCTATAAATTAAATTAAAATTAAATAATAACATATATTTAAAGAAAATAAATTAATATAATTTAAAGATACGAACCACCTTTAAGTTAAATTAAAATTCAAATAAAATAGGGAAAAAATATTGTAGACGTTAATACTTTCCCTTATTCTATTTAAATTTTTATTTAATTTAAAGATGGTTCGTATCTTAAATTTAAGAAAATAAGAAAAAAATATATTACGAATGTAATATAATACCAATATTTATTAGTAATTGTAATTTAGAATACAATTAAAATGGAGATATTTTTTTCCTTATTTGATTTTAATTTAAATTTAATTTAATGCCAGTATTTTGGGCAGAAACACCTCTGGTCGATGGCTCAGACAGAGTAACACCAACATGTATTGTAATTATTTATATTGCTAAATTATCCGTAGAGTCTGAATGAAGATGTATATAAATATATCAGTATTTTATTAATAAAAAAAGAAAAAAAAATCGTATTTTGACAATAATTACTATTTAACACAAATGTGAAATGTTTAATCCTTCAAACCAAAATTCTATAAAGTTAGACACATTTTACGTGTAATAAAAAATATATTCTTCACTTTTCATTAATTTATTCCTTAAGATTCAAGCATATCATTTATATAACTTTCACTAGCTGTACCCCTATTTGGGTGTCATTCATCATCTTCGGTAATTTGACGTGCGGTTAATTTACTGACAAGTTCCAATCAACATATTTCGGGGGCGCGGAAATGGCGTCGGGACATTGGGAATTCCTGTGATTTCAGCTGGCGGAATCGGCCCGGCAAAGGGCCTCGGGTTTCGGAAGCTCCGGCAAAAATTTCAGGAATCCCCGTGAAAATCCCGATGGCCCGTGAAACGCTGGCGCCACGGAAATCCTCGACTGTGGAATTTCGGTAGCACGCAAACAAACGTTTAATGATGATTAATTATTTCTTAAACACGTTATTCTTAAATTCCAATATTCGTTAATTATGCAATATAAAAGACACTTATATTTCCACACAAACCAAGAATATAATATAGAGCCTGATTGTAGAAAAGTAAGGTTGTTTTGATTTATTTGTCAATCAAAATAATAAAAAAAAACAACTGAGATCGCCAGGGGATGATACGTTTAGAAATTTTAATAACTTTTAGGGTTTATAAGGCAACTCTACTGACGAGGGATAAATCCCGAAACGTGTACCAGCACATAGTCTTATATTTTATGTTTTTTTTTGTGCTTTTTATTAAAGATTATCGAATAAAAAATGTTGCATTGTGCAATCATTAGTCGTGTAACAGCAAATGGCCTTTGTGTAATCCAATATCCAGCGTGGTATTTTCCCGGGATGTAGTTGTTAGTCAAAGTAGCAGTAGCTAAAGAGAAGCCATTATAAATTATTCACCATTCGAGGTGTGTGAATTTATAAAACTTATTTATAAAACTTCAATATAAACATTAATTTATTCCGATCTTCAATTAAGAAGGAATAAATAAGTGTTTTAATTTAAGCTAAAGATATTTTTTTTATTTTTTTATTAATTAATTATTTCCAAATTTATTTTTATTTAAAAATTTCAGGAATAAGGCTGTACTGACGAGAAATAAATCCCGAAACACGTGTCTACAGATGGCCTTATATTATGTAACTATTTTTTGTTATTTGCATTAAATATTCTCGAATTAAAAAACGTTACATTGTTCAATATGTTATTGTAATGCAACCACAATTGTCCATTGTGTAGTTCAATTTTTGGAGGGATATTTGCACGAGAAGTAGTTCTTTCAATGGACGTTTGTTTTATAGTACTTGCGTAACGTAAGTCAAGAAAATGCAGTACCTAAAAGAAATTAATTATTGAACTGAGTAAATTATTCTTAATGTATTTAATTATTTAATTTACTTAAAATAACTATGACCAAGTGAATAAAAATATTTTCTATTATCCTAATTCAAAATCCCACAAAAACGTAGATGTAGCTGAGAGATCAATCTTGAGAGTACTAACAAAAAACACTCCACAATCCTTCCAACACTTTCCTTTATGGATTATCCCAAATATTTCCCATTGAAAACCGACTCCATATGCGTTCAGAGAATTTTGTCCTTAACCCCTTTAACTACGACATCCTCAATATCGTATGTATTCCGCTCAACCCTAACATCACTTCCAAACAAACAAAAAATGTCCATCATGGTACTTTCACAGGCGAATTCGGTCAAATAAGTTTTTGATTGAAAATTTAATAGGGAGGAAAAATTAAAATTGAAAAATGTCTTTTTCATTTTTTGAAGCGATTACAAATAATGTATTAAATATGACGGCACTTTAACGTTTTATTTGACATGAAAATAATTATTTAAATAATAAAAGTCTCCACAGCCAACATAAAGTAGATTATAAAAATAATTGTTTATTTCTAAGAGAATTTATCAGGTAGATGAAATTCCTCCGCTTATAAAATAAAAACTAAAGGTCCCGCATAAAAAGTTAGAAAGAAATATTTATTTTTTCAAGATCTACAACTTTTGTTTGAAACATTTTTCTATCCGAATTAAAAATGAAAAATCGCTTAGAGTAAAGGTGCACTTAATGAGTTTTGATTCCAACAAAAAGCTTTTCAGATCATTCCACTGTTATAAAAAGGTTAGATATTAGTTTGAGCTTAATCAATTTAGCCGTTTATGCGCTATCGCGGAAACACACAGACATTTTTCAAAAACAATTTCATCTTTATTTCATTTCATCACTGCAGGACAATGACGATTAAAAAGTGTTAAACCGCACATTTTTAAATAAATCAAAGGTGATTCACACATTTACAGTTATTTAAATTACAATTAAATTAAATTAATCAGGAAAAAACTACTGTCAATGATTATGAAAAATCGATCATTCCCTTTTTTCTTTTTTCCAACTGCAAAAATAATTTACACTGTAAGTTTTTGACAAATACAAGCATCAACATTTTTATAACCGAATGCTCTGACATATGTAATTAGAAAAACGTTGTCAATGAAGATTATTATTATCGATTTTATGTTGAAATCCGTGAATGATATTTTTTAATAGTAATAATAAAAAATAAACTTTCCATTGGCTAATATGGTTCTTAAGACATTTAGTAACAATTCAAGACAAAGAAATCGGATTTTGTGTTCGTCAAAGTGTGCCGTTATGAATTTTGAAGTTGCATAGATTTTTTGATAAAAATTGTGGATGAAAAAAAAATAGTGATATTAAAAAAAATAATCTTTTTTAAAGGCTCAGACGATTCTTAAGACATCTAGTAATATTTTAAGACAAAGAAATTGAATTTATAGCGCGTCAAAGTGAGTCATTTTGGACTTTGAAATTTGATGAATTTTTTGTCGAAAAGTGAGTACGACAACATACTTCAAAAATTAGTATTAATTATAATGTTTTTATTAGCTTAAATGGTTCTTAAGATATCCATTAATAATCTAAGAAAAAGAAATCGAATTTAAAGTGTGCAAAAGTGAGCCATTTTGGATCTTGAAATTTGTTCAATTTTACGGTGAAATATTGTAAAAATAATAAAACAAATTGTTTTATTGGCTGAGATGGTGCATAAGATATCCAGTAACAATCCAAAACAAAGAAATCGAATTTAATCTTCTGCGGGCGTTAGTAAATTTAAACTACGATAGTAAATATTTATTTCAAATGACTATTAATCATTTGTATAATTATTTTCAAAATAGCAATGATTACGAAAAAATATCCCAAACACACTTCCTCTTCCTATACAAGAAAAAGGCGCGCCCTCCCATCCGAAAACACGTGTTTACAATAATTTGTTTTCCGAAAAGAACTGTGTCCATCGTCCCCGAACTCGTCTACGAAAAAAATAAATGAAAACAACTCCTATGGGCCATTAAGCTCATTTCAAACTCTTTTAAAGCCGGTAAATCACTCTCGAAATTGGTGGATCCCCATCCACCCGGCCTTAATTCAAAACAGATTTCCACGGTCCGTTGCCAAAGCCCGATTACGCTTAATTATGACAGTCGTAAATTTCCACGGGATCACAATCGGAACCGTAAAACCTTAATTTTTTTCAAAGTGCGACTTTCCCGGGATGTTTTTATGCCTCTCTCAAAGTGAATTAGTGGTCATTATTTTCTTGACGATGGTGCGCACTTTTTTTTTTAGCGAAGCTTAACGTTTTGATCGCAAGAAAATACGGTGTTTTTAAATTTTAAACGAAAGATGAAAGGATTTTATTGAAAAAGGGAAACAGAATTTTTCTGTATAACCACCAACAAGTACTTAAGACTTCTTTTTTTGATTGAAACAATTATTTCTGAACTAAGGCGAATACCTCTCCGGAAATTGGATAATTCAATAGATTTGCCGTTGCACGAAATAATTTAATGATCGCGTTGGACTATATTTAAATCTATAATTTAATGAAGAAAAATTCTTGCTATGTTCCATTATTTTATATGCAGTTTCCTGACACGCGTTTCGATCTTTTCAGATTATTATCAAAGGTTAAACTTAAATTTGAATTGAAGAAGACTACAATAATTGCGGTATAATTACAGCAATTTGCACATGCCCAAATTTACATGTAATATTGTAAAGACACTACCTTCTGATATCTTTAAGGTGTCAGCTATCTCACAAAACTTCATTTTATGGTCTTTTAAAACTGTTTTATGGACATTTTTTATATTTTCCGAAACACTTGCCGATTTTGGAAGACGAAAGCGTTTAGCATCGTCAGTGATGCAGAATCTCCTTAATGCTTATGCTCGAACATGATTTTTCCTTATCAAAAAAAGTTTTTAATCAACTCAAGAAATTCCTTTCTGTCTATTGTCTTGAAAATTACAAAACAATACTCTGTGTTTCCTAAGATTACAATAACCAGAAGACTGATCTACACCATTAAAATAGGTGAATCTGGTGAGAAATATTGGCGCGAATTTCAAATCTAGTGGATTTTATCTCATCGTGCGGGAAAATTAATTATATGTAAAAAATAACTTTCTCACTTACCAGTTGGTGAAACATTTTGAAAATATTCAAGGATAAATAAAATTAACACTTGGTTTGTTATCAAGAAGAAACAATCATCAAAACATCCAAATCAATTAAAATTTATCATTTTTCATTCTTTCATTAATCGTCTATTAAATATTCCATTCAATATTCCAGACAATAGCCCAAAACATTGGTTATATTAGCAACGTCAAAGATACAGAACAGCTGCGTCTAACATTTTTATTTTTATTCCTATCCCGAAAGATATTCTCATTTTGTTTGTTGTCCCAATCAGGTTCATTGTTTCCACTTTTGTCTCTTTTTACCTGAACCACTTCGGACTTCCCTTAACGTCAAAGATACAATTAATGAGATATTTCTACATTCAACAAGTTACAGAAAAAACACACATTTTAAATATACATTTATTACAGAAAATTATGTAAGATAATTCATCTTCATTGGAAGAGCCAGTGTTCATATTAAATTGTAACTTTTACGATGTTATCTAATATGTATCTTTTAATTTTTACGTGTTCAACACATTTAGTCAATTTTTCTGGCGTTACGAGCAGTGAACCTTCACGAAATAAATTTTCTACATGTGGCAATTTAAAGGTTTTATTGTTTTTCCCGCGAATCTTTTAACTTGTGTCCACACGAGCTCAATTGGATTTAATTAACAGTGGCAACCGTATAATTTTGTTGCGTTTTTTTCACAATTTCGTCAATTTTATATGGCACAGCGTGGTTACCGACATACTTTTTGCATCCATTAATAATTGAATTTTTAACATGTCATCCTCTATTTCAAAACTTTTTTTAGCAAATATGTTTTTATATTATTTGTTGGCACCTTCTCAAATTTAACAAAGTTGTATTATGACATTATCATCTAAATTTGGAAAAATATTAATTAACCATTCCTCAAAAATGCAGAATTCATGTTATCATGGTAATCACTATATGTTTTTTTTTATTCAAACAACAATAACCCAGGTTCTACAAACCCATTTTTATTCCCTATGTGATAAATAATCAAACGACGACCCTTTCCTGAGGGGATTTTTAATCCTACAGATAATTTTTGTACAAATGCTTGGCGTGTGCTGCACACTCTGTTGTATTCTTCCAAATCTTGTTGTATGCACTGAATTCACCCACGTCTTATCTAAATAGTAGATACTTGTATAAATTTTCTTATTTTAAATACTTTCGTCTCTAAACAATAATTTCGTCCTTTAATTAATATACTATTTCATCCTTTGACCCTTTTCTCCCAAATAAATCCAAGTTCTTTTAATATTTTAGACAATGTGGAACGTGATATCTTTCGAATTTCATCATTATGTTGTACAGCCTGTAAAAATAATTATATATTTATTATGCATATATTTTGTAGCGTTAATGCATTAACTCACCACTACAAGTTTATCCAACGTAGGTATTTCATTTCTCGTAAAAAAAGAGTGTATTCTATGGAACACATATTTTTTTTTTCAGTTTATCTCAACTTAAAATATGTATCAAATTTGTATTAAAAAAAAAGAGTGCGTTTTTTTTTGAAGGGGGGGGTGGAGATGAGTTTTCACTATACCCATTGTTTCCATATTAGTAACTATGTAGAACAGGGTGAAATTCCTATGTTTGCAGCAGCAAGTCGCATGGCTTCAGTTTTCATTGAACCGGAGGATGTATGCTCTAAATATATGTTGTAAGCAATTAATCGTTGTCCACTTCCAATAATTTTTCCAAGTGGATTTTTAATCACTTCACTTGATGGACTCGCGTTTTCACTCATTATATAATGAGTATTATACTTACAGTAGTTTTTGAACCATTTTTAGTTATTAATTAATTGATTTGTATTTTTTTTTCTAATATTTGTCCTTTTATGGTATATCTGTTGGACAATAAAGATTATTATTATTATTATTATTATTATTATTATTATTATTATAACAATTAAGAAAATCTAAGATAAAATAGAACAGAAGCATGTGGACGGAGTAACTGTAATTGCAGACGCTTGCACAGCTGACTTTGTGACACATTTGACCATTCATGTTTTATCTTTAAATACATATTTTCTACGAATTGAATATTACAGTTAAGTGCTAAAGTTTAATTTATTATGAAGCATGTTATTTAAATATAGTACCCCAATATTACACTTAAATTTATTGGGTAATACTATATTAACAGCAAAATGACAGAGACCACCAGACAAAATAAAAACAGATAATATAATGTCTCCTGTGTGAGTTTTCCCTCAATTGTTTGGTTGAAATTGAGGGAAAACTCTCACCGGAGACATTATATTATCTGTTTTTATTTTGTCTGGTGGTCTCTGTCACTTATCAAGGTCATATTTGCCCTATCCTTCCCTGCTTGTAATCTTAAAATATATATATATAGACTATGAGCTCACTGAAATGACTGTAACCTTAAAATAGCCAGAATACCATGAACTTTTGACACGTACTGTTTGAAGGTTTATTAACTCTCAGGTAATACTTTACCTGAAAATCACGTGGATCTGTCAACAATGTTGCTAGACCGTGGACTTTATGATTTGTTCATTTGTTCTGCAGGTTTGTGTCATCACCAGCGCAGGCTTGTCATGCCAGTTTTCATGAACTGAGGTTGACTGTTATGAACACATTGCTTACAGTTTAGTTCAAAGTATTCAATTACTGTAATATCTATCAGTAATAAAAATAATTTAGGCAATAAAACACAGATTAGATTGAATAACTTTAAATTCTCGACTAGTTTCGGCTTATCAGCCCATTTTCAAGAGAATTTGAAATAATTTAGTGTTCAGCAATATTTCTAGGTTATGTGTTATAAATAAAATACATACAATTTTGATTATCGACATGTTGGCGTACAACATCGAAATTGCTGTTGGCGAAATAGCGTATATCACAGCCATACAATTGGTTTAGTAAAGGGCATAGAAACACCCTTCACTAATGTCTGTTTTCTATGAACCAACTTGCACTTTTTACTTCTGGGGTCTTATTCCTGAAATTCTAAAATTCTTATGTAAATTCCTATTTACCATCAATTTCAGGAATACGGCCCCTGCTCTGGAGCAGGAGTAAAAAGTGCACGTTGAGTACAACGAAACTGGCATAAACGAACACATTTCAGTTCAACTTGCTTCATGCAACGAACTGTTTCAGTGCAGAAAGCGTAAAGTGTTTTGCCCTAGTTCATGTAACGAACAAACCTTAACCTCTTAAGTAGCAGTAATAGTCAGGTTCTGGTATCTATAAACTTATAACAAACTTACAAAAGTACTGCACTTGTTGATTATGAGATTTTCATTACTACATAGGCTAAAAAGTTCCGAGATCAATTGTTGGCGACACGGGAAAATAAACTTATTTCGTGAGTTCACCATTTTTCATCAAGCTTTTTATTTAAAATTCACTATTATTAGCCATTAATAACATAACTCAAAATAAAAACTGAATCCCAGTTCATCGCATTATAATAAGAAATTCTCGGGCTATTCATATTTGTAAATGGATCCGCCGTAAATCTGTGCGGTAATTTATCAAGCGATTTATTACATAAAAAGCAACATCTTCATCCTCGTTAGATATGTGGGTGACGCTTGGAACAAAACTCCACTCGGCGCGGCCGCAAATATAGTCCTGGCTGCATTCCAATACAGCATCCATAAAGTAACCAGCAAACCAGCCCACAACTAATAAACACTTAAATATTTTTTTTAGTGCAGCGAATCCGGCGCGTGATTCATTTGGATTCCGAGGCGAAAATGTTCGAAATATGTCGGCGATTTGCGATATGTTTATGATAAACAATGTAATAAAAAACATATAAATCAAAATGATGAAATTATTAAAAAAAAAAAATTATTTGTGGTAAGTTTTAGATAGATATTGTCTAATGAAATTATTAAGTAATTTTTTTAAATGTGTACAATTATTTTACATCTGAAAATGCTTATTGTATATTTTTGATCAAGATTGTTACTCCTTTTCAGGTCACCTTGCTTATATTTAATCTTTTATATAATAATATTCAAAATAGGAACATTATAAAAATAAATTATTTTTCCTTCAATACTGAAATTAATTACCTTTCGTTTGTAAAAAAAAACAAACAAATTTTAATTGCAATTTAATTCAAAACTGCTACTTATAATCAGTTACAATCATTGATTTGTGAAATGGGCATAGTTTTGATGATTTTCCTCATCGTCTTACTTTTTTAAATATATTTTTATACCGGTGTCCCGCGACTCGATGGATACGTATATACCGCAAATACCGACGCCGGACATTGAATTACATAATGTGCATATCAACAAAATATTGCATTTTGCATTATTGCATAATGGGTAGTTTTTAGCCGAAAAAAACTACCCAAACAATAAGCGCATCGAGTTGTTGGATAATACAAAATGAGACACTCTTCTGGAGTGGTCCATTGGTTAATTTCTAGTAAAAAAAATATGTTGCATTATGCAATATTTTATTGATATGCAACAGCAGGTGTACATTATGTAATTCAATGTTCGACGTCGGTATTTGCCCGGGAAGTAGTTGTTTTAATGTGCATTTGTAATGTAAGTCAAAAGTCACAGAGCTTAATGTGGAAATAATTTATTTATTATTTTCAAATCATTTTTATTTAATATATTTAAATAACTGCGACCTAGTGAATGAATACCCTTTTCTATTTATAAAAATAAGTAAATTATTATTGAATTATTCTTAAATACGTCTCACTTTTCTGAATATTTAACGTGTGTATGAAAATTTATAATATTATTAAGTAATGAATACAATTTAATAAAAAAAATTACTAAATTTATAAAATCTTTTTAAATTTTACTATAAAATATACTTTTGTTAAGTTTCAATGACAGAGGTTATAAATAAATGAGAAATTTCAACAATTTTATAAAAAAATAATAATTTATAAAATTGTATAAAATCTTTTTAAATTTACTTGCTAGTGACATATCTGTTTTCTATCAATTCTAATGGTTATATGCAAACAGATTCATCGATTCATTGTTTTAAAAATCTACTTACAGCTGTTTTGTAACAATTCCAACGATTATGAATAAACAGATACGATTCATCAATTGGTTGTTTCAGACACGTATATATTTATATTTTTCTATTTATTATGTATTATTTCAAACAAATGCTCGCGTGGAGTTACAATACAAAGATTTTTCGCTAAAATTTTCTACTAGAAATTAACCAATAAACCACGCTAACTGAATATTGTTACACATTTTCAGACCAACTTGTATATATTTAATCTTTTATATTTAAAATTGGAAAATTTTGAAAAAAAAAATTATTTCAATACTGAAATTAATTGGCTTACGTTTAAAAAAATATTAATTGCAATTTCATTTAAAACTAATTAATTATAATCAGTTAAAATTTAATACTGCTTTAATTAATTCAACACATTTAAATCCCATCACTGATATTTATTTTGAGCACATTCAACCCTATGAATTAATCGAACGATCAAAACCTATTTAGTCGCGTTATTGATATACACGATACATCTCTTTTTTATAAACATAGGGTGTTGTTAACAAGCGGCGCCAAAGCTGTCCGAGAGCGAAGAGGGGGCGCTAAATCCATCCCGACAGGACTCGACATCTGTAGGGTGTTAACTTACCCCCTCCGGCACGTTAATCATCCGTATCCCGCGCCGCAACTGACACCCAGCGTAATTAACACCCTCCTTCCTGGCCGCACTAAAATTTAATTTCACGTTTCTTTTCCTAATTAAGCGTTTAAATTTATTCATTTCGAATGCCTTAAACTAGAATATATTTCATAAAGTAAATAGTTTTATAAAAACTGTAAATGAAGTTAGTGAAAATTACCAGAATATCTTAGTCTACAATAATAAAATATTTCAAAATATATTTCAAATATTTTTGATTAATTGTTCACTTGGTGAAATGTTTTTGATGGTTCAAAAATTCACAATAAAACAACTGGTTAATTTCACTTAAGATCGCGATAACGCATTTGTTTCAAAATAACGTTTCTTAGATAAAAACAAGCGCTATCGTTGGATGATGCTGGTACCCGAGTACTATTACAATATAAAATAAGGAATATTTCATTTTTGGGAGAACAAAACAACTTGAACTTCTAAGACATCTCTAAGTATATAATTTTAAGTATATTTTGGATATTTCATATTTGAGGATGCAACTAGTTTAGTTTTTTTTTGCCCTGATGAAAAATCAACACATCTAGCGAACGGTGGTACCTGGGTAGCACTGTATATTCTGTACCGGAAAACAGAATGAATTGAAGTGGTTTCAATATTTTTATATATTTATTGTTACTTTCATTTTTCATATGTTACAAAATTTCAAATATAATAAATATTTATTTAATCGGCCGACAAATATCTACCGCGCTATCGAGCTAAATTATCAACAGTACTAAACATCGCGTATGTGTGCGCACTCAAAAGCATCTAGGCTCTAGGCTCTTGACTCCCCACTATAAACAAGGCCTTAGCCGCGAGTATTCCACTGGCAATATCCTTCCATTGTATATGAATAGATATTATTTATCCTGACATTGAAGACATTTTACAGTCCAATCCATTTGCTGAAGGAACACAGGATCATTACAAACACTACACTTCTTGCGGTTTTTTCTTTTAATTTTTTTTGTCGCTGCGACAACGCATTTTGCAAATGCCTGTTACTACAAAGGAATCCCGCTCAGGCATAGGATTAGGATTGTGTGGAGATTGCAGGGAAATTCCTAGAACACTTTCAATGGCGTTTTTCGTTAACTGGTTTCTTAATACAATGGGATTGTCGCTTCTTTAGTTCACAGCAGGCAAGCACAGATCACGAGCTAGGTTTTTAGGAAATGTCTCCTTTTACTAGTGTTCCGATACGTTCACAGATTGTTTTCAGTGTAAATAACGTAGGCAGCCAGAGCTGCTACATCTAATACATTGAAATAAAGGGCCAACGGCTTATTGAACTCTCGTCGGCACCTGACTATTTGTAGAGTTCATCGTTGAAAACAAAACTTTAGCTTTGTTTACTTTTGAAACATATCTGTGTTGAAAGCAAAATTCTTTGAAAAAAGCGGTCTAGCCTTTTTTGCTAAAAAGTCTTTGGCAATACAGGGTTTGTTTTTCTAGAAAAAAAAAAAACTGCAATGCATTTATTTCGGCATTACAAAGGTTCAGGCGGCAATATTACCACAGACAATTTCTTCACATCACTGCCCCTTACTCGCCTGCTGAAATAATATGGACTCAGAGGTAGTGATGTAAAGAAATCAGTCGGTGGTAATATTGCGGCCTAAACCTTTGCAATGCCGACATGAATGCTGTAATGCATTATCTGTCGCTCATTGCCCGCTAAGTTTTCCAGTATAAATTGACCCTTAACATGGATAAACCGTTGTAGCATCATAAACTCAGAATATTTTTATGCCATATTTGGCAAGTTTCGAAGGAATGTATTGGGTGAACTTAGTTTCACCCCGATAAGGATAGATTTGGTCATAGATGGTTAGGTGTTCATACGCCTTATAGTATTTTATTAGATTTCCGTTAAACATCAACCAAATATCGCTTATGGCAGCAGCAATTGATGATTTGAGCAGAAACCGCTTCAAGCAGATTCTTCACTTCATTAGACTCGATAACATGCCAGACTTGATACTGATAATCAAGTCTTGCTAGCCATGTTATAGGGTCAACGAATCAAATGAAGCGAAGAATCTGCTTGAAGCGGTCTCTACTCATTGCTGCTTTATGGAATGGTACGGTATCTAATTTCCACAAATCATCAATAAGTTCAGTAATTGACTTATAAAAGCCTGCCATTAGTAATATACCATTTGTATAACGTAATCACATAATTATAAATATCAGGTTGAATTTCAATTCAGGTTTGTAAGGTTTTCACTAAATTAATCACAACCCAAATTTAAAAGAACATATTTATTTCATTACAACTTAACACAAATAATACTTCTGTTAATTTTCGTTTGCTTCATCTAAACTAAGAAATAGAAAATGTTCTCATATAAAAGCACAATGTTATAAAAGTACAAAAATATTAATGTGTGTGACGTAGAAGTCGATATAAGTCCTAACAGAAAGCAAAACAGTCATTTCTCTCACTATGCTCTTTTTTTCTTCGCAGAAAAAAAATCGACATTCCTTAGGATACATAAAATATTTACAAGGGTAATTTACACAACATATAAAATATCCAATCGGTTAACAATGAAGTAATAATTTTGAATAGCTTAACACAAACAGTTGAGTTAATCATTTTCTAAGAAAGTCAATGCAAAATAAATTGTATAAAAAAATGTGTATGAATAGAATGAACTTAAACAAAATAAAGCCGTTTTTTTTTTAATAAGACCTTTCAAGTCTGGTCAGTTTGTATAATACAACCTCTGTGGTGAAGTATGAAATGAATAAGTGTGATTGAATAGTTGAGATTTTTGATGCTACATTTTTATGTCCAGTTTGCTTAAAGGGGTGTTTGAGTTGAAATAAAGCCTATTTGGTAATTCGACTACACCATTTACTGTAATCGAATTACCATATAGGCTTCAACTCGAAACGACCATTTAGGTAATTCGATTACAGTACATGGTGTAATCGAATCACTAAATAGGCTTTATATCAACTCAAACAACCCTTTAAGCACACTGGACATAAAAATGTTGCATGGATATTACATGTATGTTCTTTTAATATTGATGCACGGTTATTTGTGAATATTTTAATCGGTGGGATTTTTTAATCAATTTTATCAACATCAACTTTTTAAGATAATTAACTCAAAATGTTTTATATTACCGTATTAAGAGTCAATCAAAAAAATATTAACAACTCTTAGATAGCGTCAATATAATGAGTAATATCTAAAAATAATATTTCGCTTTGGTTTGGTCTTAAGTTCAAGTTACTTCATTAAAAAAAGTTTGTGTAACACAGTATAAGTTTAATTTTTTTTGTTAAATAAATTCTATTTTCATTATACATGAAAAGTCACTGGTGTACCATTGATAAAAAGAATAAAATAAATTTGGAAAAAATATGTAAACTTAATTATTGTAAGCATAAATTTAACTTTTATAAATCTATATATATTTCTTTTATATGTGTTCCTTTATAATCTTAAAGCGATTGTTCTTTTTTTATTTTTTTGTTCAATCAATAATTATTGAATTATTTGTAATTTTTAAAGCTTGATGGATTAAATGCATTTCATAGCAAAAAAATATAGTATATTTTATTTTTTTACATTTTATAAAGCAATTTTATTTTCACATTGATATGAAAATGTTCTTGAATAATTCTGTAAACCAACTTTAATTTTTTTAATGATTAAGTAGTTTTTCAAACAAAACAAAAATATGAATGAGTCGGTTTTAATGCGCATACGCTTTTCATAATTTTAATGGTTTAGTAAATTAAACTGGTTGCAATTCCATATGCATATGGATTTAAGGCATTTTAAAAATCTTCCTTCATAATTTTTATTGAAATATGTAAAAATAAATGTACTCACTATTTCTTCAAACAAAATAATGAATGCCTTTCTTCACATTAATCATCTTTACGTAAGTGAAAAATCGTAACTGTAACTTTTTGTTAAACATCAATAATCACTTTGTGTTCGAAGTGTACATTTAGTGTTAAATAAAAATTGCGGACTGAAAGACCATTAGTCAATTAACAACTCTTTAACAATTCAATGTATTTAAATAAATTGTTGGAAATTTCTAGTTAATATTAATTGGAAATAAAGATTTTAAATGTTACAAATTGTAAAGTTTGGAGGAACAAGAATTTAATTGAATAAAGGCTTCACAACCAACTAACATAAAGATAACATACAAGTTGTAGTGGAAAGTCATTTCTTGATTATCTTCATGTTTTCGAAATTAATTTAAACTGCATTTTTTAATTTACTAAATCAACATGGTTTAAAATAACAATAAAATCGGAGACGATTCACACTTCTGCAGTTATTTAAATTAAAATTAAATAAGAAAAACATATTGAAAATTATAATAAAAACCTTAAATTTTAATACTAAAATCAATCATTTTTCAACGATGCAACAATAAATATTTTTCAATAGATGTTTATCAAAAACTTACAGTGTGCGTAATTTATTCATGATTGGAAAATATAATGATCTAATTTTAGTCTTAAAATAGATATTTTTGCCTAATTACTCACTTAACCCGTAGTGAAATTTTGTTCATCTTGGTTTGTTTCACTTATTTAGGGAATTAAGTGTTTTAATTTTAACACTAAAATTATATCATTCTATTTTTGAGCGGTTAAAAATTACTTACACCTTGAGTTTGAGGTTTAAGGTTTTTAGTGATCATTTTCATATGATTACTTCTATTTTACAAGCCTGAATTATCATTTTTATCATTTTGTAATTAATTGCAATAAAAATGCACGAATTAGTGTTACTGTTACTAAATAATAATTCGTTATTATCAAGACGTCTCAATTATTATTATTCATGGATTGTATTCCATAAATAAGAAAATTATTATTTATGGAATACAATAGAATTTCTATCATTGTATAAAAATCAGCCTTTTAAAACAACACAAAACTTCATACGTTTTTCTTTTTAAGCAATACTTAAAACCTAACATATTTTAAATAAAATAATCATTAAAAACAACCATTTTCATCCTCAGTAACGAATCCCTCAATTCGTAATTGAAGATTTTTTGTTGTTTCAGCAACATTTCGATTGCACTTCGTTCGCGTGCGCGATCGAATTAATACTGCGACTGGGCTCCTCGATCCTGCCGATGTCCGTCGCGTTCAGCTCGCTAGAGCGCGCCATCATCGGCGTGTCGACGTCGCCCTCGTATATTTTCAACGTCTTGACGAGTGTATCGTCCGTTAGTTGAATAAGTCCGGAAGCCACGCCTAGGAATATTTGCTCGATTCCCTATAAGAAAGAAAAACAAAATTTGTCTCCGAAAATGTTGAAATATTAAATATAGAAGTTGGTATTTTTTTTTTGTAGAATAAAAAATATTGTATCCTTCATCCTAACATCTCATGAGGTTTTTGATGAAATATTTGAGAAATTGATGAATTAGGTTGCAATAGATTTAAGTTAGTAGGAAACCCAGAACAAATGGAAAAGAAAAAAATATATTCACAAAGAAATTCACACTTATCAGGTAAGAATATGAAATTAGGATAATGCGGAGCCATTTCGACCACTCTCAGTAAATAATTTCCAGATTAATGTCAATGACAATGATTTTAAAAAATTTAAGTTAATTTTCAAACAAATAAACTTTAATTTCGAAAAATGAAAGTTTAAGTTGAAAAATATAAATTTAATTTTAGAAAAACAATTTTAAATTAAATAAAAATTATTTGAATAAAATTAACAAATTATTTCCACATTTAGCTCTGTGACATTTTAACTTACGTTACGTAAGTAGTTTAAACAAATGTACATTAAAACAACTGCTTCTAAGGGCAAATACCCCTTTTTAATTGTAAATAACTTTTCAAAAATTTTATGATTGATGAATTATTATGTTATAGTTTTAATGACAAATTTGATAGTCTTAATTCCTAGATGTAGTATTTTATTTTTAGGTCATATGTATTATTTTTTATAAATATATTTGTACATCTATTTAATTTTAGATTTTTAGTATTCTTGCTATTTAATAGTCGTGTCTTCTTTATAATTTTATATTGATTCATGTAAAACTTCTGGTAAGTGGCATCAAAGAAGTATTATTATTATTATTGAGATGAAATGAGCTCACAAAGGTCACTGATGACTGATTTCTTAAAACAAATGAAAGAATTAAAAGAGACTATTGAGATGGTCAGAAAATGTTAGTAGATGAAATAAAAAAAAAATAAACTGTTAACTGTGGAGGCTTCTACTTCGTTATACATCGTTATTAACATAAATAAAAACACTTAAACTTTGTTTGTATACAAACAAAGTTTAAGTGTTTTTATTTATGTTAAAAAAAATAATGAAAAAATGGAAAACTAAATAAAAATAAAAGCATTGGAAAATTGAGATCGCGAACTAGAGAGTGAAATTTGTGCCAACGAAATAGAAATTGTAGGAGTTAGAAAATTTGTAGGTAGAAAATCCGTTCTATAGATAATTAATCAAAGCATCTCGCTTTATTTTTCTCTGTTTATTATGAGCGAGTCAAGGAAACCAAGTAACTTTTAATCAATCAGCAATATTGCAAACAGGTTCGGACCAATACTAAGAAACGAATTATATATTTTCTTTTTCATTTACGCAGCTGGAGAAAGTTTAAAAGAGTAGATAAAGAAAACTTAATAAATGTTGTCTGTAAAATAATAAATACAACTGGTGTGAAGATTGAAAAGCATGTATAATATAACTGATGCTTATAGAGTAGCAACCAGAAACCCCGAAAAACAAAAAAAAAACAATAATTGTTAAAATGAATACAGGAAATAATAAAGCACAAAAATAAGATCATTGTAAATTCTGAAATCGTAGATATCGGGAAAAATCAAATTATTTGAAAAATTGTCGAAATGCACAAAAAGCTATTGTGGGAGTTAAGAAATGTTGCAAAAGATGAAGGATGGAAATTTGTATGGACTAATGAGGGAAGAATACTAGCACGAAACGAAGAAAGGTCAAAATAGAAATTCGAGACGAAAATGACCTCAACAGACTTTGCTGAGGGCAGCTCTATAAATAATGATGGAATGACAGAATATAAGAATAAAAGAAAGCATAAATTGCGAGAAAATTGAAATAATTACAGCATGGATTAGCAAAAATTAAACTCACGATTTTACTGTCCTACATATTGATATAAATTCAATTAACAAAAACTTTGATAATCTTTTAACAATGGGAAGTGACCTCGATTAATTTGATGTAATTTGCCTTGTCTGAGGCTCTCTCTAAATTCCAAATATTAAATTTTAGAAGTTTTCATTTTAGAATAAAACATTGAAATCTATGAACAAATTGCTGTATAATTTCTGAAGTGTTAAATCACGTAAAACATTATCATTTTAAGGTATATTGGTGAGAATAATCTTATTTTCCATGAGATCTTGGAGTCAGAAAATTAATGATTATATGCAATTCTACACAAACTTTTTATTTTCAATAACTCGATAATATTTCTATTATTTTTTGCTTCAGAGTCGTGTTTTACAATATGGGTGATATTTATGTTTTTTCAAAACTCGTGCTACAGTCCGTTGTGATATGCTTGCTTTTGTTGCAATTTGTCTGGTCGATGTAGATGGATCTATCATCGTCAATGCTAATACGTTTATTTCTGAAACATCATTAATTTGTTTTTTTTTTTTTCAAGTTTCGGCTTTGTAAAGGATCCAAATTGTGGTAAATTCTTCTGAATGTTGGTGAAGATGGCTGCCGACGATCGATATATTGATTATAATATTGTTCTGCAGCATCCGCAGCGTTTTTATTACACTGAATGTAACAAACAAGCATATCACGCTTTTCTTCGTTGGAAAAATTCATTATCACTTTAAAAAACTTACAACACCAAAAAAATACAAAACAAACCAAATATGGAAATGAATTAATGTGTGTTTAGAATAAACAACTGCAATTGTTTTACTTTTGTCATTTTCATGGCTAACTATTTTTTGGTGTATGGTAATATTAAAAACGACTGTAACTTATTTTATTTTAAAAATAACTATGGCATATGTTATATCGGATTAAAGGGAAAAAATAGCCCTTTTAATAAAGTCATAGCCAACTATTGTTTCCATTAAAAAAAAAGGTAAGTTTGTGTCATATCTCCCAAAATATGGGCGAAATTTTTTTTGATTTTTTGTTATTAATCTGTGTCAAATTTTCTACAACTTTGTCCTTTACAGTTTTTTTCTATCTATGATAATAATAGAGATATATTGATTTCAAAAAATTGACACATTTTACTTTTTTTCAAAATATCTAATTACCCTTGACTTTTTCAAATATTTTGAAAGTGTCATTTTATTCGTCTTAGAAAACTACACTTCTTTCCCCATTTAACCGTTTTTCTATCTCTTATAGTTTTCGAGATCTCCATAGAGAACATCGAAAAAAACTCACCATGTATAATGTATGTTAACAATTATACATATAATATTCATTTACATTTTCTTGTACAAAGGAGAAGTCCATAAATAAATAAATAATTTCTGTGTTTTGTAACATCACTTTTTGTATATAATTCAATAACTTAAATATTTCTCCTATCTCTTACCTTTTATTGTTTTACTGCATTGTTATCGCTTTGATAAAAAAATGCGCTACTTCTTTTTCTTATTATTAATTAATGGTTTCGTTGGAAAACAGTACTGCAATAATGCAAAAGCTGAACTACACCATTTAATTTCAAACATATATTATCATGTATTTAAATAATGTAAGATACATGATATAAGTATCTTTTTTTCGTTTGAAATAAAGACTTATTATTATTATAAATGGTAAAAAAACGAATTAGTGTATATTTTTCGTATGTTTATTTTTGTTTCGAGACAAAGGTCCTTACAATTATTACTTACTTGATCTTCTTTGGCCGAGCATTCGAAATATGATGCGCCCACAGAATTCGCGTATTGATATCCTTCTTCTCGAGAAACCTGAAACATTTCAGACTTTCAATACGCGATTTCGTTATTAAAATTGTTTTTATTTAAACCATTCTCTCGTCGTCCAAGTCGATTTTATTGCCGACGACGCACAGCACCATCGGCTCCTGAACGTTGCCCTTCAGCTCCTGCGCCCAGGACTTCATGTTCTCGAAGGACTTCGGCCGCGTTATGTCGAACACCAAAAACGCGGCGTTCGCGTTCCTGTAGAACATCGGCGCCATCGCCTTGAACCTCTCCTGGCCTGCAGTGTCCCATATCTAAATCAATATACAATATAGTTTAATTTCCGTTAGTGAATTACATTTTATATTGGATATTTATGAATTGAATTCAGTAGTAGATATCAAAAAAAAAAAAAAAACAATTTCCACTTTTTTTCTTAGGGTATGTAACCCTGAACGAGTTGAGAATTTCACCACTTTAAATTAAATAAAAGAATTTGCAAATAATTAATTAATAAATTATTTTCTCTTTTGCATTATTAATTAATTATTTTCAAATTCTTTTATTTAATTTATTTAAATAACTGTGACCAAGTGAATAAATCCTTTTCCTATTATTATTCACCAAGTTAGCGCTGAAAATTTAAATTGTAACTCGAATTGCTAAATTAACAACCGTAAAAAAAATAAATTACTTTTTTAAAATTGCTTTCATCTCTATCAGTTGCAGCAAATTTTTGTATTGGATATTTACAAATTGAATTCAGCAGTGAATATGAAAAAACACAATTACTATTATTTTTCTTATTATTATTTTTTTTAATCTTTTTCCTTTCTACCGTTAGGTGTCTTATTACGTACCATAAATTAGCTTACAATTTTGCCAGTTTCTCGCTATGATTTTAAATTGTAACTTCAATTGCTATCTTCATACCCGTTAAAAAAATATCAATATTTTTTTATCATACATCACACAGGTCATATAAAATAAATTTCAAAAATATGAATCTTACAAAATTCAATAATAAAAATCCCATACTGTCAAAATAGGCCTACAAATGTTAGCACCCAAATTTTGCCATATTAAAAAAAGAGTATATATAGTCAAGTTTGTGCACAAAATATACGATAGCTATACAAATAAAAGAAAATAATATTACCTGTAATTTAACAATTAAATCCTGTATGCTAATTTTGCTTGTGAAAAATGAAGCACCGATTGTTGGAGATATCTGGGAACTGAAAGAACTCTCTATGTATCTTATCACCAAACTTGTTTTTCCAACACCTGAAATATGAAATTATTTCATCACCATCGAATGACTAATTTTACTACTCATCAATATTATCAATATGTGATTAATTCTAATGTTTTATTTAATGTCAATCAACGTTGACAATTTATTTAAGCTTACTGGTTGTCTAGTTCAGACTATACATTTTCAGTTAATTTCATTTCTGAAATTGATCATTTCATTTCAAACAACCGAAACGGGTTGTATGAAATCTGTCATTTAAATGTGAATTCTACATGTTTATTTAATAGTTGTGTATGACTGAAATGTGGGATTAATTTCTGGAATTAATGATTAGAATAAATAATAATAATATTAATTAAAATAATTCTAACATAATTAAGACAAGTAGCCTTGTCGTATTGATTTGACGAGTCGAGTAGGATTACATTTTGGAAGTTAATTGCATTTAACAATTTAAGAATTATGTATTAAAGCGATGTAAATTTGAATTTTTCATAATAAATGAATTAAAAACTTGTAATGACTATATTTTTTTCACAACACAGTAGCTTCTTCAAGCACAGAAAATTCAAAATATAGACTTTAACCTGAATTGCTTCCTCATTTGTAACTAAGTGAAATATGTTGAAGTACTTTGTTATAAGTATAAGTAAAGAACACTTGATTTTATTCACAAATTAAATCATTTATTAACTCGATCAGTTTCTCTAGTCCTTTGAAATTATCAAAGAATTGTTATTTAAATCATTAATTTTGTGGTTTCAGAGTCGAGTTAAATGATTCAGTTTACTATTTTTTTTTCTTTTTAGATGGAATATGTAAAGTTGTGTATTTTATGAAATGAAATTCTCTGTTACATTTTTGGCTAATGTTTATTTGGTTAATTAACAATTTCCTCAGTAGGAATTTGTTATCGATTAGAGGATATACAATTTCCTACTTGCTCAATTTATGTAAACAAATTATTACATATATTTTTATAGAGTTATTAGAAGTGATAATTAGTTAAATAATTATGATGTATTATTTTAAAACAATGGTTATTTTAACTTTATTTTAGAATCATTAATTCCTCAACGAAAATACAATTAAACATAATTATTTGCAATGTAGTGAAACATTTATTACACAATTTATCCAACACTCAGATAAATAAATCTATCGGCAAATACATAGGAGATAAACATTTTCCCAGTCCTGTTTTTTTTTTCTTTTTCCTGGAATTACAAACAAAACTCACCTTGATCGCCCAGTATCACTAATTTCCCTACGATTGTCTTCATACTTTACTCGAATCACATTTAAATTCGCTGTAAGTTCTTAATTATTTATATTTTGGTTAGGATAAAACCAACAAACACACCTCCCACACGCCGATTTCACATTTTTGACAGTAATCACAACAAAGGGATCATATGGTTATGACAGATATAAAGAAGGGGAATGGGGTAATACCGGAGTACAGACTCCAGGCGGCGCTGTTGATTTGTATTACTTGTATGTTTGGTTGCATACAACAAGTAACTGTAAATGGTTGAATTATTAGAAAGGAATAATTAATATTTAAATAATTAATTTTGTGTTTTTAGAGTTAAATTATATCGTTAAATAAACATTAGTCTAAATTGTGACAGAGGATTTTATAGAATATACAGCTTTACGATATGTAAGCTGTATATTATATAAAATGGAATATCCATATTAAAAATTAATAATATATTTTATCAATTAATTCTGTTTGAAATGGAATGTATAGAATTGTATATTATATAAACAAAAATCCTTTGTCACATTTTTAGCTAATGTTTGTTTGATTTAAGAAATTTAGTATATTAAAGGCTTTGTTCTTAACAATGTCAACATATCTTATCCGAGATATTTATTGGTGAGTACATAAAGTTTTCTTAATAGTAATATTTATATTAGTTTTTAAATAAAAAAGTAAAGAAGGAATTACTTCTTTATTAAAAAAAACTATTGACTACGAAAGGTTTCGCTTTATTTTCAAAATAATAACTTTTTAAAATAAAGCAACCAAACTTATATTATATTCTTTTTTTCATTTCTTTATTTTTAAAATACTATATGTACACTTCGAGCACAAAGTGTTCTTTCATTGTGCTCGAAGTGTACATATAGTATTTTAAAAATAAAGAAATGAAGAAAAGAATATAATATAAGTTTGGTTGCTTTATTTTAAAAAGTTATTGTTTTGAAAATAAAGCGAAACCTTTCATATCAATTTTTCTTACAATTTGGATAAGATATATTACTTTTTTATTTTCAGAAGTGTTAATTTTTAAAAAGAAGCAAAATATTTTGTACCAAACTTTTCTATAATTTACATAAGACTTTTTGATTTTATTTTCAAAAGTGTTAATTTTGAAAATAAAGTAAATTCTTTTATACCAAACTTTCCTAGAATTTACATAAGATATGTTAACGATGTTAATAATAACGACGATAATATCCCAAATATCTTAAATTAAATAAATATTTTGTTTCCAAGCTTAAACTTTACCCTAGGCTATTGGCCGATCTTTAGTCTTTGAATTCCATTTTGCTTCTTAGTTTTAACTTAAAAACTAATAGCATTTACAATAATATTCTTTATTATTATTTCCTAAAAAGACATAGTCGGATTACAAGCTAAATATAGTAAATAGATACTACAATTTTACAGTTTTTTGCTCACAAAGTAAGTTCTATTATTATTATAAAAATCTACACCACATCATGGTATTTCTTTTGTATGATATCTCTTGATGGACACCGACCACAATTAGGAAAAAATACATAACTTAAGAGAAATTTATTATTTTATTTTCAGAATTTTGATGTTTAGTTTCGATTCTGGTGATCACACACAAGCACAGTAATTTATTTGACTAAAAACCAAGACTTTAAACAATTCTACAGTTAAGAATAAATTAATTATCATGGTGGTGATGAAATGTTTTCACTACATTTTATGCTGTTTTAATTAAATTATAAGAAAAAAAAAAATAAAAAATGAAAATAATTAATGAATTACTTATTCTCTTTCAACTGCATTTTTTCCTTAGTACTTAACTCGTAAGTCTATAAATTGCAGACCAATTGGAAGAGAATAATTAATTCATGAATTATTTTAACAATACTGCATAATATTTATAATTTATATTAATAATAATATATTGTATATGATATAATATAAAAATATTTTCATAATATATTCTCAAATAAGGGCTATCGACCACAGGTCTTTCTGCTCGTTGAACAATAATTATAATCATTATTTTAAACACAAAACAAGACACACAATTATAACGACAGATTCACGTATAATAAATAGTATTAGAAATTCAATGGCGCTTCTAAAGTTTATGATGGTTAGGCGAACGCTGATAATTTATTTTCTTAACCGTTTAAGGATTTTCCAGGTAGAAAACTTCGTTTATCTTGCAGCACTAATTCCCTACGAATCACTCCATTTGAATCAAGAAAGCAGATGCGTATACTTTTCTGCGTCGACTTACTCATGCGGGCGTTTTTTTACGTAAGAATGCAGAAAAGTTCCATTCCGGGCTTTGACTTGTAGTACCTGAACCAGACCTGAGTTACCATATTCTCTAATAAGTTATGAATTTTACTTATTTTATGAAAAAGATCCTGACAGATCTGTTTGCTAACTTGTTTGTACTCACCTCTCGAAGCTCAGAAACAGTTAAGTAGTGCCACAATAAAATCAGACAGGCCTCGAAACACATCAAAAACGAAATCTCGTGGGTGTCAGTACTGTATCAGTACTGACATTGAGAACTGGAGCTGATCGGAATGATTATTCACACACCCGGTGTATTGATCAATATCGGCGGCTGTCCAAAGATAACTTGAATTACATCGTAGACTCAGAACACATCTCCATAGATTGGGTATTGTATGATCACCAGATTGTAGAGGGTGCAATTTGGAGGACGAAACCGCGGAGCATATCATAAGATATTGCCTGTCTAGCAGAAAATCCATACTGAATGAGGAATAGCCAGAAATTGCAAAAATCAGGAATCTACCTGCCTCCATACTACTAGTCTTAACGAGGTGGATTGGCTGTGTTGTTTAATGGTTTCAGATACCCTATAGGAAAGAAGCATTAAGGGCATAACGAAGCCTATGTGCACAAGCACGCACTAGCACCTCCCAAAAAAATATAAATCCTATATACTTGCGCAAATAATTTCGCGCAGATCTTGCTCATTTGCATTTTTTCACTCACAATTTAGAGCACTTGAGTTTTCACGATCCCAAGTTCATCATCTAAATTTGGATGACCAGCAAATTTTGCACTCTGGTCATTGTTTTTGGATTTCGAAAATCGTCCTGAACATGTGTCATCTTCAACTTCTCTTCCTTCCCAAAAAAAAAAAAAAAAAACATGTGTCAGTCAGAAATACTTGATACTCGTATGGTTATTACAGTAAGTTGCTTTAATCAAATCCTGCGTTTCTGTTCCGGTTTCGCAGAGCTTGACACAAAATTTGATAGCGTAGCACTATTTCAACAGACAAGCCTTTTACAGCGTGACGAGCCGGTACGCAGATGTTACTGAGCCAAGCAATTTACACGCTATAGCTAAAAAACCGGCTACCTTTCGTTTTAAATCTTCCCTTATCTACTACAACAGGCAGCCCTTTCATGAAACCTAATAAAAAAATCGATCCGACTGCTTTAAGGACAAACCATGTACATCTTTCCAATAAACTTATTTTAATAAACCTTTCTTTACTGACTAGGGCTGTTGTGAGCTTTTTAATAATTTCAGGGTGTCACAATAGAAAAATAATTCAGAACTACTGCTTTAAGGGTTTCGGTCGGTTACTTATTGGCAAAGACTTCCATTTACAAAAAAACACACAAGAAAAAATCTTGCACAATCTTTACCGCCAATTTACGTCAACTTATTCTAATTATTTATGTTGAATGCTCATCGCGGCGTCTGGTGTCGTGTCTGAAATCCAAGGAATAAAAAAAATTGAGGGATGGCCTATTCCCTATACCTCAATATACGCATGTTGATAACAAGAACTTGCGCAGTATTTACGTGATCGCGCTCATAGGCTTTTATACTCTATTCTTTTCAACCTAGTTGTTCGCTGCTGTTTTAAATCCTTATCAGTGGAAACTAAATGTATTACAAAATTTGAAATCACATTTAAATTTTCTTGGAAATTACATTTAAATTCCAAACACGATCTTTTACAATCATTGAATTAAAGAAATCGTATGTGATATAATAAAACATTACGTTTTCACAGATTCACATTTAAAGGACCAGCGAACAAAGGGGTTGAAAAGAATAGAGCATACAAGTCTATGACAACCATCACTGAAATACTGCACATGTCCTTATTGCCAACATGCGCGTTAGAAGAGAAGAGACACATTAAGGTATTCAAGCGCTACTGCGGATTATTCACAACATATGGGTGTAGTTAACCATACCGAACAGCTGGAGACCAGCACTGATCATCCCCTTGCACAAGAAGGGCCCAGTCTCATCAACCGCTAACCACCCCGGGATCAATCTGCTGCAAACCTCGACAAACTGCTTGAGAGAACAATAGTATTTTGATTGCTGCCAGGTCTCGAACAGATGGCTAGCGACGAGCAGTGAGGGATCCGACCCGAAAAGTCGAGCAGATCAATACGCTGAGACGAGTCATGGAGGAACATTACGAGAGTAATATGCCTAATTATCTGTGCTTCCTGGACTACGCTTTTGACAGCCCATCCAGACTATTCCAGATAGTGCTGGCCGACGGAGTACCACCATCTATATATTTCCTACTAAGGGCAATGGAAAAGGACACTAGCACCTGCGTCAAGACTAATAGACTAGTTTCCTGTCGAGACTGGGGTATGTTAAGGTTTTGTATCCGGCCTGATATTGTTCAACTTTGTTATCGATGACATCATGACAAGGGACAACGAGAAGTTTCCAGCCGAGGAGGTTTCAGTCAGATTTGGACTACGCTAATGACCTGGTGATACTTGCGACAAATGAAGCGCAACTCCAAAGGGTCTGCTCCAGGATAGAAGAGTTGTCAGCCATATACGGCCTCACTCTCAGATCGGAAAAGTGTAAGGAACTGTGTGTGCATGCAAAGTCAACGCGGTCTGACTATTTTGCTATCTCGGTAACGTCATACAGCGCAATTGCAGCTGTGAGAGGAATGTGGAGGCGAGGATCGAAAAGGCATGCAGAGCTTTAAATTCTGTATCCCGTTGCCTGTGGTCAACCTCGATCTCCACGAACATCAAGCTCAAAGTATACATGGGCGCAATCCATCGAAACATGCTGTACGCAGCTGAGACATGGTGAAGAACAGAGGAGAAGACCATCGAGAGGCTTAACTCTACGGAACACTATCTGCTGAGGCGAATGTTCAGCCACTACTATTCCAATGAGTCGTTATGTGCACAGATCTACTAGGAGGCTAGCTAGACTTGTCACTCACTGCCTCAGAACAGTGGAGAAGGCACGGCTCAGATACCTTAGCTATATACTGCAAAGACCTGAGTGTCGTCTGGTGCCCAGGCGTTCCCCGCATCACGTGGCAAGTACAGATCAAGAAGTAGCTGGCAAGGCTTGGCATTTGTCTGGATGTGTTCGGAAGGTCAAGGGCCCTGTTTTAGGTCTGGGCTACCGATTGGATGAGTATACTAACAGTATGACTGGCACGTTGAGAGTGCCTAAATCGCGGTGAAGTTTTCGCGTACTGGATAATCCAGATTTTACGAGGTATAGGGAATGGACCATCTGTTTCAAATATATAATCCATGGCTGGAACACTTATCATCCACACCCATATCGTTCAATTTTTGCGAAAATATTTCGTATATTATCGTTGTGTAGCATTCCGATGGCCTCACAAACATCAATTTTGAAAAAAGGACAACCACTAACACCGGCGGAACAAAAACGGTACCTAAGTTTTAACATAATATGTCTCGTTGCTAATGATCATTTATCATACAAAATATAAACGTTCCGAAGTTCAATCAACAAGCAAACTAGTTTATATTTTGTAATAGTCATTTTCTTTGATTTTTCTTATTTAATCTTGTACGCCCAGGTCGCGACGGAAAATTCACGAAGGTAAAGTTTTCAAAAATCCTACTTCTTGTGTACGTCGAGGAATTGACTGCTCTGAGTTCCCCTAGATATATTCACGAACAACGACGAGGTTTTCGGCAGATATGCCGTTGACTTGTAGGTGTTGATTGATTCTTTACCGAACCAATTGTCTCGAATTTAGCCAGCAAATATTGGAGAGTCGACTTTGAATGGCCTTGCGTCTAAAATATAATCGGACAAACGCATTCAACGCCTGCACTGAGGAACACTCATTTTGATAATCCAGTCTTATAATTCGATGGTCAATCTTGGAGCTTAGCATGATTTTTTGCATAAATTTCCAAAAGTCGACAAATCAACATTCAACATCGACCCTATTTTATTGAAAAATTAATACCCTTTGTATTTCTTTTCATAAATCTCCCCAAGGGAGTAAATCAGAAAATCCCTGCCGTATGCTATTCCAACATAATAATTGAAGTTACTGTGAGATGTTACAGGAACTTGTCGAGATTATCTATTTCCTTCCATTAACCCTTTATATTGAGCGTGCTTAGTTGTTCCGTTTGGTAGTCTATCTTATTATTTATTTATTTTTGATACCCTTGCATTCCCCTAATGCATTATACAATAAACGATTTAACTTTAAAATAGTTGATTTTGGTTCTAGCTTCCAGCAAAAACCGATGGATCAAAATTAAGATGGACTACCAATTGAAACAACTAAGCACGCCCAATTTAAGAGATTACTGGAAATAGAGAATCTTGATAAATTTGAAGTTTCTGTAATTTCTCCATCAATTGCGGGTTGGAATTTGGGTCTTAATAAATGGCTTTTCTTCATTTTGTATCATTTTTATCCAACTCTCTGAGCGCATACAGCAGTGCCTCGGCGCCCATGGACTACTTGAACTGTGATTTGGTGATTTTAGAGACTTTGCGTCAAAACCTACTCTTTCTGGTGGATGTGCATTTGGAGAAGTACGTGAAGTTTTCCTCTAAATCTTGCGGTACTTCTGAAGGGCGATGTACAGTTGTCTCTGCTATACAATCCTAAGAGTAGCATGTTGAAGAATTCTGTCATTTGCCAGTGTTACATTGAGGCATCCCTTTGGTAGACTAGGATCAATTGCTGTCCCTGGAGGAATATGTCAATATATATATACAATTTGATTTTATTAATACTTTAATTTTGATTTGCCTGTTTCTAAAATCAGAAATATCTTTCGGAAGTCTGTTTTGTTTCCTGGATTAAATAGCTGAAAGAAGCATTATTTGCCGCTACTACTTCCTCCAATATAGTTACATATAAATAATGTAAGATCGGCATTATGGAATTTAGAATTATTTTTTAAAAAATGTAAAATTTGTGTGCTGAGTAGAAATACAAAACATCAGTTAATCCAATAAATGATACTAAAACGTAAAAATGAGTAAATCCGTAGAAATCCGGATTATGCATCCCTTGAATTTGAATAATCCCATTACGTCAACTCCGCCGATCTTGATCTCGCAATTAGGCGCTCGCCATCGGAATGATTAGGGGACATTTGTTATCAAATTTGCAGAACGGTGCTACCCCGGGCTCGGGCCCCCGCTTATCAGAATATCAGAAAGAGACCGAGTCCCTCGCGCGATTTCCCTAATTCAATGAAACAAATTGCGGATCCTGCCGGAAGTGGCCGTGCCGTGCCGGATGTTGATTGGTAATTGTTTCCCCGCGGCGGCCAATCAACGAGCGCGACTAGTGGCGCGGAAAACGGCACTCTCCGCTCGCACCGCCGCTGAATAACAATCGGCGGTGGAAGATGGTCGACGGGAGAGGGCGTTGCGGGCGCCGTTTCCGGTGGGCGAGACGCGGCGCGTCCGGGATGAATAATCAACGGCCAATTTGTAATTAACCGTCTGCAAATAGACGGAATCTTCGCCTGGCGGTCTCACTTTGCCGACATCAGTGGGGGAATTTAATAATGGCGCTCGGCGGCGGCGTTCATAACTGGACGGAAGATGGACGGGAGTTTTGTCCGCGGTAACGCGATTTGCGCGCCATACAACTTGGTTTGCGCGCTCTGTTCATGTTTGATTATGCAAATATTTCATTTGATTAAACTTGCTAGGAATCTTATAATGTAACATTCGTACAATTATCTTAAATTAATTTTATTTTTTATACTATCAAATTATTCCACTTTGACAAATAAAAACAATCAAGGACATTATCATTTTCGGATAGCATATATAGAGGGTGATTCTTGAAAGTCACTTAAAGGGTGTATTCTGATAAAAAAAGCTTCGCATGAATATAACTCTTAAAAAAACGAGTTGTGGAAAACTTTGGATTGTTTACTTTTTCTTACCTCGCACGGTTCTTTTTTATTATGGTGTCATTAAATCAATGAGGACTGCTTAAATCTTTTTGTATGTTGAATAAAATGCCTTGTTTGATCTTTCCTTAACGAGAATTAACTTTTTTGATGATTGAAAAAAATAGTTATTTTGCTCAAAAATTCTTTGGAATATAACCCTTGTAGGCGGTGTGTCTAAAATTACGACAAATAAAGATCACAAACCTCAAGAACTACCGCAATACCTGTAATTGTCTGTCTCTGCAAAACTTTTGAACACATAATTAACAACTGATTAATAAATTTGCTAGAAGAAAAAGATCGTATGAATCAGTCAGTATTTAGAAAAGGCTTCTGCGTTGACCAAGTTATTGATATGCAAATCACGGCTAGAGAAGCTTTCTGTGGAAGAAAACACAACTTCTTTGACCTACAGAAGGCGTTTGATATGATATGGAGAATTCTGAAAGCACTACAAAAATGAAACATTGGAGAATATTTGCTCCGAGTGATTAAATCCATTCTTGCATAAAGAACTTCGATAACAACATGTGTACTTAAGAGCTGTCTACAAATACCCTACTAAATTTATAAAATAAAATGTAATAGTCCTTATCCAATCTCTCACATACATGATGCCCAACCTGCTCTTTTCAATCAGGAACTGGAGCCGAAATATTTAGAAATCCTATACGAAATAAATATATATATATATATATATATATCCTAAATGAAAATAAATTTGTATTATGAAATCTAAAGCAAAATACTCAAAAATACCCAGAGCAAACTATTAATTCTTATGATAAAACACTGGAAAAACCGAACTGTCATTTGAACATTCGTAAAAAACTGTTAATTATTATTACTAAACTTTCACTACAATTACCTATATTACAATTTTATTCAATATATTCTTCTGTTTAATCGATTCACTTGTACGATATATATATCATCGTACAAACAATCATCTTTATTCAGACAGCAGAATTACAATTCTTTTGAAATATTTATAATTACAATACATATTGGTGGGTTAGTAGTCTGTCATGGGCTATCGACCGGAGGTCTTTCTGCCCTATATCCTCGTTTCATCTCTCCTTAACCTTAATACCAATCATCCTTCTTTAAAAATTTATCAATAATCTCTCTTGCAGAATCGACTTAATATGATCAATAGACATTTATTTAAAATATACCTCGTATGGAGGTTGTTATAAATTAAGAGAGCAGTTAAATTAGGAAAATGATAATAAATTTAGAGGGATTACAACAATGTAATCAGAAAAATTAAACGTTTCTAATATATTGGCCAAATAAATATTAAAAAAAGAACATCTATATTTATCGTGATTCAATAGAAAAGCGCCTTCTTAACAAAAATGATTACAACGATTATTTTTTTTACAAACTCAGTTAATTGAACATAAACTAAATCACATTCGGTGTCGAGGTTACAAAAAATATACAAAAAAATAATAAAATTGCAAAAACAAATGTATTTACATTTAATGAAGTTAGGCAAAAGATGGCGCTTGCGTCGTCTTTAATTTATTATAATCAAATGTATTGTTTATATATGTAGCTATGGTCTTTATTTACATCCCTCTGTCCTCGCCTCATGATATCTGGGCGAACTCGAATCGCGAGCTAGCGGTTATACAGTTTCCCTATTTCCTATTTCTGTATTCTTATCTATCTATTGATACAATTAAAAAAATTGTATTTTTTTATTTTGTAAATATATGTAGTTAATCATTTAGACAAGTTGTTTTGGGTTACTTGTTCTTCCCGTGCATCCTGATGGAAGGTACTCCTTTGAACGACTCTGTTCAAAGGAGTACCTTTCATCCTTCAACAATATCGATCAAATATACAAAAAAATACCAAAACATACCAAAACACTATCAAATTCTTTTTAAATTAGAAATAAATTACATACATTTATTCATCACCATTTTTTTAATTGGTGATGAAAATAAACAGCAACTCAGGTGAACGGCGTCGGCGGAGAGGCTGGTTGTTCTCTGGTTTCTGGTGGGTCGTTTCTCCTGATTTATAACCTGATTGCTTCGCATAGGTGAAGACTGTCCTTTATGGTACGATTACCAATTTGCACTTCTCTGATTACAAAAATTCTGGCTAATGAGTTTGACGAGAAACGAGATTATCCATTCTCGCGAAACGGATTCGCCATTAATGGCTTTTTGGTAATCCGATTGGGGCTTTTCAGGTACAGTTGGTAAACGTACGATTCGGACAAACTCATTTTAATTAATTTCAAAAATAATATTTAAAATTTTATTTTAGTGGCCAGCGAACAATGCTCTTATGTATTGCGTATAATTTTTAGTAGTGTATTTGTCAGTTGTGATATCAGATTTCCGTCTTGCTTTGTAATTGTTTATTTTTTTTTGAAATGTTATTAGTGTTTTTATTAGTTTATGTTGGATTTTGTAGAGTAGGATTAAGTTATTATGTACTATTATGATTTTGTATATCCAATTCTAATTGTTTAGTTCTTGTCTTTTTGTCTAATACCATATATAGAGTAACTTTAGTATTTTGTTCTGTAGCCTTTGAAGCTTATTCAACTTTTATTGGTGGTATAACCTGACTACGCTGATGGATTTAGATATTGGGAATACTGGAGAAAGAGTTAGGAAAGTGTAATGAGAATGCGAACTTTGAGGAATCTATATTTGAGAAAACTGTCAATGGGGTGCAAGAGATACTGAGGGATATTTAGTGAGAGTCATTTATATAAAAAACCCTTGTATAATACCGAGTCAAAGGTTTTATGGATGTATATGAAAAGATTGCGGAGTTTTCATTTTCAATGTAGGAAGATTGGTAATTGGATGTTAGATTGAGAGAGGAAGAGTTGTGGATCTTCTTTTCAGGAATTCAAATTGTTAGGGTGGGATGTGTTGTACTTTTTTGATGGATTCATAGCTTTTCCCAAAACTGGAAGCACAACTGGAAGAACATTAGCTCGATGAGTAAAATGCATAACTGATTTTTTTTCAAATATATGTGTTTATACCCTGTTTCCATCCCATGGGGTAGGATTGGGGCTTTTTAATTGTTATCATGCGTTACAGGAATTTATTTGAACTAATTTATGAAGAATAAATAGAATATATTGTAATTTAATTAAATTTAATTTATTCATATATACCGCAATATACTTTTATACAAAATATGAAATACTACGTTAAGTTTAATAATGAAATGAATAAAATGATAATTTGACAAACAGAGTAAAAAATACACTGTTTGTAAATAAAATAACATTTTTATTTTAAATTCCACATTATTTATTATAGAGACACTGCTACAATTATTTCGCCAATACAGTGGTGACGTCAGGCAGATGATTAATAAGTCTCATAAACACAAGACGGATTATATATACTTAAAAACAGGATAAGGGGTGGAGGTGAGAAAACAGTTGGTACAAATTACAAAATTAAAAATACAAATATATAAAAATACAACCCCCTGCACCTAACGGTAGACAGGAAAAAAAGTAAAAAATAAAAAAAAATATATTAAATGAAAATGATTTAAAAATATTTAATAAAATATTTCTACAATTAGCTCTGTGACTTTTGACTTACGTTACGTAACGTTTTAAATCATTTTTATTTAATATATTACTTACGTAACGTAAGTCAAAAGTCACAGAGCTAAATGTGGAAATATTTTATTAAATATTTTTAAATCATTTTTATTTAATATATTTAAATAACTGTGACCAAGTGAATAAATACTCTTTTCTATTTATAAAAAATTAAAAAATATAAAAATGTGAAATTGTTTTATCTTGCGATAAAATATTAGAGGTTATAGGATGTATATTATAAGTTTAGTGGAGGAGAGCTAGTACAGCCAAGTTGATCATCAATGCAAGCGTGAAGGACACTTATTAATGGAACACTTGCAGTTTAGGAGGTGTTCGGCAAAGTTTTATTATCCAAGAAGTATTTTTTATGCTCTTTAATTCTAGTATCGAGACTATAACTGGTTTGGCCGATGTAGAATTCATCGGAATTATTACAATTTAGCGCGTAAACACCTGATTTATTAGTTGTGTTCTATCCTTGTAATCATTGAGAAATCTGCGAATTGTGCAATTCGTTTTGTAAGCTGATATAAAACAGTATAATAAACTTAAAAAAAACTGTTTTTTTATTTACTCAACTTTTCATTGGTTGTAAATAGTGTATAACGGAGTTACATAAAGTAAAAGCCTCAACCATTGATTAGAATGAAAGATGATGAAAATTACTTAAATTAAATTTATTTTCCATGCCATTACTCATTAAATTTGTAGACTTATTTATCATCATTTAAATTTTTATTTTCTCATTTATGGTAGAACGTCCATAATATTATGTAAATAGAATTTGATAGATAGATTTTTTTTATTCTTATGTAAATTAGTTATAAAAAGAGAGGGGATTAGAAAACTCATACATTGTGATTTTATTGTAAAAATAGGGATTATTATATCATAAACTCTGTATACATATTTTTTTTAAAGAAAAATGGAGCTTGTAAAATTCAGATAATAACAGAATAGTGTGCCTTTTCCGTGAAGATCAGATCCCATCCCACCCCCCACCGCTAGTGTAACTGATTATGCGACGGCACTCTCCCATCCGGATGAATTGTATGTATTACAAGTCCATATCGCTCGTGGTGCAATTTGCTAAAAGGTTTTGTCTAAAGTGGAGTTCTCGCTTAACTTAACAACTGATTCGCTATCATGTTTATATGTATGAGGTGCGGTCGGGCGGGGGTGGGACGATGATGGGGGGGCTGTAGTGGTGGAGGAGAGAGAAGCGGGGGGCGGCGGCCACCCCCGAAGCGCCGCGGAACTGGGGGATGATCTCCGCGATGTGTGCCGTTTGCGGACTGATTGCGCGCCGCCCCCGGGCTGCCTGCGCTTGTTATAGACGAACGTGAAGATGCGAATCGATTCGCATTATTGCCACCGAGGACAGCAATAATTGACCATCTTCTGGATGTATAAGCAACTTGATACACTTATTTAATCAGACCTCCCTTTTTCCGTGCTTTATTTGTGTAAAATAAATTACAAAGAAAATAAACAGTCATAAATAAATTAAATTGATTTAATCTTCTCTAACTAGTGATCGGTTAACTGACAATGGTAATTTTGTTTGTCTTATCTTTTAGACTTAAATTGTTGACGGCATCACTTCTAAATCTGGAACTGCAGTGCGCCTTTTTTTGCTTTGCAATCTTTAATTAGATTTTTTTTATAATAATAGAAAATAGTATTCATTTACTAGGTCATAGTTACTTAAATAAATAAAATAAAAATAATTTCAAAATAATTAATTATCATCGTTGATTACTGAGGCACCTAATTTTTGAAAATCCATGATTACTTTAATGAATGAATAAATAAAATATTTTTGATTTTTAACAATTTTCTATTTAATTTCTCTACAATTGTTTCGCTACGCTGTAGCTTAAAGTAATTAATGAATTATTAATCAATGGTATTTACTTTAGCTTGTGACCTTTTTTTACATACAAACATCTTTATTTAAACAGCAGAATTACAATTCTTTACAAATATTTATATTTACAATACATATTGATGAGTTAGTAGTCTGTCATGGGCTATCGACGTATCGTCTTTCTGTCCATTTTTTTTACATTCGTTGATAAATTTATGATTAATTATTTTTGATAACTGGAGGAAAAGTGATATTTGTGCATAACTAAATAAATTTTGTTTGTTCTTGAATACATTCCTGTTTTATAACTTATCGCTTGGGATCGAGGTTCATTACCAGTAACCAAGTAAGAAAATTCTAAAAATGTTTGACATATCACCAAAAAAGTATCTATTAAAATATTCTAAGATTGTAATTAAAGTCGTCGATTCGCTTCGCTACCTCTGTTTCAAACAATTGCTTTCAGACGGTGAAGAATTCTTTTTATTAAACGATAAATATGCATTTTACATAAAAAATCCTTAAAACAGCGATTTATTTGTTTAAAGTCTTGACGTGTATTTGGTGAATGCGCCGGGCGAACCTAAATAAAACCCTAGCAAATATTTCAACAGCTTTATCGAGATGTTCACGCTCCTAAAAATTTAAACCCCTTGTAACACAAACAACCAATCTTAATAAAAACTTGAAAACTCCCCCTCGCCCATTCATCGACAAAATACAATTTTCTAATTGATTCCACTGGAGCGCTCGGGAATCCATCCACTTTTCGAACGCGCGGAGGTGGGGGTTTGGGCCATAAATTACGAAACGTGCTCGGCCGAAATTAGGAAGATCGCAGCCAATCTGAGGGCGACCGGCCAATCGGCGAGGGGTATTACCCACCCCCGCACACCGAAACACAGCCGCCGCAGCCATCAGATCACATTATTCTCATTGTTTTATGTATGTTTTATTTGGGCCTGCCTCGTCCGACAGCGGCGACGTCACGCCACAATGACATATTGCACCCTCATAACCGAAACCCCCCGCGCTCACCCCCCTCGCCCCGCTTCGCTCGTATATCAGGGCTTAATCTCCGCCGCCGGGTTCTTGCGGAAAAATAGCGGCGGCGTCGTAAAAAAAGATTGCGACCCATATCCGAAATTAGCTTTCGTAAGTGATTAAGAGGATTTTTTCAGGGGGAGGGATTAACGAAGTGGAGATAATTACGGGTGTTTTATTAAATTGAAATTGAATAGCCGCTTTTATTTCCATTCTTAAGAGATTGTGTGATAAAAATAATATCAATAATTAAAATGCCAGAAAGTAGGAGCACAAGTTCAACTCTTAATTTTTATATAATCCGATGGATATATCGAATAATATTTATCGTATTGCAAACATGTATATTTAAAGCATGACTCGATTAAGCGTTTGTGTCTATTTTGACTCTTGTAAATATTTATTATTTTGTAATAATTAAGTTTCTAAATTTGTAAGAGTACAATCGAATAAAAGCACTTGGTTTGTTTTACCATATACTCTTTAAATAAAGGCCAATATTCACAGACAATTTCAAAATATGTAATTTTACAATGCCTGCTAAAGATACAGGCACGGAATATCGGAGTGGGAAAATTCGAAATTTCGGAGTCTAGGGACTCTGAATGCCTATGAATTCAGTTGCCCGCAGACCGTCGTGATAGAAATATCTTTTGCTGGAATTTAATTATTATATTTTATTTAGAATTATACCAAATTTCATGGTTAATATAATTTAAAGTTTTAATAGATTAATTTCTAGTTATTCATTTTTATTATATATTTTAGTATAAAATAATTATTAATCGTTACAACTGCATATGAAAATAATTGTTACAATTTAACCCGCTTGCATTAGAGCAATGCGCGAGACGAGCATACGTACGCACCTGGGAGTCTTCCCCACTATGACATTCCGGCCTGTATCTCTAATAGGTACCGGATTTTAGCATTGGATTCTTAAAGTAGACATATTTTCTCGAAAAATCATCTTTCTATTTCTGCTGTGGTCTTCGGGAAAAAAGTAAGTTTTAGTAAAATGTTCGCGTAAATTGCGAAGGCCCACTTTACGAGCGGACTGATCTGAAACAAATTCATTGATCTGAGTCAATTTCTTAGAATTTATTCTTCCATTTCTTTGCCGTATTTTAGTATAATAGTAACTTTAGTGTTTGTTTTTTTATATACAAATATCTTTATTTATGTAATTCAAGCAATATAGCAATACATTAGAAAACCATTACGCTACATTAATAATTACAAATTTGACAAATTGACTATCCACCAGTCTTATTTTATTATTTTTTTTAGTTTCGATGAAACTCACATTTATCATGCATATGATATTTTCAAATTTCCGTGGAAATGTTTTCTCTCTTAAAAATCAGAAAAAAAAAATAATCACGATGACCCTTGTTAAGATTACAAAGAACGTTGATATTTTGGTTTACAGAAAAATAATCATTTCAGTCATTTTGGGCCATTACAATGCACGATGTTTTCAAATTTCGGCGAAAACAACAAACCATTAACATAATTCTGATTTTGTATTAAATGTTTACTGATAATATTCTTTTTTTTTAACGTACCTTCGTTACGTAAGTATAAAAGTTGCAGTAGTTAAAGGTAAAATAATTAATTAATTGTTCAATTATGTAAATTAATTAATTTGATTTTTTTTATTATTTCATTTATAATAATATTCTCATGGCAGAAGATCGATAGTTCAGACACACTAACAACCATATCTATTATAATAATTTGTGTTATATAGGGTTGGAATAATCTATGAAACCAAGTAAATATGTTTATAACAAAACATCATCCGTTTTGAAATTTTCAAATTCTGCAGAAAAGTGCAACAGTTAAGAATACATCCGATGCACATCTTTTGTTAGCAAGATACTTACGGGTTAACCGGAAATATCCTAAACTTTTTAAATTTAAATGGGACATCCTGTGTATTTTTTGTAGATTTTTAAAGAGCATGTTATTTTCGAATTTGTACATACTGGGTTTAGTGTAATAAATCTGTAATAATGAGGAATACATCACTTTAAACAACCACTTTTAATTTTTTATACCGTAGAGTAAAAAACCATTTAGATGAATAAACTCATGTTTGTATTAAATAAACAAATAGGTAATTGCTGTAAAGCTGTCAAATTGTAATTTAAAGAAATAATTTGCAAATACGAATAAGAATAGTTCATTTATGTGAAACAGATCGTGTTGAAATATCAGTTCTTGTAATAATTAATATCAAATACATTATTAAAACTAATTTATTTTAAACAAAACAAAATAATCAACGATATAGTCACCGTTGTTTGAAACTACTTGTGGCCTATGTTTATGTAGCATCTTGATCCCCTTATTGTAAAATTCTTGGCATTGAAATTCAAAAAATTCGGCCAGGGCGATTTTGAGGCACTAGGAACTCTGTATTATTGAAATGTTTTCCAAGAAAGAAATTCTACAAGGAAAGAAACAAATGGTAATCGGATAATGCAATATCTGGAGAATATGCAGTTTGTGGGAAAACTTCCCATCCCAACTGGCGTAGTTTTTCCGCCGTGATTCTTGCAGTATGTGGTCGAACGTTATTACAATAAAGAATTACGCCCTTATAATCAATCAGCGCCGATTATTATTCTCTAAAAACTCTGTCTAAACTTCCCAATTATCCACTATTCACTTCACTTGTAATGGCTTGGTTGGTTAGTAAGAGTTTACAATAAAGAAATATTTTAAAATTCTATCAAACACACAACATCACCTTTTTTTGCATGCAAGTCAGGCTTTAACGTGAACTGTGGTACTTCGCTTTTGTCCATTCATTATGGCCGTCTCTGTTTTTCATCTCCAGTAATAATTTGTTCTAAAAATGGCAATCGGTTTTGATGAGAGAGGAGAGAACTGCAAATTGAGACTCTTTAATTGCAGTTGTTTTCGGTTAATTCATGTGGAATTCACTTTTAAAAACTTTTGGGCATTACCAACTGACGAGAATTGATTGCAAAAAGTTTTTGCAAACAATGTAAAGCTGTCGCAAGCTTTTGTTGTGTATCTTGAGAATTTCTAATCAAAAATCCTGAAGTGATTCTTGATGAAAACTAGACACGGCCTGAAAAAATCCACGAAAACTTACTCTTGCAAAATTTTTTACACAAGCGCGGCCTTTTCTGAGACCAACAGTATCCAACAGCAAAAAAACCTTTATTGGCATTAATCCATCAAATACTAAATAAACAAATCGATATATATATATATTTATATACAGGGTGGCGCAAGATTACGATGAAGTCCAATATCTCAGTTATAAAGAAATATACAAAAAAATGTTACTTATGTTATTAGTAGCTACTGTCAAAATTCACATTTTAAAATTAGTTTCATATATACAAGGTGTCCAATAATCACGTAACGTATCAAACATATGTTTTTTTAAATGGAATGATATATTTTTTATGAAGATTTTCGATTCTATGTTTAAAAATAATCATTTTTTATATAAGATTTAATACGTCAATTTTTCATAGTTTAAAAGTTATAAACAAATGAATGTTGAAATCGATAGATGTTTAGTGCCTAATATTTCAATAATGAAAAATGAAATAAACATTCTGTCAACGCCATACAAATGCAAAAATACTTAATAATAAAAGAAATACTCTTTTTTTCTCTCAAAATAAATTTTTATATACAATGTAAAGCAATACGCAAACTGATTTTTTTCTCTTTTTACTTAAATGGGACACCCTATATTTTTTATGCTATTTTAATAGAAAATTAATCACTCTTCATTTTTTATATAACATATTAAATAGCTACCGTTTACCGTTTTTGAGATATTTAAATCTCAAATACAAATTTGGTATAGAATTTTTAATCAAAGTAAGCCGTGCCAGAACAACTAATTTATTTAGTTGTGTAAGTTACGCGAACACAAATATAAAATAATTTAGTGAAACGAATAATCAAGTGTATTAATTAAAATACATCATAATTCATACATTTTTTTTACCACGGGATAAATGAGAATTTAATAAAAAAAAGTAAATAAATATTAAGCTGTAATTATTTTAATACGCGATAATATTGAAAATACAACAATTTAAATAGGTATGTTCTTGGCTGTGCGCCAGGATCCAGGTACAACGAATCTTCTTATCTCAGGAATGCGTTCTCGGAGTGAGTCATCGATCGTTTTTTTTTCTTCTTGATTTGCGATAATTGCGCTCTTGTATTTCGATTCAGTCGTCCGAAAACGCGCAGTGTTCACTATTCCGGTTTAATTTTTAACGTTAAAAATTATTAATAATTAAAAACGCGATTTATTTTTGTTTATGAACAAGTGGTAATTAGTGAGTGGTGGAGGTGAGTTGGTTTTCGATTCACCAGGAATGGGTTGGAAGTTATTTTTTCTATTAAGGTATGTTAAAATTAATAATTTATTTTTAAACAGATTTTACGATTCCTATTATTATCATCAATTTATTCTCCAAAATTGCATTTATCAATAAATTACTTTCGCAATAAACAAATGCGATTTTCGCAAGACTAAAGTAGGTATACATTAGTTCTAAATTCATTAATGAAGATTTGCTATTTTGTTTTGCGATTCCTATTCTTTTAAATCGTCCACATCGCAAAAATTATGTTTAACAATAAATTAATTTTGCAACAAAGAAAACATTTTTTCGTAAATATTTAATCATTTTCATCACTTAACCCGCGGTGAAATATTTTTGAATAATCTTTGAAATTTTCCAAAAAAACTAACACTTGTTGCCGTCCCTTGCTCGAATACGCTTCTATCCTATTCCATAATTACTTAAATGGGACACCCTATATTTTTTACGCTAGTTTAGTAGAAAATTGATCACTCTTCATATTTTATATAAAACATTAAATAGCTACCATTTACCGTTTTTTAAATATCTTAAAAACGGTAAATCTCAAATACAAATTTGGTATAGAATTTTTAACCAAAGTAGGCCGCGCCAGGACAACTAATTTATTTAGTTGTGAAAGTTACGCTTAATATTATAAATAGAAAGTAAAGTACATTTTACGTTATATTTTGTAACACTGGTGCAGTTAAACATACTTCTTCAATAAATGATTAATTTAATTGTGAAAAACTAACAACTATAATTTTTGGTTATTATTCGAAAAATATTTAAAATATTCCTATATGCTTCTTAAATTGATTTATTTAAACAATTCATGTTGACTGAAAAACCGAAATAGATACTAAGTGAAATAATAAAATATTTATATCATTATATTTTGTTAACATTTTTATGTATTTATTTCACACATTCACATTTTTTTAAATTCAATAGCATTCACACATTTTACATTTTTTTTCTTAAAAAATATGTCCCAATAACCATTATAACTCGCTAAATAATCGTTGAGCAACTATTTTCTTTATATTTTGCATGCGCCTTTAAATATCGATTGTCATTTAAATATCCTTTTAGGTTAGGGAGTAAGTATGTTATTAAATACCAGAAAACGATTATGAATTGCATTTGTTTTAATTATAGCCTACTTAAATTATAGATTATAAGCGAAACTTATAATTTTGTACTTTGAATTGAAATTGTTAAAAAATGGTAACATATACGGGTATAGTTTATTATACAAAAATTAAAGAACAATCAATTGTCTATCGAAATAGTGTAAAAAATATAGGGTGTTCTATTTAAGTGAAAAAAGAAAAAAATCATTTTGCGTATTGTTTCACCCTGTACACAAAATTTGCTTTATGATAACAAACGATTATTCCTTATATTATTAAGCATTTTTTTCAATTAAATTGCGTTAACAGATAGTTTACATCGTTTTTCATTTTTGAAAAATAAGGCCCCAATCTTCCATTGATTTCAACCTTAAATTGTTTATAACTTTTAAAATATTAAAAACTGACCTAATAAACCTTATGTCAAAAATGATTAATTTTAAGCGTAGAATCTAAAATCGACATAAAAAATATAGCATTCCATTTAAAAAATCACAACGTGCATCAATTTAAATTAAATACAAACAAATGAAAAATGATAAAAATGTATGTTAAATTAAACGAAATAATAAAAAAAAATACAAATACAAAATGAATAAAGTTTTAAATGTTTTTAGCGAAAATTTAGTAAGTAAACATGAAAATAAATGAATGAATAAATGTTACAAGTTAAAATGATTGAAAATAAACGAATTACAAATTTCAGAAGACGAGAGAAAATGTGAGAACTTACTTGTACGCTGGGTGAAGAAGAAGTGATGATTTTAGGATTTAACCTCGGGGAATTATTTCATTGGTTAAAAGTAGTCACGGGGTGCAAAAGGAGAGAAAGTAAGTTGAAGGAAAAGTAGTATAGCGTAGTATAGTTTTAAAACGTGATCCAGGCTGCATTTCTCAAGGTTAGGACTGTCTGTTGCTAGAAAATCTTTATTATCCTGTAAAAATCACGTCTGAAATCAGCAGAAAAGATTCGTTCAAAATTTTTGGACAGAGCACCCCCCAATATACAGCCTGTATATTGGGGGGTGCGAACTGACCGTCGTAAATGCAGCCTTCGTTCCTCGGTAAACGAAATAAATCTGTAAATTAGAGATCTAATTCGCGGATATGTCGCGAACAACGCCTGTCATTGTTTTCACGCGGGAAAAATTTTTCGATAAATTTTATCGGAAACAAAGAATGTCTTTATTCCGCGCTTCCTGTGCTTCTTCAGATAATTTAGTAATTGGAAGCGGTAAAGCTTCAATGATTGCGTAACCGTGAACAGAAGTCTGTACGGTATACCACGAGTACAATTCAACATAACACTTCGCAATACGGAGACTATAATTTTTGAAATGTCATTTCAGCACTGAATTCGTGTACATTTAATTTATTGAAGTAGAACTCGGTCTGTATTTTCCTTTGCCTGGTATTTTCATGCTTTGGTGCACTGTGTGACGGCTGGATTTTTGCTAATTACTGATTGACATATGTAATGTCAACTAAAATGTTGTATCTTATATAGTCTTTTCCGACGAGTTGCTTAAATGAGAATTCTCATAGGAGTCATGAAATACATAATACGAGGCATACACAAAGTTGAATTTTTGGGTCCAAATTGTTAAATTAGGCTTATAGACTCATTTTTATAGTAGACGGAAAATTAATTGTATTTATTTATTTACATACTTAAAGGAGGCCATTTCATACAGTAACTTACATACACAGGTTTACTGAATAACCAAATTCTTTCTGCACTTCAACAGAATGAGCAGCTACCACAAAATGTTCCTTTTTTCAAGAAGATGGAGCACGGTGTGTGCTAGGGGGGTACTATAATATACAGGTTAGGAATTTTTTCTAGATGCGAATTTTCAAAAATCAATGGATTGGAGGCAGAAGCATGCTATCCTTAGCCCAATAGATTGTTTCTTTGGGGTTATCTAAAATCATGTGAATACGTTAAACAACCAACACGCTAAAAGAGATTGATCCAAAGAATTACTGATGAATGTGATCTAATACGTGGAAAAGTCTTGGAAAGAGTGACTCAAGAATTTGTTAATAGGCTGGAATATTGTTTGGAGTTAAACGGCAAGCAATCTGGACAATTGATTTAATTTTTGTCGAAATTATTATTCTTATTAGTTTAAAGTAAATAATTTTACTTATTCTACAAGTAAATTGAGTTATTTCTCGTTCTTGCATTTTTTTTACACTAAACCCAGTATTTACAAATTCGATATAAAATACTCTTTTAAAGTTCTGCAGAAATATACAGAATGTCCTATTTAAAAACAAAGTTGGGGATATTTCCGGTTAAACCGGAAGTACATTATTAACGAAAATGAACATCAAATGCATTGTATTCCATTGCACTTACCTGCAACAAATATATCGTCCGTTTTGATTTATAAATATATACTTAGTTCCATACTTTATCCCAAACCTGTATAGTTTCGTATTATATGTATAGTTTTAGTAGAGAATATATATATAAAAAACTTTATTTAGCTTAAAATTTTGTCAAGGACAAATATACAAAAATTCTGAAGGAAAGGCCACTGGTCGAGAGCCAATTGGCATAGTTTTGAATTATCCTTTAAAATATGTTCAGGCAAAAAGAATACTGAATAAAATAATTTGAAAATAATTAATTAATAGATTATTTTCTCTTTTGCTACTGTGGCATGACATTTGTTAAAGTACTTATGTAACATAAGTCATAATGTCACTGTAGCAAAAGAGAAAATAATTAATTAATTAATTATTTTCAAATTATTTTATTTAATTTATTAAATAACTGTGACCAAATGAATAAATCTTTTTCCTAAAAGCTCAAAATTTTCGACTTGGAAAAAAAAGGATCAGATTTTTTGACTGCGCTCTCCTAAAACGTCTCAGATGTTTGAAAATTGATTGGTGTACGATTGCAGTAATTCCTATTGTGTTATTTTAATATGGTTTAAACTATTTAATAAATCTGAACCTTTAGAAAATAAATTAAATATCGAAAATTTGAAAATAATTAATAAATTATTTCCTCATTAGCTACTTTTTTGAATTACATACATAAGTACTTTAAAAACAAAATTGAAATAATTAAATTTAAATAATTAAGCGTACCATTCCTGCTGCGATCTCATATGTAAATGATCAAGCTAGGCGAAGAACGCGATCGAGCGCGCGTTTTATCGTTCTCGACAAAAACCATTATCGACTTAGTTCAATTTATACTTGAGATCACAACAGAGACTGTACTGACGAAAGATAAATCACGACACTCCCGTCTGCAGATGGTCTTATTTTACATAACTTATTTTACTACTGTTAATTCTTTACTATCTGAGATAAAATAATGTATCGTATATAATTTAACATAATATAAAAATAAATATTTTCATAATATATTATCAAATAAGGACTATCGACGATAGGTTTTTCTTACCTTATTTTCTTCTTCTATTTATCTCTATGGCAATTGAAGTTTAGGTATTGGTATAAGGGTGTAGTGAGGATATATATTCAAGTAAAGTGGTTGTTGAATACTTTTTTTATTTTTTTGTTCATTGCATTAAATATTCTCAAATTGTTGCATTTTACAACATGTTAATGTTATGCAAAAGCATGTGCCCATTATATTATTTAATATCTAAGCCCGAGAATTAGCAGTTTTAATATTTGTGTTTAAGTACTTACGTAATGTAATGTAGCAGTAGCTAAAGATGAAATAATTTATTAGTTATTTTCAAATTATATTTATTTAAATAGCTGTGATTTTTAATTTATATATTGTAATATTTTATGTTATATGTAGGTATTGTATTGTTTTTGACAATAAAGATTATATGAATATATGAAAAATACACGTAATTAATTTGTGTAATATAATTTATTTTTATTTGCTTAAAATTATGATATACATTATAGTAATTTACAATGTGTAGGAACTTGAAATTATTTACATATCTCACACACAAACATAAACGAGGTAGTAAAAAATAAACGCAAAAATAAATACATCCCTAAAACGCGATTTTGTACACAAAAAAAGTAACAAACGAATAATTGTTCATCTCCGAAAACGACAAAACGAAACAAAATAAAGCTCGTCTCTTTCACCCGCGCGCGAGAAACGAAAAATCGTCCCTAGTACAGTCGAAAATCACGAACACAAAATGAATTATTCAATTAATTACAGCACTTGTTCAAGTCGATGATAGGGTGCGCTAATTGGTGGGGGGGATTTCAGACGACGTAGGGCCGGTAGAGGGATTCCCCGTCGGGGATTTTCCGGCTCTCGCCGCCGCCAGGACTAACGACGACGCCATTTTGGGGGCTCATGCTGATGCCGGCTGTGGGGGACTCCAGGGTGGGCACGTTCTGGGGTAAGGAGCTCGGTGGTAGTTTGTTGACGGTGGGGATGCTGTCTTCTTTGCAGGTGTGCACTTGCGGGACTTTATCGCCTTCCTTGCTGTTGCTGTTTTTCGATTCTTGTTGCGCCTTTTTACTCCGTTTCCATTTCATCCGTCGATTTTGAAACCAGATCTTCACCTGTAAAGAAAATTGATAATTAATAATATGAATAAGCGAAAGAACATTGGTGGATTTTACAATATACATTGTAATATTGTATGTTATATGTAGATATTGTATTACTTGGGTTTAAAAAGTGATACTGTAAAAAGTTATCATTTTCATTTCGTCGTTGTTTTTTTTATAAACATTTAATCTAATTTAAAACCATATATATAAAGAATCTTTATTGTCAATACAATGTGCATATACATGTGAAAGAAATTAACAATAAATATTATTATTTTATTTACCGACAATCGGCTATCGGTCAACAGCCTTTCTGCCAATTTAAAACCATTTATTTGGTTTGACGTAAAACCTATAACTTTCAAATAAATGTTAACGTTTTCATAAAAAAATATTTTTATCATATCAAGAAATTATATGATTTTCTCTCTTAAATTCAATTCACAATTACACGATAAGTCTATGACATTTATTATGCGAAATATTTTTTTAAAGATTGGCTATTGTGAAAAATCAGTGTGATAAATTATTTTTATTTAATTTATAAATGCCAAAGCTACATATAATCCGATAATAGATATTATCAGCCATATGTATAGTCTGCTAATCGCGACTAATTTAAAAGTAAGTAATTCTTAACCATAGAAAAGCATAGGCAAATTATTTAGTAGCGATTGGTTAAATCGCAATTAGTGGACTATGCCTCTATGTCTTTAAATTAATTAAAAAAAAACATCTTAATAGTATTATAAATAATATAAATTAAATAATAAGAATTTGAGATTAATTTATTATTAATCAACAATTATCCCTTTAGCTACTGTGACTTGTTGACTTATGTTATATAAGTACTTTGAAACAAATGTATAATAATGGATATTTGCTGTTGCATAGCAATAACATAATGAGCGTAGCATTCGCTTCCGTCGCCGGACTCGACCATTTACAACGGAGATCGCAGCGCGAACGGTACGTCTTGATTTATTTAATTTAACAACTTTGTAATCATATAAGGCCCATTGGGATCAATTCCGAAACACATATGCAGATAGCCATAATTTTTTATTTTGTTATTTGCATTAAATGTTCTTGAATCAAAAAATTGTTGCGTTATACAATATGTTATTACTGTGCAACAACAAGTGTCCAATATGTAATTCAATGTCAATGTACATTTGTTTCAAAGTACTTACGTAAGGTAAGTTAAAAAAGTCACATTAGTTAAAAGGAAAATGATTGATTATTTTAAAATTATTTTTATTTAATTTATTTTAATAATTGTGACCATTTGAAAAAATCCTTTTATTCTATTACTATAAATAATATGTTGAATATAATTTTTGGATATATCACGATTGTCCATAATTCAATATTTGCCCAATTTACGGGCGCTCCCCGTTTGTTAATCTTCTGATGAGTGGTGTAGGAAATCGTGATCCCTTTCGGATGGAGCGTTCTGCGTCGCTCCGGCCCTACACCTCACGCGGACCCGTGATAAATTCGGGTGTCACATTTTAGCAGTTAGTCATCGCAATCCTAAAATATCACTTCTGTCTGTTTGTTTGGCGTTGGGATCAGGCTCCGGGTGGATTCAATGGGCGGGCGAGGTGAGGTGAGAGAGGCCGCGGAGACGAGGGCGGCGTTGAATGAACAGATCAAAACGAGACACCGGGGGTCGGGAAAACGCACAAAAGGGCGGGAAAGGGATGAGATCCGCTGTTTTGGAGGGATGATAGTTTTAAGATGAGATAGCGGATTTTGGTATAATCTTGAATGAAATGAATTTGTCTAGGATTTAAATATGTTATAATTTTAATAGAAAAAAGGATTCACTCAAATTGTCACAGTTATTTAAAATTAATTAAATAATATTTTTTTTTGTTTTTTTTTTTTCATAGGATGATAATCTCCAATCAGCCACTAACGAAAAATTTATAATTAATAATTAAATCTAGAGAATTAACATGGGGGTACTCTTCACTCTAGGGGTTTGATCAAGGCGACTTTAAAACAAACAGTTATACCACGGCAAAAAGGTTTAATATAGTCAAATATGAGAAAAAAAACACGGGATAATATTTTTTTATTTTATTTTTGAAGTAGTAATAAAGTATGCAATAATTTTGAAAATATCAATATCAAAATTAATTAAATGATATTTCTTTTAAATTATATTTTATATATTTAAGATATTTCAATATACAACATTGAGAATTAATGTTCTTGATTTCTGTCTGCGAGTGACATTCACTCTGGTGTATCATTCTTCGCCTGAAGGAGCCACAGTGTGGCGAAACAAGTTTTTTTTTACGTGATTTATTTAAGTTTTACAATGAACATTCAAGAATTATCAGTCTCATCAATTGATTTATTTTTAGGATTTCAAACATGCAAAAAAAAATGAAATTTTGACGAAATTTTAATAATTGAGGATACGACCATAGCCAATTAAATTGTGTACAAAAACAGTTATTCGATTTTAAAATTGGTCGAGTAGTTTTTCAGCAATACTAATACTCGTTCAAAAAATGTGGCTTTTGGGAAATCTCAATGACTTGAGGCGGTTCGATGATCGCGTTATATGAAATAGTGTCCTGGCAAAACTGTTTCGCCCATATATTCTCTATATGAAAAATATTCACCAAGAAACCATCTTAAAGCTTCTGTAATATGAATTCAGTCAGCCGATAGTTTTTTTTAAGATTAATATTTAGGATATCGTTCATCTCAAATAATTAAAACATTAAAATTGAAAAAAAAATCGCAAACTTTGACCAATAATACATAAAAATGGCTCATTTTTACTAACAGTTAAAAATTCACATAAAAAATCCAAACACTAATCCACACCGAAAAATCCATCTACATCGCTTCAAGGCAAAGACAGAGACATAGACAGTTAAATTACATTTTGTATTTCTAAATACAAGACATAAACAGATATTTCCGAAGTCGGACAGAAAGACAGTCAATAGCCGATTAACAGGCCAAGAATTATATGTTATTAATCAATTAAATTGATATTTCTTTTTAAATTATATTTGTATAAGTTGATATAATTAAATTAATTAAATTAAAAAATGCACATTTGCACTTTCATTCCATTATTTTTGACTTCAGATGGGAACAAACAGTTTAGCACTATGTATCGTCCTCGAGTCCATCATATATGTCTGTATAAATTGAATATAAAGTTGAAGTACTGAATGGAGATTTGATATCACATGTCTCTGTGGTGTAGTTGATAACGCACTAGGCTAGAAATCGAGGGACATGGGTTTAATCCCATCAGAGCTGTTTCTTTTCCAGTTATATTTAATTAATTTAAATTATATTTCAATATTATATGTTTATGTATAAAAAATGTTTTGTAATATGTATTATATGTCTATAAAAGGAAAAGAGTACGCTAGCGTGAATCAAAAGTCACAGAGCTAAATGTGGAAATAATTTATTAATTATTTTCAAATCATTTTTCATTTAATATTATATGTCTGTTAATAAAGATTTCTGTATATATACTTATAATGTGCATTTTCTGTGGGACACCCTGCATACAATAAAAATTTGGCATTAATTATAATTAATATTATTAATTATTTAAGGTGATGGATATCCTAAATAATTATTTAAATAAACAAGTGAATGAGATAGAATAAAAATACAAATTAAAAAATTGTAAATCTCAAAATCCCTTACTTTTAAATATACCATTTTGTTCTAGGATTAAAAATAAAAATTGTTATTTTAAAAAATAACAAAAATCAATAACATTTTTGTCATGTCCATGATTTTCAACTTACTTGTGTTTCTGTGAGCATGAGATTCGTGGCCACCTCGAACCTCTTTGGCCTGGACAGGTACTTGTTTTGCCTGAACTGCTTCTCCAGCTCGAGCAGCTGCTGTGAGGTGAACGCCGTTCTGGGTCTCCGAGTTTTTCCTAATAGAGAATGCCCTGGACCGCAACCTGTAATACAACAATTATAAATTTGAATTAATATGTCATTGATTCATTGTTTTGGAATGTCATCTCTCGTCAGAACAGCTCTGCCTTATATAATTACAAAGTTGTTGATTAGATTAATTAAAAACGTACCACCCCCGCCGCGATCTCCGGTGGAAATGAAAATGAAATTATTTTTTTTGTTTTGTTTTTTTGCATTCAATATTTTCGATTCAAAAATTGTTGCATCATTCAAAATCGTTATGCAACAGCAAATGTACATAATCGAGCATTTATTAGAAAATATCATTATAATTTGTCATAATAACTAACTAAACATCTTTATTCAAATGTGTATATGTATGCAGAATAATATATTAAATTAGAATTATATTCTGCAGATGAATTGGCTATCGACAGGAGGTGTTTCAGCCTTTGTTTATAGAAGTACTTAAAAAAGTTTAAAACATATATACAATAAATTCTACGACATTTTACGCGCTAAAAACTAAAGTAATTATCTAGGAATACATAGAATTATTTTCTTGTAACTAAATTGGTATTATTTTTGTTAAATGAAAATTGATATGATTGCATTTTTTGTCTATATTTTTTATTTAATCTGTAAATTTATATACAAACATCTTTATTCAGACAGCAGAATTGCAATCCTTTACAAATATTTATCTTTACAATATATATTGATGGGTTAGTAGTTTGCCATGGGTTATCGACCGGAGGTCTTTCTGCCACGACTGTAAATTTATTATATTAGAGTTACATTAAATTACATTATAATATCTACATTATTACAATTATTTACACCTAGTTAAGCGTCAAAAAATGTCTGTCTGTCTCATTTCACTTCTTATCGTTTTATTCAATCTTCACTGTCTATGCTCTCCAAATTGGTTATGATGAATTGTTAGTGAAGGATGGGTATATTTAGGAGTACAAGAGATATATAGGTGTATTATAATACGTAATAATAATATAAAATGGGAATATCCGTTAAAATTAGCAATTTTTTAAGATCACGATACTTTCTCTTGGTCTGGGAAAAGTAAAAAGGCATTGAAGAGATCTTCAACTTTTGTGTATGTATTACTTTGCTGTGGAAAACTCACAGGAGATTATCTATTGAATTCGACAATCTCCTGTGAGTTTTTAGCAGGGTTGTGATGGCCACACCATTAAATTGATTTTTGCCTTCTACGAAGACATTTGCCTAATAAATTAAGGACTATTGTTAAAACTATTCCCTACACTAATAAATATTGTAGTTGACATATTCATCTGTCTATGGTTCCATTCTACACATACCTCACCATTATTTCATTCATTTTATGAATAAACCTGAAACATGCTCATCTGTAGAAATTGAGCCTTTACATTTCTTTCAATAAGATGAAAACTACATAAACTGAATTACCACAGAGTAGCTATGAGTCATTACTCATTCAAATTAATAGTCGTTAATGACTATTGCTATTAAAAACGAAGAAACGAAGATGACTGAATAGTGAATTTAAACTCTTCTCAGCTGTATCTGGTAAATATCCTAAAACCTGCACCAACGAAATCTGCCTTTATTGATTTCGCTTAAATATTGAACTAAAAATCAATATTTTTATACCGCATGTAGTTTTTATAAAAAAAGGTAAGTGCTTCTTCCTGTGGTATTTTGATATCTCTCAATAATTCGGAATAGAGTTGAGTTTTGAGTTGCTAATTTTATATGGCTTATTTTATATTTAAATAAAAAGAATAGGCGGAAAATCATAAAAGTAATTAACGCAATGTAGTAGGTACAGTTACAACAGTAGCTGTAATATTGGAAAAGCCGAAGAGTGAATACAATGAAAACATTAAACCGAATTCTTAAAATTCTTATATAATTAAAATAAAACTGTTGCCGTGAAAATACGCCTGGACTACATAACACACATTGATACTGCTCCGGCCGATCCAAAAACACCAAAGATAAAGATCAACACACCACAGAAAAATACGATTCTTCCGAAACGATTATGCTTTAAATTGAAATGACGATAATTATAAAGATGGTTGAAATGTTTCACATCACAGTTTTAATTAAATTAAAAGTAAATAATTTGAAAATAATTAAATAATTATTCTCCTTCTATCAATAATAATTTAATTAATTTAATTTAACATCTTTAAATTATGTAAGGCAGAGATGTTCTGATGAATATACCCGAAACATGTGTCTTCAAATGGCTTAACTTTTTTTTTGCTTTTTACATTAAATATTCTCGAATCAAAAAATTGTTGCATTATGCAATATGTTATTCATATGCAACAGCAAGTGTCTGGCGAGGTATTTGCACGAAAAATAGTTGTTAAAAAGTCGCAGTAGCTAAAGAGGAAATAATTTATTAATCATTTTCAAATTCTTATTATTTAATTCTCTTTCTAATTGCTTTGCAATTAAAAACTTGCTAAGCAAGTATAAAGAAAATACAAATAAGTATTGAAACAAGTACTTCCCGGGCAAATACCCACGCCGGACATTTATTTAGATATTTGCCAGCAATGCTGAGCAATTAGAAAGAGAAAAAATATTTTTATATTATTTTCAAATTCTTTATTTTATCATTACTGAAAATGTCATGTTATCATTAGCGCTATACCTGTGAGGGATTTAGTCTAATAGAGGGTTACCTTAGAGGGTGACTTAGATCAAAATTCTTTTTTTTATTGAACGAATAGCAATTTGTGACTACTTAGTAGAATTAAAATAGTGAAGATTTCACTTAAAAAATAGGCAATAGCTTTTAGTTTTTAAATTTATTATTGATATGAGTTTTTTTTTATTTAATTAATATAAATAATGTAATATTTTATTAAGTATGACTTTCTTATGAAGTTACAACCAATTGACCATATTTAACTCTTTATTAAAACAACACTCGACTTATTAAAACGAGCAATTATTTATTCAATAAAAAACGTAACGTTTTGCGCAACAAAAAAAAAACTCGAGGCACTCCGCAACAAAAACACTGCGTTTAAGGCGAAAACCTCCGTCTGTTTGTTTAATTATTCATAGACCTAGCGCAAAGCCGAAAACCCCCCCTCGCTAATTTGTCACCATATTGCGTATAAAACCTGTGGCCAAAAGGGCCGTATGTTTGCAGTATATTTATCACCGGCGGAGACCCCTGATTGTGCCATTGTCATGATAATTTAATATCCTAATACATTTAACGACACCCCTAATTTCGCCCCTAGCGTACGAGGACCTGTTTCGGCCGCGATTTTTCACCCACCCCACCAATAAAACACATATACAAAAACGAATGATAATAATAATAATTTTGAAGAATAAAAAAACAGGTACTCGCACAATTAGATGCGTGAATTATTGGGGTGATTTGCATGCGATGAATGGAGTGTTGTTTTGATTTCGGGTGCGTCTTAATTATGCGATAATAAATTGCGTTATGTAAATTTCTGTGCGGATGAATGGGTGTGTCGATGTTACACTTGAGGTTTAAATGGTAACAGAAGATTTCGGAGGGTTGAGGAGCGCACAGGACCCTTTTAATGTAATTTTCAATTGCACTCTCGTGTGGCGGGCAATCAACAATGAGTTAACTAAGTTGAGGGTTAGTGTTTGTTGAAGTACGTTAGTTTCCATATTAAAATGTTTTTATATATCTACAATTGAGTTAACCGACGTTTATTACCATTTTGAGTTATACGTTGAAACTAATTTTAATATATAGGTTATTCATTGTAACAATTGAATTCGTAATAAACAGTAAGTAATAATAATAATAATAATAAAATATCTACCTACAAATGGTTGGCGAATAGACAGTTATTCCCAGAATCGAACAGCTTTATTAAAAATCCAATGTAAAGTAATTTAAAGAAAAGGCACTTTCATAAATTAAACTTTAACCAACTAGTTTCGGTTTTGTTACACCATTTTCAAAGGAATGTACGGAAGAAATGGTCTAACAAGCCGGAACTATTCGGAATAAAGTTTAATTTGTGAAACAATTCCAAGTGTCTTTCCTTTAAATTACTTTATATAGTGTAATGTGTTTTATAAAGTGCCAGGTGAGAAATTAGTTTAAGAAATTAAAATCCAAGATAAAACATTAAAACCATTATAGTACAAAAAATTGACCAATAATGTCAAATATAAATAATTATCTAAATTAAATAATAATGATTTGAAAATAATTAATAAATTATTCTCATATTTAGCTCTGTGACTTTTGATTCACGTTATGTAAGTACGTTAAACAAATGCAAATTAAAACAACTACTTCCCGGGCAAATACCCACGCCGAACATTGAATTACATAATGTACCCCCTGCTGTTGTATATTAATAAAATATTGCATAATGCAACACATTTTGATCCGTGAAAATTTAATGCAAAACAACAAAAAGAACGTTACTTAATAAAAGGTCATCTTCAGACACGTGTTTCGGGATCTATCCATCGTCAGTACAGCTCTGCCTTATATAATTTAAAGATGATAAAATAAATCAATTAAATTAATTCAACTATACTCAGTCAATTAAATAAATTATATTAAATCAAATTAAACTAAATCGATTTAAATTAAATTAAATTAAATTAAATTAAACCAAATTAATTCAACTTAAATCAAAACCGAATAAAATTAAACGAAACGAATTGAATCAAATTAATTTAAAAGAACGAACGTTACAAGTGTGTCGGGCGTGGTTATTTTTAGGGAAGTAGTGTATTTGTTTAACGTACTTACGTAACGTGAGTCAAAAGTCATAGAACTAAATGTGAGAATGATTTATTAATTATTTTCAAATCATTTTTATTTAATTTATTTAAATAACTCTGGCCAAATGAAAGAATACTCTTTTCCAATTCATAAATATCATTTGAAACCGTTACTTATTTCACACGTGGTGAAACTAATAGAACACACTATTTATGAATATTTTAAACAACAAAGACTCAGAAGAGACCCTTGGGGAACACCTGAATGAACCAGAATATCGGACGATATGATACAGTGCTTATTGGCACACTGATATATCCGTTTTGGGGTTATCTGAGTTCATTCGATCGATTTTAAATAAACGACTGCTACACGCAATGTAATTATTAGTAATATAATAAAATAAGCAACATTAATGTTTTTAATAATATGAAAAAGTATTTATTCACATAATCACAGTTATAAATAAATAAAATAAAAAGAATATGAAAATAATTAATAAATCATTCGCTCTTGTAATAGCAAGTGTCCATTATTGTATATTTGCTTTAAAGTAGTTATGTGGTGCGTAAGTCAAAATATCACAGTAGTTAAAGAGGGAATAATTTATTCATTTTCAAATTCTTTTAATTTAATTTATTAATGTTTATATTTATTTACTAGAATCATTAAATTCCTTTCCTTTGAAATCGAACCATAACAATAATTCATTACAAACACCCCTGATTTCACCCCTTTTTACAAATAGTCCCATCATATGCTCGAATAATTATTCCCGGTAAACAACCATTTCAGCCGCATATTATACTCTTAAATCTATGATGTGGGGTGGAACCGTTGTGCATTTCGCACAAAAATAACATCTGCCGAGGTTTTGGGGACGAAAACACGCGCTCGCTCTATCCCTCCTTTTCGGCTCCAGTTTTGCGGAAACCTGATTCGTAGATAAAACGGCACAACAAAAAATCGCGCCCGATTAATAACGTAATTGGGGAAAATGCACGCACTATTTGCGTACGCCGACGATAAATGAAATCTGTTATTGTTTGGTTATTGCTTTACACTTGTTCATTCAATATGTTCACAATTTCGTTGACCCCGCATAAAAAAAAAGAAAATTGGTTTGATGGGGCTTTTGTGTGCGGAACGGAAAATTTAATCGGTTTTGTTGGGTAAAAATTATTGTAGAGAAAAAATCTATTAATAAATATATAAATTATATATGTAATATCATTTATTTTAAAACATAATTTCAATATGAATCTTATTGTATTATATATTACGTTGTTCGAAGAGTAATTTTGTTTTTATTTATATAAAAATGAAAGAATTAAATTAAATTTGTAAATTAAGTTCCCTTGATTTAGTTTTATTTATGATTATTTTAACTTGGGCTTATTGACATTATTATCTAGTTAAATTAAAAAAAAAAAACATAAGTAAAAATAAACCTAGTGAATTATTTTCATTTCTATTCATTATATTAATTAATCACACCTCACACTGAGAAGTGGAGAGGAACATATAACGATGTTATATAAGACTAAATAAATAAATATTAATTAATTATTTAGTAACTAGAATTATGTATTATTTTTAATTGGATAATAAAGAATATTATTATTAATTATTATTAATCATAAATTCAATTTAATGCAAAAGAATTTTAATTAATCAAATTGTACACGGTTGCATTGACGCAATACAAAACATCGCGATCCCGTCGTCCTTTTGAAAAAAAGCCGCGTGATTTATGTCGGTGCGCGTAAAAGAGGATTTTTCCAGGGGAAAACTTTTAATTTCCATTACCATGCGGAGGCAGCCAGAGCCGTAATATATGTCGCAATCTGTCTAAAATCGTTTCCAAAGTCCGATTGGGAGCACTAATGCGAGCCATTTATAAGCATTGAACGTGCACATAACCTCCATATATCAGGAGGCAATCGGCGAATTCGCTGGAGGGCTTTAAAACATTCCGATGATCGTTCCGGCGTGATTTACAACTGCGAAAAGTCGGCGCTTATCATCAAACCGAAAAGCCCTCCCTCACACCCCTCTCGCGCAAAATCCGCCTCCACCGCGATTCATTCCCCTGCGTTTTTCAAATGGAGCACCCTGAATATTTTCACATTTTTAGTGCTATGATTAATTCTAAGAAGGTTTTATAGGTATTATTTTTGTCCAGAAAACTTGATCGAATTGTAGGTTAATCAGATTCGTAAATGTATCTTTTAGATATTACAAGAAATTAACGAAGAAATATATAGGGTGTTCCAATTAAAATAACAAAGTTGGTAGCTATTTCCGGTAAAACCGGACGTTATAGAAAGTGAAAATATTTTCCATGAGGAGGTCGCATTCAATTGCGCAACTCAGATTTTTTTCAAATATTTCCTCGGTTAGGAACCCCGTAAACTTTTAATAGCTGTTATTCGTGGCCCACCCTGAATAATGGTCTTAAACTCCTTGTTTGGATATCGACTATGTCATTGTTTAAATATTATTATCGCTAACGTCGTTGTCGGTGTTCTACTATTGAAATGTGGATTATCGAAAGGGGAAATTTATATTTGGAATTGATTGTAGAATTATGAGGAATGCTAAGTTGATTGAGGATTTTCTTATAAATATGTACTACTGTATTAAAATCGAAAAGTATTAAATTCGAAAGTTTTACAATCCATAACTAATTTAATCAAATCTACGTAAATTTTGATTTTATTTTCATGGACTCAATTTTCGATTAAAAATGTTTTTAAAAATACTAAAGTTTTTTCAAATACTAGGAAAGAGTGATTGAATATCAAAAGAAATATTTTTTATCAGAATTTAAAGTCACTTTTGAAAGTTTATTTATTAAATCGAAAGAATTTTTAATTGAAAAATAATTTGTAATTTTGAAATTCTTTAACCAAGAATTTAGCAATTTTGTATGTAGGTGAATTAATATTCGAAACTATTGGACTAAATATATTAGTTGATTTATGAGTTTTTGGTAAACCATATAATTTTGTAAGCCTTGGATTAGTGAGTTTGATTTTGTCAATTATTTTTTTATCTATCAAACAAGAAAATCTTTAATTTTAGTACTGTGTATTTTTTTATTCTTTTTTGTTCTATATATGATCCCTTCAATTTGGTTTATGTAAGGTAAAAACGTTCCTTTCCTTTAGATTCTTAATTAACTTGGCCTCCTCCTAAGTTTGTTTTTTTTTTCTTCGATACTTTTGTAGACATTTCCTTAAAATTTCTTTCGCGTGGTTCTCTAACGTAATTGATTCTATACTGTTCAATTTATTTGAAACAACGCCTAAATTAGTTATTATTTGTTGTAATGGAATCTTTTTGAATAAAATGGAATATTTAGTTTCTTTCTTTAGTAGAATATACTCTACTAACTACTACTTCTTTTTAGTTGAATATACTATTCGATTTGTTATGCACTAAAAATTGCGTTCTAATTCCCCATTATGATCCATTGTCATTGCTTCATATTTTATTCCAATTAAACAATCAAGTTTATTTTTTACAAATATTTGTTTATAATTTTAATTTCTTTTTTATAACATCATGAATTTCCAAAAGTTTTTCGTCCCATAGTAACGAAAAAATATTATTTGATAATTTTAAATGTAGTTCATAAGGTTTAATTTTTTATATGTCTTTTTTATTAAAAAAAATAAACGAAATTGTAGTCTTCATAATTTTGATTTTTTCTATTAACTTATCCTTATTATTATTGAATATTCATACCTTGATTTTGGTTTATTTCGGCAATACTTTTTTCCTAATACATTCTCGTAGAAAATATATATCACTTCCAATAAGTTTAATTTTTGTTAAATGTTTGAAGAAATATTATTTTCTGTTGACCAGGAGTAAACAATAAAATAGAGAAACGATCAGTAGGGATTTTTGTGTCACGCACTCTTCGATGGTAATGTCATATATAGTAATCTTCTTTAAGTTGGTTGTGGAGACTTTTATTTATTTAAATAAAAATGGTTATCCTTTCTCCTACTTATTTTTATTTAAATAAATAAAAGTCCCTAGAACCAACTTAAAGAAGATTACCTGTTCATAATATTCGTTTGTGCTATTTTGAACTGTGTGAGGAAGGTGGATTCAGAATCAACTATAATACCTGAGTATTTACAATTCAGGGAAAATAGAATGGCCTGGATGTTAATCTATAGTATAGATTAAGGAATATATAGAGAGACAATCAGTAGGGGTTTTAGTGTCACACATTCTTCGTAATTTTCAACGGAAAAGCTGCTGCCACAGCCATATCATGGAGACTCTATGAACCACTACGAAATTGTCTGCATTTACTGAATTTTATTAGAGAATCGTACGCGCTGCTCTGCACTGCTAAGGATTTTTTATGCATATTCAATATTGTATTATTTCAACAAGATGGAGCGACATGCCATACATTGAGAGTAGCTATGGTATTTTTAAGACAGACCTTCCCATTTTGTTGTGTGGTCCTCGCTTACCGGATCTGTTTCCTGGTGATTTTTTTATGGGGCTACCTTAAAGCACGAGTATACATAAACAAACCACGTACACTCGAAGCCCTGAGTGAAACAATAACACAAGAAATTCGAGCGGTTCCGCGTGAAATGCTTCAGAGAAGTATGAACAACTTCTCATAACATCTACAGGAGTGTAGTAACAAAACAGACGAAATTTAACAGATGTTATTTTTCGTAAGTAACTAATATTTTCTTGTTTTTTCTTTAATTTCTGTAATGGCAACCTTCAAGCTACACAATGAAATAAATAAATTTTGATATTCGTTAAAAAATGAGTGTGTAACTGTTATTTTAAATCATCCATATCTTCCTGTCTAACCCTGTATAAATATATAAAAACATATAAGCATATAACATGAATACTGGTCAAGATAAAAGCGAAAAATCAAAAGCATTTAAAGATAAATATGCGTAAAAGATGCTGTTTAATTTAACTTTATAAGTAAATGTAAAAAGTTAGATTTTTTGTTATTAATTAAATTAAATAATAATTTTTTAATAAAAATACTGATTCACTTTGTTTGTATGACTTTAATTTTATTTTAGTGATTACAGTTTCAATAATTTTAACTTGTTATCAAACTAGGAGAATATATCGAAGTAAAAGCCTCCATTATCATTAATTTAAATAATTAATTAAAATATTTTTTTTGATACTTTTATATATATTCGGCGTCATCCCAACAATGCTGCGTTGGTTTTTTCGCCCACAACTTTTCGTAAGTAAAACTCGCTTGTATTTTATAAACACCACCAACAATGTATTAATAATAATGTTTTCCGTATATTCTCATGTGAAAATATTATTGTATAAGTTAATTTATTTTAAGTCCACAACCACTTTTTTTGATAAATGATTATTTATTATACTATGGCTGGTAATCAAAAACGTTTGTTTCCATGTTTGAATCCAATAAAAATTATACATTTAAATCCAATTCAAATTTATAATGAAATCATAATGAAAACGATAAATATATATATATATATATATATATATATATATATATATATAAAATATAATTGGGAGATAACGCAATCGCCATCTATTGATTAATTTCATGAGGCATCGTTGGCGGTTTGGATCTACAAAGGTAGACAACCGAGAATCGTTGTTTTGTTCGCCTTGCTTTAGAAAGACGAACTTCTCCTGTTTATGAGAATAGAACATTTTATTAAATAAAAAAAAATATTTTACCCTACCTGGCTTTCAAGACTGTTCAGTCAAAGAACGATTAGCCATTTTCTGAAAAACTTACCAGGATGCATTGAAACAATTGTTATTTATTAATTATAATTAATGAAATAATAAGTTTAGTAAATAATGAAATCTCAACCGTTTAATTTTTTTTTATGAGAAGTTGATATAAGGTGATGAAATCGTAATAATTGATAATAGTTTTTTTATTAGTGTTTAAATAATTTAATTTTATTTATCAAGAAAACAAAGAGCTGCACATATGTCTTGTGAACCTAGAGAAAGACTTCTATTAGAAGGAAATATTATTGATATGAACTAGAATAGCGAGAAGTCACAAAGAAAATGATTAAAACAGAACCTTGGTGCATGATCACTAACTTCTTCATCACTGAACTACGCAGAAATAGTGTTCCTGGCAACAACAACAACATAATGAGAACTAAGAACGAAGAATTTGAGGATTACGAAACAACGAAAGGTCTAAAACGGGGATGTCCACTACTATTAATGGTAACACTAGATAGAGCAATAAAAGAAGCGAGGAAATTCATGAAACCACTGAGCATACGATGTTGGAAAATGGAAGAGACGAAAATAATGGACATGATATTTGCGGACGACTTGGCTATAGTGGTAGCATCAGAAGAATACCTACAACATAAAACAGACATAATCAACAGAGAACTAAGAAGAAGATTACACCAAATAAGAATCCAGGGAAAATAAATAGAACAAATAGATCAGCTTTTATACTAAGGAAGATATAAAGAGTGAGTAATAAAGGACGGATCTTTTTGGAACGATAGATAGAGATTATTTTACACGAAAGCATAGTATGCAAAAGCGCGATGTACCAGTGTCCATGGTTCCATGACTGACTAACAAAAAACGGTATCACCAGCCGAACAAAAGGGCACCTCGCTCAAAACTATACCACTTCGAAGAAATACTTAGTTCTTTGAAGTGGTAGAGAAGAAGTACTCAGTTCTTTGAAGTGGTAGAGTTTTGAGCGAAGTACCCTTTTATTCGGCTGGTGATACTGTTTTTTGTTAATCAGTCATGGAGCCATGAACACTGGTACATCGCGTTTTCGCGTACTATGCTTTCGTGCAAAATAATCTCTATCTATAATTGCGGTATAGCGTGTTTTTCGTATTCATTTCAATCTAAGAAGGAATCAGACTGATGTTCCAGAAACCCTTACACGGTCCGAAAGTAACAGTATGGTGTGCGGTTGCTAATTCGCTTGTTATTGGTTCTTACATTTTCAAAGATGATTACGGAAACATTGTAACTGTGAACGCGGAGCGCTATACGCGCATAATCACTGATTTCTTCATTCCTGAAATATGCCAAAATAGTGTTCCTACCCGATGCGTTATGTTTCAGCAGGACGGGGCGAGAGCCTACACAACTAGAGCGATGATGGCTGTAATTAGTCCCCATTTCCCAGATCGCATGATTTTCCGTTTCGAGGAAGTTAATTGGACTTCACGTTCCTCCGACCTGTCTATGTACGCCTATTTCTTGAGGGGTCATATATAAATACATGTGTACAAGCACAAACCTCGCATATCGGAAAAGTTAAAGAAAGAGATTCATGTGGAAGTTATTGCAATCGATAGACCAATATAGTAGAGAGTCGAGGTCAATATTCGTGAGTGTCTACAACACTTGATGACAAGGGTTATCAGCTTGAAGATATTGTTTTTTCGCCGTTTATATTATTAAACGGTAACATTATGAGAATCTATTTGTATGAATACATTTAAATATTAATTAACGACCGTCCATCTTTATGATTCAATCTCTATAGTAATGGCAAAATGGACAAAGAATACGTAAAACAGGCAAAATATTTCGCATGATGAAAAATACATTCATAAACAAAAAGGAGATACGAAAGTAGACAAAACAGAACTCGTGAAAAAAAAGTGGCAAGGCTAATGCTGATATACAGCTGCGAATCATGGACGACGGAATCAGATTTTTATATATTTATTCCATTGGATTACGCTAAAGACATGTTCTGTGATTTTGTCCTCCAAACAACACCCTCGACAATCTGGTTATTCTTCAATCCCCAATCTGTGGAGCTTTGCTCTAAGTCTGCAGTGTCCAGCTGGAATGGCAGTGATAGGAAAATAGATAATAAAACAAAAACAGATGAAATAAGAAACAAAGTAATTAGAGAGAACCTCGAAATGTAACCGATAGAGAAAAAACTAAAATAAAGCAAAATGAGATGGTATGGTCACATATGTAGAATGGGAGAAGAATGAAGCGTAAGAAGAATGTATGGGTCAAGGACTGCAGGCAAAACCGAAAAAGGTAGACCAAGGAAGGAATGGAAAGACAAATAAGAGAAAAAGAGAATAAAGAATAGAGAAAAGAGGAATAAAATAGGAACAGAACATAAACCACATTTTTATGTTTTGTGTGTGTTATTTTGCTTCTACTTTTCAGTGGAACGAAAAGTATAGAGGCACATATAGCGATGTTATATAAGACTAAATAAAATAATTTAATAATGAAACATTTTTAATAAATTTAATCGCATTGAAATAATTAGACAAAAAATACGAACAATGTATTTAAAAATGAGGAGATTTAAAAATGTACGTCCAATAACAAGCTTTTCAAAATATATATATTTTAGTTGTAGCTTTAAATTCTCAAACATTGCAAATAAAATTTTATTAGAATGGTTTGTTGGATTTTTTTCTCAAAATCCCATTGGAATCGTTCTAGACTTCCAGCACGTCCCAAATAATTTAAACGGAGTAACTCCCCATTCTTTCCTTTACACAAGTGAATCGACACCTTGCAACTTTCCGAATGATAAACTGCGGGCCCATTTAAGTCCGGCGGAGTTGATGACGGCAATTAAAGTAATTTATTGCGATCGCCGTGAGTGGTGTATGAGCAAAAGGGGGTGGAAACACAACCCCCTCACACACACACATGCATTCAGTAAATACTCGACTCGCACATACAAAATTGCGCGCTTGTGTCCCTGATGGTGTGGTTTTCCGGGGGGTTGACCCTCCAGCCCTTAAACGGCGCGATTATCGGAAAGCCCCGACGGCCGCTTATCTAATTTAATTACGCAATTAGGTGAGCGGGCGGGCGGGGCCGCCGGGGGAGGGGAATTAGTACGGTTTTCCGGAGATAATTGGATAAAATCGTGAACGCCATGGGATATCGAATTTAATTTCTCATATTGTAATGTTCGCCATATGCCGGGGATAATGTTTTAGGAATAATTCGCCATCGAGATTAATTTTATCGGGACTTAATTGAATTATTAGCGCAATAACGGCTTCGCTGTTGCTCCGCCCTTGTGGAAATGCGCTCGTTAATTAATTTCGGAATGAATATCAAATCAAATATTTATTTTAATTAGTCATGAATTACACAATTGGAAAAGACCTGATTTTTTTTATTGTTTCACAAAACGAAATTTATTCTATACCTACATTTTACTAGATGTTTAATTAATTTCTCACTTACTTTATTTTCCATTGTTTCTCAAAAGAAAAAAATGCTTAATTAATTAATATTGAAAAAATGTTTTTATTGCAAGTTTAATAAAACTTAGAGACGAATGCCAAAATAATTTATAAGTTAAACTAAATTACTGTAAAAATAATACAAGAATCTTTTTTCTTCAATGATTTATTCTGTACTACTAAATCTACAGTAGACATTGTCAATACTTGTACTATATTTAGTAGTACATAATAAATCAGCGAAGAAAAAGGATACTTGTTTTATTTTTATATTAGTTCAACTCATCTTCAAGTAACTCAACGTAATAAATAAACTAAATTACATTAAACTGTATAGGCTTTCACAGCAGAGTCATAGTATTAAATTAATTAAGATTATTAAAAAAATACTAAACTTTGCAGTATCTCAGTATCACTTAGATGCAGCGGCAAGTGTCAATCATGTAATTTAATATCCGGCATGAGTATTTGCCCGGAAAGTAGTTGTTTTAATAGATGTTTGTTTTCCTTTAGTACTTACTCAGTCCGTTTAGTAAATAATTGCAGAGCAGAATAAAATAATTAATTCCTTAATTATTTTCGCAACCTATTATTTTTCGGTTTAATTAATTTCTCACTTAACTCGTGGTAAAACAAAAAAATGTGTTAAAAACTTTTAAATCAATATTAAATTGGTGGGTAGAAAAACAAATACTTTCATGCATTTGTAATAATATTTTTTTATTTCGCTTTTCTACAATGTATTAATGTATAAGTAAATTATTTATTTTTTCAAATTCCTTTTATTTGATTTAAATAATGTTTTTAAAAATGTATGTACTTATATGAATAAAAATATTTAATTGGTTTAAATTTAAAATTGTAAAAATAAACTTAATTTAAAGTTTTTTTTAATATTTTTACAAGTTTGGACATCGAGGAGTTTTAGTAGTCGAGTATTATAAAATGAGCCAATTTAGTTATTGTTTCTCCAGGCAAAGAATAATGCAATAATAACTTTTTTCATTCGGGACAATTAGGACGATTCGTAAAGCTAATTAGCGATTACTGATTTTTTTCCCAAAGTTAAAAGCCCTTCGCGCGTACCGTAAAAAAATCCCGTCCCTGAACGCCGAGGCGGGGCAAAAATGTCACGCTCAAGCACGCCGAAAGACAAGCAAAAAAGGGGGCAATTTCCATTAATACCGTTAAGCTCCATCTTAATGTCCCCCGACGTCCTTTATGTATTTTTTCCTCCTCAATTTATACGATTGCGCCGAAAACGGGTCGACTCGAAACCCACCCCTCTCGCTCCCCCCATTCCATCCCGTTCTTGTCTCTGCAATTAGCTAACTCAATTTGGGAGATCCCTTTCTACGGATCTGTTCACAATGTGTTGTCAATGTTTTGTTCGGATGGTTTTTTATTGCCTTAACGAAGACCTAAACGGATTACCGGCTCGAATTTTGCGCTCCTCACCCGGCCGAATCACGTCCGGACGGTGGATAGTTTTTTTTCTGTTCGGTTCGCGTGTGTGCGCGCAGTGGGGGAGGGTTTTTTTAATTGCGAATCGGTGTGACGGGTAATTTTTTAATTGGCCGCTCAAACAACGGACACAATCACGATTTATTCTCTATTTCATTTATAATTCGGGGCTGATTAATACCATACATGAGCTGAATCGGCCGGATTTATTTTCGATGTTGTTGTGCGGATTTAAAAAAAAGGGACAAAACAAAAACCCCGGATGCGTTGCATAAAAATCAACTCGATTAAAATTTTAAATTAGTTTAATTGGATTTATATATATTCAGTTTATTTATACATAAAAACCGAACTTTTTAATGAAATATTGCTTCGTTAATAAGAGAAAATGTAATTATTTTAAATAGCAAATTATGGTGAATGCGCCGGGTCGCACTGCCTTATTGAATTTCAAATAGTTATATAGACGAGGTAAGTAATAAAACCTTTTTCTATTATTGTTATGTTTCTTTTGGAGAGGGCTATGAGAGACGCTACCAAAGGCTAATTGTGCCAATAGCAAAGCTTCCCTCCCCAAAAAATCCAAGATAGTGTTAACGAGATGGAGTAGTGCATCATACACTGTTGAAACCCAAATTGGTTTCAATTAAGTAAATCATGTTCCTCCATCATGTACCACCTGGTTATATAATCATTTTCCAATACTTTCGAAAAGTTTTGAGGCACGAAAAGGGACCATAATTACTGTGATGCCACTGAAGAAAAGCAATCTGTGCAAGCCACATCACTCCCAAAATAACAAAACTTGCACGGTCGCATTTCTTGGAAACTGGTACAACAGCTGCCACTTTTATTGCATCAGGGATGTTCCTATGCAACAATCTTTGAAAGCTACGAAGGAATAGCTTTTTTGCATATTTTAATTATATCCATCGATATGCCATAAATATCCCCCATTTTTGATGGAACAAATTGTTTACCTCACTTAGTTATACGACACTTCTCTAGGATTAAAATTGACGGTACAATTAATCAAATCTCTCGCTACGCAGCTCCTCGTTGAATCAGTGTACTATTTTTTATTATTATTACTTGCACGTTTTATTTTAAGAGGAAGTGAAATTTCGAATATATTTAGAAAGATGTCGTGAAACGAGTCAAATATGCTATTACAAACATTAATATTACTTTTTAAAAGTCCAATCTAGATTACTGAGCGATTTTAACATTCTTAACTTACCAACATCAGTGATTGGTCTAATAGTAATTAATTCTGAACTAGTAATTTCTAAAATAAGCAGAACTTAATAAATGGAGTCCACATTTTTATTTTAAGATACTTCTGTATCATAGAGACCGCGCATCACGCGAAGTACCAAAAATATCGCAAAAGTATGAGTTTCCGTTGAAAATGAACCACAACAGTCAATTACCATTCAATTGGGAATCTCGCTCAGATTGATAATCCATAAAAAGATTAGACATGATCATAATAATTACATATGTTCTATTGAATATAATATTTTGAGAGAATGTAAGAGAGTTTATTTTTCGTATTTGCATATGAAAATGCAAATGTAAAAAGTTTATTCCATGAATTATGGAAATTAATGCATAAGATGTAATTAAGTGATATTGTTAACAAATTCGTCGATTTCTTTAAAAGTGTTAAGAAAAGTTAAAAATCATGGAGTTTAAATGGAAAATAAATAAATATGAATAAATTATTTAAAGTCAACCAATAAAACACAGATTGGATTGAATAACTTTAAATTCTCGGCTAGTTTCGGGTTAAGAGAATTTAAAAATTTAATAATTAATAGTTGCGTTATGTTTAAAATAGTACTCGCTTCGGCGGTACATATACTAAAATTGAAACAATGTAGTGAAGATAATTATGGCCTCTGCGCAAGTATGACATAAAAAATCGTGACCTTTATATAAAAAGACAAGAACTAGAAAAAGTCGGGCCCTAAAACCGACGATCGATCGATTTTAAAGACAACGTATAATATAGTATAAGAATTCTATGGTTAATTTACTGTATCTGCCACCGCCCACCCATATCCAATCCCAAAAAAACGACGCTTAACAACCCAAAGATTAGTTAACTTCAGCCCAGGAGAACTTCACAACTCATCTTCTGCAATAAACTCATTTCACGGAGCCGTTTTTTAACATTAGCGTTAAGGAAGGGAAACTAACTCAAACCAGCCAGTTCAAATGATAAACGAACATATATTTATATTTACACACACAAAAAGAAAACGCAAACAAAGCTCTCTGATTTCTGGTGGATCGTTTCTCCGGATTTATACCACAATTTCCTTACAGTGGGATGGAGACTGTACAGATTTACACCTCTCGGACTACCAAAATTTCAGCTAATGAATTTCACGAGAAACGGCTTAACAAAAGATTATCCTTTCTTGTGAAACAGACATGATCATACACAAGTAGATACTATTCTATATTCTATAAGTAGAAGAATGTATAAAAGAAGAACAAATTCTTATTATATTTACTTTTCTGACTTTAGATCTTTTCGTAAATTCTCTATAAAATGTATTTTGAATTTGTAGTGTGATAACAATATTGTATCATAATAAATGGAAGACGACGAAAGCGTCATCTTTTGCCAAATTTCATGTGACATTGTCAACGATTCGAGTCTACAAGGTAGACAACCAAGAATCGTTGTTTTGTCAACTAAAGGAAGGCGAACTTGCCCTGTTTATGAAAACAGGAAACGAAATTCATTTAATAAAATGTTCAACCACCATTCACCGAAATATCCATACGCTTGTTGAATGGTGGTTGAATATTTTATTAAACAATATTGTAAATGAAAAAATATTTTCTGGAAATAAATAAATGTATTCGGTATATGAAAAATGACAATAATTTTTAACCAATAAATGTTTTCCTTTAGTGACATAAATTGAAACTAAAAAAATATATACACGCAAAAATTTTTCGCATGTTCGGAAAGTTGAAACTGAACAAAATGTGAAATTAAACAAACACCACGCCGTGTTTGTACCGTAGTCGATAATCTCATTGATAAAATATTCAAAAAGCAGTTTTCGCGTGTACACCGGCAATTGTATTTGCGCGTTCCGTGTACGAGTACACAAATCATACACCCGTGATTCCCTCGTGCGCGCTTCCAGCTAGGCGCGCTTAATTCCGAAATAACACAATTCGCACATCAATTGATATAATAATCGCGAATTTGGCTTAATAGCGAGCCGTCCGTAAACACGGTTTGACGTGACAATTGCGCCCCCAACCCCCTCTCGGTCCGGAATCCATACGCGCGCCACCCCATTAGGCGTTAAATTTTATGGCCCGTTCCATTTGTGCGCCCCGCACTCAATGGCTTGTTTATATTAGCGCGTATTTAGGAGCGCACCCCTTGGTATTTATATAAGTTGTATTATTAGCAGGTGGCCATCTGTCGTCCGCGTCTGCGAGCGGGGAGGGTTGATTTTTCGGCGCCCTTCTTTAAATTTAAATACTTCTATGACTTTATCGCGTTTGATGGACCCCCGCGGGCCCTTCATAATATGCGCTCGATTATGCGTTAAGCCTATTATAAATGTTCGGTTTACCAGGCTTCGACGTTTTGACAAATCATTTTTTTGTAACATGAACAGGATTAGTTTGAAACTTATTATAAAATGAATTTGCAGATAGTTAATCTAGTCATTGTCATTTTTGTATATAAAAAATAAAGCCACACTCACTGAAAAAAAAAGACCGGTAGAAATATTATTGAAAGAAAGTCTATTGATAAGTAATTCGTACAAAATGTTTGGTATTATTTATTGCATATTATTGTAAATGTTCAAATGTCTCACTAAAGATCTTTTATTCTTGGATTTTAGCGGGGTTCACTTCGTGGTAAATTTTAAATTTTGATATAAAAATAACAAGTGAAGTAAATAACTTTCATTTTCACCTATATTATTATACCTAACCTAAGTTATTGAGTGATACATAAACACTTTGTTATTCAAATTTACCGATCGAATGCATCTTCCATTCATTCAAATAAGTGATGTAATCAGATCTTAATAATATTAATACATAATCCTCTATTACAGTCTATTAAAGGAATATCTATATTGAGAATAAAAACAGATATGAAAATATAGAAAGGAGGAATAATTGTGCGGTGTATGGATATATTGTAGGGAGAACACATGATTATTACATGAATAATTAATAAATATTTATAAAACAATTCTTTAAGTCTTAGAAAATTTATTGTAGAGACACCGCTACAATTGTTTTGCTAATTAATTAATTATCTGCCTTATTATAGCAGTGTCTATACAATAAATTTTGTGAAACCTAAAAAACGTTGTTTTATTTACAAATCGTGTATTATGAAATTTCATCAAGTAGAAACCTCAACCATCGAACAAATATTTTATTCAAATTATTTTTCATCGCTTGCTATATATTTCTTCCCAATACTTTATGGATACCATCTAAAAGAAGTTATTGAAAATCATTTTTGCAAAAAGTTAAGCGTTAGTCATTAAGTCTCTCATAGATGAAAATCAGTTATAATCATATGGAGTTAGATCTGGTAAGCAGCTGGATGTATAAATATTTCGAAATTAAAGAGTTCAAATATTTTCTGGGTTGGTTTCACTATTCCTAATAATGCAACAAAATTGCTTCGTTTTTTTCTGTTGTAAGAAGTTACGATCGTAGTTGTTGGAAACAATATGAAAGAAACACATCCTGTTTCCTAACGGGGAATGCGTCCAATAAGAGAAATGTTACATTGTATCAATTTCTACTATTTATACTGATCTTCCAGAACTCAATAGCCACATAACAATGTACATACATAACAATGTTAGAATGTTGATACAATTTCTGTTCATGATCACCAAATGATCAAAAATGCTCATTAGTTTCACAAGTTGTTTTAGGTTTTCTAGTTGATCAGTTCATTAAGTTGATCAATTTCCATCATGTTGTTCTATCTCACTACTTGCAAACATACGCAGATAATTTCTCACATCATCATTTAATCTGTGATTTGTTGAGTCGTCCAAGAATAATTCTCCTCCAACAGTGCTTACACTTACGCTGTCTTCAGACTGTTTTTTTTTTCTTTTAATTTTTTTTCTTTGTTTATTACGTCAAATTCCTTAACACGTTCATTATCTAAAACATGTCACCGAAAAATTCGATAAGTTTTCCACTTGATTCTAGACTAGCTATAAGACATTATATTAATAATGTTTCATAGCTCAATAACTGATTTTCTTCAAATGGCAACAAAACACCTTTTATATTTCCATATCATTTATCGAAGGAATAAATCTCGATTTTAAACAGCGTTGAACAAGTTTGAATATGCTTAGTATTTTTCATTGGTGAGCTTCAAGGTTTCAGTATCAATGTCCCTCCCAGATGAAATGGCTCAATACGCTACTGCTTCCAAGTTGTGTGTTACTAACAACTTTCTGTGTATATTGTAAAGCTTAGAAAAATGACCTTCTATCATTGTTTGATACAAAACTTCTGCGATGGCCGGGAATCGAACCCGGATCAACTGCTTGGAAGGCAACTATGCTGACCATTACACCACCATCGCAGTTGAATGACAAATGGTAATACTATTTAAAATAATTTGAAGGGGCATGACACATCAAAATCAATTTAGTTGGCAACAGAAAATCTGTTTTTTTTCCATTCATTTCATTGTTAGAAGGAATACGTCTCGATTTTAGACAGTGTTGATGACGTTTTGACCAAGCTTGGTATTAGTAAATGTATTTTTCATTTGGTCAAAGTTTCATCATGTCCTCGCAGATGGAATGGCTGAATACGCTACTGCTTCTAAGTTGTGTGTTACTAACAACTTTCAGTACGTATTGTAAAGCTTAGTAAAATGACCTTCTATCATCGTTCGATATAAAACATTTGCGATGGCCGGGAATCGAACCCGGATCAACTGCTTGGAAGGCAACTATGCTGACCATTACACCACCATCGCAGTTGAACGACAATTGGTAATGATATTTCAAATAATTTGTACTTGTATACATTTCAAATGACACATCAAAATCAATTTAGTTGACCATCAAATAATTTTGTTATAAGATTTTCTTTAAATGGCAACAAAAAATCTTTTTTTTATTTACATATCATTGTTAGAAGGAATAAACCTCGATTTTAGACACCGTTGAAAAAGTTTTAAACAAACTTGGTATTAGTCAATGTATTTTTCATTGGTGAGCTTCAACATTTAAGTATCATAAAACGTCTGGATACGCTACTATTTCCATGTTGTATATTACTAATAAATGAGCTTCAAGATTTTAGTATGATGTCCTTCCAGATGGGATGGCCGGATACGCTACTGCTTCCAAGTTATGCGTTACTAACAACTTTTTGTTACTATTGTAAAGCTTGGTAAAATTACTTACTATCATTGTTTAATAAAATATTCAACCACCATTCATTTAGCGTATGGATAACTAGTTATGGTGATTTCGGTTTTTCGAACCTCATCAGACTAGTGCGTTCCATGCGGTTAAATACCTGAAATAAATCATAATAAATGGAATACCACGCATGCCCCATGAAAATAGGCAAAGGATGATGCTTATTTCTATCATTGTTTGATACAAAACATCTGCGATGGCCGGGAATCGAACCCGGATCAACTGCTTGGAAGGCAACTATGCTGACCATTACACCACCATCGCACTTGAATGACAATTGGTAATGATATTTCAAACAATTTCTAAGTGCATGACATCAAAATCAATTTAGTTGATCATCACACCATTTTGAAATCTGGTTTTCTTCAAATGGCAACATTTTTTTTATTTTCGAATCATTGTTAAAAGGAATACATCTCGTTTTTGAGATCGTTGAAACAGTCGTAAACAATCATGGTATTAGTCTTGATATTTTTTGAGATTCAATGTCATGTCTTCTCAGATGGAATGGCTAGATATGCTGCAGTTTCCAAGTTGTATGTTACTAATAGCTTTCAGTAGGTATTGCAAATCTTAATAAAATGACCGTCTATCATTGTTGGTATAAAACTTCTGCGATGGCCGGGAATTGAACCCAGATCAACTGCTTGGAAGGCAACTATGCTCACCATTACACCACCATCGCACTTGAATGACAATTGGTAATGATATTTCAAACAATTTGTAAATGCATGACATCAAAATCAATTTAGTTGACCATCACACCATTTTGATATCTGGTTTTCTTCAAATGGCAACATTTTTTTTTATTTTCGAATCATTGTTAAAATGAATACATCTCGTTTTTGAGATCGTTAAAAAGTTTTGAACAACCTTTGTATTAGTCTTGATATTTTTAATTAGTGAGCATCAATATCATGTCTTCCCAGGTGGAATGGCTAGATATTCTGCAGCTTCCAAATTGTATGTTACTAATATACTTGGTATTTTTCATTGATGAGTTCAAGATTTCAGTATCATGTCCCTCCCAGATGGAATGGCTGAATACGCTAATGTTTCCAAGTTGTGTGTTACTAACAACTTTCTGTGTGTGTTGTAAAGCTTAGAAAAATGACCATCTATCATTGTTTGATACAAAACATCTGCGATGACCGGGAACCGAACCCGGATCAACTGCTTGGAAGGCAACTATGCTGACCATTACACCACCATCGCACTTGAATGACAATTGGTAATGATATTTCAAACAATTTCTAAGTGCATGACATCTAAATCAATTTAGTTGATCATCACACCATTTTGAAATCTGGTTTTCTTCAAATGGCAATTTTTTTTATTTTCGAATCATTGTTAAAAGGAATACATCTCGTTTTTGAGATCGTTGAAAAAGTTTTGAACAACCTTGGTATTAGTCTTGATATTTTTTGAGCTTCACTGTCATGTCTTCCCAGGTGGAATGGCAAGATATGCTGCAGTTTCCAAGTTTTATGTTACTAATAACTTTCAGTAGGTTTTGCAAATCTTAGTAAAATAACCTTCTATCATTGTTAGTACAAAACTTCTGCGATGGCCGGGAATCGAACCCGGATCAACTGCTTGGAAGGCAACTATGCTGACCATTACACCACCATCGCAGTTGAACGACAATTTGTATCATTTATGTCGTCTAGAGTTTCACTCATTTTAAATGCTTATTGCTTATGACTTGAAGATTTTTATTAAGGCCCATTCCTTGAGTAAAGCCGTATTACTTGAAATGGATTTACAACCTTTCGGTAGTTGGTATAAAAACACTACACATACACTTAGCATATATAAATATTGTGTTATCATATTTTCTAGGTGAGTTTCTTCTTTGTCTTATCTCAACACTTAATTAGTCAAATTTCCGCCATTAGGTTCGTAGGTGTTACTTTTACCATTAATCTTTCAAGTAATTTGCATGTGTCCAATATAGGATGCACAGCCTTTTCAAATTCACAAAAAGAAACACAAAATAATTCTGTAACCCTGTGTAACTTTTAGAACGGTTTAGTTCGTCTGCACATCGAGTATTGTTTGAGTGTACAGTCATCGTACACGGCGGTCGACAAACCAAAGATCAAGTGATGGAAAAGTATATCAAATTTATTATATAAATAAATAATACAATTCAACTACACCGGAATTATTTTCTCTCTCTCTCTCTCTCTTAATTATGCGGCGCTTGGGACAGACGTTTCAGCGCCCACGTTCTCTTGTTCTATAAATTATTTAATGGCCTTATTGACTGATTGATGTTTTAGAGATTCTACCTTTCTTCCCGAACATTACGAATTAGTGAGATATTTTATATTTCCACACATTTGCACAGAATTCTGCAACCATACGAATGTTAAGACACGCGATAATGATAGGCTGTAACTTTGTTTCCGAATAGCCTAAGATTATTACGCTCTAGGCCTACACTTTATAGCCATCATGAATAGTTGTTTTAAATGTATATTATAAGGATGGTGGAAATGTTTCAATGTTGTTATTATTATTAAAACTGCAAGTTTTAATAAAATTAAAACAAAATAATTTTTAAATAATTAATTAATTAACTATTCTTTTTCAACTGCTCTGTAATTTGAAGACTTATAATTTAAGCACTAAAAAAAAAACAAAAAATATCTATTGATACTATTACTTCTCTGGCAAATACTCACGCCGGACATTAAATTATACAATATATATTTACCGTTGCATCTCAGTAATACTGATAAAGAAATTTTACGTTTTTCAATAATTTATAAGGTATATAAGGTAAAACTGTACTATCAAGGGATAAATCCCGAAACACGTGTCTACAGATGATCTTATTTTACATAATTAAATTTCCTTTAAAAAAAATATGGACTAAAAAAAACGTAGCTTTATTAATATTACTGAGATGCAACTGCATGTATAATTTAATGTTCCGCGTGGGTATTAGCTTGGGAAATAGTTGTATCAATAGATATTTATTTCTTTTACACTATATAATTCTTAAGTCTTTAAATAATTAATTCATTAATTATTTCCATTTTTTTTAAATTTTATTATAACAGCAATATTAAACATTTCCACCATTATTATAATATACATTCAAAACAATTCATGATGGCGGTAAAGTATAGGCCTGTATAATTCAATTGGTATTTTCCCGGGAAGTAGTTGCTTGAATAGATATTTATTTATTTTTTATAGTACTTTGTAAGTAAGTTGAGAATAATTAATTCATTAATTATTTTAAAATTCGTTTCTTATAATTTTAAAACGTAAAGAGGAAATAAATTATTAATTATTTTCAAATTCTTTTTATTTAATTTATTAAAATAACTGCGACCAAATGAATAAATCCGTTTTCTATTATTATTAATAGCCAGCGAGGCTTATTAACATCCGATTCTAAAAGATTTTTGTAGAAAACAATTTATCGAGATTGCGCATGATAATCGCTTGACCGCCCGCCCAAAATCGTCCTTTACGATCACTCCCACCGAAGATCTCGGACGTGATAGTGCGATTTTAATTAACATAATTAAGAACTTTGCAATTATATAAGGCACAGCTGTACTGATGAGAGATAAAATACTGAAACACTTGGCTGCAGATAGCCTTATATTACGTAATTTGTTGTTTTGTTTTTTGTATTAAATATTTTCTATTAAAAAAAAATGTTGCATTGTACAATATGTTATTGTTATGCAACAGCAAATGTCCATGATTGAACATTTGTTTAAAGTACTTATGTGACATAAGTCAAAATGTCACAGTTGCTAAAGAGTTTTTATTTTACTTCCATAATTTTATGTTAAATTTTAAATATATGTATTTTTGTTCTCATATTCTATGGTAGGCCATCATTTAATAAATAAATGTTCACCAAACGGATCGTATACTCGTCTAAAAATCACGTTGTTTACATTGTTGCTGTCTTGAACAAAATGAAATAAAAAGAAAAACGACTGTAGCGATAAAATCAATAGGAAAACTGTTTGTGTCTAATTTGTCGGTTCATTTGTAAGTCAACGTTCGTGCGTAATGGATGGGATGTGTCCGTTAAATGCCATCGTTTTCCGGCTGATTAGTTTCGGAAACTGCGGCCCACATCAGCGGAATTACATAATCCATTTGGCCTGATGCACCGGCACGGCACGACGAGGCCGTAAACAGGCCCAATAACTATGATTGCATTAGAAATTCCCCCTTCTAGAGCGCTAATCGCTTGTAAAAATATTAGCTCTGAGCGTTCTAATATAATTGATGGAAATACATCGATTGGAAATGTTGTAAATAATAAATTAATTATTCCATATACATACGGTGAGAGTGTAAAGTCTGGAGCTGTCGCAATAAATCTTTTAGTAAATGTTTTTGAAAAAATCATGGAACACGTCAATTTTTATATTAAATGAGACATATTTTACAGTAATTGTCACTCAAGGATCGTATTTTGTTTTTAAAATATTACCTAAGCGATTTTTTTTTGGGAACAATTTTTTTATAATGAAATTGAAAATAGCTTGAAATTGTAAGACCAAACACACTAAAAAATATGAAACTGTATTTTTAAATATACATTTTTTTTAATATTTTTCTATTATCAAATTCAGTACAAAAAATTAACAAATTACCGCTTACGTCATACAATCAAAACAAAAGGCAATCCTTAAGTGGTAATTACATTAAAATATGTCTCATTTAAGATATTTTTTTTTTTTGCAAATTAAACGTTTTTGAAATAGATTAATTGCAATGGTTTCAGAGTTTACACTCACACTGTGAAGGAAATAAGTAAAATAATAATCTAATAATTTTTTATTAGATTTAAATAATTAAATTATTTAAATAGCAAAACAATTTTGAAAATAATAAAATTTAATTCTGTTAGTTGAGGGTTCAGTTTGAATTTAATAAACTTTGGGCTGGAAACCGTAAGGTAACTTCACATCTATCCATATTTTTCTTTACATTTTCTCCAATCGCACGAAGGACAATCTTGATTACGTGTTTCAAGCCATCAACCGTCTTATCCTCAAAAAAATCTAAAATATGACCTACCGTGTTTTATGACACTGTGAATGCAACTGCCCAAAAGCGTAAAATATATTGCTTATAATGTTTATATTACTATTATTTGTATGATAATGACTTTATTATTATTTAGAAATTTTATAATTCCTTGCACGCTTCATGGAATCAATCAATTCTGGATGGCAAGCTTTTCACTTATCGTTAACGAAATCCCACAAAAAAATGTGACTAACAGCGTTTTATGGGACGGTGAATACAACTGCCTGTAAGTGTAAAATGTTTATTTAGAAGATCCATTGTGAAAACTTAAATATACGTTTCAGTAAGGTGTTTGATTTAAATCTAATAAACAGTTTTTAATTTATTATTGCTCGCTCTTTTGTAAATCTACGTTCCTCTCCGAACATTACGAATTAGTGTGGTATTTTACATTCCCTCTAGAATGACGACGAACAATATTCTGCAACCATTCGAATGTTATGATAGAGATAAATAGAGAATTCCAAGTGCTCCAATATGGTGAATGCGCCGGGAAGCAAAAATCAACGGTGCAACTTCACAACGGTAAAATAGCGTTTATCGGATGTGCTAAAGCGAAAAGGTGGTAGTCATTTGAACGCCCGCTTAATTATTCAATTACTTAACCTCGTATACTAGTAGTTTGTAGCAATCATTTATTTACAGCAATTTACAAGTGCTTAGTACCGTGAAACCGATTGGTTTATCTTCTAGGATGAAAAGCACCCTTGATAAAAAAAATCTCTGACGTACGGAGGAGGAGGGGAGCGCGCAAGCTCTTATCATTTAATAATTTTAAAAATAGATTTATTATTTTATTATTATGCGAAAGCTGGTTAAATTCATCCATTTAACAAAAATCAACAATTTTTCAAGCAAGAATAAATTACCTCCGTCCCAAATAGGGGACGAAGGGGGAAGGAAGGGGGGTGGTTGATGATAATTGCCGAACCCCTCGCGTTCATTGTCGTTGCGCGTAATCCAATTACACTTCATCAAGAGTTACGCTATTTTCAGCAATGCCGCTTAGATGAGCTACAATTTGCATTTAATTATCACATATAATCCGCATTAAAACGGGCCGTAGTCACGGTGCCGTGAAATCGGACCCGGACGCCGCCTCCGTCAACCGCCTCCACGCCCCCGCTCCAGATCCCCCCGTACCTACCCCTGACGACTGTAGAATTTGAATACGTTTCGGAATCGACGATTTTGCTCCGATACTCCACGTCCGTTTGCACATCTAATATGCGACATCGATCGACATTTATTCACAAATATATATATATATATATATATATATATATATATGTGTATCATGATAAAAAATCTGAAAAAAGGTGATAATCATTTTTTCCATCTAATATTAATAATAATAAAAATTTATCGGCAGTAACAAGTTACAGTATGTAGTTTATACTTGTATAAAATTTAAAAATTGAGGAATTTTGATAATCGGAAATTTTCTGTAAGGTATTGTCCTTATTTAGAATTTTACTTATATAATATATTAAATAATTATATATAATTATATTAAATAATTAAAGTCTCCACATTCAACAATTAAAATCAAGCAGATTTATAGTTTTATTTAAATATAAAAATGATTATCCTTTCTCCTATTCTTTTTTATGTATGTGAAGCTGGCAATGAATCCAGCATTGAACTCCTGCGCCTCCACATTGAGACTTTTTTTAAAAAGTATTTATTTTAAAGACTTAATTAACCGTTTATTCATAATTATAACTAATAATAAGGCCAATTAAATATAACAGATAAAAATTTACTGTTATTAATTCATAAATCTTCGTACTAAATATACTTTAAAAAATCGGAAAATACCTATTTTTTGTAAACAATATTTCCAAGCATTTCACTTTTTTTTCAAAAATTTTTTTAGAAATGGTTTAAACAATGCTTCTAGAAACAATATAAACAATAAAAATTCGTGCCCGTTTATATATTGTCTATAAACAAATTCATTGCTGAGTCGCATTGCTTTCATCTTCAGTATAGCTGAAATAAATAAATATATTTATGGAACTATTGTACTTAATCACTTTCAGAAATTTATATTTAGTTTAATAAAAAAATATAGGAGAAAGGATAATCATTTTTTATTTAATTAATTAATTGTCTCCAGAACCAACTTAAAGAAAATTACATTTTGAGTTTATTTTTATTAAAATTGGGACTGAAATATATGTTGCAAAATTGTTTTTAAATTTACAGAAAATTTTGTTATATTTAGGAATGCAAAGTTCTGATTTTTTACGGACTATTCCTTAGCTGGTGAAGACATTCGGTAGCAATTTATAGAATCTTAATCGTCTGCTTCTATTTTCAAATTTTTGACAATGCGCTACCCCAAGAAAATTCAAAAAATTTGAAGATACATTCACGTCTTGGGGGTTCCCTATTATTATCCTTGTGGATGCGAACTAGCAACATCCAGCATCCATGAAGGACCAGCTAAAATACGCTAAGCATAGGGTAAGAGGGAATAGATTCGAAGAAATAGTTTCCACTGTGTTATTAATTAAAAAAATATTTATTCAGAAGTTAAACTTATATGAAAATTATCCATAAGTTCCAACGTATGATAATTGCAGTTAATCGTAATATTTCTTTTAGATGTTATGTTTTTTGATTATCTAATTGCTGTGATTTTCATGCCCTGTTGGAAAAAGCCAGGGCCATTAATTTTGAGCAAGCAGAAGACTTTTAATGATGATTGAAATCGAAAAATATCCCCAGCAGCTACCTAAATTGTCGTAGTCACTTTTAGAAGCAAGTTATATTTCAGAACTTGAGCGCTCAAAATTGGTGCATCAATTTCTGTTTGAATAGTTTGAATAGAATAATACTTCAACGTAGTGCAACAGAATAAGTCTGGCACAATCATTTTTTATTTTCCATGAAGTTTTTTATACCAGAAATATAAAGGCTTCCAAGCAAACAGTTTACATTTAATTGTTGTATTAAATCTATAACAATTATGTTTAAACTGTTTGCTTTGAAGCCTTTACATTTTTTGCATATTGGATGTAAAAAACTTCATGAAAAATATGATTCTGTCTTAATGCTCAGAATCGCTCCAGGTGTTAAAAACTTGGAAGGTTTGATGGGACGTAGGTTTAGCTCTAGTTAAGTTTTGAGTTGGAAAAATCAAGCGTTAATTACAAAATTGTAAATTTTTTCGCCACAAATTTAATACCAACATAAAATAGAAGAATAAAAAAGAGTATTATTCATTATTCACTTGGTCACAGTTATTAAAGTAAATTAAATTTAAAAAAAATAATTTCGACTTAAGCTACTGTAACATTTTGACTTACGTTATATAAGTACTTTAAGACAAATATACATTAAAACAACTACTTCTAGGGCATGTTTTATATCAATAAATGCAAGAATTTTTTATTCGAAAAAATTTAATTTCATGAAAAAAATTAAAAACGTTACATAATATAGGGCTATCTGCAGACGCGTGTTTTCTTATGCGACAGCATATTTCGTGAGTCAAAATGTTACATTAGCTAAAGTGTATATAATTTATTAATTATTTTGAAATTAATTTCATTTAAATTAGAAGATGCAGAAAGTTTATAATAAGTTATTCGTTAAGTCTGCACTTTTAGAAATTCAGTGCAATAAAACTTGGAATTCTCATTTAGTCCTTTATTTGAAAAGTAAATTGAGCGCAAAGTTGTTTACGAGGGTGGAACATATCGGAATTTACAAGTGATTTACGCGCCGAAATGCACGAGGAGAAGGAGGAGGCAATAAACTCCCTCCGGTGTACATAATTCCCCAGCAAATCCGTGCAGGAAAGTTTTGAGGAGTCCGTGTGCACATACGACATCCGTCATTCCCGGTAAGTACAAGTGTTCGTCATCCCTTATTGGTAAGACAAACACCGGGAAGAGAGTAGTAGTCTTGACGAGGTGAGGTGGGGGCGTCGGGGGGCGTTGCGAGGCGAGGACTGCGATTGTAAATTGGCCCTGTAAACACATTCTAACATGATCAGCACTACATTAGGTCCTGCCGTCTCTGTTACCCTGCTAAACTAACCGGAAACACTCTCTATCGCTGTTCCTCATCCAAACAAGACCCCGCGCAAAACCCTCTCCACCCCCGAAGACTTTTTCGATTCTCCGGAATTTTATAATAATATTCACTCGATGCGCAAACAGAAAGGGATTCCTGCGGGATCATGCAGGGAATCAGCGCACACACACATACACGCGCGCCGGATGGGAAGTAAGTTACAAAGGCTGTGCTTTCGCGCGGAAAAAGGATACGGGACGTGTTGAGACGATTGCGGGGTTTTCAGATTTCATAAAAATTCAAATCGGATTTCCTACAGTAGGCGGAACTTTCATCGCCACGCCCACTAAACAAGTTAATCTAGTTAAGGTTATGTTTTACGTCAAGTTTTACTAATATGAATTACTTTAGCAATGACAAATCATTTTTCTCTCCCAATAAAGATATTTATTATTATTATTATATAAATCAGAAAATTATTGTATTGAATATTTTTGTATATCTGATTTTTAATACAGAATATTAAAAAATTATATACACTGGAATATGGGCTGACTTGTGTCGATGGGTCTGGGTAGTAGCACATTTGCAAAGAAACCCTTCTCACAGAATTATGTATTCCTCGAAAACCAGATGTCCCTTCTAAATATAATTAACCCCTCTCCCACAATCCATGAATTGATTTGTAAGAACTTACAGAACGGTTTGGCTAGCTAGTATAGATTTTTCATTTAGCTTCACCATAAATTCAAGTCAGGACAAAACCACTTCTGGTCGATAGCTCAGAAAATCATCAAAATATAGTGTATGTAAAAATGTAAATATATATATTACATGTATTTGACTGTATAAAGATATTTGTATATGTGTAGGTGTTATTGGAATATTACAATACATTGAAGAATTACTACTTCAATTCACTTAATATACAACAAAAAATAAAATTTCAAATTCAACCAGCCTATTTTTTTACAACTCCATAATTTAGATCCACTTAGTGAATATTTAAACAATATTCAACAATAATGCGTCATTTATAATACAACAAACAAAATAAAATTCTATTTTTTTAGTCTACATATACAAACATCTTTATTCAGACAATATGACAACACAAATTTACAAAACATCTTATAACAATATGTACAGTTGTGTTTTGGGCTATCGACCACAGGTCTTTCTGCCATCTATGAATTTACGGTAATTTGCAAATTAAAACCATGCTAGTTAGCTGAACTGTCATGTGTGCATGAGTTAATGAATTGGTGGATAGTGACTGAAGGGTTGTTATGTTTGGGGGGAATATTAGGTTTGCGAGGAATGCAATATCTTCTTTTAGTCTATTTTATTATAACTCCAAAACTAGGTGCATATTAAATTGTTGATGTTTTTTTTATTTCTTTCGAAAAAATTCTTAAGGAAGCCAAAAATACTCTTAACTATATTAGAAAGAGAGAGGTATATTAATTTTCACCGAAAAAATCATTCCGCTTAATTAAAGCCGTTTGAATTGACGAAGTTCGATTTAAATTAGTCTCATGGAAACGATTAAAATATAATGCGTCGATCTAGGCATTTGGTACGTCCAAAAGCCTAGATCGACGCGTCCCACGCGTTGATTAAACTAAGATAATTTTGTTCATAAAAGAGATAGAATATTGGAATTTATATCATATAATTCGGAAAACATTTGTTTATATTTCTACCAGAAAATCATCAAAAAGGAGCCTTTCTTGTTTGTCTATAAAAAAAGCAAAATTAGACATTTCTTTGGGTATTTTTTAAAAACCCCATTTACGCGGCACGTGTGCGAAAACAATTTGTACCATGTTCCTTAAATTTACACAGTTGATACTACCAGTCATTTTGAATATTTTGGTATAATATGAAGTAATTCCGTGAGTTTCGGATTTTTCAATCCATTTATTTCCAAGGTAAAATATTCAAATTTCATTAAAATTTATTTTCTTTCGAAAAAATCTCAAAAAATAAATGCATAAATACTTCTGAATACCCTAAAATAAGTGTGGTTTATTTATTTTGCCAGAAAAAATCATTTCCGATTAATTAGAGCCATTTGAATTGATGAATTAAAATGAAGTCCGATTTACATGGAGTTAGACGTGCCGATCGATGCTTTTTAACGCGACGCCGATTAAACTAAGATAGCTTCATTCACAGAAGAGATAAGGACGTTATTCAGTAAGGATTTATATACAGTTTACCTAAAAATCATTAAAACGACAGTTATGTGCTTATCTACAAAAATAAAAATAAAATGACATTTCTTCGCTCATTTTTCAAAAGTATAATTTGCACGAATCCTGCACGAAAACTGTTTACTCGATGTTGCTTGAATTTATACACTTAATACCACCATTCATTGAGAACATTTTGGTATAAATTAACGTTAATCCGCGAGATTTGGATTTTTAATGAAAATCCACTTTTTTCCCAAAGAAAATATTCAAATTTCGATGATTTTCTTTTTCCGAAAAAATCTGAAATAAATCACAAATACTCTTGAATATATTAGAAAGATAATAATATATTTATTCGGCCCGAAAAATATTTCCGGTTTATTTTAGCAATTTAAATTGACGAAGTCCCATTTACATAGAGCCTTATGGAAACGGTTTAAGCCAGACTCGTCAATCGACGCTTTTGGACGGCACGTTGATAAAACTAAGATAATGTTGTTCACAGTTGTGATAGAATGTAGAGCTTGAAGCAATCAATTCAGGAAGGATGTATTTGCATTTCTTTGGAAAATCATTAAAATGTAAGTTTTGTACTTGCCTACAATATTGCCAAATTTGGACAATTTTTTACTCATATTTCAAAGGCTCAATTTACACGAATGTTGAACTAAAACTATTTATGCAATCTTGCTTACATTTATAAAGTTGATGCTTCCATTCTTTGGTAACATTTTGTTATAATTTGAAGTACATCCGTGAGTTACGAAATTTTCACCTAAATCGATTTTTTCCTTCACACAATATTTAAATTTCGATGATTTTTTTCTTACCAAAAAAAACCTGAGGAATTCTAAAATACTTTTGAATATATTAAAAAAGCGTGGGATATTTTTTTCCGAAAAAAATATTTATAGTACTTTTGAATTGATGAAAGTCCCATTTGCATGGGGACTTAGTGGAACGGTTTAAATGAAGCGCGCACTTTTCGACGCAACGTTGATTAAATTAAGATAACTTTGCTCGCAGTTACGATAGAATGTTAGAACTTAAAGCAGACGATTCATGAAGGATGTATATTTTTTCGTCCATAAGTCATTATAATACAGCTTTTGTTCTAATCTACAAAAATTGCCAAAATTTGATATTTTTTTTGTATACTTTTAAAAAGGCACAGTTTACACGCCTGTTCTAGAAAAACGACTTATGCAATTTTGTTTCAATTTATACATTAAAAAATTATTAATGCTCCTATTGATTGCAAACATTTTAGTATAATTTGAAGCGTTTTGGATTTTCATCAAAATCCATGAAACTATTCAAATTTTTAAGTAATTGTAAAAATCTGAAAAAATCTCATTGACTCTTGATTGTGTTGTAAAGAAAGAGGTGTATTTACTTGGCACAAAAACATATATATATCTGCGTATTGTGTCTGTTAACAGCTCAAGTTTTTAATTAAGTATATTATTAAAAAAAGAATGTTCAGGCAAAACTTGTTTCTGTCTATAAGACCCATTCAACGATTTTCGTTCCTATTTAAAATTAATAATATAGATCCGCCTCTTTGTGGTTATTTTTGTGGTTAAAATCATCTCCATGAAAAAGTTCTGATAAGTTCCTGTGATTTTTTTTGTCTATCTCAAAGCTCCATTACGTCAATTTTTACAAGAAAAAAAGAAAATGTCATTTGTGGTTACTTACAGCTATTTGAATTGATGAAGTCCGAAGGTAACACGTTTGTTGTAAAACTTAACGTAATGGAATTGAATCGTAATGGATATAGGTTGTACATTAAGTAACAATAATGTGTTACTTATTTTAAAAAAAGATCACCTTTTATTTAATTTTTATGCAAAAATCTGTAAAAATCATAAACACTCATGAATATATTAGAAAGAGCGTGGAATATTTATTTTGTCCAAAAATGTGATTTGTGGTTAATTAAAGCTATTTGAATTGACGAGGTCAGATAAAGAACATAACACTTTTGTTGTAAAAATTGACGTAATTGAATCGTAATGGATATATGTTGTACATTAACTAACAATAACGTGTTACTTAATTTACAACAAACAAATTAAAATATTGAAATTGACCCCCGGCAAATGGGGGGGTTGGTTGAAGGTTTTGAGTCTACAAAGATTGGTCTTTCATTTTTTCAGTAGTGATAGATGAAATCGTGCGAGTTATATGAAGATGATGATAATTTTAATTAAAACACTTTTTAACCTTTCTTTAGAAATTTATTGTTTATCAGATGTACTTTTCAGTCACAAAATGACCATTATCAATAGTTTTACAGACGATTAAAAATGATAATGCTCACTTTTATGAAATCTTGTAAAGACTACATTTGTAAAGAAAGGTTAAAAAGTGTTTTAATTAAAAGTTTTTAGTAGTGAGTTTCAAAGTTTCAGTATCTTGTCCCTTCGCAAAAGATTGCAACTGCAACAATCTGTTACAGAATTCCATTGTATTTTTTATTTCCAGTAATTAAATTTTGCGTGATTGTATTTACGAACAACGTAAATATATCCCCACGAATTTATTTATCTATGGAAATTCGTGCTAATTGTCGATAAACGAAAAATTGATATTGCGTTGTCGGATTTAGAACGGCTATCAGTTAATCCCCTTGCTTTTATTGAAAAAAACGGAGATAATTGTTTTAATTGAATTTATATTATCGAATCAATTTTCGCGGCCGATGGAGATTTGTTATTCGACACGCTAATAAGTTATTAATCTAAATCTTATAATCCAGCGCTGAATTAGATTGCTAAGGAACGTTTCGCACATTCGACGAAAATAAATCTCTAAATTAGTTTTATCGTTCATTTTATCTGTTCGGAATCACTAAAATCCGGTGAAGTGAGTTAAACATTGTTGGAATGTTGGATGATTAAAATTTTGATCTTTATAACTAATCGGTGGTTGTATGTAGGAATGATTTTAGAAATTGTTTTTACAAAATGAAAAACAGGGAGAAAAATGGCTAAAATCAGATTATTCATGATATTTATGAATAATAGAAGCATAGTAATCTTTCGTCAGTTGTTTGTAGAGACCATTTAATTAAATTATTTAATTAACAGAAACATTAATATATTTCGAACTTTTTTCAATAAAATAACAAAAAAACCTTTTAACTATAAAAGTATAGTATTTAGCTCGTGTATTATGAGCCATAAATACTGCTTATTGTAGATTATCCATAAGTGAATTAAAATTATCATAAATCACGTAGGCTGAAGTTTATGGAATGAGCCGTAAGTAATTATGGGCAAATATTATTATTTCTATAATCGAATACGAAATAATCGTCATTATTATTATTTTCAATAATCAAGTGATGGTTTAATCGTTTCTATAATATGTATGATCAAAAACATAAAAGCAAATATTACACGTACTATTTGCACAACTAATTAAACCATTTTCAAACTAAACTTTCATTATCTTTCGTAATTTTCAAATAAATCGATTTATTTATTTAAATGGTCGATTTTGCCTATTACTAGTCGTAATGGACTTGAGATTGTGTGAGTATAGACAGATTCAAGTCACTTATGGCTCATTCCATACTCTTCATTTTGCGTGATTTAATTGCCATGTGGATAATATATATTTATTGTTCTCTTCAATACATAATGATATTTTAAGAATATTTGTCAAAACAAAATTGGTCCATGATTACACATATTTATGACTAGGAAGTCCTAGAAAAATTGAGATAACGAAGTGTAGAAGACGATAAAAGAGAAAGAATTAACATTAAATCAAGCAAAAGTGCTAGCAAGAAACAAGGAGTGGGTGAAATTGATACACGGACAATAAATATAAAACAACTGAATCCCAAAGGATACAAGGGATTAAGATTATATATATATGACACTTTATAAATCTTATTATATTATACAACCTCTACCCAATACGGGTAAAAGAGGATAAGATTAAGAAAGAAAGATTATATTATACAAAATGTTCAGAAAAGGCGTAAAACAATAACAAGAGATTTTATACAGTAATCTGTATTAAATTGTATTCATAAACATAAAATAACTTTAAACGTAGATAGTTATTTTTTAAGTGGAAATATTTAATTCCATTTATTCCATTTAATCTATTAATTCTATCTTTGAAATAGGCGCATAAACAAATGTTTACAAAATTTAAAAAATCTGTGTGCGTAGTCAAAACTCACATATAAAATAAAAAAAAAACATTTCTTGAATTTCATTTATCAGTAGTAAAACATATTGAACCATTATTGATGAAGGTTTAAATTGAATTAGACTTAAATTGTTTCATAGTTTTTCTCTATTAGTTTCTTTTGTAATTCACTCTTGATAATACCGTAAAAAGCAAAACTTGTGAAACAAACTAAGTGTTATTTAATTTAAACAAATCCATTTTAATAATGCATAAACAAAGTTGTAAGTTGGGCAATAAAATTTTTTATTATTATAAAAGTTTGATTTCTTTTATACAAATGGAGTTGGCTGCTACCTCCTCCCCGCCCCATGACGATGGCCTGACTACGGGATATGTAGACATTTAGTCTACTTATTGGAGAGGTGAAGCAATTATTGTGGTGGGATAAAAATAATTTTTATATATAGAAAAAGTGTATATAATATTATGTCAGATATTTTAAAAGTCCCAATATTTTTATGTCAGAGGTATTTTTGGTCTATTTTTGTAATTTTTTTTTTTTTTTTTGCAACGAAACCTTTTAATTTTTACGAGTTTATATACATATATCTATAATATAAACAATTATGATTGTGGAAATAATTTATTCATTATTTTCAAATAATCTTTATTTAATTGAATTAGGATTTTATTTTATTAAACATAGCCCTATGTTTAATTTAATAAAAAACAAACCAACACAATGGAAATATTTTAGTAAAATATGCCTAAAAAATTGCGCATGTTTCTTTATGTTTTATGTGTATAGTAGTAAATTTATTCTTCTTTGTTCTATATCCTTTCAGGTATAAGAAAAAACGTGAGATGGGTATAAGTTGTGTTTATGACAGTTAATGACATTCGAGGCTATTCTCTAAGGATAATACCAAGTTTAACGTATGCGTTATTTTTTTTTATTTTCACAGACCAAGCAGTTATTGTATATATAGAATGCTATGTTAATTAATAACGTATACGTTAAGTTTAACATTTCCTGTACGGAGTAGCCACGATTAATAAAATTTCACCAAATATTTGAATATGCTTCCAATAAGTTAACATTGATTTTATTAAAATTAACATAAGGCTATAATTAATATCTTCACTGTATATTAATTATTTTTTCTAATGTAATAATTAATATATAAATAATATATATAAATTTTAAAAAAACAGGCCGAGAAAAAATATATACCAAAAATTCCATAAAAATGGTTATTCTTTGAAATTAGTTTTTCCTCATTTAATTTAATTTTATTATAATTTAAATAATTGAAAAAGTGTGCTGTTTTATATATATAAAACAATAACATATATAGTTTACAATAACATAACAAATATTAATTATGTATATCACACAAAAATTAATTAATTGTTAAATGGCTATCGACCATAGGTCTTTCTGCCTGATCTCCGATTTATTTTCTTGAAATTACTTTTGTTGAGGAATGATTTCAATAATAATTTGAATTAAATAAAAAATAATAATTATCTACGAAGCACTAAGAAAACTCACCTGGGAATTCTGGTAACCTTGGATAACTCAACATCCCCGTCCTGGCGAGCCACTCGAGCTGCATCTGGTGCAGCTGATTGTTGTGCGAACTAACGGGCACCTGGAGTTTGTGCACCATGGCCGGGTCGAAGTTGTGAAACGCCGATCCCTGCGGCTGCCCCTGAGCGTACCCGTAGAAGGCACCCCCGTTGGGGTACATCTGGTTGAGCAGCCCGGGCCGGGGCACGAAATGGTTTTGGGGCACTTCTTCACTACCCGGCGAAATCGGCGGGCTCCGACTCCTCGTCGACGTCGGCGAGATGCTGCGCGACGTTTCTGGACTGGTGGGCCTATCCTCAGACCGCGACAACAGAGCGTCTATGCAGAAAGATCCTTTATTTTCCTGGATTTTCGTGTCCATGTTAAGTGGTTTCGTCTGGTAGTGATCGTGGACTAAATGATGGGTTCTTTCTTCAACGTAATGCGACATTATTAATTGTAAGTTTGAAGTTTAATTGAATTTAAATAAGTTAGTGACCGCGCGCGGTATTCATGTCACTCTGGTGGTAACCGGCGGAAACTGGTGAACTGGTTTTTGGCGGGCGAGCGACACGGAAGGCGTCGATGGACTAAACGATTTGAAATGTATTATCCTAATAATATCTGACATTACAGCAACATTAGACAGTATACATTACACACGCTTCGGACCTGTGCGCAAGTTTCACCGCACTCCCATTGGCCAGGAAACTCCAACAAACCCCGCCCCGACGCTCAATCTGCCGAAGGGAGTTACCTCGCAACGGCGTCGCGCCACTCTTGCCTCAATGCAGACCACCCTTAAGGCGTCCATCGCGCCCCACGTCCCGCTTTATCCCTTTTATCCACTTTTTTCCTCTCCGTTGCCGAATTGAACGAGACGACCACGGTGATATCTGGATGTTGCCTCGATGAGGGGGATTCATTATTTCGCCGGCGCCCTCTGCCCTACACTCTAATCTCGCACACAATCCCAACATCACTCGCTCATATACAATCAGAATTATCCGGCTACACCAACGCCAACGCACGCTTTTCCACCGCATCATTACAACTTCTCCACTACATTCAAACTTACGACCTGGAATAAATATTTACCGAGAACCCCACAAGGCTCCAAATTGCTTCACAATGGAATTGAATGCAGTAAACGCTAATTTCCACTGAAAATTTAACAATTAATATTTCAATCCAAACTTCCTTAATAAAACATGAAATAAAATGAAAAAAATAAAATGAAATGAAAAAAAAGTGATACATTTTAAAATTACAATAATATTAAATTAAAAGAATTTGAAAAGAGAGAGGCCATTGATCGATAACCAATTGGCAGACCTTTACAATAAAGATTTCCAACTCACGAGTGATATATAAATCTCACAACACCCTCTCGATTATTGTTTAAATTATCTAGCGGGGTGATTGCATGTATCTTTGTTTGAATTTTGTTAAATGCCCCACCTGAAAACTTGTGAAAATTCAGAGATTTATACATTACATCCCCCTCTGTAGAGATATATACCTGTTTACAACAGTAAAAAAAAATATCTTCTAATATTAATGATTAAAAATAACTAACAAATGTTAGAAAACAATTTTGTAAACCTTCTTTAATTTATAAATATATACAGGGCTAATTTGTTTATTTTTTCAAAATCGACTTTCGCAGGCGTATGTAGATCTATTATGAGTACATTTTAAAATTAGTTTTAAATATACAGGGTGTCCCATAAAAGCATGGCGTATCATAGTTATATTTTTTCTAATCGAATACCCCATATTTTATTTTACTTTTTTTCCAGATTCTACATCAAAATTAAGGTTAACTTTGATAATATTTTCATATGCGTAAACCTAATAATTTTTGAAACATTTAAATATTTTTGGAAAATTTAACGTTTTGAAATAAAAAAAATAATTTTCAAATGGGTGAATGAAAACAAATGAAATTTTGTATCAGTATATTAGACTAAGACTCCAGAAACTCATTCAAGGTCAAATTTTGTGCTTATTTTAAATGGCATACCCTATATGTAATAACCCTATCTCGTAGGAAATGTTATTGTCTTTAAAAAAAGTATATAATAATATATAGGTTTTTTATACGTAAACCTAATACTTTTCAAGATATATTTATTTTCGTTAACATTTGACACAATATTTATTATTCATCATATGGAAAGGTGATACAAAGCGCCGCGCCATCTGTTGTTCAATTTAATATTTATTATTTCCAATTCTTCCAATAGGCAAGTGTTTAGCTTTTGTTTATAAATAAAGTCAGTTGACCTAACAAATTATTTTCGACACATTTCCTAAATTAATACATTAATGTTATTGATTATGAATACATTATTTGCTTTATTTATTTATACATGTGTAAATTATTTGATAAAAACTTGATAAAACCTGACGAATATTTAAAGTAATTAAACTTGTAATTGTGTCTCCTCATTATTACTTACTGTATCAAGTTTTTTTTCAGATACTTCCCACTTTGCAAATAAAAATATATATATATAAGTTTTTATTGGCAAATACAATACGGTACAATACAGTATAGCTATTGGCCATGGCCTTTCCACCTACTTTTTTTAAAAATTTGTACCAAATGTTTCATTTCGCTCATTATCAGTAGCGTATTTAACCATTCCTTTTGCAGAATAGAGGGAATAAGATACTAAAACTTTTAAACCAAAAATGACTGTACAAAGAAGACCATCGTCAATTCCCTTTGCTATTCAGTCTACATTCAAAATTTGGCAATAGCTCCCCGTAAAATATTCCCGGACAAGGCAAGAAAACAAAAGGCTAGAGGAAAAACTAAATTTTATTTTACAACATAGTTCCCTGCTTTTGAATACAGGTATAACACCGCTTCAATAACATCTTTAATTCAGTATAAAAATATTCATTGTTATTTTATTATTATTATTTTTTTTTTTTTCGAAATATAGCTCTCAATAGATGACATAAGTTCATCATTGTCCCTAAATTTTATCCCCGTTAGTGTTTTTTTTTTAAATTCGGGAATAAAAAATATACACTCGGTTCCATATCTGGACTATAATGCGGATGTTGAATTTCTTCGAAGCCACAATCAGCTACAGCAGCTTTTAAAAGTTTGAACTTGGGCGCGACAATGGGAGCAACAAGACAGCTTGCGTTTGTTTTCCGCGTCTCTTCACTTTAATAACACCTCTAAGGCGATGCATTAGGTGTGCATAAGACTCACCCGTTATCCTACTACCCTTATTTATATAATCAATGAGAGTCCCAAAAAAAATGGTGGTCATTACTTTTCCTGCAAAAGGGGTGAATTTAAACTTTTTGGGATGGCTGGAGCCCTTAACGTGCCACTGCATCGACTCTTCTTTCGATTCAGGATCATAATGATGAATTCAAGTTTCATCATCAATCGAGTGATAATTAAATAATTAAATCTGGTTCATCTATACAGCGCGAATAGAATTGTTCACAAGTCTCTACCTGAACACTCATTTGGAATGGGGAAAGCATTCGCGGCACCAATCTTGTACTAAGCTTTGTTATCCCAAGGTAATCGTGTAAAATCTGAAAACTGAAAGCTGCTAATTGTCGCTTCTTCAGTCTTGGATCCTTCAGTACCAAATACTTGATTTGTTTTCATATCTAAAGTAATCACGACGGAGATTATCATCTAGTGATTCTCGGCCATATTTAAACAATTTTGACCAATCGCAAATAATTAACTTGGAACGGCTATCATTCCAGTATACAGCCAACATCTCTTCACGAATAATGTTTGGGTGCTTTACTTGTTTAGTTAGGAATTTTATAGCAGACCGGTACTCGATTTTAGTCATTTCGATGCGCAACATACAACCTAACAGATAATAGAATTAATAATCTTGCAATTATTTTGTAAATACAAATTACCAAGGATTGTGATTAGAAAACAACATAATCGAAAATTTCATCATAATTCAAAATATCCGAGTCTGGGAATATATAAATGACCCCTCGTGAAACGTAAGAGTTCACTCGATTTTGGGGGGACATTCCTCCTTTCAAAACATTTTTTAATAAATATTTTATTTATCGAAATTGAATTTTAATTACCACTATAATACTAGCCAATATGTACATATTATTACCTATATAACCCTTTGTCATTTTTCGGGTAGCTTCATAATTCAGTTGGTATAGAATTTTTGTGAGTTATCGTTGAAAGACTGCGAACATTTGCCCTAAGAAAACATGAGGAAAGTTGGAGGAATCTACCAACACGTAGTTAAACTAAAACTTACCTCCTTAAACAAGATTGCTCCTGAGTCATTCAAGAGCTCACACAAGAATACTAACCAGGTACATACCTGGTACAACCTGATCCTATGCAGAGGTTGTAATGAAGCGCTGTCAAAAATTAGACGTTTCACGGGCAGGGAGAAGCCTCAAACTAGTCGGAACCCAGTGGAAACTGACCCACGAAAAAATACTGGACATTACCAGATTTTCAGAGTAGGTCTAGGCACTGGAAAAAGAGGTACCAAAAGGTTTGGCCTAAGTGGGTACAGTCGAAAATCCTTAATCATCGGAAGGCTTAGCCATGTGATTTTCAGTAACGCTTCGTTCAGCCAATTTTTTACCTATAAAAGAGTTTTGAAGATACCGAAATAAATGGTGCAAGGTCCAGGCTACATCAGAGGTGAATTCTGCTGGCAGGTAGTCGGACAAAACCCGACAGGCCGCGGCCCTGATGATTCACTAGACTGTGCTATATATGCATTTAAAATACAGGAATGATTGCTTTACAAAAATCAAAACGAAAATATCTACAATATTCTACACTCTGGGTTGATATTTGTTTTACAGCTTTGGCATTTAATTAAAACTGAAACTTTCAAAACTGAATTAATTTTTAGTTTACAGAGCATATCTCCTATTTTAATTGGTGCATATGTAGCAAAACAGATATTGTAGATTAAGCTAAGAAGGACCGAATTAAACTAAATTGTTATTCCTTTTAAATTATATTTATATCTATGAATAGTAGAAATTTTCAATATACAACATTGAGGTATAATTTAAATTTTAATTAAATATAATGTTTTCAATTTAAATTATATCTCAATGTTGTACATTGAAAATTTCTACAATTTATAGTTAAGAAGGGTTGATTTATAGTGACAACTCGGCTCAAAAATTGTTCCAATTCGGCCCTGGGCTATATGGTGGGTGCATCACAATTTCCCAACAAAATTGAATCAATTTGTTTCGAGTTATTAATAATGTGTGAACTTCGTCATGACTTCCTTTCTGTGGAGCAATTTTTGTGACTCTTTTTGAATTGTTTCGTTCAAACGGTCGAATTTTACACAGTACAGAAGCGAATTAAGGGTTTCTTCAAGTTGCAGTAGCTCATAATAGAGAACTCCCACCAAATTGTATTTTCCGACAAAAATGACTATTGAAGTCGATTATAATGGTCACCAGCTTTTTCTTGTATCTCGCTCCTAAATGATTTCGTTGATTTTCAGCAGAATTTCATTGATGATTAAGTTTTATATGAGGTTTTTGAAATTAGGTGAAGTGTTTAAATCTACAACAAATAAATCTATTTTTGGGAACTGAAATATTATTTGTTGATGAAATAAAATTTCTTCATGTGGGACCCAAACATTAGCTCCTTTTTACTATTTTCAAATGATATTAACACGTCATGTGGTTAAGTTCAACCACATGACATTACTCTCATCAAAGAAAGACTTTCTTTCCTTTCTCACAAATTTGCCTCAAAAATCTCATAAACTCGTAAACCCCCTATATATTCCACGAAATAAAACTATAAGTCCTAAACGTATACTTCCAGTGTAACCCTTACTGAATTCATTATTTCATTTCACAAAATTTAAGATTAAGTGACGTACATATCTAACAGAGACTTTTGACATTGACTGATTATCTCTTTTTATCCGTATATTTTGGCAAGGACGAAAATACAAAATTCAGGCGGATAGACCGTTGGTCGATAGCCAATCGACAAACCTATATTCTATGTTATATGACATCTTATAATTGTTGCAATTTAATGTTCATAGTTTTTAAAATATTGTCGTTTCTTTGTTATATATACATAATATTTATTGACAAGCATCATACACTATGTTTGTATTATGTTATGGATAAACGAAGTTTTTCATCGAAGAGGGAAAGAAAAGAAATTAAAGGTTGTTTAAGCCTTTTTCCAATTTATTTTACAATTTGTAATTTGTTGTTGTCTCTGTATCAATAAAAGAAGCGTTTATTTTGGTCATTTCTTATTAACTTATTTCAACATTGATATAAAAAACCTTACGTGATAAGGCAAAATGGCAATTCGTATTTGAATCAGCACAAAATTGTACAAAATCAGATGTCAGATCGAAATCAACTTTAAAAAAGTAAAAATTTGTTGACATGTGTTATCAAACTAAGTTTTCCGCAAAACACAAAAAAATAAATTGTAAGTGATTTAAAATAGTCTATTATTTTCGTTACTCAAAATTAATAATATAAAACAAGAACTTATAGGTTTTGCGTTTATAAAATTGGTTTATTTGTTAGGTTGTTGCAATTTACGGCAAAGTTACTCGGAAAGGACAAAAACATTGCTTGCAACAAGCAAAGAATGTTTGTGTCCTTTTGACAGTTATGGTATAAAATGTGAAAACAATGACAATTTCTCAGGATTGCTGGTCTAAAATCACCTCGAAAGAATGAATCTCTAGCTTCGAGATCGATTTAGTCGATTAACTTTTTACCTGGTTATGTTATACATATGTTAAATTTCAATTTTATGAATTTTATTATTGTGTAAATATAAAAATAAATAAATATCTGGTTTCGACATATTTACAAAAGTTTAGGCGTCTTACTTAAGTTACAGTTATCAAAAGAGAACAATCGCGATGTAAATATTTACTTCTGATTCAATAAAACAAATCGATTGTTATATTTATATATATATATATTTTTTTTTTTAATTTAACTCAATCGGATCGATCAACTCAACAAAGTAGAGAGGGGGAGAGAGAGGGAAAGTGCCGATTGCGCACCTCCGCAGCGCGTTCAATTAAATAATCGTTTTATAACTACTCTATAATTACAAGTGTTTACACGTCAATTACACGCAATTACTTGTCCACTTGACGGCGACAATTAACCGATCGGCCTACTTAATCTTATCTCCACCTATTCGTACACCTTGCTCACAGATGTACGGTTCTGCGGGTTAATTAATTAACATGGAGTTTAGAGGATTTATTTTTATTCGTATCGAACGAGGGCGATCAGGGATTAATTTTAATGGAGTGTGTGTTGATAAATCGGTTGATTTCATTTTTTTGTTAGTTTGATAACTGTATGGAATATTTAGTTTATAAGCCGTTTATGTTGCTGAATCAATAATATTGACACCATTTTCACTTTGCAATTATGCATTTTCAAAATAACAATATATTTTGAGTCATATGCAGAAATTTGACTATGTGCCCAAAAAAGGAGCGTTGATGTATATCTGTTTTTACCGCATTAATAGATATACATGATTTGATACATATATATATATATATATATATATATATATATATATATATATATATATATATATATATATATAGTGGCTCTACCCCTAGCTAATGTTTTACCGATCTTGTTTGAGCTCTCTAGACCCATTTTCGAGGGAGATCAACCCCATATCATATGTACTTTGCTTATTTTGTTCCATACTTTCCGGTCTCTTGTTTTTTCTTTATGGTTTTTTATTACTAGCGCATGTAGATCCGACTTCTTTTAAACAAGAAAGAAACAAGATATTTGTTGGTGAGTTTCATGATATAATGAAGTAATATTTTATTCCTTTCTTCACTTTTTTATTTTTATCACTATATATACATTTCAAGCACAACGTGCTCTTTTTCAATAATTTTATGTAAAATTGACAAATAAATAAATATGTAAACAAAATTTAATATACAAATGTGATGTGTTATTAAAAAAATCAGATAAAGGCAATTTATTGAATTAAATCAATTAATTTTAATAAATTGTTATTTAACGGAGTTAAGTCATAATTCATGTTACTAGAATTTTTATACATCTCAATTGCTTCTAACATATATTTTTTTTTTTGAGAATTTGACATTTTTAAAATTTTTAAATTGTTTAACGAAAAATTGTGTCCAAATGTTATTATGTGGTTAGCAATTGCGGAATTTTCTCTGTTGTTTATTTTTGAATAATATATGTGTTCTTTGTATCTTGTTTTTAAGTTTCTTTTTGTTTGTCCAATATATATAATTTCTCACAGTTACAGCACTGTGCTGAATAAATGCCAGTTTTTTCTAAATCATTAATTTTGTTAAATGTATTTCATAATAAACATTTTGTCTTAGTTTTAGAATAAAATGCTGGTGTTAGGTTAATTTTTTTAAATAATTTAATTAATCTATAATTTAATTTAGGTTCATGAATAATTTTAACAAATTAGTTGTATTTGATTCATTGATTTTTTTCTAATTTTGTAATATGATTAATTAAATATTTCCTTTTTTGTTTGTTAATTAATTTTTTAATTATTGAAACATCATAATTTAGAAAATTTGCAATATATAGAATTAATTTAAATTCCTCATTTCTATTTTGATCTGTAATTGATAAATTCATTGTTCGAAAAATCATGATGTTAAAAATTGAAAATTTATGTTTTATATTACAAAAAGAGCTCGAATGTATATAATTAAAGGTGTATTGATTTTCTATAAATATTAAAATTTAATTTCTTATTGTTTCTAATAATTGAAAGGTCTAAAAATGGAAGACAGCCGTTAGTTTCAGTTTCGTGTGTAAAATTGATACAGTGGAATAATTTGTTTAATTCATTTAGAAAAAAATTGTATATTAACGTTATTTTTAATAATAGCAAAAATGTCATCTACATATCTAAACCATAAATTTGGAAAATTAGAAATTTTAGATTTGACAACATTTTCTAAATGGTTCATGAAAATATTTGCTAAAAATGATGATAATGGATTACCCATTGCTGTACCGAAAGTTTTTTTGTAAAATTTATTGTTAAATTCAAAAGTATTACAATTCATTATTAATTTAGTTAATTTAATATAAAAATTAATTTCATTTTCCGTTTTATTATTTTCTTTAAGAATATTTTCTAAAATGTTAATTGTTTGATCTACAGGAATGTTTGGGAAAAGTGAAACAACATCAAAAGAGATTAATGATTAATATGTCGTCATCTTCAATATTTATATTTTTTAATTTTTTTGTCAAATCAAATGAACTTTTAATAGAAAAATTATTGTTAATTTTGAGAGATTTGAATTCTTGTACTAACCATTTGGCAATTTTGTAAGTAGGTGAATTTATGTTAGAAACAATTGGTCTATATTTGTTGCCAGGTTTATGAGTTTTTGGAAGACAATATAATTTGGGTAATTTAGGATTTTTAACTTTCAATTTTGGTTCATTGAGAATTTTGTTGATTTTACTAATATATGAATTTAGTGGATTTTTTGGTTGTTCTAAATATGGGCCTGAAGATAACATATAATTTATATCACTGATATAGTCACATTTTTTTATTATTACTAAAGAATTAGTAATTTAAGTAATAAGCGAAAACGATAATATACGTATACGCGAAAAATGCATTTCTGCAAAGTAAACTTAATAGAGATTAATAATAAAAAGTTTAGTTGAATAAGATTTCAATGCCGACATATGGTTTCCCATGCCACTAATGAGCTCATGAATATCATTTTGTAGAATATTATGCCATTCTTCATGAAGCTCATTTATTGTGGTTGGTCAAACTGCACGTCTAACACGTCTGCCCAGCATGTCTCAAACATGTTCTATAGGATTTCCATCTGGAGGCCTAATTCCAATTGTATTTAACTATTTTGTGATGCACCTCGCAAAATGTGGTGCAGTCTCGCGTTATCCTATTCTAATGCAGCCATCGCCGATAAATGGAGTAAATGGAACTGAACCTATCTGTCCCCTTGCCAAATAATTCCTAAAGGCAAAAAATTGGCATTGAGGCTAGAGAGAAAAAACGCTACTGGAGGGACTATAGAGGAGCTCACAGGTTGGTCATACTCCATGAATTTCTGGCTACTCAACAGGAATTCTAATATGACATGCCCCAGTAAAGGATCACCTGAAAAACATGAGAATAGTCGCTGATGAAACATATAGATTCTGTTTGGTGGAAAGGGAGACAATTATCCATCTCCTAACACAAGGCGATAAGCTCGTGTAAGACTAGAGTTCTTGGGGAAGTACTTCCCCACTCTTGACGAACTAAAATATTTCAATATTAAAAACCTTTTGGGGTACTTCATAAGGATAGGTATATCCTGTAAGGTAGGAAATTAAATTATTATGCGTAAGGGGAGGCACAAAAGATCGCTAGGTCGAAGTGCTACTACAGATCCACAAATCAAATAATATACCTATAATCATTGAGTTAGATTATAGGATAGCTTCTTCAATAATTTCTTCATACATTTGATTCGCCTTTGTTTATTTTGCTTCTGGCTACTGTTTTAGAGAAGCAATATCAAAACTGATATTATAGAATAATATCAATGTTCAAATCCCACTAAATTCATTCAATCATATTAATATTTTTATTAAAAATCTTTATTACTATTTTGATACAATATTTATAGAATATTATATAACATTTAAAATTAATCGATTTGAAATCAAATAAAATAGCAATCGGCTAACGGCCAGAAATCTTTCTGTCTCAGGTCGATTTTAAAGATTTAAAACGCTGATACCACAATTCAACACACAACTCACATCTTACAGCCGATTTGAGTTGTGTATTGACGTTATTTTAGAATGTTAACTTGCGATTGTATTGCTTGCTCTATTTAACTAATGCTCATATGTGTTGAGTGACCACAATATATCAGTCAATCACGATCTGGATAAATTGATGGAAAACATGATTTTGTAAAATAATTTTCAAAAACGTTTTTGTTTTTTCATCCATCTGTTTTGTGTTGTGGCACATATACTTTTAGGAAAATCACTATTCTCTAGTGCATACAGTTTTCCTTATAGCAGATGCTGTATATAAAATGTTTTAAATAAAATTAATTTGAAAACAATTAATTAATAGGAAAAAATAATACTACTTTTCTATTGTTAGTAATGTTTTGTTGACTAGATGCATCAATTGTTCGAACCGTCCATTTTAGTTTTGGATCGATCCGTTCAGAAACTTGTTTTATACAAGTTTCATATTCTTAAAGGACTATTTTCTAAATTAAGCTATTTAATAGTAAATAATTTTGAATTGTTATTGGATTACAACCTCCCCCCCAAGCAGTTTCAAAACCCTGCGCCTTCTTTAAGCACACCATGTTTTAGTTGCAGGCGGGAGGGCATAGTTATCCATGAATGTGCGCAATCTTTATAACTTCTGCCAGTTGCTACGAATATCAAAGTTGCTATCAGCCTTTCATGTGATGATATTGCTGTTCTCATACAAGTATTTTTTTAATGATATCAGAAAGTTCAATAAATAAGAGTTTGTGTCTATGTCCATTCTCAAGCAGTTCTGTCAATTATCAGGGCCATCACGTAATTCACGAAGTAATTTAATGTGGGAAAATTGTTGTTTTTTGAGAAGCCATTTCCTCGACCACTTGGAACGCCGAGTACTTTCGACACGTTCCATTTGTTTCTTTTTTTATAAAACAACATGCAAAAATTGATTAGAGTAGTACTTTTACTTAAATAGATAATAAATTATGTGGATGATTTTCTTTTGCGACGTTTTCATTTCGTTTTAAGACTGTGTAGACAAAACGATATGCAAAGCGTGGCGTCTGGACCAGATTTTAAGGATAAGTACAACTTATCGGACTTTAAGGATAAGAACAACTTATCCTTAAAGTCCGGTCCAGCCGCCACGTTTTGAATAACGTTTTGTTTGCACAAAACGAAATGAAAACGTCGCAAAAGAAGAGCGTCCACATATTTTTTTATCGATTTTTTTACATCCTGAAAACCAGTATTCTTCATATTTAAAGGGAGTTATTTTCAAGTGATCTTCTTTAACATACTGTCCAACGAACAACATTTCTTTTCTTGACAATCCAAATCCACGGTTAACACTCCATCGGTAAGATATTTTTTATTCTTACGTTAAAGTACTGTGTTTTTTTCCCAGGGATTAACTTTGTTTAATAAATAAGAGTTTAGTGCCGATTTAACTTATGTTCGTCTTTACCCCACTGCATCTTATTGTTCATTCACAAGAGTTTTATTTCAATATTTTTTTAAATTTGATGCAGGTAAGTGCTGATTTGCACCATGCCATATCATATATATTTTCATTTATAATATAAATAGAGATAATTAACATTTTCGCAGTTATTCAACTTAAAATTCAATATGAAAATTATCACAATTTTCAATATTTTTCCATATTTAATTTTAAATTGAATTACTGCGTCAATATGAATTATCTCCGTACACCATAATAAGCGAGCTTTCCCCTTACAAAACTCCGATGTCCTTTAAATCCACTACATAATCGCTCAAATTTATTCCTTTGCGTCGCTACCTGTTTAATTCCCATAGAAGAACGCCTTTAATTCTTCTCCGAAATATTCTGCAAAAATCATTTTAATTACAAAATCCCATCTATATTTTGTTGTAACAGAAACACCGAATTCCTCCTAAACCTCACCAAACACAATTTTTGAATACATTTCATCATTTCATCCTTTCAACCATTCTTGACGCTCAACAGAAATGACAAACATTGGCAGAAGGATAGCCGTTTGACAGTTACATAAATTACCTTATTTCATGTTTTGTTTGGCAAGTTCATATATTATAATAATAATAAGTATATAGGGTGTTTCAAATTCGAGTCTCAACATGAGGATCTCGCTTATTATAAAAGATAGCGGGTAGGTTTAAATTCGGCACTTTTGCAGAATTTCATGCTGATTAATATTCCGTTGAGAAAACCGGGCTAAGTTCCATTGTTTTCATGGAAAATGAAAAAATATTAATGCAATTTTCTTTTTTTATTTATGTCTTCGTTATTTGAAGCAATATTTCAATACAATGAAGACATTCTTATAGCATTTTTCATGATCTAATCGATGGCGTACTAATTTTACTAATAGCATTTTTGGTTTCTTCTGGATCATCATCAACTTTATTATTTCTTATAGGCGCCATATTTGTTTTTATCAGATTAAAATGCTCTATTGTTTGTGATTATAATGATATCACATATGATATCTTTATTCTGATAAATAAATACAGTCTTAACAAAATATTTTTTAATACTAATTAATCACGCATGCCATGAAATTAAAAGTAATCAATAGAAAATGTAATATTTCTATGTGTTCATAGAGAAATAAAATCTATATGTTGAAAATGTGGGTAAAAAGATTTTACTCTGGTCGACAGTCCAGAAGAACTAACATCAAAATGTATTTATTATATATATATTAATGTCGTAAACGTATTTGTATTGAAAATGATTTAAAACAAATCAATAAATGATTTTGTTGTAGATCCTATATTACATTCGTTGGCGATAGAACGTAGAAATTAGACAAAAAAGATACTTTATACTATTTTTAGAAGTTGTAATAAAAATTCAATCATTACTTTATTACTTTCAATTTGCATGCAATAACAAATATTCATTATGTAATCCAACGCCCGACAAGGTATTTTCCCGGGAAATAGTTATTTCTAAGGATGTATTGTTATTTTTATTGCTATAACGTCCATTGCAAAAAAAAACTGTCTCGTCGGGCATTGGATTAAACAATAAATATTTGTTATTTCCTTACATTTTTTCATTATTAATATATTTTATTATTTTAATAGTAAACTATTGAAAATGTACGAATAAAACAAACAAAAATTTGTATTAAATTGAATTACTATAAATTCTCGATGAGTTTGGGATTATTATTTATTTATTTGATATCAAAAGTAAGTAGTATTTATTTTTAAAAAAGACGTTCTGTTTGTGTATATGTTTTAAAAAAAATGATTGTGTTAAAAATCGACGATATCATTACGGTATGCAAATACTGTTTTGTAAACAATCCGCAAATCACGCGATAGTTGTGCAAAACTATGCATTAAACCGCTATCACTATCGCGCAAATATTGATCGCCGATTTCTGCCAAGACGCACTCTTCGAGTGTGAGAAAATTATTGGGTGAGCAAACACGCCGCGAATTTGGGCGATGGACGGAATAAAACGGGGCGATAAATCTTGGGACCTTTTTTACGATTCCTCCATCGTCCGGTGACGAGGGTTTTTCACGCCGCTGTCTCGTTAGTGGCCGTTGGACGTTTTAAAATTAAGATTTACTCGCCGGACACTAAGGGAGTAATTGCGGTGGTAGCGCTCCGGAAAACGGAATCCAATTCACATAAAACCCGGAGCGGCGTCCGGAATGGACCGGGCGGTGGGTGGGTTTTCCGGGGCGGCGGAAAAAGCTCCGAACTAATTGCGGCCGTTGTCTCCGAGTGTACCGTTAATGGCCCTTGGGGGACATCGCAGTTTTAATCTGGGACTAATTTGGCTCGCAGCGCCGTTGTGGATGGGGCGCTTGGTAACTATGCTGTAGGGCCGCTCGTTATTGCACATGGACCTTACGAAAATTGAAATTAAACTCAAAGAAACTTCCGTCAGTTTATTTTAGTAATAATATTTGTTTTAGTAATTTCCATTAAAACAATTTAGTTTCCTTTATGAATATTTTTTGAGCCTCTCTTAATAACACTTCGATTATTTTTTCTCTAATCTCTCAAGATTGCTTTTACAATTGTTCAGATAAGCAAAGATATAAGTTGAATTAATTTCCCAGTTACGCCATAGTGAAGCATGTTTATGTATTAAAGTTTTTAAATAAACAATCTTTTAGTTTATTTAAGCAATTAAAGTCTCCACAACCAACAACCAAACATAAAGAAAATTCTTTAGTTTCACAATTTAATTGTGAAACTGATAAGGTTTTGAGATGATTCGTAGAACTGACCGTTAAGCTAATGTTATGTTGTTTATGGCAGGAGGGTGAAGATTGTGTAAAAGAATTGCACCGCAATCAAGCAGACGACAGATCATTTTGAAAATATGTTGCAGTTGTTTCTTAATATACCTGTATTAGTGTCAACCCCGCATCTAGAGGAGCAATCAAGGGCCCGTACCCCGGGCGCCAACTTCAGGCGGCGGAAAATTTACCCAGCGTTTCTTTGCAATGATTTGTTTAATAAACTTATTTTGTCATTCTTAAAGATAATGCTTCTATTAACCTTAAATATTATAAGTTTAAATTATGAGCGCTAAAGAAAAAAAAACTATCGGGAGCGATAGCAAAAAATAACGCCTAGGGCCGAACAGGGAAAACATATTGCGGATAATATGAAAAAGTTGCTTAGCGGAGGAGATTAACGGTCAGTCTCTTCCGCAACTTCCGAATATGATGTTCAAATAGAGGATATTTCTTGCATTTGCACGACCAAGCGGATCAAGATTTTTAATCTACCATCTCCAAACAGTCTATGAGAGCTGACTTGACATTGCAATCATCTTCTTAGAACTCCAACGAGCAATTTGAGAAACAGATCCAGTATACAAAGTATATTAATCGACTCATTCGGTTTCTGACGAGCAGCAAAAAAATCGAACTCTGGCAGTTATGGAAAAAAATGACCGTTTAGTAATGATCTTTCTTTAGCGGCCAAGCTGTTTTATTATTTTTTGAACAGAAAAATACCCAGAAAGCGTAGACTTTAGGTTAACCAAAAGCGAAGGCAGACATTTGATATCTTCTATGTGGTACAGATTTTTGGCAAATAACGAGAAGGTTAAAATATATTGGCTTATATATTCTAAAACTAAAAAATTCATTTTTTGTACACCCTGTAAAATTTATTTGAAACCTGGCCCCGCCGCTACATCTGCGTTGTGTACTAGAACATTAATAAATTGGAAAAAAGCTTCAGAGAGATTACCGAGCACGCAGTATCTCAAATGCACAGAGAATGTACCATTATGTGAAAATCTCGAGTACAACAAATTAAATCATGCCAGGGCATTGATAAAAACTTAGAGCGTGTAATTCTCGCAAAGAAATAAAAATGTAAAAGGATCCTACATATTGTTATGGATGCTGTACTGTATCTATCAACAAATTGTCTTTCTTTTCGTGAGTCCCACGAAGCCCCTAGCGACCTCATCATAGATTGTCCTCAGCCTAGCCAAAGAAACTTGAATTTAATTTCTCTACTCGGCAAATATAATTCAACTCTTAAATTCCAATTCTAACACCTAAAAAGGGACTAGTATCATATTAATCAAAGGCAATACAAAACGAAATTGTGGACAAAATGGCAAAAACAATTCGAAATATCATTTTAAACGACATCAAAGAAGCCAAATACTTCACAATAATGTTCGAGTACACTCTAGATGTGTTACATACAGAACAAATGAGTTAGATAATTCGATACTTAATATAATCTGGTGATGTCTGTGAAATTAAAGCAAGATTTAATGATTTCATACAAGTTACTCGTAAAACAGGGAAATATATTTGTCATTTAATTGTGAAAAAAATTAACAGATAATGGTTTAGATATTAGACAATGTCGTGGACAATCTTATGATAACGGGTCCAATATGGCCTGTATCTACGAAGGAGTGTAAGCCAGGATTTTATAAAGAAATGAGATGGAGGAGTTCGTGTCATATTTGGCTCACTCCTTAAAACTTGTTGGTATCCACACTGCTTCATCGTGTCCAGAAGCAATAAACCTATTCGGAGTCATTCAAAAATGTTTTGCCGGATCGACTACTTGAAGGGATATTATAAAAAATGGTGATGTGTCCATCATAGTACTTTCCCCGGTGAATACGGTCAAATAAGTTTCTGATTGAAAATTTAATAGGAAAGCAAAATGATTAAAGAAACAATTAAATTGATTGTTGTCTTTCAAAGTTAAAACCGAGTATTTAGAAGAATATTATAATTAAGTGTGTTATTTCTTACCTTACAATGGGTTTAAATAATGTCTCCACACTCTTCTTCATTTTTTCTAACTGGAGGCGTTTGCGAATGTGTTGAATATGACGGCATTTTGACGTTTTATTTATCATTAAAATAATTATTTCAAAAATTTATAAAAAGAAAACCGGAGGTCCTGCAATAAAAGTTTTATAACAGAAATTATTTATTTTCCAAGATCTAAAACTTTTATTTGAAACATTTTTCTATCCGAATTAAAAAATGAAAAATTGCTAAGAGTAAAGTTGCACTTAATGAGTTTTTATTCTAACCAAAAGCTTTTCAGATCATTCCACTTTTCATTTGATTTGGACTAACATTCTCCGAGAAATTAATTGAGTAAATATTGAAATTCGAATGGAAGATATAATCCTCGTGCGTTCTGTTGCTTTAATGGACGGCCTGACCAAAACATTAAAAAATGAGAGAATATTCAATGGCATGTTGGATAGAGGCTAAAGTAGTAGCCGATAAAAATAGTATTCTTCCTATTCTGCCAAATAAACGAATTCCGAAGCACAAAAGAAAATTTGATGAATTCAAATTCGCCATTGCACAATCACGAATACTTCCTTTCCTTTTTGTTAACTTGTTGAGCAGGTTCGGCTTTTTCTAATGCAATAAAAAATGGTGTTTGATCGTGTCATATCAGAAATTTAAAAATGTGTTACTGGTACAACCACCCTAAATTTAAATTTTGTTTTTCTCAATGGAATTGAAATCTTGAATATGTCGACTGAAGAAGCATGGAGCAGATATCGCACGAAAATAAGAGCGAGACTTAAACACAGTTGAATTCTGGAACTCTCCATTTTAAAAAGAAAAGTTCCACTTTTATTTGGCGATATAAAAAGAGCTAGCGCATTCTAGCTCTTGCAGTAGATCTATACGCATGATTTCATCCAGCAAATCCTAATTATGTGTATTGCGCTGCAGATTTATTCTACGCTTCCGACTACATCTGCACGCCGTGAGCAAAGTTTTAGCAAACTTAAAATTATTAAAAACTATCTGCGATCCTCGATGATCTAGGGACGAGTTTCGCGATCCTACTAATCGAAAATTAGACTATATCATATAAATTATAACAACTCAATAGATTTATTTGCAGAAAAAAGGCTCGAAAAGCAAAATTGTAATTCTAATATATTATAATCTCACGTTTTATTTGAAACCCTGTCCTATCCTAAAAAATGTATTTTTTTTTAACAATGAAGCTTAATAGAGAAACATGAGGTTAAAGGATTTGTGGGACGGGGAGGGAGTATTAGTTTTAGGTATTTGCCCCGCTTCGTTAAAATTAAAAATCCGGGCTGATTGATTTAAGTTGGGGATATAAAGTGTCGTGCCCTGTTGTGAATCTTGTTTTGATTATTTGAGAGCGGGGTTTGAAGGTAAGCTTCAATAATTCTAATTTATTTGCAGGTAAGAAAAGAAACGATCAAAGTTTATATTAATTTTAAATGGAGAGATGAGAGGCTTATGGTAAGAGATACAATACACAGTTTGGATTTGTTAGAATTAATGGTAATTTTCTACTTTACGAACCACAGCGATAGTGCAGGCTTTCGGGAAAATGGAGCAACGAACAATTAATGCTTGACGATATGAATTAATTGTTAGTTGCAAACTGCAGAAAATAGGCGAAATAGTTTAGGCATTATGGAGTGGGATTATAAATGTCATGGACAAAGATGTTGAACGAGTGAGGATAGAGGGGCGAACCTTTTTGTTGGGATATCAAGGTCTAGGAGAAGATATTATGGCTGTTTTCTTTGAGGGAACAGTTTTTAGGAAAGCTGTCAATAAGGTAGAGTAGGTAATAGTGTATGTTCAGAAAGCGACATATATATGTCCTGTATATACAGGAAACCTTTGTGCTAAATGCAGTCAAAGGCCTTTTGGATTTTAGCATAGATAGGGGGAGGATTATGAACCTTCTTCCGAGGAAGCTGAATTGCTAGGATGGTAAGTGTTTCGTGACACAGGTAAGGAATTTATTTTTTTAGGATGGATTTAAAGGCTTTTCCAAAAACTAGAAGCAAGGTGATAGGGCGATAACTAGATGGTTCTAAAGAGTCACTACTGGTTTTAAGAATATATGTTATCATACCCTATTTTATTTCCAGGGAAAAGGATTGGGATTTGTAGAGGTAGTTTAATATCTAGAGAATCTTGTTCAGTAAGGCTTTAAGGATCTAGCAGTGTTTTTTTAGACATTAAATTCTATATTATATTAATAAAATAATAAATATAAGCTGTAATAATCTTATTCATACACATAGAATGTGAAACAAACAAAGCAATTAATATGCTCCTGGACCCCACCACGTCATTTGTCTGTACTGCATCGATCTTTCGGAAACGACGAAAGATTGTCCCCTAGAGTCTCTTGTGACTCGTGAGGTTGCCAGCAACTCTCGGCTGAGTTGTAGCCTGTGGGTCCTGTCGACTGAGATCCGCAAGTTTCCAGTGCCACAAAATCGTCGACATGGAGACCTATAAAAATCCGACCTTACCTAGATCGTTTTGGTGAAATCTCTTCCCCACACAGAAGTAACACAAAGCCTCTTTATTTTATTCTTCTGTATATTAATCCTCTTTTCCTTCTCAAGAGAATCCGTAGTTTCCAAAATGCACACTTTACACAGTTACACTTGTTTGATAAAATCAACGTCCTCGCTCACATCCTTCTTCATTATGTCCATCAAATCGCAGGTGACTATCTCCAAATCCCCGTCGTTTTCTTCTTAGTTAATGAGGGTCAGCCAGTAGGAGGAAGTGAGGTGTTCGCCATCGGTATCGATGGTGGTGTACATCGGCCCTTCAGAAAACTGCACCAGAAGTCTCTCTAGTTGCGACAGGACGGGCTCCTCTAGACTCTTTCTTATCTTATTCGTCGTGTCCGTTATGAGGAGGGTAATCATCGCTTGTAATCTTCCTACAGGCTGCTGAACGTTACATCTTTTTCAACTATTTTCTTCAATTTCTCCTCAATTTTCACGAAAGTGCTATAGCATCATCCCCACTGCTTTTCCAATCCACGAGAGTTTGCACCTCACCAACTCTCATCCGAATTCTTCTCGGTTGAAACGGTATGCCATCCACTTGAACCTCGAATTTCTCAACCTCTCAACAACCGGAGTATTCAACGTCGCCCAACAATCCTCGTTCTCCTTCACGAAATTCCCCTCGATCCTCCCCCATTTTTTTTTTCTTCAACAGCGCCTCCCTTAGATGATAAAAACTGTAATAGTGCTCGGTGAGCAGCAACAAAGTCCGTATCACTGTCAGATAGGCCAAGAACGAATCCTTCGCAGAAATGAGCTACAAAAGCATATGTTCAAAAATATAGTCAAATGCTCTTTCGTTGGCAAGGAATTAGCTAAACAAACCTCAGAAGAAATCAACGGGTTGTTATCCTTTCTTTTCAAAAAGAAATCTGAAACATTTCAACTTCACCGGCGCTTCTGGATTATCTTTCAATTTGCTTAATACGTCCGGATTGTCCAACTGTATTTCTCAATTATTATTTTTTTTTTGTAGATTTCAAATATGTTTAGTTTATTTAGTTTTTTATGGGTTTTTTGCAAAGTTATAAGCAATTTTACCTCAATCTTATAATGACATGGAAATAAATGAAGAAAAAAATGCTTCTTCGATACTTAAAAGGTATCGAAGAAGCATAAATAACCGGGAGAAGTATTTTGAATTAATTTCTCACTTAACCCGTGGTGAAACCTTAGGTCGAAACTAGTCGGAGTAAAAATAAAAAATCAGTGAAACAAACCAAGTGTTTTAATCAAAGTCTATTAACCGGGAGAAGATTTTTTTCCTTTAAACAAGACGGAGTAATACTCTTCCTATTCTATGCAGTCGTTGATAGGATAGGGTTTAAAAAAAATGAAAAAGAGGCGTATCAGAAGCTAACGTTAATATAAAAGGAGGTATTGAAAGTTGTCGATATTTTTTTCTGAAAATGTATCTTTAAAATGGTTAGCGAAAATATCAGTCATTTTTGTCACACCGTCAGTTGTCCCGTTCATATCGGGCTTTCTTAATTGTCGTAAAATGTCGTTCTTCTTTAATCATTAATTTTCGTTTAAAACTTAATACCATTTACTCCTTGGTCAACAAAAGGGATTTACAAAATTGCCATGTTTTATATGAGAGGAGGAGCAAGAAATCAACATTGGTCTAAAATAAAATTTCTCTTATTTAAAGTAAACATTAACACCCGACAGGTTCGAGTCCGGCCCGGAGCGAAATTTTTCCAACAAAGAATTCTCGACCCGGAGTCCATGGGTGTTAGCATATGTCCTAATAATCGAATTAGATATACAGGGTGGGCCTGAAAGGCGTACGATTTTAAAAACACTCTTGTGTTTGAAGCTTCAGAGAGGGGACTGCGCGGGTGATGGGGTTAAGTAGCCCGGTTCTGGGAAATTTAGTCGCGATGGATCACTTCACAGGAGCGCAACGTGCATTCTGCGTTAAACATTATTACAAAAATGGCGATTCGTGCGTTATTGTTCGGCGTTTATTTCAGCGTGAGTTTGGATTACATGACCTAAATCAGTGTCCGAACGAAAGTGTGATTCGATCGTGGGCCAGAAAGTTCGAAGCTACTGGTTCGACTCTCAACCAGAAGCCTGCGGGACGTCCAAGGTCAACGAGAACAGAAGACGCAATTGAACAAGTTAGATCTTCAGTTCAACGTAATCCTGCTAAATCGACTCGAAAGCGTTCAGCCGAACTTGCGGTATCCAGAACATCTTTGCGTCGCATTTTGTTGAAAGATCTGAAATTGCACCCGTATAAAATTCAAGTTGTGCAGGAATTACAGCCAAATGATTCAATTTTACGAAGAGCCTTTGTTCAAACAATGTTGGAACGCTTTCGGAGTGTCAACAATATTCTGTTCTCCGACGAAGCCCATTTTCACATGAATGGGCATGTGAATAAACAGAATTGCCGTTACTGGGCTGCAGAGAACCCACGTGCAAAACACCAAAAGCCTCTGCATTCGCCAAAAGTAACCGTTTGGGCGGCCATGTCAGCGCACGGAATTATCGGACCCTACTTCTTCGAAAATCGACAAGGCCAATCTGTCACTGTAAATTCTGACCGATACATAGCCATGTTAAGGGATTTTTTCTTTCCACAACTGCAACAATTTGAAGCCTATATAATCGTGCGACATGGTTTCAACAAGATGGCGCGACATGTCATACAGCTAATGCCTCTTTGACGGTCGTAAACGAGATGTTTGCTGGGAAACTGATATCGCGCCGAGGTGACATTGCATGGCCTCCTAGAAGTCCAGATCTAACGCCACTGGACTTTTTTTTGTGGGGATATCTAAAAAGTAGAGTCTACTCTAATAACCCAGCCACGATTAACCAGTTGAAGACCAATATCCGGGAAGAAATGGCAGCTATTCCCCGTGCAATGTGCCAGCGAGTTTTTACCAATTTGAGGTTCAGATTCGAAAAATGTTTGCAGCGCGATGGTGCACACCTGGATGACGTTATTTTCAAGAAATGAATTTCCCAGATGTAAATTTTTATAGAAATAAAAATTTGTATGTGAATTGTACTTAGTTTTTTTTTCATGATTTTTTCAAATTCGTAATTATTTCTGGCCCACCTTGTATATTTAATTAGTAGCTAAAAGGAAAGAATCCTATATAAAAAAAACACCCGCCGTGAAGAATATTTTGCATACATTTTTAGTATACATTTTTCTTCAACCGCTCCACTTTAGATTTATGTAATAAATACATAAAGTACCTAAATTTAATGCAAAATTATTTGTAACGATTACTGCGCGAATATTATTTTTATTAAAACGACACTATATTAAAGAGAATGTTGGTGATTATGGTGAGTACTGAGCGTTGTAATTGGCCGTTCTGGGTGGGGGGTATTAAACGGGGTAAAATCGAGGGCGAAAATACACGGGACGTAAATAGGAAAATCCAAACAAATTAGCCCCGGGCCCGGAGCGTAAAATCTCACCCCACCCACCCCCGCCTCGGCTCGAACTGCATAAAATCGTTAATCTAGAAGTAACTCGGGCAAAATGGCGTCGTAAAAACTGCTGATTGTTCATTTAACTTTAATTAGCACGCAATGAAATCATCTTTTATGACTCAACGCCGTGCCATGGCCCTTTTAACGGTATTGTTCGGCTCCCCTATTTTAATTTTTGCACATTTAACTCGCCCGTTTATTGTTATTACAATAAAGGGTTTTAAAACAATTCATTGAATTTAGGACTGTATTTAAATTAGTAATGAGCATTCAAACAAATATGTTAGGCGGTGTTTGGCTTAAAAACAATAACTCTGTTACAATAAAATTAAACAAGAAAAAATGACTGGCAATGATCAATAAGATTAGATCATTTCCTTTTTCCAACTGCAAACAATTAATTATACTCTAAGTTTTTGACTAACATCTATTGAAATAACTACATCTCGAACATATACCCCGCCAGACATTGGATTACACAATAGAGGTTTGTTGTTTGCATACCAGTACAGCAATAACTCTGTGTCTTGTGCTAGAAAATCAAGCGATTTTCAACAAAATGATATTTATTTATATACGATGCCCAAGAGCCCGAAGCTTGCAGACATATTGTCATAATTAAAAGAAATAATAATTTTGAGTAACGATGCAAACATTGTGATGTTATTTAATACATCTCTCAGAAATAAAGATTTTCTATGTAAATATATTTAAGTGTGAAATATATAATAGATATTAAAAAAAAAGAAATTAAATATTTCAGCTCCTGGACAACAAGAAACACCTTTATTGCAATCGGAAACATCTACTGGCACCCATAAGGAAAAAAAATGTTGGCTGTAGTTTGTTACCGGCTAAAGCACCGGTAACAGGTTTCAGGTCAGATATTAAAATTATTTTAAATGCAAGTGCACTACTAAATTCCTAACTAAAAAGTGCCTGATGCCTGTAGAATGTCAAAGTTACAAATCACTGGATTTAATAGTTTTTGAATAAATAAATAAAAACGAAATAAAAAAAAAACATTATTTTGTCAATATCTGGGAAACAAGGAAAAAGATATTTTAAATTTATTTACATATTATTGTTTTTGCCCTAATTTAACCAACTCTTCAAATAACCGAGATTCCCATGCATTTCCACGAAATACGGACACCCTGTAATTAGTTTGTTCTGTCTCTTGATCACAAAGGTAATGTGACAAACTTTTTTATATAGCTTCAAACAAAAGAAATTAATAATACACTGTTCCACCCTGTATATGCTCGTTTAAATTCAGCGAGCGTAAAACACTATAACGGATATTATTTTTATTAGAATGTGTTTGGATGTAATTAAATATGATTAATGTTAAGCGTACACAGAACAAAAAAAATTAACCAATATCGCAACGGAAGGAAACGCGAACGTTATAAAGTCGAGAGAGCGCCCCCGGCGGCAATTTATCTAACTGGCGCGGCCGAACCACCCCCACGCTCCGAACATCCTCCGCCGCTCTCCCCACCGATACCGGCGCACTACACTTTTAATTAACAGAGCTAAATCGTTTAATGTGTCCCCAGACATTACTTTAATCTGGTGCTAATTATAACATCCCTTCCACTCCGGCAGAGCCGCCCCGCGCTCTCGCTCCCCCCTTCCCCTTCTATTCCGCCGGCCATGCCTCCCACCGCTGAAGGATCCGTTTCCGGTTCCGTTTTATACCCCTCAGCTCTTCTTCGGATCAAACACGAGATCAATTCGGCTTAATTGGCCCCGGAAAAGTTCGTCTTGAGGGTGGATAAGTTTCTTGTATCGATTGATTGAGATAACACTTGATATTCTCTGATGGTGTACTATATCTTCTCTACTTTGTTGATTAGCGGGTGGTTTAGTTGGGGATAAGTTTCTGATACGCAATGAATTGTGTTTTAGAAAATTCCAAACTAATTAAACGTTTTTTATTTGTGTATCGGAAAGTAATGAACTTGAATGGAAATAATACAACTCTGTTTTTTTTTTTAATTCATAGCATAAAAAACAGAGTTGATGTAGTATTTTCATTGCTATTAGAGTAAATTTATTGCGAACAGTTGTAGGCCCATTTTAACAACATATGATTTTTATCAATGATTTGTTTTAGATATTGGCAATCGATTGTCAACATGATGTGTACATCATATATCTGACAAGTTATATTGTATACAGCATGTTGACAATTTTATAATTGTAACTTCTAGTGTGTTTATTTCCGAGGTAATAATTTGAGATATTTTACTTTCATTAATTATCAGTGTTATTCGACAAATTTAAAAATAATTTGAATGATTTTCTTAAACTTACTGCCTAAAGACAACGAAGCCCGCATTCTCACTCTCATGTGAAATTATTATTAATATTATTAGTTGATGTAGTCCTTTCTATCGCGATTCGCTTTGAAGTCCATCTTTTTCATTTTAAGAAAGTTTGCATCGCATCGTCTATTTCATGTAATACGCGAATAATTGGATCGTATAGATTTTTGTAAAAATGCCAGTATTTCTAAGTTAATGAGTAACTGCCATAGAACAGTGAATTAATTCGATTGTTATACCCATGGAGCCATTTTTAAAAAATCGTATTTATTAAAGTATTGATCCAAAATCAACAATCTTTATAGCCATGAAAAGAAGAAGTATCAACGTTTTTTTAATGAATTATAAATGCTCAACGTGTCCACCGTTTTAATGCAAAACATCTACGCGGAAAAGTTAAGAGACACGATGCTCGCATATGGGGTTTGCAAAATCCACATTCAACATTGCAATATGAAAGAGACTCACCGAAAATAATATTGTTCCTCAAGTTATGGAAGATTCAAAGCACTTCATTTACCAACAGGATTGAGCTACACCTCATTGGCACCTCGCTGTACGAGGCTTTTTGCATGAATTATTTTCTCAGCGCTGGATAAGTCGCAGGGAAAGTGAAAACTTTTCTCTACACCAAAATCTCCTGCTTTCAGACCATGTGATTATTTCTTATGGAGTCATGTTAAGGGAGCTGTTTACATTCTGTTTCTACAAACAACTCTGAATGATCTGCGGAACCGTATCACTGCTCTCGTGTACTTAGTAACAGTAGATACGCTTTCTTGTGTGTGAAAAAAAATTGGTTACTGTGCATTAAACGGAGGACACATTGAACATTTATAATGTATTACAAAAATTGAAACCTCCTCTTTTTTTGGATACAAAGATTGGTCATTTTGGATTTGTACTTTATTAAATACGAATTTCATATTAGATGCACTAAACTCTTGTAATGTTAATTTGATTTTTTCAAAATGAAAGAAGACTAACTGAAACATCTAAATTGCGAAGAATTAATTTATAATAAAAATATTAATAATAGTAGTAATTTAAAAGCCTTTTGTTATTATACCTATGACCACCACAGCTCATTCGTCATATGTTCCGACTCTCTTAGCACCATAAAAAGCTTGACGTCCCTATTTTCAGTCGATCCGCTTGTCCAGCTCACACAAGCCTCGATATTCGAAGTGTACCGAGTTAAAAAGACGATTGTCTTCGTTTGAACTCCGGGACATGTGGGTATCGAAGGGAATGAGCTGATAGTCAAGCAATACGTCAAAAATACCATAATGCAGAATTGTCAACAGAGTTGTAACAGGTCTTGGAGCAAAATAAAATCGGTTAAGCTCAATATGAAATCCTGGAAGGCGCCGATGGTCTTTATAAGAAGGGAGGTGATCGCTCTATGTCATTTATACATAGGGCACACAAACATAACCTCTTTGTACCTACTTACCGGCGACGATCAACCAGAATGCCAATATTGTTACGACCAACTAACGGTGAAGCATGTATTAATGGAATGTCCAGCCTAATCAGTATGCTGAGGCTAGGTAGTAATGTGGCGTATATTTTAATTTATGAAAAGGGGTCTGTACAGAAACTTATCAAGTTCCTACGTGAAATAGGTAATTTGAAGCAAATTTATCGTTTGTTTTTTATGTAAGTATATCATAATTTATTATTTGTGTAGTCCTTGTTGTCTGTGATATCGAAGTCCCTTTACAACTTTGCTACCACTATTTATTCTGTAGTGTTAGATTATGTGTTTTCAATAGTTTCGGTTTTTGTGGTCCATTTACATCTTTTGTGCCGTTTCTTCTGTGATATAAGGTTTAGCTTTTTAATTTGTTGTAGGTTTAAGTTTTATTAATTTTAGGTTTAGGTGCGTGTAATTGTGTTATTTGTAGTTTCAATGTTAAGGTCTCATTGCAACCGGGGCATTATCTTTAGTGTGATATTAGCTTTAAAGACTAATGCCTGACATCACACTAAATATCACACATGAGAGCAAGTCAGAGCATTTTATATATCTTGAGACCGGTTAATGACCTTAGCAGTCGAAGCCGGTAAAGTGGGAGGGGTTTTAGTAGGTAGGCTTCCTTGTCAACACTTGACTGAAAGGAGTTCCACACTCCATCCATAACAGGATTTCTCCTTCCATGGAAGGGAAATAGGATAGCTCCATAGTTTAATAACGGCCGAAAAATCGATTGTGTGAGTGAGTTGCTTTTTTATTGGAGATACCTTCTTGTCTATATGTAGGCGAAATGAAGTGCTGAAGCATGGGTTATTATTTTTTGAATGATTGGATGTAAGGTTTAAAGAATTATTTGGAAAAAGGATACCAAGGTATTTACATGTACAGGAAAGGAAAATTGTGACATTATTAATTGTGAGTGTGGGGTAATTTCGTGGAGTAGGAAAAAAGTTTGGATTTGGAAGGATTGATTTTTATACGTCATTTTGAGCAATAAAAGGACATTTCTAGATTTTTTGGGTAATTTTAATGAATACAGATTTCCTTAATGAGTGCTATATAGTCTACGAACAGAAAAGGATATTATAGGATTATAATATAGCGGATCGCAGTTACATACACAGGGTAAGTCAGTTATCTTGATAACCTCAAATTTCTCAACAATTAATGATTGATAATAAATTAAAGACGATGCAAACGCCACCTTTTGCCTAATTAAATGTGAATTAATGATTGAATGAAAAAAGGTTTTAAATAAACCCCGTATATTTTAGAGGGGTGAATTGATTTGTAGTAGAAAGAAGATCCTACAAGACCGCCATAGCCCCCTTAATAAATGGAAACCTCCATTTTTTTATTTTGTATTCGAGTAGTTAACTCAACAAGAAGTAAGTTGAATAGAAAAGAGTATTCATTCACTTGGTCACAGTTATTTAAATAAATTAAATAAAAATGGTTAGTTTAATTTCATTTAATATAATTGATTTAATTTCACTGAGTATAGTTGAATTGATTTAATTGATTTATTTTAATAACTTTAAGTTATTGATATGCAACTGCAGGTGTACATTATGTAATTACTCAATGTCCGGCGTGGGTAATTGCCCGGGAAGTAGTTGTTTTAAAGTGCAGTTGGTTAAAGTACTTACTTAACGTAAGTCAAAAGTCATATAGCTAAATGTGAGAATAATATTAATTATTTTCAAATCATTTTTATTTAATTCAAGAAGTAAGTTTTATTTGATTTTTTTTATTTTTATAGATGGTGCTATAATAAAAAAAAATAAGAAAAATTGATTTGTCCTTTTGTAATTGAAGACAACTTATAATTCAATTTTTCTTATTTTTTAGAAAACGAACTGCCTATTTTGCTAGTGGATATCATATCACAGCATATTATGTGGTTCCAAAATAATGAATGTCCATCTCATTTCTCACCAATCGCACGAGGAGTTTCAAATCGAAAATGTTATGCCCGCTGAATAGGTAGAGGTGGTCCTGATTATTGGCTTGTCAGATCGCCTGATCTTACCCCACCGAACTTTTTTTATGGGGATATTCAGTTTACAGATTTTAAGAAATATCTTAATTGATTATCTGGAAAATACCAAGATAATTTGAAAAAATAGCACAATATTTTTTCTCATTACAGCGCTATCTATAGAAACAAAAAATGTTGAAATAAAAATGACTTCCAACATTATTTTAAATGGGAACTTTCATGTTTTATTTTTGATTCGTGTAGTTATCAAAAATAAAACATGAAAGTTACCATTTAAAATAATGAAGTTGGCCCCGTTTTCTTGATATTTTCCATATAAATAAATGAAATTTGTTAAAATATTTAAACTGTATATCCCCAGGCCAATGAATAGGGCCACCTCTACTTATTCAGCTGCCATAAAATTTTCAATTTATAAGAAGTTTTTTCCACTACAGATTAATTTGCCTTTTTAAAATATGAGCGGTTTATTTGAAGCTTTTTCTTATAAAATCTTTAATTGTTGAGTTATTTGAGTGTCTCGAAATAAATGACTCGCCCTGTATATATTATAGAGATGGTGATAAGAGGAACACCTTATAAAATTAAGAATGAATGGAAAATAGTTCGACGGATTCTTACTTGGCAGGATCTATTTTAGAAGGAGTTTTAGATGAGAATGACTAAGTGGTGTGGGATTTGCGAGTGATAGCCAAACCGAATCAAAGGTTATTTCCAGAAATAAGACGATAGATTTTGTATCTTCTGTATGATTGGTTTATAGAGTTTAACGTCAAAATAGGGGAATGGTAGTAGTACTCTCGGATGGATTAAATCTGTAACATTAAATCTATCCCATAGTAACAGTTAGTCTTCCTTCCTAAAACATTTTGTTAAGAAATTAATAGTTTTAATATTTAAACGCTGATAGTTCATATTGTATATAATAAATATGAATATTTTATTCAAAATCTACCAATAAAATAAATAAAACATGGATTAAATTGAATAACTATGCCTTTTCACAATTGTTAGGCAAGTATTGATCGCATCAAAGAAAGTTTCTAATAAAAGTTAAAAAGAAAATATTTTTGTCATATAACTTTATGTTGTGGTATTTAATTTTCATGTTATAAATAAAAGAATTTCCACTACCTATAAATGTACATAATAAATAAACAATTATTTTAATGTAATTAATATTTTTAATATTTAAACATTGGTAATTGATATTGTAATAATAAATTTGAATTGATTATTTAGAACATACTAATAAAATAAATAAAAACAAATATTAAATTGAATAACCCGAAACTAGTTATCAGCCCATTTTCAGAATATCTTTTTTTGCGCGACGGATTAATATATGTTTAAGAAATGAACATTATAAAGAAATAATATAAAAAAATGTTGTTAAGAAATTGTAAGATAAAACATATTAAAATTGTTTTACTATGTTTTTTTTATATTATTTCTTTATAATGTTCATTTTCTTAAACATATATTAATCCGTTGCGACATTTTCCTAAATACTTGGCTTTAATTTTAAAGGACAATATTTCTTTCATTTAATTAATTTTTATTTGCTATTAAAAGTTCATTCAAAAACTTATTTAACCGAATACACCGGGGAAAGTACCATGATGGATACATTACCATTTTTAGTTGAATATAGGACTATGCTTAATAAAAAATCTGTACTGTATATTATAGTAATATAAACAATATTTTAATAATATGATGCTCATTTTAGTAATGTAGCCACAATAATTCACACGTTTAATTACAGGAACAAACACGCACAAAAAGACTTAATAATTACAATTATTTACACAGTGTACATTTTCCTACCGATTAAACAGGCCAAATATTTATTTTCGGCAATCGTAAAAATATTTGCCCACCGTTCTTTTTTTTTTCATTACGCAAGGGCGATAAATAACCCCGCGCGCGCTCTCACATATTTTTCCATTAAACCAACCCAATATTTTCCCATCGCATATATTTTCGAGTGGCGGTGAATTATACTCAATTAAAATAATTTTAATGTGACAGATGGATAGCAGCACTGTCAACAATCGATCATATGCTACTGTTCACACAAAGCGGCCCAGCGCGTTAATCCGCGCCGTTTATCCTCCGCAATCGAGTTGTTGTTTAGCTCGGTCGATTGGACATATCGATAATTGATAAAGTGTATTTTAATGTTACTTATGTGTTTTAATAGGACGATATTATTATGCAAATATGTTGGGGCCGGTGCGAGGTGAGGCGGGGGGCTGAAAGGGGGTTGTATTTCAATTTGTCGATGCGGACACGGCGTTCAATTAAAACGCCCCCGTGTTGAAAATGCGCGTGTTTTTCCGGGTTTATCATTTATTATTACGGACGCCGGGTGATTGGACTTCATTTCATTTGCGGATGGGAAAATTTATGGTGGGTTAATTCATCAATCGAAATTATTCATAAACGTGCGTCATAATTGGTGATAAAAGTCATTTAAATTATACACTTTTCAAACCAAAACAAAAACACTTCAAATATAATAATATAACAAAACAACATAAACAATATCTTTATTAACATGTATGTCTACAATCTAACTAATAATAAAAAATAATGATCCCCTATATGATATAAGCGTCCGTCAATTTTATACAAAATAATAAGAGTAAAAATATGTTTAATTTTTAATACAGTTTTTTTTGTCTTCTGGCAATGTTTTCGGGTTGTGAAAACCTGTGGGTTGAAACCGCGAACGACGGTGTGGTACGGAGCTTCAGTTTGGTGGCCCAGGATCAAACAGATGACTAGGGAAGCAACTCTCGCAAATGCAGCGGACAGTCTGTTTTAGTGTTACAGGCGCCACACTACTCCGAGAATGACGATGCTATGCTATGCCTTCCGCCACTTGATTTCCACGTGGACGGAGGAGGCTTTGGCGACTATACTTCACATTCAAAGTAGTGGGATTTGGAGCAGTAACAGTTGTAGGTAAGTTACTGGTCACCTCTGGATGAATGTCTGCAAATACAGGGTGATTTTTTTTATCTTGAGACAACTAAATATATTGAAAACTAAGAATCTTATCAAGAAATGTTTCGAATAAAATTTGTTTATCTCAGATATCCCACTTCGATGCATTTATTTATCCGCACTTGGAAAGATTGAACACAGCTAAGAAGTATTTCGGGCGGAATCTTACGCGGTAATTCGCTCAATCATGTTCTCGCGTGTTGTTGGCAGTTGATCATAAACTTCACCCTTCAAATGACCCCACAAATAAAAATCAGGGGAGGTAAGATCTGGTGATCTGGCAGGCCAAGCTACTATACCACCTCTTCCGATCCACGGGCGAGGGTACACGCGATCTAATACTTCTCGTGCTTCTCGATGAGCTGGACAACCATCATGTTGAAACCACATTGTTTGTCGCACGTTAAGGGGGAGGTCTGCAAGCAATAACGGAAGTTCGTTCTCCAAGAAGTTTCGATATTTTTCACTATTCAAATTGCCGTCGATGAATACGTGCCAATGAGTTTGTCGCCAATTATGCCACACCAAACATTTACGTTCCAAGGTCGCTGATGTTCAACGTAACCAATGTGGGTTTTCGGTACTCCAATAATGCATGTTGTGTCGATTGACTGCACCGTGATTCGTGAAAGTTGACTCATCAGAGAACAATCCTCTCGAAAAGAATTGAGGATCCCTTTGTATTTACAGAAGCGCCCATTGACAGAACGTTATTCGATTCTGAAAATCATCGCCATGAAGTTCTTGATGCAAGGAAACACGAAACGGATGATATTTATTGGTATTTTCCAAACAGTACTCTGACTAATTCCCGCACCATGACTTATTTGTCGAGTACTGAGGTGGGGATTATGGGCAACTGCAGCTAGTACCGCAATTTCATTCTGTTCCCCAGCAACTGTTCTTCGGCGGTTTCTTTCTTTTGCTGAACATTTTCCTCGGTAGAGAACTGTTGAACAACCCGGTGAAATGAAGCGCGTGATCGCACCCCGTCTGGAAAACGTTGCGCATAAAGAGTAACAGCATCATCAAGATTCCTGCAACTTTCTCCATAAATTAACACCATTTCAATTTTCTCTTGCAACGTTATAGCCGCCATCGTAACCAGTACAGCATTCAATAAAAAATACTAAGAAATGAAGGAACCTAACTCAAAAGGGACGATGTGCACCGACTGAAAGTAGATCAAAATCTGAGGTAACTTAATTCAAGAAGTCAAGCGGTGCGTGGCGAATGGAAGCGGACTAAAAACTTAAAAAAATGATGTGCTTCCAATCGTTGCAGACCAGGAACTGAAGAACGATGTGCATCCAATGGAAGCAGATCATAAACTGAGAGCCGAAGTGCTCGCAATGGAAGCAGACCAAGGAGTGAAAATTCGCAATTAAAAAAATGGTTGTTGGACTTTTTGGCATACACAAGACGCAATCGATTTCCGTCATTAACGTCATCTCGCAATGTTTGTTCAATTTTGTATATTTAAAAACTTAGCAAATTTTCAAAAACTTATTTTCGTTTTTTTTTTATTTTGGAACGTTTTAGCAATAAGATCTTGGAAGAGTTATAACCTTTTTAGACCTATTTCATTTACTTTTAAATGATATAAACGATATTATAGCAATTTGGAATTTGTTTGATTTGATATTTCAAAGTTACCCCGCTCCCCGCTCTCTTTTAGAGGTTGGGTGGTGCTCACTCTTATAATTATTACATAAGATAAGATTCTAAGATTCTTAAAAACACCATCACTTTTTTACATCCTCTGTGCAATTTCACCAGAATTGCAAAAATTTGTATTTTATACGATTACAGCGCCATCTACTGGAAAACAAAAAAAATATTTCAGCAAAATCTACGTATTTTTTTGCGGAGAATCCGAATCCGCTATAAAAAATAGGGGTTCCCATTTGAAATTCGCAACTTGACCCACCTACCACCCCCAGGGGGTGGGAGTGGCAGGTCGAGATTGGTATCATCCAATAGGCCCCTCTGAGACAAACAAATTTTATTCGAAACATTTCTTGATAAGATTTTATAGGCTGCCACTGACTGTTATGTACCGAAAATTATACGAAGTATAATTAAAAGTTACCATTCAACTTACTAAACGGATGAGAGAGTCGACGAATAATCTATACAGAGGGATCTAAAAAGAGAGATAGGCTTCGAGTTTTCTCCAGAAGTCTAAATATTCAGACAAAAGTGCCGATGGAAATTCATGGAATCATCACGCAACTAGGTCTGATAGGAATAATATTTGCGGCTGAGTACTTCATAAACCACAAGTTGTGAAATGTAGCCATACTAATCCTAACGGATAGCAGGCAAGCGATACTATCTTTGCAAAAAGCGTATGCTATGTCAAAGATCGAATAGAGTGCCACGGAAAACTCAGGTAGGCGGCAATGCATAACAACATTGAAGTCTGCTGGATGAAGGAGCATAATATGGACACAGGTAACTGATTCGCCCCTTGTGCGACTCGTTACTCTCGTTACAAAACAATGTACTGGAAAAGTTTAAGATGCGTTGGGATAATACCGAGGACTGTAAGCTCTCTAATGAAACAATTGTGTATCCTAATGAGAGATCAGCGAAACGGTATCTGCAACTGACTAGGAGGAAACTCAGGCACTTAACTACCATCCTTACTGGTCACTGTGGACTAAACGGACACCTCTATAAGATAGAGATAGTTGACTCTCCATTTTGCAGAGGGTGCTGCATGGAAGTTGAAACTGCATGTCATTTTCTTTATGAATGCCCAGTACTCTGGTCTTCAAGTTAGTCAATACTGGGTGATAGATGACCTGAAATGGCTCACACCTCGGCTATACTAGACTATCTAAACAAGGTAGACTGGCTGAATAGAGGGTGGGTGATCTACGGGCCTAATGTAGTGCAGAGCTGCACACTCCCTAATACCAGATATATTTTTGATCTCTATTAAGCCAACGTCCTAAAAATGGGCCTTTTTTTCTGTAATTATGGTATTTTTATTTTATTTTTTGTAATTATGTTAATTAGAATAAAAAATTCTAATTAACTTATTAGATGATAAAACTGTATTTATCTTTCACAATTAATTGTGGCCAATTATGGATTAAAGATTTTCTAAGAAAAACAAAAAAAAATGTGTTTCTTAGTTAGACTTATTGAGTCATATATTACATAAATGGCCATATCAAGGTAAAATAATGTTAAAAAAATTGTTTCTATAAATTTAGTAGAAGACTCATTTTCAAAATAATTGATTGAACTGAATGTTGTATCTTAATCGCGATCATTTTCCTTTAAAACAGATTGCTGAATTGTCATTTACGTAATATTTTTAAAATTGCATAACCAACTCAAACGGTGTTTCAACATTAGATAACTTGAATTGAAATCCGAGTCGACTTACTGGGATTCCTTTATCTCTCTCATTACCTCCGTCTATATTAGGCAGACAAAAAAACCAACGCCAATAATTAGCATATCGTCGAATAAGTCTTAATTACAAAACAAACAGGCAGAATTCACATGGTGACGACGGTGAATCGAGGCGAAAAGAAAGCCCGAGCTCCCCGCAAATATTTGCGCGAATCAAACCCGGCTGCGGCGGCGCTCGTTTCACGATTCCTCCGCCGCGGCTCCATTAACGGCTTCACAGGCAAGCAAACTCCATTAGCCGTCGAAATCGTTAATGATCGGTTAATTTGTTGATCCTGGGGCCAGATGATGCGATGTGTTGTGTGCGCTCGTCCCATTGCGCTATTAGTATGCGTGTACGCGAATATATTTATATATGTGAACAGGTAATTGTTCGCAAATTAGTTTGCCAATTAACATTTGGTTAAGAGCTTAATGAATTGTAAATAGTTTAAAACGATCCATTAAACCGGCCGTGTGTGTGTGCAAGGCTCCGAGGAGCGCGGATTGTTTTCAGAAAATTTCGACTCGAGGGTTCCCGGAGGTTTAACTGTTTCCGCTCTTGTGCAACTAATTATCTAAGATTGTTGTGGGAATGTTCATTAAATTTTTATATTCGTAATACACCTTTCTCATTAAAACAAAAAACAAGTTCAAACATAATAATTCGGAGATAATGCAAGCAGCATTTATTGCCTAATTTCACGTGGCACCATCAACGATTTTGGTCTACAAGATAGACAACCGAGATTCGCTGTTTCGTCCACTAAAGGAAGGCAAACTTGTAATGGAAACAAAATTCACTCAATAATTTATTAAATTGTTCAAAACTTTATTACATTATTTATAATATAAAAGTGTTTATTCAGCAGCAGCAAGGACGGTACGTTTAATTAATTAAATTTAACGAATTTAAGGGTTTGTAGGGTAAAGCTGTACTGACGAGGGATAAATTCCGAAACACGTGTCTGCAGATGGCTTTATATTACATAACTTTTTTCTTTACATTAAATATTCTCGAATCAAAAATCGTTGCATTATACAATCATGCATGGTGCAACAGCAAATATTCACTGTATAGTTCAGTTCAGTCTAGCACTTACCTGGAAAATAGTTGCTTCGATGGATATTTGTTGATTTTTTAAGTACTTATGTTATGTATGTCAAAATTATGTAAATTAATTAATTCAAATTTTCTTCTCAGTTAATTTGAGAGTTTATACGTTTATCCCTTTAAATAAGATATGTAGGCAGAAAGACCTCTGATCGATAGCCATTTAACAATTAATTAATTTTTGTGTGATATACATAATCAATGTTTGTTACCTTATTGTAAACTTAATTGTTAATAAAGATTGTTATATATATACGATGTGTTAAATTCTAATATTTATTTCATAATTTCTACACTAATTAATTTGTCACTGTTTAATGACTTCTTTATTAATAATAGTATTTTTTGAAACATATACATTTGCAAACAACACAACCGTTCCTGAAAAACTCCATGTAAATGGAAATCATCAATTCAAAAGGGTAAATGATTTTTTTCTGGAAAAATAAATATACATGTTCAATTCAAATGTTCAGAAATGAAAATTATCTAAATAAAATATCCAACGCCTTTTTTAACGTCTTTAAGAGTTTATTTTTTCATAACTATTAAAAGAAAACACCGGAAATTTGAATCATATTAATTTCGTAACTCTAGACATTTTACAGGTACAGATGCTATACTTTCATTATATTTTGCTTATGTCCGATCCTGACTTGATCACTGTTGCTGCGTTTGGAATCCTTATTATGCGAAATACTCTAATTTAATTGAATCAGTACAAAAACGTTTAGTTAAATATTTATATCTAAAGAAATATGGTAGGTATCCGGATTATAATGTAGATTATGATGATCTTTTAAGAGAATTTGGTTTGAAAACCCTCGAAAATAGACGAAAATCACACCTCATTAGTGTTTTATTTAAATTATTAAACCACTTAATCGATTGCCCAGAGGCTGTTGCTTTAATTAATTTTCAGATCCCACTAAGACACAATAGATTTTTTCATACTCCTATTCCCAAAACGAATGTCATTGTTAAATCGCCAATATTTGCTATGTGTGATATTTACAACAATTTACAATCTGTCGATCCTTCGCTTGATATTTTTAATATGTCTAATGCGAAATTATGTTTTAACTGTATTATTGAAATAATGCACAGGTCTTAAAATTTAGAACTGTAATTATATTTTTGTTAATTAGGCAATAGTTATTATTTAGTGTATATTTGAATAGCATACAACTAGGGATAGGAAATTTTGTAAAATAAATTTCTGTGGTTGTATTACAAATAAATAAATAAATAAAAGGAAAAAGTCAATTTACGTGGAAATTCGAAACTCGCGGAATCGACCAAGTGAAAACATCGCTCCCCTCCCCTTTTTTTTATTGTACATTTCTTTTGAAATCAGTTTTCCCTAACTGTGAAGGGGTGCATTTATTAATCTCGCCTTAAACAGAAACCAGATACGAAAGAAGGAGTTTGGTACTTTCTTTGAAAAATTTTGTAAATCATTTAAAAACAGTCTGCACAAAAAAATATTTTTATATCCAATTCTAAAATATATTATATATTCTGTAAAAATAACCGCAATATTGTTTGGATATAAAAAAAATCAGTTTGGCCAAAAAGCAAACAAAAGTTACTGAAAATAATGAAGATCTTTTTACCGATTCAGTTAGTAATTTTGAACTTATAATTGACATTAAAACACGTTTTAAAATCCATATTAAATGAATAAATTCTTCATTTTTAGATATTGTGCTTGATCTTAACCAAGATGTCACTCTAATATTACCTATACATCTAGCATATGTGCCCTAGAGACGAAAATACTACTTTTGTCCCATTTTTATTTAGATTGTATATATTAGGCACGTCAAAATCAATGGACATGCTTAAAGGGGTAAAATTTAAACTATCAATGTGTTTCATTGAATGCTTTTTTTTTAATTTGTTTATTTGCTAATCAATAGGAAGCCGTTGAATCTAAAAGAAGTGACCCTATAAAATTAACCTTCCTAACAAAATTTATAAAAATTGCTTTGTATGACATCTAATAAAATGGCTAGAAACTGATATTATCGATTTTTTAGCACAATATTGAACTACATATTTAAATTTCATTATGACAATAAATTTTAATAAAGATCAACATGTGATAAGTTGCCATGGATAACTAGGTAAAATATTTTCAATGTGTCAAATTTTGAAAATTGTTAATTTTAAATGTCTAAACATGAGTTTGACTACGAATGAATATTGCGATATATATCTCATATACGGGGTAGCTAACTAAACATAATCCTGCATTAACTAAAAGACTCAATGCTAGGCCGTATCTTAATCGAAGACATTCCAGCATTAATTAATTTCAGACCAAAGTCTAAGAGACTATCGAACCCCTCTTCCAAGCTTAAAAGTCACACATTCTAGAAGGACAGGAAACAGGAGAACGATAGTTGTAGATGAAGTCGTCATTGGTTTTGCGATGGATAACCCTCAGATAAACGGCCGTATGTTGGATATACCTCATTAAACAATTGGGGATGAAGAATTACATCTCTACCATTTTACAAGGTGGATTTTAAACAAACCTAAAAGCATATTAAAAAAACCATCTATGGACGGACGAATCTCGTTTTTATTCGATAAAAAAATCCGTATCGTACCTTTGCAACGGGTTATTAAGACAAAATTAGCTTGAATGCTTGGACTGGAATAATCAACAATAAAGTTATAGGTTATACTTTCTGCATCATCATTTACGGGTGGATTTATTTTTATTTTTTTCTGAGAAATCGTTTGGAATATAATCTATCGGACAATATTCCTCTTGTGTTCACAAGCCATCAGATATGTGGCTGCAACTTGATGGCTCAGGTGTGAATTATGCGAGGATTGTTAGAGGTTGGCTAAATGAAAATTATCCTGTTCGGTGGATAAGTCTAGCTGAACCAACCCCACGCCAGTTCAACAGTCTTTAACCTAATAGACTTTTTCTGGGGCTACATAAATGATAAAGTTTATCAAATTATTCCGTAATCAGCACAAGCTTTGGATGAACGTATTTTGATTGCACCAAATGTAATTACTGTGGAAATCTTGCATAAAATTCTTGACAATATGAAAATACGGGCTTAAGCTTATATTCTTTGCAATGGTCAAACGTTTGTTCATATGTTGTAATTTAATATATGTATTGAATTTGTAAATATTTAAATTATTAAAAAAAAATTATTTAGTTAATTTTTGATAAAAAAAAAACTATGTGTAACGGACAGCGTTGCCATTTTCTTCTTTAGTCTTTAAAAAAATTATTCCAAATGGATAATTTCGATATCGATTTATTTATAAATTAATATTATATATACCATAGCTAACCTTCATTAAAGTGCATGTTCGTTGATTTTGACACACTCGATACACCCGGTGTTAGCGTTTCTTATTTTTTTCTATATTCTCTATTCATTTTAGAGAAATATTTCAAGATTATAAATGTATTCAGAATTTAAAATCCATCCAAACTGGTGCTTTGTTTAATTCTGGAATCTATGTACAACTAATAAATAAGAAATTAAAAGTAATTAAAATTGCAAATTATCTCATAATTAAAATGCATTAACCTTGATTTTCATATAAAAGACGCAACAACTATTTTTTATAAGTCATAGCTGATACAATTTAACCATATGATATTTGGAATTTGTAATGACAATTTATTAATTTTCATTTAAATTTAAAAGTTAATGAAGCATTGTTTTTCACAGATTCTCAATACAATTTTTCTTTAAAAAGAACAGGGATGTAGGAATTAATATAAAAAATTAATATAAAATGATGTTTGCATATAGAAAATTAAAGAAACATGTCTGATATTTACCATTTTTTTTATTCTTTCCTATAATAATGCATAATGTTGATAATTGGAAGTAAATTAGCCTGGGTTATTAAATCCGAACGGATAGAAAATAAACTCCGAAAGGTTTTTTAACGGTCAATAGAATTCAATCAGACCGGCCGTCGTTAAGAATGAAAATATTTGTGGACGTGTTTAAGTAGCGTTCCTATCGTCAACCACTGCTCGACTATTTCCACAAGACGTTTTTTTTTAAACCGCCATGAACAGGTAGGTGGTTTTTAATCTGGACAAAGTTTACAATGGTCGTTGAAAGTAAACAAATTTTAAAGCTATTTATTCTACACAGAGACAAAATATTATTAAGATAAATAAAAAAATATATTATTTGATTATAATGAAATGCGATCACAATGAAAGGTACAAATTAATTTAAAATGTTGGAGATTATTTTCGAGAAAATCGCTCGGACAAGTCGATTAATATTTTCAACTGACCATATTTTTCACTAACAATTTTATATACAGGGTACACCATAAACAAATGCAGGTACAATGACACCCACGATATTCGCCTGATTTAACAATTTTCGGATGAAGTATACCGTTATGTCGACGCAAAGGCTATCCAAAAAGACATTTCTATAGATGACCTAAAGCACGGCACATGCTTCTTGAAATTTCATATCCCTTTCATAGTATACTTATACTATGGTAAAACTAAATACACAGTTTGCATAATTTAGAGGAATATGAACGCCCAAGAAGTGTGTATATACAGTTTTTAGGTCGTCTGTAGAGATGTCTGTTTACCATCAATAAATTACTATTACAATTATTTTGAGTCTCGAAGAGAGTGTTTACGATCAAATAATAAAATACTGTAAAAAGCATTTGTGTTCATTAAAATAGTCCTGTTTATAATGTTGGAAATGAATTTAGGAAAAAAAAAACAAATAATAATATTAATATTTATAAATGGCAATCGCCTTTTACATGAAATGTAATGATATATCGAGCGTATAACAAAAATCGACGACGAAGTTGGCATTGGAAGTCTAAAGTCATGTCTGAATTAAAATCAAACGCGTACACTTAAAGTAGTGGTTGTCATGTTGACACTGTTTAACCGCAACCAGACATGGTATAGACATGACTCGAGACTTCCAACGCCAACTTCGCGTCGATTTTTGTTATACGCTCGATATTACATAATACAAATTAAACATAAGATTCAGTATCAAATACGTCCAGTATATCAGAAAACTATATACTAACCAAAGAAAAACCTAAAAATATAACTAATTAATCTAAACCAAAATAGAAATAAAGATGTAAATATAATATAAATATACATACCGGGTGTACTATTTAACCAGACAAATTAAAATAACTCGAAAAATACGTATCGTATGAATGAGAACAAAAATTAATGTCTCCTAAGGGGACATCATACTGTTCAGTCCCCCCTCAGTGGGTGGGATGGGGGTTAACTTTGAAATTTTAAATTGGAATTCCCACTTTTTATTGAAGAATCGGATTCTAGGATATTTTTTTATTGAAACATTATTTTTATTAATTTCATATAGCGCTGTAATAGCAAAAATTAAATTTAAAATAAATAATAGGTTTGTGGCTTTCTACGCATTATTTTCTTCCGTCAATAGTATCCAAGTAAAACATTGTGTTGAAGCGTGTTTTCCTATTAGGCAAATGTACTTAGGAATGACGGAGAGTCAATAACGTCATTCATTAGACGATAGAAAAGGAACACATCAGCAATCTCACTGCGTTCCTTTAGTTATTTAAAATAGAGAAATGTTTGAACATTTTTTCTCTCCGCTGATATGCCATCTTCCAAGTTTGAATTCTATACACCTCAAGAACTTTTTCTGTACAGCCTTTAAATTAAATTTCAGAAGCATACATATAAACGGTGGATTGTCTTCAAACAGTCCGTACTCAGATTTTTCATATTTATCATAAAAATCCCCATGTTATGAAGGCTTTCTTTACGGCCTCTTGTATTTGGAAACTGAATGTGAATTAGTTGTCAAAAATCACTCCTAAGTTATTCGAGCGAATGAGTTGGAAAACTACGAACGTTCTAGATCTGTGTACAGATATATGGTAGCATTTTGAAAGATTTAAATATAAATTGCTAACAAAACACTATTCGTATAAGCTCGTAATCAAATTCTGCAAATAAAAGCAGTCATCAATGGAGCGAATGATTTTGAAAATGTTAAGGCTCTCGGGAAACAATAAGAAGTCAGAATCAGGAATGGCATCTTGTAAGTAAATGATATTTTGACTTAAAATACGTAAAATAGGAATTATTTTTTCAATTATTTTCAAATTTAATTAATGGTTTTAATATTTAGACATTGGTAGTTCGTATTGTATGAAATAAATATGAATAAATTATTAAAAATCAACCAATAAAACAAATTTTAAATTCTCTTGAAAATGGGATAATAACCCGAAACTAGTCGAGAATTTAAAGTTATTCAATCTAATCTGTGTTTTATTGGTTGATTTTTAATAATTTATTCATATTTATTTCATATTTTCAAATTCTTTTTATTCATTTTATTTTAATAACTATAACCAAGTGAATGAATAATCTTTTGTATTGCTATTGATACAAACTGTTTGTACTCCAATAAATTAGTTACCGTGGACCGACCGTTTATAAAATCATGTGGTTTGTTTGACATAACCTACTTGGAAAACCAAGCTAAATGATTAGACACAATTTTATAAAATTTTTGGGTATAGTTTATTGTTTATAAATCCCTTTATAATTTTGAACAGTGTCTTTCTTAATGGACTTATGAAGTGGAATTATGAAGCTATCTTTCCAATGAGATGGTACAATACTAAGAATAATTCAATAAATCCATAATCGTTTTTCAGGAAATAACTTTATATTTTATCTGGGCCAGTAGAGTCCTTAGGCCTTATATTTCACTAATGGTTCTTCCATTCTCCCTGAGAATGACGCTAAGTCGAAATCAGACGGAGAGAATGAAACGTAGTAGTGAAAGGAAGTGTTATTTATTTTACAATATTGATAAATTGAATACAACTCAACACTGGCTAATGCCGGATTATGAATGAAAAATATTGATAAATTAAATACATATTATTCTCTCCGACTAGTTTCGACATGTTTCATCAAGTGATTAATAAGAACCAAATTGAAGATATTTAAATTCCTATTTACATTAATACCTGCAAACTTTTATTGTTTTGTTATTCTGCTACTTTTTTTTTATATTCACTACACAATTTAAAAAATTCCAACTGTAAATAATTACCAACTATATCGAACATGTAAATTCCAATCGGCTTCGAATTGGTCCGTGTCATTGCGGAATCGTTGGGGAGGGGCCCTCTCCGGCAACCTGCGAGGGGTGAAAAGGGACCTGCGGAGCCTCCCCCGGATCCTTAACCTGTTCTCGTGTGCGGGGCTAGGTTCTAATTATCTGTTGTCTGTATTCATATCGGCAGCACGGCGTTATAGCGGTAATTAACATTGCGGTTAACGGTAATCAGTCCGGAGCCTCACGGTGCTCCTCGGGGGCTTGCTACCCCCGATATACCCTGCACACAGCGTTCGCTTAATCTAAACTATAGATCACCTGCGAAACAATCCGCCTCTTAATTGTTTCCCTCCTACACACACACACACACACATTCACATACCGAACGCAAAAGTTTGTATTTGTTGGCTATATTAAAAGTTTTCAGTTTTAATTAATGTAATTTGTAGTGGTAATAGAAAGTTGGAACAATTGTTGAGATTCTTGAAGCGTGTTTTGAATCAATTTAGTTTTGTAAGCTTCGCCACTGAATTATTTTTGCAAAAAAAACATCATAAAACTAAAGAAGAATATAATATAAATTAAAAAAAACATTTTTGTTAATGTTTGCCATTAATAATGATTACGTTGTGGTTTGAAAAATTAGCTTAACGCCGCTTTTATAGTGGGGCACAACGATGCTAGTTGTATTATACCTTGAAAGAGGCTAATTTTTGGTTTGCGCGCATACGAAATAGTAAAAAAAAAAATTAATATATTTTTTGAGACAATCTTGTATGCTTTATTATATATTAACTGATGGTACCTGAGCTGTGTTTTAGGTCGTCTGTAAAGATGTCCTGTCTGTAATACCAGAAATATCATTAATTGAACTAGCATAAATAGATTATCAGGAGCAATTGCGAAGTAATTGTGTATTTACAGATAAGTAATTCTAAAAAAAATAATTGAACACTGTTATTTTTCTTACTTCACTGTTTCACTTAAATACAATATTTACATATCTTCGAGCACTATGTATTCATTTTCACTATGTGTTCTATTTTCAATAGAAAGAATATTTATTAAAAATGAACAAATAGTGTTCAAAATGTATATCCAGTACCAAAATATAAATAATTAAAATAAAAATGTGTTTACATAACTCATAAATACACAATTAATTCTAAAAAGAATCATTTTTTTAGTTAATATCATTTATAAGAAAAAAATCCAATAACAAAAACGTCTATTCAGTTGTCTACATGGTCATAATCTGTGATGGAAGTCAAAATTACTCCCTTGGTATTAAATAGAATAAAAATTTTAGACTCACAATTCATGAACTTATCAATACGCTTCAAGACAGTTCAGCTAGTTAGCACAGACATTTTTATTGCACATCACCACCAATTCAAGACAGGGCAGAAAGACCTCCGGTCGATAGCCCAGGACAGACCAACCATTATTTTAGTGTATATACTCAATGTTTGTAAAAATGTAATTGTCAGAATAAAGGTATTTGTATTATTATTGAGGATGTTTTTTGTTAGAAGCGATAAAACGTGCGTATCGTTCGCGTCCATTGCCGACTCGATCATTAACATCTGAGGTCGTAACCAGAACAGTATGTTTAAATAATTTACTTTAATTTAACATCTTTAAAATTACACAAGGAACAGCTGTACTTAATGTACATTTGTTTTAAAGTACTTACGTAATTAATTTAAAGAACTGTAACCAAGTGAATAAAAACTCTATTCTATTGAATGGAATTATTATAATTGACCCATTCACTATTTCACTAATACTATTTATTACAAGAAATTGGTATTTATCATGAACACATTTCCATTACAATTCAATAAATATTACAATTGATTAAACGTTTCGTGTGTACCATACACAAACATTACCAATAATTTACGGCCTCTCCTCCACTCTCCCTCCGTTTCCCGGTCCTTCCTTTTTGATCCCCCCAGTAATGGTAATCCATTTTAATTCTTTTACGAGCCATTGTCGCGCCCAATCCATTTAGCGCCTGTTCTACCAGACTGCGACAATTGTCCATCCAAATGTCACTGTTTGGCGACGTGCCTAATGCGCAAACCGGGCCCGGCCGATTCCATACATTTTAATTTCCCTCTTTAAGTCGATCAAGGGTAATTCAGTTAGGCAGGTGATTGGATGTTTGCTAACCGTTCGCTTCGATCGTTCCGTCATTAATCAAAGGGTGTTCTTTTGAATCGGCGGGAGGGACAGGGTTAAGTTTGCCGTGACCTTTTTTTTTCGAGGGTCTATCAAAACGAAATCAATTTTAATGCAAAACATCAAAACATGCAAAAAATATTAAGATTAATAACATTTTTATTTTAATGGAGGTGTAATAAAAATTCGAAATTATTTATTAATTGAGAATTTAAAGTTATTCAATTTAAATTAAATAAATATTTCATAACAATTAATAAATTATTCCCTCTTTTTATTTTCAGATACTTTTTATTTAATTAATTTAAATAACACTGACGATGTAAATATTTTTTTCTATTATTATTCAATTTAATAATGAAAAAATCTTCTGAGCTTTAAATTGAAGAGCGCCTAACGAATTCCCGATTGAAGAAATCACAAATGACATCGACACAGCTTCGCAACAACATGAATTCATTGGCTAAATAGGGTGGCATCCTATTTAGCCAATGAATTCATCAACGCAAGCAAGTTATCCATCAACAAAATATGGATATTCTCACTCCTTAATAGATGCACTATTAAATAAATGTGAAATATAATAAAATATAACTTTTGAATCAAGGCATAAAACCTGATTTACAGAGTGATCAACAATCATTGTGGACAAGTTTCCCGCCGAAAAATTTGCGAAGTTTTATTGCTCCAAGTTCATGCGAAGGAAAAATAAATAGTAACTTTATTTGATACTAGCAGCGTCATGCGTCGTATATTGCCAATTTTTAAAATAGAATGTATACGGTAAACGAACTTAAAGCAATAATAAAAAATAATTAGAAACCTGTGTCAATTTCCATGTTCCTGAAATTGATCGAACGTTTCGGGCGTATAAAATCTGTCATTTAGATAGGAATTTACATGTGAATTTGACAGTTGCGTACGACCGATATTTCATGCGATCTATTTCAGGAATAAGGCCCCGGAGCAGCTTCAACAAGTAAAAATTAAATTTATAGTTATGATTAAATATTTAATTTATTTTGGGAAAAAATATTTGCTACGCCAATTGCAATCTAGGAGATTTTCCTTTCATATGATCAGTTGTACCAGCATGCGTATTTGGTTGCCTACATATCTACAATTATAGTAAATCACTCTGTATACTACTGAATAAAAAAAAAAAACAAGAATAAATAAATTAGGAAAATGAGGAACATATAATATATCTTGGAGGTTGACGCTTCTGTTTCGTTATACATGTTAATTTTAATTTAAAGGATATTTAAATAAATAAATAACTTTGTTTCAGCTTGCCATTATCAAGTATACTTGATAACGTTTAAAAAAAAATCAAATCTTTAATTTAGTTGACTATCTATTAAATATCAGCCAATTTTCTGTACAGATGTGACGGCAAACGGTTTAAAATGGATTCCATATATTGAGGATACTTTGATCAATTTTTCACTTCAATGTTTAAAAACTGGTTTCCTTTTAAGATCAAAATACACAATAACTATAATATCGGTTTTCGTTCAATTAGAGATTGTGAAAAATAGAATCTTAAAATTTAAAAATGCTCAAACAAAAAAATAAATAAAAAGTGGCTGATCAAAATTGTACCCACGTCTTGGGATACTTTGGTCATATCCTTGTGGGATATATTAAGTAACCCTAGTTGAAGTCTAGAATGTTAAGAAAAAAAAATATTAATAATAAGACCAGAATACACCTCTATTATTATTTTTTGTTTGGGGTTAAGCTGAATCATAGAAAACAATCTTAGGTTTTTATAATAATTTTAATAGGTGGTATAAAAATATTACTTAAAGTAGCATTTTAAATAAATTTATATATTAAATTACACATTTTGATAATTTCTATAAATTTAATGCGTTTCACAAATTAAATTTATAGAAATTATCAAAATGTGTAATTTAATATATAATTTTTTGGTTAACATTCATTTGAAAATTCATTATCATGGCATAAATCTAACACATTTATGTTATAAATTTATTGATATGAAGAAATTTATCAATAATAATTACAACATAACGCAAGTGTCATCCATTCCTTAATTACATGTGGCATCGTCATCGATTTGGGTCTATCTGAAATATAAAAAACTATCTTTGATTAATTTACAATGGTGCTAGTTAAATGGAAATTGACTATATAAATTGGATAAACACATATTTTCGTGAGGTGTATAAAAAGCCGCCCGAGCAGGGACTTGAACCCTGGACCCTTGGATTAAAAGTCCAATGCTCTACCGACTGAGCTACCCGGGCTCATGTTACTGCTCAGAGCAATGAAAACTTTTTTTAATATTATCTCCATTAAATTTCTTATAGATAGACTCAAATCGTTGACGATGCTACGTGAAATTAGAAAATACATGGCGCTTGCGTTATCTCCAAATTATTATGATTGATATTTCTTCATATCAATAAATTTATAAACAACAGTAATTTAATAATACATGGATTTTTATGTCTGTTTATGAATATTTTTGATGAAATATTATCATTTTAACACTTAACACCTGTAGCGTATTACTTTAAATCATTTTAAGGTAATACATAATTAAAAAATGATCCTTAATTAATGAGAGAACCATTCGAATGAAAATAGTCGATTAATTTTACTATATACTTATTGCAACCGTGACGATTCGAATAAAAATATACTCATTTTACTTTTTGAACACATCTCGTGCACAAATTTCTTTATGATAGCGATTCGAAACAGCATTCGAATTACGACAATTTCAATGAGCATTCGAACAAGGATTATTTCAATTCGAATGACTATCATCATTTCAAAAAGTATTCATTATTTATATTTTTCGAGTGAAAATGTTCGATTAATAATCTTTTAGAAATTTGATTTTCATACTTCAATCACAAATATTGGAATATTATTTTAAAACAATGTTTCTACGTAAAGGCTACTATAGACGATTACTTAGAATAAATTAAATAGAAAGAAATTGAAGATCATTAAATATTATTCAATCACTTTCACTTTGGCTACTTTGACTTTTTGACTTACGTTAAGTAAGTACTTTAAAACAAATGTACATTAAAACAACTACTTCTCGAGCCTATATCCCGCCAGACATTAAATTATATAATGAATACTTGCTAATAATTAATTATAATTAATTATTTTCAAATTATTTATAAATTTTAAATAATTGCAACCATGTGAATAAATCCTTTTTTATATTATGATTATTTAGAAAATAAAGGTGAGACTTAAGTCATCCCTGACATATATATATACAGGGTGGCGCAAGATTACGATGAAGTCCAATATCTCAGTTATAAAGAAATATACAAAAAAATGTTACTTACATTATTAGTAGCTACTGTCAAAATTCACATTTTAAAATTAGTTTCATATATACAAGGTGTCCAATAATCACGTAACGTATCAAACATATGTTTTTTTAAATGGAATGATATATTTTTATAATCTTTTTTTATATTAGATTTAATAGGTCAATTTTTCATAGTATAAAAGTTATAAACAAATGAATGTTGAAATCGATAGATGTTTAGAGACTAATATTTCAATAATGAAAAATGAAATAAACATTCTGTCAACGCCATACAAATGCAAAAATACTTAATAATAAAAGAAATAATCTTTTTTTCTCTTAAAACAAATCTTTATATACAAGGTGAAGCAATACGCAAAATGATGTTTTTCTCTTTTTACTTAAATGGGACACCCTATATTTTTTATGCTATTTTAATAGAAAATTAATCACTCTTCATTTTTTATATAACATATTAAATAGCTACCGTCTACCGTTTTTGAGATATTTAATCTCAAATACAAATTTGGTATAGAATTTTTAATCAAAGTAGGCCGTGCCAGAACAACTAATTTACTTATTTGTGAAAGTTACGCGAACACAAATATAAAATAATTTAGTGAAACGAATAATCAAGTGCATTAATTAAAATACATCATAATTCATACATATTTTTTTTTACCACGGGATAAATGAGAATTTAATAAAAAAAAGTAAATAAATATTAAGCTGTAATTATTTTAATACGCGATAATATTGAAAATACAACAATTTAAATAGGTATGTTCTTGGCTGTGCGCCAAGATCCAGGTACAACGAATCTTCTTATCTCAGGAATGCGTTCTCGGAGTGAGTCGTCGATCGTTTTTTCTTCTTGATTTGCGATAATTGCGCTCTTGTATTTCGATTCAGTCGTCCGAAAACGCGCAGTGTTCACCATTCCGGTTTAATTTTTAACATTAGAAATTATTAATAATTAAAAACGCGATTTATTTTTGTTTATGAACAAGTGGTAATTAGTGAGTGGTGGAGGTGAGTTGGTTTTCGATTCACCAGGAATGGGTTGGAAGTTATTTTTTCTATTAAGGTATGTTAATATTAATAATTTATTTTTAAACAGATTTTACGATTCCTATTATTATCATCAATTTATTCTCCCAAATTGCATTTGATTAAATAATTTGGTATAGAATTTTTAACCAAAGTAGGCCGTGCCAGAACAACTAATTTATTTAGTAACTTTCAACGCTTAATATTATAATTAGTAAGTAAAGTACATTTTACGTTATATTTTGTAACACTGATGCAGTTAAACATACTTCTTCAATAAATGATTAATTTAATTGTTAAAAACTAACAACAACTATATTTTTTGGTTATTATTCGAAAAATATTTAAAATATTCCTATATGCTTATTAAATTGATTTATTTAAACAATTCATGTTGACTGAAAAGCCGAAAATAGATACTAAGTGAAGTAATAAAATATTTATATCATTATATTTTGTTAACATTTTTATGTATTTATTTTACATATTCACATTTTTTTTTTTAATTCAATAGCATTCAAACATTTTACAATTTTTTTCTTAAAAAATATTTCACAATAACCATTATAACTCGCTAAATAATCGTTGAGCAACTATTTTCTTTATATTTTGCATGCGCCTTTAAAAAACGATTGTCATTTGAATATCCTTTTAGGTTAGGGAGTAAGAATGTTATTAAATACCAGAAAACGATTATGAATTGCATTTGTTTTAATTATAACCTACTTAAATTATAGATTATAAGCGAAACTTATAATTTTGTATTTTGAATTGAAATTGTGAAAAAATGGTAACATATAGGGGTATAGTTTATTATACAAAAATTAAAGAACAATCAATTTTCCATCGAAATAGTGTAAAAAATATAGGGCGTTCCATTTAAGTGAACAAAGAAAAAAATCATTTTGCGTATTGTTTCACCCTGTACACAACATTTGCTTTATGGTAACAAACGATTATTCCTTATATTATTAAGCATTTTTTCAATTAAATTGCGTTAACAGAAAGTTTACATCGTTTTTCATTTTTGAAAAATAAGGCTCCAATCTTCCATTGATTTCAACCTTAAATTGTTTATAACTTTTAAAATATTAAAAACTGACCTAATAAACCTTATGTCAAAAATGATTAATTTTAAGCGTAGAATCTAAAATCGACATTAAAAATATAGCATTCCATTTAAAAAATCATATGTTTGATACGTCACGTGATTATTGGACACCCTGTATATATGAAACCAATTTTAAAATGTGAAGTTTTACAGTAGCTACAAATTATGTCAGTAATATCTTTTTATAAATTTCTAAATAACTGAGATATTGGACTTCATCGGAATCTTGCGCCACCCTGTATATATATATATATATATATATATATATATATAACAGCCATAAACAAAACTAGTGATTAATATTTCGTAAATAACTTGGGACTTACAGCAGGCCCGTATCAACGAGGGGTGATATGGCTGAATACGTCATTTAAAAAATGTAATTACACCGATTTGAAAAGTCACACATTATCATTATTTTTCAAACTCCTCTATAAAAATTACTCACATTTAAAAGAATTGTTCTTTCAATACACATAAAAAAATGTATATCATAAATCTCATAAAACAAAAAAATGATATTTTTTTTGCACACGGCTGCAACTGTCATAATTTGTAGAAATAATGTTTTGCTTTTGTAACAACTAATAAAAACTACTAACTATGTATATTAATATAAAGATAATTTAAAGATAAATCGAGTAAAAAGTTATATATAGGGTGTTCCATTTAAAATAACAAAGTTTATATCAATTCCGGGAAAATGGGTTACACTGTGAAACCATTAAAATAATTTTACATTATGTTCTTCAGCAGTCATGTAAGTTTTATTAATAAATTAATTAACGACAAGGGAGTTATCGGTGAAGGGCACTTCGAAGACTTTTTGCAAATAACAAAATTCCTAAAAAATAAAAACGAAGAATTCTTCGATTAAAAAAGCCGTAAAAGCGTGCGAAACAATTTTTGCGAATAGAAGACGAATTTATATTTTGAAAGTATGTTTCATTTTCTAAAAAAACACCTAAATAGGTAACAGATAAATTGTTGAGGTTGCTAATTGTTTTAAGTTTATAATTTTAAACAATTAACAACCTCAACAATTAATTTATTAAAATTCTAAACTTGAAATATATTCTAAATTATTATTAAGTATGTACATATTTGTATTTTAATCTGAAATATAATTAATTAAATTAAGTTATAAGTACCATAATTTTTAAACAAAAACATAATTTAATGAGGCGAAATGAAACAATTAGAGCGTTGATTAATTTAATCCAGGCCGCTGTCGTAGCATCACAAAAGCGTTAAAGTTATAATGGTATGTAAATTAAATTTTATTCGTTATACTTGGAGGGGGGCCGGGGTATGAGAGAGGTGGGGGGCTTTTAGTAATTCCGCGGGATTATTTTATGGCTTTAATTTAGCGGTGGGATGCGGACCCCCCCGGAAAGCCCCCCTAATTCTCACCCTCATCCCGGGCTCCACCCCCCGTCTTGGAAGATATGACTGTTCTGGGAGCGAGTTCCAGTTAAATGTGTCATTTCTCATAATTGCCTTCCTGGATTGTTTCATTAGCGACATCGTTAAAACTAACGACTCTCCAGTCGCACTCTTGTCGCTCGAGCTCGGAATTATATCCACTTCGAGTTTCAGCTTTTCAACCCACCCACCGGTTTTTGCTCTTCTCCCGTCCCTTTTCGACTGGGAAACACTATGCGCTCGAGGTCCGTGTAAATATCCTTACACTGCAAATGAACTTTAATTAGACAACAAGCGGCGTTTTACTAACTGCGCTTATTTTGCTTTTTGGCGAGCCAGGGCGGAAAAGCTACACAGCTTGTTTAGCGAAATAAAGATGCAATCTGCTTTTATGGAACTTACATTTACTTCTCAAATTATCTCTGCGTTACATTTTTTGTAAATAAAATCTCACTATTTATTGTAGACTAAACAGAAGAAAATAAAAATTATATTTCCGCATTATATTATTAAAAAAAATCAAATTTGTTAAAAGCATTTTTTTAATATGGCTTTTAATGCCATTGTATTTGATGTGTGAAATTTTTGGTCTATCTGACAGATTAAGAAGGAATTCTAGTCTAAACATGAAAAAGCAATGTTTACATGCTTGGCTAAGGCTACGTCTCCAATTAATATCCAAAATATTTTATAAATTATGAGCATTTGATCTTAATTGTTATCTACAATGAAGAGGTTAAAAACACTCTGGATGATACCACTTTAGAAACATAGGTAGACGGTCATGAGTCATGAATCTTTTAGATAACTTCAAGTCATATTATATGCCTTCTCTAGATAAAAAAAAAAAACACCTTAACGAGGTGCTTTCTATCTAGAAAGGCATTTTGAATTGAGTTATCCAGATGAACTAAATGATCAACTGTAAATCTAAATTTGCGGAAGCCTATATGGTACCTTGCTAACAAACCATAGGTCTCTAGCACCCACACAAGGCGGTTGTTGACCATTCTTTCGAGGACTTTACCGAAGCAGCTTGTCAGCGGAATAGATCGGAAACTATTGGCATCCTTATTTGGTTTAAGAAGAGGCAATCCGATGGCTAACTGGAATAGATGCCTCTTTTCCATATCAAGTTATATTTTTTTAGCAAGTACTCCCTCGCAGACGAGGGCTGTTGTCGGATAATCTGATACGGGATTCTATCTGGACCTGGGACTATAGACTTGACCATTGATCTAATTGCCTCCTTAAGTTTTTCATAAAAGATCCTGTAAGGAGAACCCCAGAGGAATTTCTAATTCGCCTTTGACTTCTAGGAGAGCATCTTGATAATTAAGGAAGCTATTTGCGGAGCAGAATTGAGATGCTATTCCATCCGTTGTTTCTTTTGTGTCGGCTATAATACGTCCTTCTCCTCGCAAGATAGGTACATATGTAACTGCTAGGATTTTTTTCCCCGCTATTGCGCCCACGTTCTTCCACAATTCAACTGGTGATAGCCAACACGTAGCCTTCCCAAGATGACTTTTTGCTCTCAAGAATAGTGCGACGTTCGAATGATCGTCGCTTCTTGAAAGAAATTAAGTTTTCTTGGGTAGGCGAACGACGTAATTTCTTCTCCTTGTCGATTTAACCTTTCCATTCCGCGAAGGAACGGATCGACCGACCTTATTCCCACTTGTCTTTGGAATAAAACAACAAACTGCTTCCATTACTTCTACAGCAGTCTCAACATCATCACTCATCGACATAGGCGTATCGAAACTTGCTTGAAAGCCAAGCCAGTCTATTTTGTCGAGTCACTTGGATTGACTGTAGTACTCGTCGAACAATAGTATTATTAATGATCGGGAAGTGATCACTGTCGTATAGATCGTCCAATACTTGCCACCTGTGGCTAAACGGGAAGAACAGAAAGTAAAATCAATCGCAGAAAAATCTGACCCTCTTGCACTAAAATCCGTTGTTAAGAATTGCGTCATTCTGATCGAGGAATTCCTCCATTAAACGTCCGCATGGGTCATTCTTTTCAGATCCCCAAAGCGGACTGTGTGCATTAAAGTCACCCATTGGTATAAAAGACAAGGGTAGCTGGTTAATCAATTCTGCGATAGCATTGATGGTCCAGTTAAACTCTGGAAGATGTATCGTGCCGATCTAGCATTACATCCCTTCATGGTATTGATAACACTTGGAGTTGATAATTATTCGCTGGATTTAAGGGAGTAACATCAACTCATTGCGGTGTATTCTTCAGTTATTACAGTTCCACTGGACTATCTTCTCAATAATTTATATTGGTAAGACACAATAAAGACAAAAAAGGACACCTTTGTGGTGTTTTGTGAGGAGAGGGGGAAGAGGTTAATCCATTTAAGGACGGCGTGTAGGACTCCCTCCGGGTTTTGGCCGGAAGACTACCGACTTAAAACTCCTCCGGCGTCGATTGCGAGGGTCATTGGCCGGTCTATTCATTGCGTTCAATTGGCTCACCATCTTCGAAACGCAATGAACCCTTTTTTATCATTTGTTAGCCTGATTTAAAACATATTCCCTAAAAATTAATGAGGGCGGTTCCAGAGTGCAAAGGCCCTAAAACCGGAGCCCTCAAAACAGAAAAAAAAATATTGTACTTAATTGCAAATTTATGAATTTTTCATTTTAGATTTTAAAAAAATTAGAAAATATTTAAATTAATAAAAATAAATGAAAATATTACTTCACAAAATGCTAATATTTTTCAATTAACTTTACAATTCCTATTTAAACGTAACACTATTGATATTCTCGCATCGAATGATCGCGTTTAGTTAAAGCGAGAAAATTTGTGTTGCGATTAAACTTATCCGAAACCATAAATTACATCGCGCGCAAACACATCGCTGTTGGCAAATAATAAGGTACACATTAGTTTAATTGAAATGCGCGTAACGCGCGCCTGATAACATGTTGAATATCATCTGCGCGTCCGGTTTTGATTGTTTGTTGAGTATTGCGGAATGACAATGAGATTTGTTGTGTCTAATTATGAGAACGCCGGAGTGACGTGATCCCGTCCACCGTTGTGTATGAGTGAGTGACGATGATCGATCGCCGTTCGTCCATCCGTCCCGTCGGCATTATTTGCCCACCACCATTAAAATATATATTACAATATTTGCGGTGCAAACAAGTAAATAATGCGAAATCCGCCGGTGCTGAGCGTTATCGTTCAAAGATATTCAGTGTTGTTAACAAACACCGAACAAACAAAAAAATAAAATATTTACATAAATAGTTTCGTTTTTGCAATATTTGCTACAAATTGGGAAATAAGTAGATATATAGTTTATAGATTAAATAGCGGGGAGAGGGAGTTGTTGTTGCGACCTCTGTTTTATAATTAAAATATAAAGGGAAGAAGAAATAATTTATTTTTGCGTGAACTTTAATATGTTTCGGTTTGTCCGATTTGTTCACCATTTTATTCAATTTTTATTAATTTGTTGTCGTTTTAAGGGTAGCTTCATAATGCCTTGTAGAAGTCTTGGTCCCTATTGGCGAAAAACGTCTAATAATTGATTTTCCAGAATCTTCTCTTGATGTTAATTTCTTATCATAAAAACATTGTGAAATACAAGAAAAGAGAATAATCGCTCCAGACTATATCGTGGATGCATCAAAACTTTCCAACCAAACTCTGTAGAGGGTATCTGTAGAGTCACTATAGACGTGTTTGACCTGGCGTTGTCCTGATGTAACACGATACCTCCTCTGTTGGCCAATTTTATCTGTTTCTGGTCAATCGCAAGCTTCAAGCGGTGCAGTTTCCACCAGTAGAGAACCGAATTTCGTGTTTGGCTGTTTGGCCATATGGAAGCAACTCATAATACGGTATGCGGCAAAATAAAGAGGGAATAGTTTATTAATTATTTTCAAATTATATTTTTAACTTAATGTAAACAATACTGAAATATATATTTTATATTTAATATTAAAAGGTATTTAAAATATTACAATAATTTTTGATTTACTGTATTACTGAGAGTGGTACAAATAACAAATGTGATATATTTTTTCTATATGTGTTTTTATTTAATATACTCTTATGGGTTTGTTTATAGCTTAATAAATTATATTGCTATTATTTTCGATTTAGTACCTCTATAAAGTTATAAAAGGTACCAAAACATGAATAGTGGAAGATACCAAAGGAAATAACAATAAAACATCTTTTAAAACATACAATATGTTCGTATAAATGTTAAAAAAGCCTACATTATTATTATTTAACTGATAAAAATATTTTTTATATAGATGTATTTAAAGATATTACAATTATTAAAACAAATGATTCTTAGTCTAATAAAAAAACTAAACTAAAATAAGAATAAATATCATTCACAGGAGTCTTCGTCGCTAGCTTCACTCATATATGTTGATTTATCAATGTCTACATTATATGAAACCGTAAGATTTTTTAAATATATTTGAATATCATCGTCCACTTCTTTAAAATGTTTTTTAGTACTTTCACATTCCTTAAAGATGATATTAACGGCTCGGATGTTAATAATAAAAACTTCATTAAATCTATATTTGAATGTATACGTGACGATTTACGGGTATGACATAATCGGTTTTTTCTTACCTCTTTATGTCTGGCTTCTAATGCGTCTTCAGACAGTTGACCTATAGGTAAATCAAAAGAAGCAAATATGTCACACCTCTGAACCAAAACCTTATGAATGGTATTCAGCATGTAATACCATTCATATAATGTTAATAATAATTCTCTAGTGTCACTCACTAATAACTGTTTAAATGTAACTAAATCTATATCGCAACCACTAGCCAAGCACCCTTAATATAATAGATTTTTTTTTAATAATGCCTATATCAATTCCAGTTATTTCAGAACTGACTTCAGGATTCTGAAAAAACGTCCTAGCTGTGTTTCCGTCGTTAGAAGATCCGTAACCCGGTTTTGGATTATCAACTCGAAGTACCATTCTAGTTTTCAATAAAACCTGTATGCGTTTTTTTTTTATTTTCCTTCATTATTAGCTTATTTTCTACACTTCTAGCTTGCCATTGTTTAATAGGTAAGCGATAACTAATATGAAGAAGGCATTCAAGAAAACGAATCCAGCAATGTAAAGTTGACTTACCAAAACTGTAGTTTGCTACTATATTTAAAATACTTTCTTCGTTCATTTGTTTCGGTGTCGCAAATAATACATTTAGCCGTAGCATTTGTACCTGAAAGTGTTTTACTTACACTTCCATCTATCATTGTGAAAAGTAATTCAAATGAAACGGAGCATTCAAAATCATATGATATTTTTGTGATTTTAAGATCACTGATTATTTTACGCATCTTTTCCTCTTCATTCCGCACTAAGTGAGGAGTCTCTCTTGCAAAAATAAATTTAATTGGCCTACAAAAATGTGTGGACGATGTTCTTTTATTTACCCAAATTTCATTCCCTGTGAACAATTCTATCATTTTTATTGGAACTAATGCCATTAGAAATAAATATTCATCTGTACTTTCCGCATCTTCAAACTTCAGTTTATAAGTGCTATGTCCCGAACTGCCGTCGAACCCCCATTTACATATTAATTTAAAATCTTTAAGGCCTTCTGAATTTATTTTTGCGATATTTAAAATACTTTTCGACGTCAAATCTAAGAGCTCTTGTAAATTTACTTAAGCTGATGTTTCGTTTATTTCAATCTGTGATGGAAGAAGCGCCTTTTTCAGATTATTGAAACTATATGGAGTTGGAAAGCAATCTTCATGTAGAGCATTAATAGTATTTCGTAAAAGTATATACTTTCTCGCTGATAAATCTAAATACAAAATTAATGCTAGAGTCTCAAGAGGTGTTAAAGATTTCGTACTTTGAACGTTTTTTTAGCAATTTCCATAGCCAATTGCAGCTCGCCTGAAGATCTACCTGAACCTATTGCTGCGGCTCTTCGTCTCTTCGTTTTCAAGGAAACCTCTTCGAATGGTTTTGGAGGTCTTCCACGTGGTCGTTTCACACTGAGTTTTGTATGAAGTTTAGGCATACCTTCAAGATATTCACGACCTTTCCAATAAAATTGATGTTCAAGATGACCTCCTTTCAGTTTCAATCAGTATTCACAAAGGTTCACAAACATGTCTGTGAACATGCATGTCATAAGAAAAACTTGAATTTTAACTCGCAATTCTGGAATGTTGGATACATCATCATTAGTCTGGTAAGTGCGATGGAAATGGGAAATCAGTGTCACGAGAAATAAGGAGATCCCCAAAATAATTGCGCAGCATTCGAAAAGACTCTGCAACCCTGTGACACGTTGCCCCCTCTTATTGAAATTGATTACGTGGTAGATTAACGGTTTTCTGGTATTGTGGGAGGTGCGGATACTGCGCTGGCACACATAGGCTTCGTTAGGCTCCTAATGATACTCAACAGTTCCTGTAGGGACATCAGACCCTGTCTCAGCACAGTCAAGATACGTGGTAAGTTACGGGCACGACAAAATCGCTGAAGATCATGCAGAATTAGTGTTGCGCTCCTGATTTACAGTCAACGGTATTCCATCGTCATCTTCAATGAAATGCGGGCCCAATATACCATATGCAGATACAGCACACCAAATGTTAACACAAACACTATGAAAGGATTGTTCGACGGTTATCCAAGGATCCAAGGAACCGTGTTGTCTGCTTGTTAATGTATCCATTTAAATGAATTTGGCTTTCATTGAAAAACTAAAGATTCGACAAGAACGACGCGTCTGTATAATCCGGTGCAATCAGAGGCTGTCTGGTATGTATTTTGTATACAAACCCACAAATATTCTTGAACATTCGACGAAGCGATCGATTATTAATATTCGTTTCGGCGATTACAGAACCTAATTCAAAACATGTCCGTGATTCATATCGGTTGTGATTATCACTGGATGACCCATGTTACCTTTACGTTGGCAAAGCACACTTGCTGTACGACGAAACTTATCAACAACTGCTAACATAACGGTATTGCTCAGAGCCCGTTTCATAAACTTAGGTCTAGCCGAAAATAGTGCTCCACTACGACTTTTTCTGCAACACTGAGATCCATCCTAAAGCAACTAACATTAAAAAGATATTCACAGACATTATAAAAACGTTCAAAAATAACTCGGTAAGTTTCATCGCATGACATATTTGACAGATGCGCATTCCATGTAGTACTATTTATTTTGCCGTATACAGTCACGGTTGATAGAGTATACTGTCAATGCAAAAATGTATTTAACCGGGGGTGTGATGACACTGCAGCCCATGCCACGCCATACTTGCACAAATGTTTGCATGCAAATTTCTCAAAGAATTGTTATAAGTTATAACAATTATATTATTTTAATATTAGAAGAATACTATTTGAAGCAACAACACTTAAAAGTAAGTGTTATTATAATCTCTAAAACAAAAATATGGTAGTAATATTCGAACCAACACATCATACGTAACATAGGAAATCACATGTACATTTTGAAGTGCTCAAATATATAATGCAAAATAAATAGGTCAGTTATTTTAGAGACAAAATGTATTTATCTTTTTTGTAGAGAAACATTCTGGATTTATTAATGTTTTCACCTATTATTTAGTGTTTCTTTTTAAGTTAATATAATTCGATTGATGAAAATACTGAGAAATTGGCCATGTTAAAATTGATGAATTCGTTAATTTATCAATATCTTAGCTCGAGAGAGGTTTGGAGACATGATTCTTTCACGGGGTGGTTGCACAAAGAAAATACTATTTTCCGTATGTCTTTTTAAACGCCTTCCCGAGCTAACAATTTAATTTTTCAATGCCATATTAGAACAATGAATGCCGCTTGGATGAATAACAATATTAAATCTTTTTTTTTTCTTAGTCATTATTATTTTTTTGAAAATCTATAATAGAAATTAATTACGACTGTTGTTGCATACAGTAACAGCAGTTGATGTCTTAATCATTTCCAACCTTCAATTTTAATTTAAAATTATGATACCTTATAAATAAATTTACAAAGCCTTATAAACATAGTCGAATGAATAGGTCTACTAATGTAGTAAATTTAAACAAGTTTTGTGCCTGATTTACGCTTTTTTTAAAGTCATCATAAATCAAACACTAAATGGGCTACAGTGACGGCACAAATTCTGTTGCTCCGCCCCTAAATAGCAAGACACGTATTGACCGTATACTCTATTAACTACGATTCTACGGCTACTAACATGCTGATCAACTTCGATTATCTCCAAATATTTTATCGATATATTCGACGACGGGTCGGCTGTGTGGGGTTCATCTTTAACATACAAAATACTTGAACGGAAGCGACAAAACCAAAATTGCACGTAATTAGCTGTTACAATATCGGATCTGTAAAATATACCGAATTGTCTCTTTGTTGACTTGCATTTCTAGCAACCTGTAACTCACATCTGAATAGAACAAAGAAATAACAGTGTTTATTAATATTTTTTAATGTGAAATGTCGCCTTGATACTTTACGAGATTTCGATCACACAGCAGAACTTTTTAAAGATGGGTCGAAAAAAATAAATTTCGAAGGCTCCGATCCACAATGAAAAAATATCGTTTGGGCTTGTTTTAGATTTCCTTTTATATATATTTTTGGTATTACTTCCATTTGATTAAAATCTTGCTCCCAGGTCACTACCGATTGTTGCAATATAACAGCAATCGGTAATGATTTTAGCTTTATTGATATATAAATTAATATATCTATCTCGTAAAAAAATGTCAAATATTGACATTTTAGTGTTAATATTAATTCTGTATGTCGGAAATGAGGGAGTTGGTGTTGCAGCCTGTGATTTATAATTAAAATATACGTATACTAAGGTGGCCCAAAAAATTATTTTGCCAGCTCGGGTTTAAAATAAAAAAAAATCGTTGACTATATTAAAAAAAAAGTTTGTATAACACATAAAAGGAACTAATCAATTTATTGAAATGAACCGTACTGATAATTTACTTTCTTCATCAGGATTTTACAAGGGCCGTTGTTTTATATATTAATCTTAAAATATGCAGGAATTAAAAATTATTTTAATGATTCATTTTTGTGAAAAACTGATAATTTTTAACTTATTTTTTTCGTAATTAAAATGTCAAGGATATCGATAAATTCTACATTATAATAGCTTCACATTCAAAACCTATTAATTTCATTATATCTTACAATTTTATTTTTTAATATGTACTAGTGACTTGGTGTAATACGCGACATTTTTTTTTACTTGACAGACAAAATATGCAAGTGCATATTGAAATTATTAAATTTTAAAGAATGGCTCTTTTTCAAATGATTTTTTCCACATTACTATATGTGCTATGTCTTTATAATAAATCACAACCATAGAGGAAAGAGTACATAGAGAGGCGACCATTTAGGACTTTAGCTTCAGACACTCGGTGTATTTTTCAACTCGAGAGTTGCTGCCATTGGATATCGGCGAGATTCTACGAACTGCCTGCATGTACTTACTGAATTTTATTACCGTATTACTCTGCACTCACAAGGATGTTTAATATAAATATACTCATAAACACATTTTGTTCTCTGTGTCTCAACCTTAATTATATTTATTATTTGAATTTTTTAAACTAGTTCATAAATAAGAGGAGCAACATTTATCAAGTACAAGCTTCCACAATAAAAAATATACGATATTTGTTAATAGGAAAAATAAAACACGTTTTTTTTTTTTTTTTGAATAAATATGGTTTGATATTTTTTCTTTTCGTATAATCTCTTGTGCCAGAAATTCAACAAATATCTACATTCTTCATCCAATCAAATATCATTTAAAAAGTGAACTAAATAAAAAGGAAAACCAATCAAGGAAAAAAATAACCCCACATAAAATATTACATCTGCTGCGTGCTGTTCCCATTCCACGTGTTATTTTCATCGTCACTATCCCTATCTGTCAGCCGGTGAATGTTTCCGTGCCTGCGAATCACACTTTCGCCAGCACGCTTTTTCGGCACTGGCCTTGAAATATACAAAAAAATAACAAATCAAAATATTGATTTAATGGAATGATTTTCTAATATCGAATGATGGTGAAATAAACGAAGTATATTTTTAACACATAAGCATAAAAACACTATTTCTTTTTAAAATACTTTCAAATTATTTATCACAGGATAAGTGACAATTTAAATCAAAATAACAAAAATAAAAAAGTCCTTTCACATCAACAAATAGTGCTTTTTGCTTACTCCACAAGTATGCTTCTACAATTTTTCAGTGCGCACTTCTTTTTTGCTTACATAAAATTTCACTAATGCCCAAACCTATAATGACTAGCTGACTAGAAATTGAATTCTACCGGAGGTTGAATTAATGTTAATAGCGTTCAACTATGCAATAAGAAACTGACTTATTAAGGTGTTCGACCTGCAGAGAGTACACAGACATACATTTTTTATAATCAACTTTTTCGCACTTAGGAGGTTCTAAACTGACTTTACATCGTAAATGAAAGAAAAAAAGACCTTTTTATTCAACCTGTAATCAACTGGACATTATACAATATGGCAATAGTAATAAATGAGTAAAAAAGAAACAAGGAACTATTTTACGAAATGATTAATTTGTAAAAGTATTAGATAAATGATTGTTTACCAAAAATAATTGAAGAACGAAGGATGGTATCTTTTCACCTTATTGAAGATACAATTCAAAATCATAGCTTCTGAACACGTTTCGCATAAGCAACCCCATTCATGTGTCAATTATATTATGTTTCTATTAAGTGAATACATTTTTTAACCATAAACCTAAACCACAGAAACGTTTCTTAGACATGATGTATATAACAAACTGAGAAATTTAAAGTATAAATAAATGATTCGCGCATTAATAACGTTTAATAAATGTGTTTGCGTCAGCCGATTAGCCACAAATAACATATGCGTTTCCACGGCTTCGCTTGTCTGCGAAGAGTGTTACAAAATTTGCTGCCAGATGGAATACTTATTTTATTATTTACTGTATAATTTTATCACTAAGAAGGTTATTTTTCTTAATGCATATATTGTATCTTCAATACTTAGTTCCTCTGTGAATATTACTTGTTTCGTTTAATTGTAATGAAAATAATTTTATACAATTAAAACTTATAATAGTGTTACAGTTCTTCAAGTGTAGTAATTACCTTGAACTGCTTTGGGCGCTACTATCAGGACCTTCGCTTTTAACAGCATCCTTTGTAGTAGAAGGCGCCCCTTTTCCAAAAATCAACTCCTTTACGTATCCCAAGAAATTGAATATGGGAGTGAGCACAAACCAAACCATTCCCATAAATCCCGAATTCGAACTCGTGACGACCGCCCCGTGAGAAACAGGCAAAACTAGTATAACCGCATTAGGAACCAATTGCAAATCAAGGAGGCTCTGACAAGCATCGTTTTCATCGAACTCCCTTCGAGGAAACGTCGTCGCCAAAACGAAACTACCCCCAACCTGCACGTTGTTTTTGATATATTCATTGACCTCGGATAAGAGCGAGGAACTAGGGAAATCGTGCATGTGGGACGTGCCGTTGGGCAAGCGGAACTGCAGACGCGCCGTGTGCGAGTTGCTGGGACGCGGTGATATCAATTTAGGCAGTTCTTGTTGGTTTTCCTGGGTGGATTGGTTTGCAGCGGCGAGACGTGCGGCCTTTTCTCGCTTGTCCTCCTCGATTTGCCTCTTGACCTTCTCGCGGGCCTCCTGTTCTTCCCGTTTTTCTCTCTGGCGCTCCTCCATTAGCTGCTTCATCTCCTGCTCCTGTTGCCAGCGCTTCATTTTCTGGATGTCCTGACCCATCTTGCGTCGTTCCATTTCTTTCTGACGATGTGTCTTAAAAATTAATCAATCATTACAAATAATAAAACAATAAAAAAGTACACAATTGTATTTATCAATGTTTGATTTATATTATGCTGATAGTTACAATAATATATATTTATTTATATCATTGTGTATATCGTAAACCTGAATAGTAAATAAATCATGCGTTATCTTCAGAAGTAATTTCCCTTTTTTTAATTTATTATTATGGAGAAATTACAGGTAAAAAATATTAAGAGATTTTATTAACACAATTTAAAAGAAAAATAACAGTGAACAACCATAAACATGAAATAAATAATTACAATAAGTGCTCGAAATGATAATACAAGACAGTAACTAAAACAATCGAAAAGCATACATCGTGTTTCTGATATAATCAGAGTTAAATTGAATGGATTTTTTATTTGATTTTTAATTCTTCCACATTGTGCATTTCGGTATTGTTATAAACAGAAGAAGTTGTCAGATTTAACATCCTCAGTTAAATCACTCTGTGGCGATTTTTACATGAAGGCATGATGCAACCTTCTAAAGAAAATTGTTTAATTATATTTTGAATTGTCCAACTTAAAAGAATCAGCCGGTTGGGGTATCCAGTTGAAAAAAAGGTTTCCTACTTCTCTTATGCTGTGGGAATTGTAATATATTATTACAAATTCTACTTTTTCTTCATTTGTATACATTTCGAACAAATATGTCAGAGAATTTGAAGTCTAACACGATTGATTAACATGTGTTTAGTTGCGTGTTATAGGCAACTAAATACACATACATTAATCGATTCTATGTGTATGATTAGTTTTTTTTTTTGCAGGTAAACATAGGGAAAATGTTTACTAATAAAAAAAGGTCTCTGTATATATTTATCATAATTATTTCATGAGATATTGAATTTTCTTGAAGTAGGATATTTAAAGTTGCATGCTATTTTATATAAAAATATAGGTAAATATTATTTAATTTTATAATCATAATATTTATATATTACCTCTTCATCTTCAATTTTCTTCTGTGCCCGCTTCTTTTCGATCAAGTCCTGTGCCAATTTAAGCTTCTCTTCCGTACTTAAAGCAGATTCTTCATTAGTTTTACTAGTTTCATCATCATTTACATCACCGGTGCTTGAAGATTCGGGTGGAGGAGCTACAGTTTCCTGTGGAATTTCTTCTGTGATCGAGTGACTCGACCCAGCTTTGGGCACCAGCTGGCACACGTCACCGTCACACACCACTTCGTGTGTGGCTTCCTTTTTAATTAGGTCCTCTATTGATAAAACAAAAAAAGAATTTTATTAAAAAAGCAGTTGAACAAAAAAAAAATATTTGTATAAGTAATTTAAATAATAAGCAAAAATCAAATTGTTAGTAACTAAGGCTCCAACTTTATGACATCCCATCAGGGTTTTATTAATTTGTTTGATGGAATTAGGTATAAATGTGTGAGAAATGTATGAATCTGCAATTCGTGTTTGTTCGGAACATTACCATTTAAGCACAAATCACGTTTAAATTTCCAAATTGTTGGTTATGCATATGCATATTTTTGGCCACCCACTCACATGCATAATTGACATTAAGATTTCTGTATGTATCAGATTGAGGCGAGTTAAGACAGGTTCATAACAGATTCGTCAGTTACGTTGCGAAAAAGGGAAGATCTAACGTGTGTAATTATATATCTTCTTCTACCAGGAAATAATATTTGACTTTATCTCTTTCTTTCGTTCATTCGAGTAGAATCAGTTGTAATGATTTTAATTATCAAATGATTCAATTATTCTCAGTCGATTCGGCCCATCACAAGTTCTGAGACTAGTTTAAGATATGGTGTAGAAATTAAACATTAATTTCAAACTATTTTTTATATAAGCATGGAAAATGTAACTAGAGTTGAAAAAAAATGTAAATTATAAAAAAGTAGAGAACAGATGATAAATAATTAAAATCATTCTGATAATTGCTAATTGACTAATCATTCGAATGATCAGTCGATTACAAACATCATTCAAGTACCGATCATTCAATTATTGAAATCATTTGTTAACTCCCATCACTAATATGAAACTCATGGCTAATGCAATTTAATTATGTGATAATTTTCAAATGTAATCACATTAAATTTATTATTTATACATCGATTCTAAAATTGGACAAAGCAACACTGGGCTCTTAGTTATAAAATTTGTTCATTTTCTTGTAATCTGTAATGAACTTTAGTACCTTTTTGGCATTATATTTGCTTTTTAAACATTTTAAATACATATAAATTTGACTTATTGATATTTACCAACAAATAACAATACTAAAAATAAAGTTAAAACGTAAATAGAGATTTATTTGAAATATATAAAAAAGACCTTTATTGGTATCCTCTTAAATTAACAAAACACAACCAAAAATTCACAAAAACCCAGCCCTAAGATCACCCTAATCCTCCCTCCCTTCTTCTAGCCTCCCGCTCCCGCATTAACTTCAGCAAGATTTTTACCCCAGTACTAACCTCTTTCATCCATCTCTCCACTCTTCTCTCTCCTTCTATCCATTCCTTGCATACCCCCACACGTTCCTCCTCCAAGTGCTTCCATGTGTCCTCCCCATCGTCACATAATACACACCTAATGTACGCCAACCCCATCCATACCTTCCTCTCCCGCTCTTCCGAACCACACTGTGCCCTAGCAAAAACCTTTTTTTCCCCGGCAGTCAGTCTACTCTTTCTTAGGTACAGTAGATCCCCATATATCATCCATCTTACATACATGGGATTATATGTACTTTTGTCTATAAAACCCTGCCTCTCCTGCAGTTCAACTTCCATCCATTTCTCTCTCATCCATGCTACCACATTTACCCCCTTCTGCAACCATTCATCTGCTACACTCTCTGACACTCCCACTTTTTCATTCTCCTTTCTAAACTTACAGCCCTCTCAAACAAGCTTTCCAAACTTCTTTCACTAACCTATCATCCTCCAATTCGCTTAACTTCATCTCATACCTTATTACACTCTTCACAGTCTTCCCATGCATACTTCCCCTATTTGTTTCTTGAAGCAGAATATACTCCCAGTATCTGCTTCAAGAACGCCATTTGCTCCCTTTCCACACACTCATATTCTCTCATGCCCCAAACTTCCACTCTATACAACATTATCGACTGTACACATGTATCCAATAACTTGCAGGCCATCATTACATTCCCTTGAATCCATTTTCCCCATCTCACTCTCACCATACTCCATGCTTTCCTCACTTTAACTGTCGTCCATTTGACCTGTTCTTCAGAATATAAAACCCAGATACTTAAATGAATCGACCCTTTCAATCATTTGGCCCTTCCACTCTAATTCAACCATTTTCCCCTTTCTTCCTAAATCGCATCTACTTAGTCTTACCTATATTTATACATAACCCTCTTTTATCCATATATCCTTCCACCCTGGCCAACATCTCTTTCATTTCTTTCATCTCCCTCGCCAATAACACATCATCCGTATATGCTAGCATCCATACCTTTCCCAATCACTACCCCACCCGCTTGCCCATTCCTCAGTACCTCCTCCAACTCACTCAAGTATAAATTAAATAGCAATGGGCTCAGCGGGCATCCCTGCCTCACACCACTCCACACTCTGAATTGCTCAGACACATATATATATTGAAATATATAATATATATATTTCTTATTACCCTTATACCCTTTCGAGTGTCGGGAGTATTAGAAATATAAATGTTTCAAAATAAAATAGACCGTTTTGGGGTATCTATACATGTAATGTCAAAATAATGCGCGAAATTCAAGTTCGCTGAACACGCGAACCAGCACGTTTTAATATGATGTTGAAAAGTAAAGCCATTAGTCCATTAATTAAATTAAATCTTTGTTTAATGGCAGAAAGCTAAGACAGTTAAATCAATTTAGTAATTGTTGTTTAGTGTTATGGTAGTTCAAATTAGAATGTAACGTGGTCAGCCAATTAATTAAAATTAATTATCTACTTAAGGCTGCGGTTCAGTGGAAAGAAATAGCTATATAAATATTGACTGTAACTAATTCATGTTACATTGATGTTCTGGTTGATGGATCATATTGTATTATATATTAAAGTAATCTTAAAACAACCAGAAATTTTGTCAGATGAATTAAAAATTATTTTAATGAGTACTTTTTGTGAAAAACAATTATGAAACAATAATGAAAATTGATCATATTTATAGCAAATTTTAATTTATATTTTTGGTAATAAAAATGTACACAATGAAAATTTCAAGGATTTCACTAAATTCTATATTCAAATAACTTGGCATTTATTACTTATAAACTTGATAATATATTACAATTTTATTTTCTAACATGAACTAGTAAATTGATGTTTATACATGATAATTAGCCATTTTTGATTTAGAGGGATAATATTTTACTTGGTGCAAATATAAGTACATATATTATTAAATCTAAAGAATGGCTATTTTTTTCAAATGATTATTTCTACTTTACTAAATAGCTATTTCTTTCTACTAAACTGCAACCTTAATGTGAAAAATATATATTGTCTGTTTAAAAAACATAAACTTTTATTTGACACTTCCTGTTTTAAATATTTTTCAGGGCCTCATTATAAGAGGTCCTAATAGAAAAACCGTTTGAATTTTAATAAAAAATAATATTTAATTTAGTTGTTTATAGTTATTTTAAATTATATAAAGTGTGATTTGAAAACAATTCATAAAATTAAATAATTATTTTCCTTTAGCTACTGAAATTTTTGACTTACAAAACAAACATATATTAAAATAACCACTTCTGTTTGCTGTTGCATTTCAATGTGAATCTATATTTTTCATGTCAGTACTTATGCTTTTTTCTAAGTTAAAAATTGCAGTAGCTAAAGGGTAAATAATCATTTGATTTTATTAATTGTTTTTAAATTTCTTGTTATTTAATTTGCTTTGATTTCTTTCTATTTTTGAGTAATAGAAAAGTTGAAAAAAAAACACAAAGGCTTTAACAAGTTTTAAATGTGAGTTAATGAAGGAGGCTAATTTGTGATGGGTGATTGAGGTTTGAGGTTATCTTGCCAAAATAATTGAACAAAAAATAATATTAATTATTTATTTAAAAATACACAAACATCTTTATTTAAACTATACAAATAATAAAAAAAAAATACGATACAATTTTACAAAATATGCAAGTATTAGTCCATTTAATACATACTTGTACAAAAAAAATTATTAATTTTGTTGCACAAGCATATTATTACATTACATTTTTGAAATGCCCTATTCCCTATTGAAAATGTTATATTTGACAGCAAGTTATTCTTCAAGGTTACGTTATATGGCGATTCAGTATTTCGTATTGCCCTAAACCATTATCTCAGTTAACGTTAAGTGCCCTGACAACCGTTAAAATTGATTGTAGGCACCAAAACAGTACAAGTTTTCATAACGTTTTACCATCTTTAGAGGTTATTTTCAAGTGAAATAGTTTGTTAATGATGAAAATTTGTGGTTTAATAAGTATTGTTTTTTTTTTTTTAACTTGCTTTCTTGTAAAATTGAATTTAAACTATCAAAAGATGTAATTTTTATATATCACTTCAGCTATCCACAGAATGTATATAAAATCGAGGAACAAGTCTGTCTTTTTTCATATCCCATAATCCGCAACAGGTATATTTATCTTCAAAGACATAATTTTTACTGCATTTTTTTTTAATGAGGAATTTTTAAAAAATATGCAATACGAATTGCATTTAAGAGGGTATTGAAGGGGTCAGAATTCTTCTTATGGCACTCTCTCCGCCACTGATATTCTACCAGCACTTCAATAAAGTTTTCCTGGGAAATATGTTTAGATTTAAACCACTCTATATCTGATCTCCAATTTGCCTCTATCTTCTGGGGGGGATCTTCAGGATGGTTAATAACCCGATGTATGTAGCCCTGCTCCCCGAGCTTATCGTAGCCTTTCCACATGTCTGTCCTAATCTCAGTTCCTTCCTCCACATGCTCTTTAATAATTGGTATGACAGTGTCGCTGTCATGAAGGTTTTTTGGGCACATCACCATCCGAAAATCCTCAGCGCCATCCTCTTTCATCCCAAGTACCCAACGTCCTTCGAGCCTTCGACCCCTATTATATTTCCTTTTGCCTAACTTGCTTTGGTTAATTTGTACTACTTTTCCTCGCCCACCAATCTTTCCATTAATTTCTTGATGAAATAGAAAATCGTCAACAATCAGTTGACGACAGGAGTTATACCTTAAAATTGAACAATACAATTTGATTTGTCGAAAAAAATAATTTAATTAATATTACCAATCAGAGATAGTACTATCCGACAAGGTAGTGTTGTCTCCCGGAAAAAATGCTTCCGCTTTGCATATTAAGTACGACTCGTCTACCGCAAATGAATACATGATGCTAAAATATATATATATATATATAGGGTGATTTTCTTTTCATGTTCTCTGTGGGAATCTCAAAAATTATAAGAGAAATGGTTAAATGGGCAAGGAAGTGCAAATTTACAAGCTGAATAAAAAGACACTCATACGATTTTCAAAAAAGTCAAGGGTAACTACATATTTGAGAAATGTCAAAAGTGTTGATTTTGGAAATCGATTTTTCTCGGTTATTAATAGAAGTAGAAACAAAAATTAAAAGGCAAAGATTTTGATAATGTTACACTAAATAATAAAATTTTATTAGATATATTTGCTGTCATTAGTTTTCGAGGTATAACATAAACTTATATTTTTTTTAAATGGAAACCATAGTTGGTTTGTTATCATAGAAAGTTTGTTTCTGTTTAATCTGATTTAAAATAGCTCAGTTATTAAGAATTTTCAATATTATTTACACTAAAAAAATGAAATTATTTTATTTCTGTTAAATAAGTTTATTTTGAATTAATGTGTAGGAAGAAATGCACTATTTCCAGCTGTATGTTTTTAACTTAACTGGTTATTTATCAAAAATAAATCAAATTTATACATTAGCAACAAGCTCAATGACAAACCATCTATTGTTTCCATTTATAAAATGTAAATTTGTGTTATATGTAGGAAACTTATGTCAGCAAAAAATATTTAATAAAATTTTATTATTTAACATAAAATTATCTGAAACTTTGTCCTTTACATTTTTTTTTTCTATTTCTAGTAATAAGCAAGAAAAATTGATTTAAAAAAATCGACACTTGTCATTTTTCAAAATATCTAGTTACTGGAAATTTTTCCAAGTAGCTTTTTATTCAGCTCATAAATCTGCACTTCGTTGCACATTTAATCATTTCTCTATCTCATCCTGTATATGCATTAAAGTTTAATTTAGATTTAAAATATACGTACGCAAAAACTTTATTCAACGGCAATTTCGCATTTTCCAGCCATGTACCCTTTGCGATAGACACTGTATAATTATGCTGGCCCTTATTGCATGTAAATGTTCCCAACCCTCCTCCCCTTGAAGCATTGAAATTCATTCGTTTTCTATGCCTCGGGCATAACTTCTCCATGGGTAGTAGACCATTTTCCCTGCACCAGTTGAAAGCTTTTTCATGAGTGCCAAACTCATCGTAAACCCTCACCCTACTCCATTTAGCTGTAATATTTTTTAGTCATATGTAAATAAACAATATTTTTACTGTACTTACCTCTATCAGATATAAAACACTTAATTAGCACCGAAAAATACTGACAGTATTAATTTTTCAAAGAAACACGAAAAATAAATAAGCAGTAGGAGAATCACAAACCACAAATGCAGAGCATATTGAAATTTAATCATGCTGGCGCCATCTAGGATACAGTATACATCTATCAATCGAGGCTATTCCTTATGGCAAATGTTAAGTTTAACATGTACCGTTATTAAGGCCGTATTCCGAATGATGCATATGTAACATAATAATAGTCCAATTGGATCATTTCACACATATGCTGCATTTTCGCGCCCATAATAATTTGAAATTTTTTAACATTTCGTGCCCAATGTACCCAGCAGTGGCGGCTCGTCCGAATAGCCAAGTTATATTTATAAATTATTGTAACTATTTACCAATAATCAATTTAGTATTAGTTGTAAAAATCTGATAAATATTATGCATCATAATACAAAACATGTAAATTTAACGAGTACATTACATATTTATATTATATAGATTGAAACGAATCAACATTGCGTGCTTGGTGAAATGATATGGAACATCTCTGGCGAAGATTTCTGCTGCCTGCGTTCTAGATGTTTTTTTTCTGCAACACTTGCATGTGGAGCACACTACGAGCTGAGGAGGATCGTGTTAGGTACACAAAAAATATCAGCATATTAGGCGGCCCGTTCGACCGTCTACGCCTTGCTTCTTTGGCAATCGCTATAGAGAATCGTACGCATGAATGACGGGCTATAAACGCACAGTCTGCACAGTAGGTGCATAGACAATCGTAGTAGGAGCTCAAATTTCTTCAAGTGTGTAACAATTGCTGCACTTCACGTCTGTCAAATTTATGATGAAATTATATCACGATATTATTTGCAGTTTAATAGAGATGCCGTTTTCACAGCGAAATAATGAGGAACAGGTGAAAATAATAGTATCTTTGCTAAAATGTTGTACCCATTCGCCTACCCAATAAATGAATCCACGAGCCGCCACTGGTATCGAGGTAGTACAGACGGTGCAGGCATGCACATTAAAATCACGCGGATAGGTAGAGTATATTTAGTGTATATATTTATACATACACTCGACCTGACATGGATAATCACACCATAACCCTATATAAATTTCTTTAACCTATCTTTTCACAGAACTTTAATAAACAATTGTCAAAATGTTTACTAAAATCACAATTATAATAAATGAAAAGTTAATTTATTTGGAAGTACTGTCGACGGAACTAGAAAAGGGTTTTAAATCTTTGGACAACTGAAAAACTGTTACTTTCAAAATAAATAAATATCCAATTAAGTTAATCGTTGAATAAAATTTAATAATAGTTAAATATATTACCAGAGTCTGTCAATTTTATTGAACAAGAAAATTCAATGATTAAATTTGTTATAAATTACTTACTTCACATTTGTAGATCCCGAATTGTTAGAGAAAATGTATTTTGACCAATGTAGAAATGTACTGAACTAACAGCATTCAATATGTTGCTCTATAAAAATAGTGCTGGTGATAAAAGAGGGATGGTTATTTGGGATATTTTAATTTTGAAATATTAGGAGAGTCTTAATTTAGTTTTTGCGGTAGAGCCACCACTGAAGTTGATAATTCACTGCTTTCCAACTGTTCTGATTGAGATTGGTGTATATGCGCGCATACCCATTCGGTAGAAAACCAAGTTTAGTACATTTGTGCCATTCAGAATACGGCCTAAATAACTTCACATTCTATATATCTATTACACAAGCTGCTTAGACTGTGTTGATAAAAAATAACATTCACATTAAAGTTAACATTTTCCGTACAAAATAGCCCTGATTATTTGTACATGTTACCTTCTGTGTAAATATGAAAAATAACATTTCAATTTATGTTTTAAATCACATAAAATTTCGTCAAATTGGTTTAGTATCGTCATAAACTATAAGGAGATATAATTACATGCCTAATTTAATTCGCCATATTGCTGGTAACTCATATATTTGCACATATTTAACCACAAAAATCGTAAACTTATTTATGAATTGTGTCTTAACGGTAAGTTTCTGACAAAAATGGATTTCAAATTGGGTCTTTCTATGCATGGTTACCTTTGATTCTGCAATAAACACCTTAGAAATCTTGATGGGACATTCTAAAGTTGAGTTGTGTTTTATTTAAGCATAAATCATCTAGGGCGTGAATGCATTTCAGATCCAGTGAAGCAAATCATATTCAAGGTTTTGTAAATTTATATTTCATATCCCTAAAGAAATGCCTGACAGAAACACTGCTTCTAAAAAGCTAGTGCCCAATCGGAATTGAAAACCTGCTTGATGGCATATTTGAATCACAAGGCATGGTAGACTTAATTTTCACAAAAAAGTAACCAGTAAGTTTTCTGACTCGTCCTGTACAGATTGCAAGTATCATAAAGTGAGAGAAATACCTGATTTTTCATGAAATAATTCTGATTATTATGCTAAGTAAAAACATATTCTTCGAATGCTATTTTTAGCTGCTTAATAATAAAATGACTCACCATTCATACCCACTCAATTTATAGAGTGATTGAAAAAACCAAACCAAGAAAATTATTTATCCCATTACGACAGAGAATTTTAAACGTTTGACATACCGAAAATGCACAGCCTTGATGATGCATTCAAATTACGTAAAATTTTTTGTTCCCATTTTAATAATCAAATATAATAATACATTCACTTTCGAAGAACCTTGAAAAGCTTATAATAAGAAATAAAACAAACGATTTACCTGATTTGAACTTTAACGGTGCGCCACCATTCCTAACCACTACGTTACTCATTTTTTCTAAAATCTCATCAGCATCTTTGACTTCCGTAACAATCTCCAGTGGAGTTCCCGTTTTTCCTATGAAGTAAATAGAGGGTATTGACGTTTGCTTATCTGACAAATAATTAAGGTAAATTTCTTATTAAAAAGACAAAATAATATTTAAAATTAATCACTTTACAAATATTCTGCTAGCAGAGTCTAAATAAGACGGCACTGCAACTGTGAGTCGGAGTTTTCTATCAACCGTGATTCGAATTTGCTTCAAATTCATTTTAAATTGCAAGAGAAAAGATCACCTCATTTGCAATCCTGCTCCTGATGTAATTCTAAATATATATTACACAAAATGAATTTGTAACACTTACACCTTGATTACACATTACGAGTACAATAGCGAGATAGTTGTCCAAGAACTCGGGTGAACAATAGCGAAAAAATTACTCGGACTGTGTTCTATTTTCTAGGCTGAGTGCTCAACCTCTCTCCTGGCCTAATGACATTTTGCTGTCTCTCCATTGTACTTAACATATGTTGTAGTGTTCCCACATGTTTTTGGCCTGCATGACCAATTATGAGTGCATGTATGGGTATTCATTGCAAACCGATCCTCACAGAAAGTGCCCCTTGTAATATTTCAAGGGGCACTTTCTGTGAGGATCGGTTTGCAATGAATCTCATTAATTTTAGTTTATATTTCTCAGGTTTGAATTTATGAAAGGGATTAGTATTGACATCATTTTTACCATAAATACCCATTCATAACTTCAATCTGTAACCAATTCAGTTTTGGAAATGGTGTCAAATATAAAATTTTATTATGCATGTAAGCATCACTCTGCCGAGATCATAAATTATAAAATTTATTATTATTATTATTCATCCAACCTCTATGGCAGGATATTTTCACTTCATTGAGCTAACCCCATTGAAGAAAATTTGATTTATAACATAATAATATATTATACATTAAATGAGAGAACTACCTGATTTTTCATAATTCTGATTACTATGCTAAGTGAAAACCTATTTGGTGCGTCCCTCTAACACCACAAGGTAACTTTCTAGAAAAAATGCAAAGCCACCCTTGAGTTCTACATCCGGCAATCGGGCGTGCATTTTTTCTAGAAGGAATGCAGTTTGTAGCCGCGCAGGATGCGGGCGAAATCGCAACTATTTGTAAATATTCTTTAACATTTGAAGGGAACAAAACTCTCAAATATTTTGGAAAGACTGCTCAATTTTTATTCCTCGGCATTGATAACTTGACTGCTTACAACAGTCATTTGCATGCTCAGTGGAAACCAACCGCAAGAAAACACAACAATTTTCTTAGACATTCTACAAATTTACTCCTTTTTCAAAACTCAATTTATTGTTAGTAATTGTAAAATTAAAAGAAATATAGTTTTCTACTTCTATTGGTACACAACAATCTAATCGAGGCTTTGATTTCATTATATAGAAATGCATATAGGTTGGTGATTTGAATTATTATGATTTCAATGTTAATTTGAGTCGCCATGATTCAAATACTCACCTAAGTCATTATAATATACTCATTTAAATCAATATGATTAAATTATCATTAAAATTATCATGATTAAAATAGGCATCGAAATATTCATATTTTTTTATGTTCACATTTTATAGTAATTAATATTATTAGATATTTTGTGTGTATAATGATTTTTATAATAAATGCTATTATAATCATTAAAATATACACTCAAATCTATTAATTAAATCAAAAGGATACATATTTCGGAGAACTGTTGGTGCGGCACGCTGTTAGCCTCCAATTTCAGAGCGACAAAACTGCCACTCCCCAAAACCTCAGACACGTTTTCAGCCTCTACGATTTCGGTCAGCCTTTTAGACTTATCGTCTGATCCTACAAAAGAAAAACGAGATAAATACAAGCGCGAACCGGTGCGCCCCAAAATTCTAACCTTCAATGTAGACGACGAAAATGGAACCGTTCTTCCTGGATAACGTCACCGCTTCGGCGATGCCCCCTTCGTACCACTTCATCTTGCTTTAAGGGAAATGAATGGAATACACGCTTTGCGGAATTATTTAAAATTGTGTATTTACACAGAAATTGATGACAAGTGGAATTGAAGGAATGACGTTAGTTAACAGCGTTGCCAGTGTTAATGAAATGTGTTGCAATACTTTGCTTTACATCGAAATTTAAATAAGATTTTAATGATTTAGTTAACTATTGTATTAATAGACAACTAATGTTTAATAAAAACAAACCTATATGTATACATATGGATTTGAGTTAATTCAAATAATTATCGAAATCTATAAATTCATAATCTTTGAATTTCATTTTTGTTTTTGTTGTGTTGGCGATTCTGGAAAAAATTCACCCAATGAGAGCGAAGCATGAAAACATTCAATTTTCACTGTACAAATAACAATTATGAATATTTTTGATTATTTAAAGGAATAAATAAACATTAAAGATAATTTTATCTTTTTCTAATTAATATTTATATTATCTGCTTTTTGAATTATTATACCCTTAGATGTGTCGATGGTTATTTATATTATGTATAAGAAAATATTTTGTTTATTAAATAAGAGTTTAATGATTCAATTAATTAATGAATTTAATAGACAATTATTGTGTAATAAAAGTACATATACATATGGATTTGAGTTAATTCAAGTAAGAAACAATTTCTATAAATTCATTATCTTTGAATTTCGTTTTTTTTTTGTTATATTGGCAGTACTGCAGAAATTTCACCCAATGAGAGCGAAGCTCAAAAAATATATAATTTTCATTATAAAAAATTATTATTATCAATAATTTTGATTATTTAAAGGGAAAAATGATTATTAAAATTAATTGAATGTGCTGAAAATTAATATTTTGTGTAAGAAAATATTCTGTTTATCTCATAATTTATTATCTTTGAATTTAGTCTCTTTTAAAATTGTATTGGCAGAACTGGAAATTTCAGCCAATGAGAGCAAAGCCCGGAAAATATTGAATTTTAATTAATTTTACATAATTTTCATTAAACTATACAATATTCGATTGACAATCGCTTGCAAACGAAAACAGAAACGGGTCGTATATAGAATATCCGTAAATCACCTACCCGGGCAATGCAAGGAAATCCCATGATTCATTTTTCCCGTTTCTGCTCCTTTCTCAATTCCTGGCGATTGTGAATCAGCCCTTTATCTGCTTAAAATTAGTATTTTCATCACATGTTGAAAATATTATTGTACTCTAATAAATCATTATCTATGAATTTCGTAATTTTGTTGTAATTGAGGAATTTTAGCCAACAAAAGTGATGCACGAAAAATGTTCATTTGAAAGATTAATAATTTCGCTTATTTAAAGAGGGAAATAAACAACATAATATTGTTTCCCCGTACGGGAAATGTCAAGTTAAACGTGTACGATACATTTTATAATATGTATTATAGCTGTTTAAACTATCATAGTAAAAAAAAACGTACAAGTTAAATTTAACATTTTTTTAGAGAAAAATCTCAATAATCATAACGTGTAAGAAAATATTCGTTTACTCTCATCATTCAATATCTTTGTATTTCGTGTTTTTTTTATGTATTGGTGAAACTGAAAATTTCGAAGCCCGTAAAAAATGTCAATTTTTATTAAAATGAAAGTTGTTTTAATTAATTGTAATTATTAATAGCGAGAAATGTATATTAACACACACAAAGGAACGAAATAAATATTTTAATCACTTGTAAGTAATTTTTCTACCGATTTTTTATTTGATGTATTTGATATTCAACTTTAATTGAAAATCAAATACATCAAATAATTTTAAAATAAAGTATAATAAATAACTTAAATAAATTAAGGCAGTTTTATTTGAAACTTAGTTGTTTTAAACTACAGAGTGATTAACAATGTTTGCAGACAAGTTAAATTTCCTTCAAAAAATCTGGGGAGTTTTATCGTTCCAAGTTTATGCCAAGGAGAAATATACAAATAAAATAAATAAATAAAGAACTATATATGGCAATGGCAGCGTTGTTCGTTGTATTTTGCCATTACGCTTTTAAATATCGAATTCATACCTTAAACGAACTTAAAGAAGCAATCGAAAAAGAGATAAGAAATGTAAATCCAGAGCAGCTTCAACGTAATATATACGTATATTTATTTATTTTAATTTTCAAATATATTTGTACTAATATCGAATTTGATTATTATGTTGAAATAGAAACGAAATATGAGATATAAATATTTCGTTATTATTTCATTTATTTTAAATATTTCTATAGCTAAAAAATATTTAGATAATTCGATGGACAAAGAATAGTTTTGTCGATTTTTAAAATGATAACATTTTACTTACAATTAAGTCCATTTTAAGAGCATTTTATGTTTAAAATAGAATGAAATATGTACAAATTAAATATTTCTAGCGTTAAAAAATAAAAATTAATTTAATCAATTTTAATTTGTGCAATCAGATTTTTTTTTCATCGTTTCTTACTTAACATTTTCTTTTTAATTTATACTTTTTTGTGACAAATTTATTTTTCTATTACTGCAATAAATATTATTTAAACAATAATAAAATAAAAAATTATTTAATTGATTTTAATTTGTACAATCAAAATTTTTATATACGATTCGTTCCTTACTTCACATTTATTAATTATTTGTTTTTTATTTAACTTTTCTTCCTCACACAAGTAAGTGTGTCTTCTCATCCTTAGTCACTGTATTCAAATTAGATGAGTACTAAAGAAGATATACAAATCGCCAACAACCCGTACGTTTAGAAATTAGACCAAAACTACGTACTTTTGCGTCATTCGTTTATAATAACGTAGATGGAGGGAAACCTAGGGAATGTAGCACTGATGACCTAGAAGAACATATATTGAGTGCAATTCAAGAAGATCCTAACAATAGTACGAGACAAATAGCCCAACGGTTAAATGTCCCTAGTAAAGCAACGGTCCATGCAGTATTCAAAGAAAATCGATTATGTTCATTTTATGCAAGTAAAGTTCAATTGATGTATGAAAATGATAACGAGCTTAGTCGTATCTTTTGTGACAGGATTTTAGATCAAATTCGGGAAGAACCAATTTTTTTTTTTATTTGGAGTACATTCACTAATTGTACAATCACTAATTGTCATAACTATCATTTTTGGGAAGAACCTTCCTCGGGCTGTTAGAGAAATGGGACATCAAAGGATATTTTGTTAAATGACTTAAATTATATAAATATTTTAGAGGAAGTTTTAGAGAATGTTTCATTAAATTTAGTAAATAACATGCTTTACATGCACGATGGTGTACCACCTCACAAGGCAAGAATTTCAAAAAAAGGGTTGGACGAACATTTTCCAAATAGATGAATTGGGCCCAATGGACCCATACTTTATTTATTTATTTATTTATTTATTAACTGTGGTCTACCATGGAATATTACAATAAAATAGTAATAACAAATACAATAAACATTTAATACAAAACACAAACAATAAAATATAAAAACATATTACATTCACATCAAGGCTGTAAAAGTGTGAGCCTGTGGCGCAATTCTTTAACGCTGCTTGCAAAAAAGTCAAAATTTCTACCTATCATATTAGCATGCCTTAGTACTCGAGTGTCTGCAGAGTTTTGTGCGTAGACAGTCTTTCCAAAGGGAACACAAAATACCGCACTTTCTCGTAATGTTCGAGGAGGTACGTAGATCCCCAGAAGAGCGAGCAAGTCAAGACAGTCCATAAGGCCATTAAATAGTTTGTAGACCAAAATAACGTCTGCATTGAAACGTCTTGAATCAAGCGTTGCATTATCAAGCGCTGAAAGATTTTCCGTGTAGGTACCGGTTAGATTAAACTTAAATGAAATTAACCTTATAAACTTTTCCTGCACCTGCTCGATCTTATGTTTGTCGAGCGCCGTGTAAGGTGGCCATACACTCGACAATACTCGATGTGCGGACGAATTAAACAATTGTAAAGGGTACACAGGGTCCGAGTATTACGGAATTCGTTTGCATTTCTTTTTACGAACCCTAGCATCTGGAAGGCTTTGGATGCTATATTAGATACATGCAAACTTAATAAGAGATTGGTGGTAAATGTAACACCTAAGACACTAATTGCCAAATACTTGCCTGATAAGGTGTAGTTGTAAAGCAAGGGAGAAACATGCCTTGAAAATGCGATCACAACAATTTGGTAGGTTAAGCGCAAGGTTGTTGTAAATTGTAAATCCCTTTCAAGCAACAGGTTATCACTCGAGGAACAGGTCTTCATAAATATCTTCATGTCATACTGTGGCCAGCAAGGTCGTCGTATATGAATCCACTTGATTTTTTCATATGGGGATTTTTAAAATAAACAGTTTATGAAACACCTCCAATAGACAATGTAGATATCATGAATAGAATACGTATTGCGGTGGAATTAATCACTGAAGAGTAATTAATTATATTCCACGACGACAAAGATAAAGGTAAAGGTAAACTCCAGGTAAATCTTAGGGAAACCTCAGGTAAAGTTAAGGTAAATCTTAGGTAAACCTCTTACAAAGGTAAAGGTTTGCTCGTTTTTAAATAGATGATCACGTTTGCTTACTGGAGTATAAAAACCGTCTACTGAGATCGACCGCTCATCCATCAATCCATTTTATATTAATATATATACATTTTAATTATTTTCTTCCTTTTTCTTTTCTTCTTTTCTTTAATTCATTATTTAATTTTTGTAATCTAGTTTTAGTTTTAGTTGCTGTTTAAAAATCGATAAACCGTTAAATAAAATTTTTATTATTATCTAGTAGTGATTATCAAACAAAATTAAAAGAACATAATTATAATAAATGTGAGGAAAGAGAAAATAAATCAACAATATTGTTTTATCTGTTTATATATTTATTATATACATATACAGTACAGTCGTTGCAAGATTTTGCAAAAAAATATTTCTATTTACACATGTCGGTAATTTTTTTAAGGCGTGCTTGCGTCAAAAAATATTAAACATTGTTTCCAGTTTAAATCCACCAAGTTTTAAAATCAATTCAAAAATATGCAAAAAAATATCAACACTCGTTTTTCAACGGAAAGCATATTGCATGTTAAGTTTAAACAGATTTTCCTATTATTTTCTTCTTTTTATATTTCGTCGATGTAAAAAGATCGTATATGCGCCCGCTGAGCAAAATGAATGTATCATATTCATACAATTTGATTAATGAGAACACTTTTAACTTTATTTCGAATTATTTTCTCACTTATCCCGTGGTAAAATATTTTTTATGTAATAATTAGGATGTATTTTAATTAAGACACTGGGTTAATTATTTCACTATAGTAATGAAAGTACTATGTTTTTTTTCTTTTCATTCTGTAAAGTTTAAAAAGTGACAATGACAAAGTGTCATTAGTTTTCTAATATATTTTAAAATACATAAAAAAATAGAAAAATCAAAAATCCAACAATTGTTTTTTTTTAATATATTTGTGAAACCATTATAGTAAAACGTTTAACTTTATTTGTATAACTGAAATAAATACATCTCAGTTATACAAACTACAGTAATTATAGTTTCGACGATATTATGAATGTAACAGTTACCTTAATAAATTTAAAAGTGTTATCAATAATAAAATAACGATATATTACAAATTAGAAGCATTAACATTTAAATAATATGACATAAAAGACGTTGCACATCCCTCTGATGAAAGTAATTTTGCATTAACATTAAAATAACAGTAATCCATTGAGTAATGTGACCCTTACTCCATGATTAAACGTTAATGTAATATACCTTAATAAATGATTTAATGTTGAGGCAAAGTTACTTCTTGGGTTTACTGAAATTCTTCACTGAAGAAAATATTTCAGTGAAAAATGTCAATAAAACAATCCTTACAAAGATGTTTCACTTTGTTTGGAAAACACAATATTGTGTGTGTATAACGAAGTAAAAGCCTCCTCCGTTCATAATTTAAATAATCATTGAATGTAAACCAGATACAATGCTATTAAAATAATCAACCTTAAAAAATTACCGACTTACAAATCCTCGCCGTTGTTTTGTCTTTTTTGTTGTTTGAATTTATTCAACGTTGTATTATAATAATGGAAAACATTAAAGTCGAACACAAGACTTGACTCGTCAGAGAGAAAATGTGAAACACGTCGACAGCGAAATCCTCCTCTCTCTCTCTCTTGCGTGTAGAAAAATTCGGCGTTCTTAGAATAATTATACGTAATAAATGCTTGTTGATTATGAAAAAATGATTTGAAGAAAAAATATGTGTGGTATGTTGTTTGTGTGATTGTTTTTAGCACCGTCGTTGGAAATCAAAAGGTTGAATGAAAAATTCGCAAATAAAGCTGCATCAACATTAATAAAATATATATTAAACGTTAATGTAATATTGATGAAACGATTTTATGTCGTTGGAAATTGGAAGGCTTCCCACTGAATGAAAGATTCACAAGTAATGTTGAATCAAAATTAAAAAAAATAAATGTTAATGTAATATTGATGCAACGATTCTATGCCGATTTTTGCTCGATTTTAAAAGACCTTTCAAATTTAACATCCCAAGAATTTAGTGTGTATAAAATAAACTATGCGTTTTAGGTTAGTAAACAATTATTTTCGTGTTATCTTGTAATTCAATTGCATAACTTGAATAAAATTCCTTACTTCACTTATATTCTTTATTTTACCAGATGCACATTTCTCATTCTCATTCTCAATGGAGAATCGCCACATCTGGTAAAATGAAGAATTTAAGTGAAGTAAGGAATTTGATTCAAGTTATTAATTAGTTACCAATCATCGTTCGGTATCGCTCTAACTTCGTTTTTTTTAATAGTAATAGGTGTGATTAATTTATTCGGAATCCAATTCTTTTTGGCATTACAGATACTCTAGATTTGGTCGTATTAAAAAAAAAACATTTTATATGTTTTCTTGGTAAATATCTAAAACATATCCTACTGGACAAAATGTTCAGAAATAACGTTGCATCAATATTAATAAAACATTAATTTTACTTTAATTCAATATTTTTATATCAATTTTTCTCAGTGGAAAGCGATTAAAGAACATATTTTTCGTAATCTTATGAAACTGTGTTGAATTGGAGCCACGGATAAAGTACAGTGTCTCATTCGTGTATTATAAGCCATAAATCACTCCACTTATCTTCAGTTCGTTTCACAACCATTTTATTTTTGTTAAACTACTTAATATTTAATGAAATAAAATTCATTGAACACACGAGAACAAGAATGGAACGGGAAAAAAACGAATAATAGGATTTTCGTGAATCTATTCATAATCGTCAGGGAAGGAGCCTTACGGCTTTTCTGTACTCGATCCGTTTCCCTTCCGATTCCGGGTGATTGTGAATCGGCTCTTAATGTATATTTTTTCCAAATTAGCCAAAAGATGGCGCTTTCAATTATTTTTAAATTATCAGCCATCATGACATTAGTAGATAATTTAATTAAGTTATTATTATTATTAAGAATTGGACTTATCTTCGGCTCGATTCACAAATGTCGTCTACCATTTTAATGTTTGTTAAACTACTTAATATTCAGTGAGGATTTTATTTCATTGAACATACTGGAGCGGGAAAGATGGAAAACAGGATTTTCGTGAATCCTCACGTTCGTCAGAGACGCCTTTCTGTATATGATCCGTTTCCGTTTCGTTCCCGGGTGATTGTGAATCGGCTCTTAACATATATGTTTTCCAAATTAGCCAGAAGATGGCACTTGTGTTATTTTTAAATTATATGATATTATTATTATTAAAAAAATATGATTCGTCCATCGTGATTTATAACCCTCATAATAGACTAGTGGATAATGTACGGTAGAGTTTGTAATTGTATGTATTTTAAATATACGTCGTGATTTATAGTCATAATACACTAGTGGATAATGTACTGTAGATTTTGTAAAAGGGTGCGGTTTAAACTAAATCAAAATAATTTCTTCTGTCATTTCTGAAAACCCGCATAATTTCTTAAAATTCTAAATTGAACAGTGCTCTCCGTTACATCACGTAAAAATATGAATCTTGTTTTTTTTTTATCGTTCATCACCACTCTCCGATATTATGCCATATCAAATATCCATTTACAGACACATCCCGAATGTGCGAAATTCACTCCTTCGCGGAATTCCATCTTAACTTCGGAAGTAAAGCCGCAACGGATGTGATTGCATTTATGCGGGGCGGGTGAAATATGGGGCGTCGACAGTTTCATCTGTTTAGCGTTGCAGAATTTCATTTATAGTTTACGCCAGCGTTTCGTCCGCCGTTTTCCCCGGGAGGATTAAATTGACGCCGGGCGAGGTCGCTGTCAATTTCGATCTGAACCGCGTTATTCGGAAAATAAGTGCCGTCATTAGTGCCGACGACGACGACGGTGCTAAAATCGATCGACAGTTTCTTATAGATGAGTTGATACAATGAACAAGTAGGCCTATTATACATAGTGTTTTCTTCTCTCTCTCTCTTTTTTATTTTTACTTATTGGTTGTTATAAATTTTAGGTTGGGATTAACTATTCGGGCTTTTGCAAATTTGAAATGGCTTTCAATTACATTTTAATTTACAAATGATGCAAAAATCATAAAAATATAATGGGGATGACATAACTTGAAACTAATCGGGGCTATTATGCCCAGATGGATTGGCTTAGGTTTCAAAGTTTTAGTGGTATGTCCTCTTGGACATAGCCAGACAATCCTTCCCTTTGAGAAGGATTGATTGGGTTTCCCAGAAGGATTGGATTCCGTTTCAAAGGATCAGTGTTATGTCATCCCCTCCCGGACATAGCCGGCCAATCCTTCTTCCTAGAAGGATTGGCATGGGTTTCGGTGTTATGGAACTCATCAATGAAAAATATAAAGACCATCAGAAAAAGTCTCAAATCTCCTCGTAAATGACATAACAATGTCTCCCCGGTCATAGCCAGCCAATATTTAGAGGGAGCCTGTTTTAAACTGACATTTCATTTTGATTAGTATTAACTTGATTTTGTTAAGTGGCAATTTGAAGCTCAAATTATTTCGAAAGTGCAAAATTATTGCAAATAGTGAGCCATGCAGAAAAAAAAAGGTGAGACATATTGACGATGTTGAACGTTCTTTCAATAATTTGAATAGTTTTTGCTCTCATAAAATAATATTTTAATAAAACAAGAGTACAACAAAAATTTAAAGTTGGCCTTGGAAACCTCAGTTTGACTTATATTTTTATATATCGTGCGACACTTCCAACTTTCATTTTAGTTGTATCTTGGTAGTCCCGCCCCGTGGGATGCACCTATTTTAAACTGACATTTATTTTTTTAGTGTCAAAATGAATTTGTTAAGAGCCAACTCGAAGCTCAAATTATTTCGAAAATACAAATTCATTATAAACGGTGACTCAAGTAGAAAAAGAAGTGTAAGACATTCGCTGATGAGACACATTGACAATTTCGATCGTTCTTTGAAAAATTTGAATAGTTTTTACTCTCATCAAATATATAATTTAATAAATTTAGAATACAACAAGAAAAATCGCAGAAGCTCAAATTATTTCGAAAATACAAATTCATTGTAAACGGCGAGACAAGTAGAAAAAAAAGTGTAAAACATTCGTTGATGAGACACATCGACAATTTCGATCGTTATTTGAAAAATTTGAATAGTTTTTAGTCTCATCAAATATATAATTTAATAAATTTAGAATACAACAAGAAAAATCGCAGAAGCTCAAATTATTTCGAAAATACAAATTCATTGTAAACAGTGAGCCAAGTAGAAAAAAAAAGTGTAAAACATTCGTTGAAGAGATACATTGACAATTTGATCGTTCTTTGAAAAATTTGAATAGTTTTTGCTCTCATAAAATATATAATTTAATAAATTTAGGATACAACAAGAAAAATCGCAGATGGCTTTGGAAACCTCACTCGCAATTTCCAATGTCTGTCACAATATTATGAGTTTGACTTATATTTTGATAAATCGAGCGACATTTCCAACACCAACTTCGATTTTAGTTGTACCCTCGAAAAATTAAAACATGAACAAATTATACGATCGATTTATTTCAATTTGAAGAAGTTATTTGGAAAATGATTTAGATAATGTGTTTTCTAAAGAACTTCAAAGTTAAATAAACTTCTGGACAAAATTAATGCATCACACAAACTTTTCGTTTTCGTTTTGTTTCTTCGGTTTTTCATCGTAGTATCTACGTTATATAACAATTAAATGATTTTAACAAATATTTGGTATATTAGACCAAACATTATCATATAACAGGTATTATCGAAAAAAAAAAGACAACATGAAAAGAACAATACTGTTAAATACAATGAAAATGGTGTTAATAACAAACTTGAAAAACAAAGCAAAAATTTAATCTTCAAAATATTAATTCGGTAGTGTGTAGATCCTGCTCCAGCTCTTATCACAGCTTCCATTCGTCTGGGCACACTATTGATCAATTTTTGAATGGTTGAATATTATTCCTTTCGGCAACAACGACATCTTCGAGTTCCCTAAGATTGTTTGGAACAGGTATGTGTCGTCTAACCGATCGTTTTAGTGCATCCCAAATATGCTCTATAGGGTTCATATCGGAGCTTCTGGGTGGCCAGTCCATAGTTGGAATATTCACAAGTCGGAGGTAGTCCAGTACCTCTCTAGCAATATGTGGTCGAGCATTATATTGCATAAAAATGAAATTTTCCCAAAAAAATGGAGCAAATTGCATCACATCTTCTACGTATTCATAGATTTTCTCATTATAGGAACCAAATCTGTGTGCCCGTTGAAACAAATTCTTCCCCAGAACATTATTGATCCACCAAAAAATGAGATTCTGGGAGCGATATTTCAGGAAGCAAAACTCTCTTGGTCTCCGCCGGGCGCGTTGACGTCCATCTGGTGAATTTAGACTTACTCTTGTTTCGTCTGAAAACAAAACTTGCTTCCAGCGATCCAATTTACATGTTCCCTTACAAAACGCAGTCTAGTAACTATGTTTCCTTGTGAGCGATGGTGCAATAGCTGGACTTCTACTGTCCAATCTTCTTTGACTGAACCTTCTCCTGACAGTACGTCCAGAAATTGCTACATTCCGAGTTGCTGCTGAAGCTCTGCTTAGCTCTAAATTGGTATGACTCCTGTTTCTTAAGGCGACTTGCATAAGATATCGCTCATCTCTTACCTTTGTCTACAAGTCGCCTTAAGAAACAGGAGCAACTCGAAATATAGCAATTTCTGGACGTACGGTCAGGAGAAGGTTCAGTCAAAGAAGATTGTACAATTTTTACGACCTTATCTTGGGATTCTACAGTAACACTCAAGTTCATTGAAACGATTAACGGTTCGATGGTTGATTGGTTAACTTCTAATATCGCTGGCTATGTCCTTCGTTAACTAAAGTTACAGCTGTAACTACTTTATCTCCTCTTGAGTGAACGTCTTATTATTTCTACTCTAAGTGTAATTGATAAAAAAGCACTAATAACCTTTCTTCACACTTTTATTTTTAATTCCATATGCACATTTCGGACACAAAGTGACCAGTATTAATCCATTGATGGAATTAAAAATAAAAGTGTGAAGAAAGGTTATCAATGCTTTTTTATCAATTACATTTGATCTTCACGTAACTCACCCAATCAATCAACTCTAAGTGCACTGGACAGATTTAGTTAAACACATAAACTTTATAAAAATAACTCGGAAAACTGAATATATTATCTTTCATCACATTAAACAACATTAAATGTCTTAATGCCTTTGTATCTGTCAAACAATTGCAATTGTTTATGAGTACTGACAGAGGATATCCTTGGCCACTTATTTAAATGTTTAATTATTTGAAATTTAAAAAAATGAAAAGTTTATGTGATGAGAGACAAAAATAGACAAAATGTCTAGGAGTGTATATCAATCGTATAATTTGTACATATTTTCATGTTTCGAGAGTACAACTAAAATCGAAGTTGGCGTTGGAAATGTTGTTCAATGTATCAAAATATAAGTTAAACTCATAATATCGTGGCAGACATTGGAAATTACTAGTGAGGGAATCTCAAGTGAGGTTTCCAAAGGCAACTTCTCCCCTCCCCCTTCCTCAAATCGAGCGTTTAACAAAAAAGTCGAATTTGCTCAAATTTTGATATATCGAGGGTAAAACTAAAAATTGAAGTTGGCATTGGAAAAATGCTGGATATATCAAAATATGAGTCAATTGCAACTTTATAAGAAAAATTAGAATTTTGCATGACATGAGATTTTCAATGTTGCCATCGATTTTTGTTGTATAACTAATCAAATTTTCATTTATTTCAAAGTATGAGCCAATCGAAAATTTGTTATACACGCGCATAACAAAAATTCGAATTTTGTACAAGACGAAATTTCCTACCTCATCGTTGTTTTTTTTATGTGCACGACCATTTACGTTTTTATTTATTTATAAAGTCGTTTTATAACTTAATTTTAGTATTAACTCGTTTTATCGTCAATCTTAAATATAATTAGCAAATATTCACTATTTATATATAAGATTCCAGGGGAGTAGCCAATAATGGAGGGGGCTGGTAGTAATGCCCCCTTCTTTCCAAAGTTCCAATGACTTAGTCAAGTTAATGCTCTTTCCCCAAAGCCAATTTACAATAAGAAATGCAAATATTGGCTAATTATAATAATAAATGAATATTTCCCACGAAAATATATTTGAGCTCAATGTTGTTGGGAATTTTCGAAACAAATATATAATAATGAATAAGTATTACCAAAAGAAAGTTTCAAGTGTAAAACAAATTTATCTGAATAAGCTAGTTGTTCAACTTTTAGTACTTAATATTAAATGAACAAGCTTATTCAGATTAATTTGTTTTATTTAATAAATTTAATTAGGCAATAAATGGCGCTTGCGCTGTCTTTCCATTTATTATAATTTGTTTTAATTGCACTTGACATTTTATTTTACAAAGGACTGCTTCTACAATAGATAATAATAGCTTTGGCAACGTAGAGCTTCGGTATTGTGCATTCTAGTTAAACCGATTAGCAAACAGTTTCTACAATCGTTTCAAATTTACCATTCAGTTGGCATAAATGCGTATGCACGACAAACAGCTGGTAAGCTAGTGTCAAAACGAAGTGAAGTGTGTGTCTCACATCAGGTTTAACTCATGCTCCGAATACGGGCTAAACTGCCGAAGCGGTAACACGGTAATTGTGGAATCACCGCCCAAAATTTGACCCTTGGGTTAAGTTACTAAATGTGTAACCATCAATTATAGATGCTGACTTAATACTTGTTAATTTTCATCAATGTGGTAAGAAATGAAATTACAAAGAAATTTGAAATTAATTAATTTACACTATTGAATAATTAATTACTTTCTCTTTAGCTACTGCAACTTACTTAATGTGAGTACTTTAAATAAAAATATCCATTGGTAATAAATGTTATAGTTCACAACCCTTGAAAGTTAATACCAACCTAATCACATTTAAAAACACCTTCCTAAAAAACTACTGAACACAAAAATATCAACATATTGTATTTTATTCACTTACATTTTTTTAATTTTTTAAAATACATATTCATATAGAAATAGCGTTTAGGTACCTTATACGTAACAATATTTTTTCTGCCCTAATTCCGCTCGGCTTCACTCACATAAATACAAATTCGCCAAAACGGATTGTTCCGCACCTATCTTCATTTTTTGTTTTGTTTAAGTTTTTTTTGTTTTGTTTTAAATTATTAATTTGTTATTCACTACAAGTCTACAGTTTGCGTTTCTCTTATTATTTTCATTTTTTGACGTTTTAAAAGTAATGTACAGACCCTGTTTATGATTGTAATTACTTCTATTTGTTGTACGCGTATTTATTTATTTTAAAATCATTATTGTAGAACAGTGTTTCTTTCATGCAAATGCATACAACATTTTGAATTCATTAAATTGCACGAGGAGGTAATTAAGACTTTCGGAAGCTACATTTTTAATTAGCTTTCGAAAATCAAAATCAACATTTTTGGAAAGCACAATTTTTAATCAGCTTCCGAAAATCAAAATCAAGATTTTTGGAAATAATTAAAAATTGAGCTTATAATTTGAATTCATTAATTGCTAGAGGAGGTAATCATGATTTTCGGAATCTCAATATTTAATTCTTTCCAAAATCTTGGTTTTGAAAGCTGATTAAAAATTGAGCTTTACAAAGTCTTGATTTTTATTTTCGGAAGCTAATTAAAAATTGAGCTACCAAAAACCATGATTATCTGCTCGAGTTATTAATGAATTCAAATTGGAAGCACATTTTTTTTAAATTATTTCCAAAAAATAAAAAATTGTGATTATCTGCTCGAGATTTCAAATTGGTAGCACAATTTTTTTTTAATTATTTCGAAAAAATCTTGATTTTGATTTTCGGAAGCTAATTAAGCTTTCGAAATTCTTGATTACCTTTTCAAAAAATCGTTCGAAAGAAGCACTGTTGGAGAATGCTTTCGCTTTTATTTTATTTTTGTTTCATTCCATTACGAATTGGATTGAAAACGTCGCCGTATTTATTTAATTTGTGTTTATCGTTTGTGAAAATTAAAAAGTTTTGAATAATTTAATTATTTATTTTATACAATAATATAATAAAAAAAGTTTACGAATAATTCATGTATTCAATAATTTTTCATTCACTGAGTGAATTATGTAATGTTAAAGATTCACCCCGGTTTATTAAGTGTAGCTTAAGCTTGATTTAATTAAGCTTCAATTTTCATAAATTAAATATAAAATGAAAAGTGAAGCTTAAATTAAGCTTAAGCTACAATTATTAATTGTAGCTTAAGCTTGGGTGAATATTTAGCTCGAAAATAATTAATAAATTATTTTCTCTTTAGCTACTGTGACATTCTGACTTATGTTATATAACAAATGTTTAATAATGGACTTTTCATTTAGGAATTATTTTCTAATCAAATAATAACCAATATTTGCGCAACTTAAAATATTAGAAACAAAGTTAATTAGGTATACAATGACACAATATATTTCTTCTTCTTGAAAACCCTTTCAGGTGTCGGATTAAAAAATATATATCATCTTTATTTCATTGTACTTACAAAAAACAAACACTAAATTCTTGAAAGTTGATAAAAAAACAGATAGATATTAATGAAGATACTTTTATTTATATTACAAAATTTCTGATTTACAAAATTAATATGAAAATCCAAGTATTTAAATTTTCCAAAATAAAGTGATTTTTTTTCTTCCGATTGTTCCTTTAACAATTATCAATAATTAAATTATTCTCCCTTTTCAATTTTATCAAAGAATAAAACATTCGTCTTTGAAATTCTTTATGAAGATTACTTATAAAGAGAATTATTTCAAACACTGGAAAATCTACACCGGAAATTTAAACATTTAGCGCGCTTTTTATTACTTCTTTTGTTTGCTTTTTTCAATTAACTGGCGTGTTCGAAACGCGGACGTGTTTAAACGATCGGTAAATTTAAGCTTCGTTAAGGCAATGTTAAATTTCTTTTTGATATGTTGAACAGTACCTTCAACCAATTCCGGCGCAGATTTATCTCATTTTTTTGTTTGGTTTGAAATAGCGAATCGAAGAAAATACGACAGGCCTACCAGATTCCTGATTAGAAACACTAACGCCAACGTCAGTATTGGTGAATAGTGATGTAAAATAATTGGATTAAGTAATAATTTTGAAAATTTAATTATTATGTAGATGATTTTAATATGTTTATTTTTTGCATTGTTAAAGATACAGTGTTTTTGCATTTCCCTATTGATTAAATGAATTTTACTATATATGAAACATATTTCACATCGTCAAATAAATGTCAAAAGATTTAAATAATTATTATAATTCAGTTATTACGGAATCTTCTTTTTTAGGATATATATTTGAAATTAAAGGAAACGTATTTTTTATAAAGTGAAATGCAATTTAAAAACTCTGTATTCATATAATATGTAGTAAATTAGAAATTTAATATGAGATTTATTATTTGTAAACCATAATGTAAATTATGTTAAATAAATGTAATATAATTATTATTCTTAAATATAGTGTGTGCCTGATAAAAGCAGAGTTGATTGACACTATACTTAAATTAAAATAAAATAAGGAGTAATATTCAATGGTTGGGGATGTCACTTGATGAAATTGAATATTCAAAATTAAATTAAAAAAAAACACAACATTTTTTAATTTTCATATACGAACTAAAAAAATGTAATTGTGTATAACGAAATAGAAGCCGCCACAATAGAAAACATACAATATTATTCCCTAAATAAAAATACAACTTTTTTAGTTTGTAGAAGCTTCAATAATGGAAAAAGGAAAGATTGCATTTTCTAATAATTTACAATATTACTCCTTAAATAAAAATACAACAGTTTTTTTTAATTCGCAAAAGTCACCAAGATAGAAAAAAAGGAAACGATTAATTTTTGTATTATAATTTACAATATTACTCGTTAAAAAAATACAACAGTTTTTTAGTTCGTAAGTAAAACTGTTGTATTTTTATTTAAGTTGTAATATTGTAAACAAACAAACAAGTTCTATTGTGGATGAGTTTTGATAATAACAAGTATATATTGTTGAAACTAAATATAAAATTTTGTTGTACAAACAAAGTTAAAATTAATGAATTTTTATTGATTGCTCCTTTTTTATTTTAATTACTAAACTTATACAGGGTCCTGCATTACAGATCCCGTCTTCGATAGCTCAATTACTGACTAAGTTAAGACTTTGAAGTTTTGGAAACTTCAGGAACGTGGACATACTTCAGGAAAATATTTTTGATTATACACGTTGTTCCAAAAAGAGTTACGCCACGATGATATTTTTTTTAATTGCTTACATAAATTTTATTCGTCTTTTAGGTGCCCCTAAAATTTTATTGAAATCGCTTCAGTTATACCAACAAAAAAGTAAAAAAAAAATGGTTTATACAAGGTACTTATCAATAATAGTCAAATTTTATTGATATAAAGTATCCAGGGTGTGCATAACTAAATGTCAAACTTTTCAAACTTGTATGCATTGAATTTATATGTTTACATCACTCTAAGCAGAATTAAAAAAACAAACATTTTTCTTCCCATCAACCCTACCACAATTCCTAATAGATTAAAAGTTATTTGCAAAAAAAAAAATGGTTTTCTCGACTATTTCGACAGCCATGATTTTTTTACCCCCAGTTATTGTTATTCGATAGCCATGTTATTATTATTGCTATATTCATTTACGGAATTCACCCATTTTTGATGTTGAATAAATATCTAAGGTTGCTTTGAAAAACATTTTTTGACATTGTTAACTTCAACTGTCAATGTGACAAGAGTCTACGTTAGCTTTAGTAGTATTAAAATTATAAATAATTATTTGCTTAAGCCTTTCCTAATCAAAATTTTTTTGACAACGAATTCAATCGAGATGAACTTATAGGAATGATTCTCGTATTTCTAGAATACGGAAAGAAGTCTTTTTCACCTCCAACTACACAAAAAAACAGGCAACAAACAATGAAAGACGTATTTCAAAATTATAGCCGACCTAATACAAAGACTGGTAAGGTAATTTCATGTTCGTCTTCATTTGTGCCTTCAAAACAATTGAAAACATGTCAAACACAAGTTCTAGTAAGTAATTTATTTTAAATAAATAATTTTCTTCTATCCTTTTAATGCTATAACTAAAACTATGTTTTATATAAAGCCCATTACTTTCATAACGTGTGATTTATAAAAAGATCTGTGAAATTTTTAATACAGTCGCTGTAATAATTGTAATTAGATGACATGTCTGTGAATAGAATGTTTTTTCATCAAAATGCCTATTGAAATGGTCGATTTTTTTGTTTCAATAACTTTTAATTTGTTAGGAATTTAGGCAGGGTTGTTTAGAAGAAAAATGTTTGTTTTTTTCTGCATGGAATGATCTAAAAATATAAAGGGGTTCCAATTTAAAATATGAAAAATAAAATACATTCAAGTTTGAAAAGTCGGACACTACATTTTGGACACCTTGTATTATTCATATCAATAAAATTTGACTATTAGGTTTGTTAGACTTTATTTAACAAGTACCCTGTATAATTTTATTCACAAGATGCTATTTTATTTTTTATTAATTTTTTAAATCAATGGCGCAAAACCATTTTTTTGCTGTTTAATTTTTGTTGTTGGCATTACTAAACCGATTTCAATAAATGAATAAAATTTTAGGGGTATGTAGGTAATCATAAAAGGTACCTAAATAATGAATAAAATGTATAATAGGCAATTTAAAAAAATATATCATCATAGCGTAACTCTTTTTTGAGACACTCTGTATAATCGAAAATATTTTCCTGAAGTACTTCCTAGGATCCAAGTAAAGTTTCCAAAGTTCCAAAATCCTGATTTAATTAGGACTGTAGCTGTGGGCAAGACCCTGTATAACTTGAAGTGAAACATTATTTTAAACCAAATTAGAAATTGTAATGTAATACATCATTGTAAAAGCAATTTCACTCACTTTTAATCAAATTGCTTTCACAATGATGAACCACAAATACGAATACATGAATCTATAAATATGCAGGACATTTCATTAACAAAATGTACGTTGTTTCCGAAAGTTACGTAGGTTATTGAAAATAATGGCTTCTGTGACATTTGAGATCACGTCCTGTATAATAAATTTCATATTAAACTTACTTTTGCATTTTTAAAGTTCTAGCTGGAGAATGAAAAATCATCGCCTTAAATTTTAGAAGAAATGCTGACGTTGGCGTAAGTTTTTTGCATGCATGAAAAATGTTTATACGAGTGCCCTCTTGTTAATGTTTTCTTTTGTTTGGTTATAATTAAACAATCAATTTTCATTGGAGTAAAACGGAAATTCGATCAAGAATAAAAATAAAATTAATTAAAAATGAGAGGTATGTATTTTTTATTATTTTATTGAATATTTTGTTAATAATTATTAATTAATGGTTCACTCAATCAAACAATCTTTTACTAAATAAACGCAAACAATTTTGGTTTTATCTAAAATCTATCCTACCGTGAAACATACATTAATATCAATGGCCTGAAATCGAATAATTATATCCCAACATGGCTTAATACGTTCCGACCGATAGGCAATTCCTACAAGAACATTTGTTTAAAGGTTGAAAAATACACTTGATTTGTTTCACTACTTAATATTTATTTCATTTTACTAGTTTCGACTCTCATCATCAAGGTGTAGTCCTTGATAATGACGAGAGTCGAAACTAGTCGGAGGAAATAAATTAAGTAATGAAACAAATCAAGTGTATTTTTCAACCTATTAATATTGTGATCATGTTTCATCAAGTGATTAATGAGAAATTAAAAAATATTAAACCACACTTGTAAGGAATAAAAATGTAAATATATATATATATATATATATATATATATATATATATATATCCCAACAATACTTAATTAAATGTGAGTTTCGTGAAGATTCGAAAGATATATGAAAACACTTTGTATATTTTTCTTTATTTATTTTATTTATTAACAGATATACGTTTCAAATACCATGCGATCATTATCAATGTTTTAGAAAGAATTATTTGTAATGTACATCTAAACCGAAAGATAAATAAAATAAATGAATAAAAGTGTCCAAAGTGGTTTCATATATATCTCAACAGTAATATGTCTATTTTCAAGATGTTTATTAATGTGAGAATTATTCAATTAGTTTTAGTTTTTTTTATTAAATAAGATTTTTTATTGAATAAATTTTGTTTAGCGACAAAGCTCATTTTTTTACTAAATGGTTACGTTAAGAATTGGAGTGAAAAGAATCAAAAAATGACTCAATAATTGCCGTTGCATGCAGAAAAATGCACTGTATGGTGCGCATTGTACTCCGGAGGCATCATTGGGCCGTATTTCTTCAAAAATCAAGCTGGAGAGTACGTTACCGTTAGTAGGGAACGTTACAGAGCGATGATCAATAATTATTTAATTCAGAATTTGAATGGTATTGCTATTGAAGAGGTATGGTTCCAACAAGACTGCGCCACAAGTCACACAGCCAACGCAACGATGGATTTATCGAGGGAACAATTAACTGCCTACCAAGGTAATGTAACTTAACGCCTTTAGATTATTTTCTTTCGGGTTATATTAAGTCTTTTGTCTATGCCGATAAACCAGCAATTATTGATGTCTTGGAAGCAAACATAACTCAGACAATTGTGAACATGATGGGGTCGCTTGAAAAAGTGGTAGGAAATTGGATCAGTAGCCGCGGCGGACATTTGTCCGAAATTGTTTTCAAATATTAATGCCATTGTATAATCCTTCAAATAAAATAAATAATTTCGACATATCTAATTTGATTCTTGTTTAATATAAATTTAAACTTCGGATGCACTAAAAAATCATCCTTTAGATGCAAACAACTTTATTAAGAAAAATATGTATAAATAAAAATTATTTATATTTTAAAATTAAGTTATGTGAACATCTTTTCACCTAAACTGGCCAACGACCTGTGGGTTTTCTACCTAGTAAGAATATTTTGTTTTATAAGTGGATTTTTAATATTTCTTTCATATTTAGTATAATACCATTGTTTAATTATTAGAAATATTAATAAACGGAATATAATGCAAGCGCCATTTATTACCTAAATTTATTGAATATTAGAAATATTAATTATTTTAAAATCGGCAACATTTATGAAATTGAAGAAATATCACACTGAGATATATTTTAAATTAATTAAATATAAATGGAAAATAAACATTTTTGATTTCACTTATATTTAATTAATTTAAATTATATCTCAGTGTTGCACTCTGATATTTTTCAATTTCATAGATATAAATATGATTTAAAAACAAATATCAATGTAATTAATTAATCGACAAAATTGTTTCTATTTTGAAAATAAATATTGAAACAATTTATAACTTCAATATAAAAAAAAACATATACGCCTTCCCGCTATTAAAAAAAAAAAAATAATAATAAAAAAATAAAATGGACTACTTTTTCACTGAAGAAAGTATTACGCCCCCTAATAATGTAGATACAATTATAGAATAATCAGGACAGTTATGATTATTCTGTGATACATTGTATCAACATTTATTATATATTGTTAAAACTTTCATAATGTTCAGATAACATTATGGAAGTTGATTTAAATAAATGAATAAATATACTATTTTTTTAGCCATATGACAGATATTTTTAAATTGCCTGCTTTAATCCAATGAAAATAGATTTTTCCGCTTAATGTATCATCACAGAAAAACTATAATATTTTTCTGTAGTGTCGTTTATTAATTTCAATTACTTAAATTAACTAAGTATTAAAAATATACGAAAACGCACGTCATCATCACCTATACATAATCCCTAATATTTAAATTCTGCACCTTAATTCTTAAATCTAGTTTAATCAATACCTCCTTACTGTAAATATTTATTTATACATATAAAGGGGACTCTTAATATTCATTTTTTTGTTATTTATTCAATTATATATTTTTTTTGAAAAACACCGACCAACACCCAAAAAAAGCGACTTATCAAACTACGAGTATTACTCATATATTCCTTCTTCTTCATCTAGTTTTTTTTGTTGAATTTTATGCGTTTTTTAATTTTTTCATCACTTCGTATAAAAATATGACACTATAATAATTATACTGGTTCAGTAATCTCCGAAAAAAGCTTACGACTAGTCCACGTTCTCACGTCACGAAAATGTGTTTTTCTCTTTTTTTATTCAATTAAAGCTCTTACGTGTTTCCTCAATTTTTTTGTTTATTTTTTTTACTGGGGATGATTTATTGGATTTGTTTATACTAAAAGGGTTTTTGAAAATTGTTTTTATTTATTTATTTTGTTAAATATTTGTTTCCTCCTTGGTAATGATTGATGAGATACGAAATTTGAATAGCCAGACTCGGATCGCTAAAGCTTGTGGGGGATAAATTAACTCTCTTAAAATGTAATTGATGAAAAAATTCAAGCTGTTTGCAGTACGTTTTTTTTATTCTTAGATTTTCTTTGAAAAAAATATTTCTAATTTTCGTCAGCATTTTATGTCATTTCATTCGAAAGTTTTAAACAAAACAGCAAGATTTTTTGCAAATTTATTCCATTGTAGCAAAACCTTGTGGGGTTTCAATTAGCTCTCGTCAAATATAATTGATACAAAATTAAGAAAATTTAAGATGATTGCAATAAGTTTTCAATATGTTTATATTTTTTTCGCTAATTGTTTATAATTTTCGTCCGATTTATATTTATTTATTCAATACATAACGGACATTTACAATTTTGCTTAACACCAGGATAATTGTAATGTTACTAAAATATTAAGATTATATATAATAAATATTCAAAATTGAAATTTTAAACACAATTAAGAAACACACAAAATGATAGCAAATGTTATCGCAATAAAACAAATTATTGATTTCGAAAATGGGCTTTGAGAGATACATACTTGCAAACAAATCAATCATATTAGCATGGCGCAGAATATGTACCGAAGCCGATTTTTTCGCATAATAAAATAAATAACTATTATTCGTCTTTCAGACAAACAATGATTATGTATTTTTTTATTTTGGATCAAGCCTCGTATATCGTATCTCATATATAACAATCATTATTGAGTGAACATTTGTGAGTGATTATTTTTATCGATCTAAATTATTAGGATTTAAATCCAACAATTTTCATCAATAAAAAAATATCATCTTAAACACGGAGGAATTATTTTTATTTCAGGGAGAGGGGAGCGAAGCGTTTAGCCGCGCTGGTTGGATGGTAAGTTTTAAAAAACCTTTTAAATTTAATTTAATTTCGCTAATATCACTCTTACTTTCTTAAAATATGAATAGTTTATCTTTCTCATTTCTTCCTCTTTTATTTATTTATTTTTTGTTCATTTTTATAAATACGCCAATATGTTTTATTTATTTATTCATCATTTTTTGTTACTCTTTCGGTTATATTTACATGGAGAAGGCATTAAAATTTGTGCAAATGCTACCCGTCTGTGCATGCAGTCTGTTTCTTAGTTTCTAAGATTGACGCGACGAGCGCGCTTAAATTTTTTTCCCATTGTTTTTTTTTTCAATTTATTTTTAAATATATATAATTTTGTTTTTTTTTTCATTTAAATTTTCTTTACAAAAATGCTTCTTTTACTTTCTTTAAAGTGTTGTTTTAATAATCAGGGCGCGGATTAATTAAGGGTTGTTTGTTTTGGTGTTGTTAATAAAGGGGATTTGGAATTGTTTTGACAAAAAGTTGATTGAAACTCGAATGGTTGAGGATTTTTTTTTAGTTTAGTTCCTTGATTTAGTCTGAGTTTGAATTGAATATTCATTGCGGAAATCAAAATAAAACCACTGAATAATATAAAAGTTACAAATAATATTGTATCAACATTAAACGTTTATGTAATATTGATGCATATTTTTTAATTAAAATTACACGTATTTACCAATATTTTTTTCGTTATTTTAATTCAATAAATATTATTAATTAATATGAATGAATTATTAAAAATCTTTCAATAAAACAAATAAAAACGCGGATTTTAATTTTTCGATCAATTTCAAGTTATTAGCCCTTTCTCAAGTGATTTTAAAACAATTAATTAAGAAATGTCGAGAATTCCAAGTTGTTCAATATAATATGTGTTTCTAATAATGTAAATTTTATCTGTTAAAGATTACATTGTAAAAAATAGAGATTATATTGAACAACTTTGAATTCTCAGTTTTTTTTAAGTATTTGTTTGTATACAGAAAATATACAAAATAAAAAAACAACATTTAACTACAAAATTAAAAGTATAATTTATATTTGATAATTGGCCATCGACCAGTGGTCTTTTCGCCTGGATTGCCGTATTTATTTATTTATTTATTAATTCACAGAGGCCATTTCATACAGTAACAAATACAGAATAAAATAAATTAGTCAAGTTACAAAAAAATAAAATAATAAATGTTTATGTTGTGAAAAATACTTCTGATATAGACAGTGTCTATGTTAATGAATTTATTGGGTAGCTATTGATAAAGAGTACATTGTTCTCGAATTGTACATCTGATATATAAAAATAAAAATGAAGGAAAGAAGTACAAAGTGTTTTAATTTAAGATTTTTAATAATTTATTCATGCTTATGCATAATTTAAATATCAATAAATTTTGTACAAAAGTAAATATTTGTAACTTCCGAATAATTTAATAAAGTTTGATTATTCGTCATTTAATAAATTTAAATGTTTACTTTCTATTCTTTATTCAGTGATTCCTTAGGACATGTGTATGCATGTTTACCTTAAGTCTTAGTTTGAGTTAAATATTCATTGTAAAAACAGCGTGTATTTTCCATCGAATGCGCTCAATTGCGCCGAACAAAAGTTTCCCCGAGCTGAATGAATAGTTATAAGCGTTCATTCAACGTTTAAATTCATGCAACTCGTCAGTTTACGCTGTAAAATTTATGTTGCTCTTTGAGTCTGAGTTTGAATTGAATATTTATACGAAAGAAAAAAAAAAGTGGTTTGCGATTTCTTTCGAACATGGGTAAATGCATGTTTGTCGGAATCAATCACGTTTTTGTAATCCGTTCAATTTGCGCGAAATCGCGGGGCACTTTCCCGGAACCGAAGGGCCGGATCCGTTCGATCAATTTGAATGTTTTCAGAGAGTCGGAATTTACCACCCCGCCCCCGCGTTTTGCTAGTGATTGTCAGTTGTGTCCCCGGCGCGAAATAATTAAAACTCGCTCGGTTTTCCTTCGCCCCCAGGATTTCATTTCCACGGAGGACAAACATCAGGATAAGTAATCGACTGGATCAGAAATAGATTAGCCGCCCCCCTTTCCCCGCTTCCACTCCCTCGAACGTCCGTCCGCGCCCCTTCTTCGTCTCATCCACCTCCTCATTTAAACGTTATCATTCAAAACGCGATTAATCTCAATATGGAAATAAACAACATTCAAGTGAGAAAATGTGAGCACATCAATATTCATTGTTTATTTTTTTTGTTTAGTTTATTATTATTTTAAATTTAGGTTTCATCGAAAAAAATGAGATCCTCATTTTTGAAAGCACCCTATATATCAGACTATATTACACAGTTATCTAAAAAAAACGTACCGTCTTATATATACAGTGGAATATACAAACGCTTAGGAACGGCCTGGAAACCGACTTTTCTGAAATCCGTTTTTATTTTTCGCGATAAAAAAATCAGCGATCATCCTTCGTGTTGATCCTCGGCGGGCCGGTCTCGCGGCTTATAAAATGGCGCAGGCGGTGCCGTGCATTACTTCCGAGATGAACATGGGGGTGCCCGCCCCCAGGCCCCCGTCCGTTTTCTCCTGCTCGTTCTGCTCGTACTCGCAGTCGAAATAGTGGCTCTGGCAGTCGAAGCACCTGCACTGGTCCGACATCTTGCACGTGATTCCGAACTGCTTGGCCACGGCCTTGTACAGTTCCTTGCTGCTCTTGTGCAGGATCTCCGGACCTTTCGTCGGCGACGAGACGCTTGCTTGATTTTGAAGCCTCGTCTGGAATCAAATGCATGATTTTAATAAAGGTAACACTCAATTGGGATACATTATAATAAAAAGCACAAAATATTTTTAATGAGATTAAGAAAAAAAAAAAAAAACAATAATCAACTACTAGCCTTTTTAATTGCAAACATTTATTTATTCAGAATCCCAGTTATCTCAGACGAATTGCGTTAACTTCCTCACTTTGATACGTTTTGTGGCCACCCTCTACCTTATTGAGTCAACAAAAAAATAAAAAAATGTGCAGCAAAAAAAATTTCGAAAAGGATACAAGGATCCATACATTTATATTTACCAATTGCTAAGACTCGCTTTTGACAAGTGAGGAACATATTTTTAGGTGAGTGAATTGATCGTCGATCAAGTTAAATAAAAATGTTTTAAAAATAATAATTAACCATTCATTTTCCCTTTAACTATTGTAACATTGGGACTTACGTTACGTGAGTAATTTGAAACAAATGTGCATTAAAACAACCACGTTTCGGGCCTCTCCCTCTCCAGACATTGAATTACATAATGAATATTTGCTGCAGTATAGCAATATTTTTTTGATTCGAGAATATTTAATGAAAATAACAAAAAAACACTATATAACATAAGGCTATCTATAGACACGAGTTTCAGGATTTATGCCTCATCGCTACAGCTCTGCTTTATATAGTTTTAAAGTTGTTAAATTAAATTAATTAAGCGTACCATAATTTATTTAAATAACTGTGACCAAGTGAATGAATACTTTTTTTTATTGTCGTTTTGAGTTGAAAATGTTTTAATTTATCTTTTATAAACATTTAAATATCGGTTATGCTGGTGTAAAAAATTGACGTTGGTTTTGATAACCGTTTAGCAATTGAACGATATCTGAACTCTACAAAAGACACGTACAGAGAGATTTGGGTAACATTTGACTACAAATGTTTTACAGTCACAAAACTGATCGCTGTCCGTTTAATGTGACTCTTGATGCAAGTGACTGTTAGTTGTAGGCTATAAATGATTTAAAATGAGAAACTAATTAAATATAGAGTTCAAACATTGATTGAAATATTCAGATAGAGACACGGATTTATGGACAAAAACAAACGCGTAGTCAATGCTTGCTGCAAAGGAAGCATTAATGGCGTTAGTTAAATCTTGTCCCCTCTACTAAAAGGAGAAAATTAACCAAAAGGAGACGCGCTGGGTTTTTATTTAAAAACCAATGAGCCCATTAAAACATGAGAGAGAGAGAAGTTCGAAGGTCGCGCACGGAAGTATTTATGGAGGTTAGAAAATCTCTGTGTAAAGTAATGGTGAAATTGAAGTGAAGTGAATGCGAACTGGTAGCTCCGGACCGATTACAGACTTTCCGTATGAAATTTATTTAACTTCAAGGGACCTGCAAGCTCTTGGTGTCAGCATGGAGGACGATGAATATCTGAAGATGGATACGTCAGCGATAGTTAGGATTGACGAAAAGACGAAATCCCAACCGATTTCTCCATTGGAAAGAGCTGATGGTCACAATTAAGTATTTAAATTAAGGAATTTCAAAACAAGAGAAAACAATCAGAGAACTGATCGAAAAATAGGAGGTAAGAAAGTGACGCTTAATCAAAAAAGAAAGATAGTTGGAGTAGATGATGCTCCGGCAAAGAGAACGAACAAAAAACAACTGCAGGCAAGAACATTCAAAAGATCCTACTTGTTTCCCCGGCCTTGCATAGGAGAAAGTTCAGAAACAGCTAGTAGCTGAAATTAATTATCAAAATTCTGGAATGATCGTAGTTAAATAGAAGAAGCCGCCAGCGCCCATCACTCTGGTGGACGCAGATAAAATAAAAGCCGTTCAAGTGATCATGAAGTAATCAAACTTCCCGTTTAGGTGCTGCAACTCCAAGAAGGGTGTCCGGATTTTTATTAGAAACCCTGAAGAATTTAGGTTTGCAATTGATACGTTGGATAAGATGAAGGCGGCGAGATTCCACTTTTCGTTATAGGAGAAGTAAGAGCTAAAGTTAGTGATTAAAGATATTTGCTTTTGTTAGTCAGAAAAGGAAATAAAGGAAAGGTTTGAAGATATATTTTTTCCCCGGCTCAGTGTGTATCTTACACACTGAGCAGATCCCGAACTTATTATCCTGGTTAGTTTACTATAAGGTGTTGAATCGAAGATCTTTAAACTGGAATTCCTGTTCGATCACAAAGTGCCAACATTTTTGCCAACATGTACAGTTCCGTTGCACCACAAACCAGGTGTGTGCTTTCTGAGCTGTTAATAACGAGTCGTATAAATGTCCCAAAAAAGAACACAACAAACAACTAAAGTTTAATAATTGTGGAGAAAATCATCTTTTTCTTTTTCGTTAAAATATAAAGAATATCCCATCAAAAACAAATATAGGAAAGAAGAAGATTTGCCATCTTTATATATAGTAAATCTATGGTGTAATCATTATATACAGAGAATAAAATATGTAAAGTGAGAGGGTCAAAAGGAATTTGTTTAGGTGAAATCCTGTGTAGGGTTTCTCTGATCTTCCACAAGTTCCTAAGTGTAGTGAATGAGATCTATTAGTAAAATTAAATATACGTAAATTAGTAAATATATTTAGATAGGAAAAGGGAATAATGGGGAAGTAACACTATAATACAAGAAAAGTGTATTACATCATTTGAAGATAACTTGCTTTAAAATGTCTTATCTGCATGCTTATGATATGGTAATATTTATATTATATGTAGATGTTGTATTGTGTTTGTCAATAAAGATTGTGTAAAACTATATTTTTGTTTAAATGATAAAAAAATATTTGTATCGCTGGAGTAATACAGACTCCACATCACCAGTTACGGATTAAAATGTTTTCCGATAAAATCAATATCAAATCTAACACGAGAATACTTTTTATATAAATTACTTGTGATGTGCCAACGATAGAACAATGCAAGCGTGAACATTTTATTATTTTAAGACAAAGACGATGTGACAACGACGCTCGCAATATGAAGTGTAATTTTAGTTGTGTCGAGTGCAGACATATATGAAATCTTTACATGATAGATTTCTGATAGCACGAGAAACTGGCTCATATATTCATAGCTGGCACTATTTGATATTACAGACACATTTGGGTGATTATGAACTATTATGTATCTCAATTTTTATCGCTGTATTTCATCAAATTCAGCTTAAAAAACCCATAGAACTGAATTGATAATTAATCTCAACATATGTAATCATGAAAATATTTAATAAACTGCATGCACACACGAAAATTATAAATAATATAATTTTTTTAATAATTATATGTGAGCTATGAAAAGTTAAATAAAATATTTGTGGAGATTTTATTTCAATTTTATTTAATTATGCTTTTGGTTTTATTAAGATGCAACAATATTACAAGAATATTATATTATATATATTATAATAAAATATTATATATATATGAATGGTGTGCTATATCTATATTATTTCTGAAATGAAGAGTATAAAATAAACAGAATAGACCATTTTCCTCTTATTTTATTTAATTGTATTAAATTTTATATCGAGTGTATAACAAAAATCGACCACGAAGTTGGAAGTCTTGAGTCATGTCTGTACTAAGATCACACGCGTGAAATGCTGGTTGCGGTCAACATGACAACCAGTACTTTACGCGTGCGTGTGTGATTTTAGTTCAGACATGACTTTAGATTTTCAATGCCAACTTCGTCGTCGATTTTTGTTATACGCTCGATATTTCTTAACTTTCAAACAAATGCATAAACGTTGAATTTTAGATTCTCAAGAAGAATAAGAGTAAAATTAAAATTAATTTAGATTGATCGAGAGAGAGAGAGAGAGAGAGAGAGAGTTTATTTCATGTTGGATATTTTAATACTAACTGTTCCACAACACCAAACAGCTCACTTATTAATAATTGATTTTTCTAAAAAAGAATGCGTTAGATAATGAAATCAGAGCTCTAAGCGGACAAAGATAAAGGTAAAACAATTCCGTTTATTTAAAACTACATCAAGTTTATCTGTCGGAATACATTTTATAAATTTTTTTAAAATCATTTTAATCGTTAATATCGAATGGTAACTTCAAATGGTATGCAAAATAAGAAAGAAAAAAGAAATGTATAATACATTCTATATAAAGAATATTGCTTACATTAAACTCTTGGTTATTGATCCACGTTTTGTTTCTCAAATTAAAATAAATGTGAAATAATAGGTAAATGTATAATTTAAATCATGTCCTATATGTATATTTTTAACAATTTTCATAAATGTAAGTCAAAAGTAAATATAATAAATATAATATAAAATTGGACAACTTTATCTTGCACGTCAAATTTGCTCTTATTAAAATAGCTTGATCTTATAAGCAAATATTTGCTCTCATCTATAAAAATGGTGATGGGTTCATCCGGTGATCAAATAAGTTTACGAATGAACATTTAATAGTTGCATGAAAAATATTAAATATAAATATCTATTATTGTTACACAGCACATACAAAATTTTAAAATTTATGGGAAGGACACAGTGGACCTAAAATGTATATATCCGTTGAAAGTGGTGTTTCGTTACGATTGCAATACTTGTGGAAAAATAAAAATATATTCAATTTATTTCTCAAACGATAAAATCATTGATAACTCTCCACAACTTTGCCGAAATATCAACATCAGAACCGTCCATCAAAATTAGTCCATTTCGTCCGACCTATCAAAGAACTTGCGAGTTTATAACCATCCGAAACACACATACACAAACTCACAATAGTTTAACAAACCATCATAGATCACCACCATCGTACATCCGCCATTGTTTCAACATTTGCGATTTCGTGCAAATTAACAGGGGAAGCGGTGAATCCGTAATGTTTCCCCCCAAAAACAGGAAGGGACAATGGGCGGCCGGCTCGCGGCCGTTTTCTCTCGGGCGTGTAATCATTGTGCTGACGTGGACTGTATTAATTTCGCTTGAATGGAAAATAAACGACGGGTCCGGGGGTTTTGATTTGTTTCACCTAATATCGCGCGGCGAGGATTGTTCTAGTGACTGACGGATGGCTGAAATGTTTATGCAATTAGTTTAGGATTTGCCGCGGTGTTTAATTAATTAGTTTTTGATTAATAGTACATTTGCGGGGTGTGTAGGTTTGCGGCGTGTTCCGGTTTGTTTGACCTATCAAACGTATGTACATTCTGGTCAAATGTTTGAGGTTCGCATTAAAAATTTGATTGCATTATGTTTCTGAAACGTTTCCATTAACACACAGGCAACAACTCCACAGTCTGTGTATGAATTTAAATACAACTAGAAATTTACAAAAAATGGTGCTTTTTTTATACAACCGGAATACAAATTACTATTATAATGGTTACAATATGAATACAAATATTTACATCAGATTTTAAAATCACTCATTGCTCAAAAATATTTAAATAGAAAAATGACATTAAAAATATTTAAAACAAAATTTACATTTAATGTGATGACGATGCCATGTGAAATTATTCATTATATATGAATTTCGTTTTCCTTGTTTTTATAAACAGGACAAGTTCGCCTTCCTTTAGTAGACGAAACAATGATTCTCGGTCATCTACTTTGTAGACCCAAATCGTTGACGATGCCACTTGAAATTAGGCAAAAAATGGCGCTTGCGTCGTCTTTAATTTATTATATTTAAAACAAAATGAAAAAAACGCAATGTGTTCACAATGAAGAGAAGAAATGAATTTAACTCTTTCAGTTGGGCGAAAAATCAGCCCGACCGCTTCCCATTCCCCATTGCCGGGAGCAGTTATTTCTCCTCCAAGCGCTTATTAGATAAAATAACTTTTATGCCTAAAAGGTTGAAGCGCGCTTTCAACAACAATGATTTTATAAGCTTCATTAATGGGACAACATATCTCCCGCCGTAAATCCAGAGCATCTGAACCCCGGGATACGGTATGTCCCGCCCGGAATCCCAGAGTCAACAGCTCATTTTTATTGAAATTTTCATATTTTGATGATTATTTTAGGCAACTTTTTTTATTAATATTTTAGTGTACATATGCGTTGACATGTTTATTAATCTATTCATTTATAAACATTTATTTGAATTAAAATAAGAACTGCAGAAAATTAAAAAACGAAAGTAGTGAAGGAGTAACAGTAAATATAGGTTTATTGAGGGTATGGTAGGGCTGGAAATAGTTCTTGCACAGTGCTATGTTGCAAGAGGTGCACACTATTTTTGTATTTTTAAGGGTGCCCTTTCTTCATTTTTGCGCATCATGCACATTTTCTTTGCGTTTTTTCGCTCAATTTGTAATGATTTCCAACATTGTAAAGTCTCGCTGTTGATGACGACGATGATATAGTTTCGGAGGAAGAGTGCCTTTGCTTATCCTTGTTTGCATTTTCAAATGTACGGATACTTTCAGCAACAGTAACAAGTAATGGCAGTAAGAGACGTTTATGTTCAGTAACGTCTGGATGAACAACTTGGGCATTAACAATCGAGGTCATCAGTAATCTGTAAAATACCTTTTTCCATCACTTGTTGAATTTACGATCCACCTCGTAGCATGTTCACAGTTGGTCAGAAAGGTCAACTCTACCAATTAACTAAAATGTTACCTTTGACGGGCAGGAGAACTCCTTCTTAGATCCATCTTTTATTATTCTAATTGCATTAGTTAATTCAGTGTTATGATAACTAGACATGACAAAAAAATCCTTCACATCCATCTATTTTATAGTAATTATTCGCTCTTTTTTAGTTTCAAAAATCAAATCACCTCGTAGTACTTTTCGTCTTCTTGTAGTCGGAAATGTTGGTGTATTTTTTCATCCTTTCTTGTAGGTGCCAACACATCCATGTCGTAGGATGTATATCAGATTCAGTGTAGTGACGAGAATCGATCGAAACAGAGAACGATTTGAGGAATCTTCACTGTAGAAATAATCATTTTTAGTCCTAGAGTTCCTTCAGTTACTGAAGATTCTTTCCCAGTGTAAATATTTGTCCAGATTTAGAATCGCAGCGCTCTCAAACTTTGATACTCGTCTATAGACTACCTTAAGCTGTCAGTGAAAAAAGTACACTTCAAGCAGGAATTTGTTTTGCTTTCTTTTCCTTCAGTGCTTTTTTTTTCCCATTTATACTCTTTAATCCGTACATTCGGCAATGTAAATCAATAAACTTTTTGGTAAGATATTGATGAAAAATTCACTTCGGTTGTTTCGCAGCCAATAGAAAGATTTGCTTGACCCTTGATGTAAGTAACTAGTGATATTTGTGGAGCAAAGTTACTTGCACGAGACCATGAAAATGGTGATGGATTCTGGTTCTGGAATTCTACTTCATCATCAAACAAATCATTGTAAATGGGTGGAACGACTTCAGCCTCCTTGATAGTTGCCGCTTATCAAGCAAGCGGGAACTGTTGAGATTGCTAGATCGGGAACGATTGAGATGAGAAATTTATCGACTCAAAATCATTTTGGAGGCCCAACTTGGTGTTATTTTCTTTCCTCAATGTTTTTCAGTAACTAGGACATATATTGTCCCAGCCGTAATATCGAAAATGTTCCTGACTGGATCAGCACATGTCCCGTCTGGTGAGAAAGGATTATATTGCTGGACGATTGGTATTTTCAATTGCGCACCTTTTATACAGGGTGTCCAGTTTACGAGCTCAACCATGGGGATCTCGGTTATTTGAAGAGATACGAAGTCGGTTAAATTAGGGAAACGTTGCGCATTTCCGGACTTTGTAAGAAGCCGTTTTAAAAATTAGAAAATTACAATTAATTCCGGAAATATCCGAAAAAAAAAACAAATGAACTACGCATTTTCAGTTTTTTGAAAAAAAAAAAAAAAACAACCGAAATGGCGGCTATAGTCGCCAACCGGACATGCGCGCCATGTTTAATTCTGCGCGAGTCGTTCCTCAGCCCCCTAGAGTGTCAAAAATAAAAAAAAAACACAGTTAGCACGATCATTAAGAAAAAAAAAAAAATAAAATAAAATATGACAGCCATTTAATAAAAAAAAACGTTTTTTTTTGCAAAGTACAAAAATTCTATTTCGAAGTTTGAAAAAGTCAAACGCAAGGTCCCACAAATTGAATTTCCTGTGTTGAACACAACACAGCGAGCAGGGCTTCCAATCGGTACACCGATTCACGATTCACTTTAGAATCGGTGTACCGATTGGAAGCCCTGCTCGCAGAAAAAAAAAGTTTCGAAAAAAACAGTGCCTACTAAAGATACAGATCGGAATGTCGGAGTGGGGCAATTCGAAACCTATGGACAACAATAGTGTGAGGAAACTTTGTAAAGCCATTATAAGGTAAAAAATAACAAAACAATTTGTAACTCTTCTAAATACATAGCTTTAACTTTAAAAGACAGTCTATTTTTCATTTAATCATTTTCCATTTACTATTAAATTTTAATTAAAAAACTTATTAAATCGATTTCCCTGAGAAAATACCATATCATCATGATTTCACCATTTTTTTCCAATATATATTCATAACTTGCAAAACTATCGCAAATCAAAATTCCGATCGTCGGTCTAATTTTCCCTCCCGCAATCCCCGAAAACGCCATTACAATTGAATTAATCACTGGTTTTATGCGGAAACTCGTGACGTCATTAAAGCGGAATTGAAAAGCCGTCTTTTGCATTAATACCGCCCGTTATGACGTGAAATTATATTAATTGCCGTATTTAGTGCAGTGTGCGCTCGTACAATTATTACTTCGGGAGAGCCGATAATGATCGGCTTTCAATTTCCTGCACGTGACAAATTCCGCGGTCGGTAATGTTCCGCGCGCACCGAGACGAAACTTTATATATTTCATATAATAACGAACCCGTTTCCACGAAATTATGGACCACTAAAATTATATGTGTTCACAAAGAAAAAAGAAAGGAGGAATCGATATTCTATAATCAGATATGAAGTATTAAATGAATATAAATTTTCATTGAATTTAATATTGTTGATGTGTGGAAATTTTGGTTGCTATAATAAAACGTAACAATATTGCCGTGAAGTCCAATATCTAGAAAATTTGTAAAAAAGACACGAATAAATTTTACAAAACATAGATCATTCGTAGCTACTGTCAAGTGACATATTTTAAAATTGTTTATTCTGTAAAAATATTGTATATACCGGAAGTTGACATTTGCATAAAATTGTTTTTACATGTAAAGTTCTTATGTATATCTGATCGTGTCAACACAGCTCAGTTACTAGATCAGTTAGGACTTTCAAATTTTGAACACTTTTCATAGTACGTACTTCAGGAAAATAATATTGATTATACAAAAATGTCCCAAATTAAAAATGGTTATATTATGCTATGTTAATTTTTTAACCACTTCATATACATTTTATTCATTATTTAGGTGGCTTTTATAATTACAAATATACACTTAAAATCTCATATTGAAATTGGTTCAGTAATACTAGCAAAAAAATTTAAAGTTAAAAACGGGTTTGAGCGATTCGTTAAAAAATAATTATAAAAAATAAAATAGGATCTTGTGAATAAAATTATACAATGTATTTATTAACTCGACCGAACAAACAACATCCACGTACCGATATACGAACTGGGTTGGAAAACATTATTCATGAGCAGCATTTAGGAGTCAAAAGGATAGTAAAAGATGCTAGAATAATTTCTTTGCAGATGAAATGAAGAGTGTTATATTGTTAGTATGTACCAATATAGAATATTGAGACGAAAAGCAACTTTCAAAGACCCATAAAAAATATACAACATGAAAGAAACGACGTCTAAAGAATTCGACGCATTCATTATTATATATTATTGCGCTAACAAAATCAAAAAAGTCGCCAGAGCTTGAAAACTTGTGGAAGACAGATGGAACAGAAGTAGACATATTTCGCACTACCATGTCAATGCAACGATTTTATTGTTTGAAAAATTGTATTCGTTTTGATGAATCTTATTACATTTTGAATTTAGAATTTGTTACCGGCGCATTAATCAAAAAGTTCGTTAAATAATCATGCAGCAATTATTTTAAATTTCACAAGTAACAAATGGGTTCATTCATTTATTTTCAATTTTAGAATGAGTAAAGTTCGCGCCACACATCTAGCATAAACAGGCACTAGCAGATGCATCACCATGGAAGCTCGTTAGCTCCCTTCACATTTGTTAGCTCGAAAGATTCACCGCAAACATCACAATTCAAAACGGTTCATTCTCTCATCTAGTAAATCCGGCAACAACACCGAATTCAAACAATACAAAATCCGTGTTTGTGCACACCGAAATGCACGATTCGTTATAAATATATGCGTTTGGGATGAGTACCCTTAGTTCGAAAAAAAAAAACGACATCTGATAGGATGTCAGAGCCCTAATCTGTCACGCGGCGGAAACAATGCAAGGTGAAAAATCCTAGCGTTTCCGCGGTGTATAGAGAAACCGCACATCAAACACCACTACTGAATAGATGAGAGAAGGACCGTTTCAATGATATAAATCACTTGTTGATGCTTCTTAGGTGGAGACTGTTATTTAATAAACAGTTCGAGGTGTCACGATGTGGAAAATACTTTCCAACGAATTTCCACGAAAAAAATTATAAAAAAAAACATGTACAACATCAAATATTTCACATTAAGTCTGGTTATAGTTGATCTTCACTTTTGATCACATATTCATGGCCAATTTATCACTCAGGCATAAGAATCACTTTGATTAATAAATTGTAATTCATTTAATCATAATTATTTGTGCATATTTGTTTTTTGAGTAGACCGATCTATTCATATACTCAAGCTGCATCTGCACACATATATCAGATATCAAAATCATGCTTAATGTAGGATTCATTAAGTTTTATTTCAATTAAGTAACCATTTTTCGTCTGAGTCATTCAATTCATATATGCGCGTGTGCAGCATAACATTTCAAACATCTAAGCTGCACACCGTATCAACATTTTAATTATTAATATATATTTTTTTAATAACTTTTTATAATTTCATCCCATAAAGGATCCGGTCATGGTCAGGCGAAAAATGGTTAACTTTTTTTATAAATTAAATTCATTTTTTACATCTTTCACTTAAATCACATATATAAGTGAAATAAACAATTTCGCGAGTATCGTTCGTACACACTGCTAATCGGGAAATTCAGGTAAATCATTCCATTTTTACCTAGGGCTAATCGCGTAATCACAGTGAATCCAAATCAGAAATTGGGCCAATTTAAATCAACTTTGTTCTCAATCGGGATTTTTTAACTTACTAGTTTCAAATCGTAAATTTCTCCCCGTGATAAAGTATATGCAGGAAAACAGCCCGCAGACATATACAATCTCAGTAACAGCGCTTTGACTGTGGTGGAAAGATTGATTCAACCGATATCGAAGTCAAATCGTAATTTGAGCTTTGATAATTGGTTTACTAGCTAATATGGGCGAGGAGTACCCCTTATGCACTTCCAGCTAGCTCAGGGCGTTGAATGCGGAGAGCAAGAGCAACTAACTTTTTTTGTAAACACCAATCCAGGAAAATAAATATTTATTTACACCAACATTTACAGTGTAAAAAATGTTGCATAAATAACAGTGAATAAAAACAACACAGGAGCACGAATAAAGTCATTAAGAAATAACCGGAAGAAAAAAAAGTAATACAAACACCAAAAGCTAACGAAGCACAAAAACAACCAAGGCAGTATCAGTGGCAGCGGCAAAATCAGGTGTCGTCCAGGTCCGGAAAAGGAACAGCAACAGGTCAGAAATAAATAATCAACACCAAATGGTCCGGAAGAGCAGCAAAAGTCCGGACTATAAGAAAACACACCGTGGAAAAATAAAATACGCGATAGAAAAAAAAAAACACGGCACTGTAAATGCTGGTTTCCCACTGCTTCCTGAGATGCCGTAACCAGGTACTTATACAAAAAAAAGAAGGTGGAGTGGGGTTAGCTCAGTGGTGGACGTGACCAGCCGGCGGATATTCGTCGAACCCATCACAATTACATCTTCGCTTAATCCGTTCCTCGAAAAAGTATAATGGAAAAGATTATATAAATCTATTTTCCGAAAAGTGCTCGGATTCGGGTCGTAATCCTCCCAAAGGTGAGCAAGGGTACTGTCCAAAACGGCCAGGTATAATCCATCGGCGGGGTAATTAGTTTATTTCCAGGTTTTGTGTTTTACACAGAAGAAGAATTAAAAATGTAATTGACGATTCTTGATACCGGGGATTAAAATAATCGCCGGTAACATAGTAATAAATTGATGATGCTTTTGTTGACTGAGCATAGACTGACTTCCACTGGAACTGTTCGCGAAACAAACGATGAATTCCACCTGCTTTTTTGAAGACCGGAAAACAACGAGGGATTTCAATGTGTGATTTTCAAAAAGATATTTCTTTCGTCTCTTATTTTTCTAAAAAGAATAAAGTGGTAATAGTGATGTCCACTCTTCACCTGGACGATAAAGTTGACGAGAGAACTGGTGACAAGAGAAAATCAAAAATCATTACGTTCTATAACTCAACAAAAGCAGGAGTAGATGTTGGTGATGAACTGAGCGCAATTTATGATGTCTCATGCAACAGCAAACGCTGGCCAATGACGATTTTTTATGGACTTCTAAATATGGCGGCTATCAATGCTATCATAATATTTAAAAAAAAATGCGAATAAATCGAGTAAAACCGCAACTTGAGTGTAAGTTAGGTGTATATGCATTTGCAGTTACGACGAGATAAAAAAATATTCCTGTTTACATTCGCCAGAAAATGTCTTCACAAATCAATAAACCGGATTCATTGGTTTATTGAGTAGTCCAAAATATTCCTGGACCTTATGCGCGATATGTAGGTTGTTCAGGCCAAAGAGACTGTAAAAGGCTATGCCTTTGTTTTTTAAAAATTGTACTGATTTTGATTAAATTTCTTAATGTGTTCCTAAACTACTTTCTAAGTTTTTATATTTTTATTTCATATAAGATCTCATATTTTGTAAGTTCTCAGAGTTTTTTTTTGTTTAAGTACAACTTGTTAATTTTAGTGATTTTATAAAAAAAAAAATTGTGATGTGTCCATCATGGCACTTTCCCCGGTGAATACGGTCAAATAAGTTTCTGATAGAAAATTTAATTGGGAAGCAAAATGATTAATAGAAAAAATTGATTGTTATCTTTTAAAGTTAAAGCCGAGTATTTAGAAGAATATTGTAATTAAGTGTGTTATTTCTTACCTTACAATAGGTTAAAATCATTTCTCCACACTCTTCTTCATTTTTGCAAACTGGAGGCGTTTGCGAATGATAAATTGAATTTGACGGCACTTTGACGTTTTATTTGTCATTAAAATAATTATTTTAATAACTAAAATCTCTAAGGGAATTTATCAGATAAATGCTTATAAAATGAAAACCGGAGGTCCTACAATAAAAGTTTTATAACAGAAATTATTTATTTTCCAAGATCTAAAACTTTTGTTTGAAACATTTTTCTATCCGAATTAAAAAATGAAAAATTGCTAAGAGTAAAGTTGCACTTAATGAGTTTTGATTCTAACTAAAAGCTTTTCAGATCATTCCACTGTTATATAAAGCTTTGATATAAAGTTTGGGCTTAATCCATTTAGCCGTTTAGGCGCTATCGCGGAAACACACAGACACGCAGACAAACAGACACACATACACACATACACACAGACACACACACAGACATTTTTCAAAACTCGATGGAATGGACTCAGGGGACCTCAAAACGTGCATATTTGTTGAAATTGGCGGTTCGAAAATTTTCACGATCACAATACTTTCCCTTGGACAGGGGTCCGGGGAAAGTAAAAATGTTAGCAAAAACTAATGTCTTAGATCTCTTTATTGAAATAATAAATCTATAAAGAAATTTCAATAAATCCGCCCTTTTCTATTATTATTAATAGTCAGTGAGGCTTTATTAAAATCCGAGTCGAAAAGATTTTTTGCAGAAAAAAATGTATCGATATCGCGCATGACATTCGCGTGACCGCCCGTCCAAAAGACGTCCTCTAGCGATTACTTCCATCGGGGATCTCAGAGGAGACGGTGCGTTTAAATTAATTTCAATCAATTTAATTAACAACTTTGAAATTACGTAAGGCGCAGCTGTACTGATGAGGGATGAAATCCCGAAACACGTGTCTGCAGATAGCCTTATATTACGTAACTTTTATTTTATTATTAATTTATTGTTTTGTTTTTTGCATTAAATATTTTCGATACAAAAATTGTTGCATTATATAATATGTTATTGTTATGCAACGACAAATGTCTATAATTAGACATTTGTTATAGTAACATAAGTCAAATTGTTACAGTAGCTAAAGAGGAAATAATTTATTAATTATTTTTAAATTCTTTTTATTTAATTTATATTTTTATTATTTTATTTATTTCATTAACGGAGGCCATTACATACAGTAACATACATACATGATAAAATGAATAGTTACAATAATAAATAATAGAACAATAGAATTAACAAAAAACACATTTTTTAAAAACGAACTATTTTGCACTAACAATACGGCGCAAAGAACTTATAGAATCTATAAACATATCAAAGCTGGATACTTTAATAAATTCATTAGCATGGCTTAACATGCGTGTGATGGCCGACTGCTTCGCATAATCTGTTCTGTGGAACGGTATATGAAAGATGGATGCATTTCGCAAAGGACGGGCGGGAACATGGAGACCAAGAAGCTGTAAAACATCAGGACAATCAATTGTTCCATCAAATATTTCTTAACAAATATGATATCTTGGTGAACACGCCGAGAACATAAATTTTTAAATTTGAATCGCTGTATATTTTTATATCATTCCGCGCAGAATTAAAAGCAAATATTTTTGTTCATAATTATCTTATCTGAATTCCTAAAAGATTAAAAGTTATTTGCATGAAATTGATTTTCTCAACATTTTCTGTTTACACCCATCGATGATTTGGGTTTAAAAATTACTTGGATACGTAATATTAAAATAGAATAATTTTATTCGAAACAACGTGCATTTTAATAAATATAAAATAAACAAACAGTGAAAATAAATTAAATTGGTACAAGACAAAATATAGGAAAAATTAAAAAAACACAAATATCTGATTACAATGAAGATAGAAATAAGACTTAGAAAATATTACAAATTTGAATGAGATATAAATTGGAGAGAACTTACTTATCACGGTGGTTAAGAAAGAAGTGATAAGATGAAGACAAGAGACTTGGGGTGAGAGGATGAAAGGACGATGAAAAGGAAAATATAGGAAGCAGAACAGATGTGAAATTTGAGACTTTTTCCAAGCTGCATTTCTTCAGGCTAGTATTGTATCGCGTCGAGATAATGTTTATAATTTTGGAAGCACCCGAACAATTTCAATAGCCATTTTTATAATTAAAAATCGAAGGTTGCTTTGAAATACATTTTACTGATAGATATGTTTTGTAATATAATTGTTATCACGAAAGTTTTAAAGGTTTCACAGATTTCTCTACAAATTATACAATTTTAATGTATTATCTTTTATGAAAAATATAGTTTCAGTTATGACATTAATAATAATAAAAGAAACAGGCAGAAAGACCGATGGTAGATAGCCGTTATCTAAGAACAACGTATAATGTATAAGAATTATGTTGTTAATTTATCGTATAAAAAATTCTCTGCAGAAATAAAGTTGTTGTATATATAATAAAAGAAAAAAAAAATAAATAAAATAAATTACATACTAGAGCTTATGTCGACATGAAATTATTTTACTACTCTACTACTCTTTGTAGAAGGTCGGGGGTAATATTTTGAAGTACATCTATAATTCCTTGCTGCATGTTTTCTTGTGTGATTGAACTACTAATACGAAAATCATTATTATTATCTCAGCTATATTGTATCCATGTCAAAATATTGTTAATTATGAGTAGCTTAAAGTAACAATTGTCTTAGCTTTTAGATTACTAAAGTCAAAATAGGCTTTGATAATTCAAGTATACGATGTCAATAAAATGTTTTTTTTTTGCTGAAAAAAGTATGTAATTTGCTTTAGAACTTAATATTTTTCTTTTACAAAAAGTTAACAGTCAAACCTTGTAACATTTTCACCGACTTGAACTTCTATTCACCAAACAAAATTTGCATTTATAAATTCGCCTTGCTCTAGTCAACTATGGAGATATTCGACTGTAGTTATCATCGTTAAAGTTCGTTGATAAAAAAAAGCCATTCATGTATGACAGATTTTAATAAACATAAGCGACTTTAAATTAAATCACCACAAAAAGACATCATTAATTACTCACGTCCAACCCACGCGAAACAAACGAATTGCTAAATCACTTCCTCAACGACTAATTAGATAATTTCTTCGGGAAACTCCGTAATTTATCGCCCCACTTTCCTCTCAATCGTGAAAAGTTCCGAGAAAGATCGTTTCGAGGCGATAGAGGCCTTCGCCTATAACAATGTAACAATAGTGTTCAATTACGATTTCGAATACAACTTTAATTAACGATTACTTTACGGCGGAGGGGGAGAGCCATAACTTCGCGCATTAAACATTTACAACACCTGCGGGTATGGAATGAGCCACCCCCTCACGCAACCGCTCGCTCTTTACAATTCGAGTTTATCCCCTGCTGTGTTTGGTTGGTGTATTGAGACAGGGTGAGTTTGTTCTTGTGGAATGTGTTTGATTGGTATTGTAAAGATTTAATGTTTGGGGATATTGTTTGTTTCGATTTAGTGGAAATTGGGATTTCGGTATTATCTGATGTTAATTTATTGAAATATTAGTGATGCACATTAATATTCTATATGTAAAGCGTGACCCAGAATTTCAAGAGTTATATAAACATATGTCTGTTTGTATAATAAGATTACCCTAGACCTGTGGTTCTCAAAGAGAGTACTAGAAGTATGCTAAAACTTTTACGTGTAGTTTAAGGTGTCGTTTCTTTATTATAAATTACAGAATTTGTTACGATAAAAGGCTCCGGACGATTAAAAAACTACATATTTTGAAAGTATAACCAAAAAGACAAACATAACATTTAAATAACATAATTTTTTATGGTATGACGATTTGAGCCGTCATTTTTTGAGTTTTATTTATAAAAAATGTATTAACATCAATCAACATATGACTGATTTATAATCGAATAGTCTGGAGTGATCTTTACAGGATAGCTTCACCGTGGCTCAGACACTCTCAAAATGTTCCAGTTATACGACAGCACATTAAGTAAGTAAAATCATATGATAAATAATGTAGACAAAATTTACCATGACCGGGGGACCACTTAATGTAAATAGTTGTGAGTTGAGTGAAGATTTAATTGATTTATATAGAGAAAAACATTTGTAAAAATTTTTCTTCACAATATTAACAATTATTTAACCCCTTAACATTAAACTGAAATGTTATTCCAAAGTATAATATTTATTTGAAAATGTCTTGCAGTTTTAGAGTATAAATGCAATTTATTATAAAATTGCATTAGTACTGCTGATATCTATGCTATTGGGCCGTGGTCTTTTGGAGTTCAATCCAGAAGTTTGGAAAACAATTGCGGTCGGCAATCATCAGCGGTTCCATTGACAAAGGTAGACCTTGCTGGGCTGGTATCTGCCAAATCATACAACGAAGCTGACGTAGGCTATCTACTGTTGGTAGTTTCGGATGGATCAACCTCCCCAAGAAAAATTAGTCACAAAAAGGCTGCCCTAATTAATAAGGATTGTACTTGACGAACCATCAATGTCAGACCACCAAAAGATTGAGTTTCACTGGAGTATGATAGCATTCGAATCAGAGAATCGAAGAATCCAAGACAGATCGACTGGAACCTGTATAGGGACCATCTCAGGAGCGAAACCGAGGGCCTCCACCTCAAGATTAACACTATGGATGAACTGGAAGCATCGGCGTCCCATCTCAAAGGCATATTAATAACAGCCTACGAAATTAGTTGCCCTCTCAAAAAGAAACAGTAGGATAAAAATATCACTTGGTGGAACTATAAACTTGGAAATCTAAGAAACCTGGCTAGGAAGGATTTCAACGGTCCGAAAATAACAGGCAATAACAGCTACTCTGTATGCATCCCCATATATAGAGTAGCTCGGCCAGAATATAATAGTGACTAGAGAAGGTTTTAAAAAAATCCTGGAGAGAATCCTGCGATCGACCAGTGCGCCCCAGCAGCAAGGATAAAAAAGTTCTCTCCAAAGACAATTCCAATGCAATCAGACTGCTGAAGAGGCGGAATGGCACGAATACCAAAGGTCCAGAGGAAGGTCTACGTGTTCTACTACAGACGCACTTTCCGGGATTTAAGGTAAGTGATGAAATCGGGTTGAGTCGGCAGACGAGATCAATCAGGACCAGTAAAAGCCAACAGCATCTTCACTATTCAAAGAGTCATATGGGCTGTGGATAATTTTAAGCCATTTAAGTCCGCTGTACCATATGGCATATTTCTGGCGCTGTTACAAATGGGAAGCTCGGTGCACCGTGGAAATATTTAGGGCCAGCCTCAAGCTGGCATATATACCCAAGGAATGGAAAGAGGTTAAGGGAGGACACAGCCCGCAAGGTATGGCATAGTCCTACTAGCTGATCAGCCTCACTTCATTCCTCCTCAAGACGATGGAAGAGATTGTGGACAACCTCATACGATACGTCCCTTTAAAAGGTAACCGCTTCAAACGCAACAATATGCCTATCAATCAGGTAAGCCATGGTAAAGCAGCCTTGCAAAACAAGGAAAGTGCATTGGGAATTTTTATTAGCATAGAAGGGGCGTTTAATAACAACACCCATCCGTCGATAGAGAATAGCCACCAGGAAGGAGATGCCCCGACGATTCCATCTAGTTAGCATATCTTACAGCCATTCTGTAAGATATGCTAATTAGATAACTAGATAGAGTATAACCGCGACGTTAGGGGGATTATCCCAAACCGTAACCACGGATTGAGACTACCCACCTCTGTTATGTTGTCTAATGATCTTCTTAACAAGCTAACAGAGAACGGGATCCATACGGTTGGGTATGCAGACGATGTGGTGATAATTATAAGGGGAAGGTTCGACCTTACACAGCGTACACTTAAAATCATTAGTGGATGGAGCAGAAAGGAGGGAGTTAGTATAATCGCAAGCAAAACGGTCGTGGTTCCTTTTATTAGGGAATGGCAGTTGACATTGGTAGCACCAGTGCTAAATGTCCAGATGATTGAGTTATTCGAAGAGCTCAAATACTTAGGAGCTATCGTGGACATAAAACACACTTGGAACTGACACCTGGACAAAGTTCTCGAAAGAGCGACCTTCTGGATATGCCGCAAACTCTTTGGGAAAACATGGGGTCTGAAATCAAAACTGGTACAGTGGTCATACCTGACGGTAGTAAAGCCCATTATAATCCATGAATCCTTAATCTGGCGGACGAAGACAAAGGAAAAAAAAACACAAGGCAAACATTAAAGGCATGCCTTGGAGTCACAGTATCGATGCACGCAACTCCAACCACAGCCATGGAATGGTAAACCTGATTCTGTTGAATAAACAGGTTGAAAAAGAAGGTCTGCTCAGTGCTCTTAGACAAAGGCGCATCACGACCACACTAGGGCACATGAGCGCAAACTAGGAAGAAGTTCCTAACGTACCCAAGGACGCAATGCCGATAGATTTCGACTTTAACCATGCATTTGAAGTGGTCATAAGTGACCGCCAAAGCATTGTTCAGTGTATTGAAAACCTGGACGATAGGAAAGCGACTATATGGTACACCGACACAGCTATGTTTGCAAAGGGTACAGATATTGGCATATACAGCCGGTATACCATTGAGCGTGACCCCTAATATTCTCCAAGCCGAAATAATGTCAACTGATAGATATGCACAAATCTGCCTCGGAAGCGGTTGATAAACTCAGTAAGGCACTTATTGATAGTGACTCTCATTAGGTTGGCATGAACCTTCACCTTGCTGACTGTTTTCATCGCGCTATTCACAAAACAGGCATTCCGCGTGATTTCCGCAGTTAAAATGCGCTCGCTCAAGACCGACTCTCTTGCGCACTGATGGTCATGCATATTTACCACGTAAATTGAAACACGCGTACCAATACACGAATTTGTTAAAGAACATGTCTAATATCGATTGTCTTTATTTTTCAGGATTTTACGGAAGTGATTTATAGCATTGTCGTTGAAAAAATCCCCAACCCTACTGACATCGGCTTGGTTTGAGTGCCATTCAAAAACTATTGCTTTGTTATCCTCCCACTTCTTCAAAAGATATCGGCATTGGTCATTTTTCGTTTTCCTCTTATTCAGAAGGAGAGACATTTCGCTGTAATTCTAGGTAGTCTTCATTCAAAATTTCTTGGAGTTCTTCTGCCGTTAGTTCATCTTCATGTCCCATTATGAGCTCTTCTTTGTCATCCTCGTTCACTTCCAATTCCAGATATCTAGCAGTTATCAAACTTTCATCCATGATTTCAAGGATGTCTCCCTGATAACCTCTGTCTCCTTGAACAAAGGATCGACACAGCTTTTGCCAAGCTGAAATCAACTATCACTGTGTGACTTCTAACTTTTGAATGAAATGAATAGCTTAAACAAATTCTTTCCTAAGCGTTTTTATAGTCATTGTTGAGGAGAATTGGTATGCATCGAAACATTGACGAAAGAGCGCGCGAGTGTATATTTTTTTGAAACCCGCAATAACCTCCTGATCTATCGGCTTAATCAACGAAGTCGTATTCTGAGGTAGAAATTGAACTGTCAGCTAGGCAAAATCTATCAGTCAATCATCTTCAAGGTCTTTTGGGTCCATTGTCCAATAGCGGCAGTGCTTTTAATGCTAGGTAATTGGTACCAAGTTAGTCCTTGATACTCTGAGCGCAAACTTTAAACAGCTATTCTTTGAAAAGAGCCAGCGTGACCATGCCCTGTGATTCGATCTCCACATTACTGGCTTGATTATGGATTTTTTAAACTAACATGAATAGGTCTTTCATGGCTTTATGCCCAGGAACACTTTTCTCATCTTTCATGATGTAGTTACGGTTCGGCATGCGCCTTCAAAACAAGCCAGTTCACCTTTTCCGCTTGAAGAGGTAGGATTCCTTGCAGAATAAAGGCAAAAACGTGGGCACAATAGACCTCATTGGTCGCGGTGCGGGAAGGCTGAACAACCAAACGATCAAGTTTTGTCCAGCTCTTAAGTATAGCAGAAGATCGGTACTGGTTGAAAAGTGGCCGACAATGGCGACTCTGCCAAATAATGTTGTTTCATCCACTAAGTTGTATGTCCTTGATCATACAAGGAAATAAAACTTACTAAATGAGATTGTTCATCTACAATTCATCTTAATGTATTTATTTCCTAATCAAATTCATGTTCTTCCCTTCTCTCATCCATATGTTAGATAAAAATATAAACTTCCAACAATAGATTAGATCGACCCCGAAAATTAAACGTCAATTCCCGGAAACATCAAATATTAAGCGTCATCGACTTTGAAATGCAAACGCGTGTGCATTTTTTTTTTTAATTTTCTCTCCTCCGGAGGCGATCGAGTGCGTCAGATCTGGGTTAAGAGATGTATTCCGTTGAGGGGGCACAGATAAGGGGGCGCTGTGAAAAAGTTCGACGGTGGCGAGTGCGAATCAATCGCTCAAGTGACTTGTTAAAGGGCTACGCGAGGAGTCGTTAAGTTTTAGCTTACGCGCGAGAATCCGCCGAACAGACAGACACAACGGGCAGGACATGCTCCGGCGAATCCATAATAATGGTCTCGAGTGGACATGCTTAACATTTCACAGCGGAGTGCAAGACGAGCAGAATTTGAGTTTTCGTAGTTTTTTTTTCTTCTTTTAAGTGGAACGGAAAACCAGGTTGTGGAAAATTTTCTTTGCTCTCTTTCTCCAGAATCGAGCGGAAATGTAATTACAAGTTTTTCTTTCATGTTTAACTTTTATTAAACGGATTTTTAAGCCAATTAATCTATTTTGTTGTTTATAATAAAAATACTTTTTTCAACTTTATTGTTAATTAAATGTATAACGAAAAAAAGCTTCAATTATCAAGGAAATATATTTAATATACAGTGAAAGGCAATTGTTTTTCATTATAATGGATGACTATTTACCATTTTTGTATGTATATTGTAACGTGAAAAATCGTCGTATTACAGGGTTTTCCAAATATTTTTCATTATAATGGGTGATTTATAGCTTCACGGTGTATTACAGAATTTTTCAATTGTTTTTCATTATAATAAGTAATTTTTTGTCATCGTTGTATATTGTAATATGAAAAAATCATCGTATTACAGGATTTTTTAATTTCTTTTTATTTTAATGGTTGACTTTTTTGTATTGTAGGGTTTTTCAATTGTGTTTCATTATAAGGGGTGATTTTTTTGCTATCGTTGTATTAGAGGGTTTTTTTTTCAGATTTTCATTATAATGTGTGTTTGATTTTTCAGAATTATGTTTTTGATTCGTGAGATGTGTCAAACACATGCTTAATTTCGATTGCCATTTTACAATAAACAGACACTTGCAAATCATTTTTAGCAAAACAATCGAGCTCTGTGAATGTGATTCGCGAATTATGTCCATTTTATAGTCGTCATAATCGACCCACCGAACAGGCTATTCAAGCTATTGTGACCATGTTTCGCACCAATTTCACTCTATTGGACATTGATGAGGATTTTATTACTGTATCTAGCAAAGAGTATTCATTCACTTGGTCACAGTTATTTAAATAAATTAAATAATAAATTTGAAAATAATTAATAAATTATTTCCTCTTTATCTACTGCGACTTTCTTGACTTACGTTATGTAAGTACTTACAACAAATATCCTCTTCGGGCCTATACTCTTCCTCCTTTAGAGGTAGTTTATTTAAGTGTTAATGAAGGTTTGTGTAATTCGACCACCTGGAAGATTGGAAGGACCTGGGTACTAACAAAAATCAAAACACTCTAGAAGATCCAAGTTTTCAATTATAAATATAAATTTAAAAAAATTATATTATATATATTTAATTTACTCGCTGTGAAATATTTAAAATCGGGAATTTCTAATTTATTCCTTGAGTGAAATGAATTCGTCGAAAGCCACTATTGCGCATAGAATTTAATTCCAGGAAAATAATTTATTGCCCGAATCTTTGTAAGAGGGTTCTACACGTGACTAATAGATTTATTCATTCATCCCGAGAATCGAGCCAACGTGAACATTTTACACCCACCCAGGAATTTTCGGGAACTCGTTTCGGGTTATCCCGAGAATTCATTCGGATAAAATATTTAGGGATAGACGTGAGGGGCGTTTTCATCTGGTTTTTCCGTGAAATGTATTCATTAGTTTGACTATAACATGTCATTAAGCTGTAGTGTTAATGTGTAGGAATATAAAAAAGGAATTAAAATAAAAATTATGAATGAATAAATAATAATAAAAATAATATAGTGGAATTAATCATATACAGGGTGTTTCTAAGTTGATGTGAAAAAGTGTAAAAAGTGATTCTTCAGCAGCAATTAATAATTAATATATATTTTATGTATTATTATATATATATAATATTAATATATTATATATTTTTTTCTTCGAAACCTCTTTCTCTCAAAGTTACAGCCCTCTAAAGTTAAGGACAAAATATGTTTTTATTTCATATCATATCATTGAATTTAGAAGAATTAAATTTAGCATATAACTGTTTATTTTATTTATGTATCGTAAAATATTATTTTAATCAACCCCTATAATGGTTTATATCTGAACTTTTAAACGCGTCGACATTTTATTTAAATTGATTTAAATAGAGCGATTCAATCTGAAACTTTTCTGCCTCTTGAAATAATTTATTAATTATTATCAAATCATTTTTATTTAATATATTTAAATATCCTAATTCTGCTTCAAATATATTTAAGATCAGATCATTTTCATGATCTGGACGAATTGAGTTTTTATAAAAGATTCAGTTTAACAATAGATGGTGTAATTAATGTACCCGAACTTTTCAAACAGCGATTACAATAAATTAAATAAACATAATTTGAAAATAATAATTGCAATTTTCACTGCAAATGTAAATCAAATGAAAGAAAATAATATATGCGGTTTCCTAATACATATTATTTTAATTTACAGAAATAATTGTGTTTCCCCTCTTGGCTTTAGATCGCTATGCAATTTTTTGCAACAGGAAATCATCTGTTAAGTATATGCGATTTTTCTGGAGTACGTGTGTCAACAGCATGTAGGGTGGTACATAGAGTATCACATGCAACTGCAAGACTACAATAATTCTGTTCTAATTCTTTATCGTCATCTAATACATATTCTACTTAAAATCCGCACCATCCACAAAATTAAATACTCGTAAGTAAACTCGTTCTAATTTAGGTTAGAAGTAGCATAGATTGCATAGAAATTCTAAATGATGAACAAGAATAAAGTTAACTACACAAAATCCCCTAGATTTTGGGCATTTAAGCTTTTCTTAACTTAAAGTAGGCTTTCATACAACGGTGCAACCGGGCATGATTTACTGCTTCCAGTGAATCACGTTTTGTTTACCTAAGATTTAAGGGCACCAAGTAATGCCTACTTGCAAACTTAAAAAGCTGTTGTTTTATTTGCAATTAGTGTAATAAAATATCAACTCTTAATATTGCTAGAGAGTAATCACAAGGCAAACAAAGGCTAATGCTTTAATAAATAAAACATTCATCCATATCGATTACCGAACCAAACGAGGGCGCATTTCGAGCGGAATGTTTACCCGACTTTGAGAAATTAATCTTCATAAAAATACCTCCATCTCCTTCACCACACATACTCACATACAGCATACGAGGTTATATTCATGGATATATTATTCAAAAGCGCGTCACTTAAAAATCAATTAGCCGCTGAAATTTTCATAGCCCGAGACGCGTTCAGGAAACGTTACGCAATTATGCAGCCGTTTCCCGGGCTCAATTTGCCGTCGCTAATTTTCGATCAAATTTCACGACTAATTCACGCCCAGACATGTGAGACTACGATTATAAAGGGAGTCGCGCGGTGCGCCCTAATAGCCAAAGATGACTTTTCCTTTCCGTCGAGAGTGGATGGATGGATAATTGACGTTGCTCGGTGGAATTATTGAGGGGGGCAGAAAAAAAAAACATTTTTCTTCTTTCTCTGCCTCTTCTTATTTTTCCCAGCGCGTCTTTCTCAGAATGGATGTCAACCGAGATTTGGGTCGCCGGGGACACTGTAATTGGCAGAAGGGATCAAAGCACGGAAATATTGGACGGAATAAAATGGAAGTACACGTTAATGAGGTTAATTAATTAGGAATGAATGATTATTATCTTTCAGCTGTACAACGTTTGAAAGAAATTTTCTTTAAAAAGGTGAAAGGAAGTAAATAAATTTATTTCTTCTACAATATACAATTGGGCACTTGTTTAAAACAGGATGTTTCAAATTCGGTTCTCATAAGAGACAGAGGGTTCATTTAAATTTGGATTTTTTGTCATGCTAATTAATATTCCATTGAGAAATCTGGGCTAATTTTTTGTTTGTTTAAAAAAATAAAATTAAATGAAAAGCACGATTTTCATATTTGTGGAAATAATTTATTAATTATTTTCAAATCATTTTTATTTAATTTTATTTATATTGTTATTCGTTATATGTATATGGAAAATCTTTATTAACTGATATATATCAAAAAATATACGAAATAGTGAAAGTTAGAAAATATATAATATATTCCTACACCACAATCCTCGCCCTAATGTCCTAAGAAATCTCGAAGTCAGCGAACGCACAGCCCTTAGAGAGCTTACAAAAATTAGACACCCTAATAACCCTCTCCACAACCCCTCGAATGTATCCCTCTACGAAATGTGTAAAATTACCCCTATTAAACAGAGACTTGAAACCCTTTCCTTAAAATTCGCTATAAATCCCTACATAGCTCCCATTATCAATCACCTCTGCATCCCACGTAATCCGAATATTAATCCTAGATATACCCATCCCTCATTAACATTTCATCAATTCATCTCACTAAAGTCTGAGAACTTAGATAATGACGTTAGCAATCATGACGATTAACTAAAACGACAAGAACTGGACAGAGACAGGCAGAAAGACCGACGGTCGATAGCCATTTTCTGAGGTCTAACAATGTGTAAATGATTGTATGTATATGTATTATAAAATTATATAATGTAAAACTCAGAAATAAAGATTTTCAATATATATATATATATGTTAATTGGCTATCTACCTGCGGTCTTTCCGTATGGAATTCGTTATATAATTTCTTGAAATTCTATTTTTATTTATTTATTGAATATACGGCGTACCTTTCACTTAAAATGTTAAAATTAAAGGAAACAATAATATCTATAATAAATATCATAATAATAACAACAAAAGTAGACACACTAGCACAAATATTATATAAAGTACTTTCCTGTGAATATATCGAAATTTATACTTTATCCATGTCGAAAAATACGTGGAAATTTGGTATAATCCGTTCACTAAAATAGTATATGGAAAGAATTTTCATTGCGCAATATTTTAAGATAAAAGGTCAAAACTATTAATTTGACTGCGGATAATTAAAAAAAAAAAAACTAGGAGGATATCGGCTACATACAACAGTATCTTTGTTCGAGAGTTTTTATATAAAATATCTTCAATGAAGCCTCGTAAGGTTCCCACATATTAAGCTTAAACCCAAGATATATAAATAATTTCTCTTTAACCAACTCAATTTAATGATGTTGCACTGCGTGTATAGTGACCAACCACAGGTGTGAGCAGTACTTCAAATGTGGACGTATTAATGAATTGTATAAGAATAATATGGTTTTAAGGTCAATGAACTACTTGAAATTTCGTTTTACAAAACCTAGAGATTGATAAGCGTTTGAAACAATATTTGAAATGTGTTTAAAAAATGACAAACTATTGTTAAATAATCTAGGTATCGATTATTTATAGAATCCACTCGCTACATGACCCTATCATATCATTTATAGTCATTAACAATGTAAGATCCACGATATTGAACAGTCGTGTTGAATTCTTATATTAACAAAATATTTATTCTAGGGCAGTAAGACCAATTGTATTACTAACAAAATTGTACATATTGTAATAATAAATTTTGTTATCATATTGTCGGAATAAAGATGTTTGTATATTTATTGTAGAAAGATTAACGATTAAAATTATCAAAATTAGAAGTACGTATGTGATTTCATTCACTTACAAAAATCTCAAGCTTTGATTTATCACTCTATTTAAGGGGATAACGTATCAAAAAAATTGGAAAAATCGATTTTTTTTATTGTTGACCTTTCTTCAAACTGAGATTTTAAGAATGTCTGGTGAAAGTGGCAAACAAATTTTAAAAAATATATAAAAGAATGTTTTCTTTATTTTTATTCACATTCAGACATTGTTGATTCCTCACGCCATTCTCCTGAATGAGAGGCCTGAGGTACAACTGAAGTAACACGTATTGGGCGGGATGATAAATGGCCAACTTTAACATATTGTAGACGAATATTGATATAATGTAGTAATATCTTATTCCTTTCTTCATTTTTATTTTATTTTTACCACTATATGCACGTTGTGCTTGAAATGTACATATAGTGGTAAAAATAAAAAAAATGAAGGAATAAAATATTATTATATTATAATATTAACAAAAATTTCAATGGGAGGTGAGTATTTCTTTTAATGATAAACAGTTTCAAATATACCTCCATATTTTCGATAGGCAAATTGATCTGTTAGGGAATTCTAATAGTACACTTGTTTGACTATTAAATGTTTTAAAGTATACATCAAAAAAGATATACATGCATGTAAATCATTGATAGATCTACATTTACTGAAAAAAAAATCTATATATTCTAACTACCTTGTATATGTTAAAAATAAAAAGGGGAAATGTGTTCATTTAACTTAAACTGACATATATACTCGAGCTAATAATAATTTAGATATATACGGAAGAAATATTTTCCATAATGTTTAATGAGATGTTCAACCACCATTCATCTAGGGTATGGATAACTAGTGATGACTATTTCGGTTTTTCGAACCTCATCAGACTAGTGTGTTCCATGAGCAATGTCTTGATGAAGGCGGTTGGACGGATCTTGTGTTTTAATTAAATAACTGATACGAATCATAATAAATAAAATTTATTTTCTATAAAAAATATTTATTCTATGTTACCAATGAAATACAAATTGGCAAACTTTGGAATGGAAGAAAAAATAGGAATAGAGATTTTTATGAAAATGCAAACATCAATTTCTTTGTCTATCTAAGGGTTTTATTGAAGAAAATTGTTATGTACGTCAAAATGGTTCCCATTCATACTCTAGAAAATATTTCGGAACATTCTGTTACTGTCTCAAAGACATTAAGCTATATTGTTTTTTTTTAATTTATATTATGATATAACTTTCCTATATTAAATTCCTACATATTTAAGATAAAATGTGTCATAGTATTTGTTTAAATAACTGATCCATGACAAAGTGTTATTATCGGAACGGGTATTGACTAAATAGTAGTCATAAATTATATTATTCCAATTACGAAAAATCAAAGTAACTTACAATACAGCATTATCTTTGTAAATAAACAATTTACTTTTTATTTGAAGCACCGTTTGACAATTTGGATTCCAGAAAGCAGCCTGTATTAGTCGGATTAAATTAAATCAAAACAATTTGAAGAGAAAAAACAAAGAAAATACTACACTTAAGACAATATTAAATATCTTATTAAAATATTGTAGTTCTTGAAAACTATGTAAATGTGATAAGGATAAAATTAAAGTTATTTACAATGGTCAATACAACTGTTTAATCATAAAAAACGCTGCGTGTGATCAGAAACACTTACAGCGGGTCAATAATTACGCAAGGTATTTACAAAGTTATATACATCTATGTTTTGTTTGAGGGTGCAACTCACCCTCAGACCTCTGTCTGCGAGGGCGCACGCTATATATTATATTACACTTAAAAATTTTTCATTATAATAACAAAACAACATATAAAATACTATATACATTTGTTTTCTAAACCCGTTTCAAAATTTGAAGCTGATTGTTTTTCAAATATCTCTATGCACAAAATAAAATTTAACACAGAAAATAGAAAATTAATAGTATACGTACGTTTTAATTTTGAGAATATATTGATGTACCTCAGAACACTGCAATCGCGAATTTTTTTCAGTATGTTCATAATAAAAGGAACATTTTCATTTAATATGCCGGTGATTATTTTCGAAAAAAAAAAAAAAAACACTCGAACAGATCAATTAGCATTTTGAATTGTGCATCTGTTTCACTGAAAATTTTATATACAAGGTGTGCCATAAACAAATGCTGTTATAAAAGGGTTATGTTTAAAAATTAGGAAGAGAATAAATTGTTGAACAAAAGACAAACTGTAAACGTCATCCAAAAAATACCATACCCTGGGCTTCAGTTCCCACTATAGATTCTTTTAAAGCACTCCACAATAACAGTATTATAACACTTAAAAAAAACGGGGTTAATAGATCTTACATTAAAGACGATTAGACGTTTCATCATTACTTCGCTTTCAGGAGGGTATAAAGTTGGGCAATCGGCAAAACTCAGGTAATCATTTAATGGGATTTTTTTAGGATGTTTTAATAGAGGGATTATCTACTTTGATGTGATAGTATAATATAAATATCTAGAAAATAAAACGTTTTTTTTTTTTTTTCATTTTTCGCAACACTTTTCAGCGTAATATTTTAAACTATTTATAATTTTGATTTGTGTTCATGGAATTACAATTTATTTTCATAGAATTACATCAAAGTTGATCCTTAAAATTAAAATTCCATTCAATAATAATCTGAGTTTTGCAGATTACTCTGACGTATCAAAATATTTTGGAGTGCAAACATCCTCTTATTACATTCCTGTTTCAAAATTTTAAAGATACCTTTGCTCTTTTACGAGAAACATTATTTTATGCAGGAATTTTAAAAATTAAAAATTAACCTGATAATTTATCAGGTTAATGTTCTAAAACAGTTATTATGGTGTTAAAAATATTAATGTAAATAAATAATATAAATTATCTAGCAACAATGAATTATTGAGTTTTGCCCTTTTCTTCTATATATAAGATTTATTTGAAATAAAAAATAGGATAAAATAAATAATATTTATAGAAAATTAAAAAAATATTAATTTTTATTTTACATTATTTCTACGCCGCACAACTTTACTCTTTTATGATTTTTTTGTTCGCATTTTAGCTGGTTTTTGTGTTATTGATGCAAGTCGATTATTGAAACTAGTATTATTTAACAATGTGAGAAATGTCACAAAACATTTTAAAAAATCATACTTTTTTGCTGTTTTTTTATTGGTTACAAATAGAATTATTTGTAACTAATCATAAAAAACTGAAAACAAAAAAAATGACATGAGGGAGTTCTAAAAAAAGCTCCTAATATTTTGTCAAAAAATTAGCTTTTTATGTACACTAATAAGCTCTGTAAATCGGCACAATTATATTAAGAAATCCAATAAGAAATCTTCAAGATCGATTCCCATTAAACGGCCAGAATGAACTTAATACACATCTATACTATCTGTGTTTATATTTATACTTTCTCTATTTATTCTATACATAATTATCTAGACTTTGTCAAGGAGGTTTTTTAGGTGGTTTATTTTTTTAACGACGACATAAGGTGGAATTTTGGCCTAAATATCATTTTATAAATTTATATTAAATGCAAATGCCAGCCATTTTATCAAAATACATTATGTTCAATATCGCCTGTGACAAAAACTTGATTATAGTGTTAGTTTTAATAATCTTTTTGATATTGATTAATTCTGGTGATCACAGATGGAGCAGCAGTCCGCACCACGGATGGTCTTACTGGGGAATATTGCATATTTTTTTCAATAACATACTAACTCTTTAATAACATACTATGATATACTATTAAAAATTTGTACTATCGTTTATAAAATGAATTGGTTTGATTATTCTTGTTTAGGACTCGATGTGATCGCTTTTTTATATTTTTAATATTCTTAAACGTTTGAAGGAAATCTTCAAATTTCACAGATGCGACAATATACGACTGATTTTGGGAATTCGTGAAATTGCGGTAATAATAAGAATATAATACTCACTTACAATCATCAGAAGAAGAAACACGCATTTTGTAAAATTTTAAACTGTATAAAATCTGTAAATATAGTCTTTGTTCGAGTTAATCGAAGTATTAGTTAATTAGGTAAAAAAAATCGTGGTTTATTTCACAATGTTTATTGTAAAATAAACCACGTGTTTAATTTTTACCTAATTGTTTAACATGCTTCACGAAGTGTTAAGTGAGAAATTAATTCAAGAGAGGTATTACTGTTAAAGATATTTGTATTTCAATTTCCACATCATCGGTTAGATATTAGAAATAGAAGCTCTCAACAACTTAACAAAATACAATTCTTAAAAAAAATCGTAAAAAAATCAGAAAATGCTTTTATGCTCTTCTCACTACCTTATCCCCTTAATAGAAAAAAGTTCATTGAATTGATTGCAGTTATTTATTTATTGAGATTAAAATTAATGACTACGTTACACAAAACATTAGCTATTTATTTGTTCAGAAAAGGGGTAAAGAATGGAAAATCTCCGTCGAGTTCAGCAGAAATATATTAAACGACTTATTTTTTAAGAGCACGGAAGTGACATTCCCTATACACGATAAATGTGACAGTGAAACAGATTAGAATCGGAATCCGGCGGCGACAATTGACAGCGAAACGGATTAACGTCGATAACCTGAGGCGACACGGTGCCCTCCCGAGCCATCCTCCACCTCCTCGGTTTGTTCCTTATCTCAATTACTGTCCCCATAAACGTCCCGCTTTATTGCCCATCCGAAAGTTTTACATAAATTTATTGCTTAGTAAAAATGCGGCCCGCTATGAAAATGTTGATTCCCGCGGGGGTAGAGGAGAAGAGAAAAGTGGGCACGTTCTACGAATGGGATCCCAATTTTTTTTTTCTTCTCCTTTCGGTTCGCGTTCCACGGCTTTATGTGACTCGTCAATTTTGTAAATACTAAGTCCGTTTCTGCGGTATGGGGGGTTTTATTGGGGGTGAAATATGAGTGCGCTTGCTGCGGGTTGATAAAAGTAACGGAGAATGTCAGTTCGCCGTTTTAATGGGTTCAATGGCATTAGATGGGCCCGATTTGTCTTGCTCGGGAAATGCCAAGAGGGAAAGTTGTTATTATTTTACAATCCCCAAATTCCTTCCGCCGATAAATTTCACGTCGTGAGCGTTATCATCGTTTCTGAAATGGGGAAATCCTAGAAAAACAAATATATCTTATTTTTTTATCATTTTCTCATTAATCACTTGATGAAACACGATTGTTATATTTTTGTATATCAAGGGATTCTTTACGTTTTTTTAATTGAATTGTCTGATACTTTGAAGTGTCTTATGACATCGCTTATGAATGCGTCGATCATGTCCAAAAAAAAAGTAGCACAAAGCCATAGGAGGAAAACGACGATGGCAGCTGACTGAAAAAAATTGATAAAGGATTTATTGATCTTTTATGGCTTGGCAAATAGACAGCATTGTAACTTGGTGGGCGACATGAAGAAGGCAATTTAGGCGACTTATTTTCATAATTGTTCAATGAATGACTTGGAGGGAGAGATCAGTTATGTCCCAATGAAACATATCTGCCAAATTCACATTTAATGAAATGTTCAGCCACCATTCATCTAGCGTATGGATAACTAGTGATGGCCATTTCGGTTTTTTTTTTAATCTCATCATGTGAATTTCGTTTTTCTTGTTTTTATAAACAGGAAAGTTCGCCTTCCTTTAGTGGACGAAACAATGATTCTCGGTCATCCACTTTGTAGACCTAAATCGTTGACGATGCTACTTGAAATTAAGCAAAAGGTGGCGCTTGCGTCGTCTTTAATTTATTATATTTGCCAAAGTTGAAAAAATCGACGAAAAATTTACTTTTTTCCAAAATACCGCTATTTTGGATATTATTGGTCGAATAGCCTAGGTGTGGGCCATTTATTTCTAATTTAGACTTATATTTTTTTACTTGTTAGATATTAATTGTAAATACACATTCATATATCTTTAATTAATTTCTCACATAACATGTTTTGAAACATAAAGAAATATAAACTACTGATTTAGTATTTGTTTCTCTGATTTTTATTTTAATCGGTGAAATAAATACCAAGTGTTTTAATAAATAGTTTACATAATCATATTATTAAATCCCAGATAATGATCTTTTTTAAAGCAAATTTTTGTTTAATCTTTTTCCTTTCAACCATTAGGTGTAAGGAGTTTAAAGCAAATTACAATAAAAAAAGAATTTTAAGGAAAATTGAAAATACGACGAGAAGAGATAAAATAAGGAATGATACTTAGAGACAAAACCTTCAGATAGGATATACATGATACCGTTGTAGAAGGATATCTAAGCTGGTTCTGATATGTGTGCCGCATGAAAGAGGATAGAATAGCAAGAATGACATGTGAAAGAAGAGTACAAGGAAGAAACTATCGGGGAAGACCGAGAAAACATGTGTTAAAGCGTACGTTCCACTCCTGACGCCCATTGATGTAGGGTAGCTGAAAGGGTATACCGTAAGCATAGGCACTAGCTTCTCGACTACCACATCGAAACATTGTACATACGTTAGTGAATAAACGTGTTATTGTTCACTATTCTGAACTCCTTGAGAACCACCCTCGTGAGCCCATCAGCATTCACAACATGGAATGACAGAATTAGAGAAGAAGCAGAAAAAAGGACATACGGGGTGCGTTAAAAAAAGTAAGATGATTTTTCAAATTTTGCGGGAAACGTACATTCGATTATTGATTTTTTGTTGTTGTGTTAATACATAGTCCCGAACATATGTTCACAATTTTAAGTACATAGCATACTTTGTTCGTTTTTTTACATATAAAAAGGTTAGGCGTATGTTATTGTGCTCGGCGATTTTATATTATTATAAAAAAATGGAGCAAAGAATTTGCATCAAAATTTGTGTGGAAAATGGAATCAAGTGCTTTGAAACACTTGAAATGTTTAAAGTGGCGTACGGCGAAGATGCTCTAAGTAAAAAAAATATTTACAAGTGGCACAAACTCTTCCAAGATGGCCGGGAAGATAAAGAACCTCGCTCTGGAAGCCCCAGCACGTCAACAACAGAATCATCATCGAAACTGTCAAACAAAATATGTTTTTAAAAATCATCGAATTATCATAAAAGAAGTTGCTGAGGATGTTGGAATATAAATCGGCTAGTGTCATGCAATTTTTTCACACGTTTTGGGCATGAGACGTGTGTCAGGAAAGTTTGTTTCGAAATTTCTGAATTTTAATCAGAAGAACCGTCACATGAGCATCGCTTAGGACGTCAGTGATGATCCTGATTTGCTCAAAAGAGTCATAACTGGTGACAAATCATGGGTATATGGTTATGACGTTGAAACCAAAGCTCGAACGTCCCAATGGAAGCACCCAGGAGAGCAAAGATAAAAAAACAAAACAAGTCAAGTTCGATCAATCGTCAAAGTTTTGCTTACTGTTTTTTTTTCGACCACCGTGTCGTAGTGCAGGAGGAGTTTTTTCCTCAAAGTCGTTTTCCTCAAAGTCGTATGGTCAATATTATCTCGAAGTTATGCGCCGGAAATGTAACGCAAATTGTAGAAAAATAAATCATGGCTTTTGCATCACCATAATGCATCTGTTCATTCATCGTTGCATTTGAGAGATTTTTTGGCCAAAAACAAAATGACAATCATGCCTCAGCCAACATATTTACCGCATGTCCTCCCTGCGACTTTTTTATTTTCCCAAAACTGAAAAGACCTATGAAAGGACGTAGATTTGCAACGATTGATGAAATAAAAACTGCAGCGCTGTTGGAGCTCAAGGCTATACCAAAAAGTGCTTATGAGAAGTGCTTTGAGGACTGGAAAAAAGGTGGCATAAGTCCATTGTATCTGAGGAGGATTGCTTTGAAAGGAACAATATAAATATTGATGGATAAATAAATAATAGAAATGTCTATTATTAGATATTTATTAAAGTACTTATGCAACATAAGTAGCTAAAGGAAAATTAATTTACTAATTAATTAATTAATTTAAAATTCCTTTTTATTTAATTTATTTGGATAAATAAATATTTTTTCATTAAAATATAAAGTCACTTTACTTTTTGAAAATACTTCGTAGACTAAAGGGGCATTAAACAATTAAGTGAGGACAGAAAAACATGAAGAGAAAAATATAGAAATAGATATTAAACATTAACAGAACTCCTTACACCTAATGGTAGAAAGGAAAAATATTAAAAAAAATGAAAAGAATTTATTTATTTTATATTAAAATCACAACTTTAATACATTTTGTTTGTTTCACGGGAACTATTTTTTTTTACGATTAATTTCAGCTTCTAGCCATATTCAATGAATGTAAAATATCAACAGTTCATATATTTTTTTTATTAATCGAGTCAAAATCACACAGATTATCAGTTGCATCTCATCAATATGGATGCACATATTTGCCGAGCCGCGTCACGTAATATCAGTTCTCTTGCGAGGGATTGCGTTTGCATCGTAACTAGCCGGGAGATTACTCAATTACGTTCCTGCTAATTGATGTCTTTGAGTAATGAAAGTTTTCCGATCACGAATATCGACACTAAATTAACGTACTAGTTCAACACACGTGATAATTATAGCAAGTTAAATTTGTTACAAGCAAATTTAAGATTAATATAGTAATTTAATATAATCATAAAAATTACACGAATTATGAATTAACGGAAGATTATAAAGGAAAATGGGATGTTTCTAAAAATGGCGACTGCGTCTGGAACTATGGAAACATTTTTTCATCAATTTATTTACAAATGTTTAATTTATTTATTGATTTTATTACAGAAAAATTTTATAAATATTTAAATCTGTATTTTAAAAATTAAAAGTAGTTAACGAAAAGTGTACACTTTGTAGAATTGGACAATTGACATTTAAAATTAAAATTCTTGACTAAAACTCTATTAAACATAATTTTTGCCAACTTTTTTAATGAATAACAATCAAATTTATTTTTAAAATCCTTTTTTAATCATATACCAATCCTGTAAAGTATACATTAATGATATTCTGTTGACCAAAAATACTTCCTTTTTATTGAACTAAATATATAAGCACAATAATTTTTATTTAAATAATACATAAATGAATTTATGACTGTTGACAACGCGGGTGGAGAAAAAATATGGCATCTAAATTCAATATTTTCTTATAAATCATATATGTTTAAACGACATTTGTCCTTCATTGATCTTTCTGTCATTTGTTGATTATCACATATTTTGTTCAGTTTTCAATATTATTATTAGGAATTTTCTTCAGTACTTCTTTCCGTATTTTATAATTTAGTTACTTTTATTAACTTTGTATAATTATGTTTTAAATTGGAGATTTCCGTAGAAAAAATAAATAAATAAAATTCATAAGAAATATTTAAAACATTTCTTTTTCTTTAACTTTAGAGAATGAATGAAAGTTTTGAACAAAAAGTGTAGACCACGCCAACCCATTTTTTGTGATAATAATTATAATATTCTATATAAGTAGGTATAGTCCGCCATCTTTCCGCGAACAGACGGTCAAATGTGGCTCATATGTGAGGCTCCACATCTCTTTTTTCAGGTCCATGGTTTCTAAGTTGGCACTTATTATAAGCCCCGTCAACATATTTATATTTTCAAATGAGTGACCTTCGCGCCAATTCAAAATTATGTTTGTATAGTTACAGATGAAATGTGTAAAATTTTTCATTCACGTCATGGCGAAGCATCTTGTGGTACTTTCCCTCAGCTAAGCGAAGGGGTTGTAATACGAAGTACCTGACCTGGAAACAAAAATACGATTCGAACGATCAATCTTATCCCGGTTACCTGCGAAGGATCGCACGACAATCGAAGGACAGAACGAGGGCCACACGTTTAATCCCGAATTTTTCAAGACGTCACTGAAACCACGAGGATATACAAGGAAAAGCGGCCAAGTAGGAAAAACCCCAGAGTTTTTCGCAAATTCAAGAAAAACCGTGAATCTAACCAACACGAGGAAGATACCATCAATTAGCTGAGAGAAAGACGTACACATCGATATGCAGCACACCACAAAAATGGTCAAGATGTTTGAGTCATGAGGATTTTCGCGCTTTTCCAATGAGATTTTTATTTGCAACATACACAGAACTAACTATAATATTGCGCATTGTGCCTGGATGGATTTTCAACAAATAATGATTCGCAAATCAAAAGTTTTCTTCATCCAGACGCAATGATTTATGACAGCCCCTAATTGTTGTAATTGTTTTTTAAGATAACAAAAACAAACATATACAACCACAAGACACATATCGATAGAAGGAAAACTCAATCTATTGATATGTGTGACATTATTATCCGACTTACTCATTTGGAATTAAGCCGATTTTTATTAATAACTTCATCGTTTCGCAAATGTTTGTTTAACCAACATCCTCGTTAATAAAGTATCTCATGATCTTACTCAGAGTGATCCTGCTGATCGCATTCAGATCTAGCTCTGTAGACCCAAGAAGCAGTTGTCTAGTTTACGATTCTGCATTGAAACACAGCCCCGGCAGGCTGGATACCTGTCCCAGGCCAAATACAAATATCACCCCAACGCGACGATCTCAAGCGCCGTGGCAAGAGATTGCACATGGAATACCCGCGGCTAAGGCACTCCAGAAACGCGCTAGGCATTTGTCCGCCGATTAAATAAATATATTGAAACACATCTACACATTTTTAAAAATGCTACAAAATATACAGGGTATCCTATTAATGTTGGAAAATGGCTTAATCGCAGGTTGCTGGGACCAAAATATGATGATTCAACCGAACTTATCTATATACAAAGTTAAGCCAAAATTCATCTTCCAACTTAAACAAAATATTTAATAATATTTAATATTTATTTTATTGATAACAATTGAATGTGTTATCCGATTTGAATAAAATTTACTATGTTTAATATGATAATATAACACATCATCTGAGTTAATATGACCATTTAAGTATTTATTTATAGGTTATGTCATATTTTACATTTACCATCAAGTGATTATACTCATATTAACTAAAATGATGTGTTATATCATCATATTAAACCATATTAAATTTCATTCAAATCGAATAAAGCATTCAATTGTTATTAATAAAACAAATAATATTTTGTTTAAGTTTGAAGATGAATTCCGGCTTAACGGTTAACTTATGTATAAAGAAAAAATCGGTTGAATCGTTATATTTTAGTCCCAGGAACCTGAGGTTAAGTTATTTCCCAACATTAACGGGACATCCTATATAATATAAATATCGAAGGTGGTTGCAGACTATTATGTAAGTTAAAATAATTCTATTATATAAATCAAAATGGTTCTCCTTCCATTTTTAAAAACAGCTTCGTCAAATTTTCATTAAACGTAACGCTTCACCGAATGAAGTTAATTATCCAAAACAAAGCGTCCGGTTTTAAAGCAAACTAAAATACTTGCATGAGAATTACTTACATACCGTTCTCAAACATGATCTTACATAACACCCAAACTATGTTGCATCCTCGGAAATGACCAAAGACGCCGAAGCGCCCTTAAACACATATATCTATGTCGCATCCACTCATATAATTGTTGCGGATGTACTCGAACGGTATACATTTCCGCAATTCCAGCGATGCACTTCTCGAACTTCCCGGAGGCATTAACGAAATGAAGTCAATTAGCGATTTTGCTCCACCAGAGTCATTAATAATACAGACAAGCAACCTTTAAATGACGAAAACCTTGAGAATCGAATAAGAATGAAAATAACTATTCTTTGTTGTTCTTTGTGTTAATCAGACCTGTGGTTAGAGGAGTGTGTTGCTTAGTAATGAATGGAATTAAATAATTAATCGTTAGGAGGAATATTGACGTGTTCGAAAAAAGTCCGACCTTTAGTATAGTAATAATGTGAAATAATAATGAGCAATGTAAAAAATCTGCTTACACAAGGTGGTTGTAAAAGGTGAAAAAGTTTGATAATCTTCGGAAAAACTTTATATTAAGTAATATCTAAAATATCCAATACAGACGAACGTGCGATGGAAACAACCATTAAATCCTGACGACCTTGCAAATTGAATCGAATACGATCATAAATAACCATTCATTGTTGCTTTTTGTGTTAATAAGAGCTGTGGGTAGAGGGGTGTGTTGCTTTGTTATGCATGGAATTAAATAATGAATAGTTAGGATGAATTTTGACGTGTTCGAAAAAAAAAAGTCTGACCTTTGGTATAGCAATAATGTGAAATAATAAGTGCTTACAATAAGGGCTTACAGGGCATAGCTGTACTGATGAGGGATGAAATCCCGAAACACGTGTCTACAGATAGCCTTGTAACTATTATTTGTTGTTTCCTTTCATTAAATAATTTCGATTCAAACCGTTGCAATTCGCAGTAGTATTGCTATGCAACAACAAATATCTATTGTGTAATCCAATGTCCGGCGGGGTAAATGCTCGGGAAGTAGTTGTTTCAATAGATGTTTGTAAAACTTACAGTGTAAGTATTTTTTTGCAGTTAAAAGAAGGGATTGATCGAATTTTATTGATCATTGCCAGAAATTTTCCTTGTTTAATTTCATTGTAATGAAATAATAATTATTCAAGATTGTCGTATAAAGTGAAAAAGTTTGATAATTTTTAGGAAAACTCTGTCTTCAGAAATATCTAAAATATCTAATATGGACGGACGCGCGATGGAAGCAACCTTCAAATCATGACGACCTTGCGAATCGCATAGAATGCGAACAGAAATAACCATTCCTTGTTTTTTTTTTGTGTTAATCAGAGCTGTGGGTAGAGGGGTGTGTTGCTTAGGAATGCATGGAATTAAATAAAGAATCTTTAGGATGAATATTGACGTGTTCGTAAAAAAATCTTACCTTTGTTAAAGTAATAATATGATATATTAATGAGCAATGTAAAACATCTGCCTATACAAAGTGAGCGTAAAAGGTTATAATGTTCAAGTAAACTCTATCTTCAGTAATATCTAAAAATACCAAATCCAAATATCATTGTTTTTTCCTTTTAGTAAAAAGAAAGGACAGTCATATAATTTTGGTTAATACGACTAACTTAAGCAAACTGATAATTAATAACAAAATACAGTCAGTAAATAGTCGCTTGAAGAAAATTTATTCTTTATGAATTTTAATGTGATGAATGTGATGCAGTGTACAGAGTGATCCATTTTGGTGGTGCCACATATGTAAAACTTTTTTATTTTAAGAGATATTGATAAACTTGTTTTGCGACCCTAGGATAATTTTTAATGATAAATGGTGAAAAAAAAATTGTCCTATCTTTAACCGTTTCCGGGTTATAACCGTAAGTTAATGACGAATCATTTTTCGAGAGTGGCTGTAACTTCGTTATTATTAATAGTAGAAATATTTAATAAGCATGTTCTCTATGCTCAGCTTTTACAGCTGACTTCGAATATGTTATCATATTTTATTTATCATTTTTAGTTTAAAAACAGATAAATAAAAGGTGATAAAAGATTCGAAGTCATCATAAAATGTTGCTTCGAGAAAGTGTTTTAAAATTAAAAGAATTTGAATTTATTTTAAAACTAATAATAGCTCCGTATCAAAGGTTTAAAACTTTTCGTGATAACTTTAGAAATTAATGAAATGTAAATTAACTGGGCGGCAAGAAATAAATTAATTAAGGACGTTACGGCGGATGATGTTGATTCGGGTGTGACCTCAGATATGAGCCGACATATTTATGGAGAGCATCCGTATTTACTGAGCTAAAGAAGATTAATATCTAACTACTACAGTCTAGATTATTTAAGTTATTAGTCTGAACACAATAATTATAAAAATACATTGATTTCCATAATGTTCACTATTACGTGTACTAAATACATCGTAATAATACCTGTATAATGGATATTACGATAAAATGGTCACAATAACAATGTCAATCATAATTTTGTTTCAGATATGATCTTCGCAGCACAACAAAATGTAAGTATTTTAAAATTACTAGTAGTTTTATTTCATGTATTTATAAAGCGCCCCATTTTTGTGGAATATTTTAAAAAGAAGAGAATAAAGTCAAAATTATATTTTGTCTGTTGACTCTCATGTAGTATCGAAAGTACTAGAAATTATACTGTGTTCATCATAATACTTTCTTAATAATGTTTAAACGCAGATGACATATTTCAAAATTGTGGAAAACTCATTGTGTTTAAGAACTCATGTAAAGTAAGTCAGTTTTGAAGTATCTGAAGAGAATTATTCGCTTTTTATTATATTTCTTATAATACTTTATTAAACGTTTAAATTGCGTATACTATTTAATAGTAATTTACTATCATAGTCAACATAACTGTAGTTTTTTCTTACCTCTTGCAAGACGAATTCGTATGAGGGCGGCGGACTCGAGGGCACCGTTTCCTGTCCCTCGCTGCCCTCCAGTATGGCGGGAACGTTGCCCTGGGGGCTGTTCAATTCGCTATCGCAGTTGTCGGGCGACTCGACGGAGTTGCTCCTCGTCGAAGAATTCGACTTGGACATCCTGCTGAATTTGAACTTGAACGGAGCCACGTTGCCGACTTCTGGAACCACTTGCGCGCCGAAACACCGGGACGAGACGATCCCGTCGAAAGCTCCGCGCGGAACTTTTTCAGTCTTGATACGGAAGCTTGATTAGCCTAAAAAAAGATAAACAATTAAGATAGAAATTAACGATGGTTGAGGCTTCTACTTCGCTCTACATTGTTTTAAAATGCATTAAGAAAAGGCTATTAAACTTTGTATAACACAATATATTATTTTAATCACCATAGTTAGATTATTCACACATTACAATCACTAAAATATAATTGTAATTTACAAAAACACAGTTTATTAGTGTTTTTTAAACACAAAAATAAAATAATCATCTTTAATACAAGCACACATTAATTGTGTTTTTTGTTTAATTGAATCAAGATGCAATTAATTAATAATTCCCTGTGTATACGCACCACGTAAAATTGTTAGTTCAGTTCACAATTCTCATTAAAATCCAAAACAAAAACCTTTGAAATTTCTTCAAATCGTAGCCACTACCCTTTTTTTCTTGTTTTTTATGGTATACTATTCAACAATTATAAGAAATACCTCGAAAACGAAGATAATTTATTTTTTCACACAACGCTTCCGGGCAAAGCTTATCAAATTTATTTTATTTGTACCGCTTGTTGGTCAGGTTCATAATTAATATAAAAACGAAGGTGATTCGTACTTTATAGTTCTTTAAATTGAAATAACATATTAAAATAAGGAAAATGATCGGTAATTTCGATAATAGAAAAGAGTATTTTTTAACTTTGTCACAGTTATAAAATATTATTAAAAAAATAAAGATTTTGAAAAACAAATAACTTATTTTTGTTTTACTTATTTTGTTTATATAACTTGACTAGTTACTTACTTGCCGTTATCAAGAGTGTTTACAAAAGGATGAAAGGCGGATTTTTTAATACACAGTTTATACAGTTATCGAAATTATATCAAATAAAAAATAATCATCATTCCTTTTTTTCACCGCTGCAAAAATTACTTATACTGTAAGTTTTTGTAAAACATCTTTTGAAACAATTACTTCTGGTCTAGGGCAAATATTACATAATAGATGTTTGTTGTTGCATGTCAGTACAATTGTGCATTGCAACCGTTTAGATCGAAAATATTTAATTAAAGGTATCCATAAATCATAATTACAAAATTAATTTGCAAATCTTGTTTTCGTTGACATATATTTAAAATTTTGTAAAAATATATGTATTTAATTTTTTCAATAATAATTCCTCTACTTAAAATAAATTAAATCAATACATAATTATAGACAGAGACATTTGGAGACGCATCCTAACTGGTGAATAACAGTTATGCATATTTAATTAACTTTTCACATTACACTTCATTAAAGAAAGTTCAATTAAATTAGTAACCCTTCGCTTGCATCGTATTGTATGACATAAAATAAGGCAACTCGAGTTCTGTTGATTTAATTAAATTGAAATTCATATTTTATTCTGTTTAATGTATATTTAATTGAAAATCATATGATTTTATCGTTACAAGATTGACGTTAATGTTTGTGTAATTCTAATTTGATACACTATTCATTAGTTTAAAAGAGAATTAACTGTAAGCAAAAAATTATAAATAAAAATAAAACGATTACAGTGAATTTCTAAAAGCCCGCGAAATATTCTTTCTGCCATTTTATTTTATTTATATTTTTTTGCTTACATTTAATTCTCTTTTAACTTCAAACTACTGAATAGTGTATCAAATTAGAATTACACAAACCTTAACGTCAATCTCGTAACGATAAAATCATATGATTTTCAATCAAATATATATTTTTTAAGTAGTTAGCCGAATGCGGTTTAATTTAGTTTCAATTTAATAATTTTTAAATGTTCAAAATTATATTATTGTATAAATATTATATTAAAAAAACAGTATACATTAAGAATTAAATTTGGAGCCTTCTAAAATTCAACCATCCTCAATCTACTATTCATGAATTCATATCATCACATATAAATATCTGACATACGATATAAAGAACAAGATCTGTCGGCCGAAAGAGCACTAAAAACTAAATATGTAATATTTTGAACACTAAATGTAACTGTAAATATCACAATAAAGATAATTATGTATCTAAAATTTGAAGTATACATACAATCGAAAGTGGTTAAAGTTGAAAGTATTTTATTTGCAAATATGCCAACTGTTTGCATTCCTAAATTAAATATCTTAAATCTAAATTTAGGATTTCAAGTATACATTAAAAACAAAATTTGAAGAAAACATCAAAACATTAAATATTCGAATTATTCGCCGTCGGTTTTCAGACAGATTAAATGTCAAACTTTAAGCCACATAAAATCAACAACTGTTGATTGACTTTTTGACAATAAAGATAAATATGAATTTAAAATTTGAAGTATACATACAATCGAAAGTGTTTAAACAAAGTTGAAAGTATTTTATTTGCAAATATGCCAATTGTTTGCATTTCTGAATTAAATATCTGAAACCTAATTTAGGATTAGTATGCATTAAAAACAAAATTTGAAGAAAACATCAAAACATTAAATATTATTAATTATTCGTCATCGGTTTTCAGACAGATTAAATGTCAAACTTTAAGCCACATAAAATCAACGACTGTTGATTGACTTTTCGATGGAAAAGAGACTGAATTGGGCCAAAAACTATGTTAATTGAACCGAAAATGACTTGAGGAAGATAGTGTTCTCAGATGAAATACACTAGCACGGGGCCAGTGATCAAAATTCGTTCCTAAGAGAGTGGATGAAAAACTTACTGCAGACCATATTTATAAATCAGTCAAACAACTATCTTTGAGCTGCGTTTCGTACTCGGGATCTGGCAAATTTATTCCACTAGAAGGTAGGACGAATTGTGAAAAATATAAAGCAATGATAGATTAATGTTTGGTCGATGAGCTGGAGAAAGTTAAAGCCAGCGGTAATGCAATTTTATAATTGAGCTCCATACTAGGAAGATTATAGTGAAATATTTTAAGGACAAGAAGAATAGCATTTTGAACTGGCCTGGAAATTTACCAGATCTTAATCCCATTGAAAATTTATGGACAATCTACAAGGCTAAATTAAAAAATATCGACAGTGCAGCGAAAACGTTGATAATGAATGCAGTAATTTAGAAATGGTATCGATGGGAGGAAACTAAAAAAAAATCTAGTTAACATGCCAAGGAGAGTTTTAGCAGTGATCATAGCAAAGGGAGGATATATTTCATATTTAATAATTAATAATAATTATAGAAATAAATAATAAATATTTAATCCTTATTTATATGTCTAAGAATATTTATATTTCGAAAAAACAATATTGACAAAAAAAATTTCACATTAATTGGCACAATACTATGTCATTGAAATTTCTTTATTTATAATAAATTGCAATTTCTATTAATTTTATTCAAAATATATAGAATTTATTACGAATTTCCATATACATATTTAAAATTTGGTTATTTTCAAGACTTCTACTTTGCTATACATCGTTATCTACAAAAATAAAGCATGCAGGCGGAACGACTACTGGTCGATAGCCAAATCATATATAAATTAATGAATTTAAATGAAACATCAAATTTTGATATTATCTCAAACAATTATTTACAAAACAGTGTTAACCTATTAATAATCAAATGTATAAGATCCTCTAATGACTTTAATAACATTTGTTTTTAGTAAATTATTGCAGTAATAATTCAATGAAATTTGTATAATAAACTTTCTTAAACATATATGCCTAATAAAATTGATTTTTGAATATGCTATGATTGTTAAAAAACGAGACAAATGTTGAATGTTTATATTGTTTCATATTATAAACACAGCCCATTAAACATTTGAGGTCAATAAAATCAAAAATCGACGGCGACCAACAATAACTTCTGGCACTTTGAAAATTTCCATTTTTAAGAATGAGTGTCCGACTAAAAAAATATTTAAACAAAAATAAGACAAATGTGGCATTTTGGATTATTTAATTTTATTAACAAAGCAATATTAAATATGCGTGGCTAATAAAAAAAAGTCGACAGCCCAAAACAATGACTTTTAGCATTTTGAAAAATTATACAAATTTCATTGAACTCTCACTGCAACAATTTACTGAAAATAAATGTTTTAAAGTTTTTAAAGTTATTAGAGGACCTGAGGCGTTCAATTATTAATGGGTTAAATGATTGTTTCAGATAATATCAAAATTTGATGTTTAGTCAGATGGCGGAGGCGTCGGATTCGTGGGTGGAAATTCGTAACCAACTTTCATCGGTTATAAAAACAGCACAAATCCGTTCAACAACCTTCATCAGGTCTAGCGAGGTCCGAAAGAAGGTAATGACCATCACCAGTTATTCATACGTTAAATGAATTGGTGGTTCAATATTTTGTTAATTACTATGTATATAAAAATATATCAATATAATATAAATAGAAAAGAGTATTTATTCTCTTGGTCACAGTTATTTAAATAAATTAAATAAAAATGATTTGAAAATAATTAATAAATTATTTCCACATTTATATAATCAATATAAATAAAAAAACTTTATTTCTAAACCAATTTCCGTAACTGCTGGGGTCCCTCAATTCTGAACCAATTTTTTTATATAGAAAATCTTTATTTCTGAGAGATACATTAAATTAAATCACAATATTTACAACATTACAAACATTATCGACCATCGATCTTTCTGTCTGCCAATTTTATTTTACTATTTGTGAATGACATTGAACAGCAAGATTTTAATGTATTGTAATGACATAAGAATGACTGCAAGAGGACCTGAATAACATTAATAACATTACTGGTGTTACTCCAATAAATTACACCTTAATCTGAACAAATGCAATCTTCTGTCCGTAAATGTTCAATTTTTCATTTCACATATACTATTAATGGAAATAACATAACTAAATCAACCTAGTTAAAAGATTTAGGAATAACATTTGATAGTAAGCTTCCATTTAGCTCGCACATCATAAACATCTGCAGCAAAGCTTTAAAAATATGGGGATTTGTTTGGAGGGTACGTAATGATATGAGTCGGTCATGCTTGAAATTACTATACTGTACATTAGTTCGTTCCAATTTAGAATATGGTTCGGTAATTTGATCTCCATATACGTCTAATTAATAAATTAGAGCAGATTCAACATTGATTTTTACGTAGATTTGAGTTCAAATTGGGTAGGTGCCATAAGCAATGGTGTTATAATGAAATAACATATGAATTAATATATATATATATATATATATATATATATATATATATTTATATATATCGCTGGCTGATCGTCACTTCGTATTAGATTTATGTTTACTTCACAAAATAATACACAATGCCATTGATTACCCAGATATTTTGGCTTTGGCTGAACTTGATTTTTGCCGAAACCTTGGGAATATGCCTATTTTTTTATAATAAACGTTCTCTACATAGTACAGTTACTATAATCCATTGGACACAATGATGAGGGAGCAAATAGTTTAGTTGTCAAAATATGTTTTGTTTATTTACGATAACGAAAACACTTAATATTTTTATACCACTTAACGATATATTTCACTGTGACTAATATTGACAACACGGTAATCATTCTCAAACTGAGTGTTATTTATTTAATTGCAATTGTAGTTAATTTATATTAAACAATTATATACATATAATCATTTATTTAATTCAATGTATATTACTAAATATTATTATTATAGTTACATCATAATTATAGGTATATTAATTTGTATTAGGATATAATGAGCCAAGTTACTGCTAAACTTTTTTTTGTTATAGAAGTTAAACTTTTAATTTAATTTAATTATTGATAAATGATAATAATAATCATTATGCTTTAGAGATTATGCTCTTACGATGCAATTCAATTATTGTTTAAATTAATGTTGTACTTTATTGTAAAAGGGGTTTTCTACGCAAATAAATAAGTAAAGGGCAGAAAGACATCCGGTCGATAGCCCAGGATAGACAAACCTTTATTTTAATATTTATACTCAATGTTTTTAAAAATGTAATTGTCTGAATAAAGATATTTATATATAAATATACTGTTCATCCACGGATTGAGTGCATATAAGGTGTAAATGTTTTTTTTTTTTGAGTTGGATCTTTATGTTCTGAGAATCGCTACTGTAGTTTCAAACTAAGATATTAAAAAATGAACCAAATCAATTAATATACAGTGTTTAATAAATTAGACAAAAAATGGCGCTCGCGTCATTTTCCATTTATTATGATTAATATACAGGGTGTTTTTTTGGTTGCATTCTAAAAAAATAATCCAGGGTAAATAGTCTTTATTTTAGAAGTCATAACAAAAATGTATTACAAAAAGTTGTTTAGAATAAAAGTTATGGAAGTCTTTCAATTTCTATACAAATCAGCCTATTTTGATTTTTTTTTTTCATGAACATGAGACTTTTTATTTGTGATTTTATATACCTAAACATAACAAAGTACTAGAAAAACAAATATTTATTAAAATAAATACTAAACATTAACAACAACAAAAGAGATTATTCAAATATGCTACCATCAACCGCTGCACATCGCTCGACTCGCTTTGTAGAAGCTCTGTAAGCATTTTGAATTTCCTGAATTGAAATAGCATCAGTTGTCTCTCTTAACCTGAGTTTCAACAGACCGAGGTCGTTGTTTAATGGAGCCACGTAGACTTTCTGTTTAAGATAGCCCCATAAGTTAAAAATTCATTATAGTTAGATCGGTATTGGACCATATCGTCCAATCTACCGCCCAGGAAATAATTGAAAAGTGAGGCTTAGTGGCATTTTATCCAAGATAGCTAATCTGGAAATGTTGGAAAATATTCTTCAAGCAGTTCTAGATTGATCAGTTAGATTTGAGATCGTTACAAGACAGAAGAGTGCTACTTGATTTATGTTTCCTATACAAGTTGGTCAATGGTATTATTGTTTGTCCTCAATTAATTAACTTACTCAATTTTAATATTCCTCGCGGTGTTAATTCTAGGCATACTCCCCTTTTTAGATTGTCTTTTCATCACACGAACTATGGCATCTTTAATCCCATTGATCGACTTATGTGTCTTGCGAATGCGTTGCAGTTAAGTCTAGTTTTAATTTTGTTTTCGAATTCTTATACAGCTTTAAGAGTAGTTTACGGTATATACGTTTGTCGGAAGCTATGAATTTGTTATCTGTATATGCCTGTGTTCGTATTATGCACATCACTGTATTCACATTTTGTATGTTTATTGTTATGTAGAAAATTGTTAATCGAATTGTTATTTATTGTCATATTTGTATTTTTTTCCTATTACTTTGTTTTTTTGTTTTTTGATATTTTATACCAATTATATTTTTCTGCTTTTGTAAAAAGGTTATATCCGTAAATAAGAATAAATAAATAAAAAAGATCATTTGGATAATATGCCACTAAACGATGGACTGACATAATACATTAAACAAGACGGTCACCCATCACTAGTAGCACTGCACGATAAAAACTTTTTGTTCTGTTATTAGCATTATAAAATCAGTAAATTGTGTAAAATAATAATCAGGTCTTAGACATATCAGCTTGACGGATTTAGTAGATTTTCAATTTTTATACAAATCAACCTATTTTGATTGTTGTTGTAAACATGAGTTCATTTGTATTGGATGCTAATGAAAAAAATCATAGTAGGCGTATTTGTATAAAAATGAAATTCTTCCATAACTTCTAAACAACTGTTTCTAATACTATTTTGCTATACATACTAAAATAAAAAAAGTTTACTCTTAGACTATTTTTTAGAATTCGCACAAAAACATTCTGTATGTTAATTTATTTGGCTCATTTTTTTCAATATCTTAGTTTGAGACTAAGCAGGAGCGATCCACAGAACATGAAGATCCAACTCTAAAAAAATTGTCATTTACACCTTATGTGCACTCAATCCGTGGAGACACTGTATATATGACAATGTGATAATCAAGTATAACAATCTAGAAAAGTATTTACTTGTTTTTGTAATTTTTATTTTGTATATTTTCCTATATGTATCTGTTAATAGAGATTATTTTTATTGAAACATATTTTTTTGCAATTTAATTATTCTTTTTATTTAACTCAATAATAAAACACTTTTACTTTATTTTTATACAATTGTTTGCAATTAAAAAATATAATGGAGAGTTTAGCTTGTAATATTAATCTTTCTTTCTTAATCTTATCTTCTTTTATTCGTATTGGGTGTCAAAGTTTGTAATAATAATCTTTATTAACAGATATATATATAGCAAAAAATACAAAATAAATAATAAAAATTACAAAATCAAATGAATAATTAATATCAGTTAATTGGCTTTACACCAGTAGTCTTTCCGCCTAAACTTTGTCTTGTAATATTTAGAATTGTGTAATTTAGTAAATAAATATACAAAAAATACAAAAAAATGAAATGTAAATGAAAAAAAAAAAAATATTTTCAAAATATTTTTGCTTAATTTATTAGTATTTAATATTGAATTTCTTTATTATATTTGAGTTTTTAGTATCGTTTCGATTAAAATTTATTTACTTTTTAAAAAAATGTCTTCTGTTGGAAAATAAACGCATTATTTTAATTATGGCTGAAGTTTTTATTCGATGACATTACCGTATCATAATGAAACTATTGTCACTAATAACAAAAATCAATTACATAAACAAAAGTAAAGTGTTTTAGTACTGTAACACATTTAATACTTCAACTGCTTCGTAAGATATTACGAAAAAGAATCCAATACATACACATATATATATATATATATATATAATATATTCGTTTAGATTATTTATACAAAATAAAATAAATTAACGGATTACACTATTTGAACATAACCACACGATGTCTAGTGACCTTGTGTATATAAAAAATCTCTAAAATACACCAATGTGCGCAAATATAGAAATCCTGACATACCCCTTAAATATCACAATCCCCCAGAAACGCTGTTTCAAACTATAACAACTCTACTCAACCAAAACACTAAATAATAGTTTGAAAAAACATTAAGTCTACTGGCCAATAGCCGTTTACTATTATTTTTATAATCGACTATACTTGTACTAAAAATAAACATAACATATGTAATTAATAGTAATAAAGATATTTACTACTATAATTATTATATTTTTGATATTTAAGCACTAGTGGTTCATATTATAATAATAAATATGAATAAATCGACAAATACAATTAATAAAAACACAGATTAAAATAAATAACTTTAAATTAAGGATTAGTTTTACAAACATAATTTGAAATTGCCTAATTGTCAGATTATTTATTAAATAAATGACTATCTCATTTTTTATGTTATTATTAATAAAGCGTTTGTATTAATAATTAATGCATGAAAGGTTGTCGACCCAAGTTTTATAATTCGCGATTAAATAAGGAATAATTAAATTGATTGCGGATGAATGGAAAAGGTTGATTTGAGGTTTTGACAACAAACCAAACAAAAGGTGTGAAATTAAATCATGGTTAATTGTATACATTTGTGTTTGTTTGAACAATTTTATTAAATAAAACGAAGAGAAAATAGTTGGTTAACATAACACAGAGATCCGTTTAAAAATGGGCTGAGCCCAACTATTCTACAACTGCCCGTTTTCTTTACTTTTTCTCCCTTACCAGCACATCCCGGGAATTGAATTAAAAATCGTAGCTTTTAAACACAGCACTCTGTGGAGTGAACCGAATTTCGTAAATTCGGGGTGTGTGATTGCGTACCTCTTTTAATGATAGTTGTGTGGTTCCCCAGGAATGCATTCACATTTCGTTCGGACACTCACTGTTTCGTACATTAGGCCGTGTGAGCTTCCAGCATATACGTGCGGTTTAGTTTGGGGGAAGCGGCGCTGGAGGCGGCGTCCGCGCCGTCGCCGTCGCGCCGTCTCCGGCCGCACGCGCCGGTATTGACGTTCTGGAAAGTCGCCGTCGACGCCGCCGTCGGTGGCGGTGATACATCGCGTGTTTTGTTTACAATGCCAGCATGTCTGTGTCTGTGTGTGTGTCGGAGTCTTAAAAGCACGTGAGAACAAGGGAATGTGCCGGGAAAATATGTTTGATCTGGATAAAATAACACAAAAGATTGAATGTAAATAAAGGACGTCACGGCGTCGCAGGAAAAGCGCACCGGTTTATAATACGGCCCTTATTTTACTAGGTTATGTTTTCTTTGCTGGATTTTGATCTTCCGGGGGTTTCTTGATATTCATATCGATGTTATTGATTCTATATTAAATTATTTTCAAATAAAATCTATTTTTTTACATTCATTCACTATAAGCAATTACCTATGATATTTGAATAACATACTATTTTTAAATAAAACAACCACGTTTCACAAAAAAGTATTGTTTTCCCAACTTCCCATCATTAGGCGGACCATCACATTTAATCATCATATCAACAATAACATTTTTTCTGAAACTTAACAAACCGTTGTTTCATTTACAAATAGTTTATTATGAAGTTTCATCAAGTAAAAGCTTGAACTATCGTTTAATTTATATTATAACAAATTCTCACAAAATTAAAATCAACACCTTATAGATGATAATAGAAAAAAAAAGAGTTGCGTAGTTACAGTTATTTAAATAAATTAATTGAAAGAATTTGAAAATAATTAATGAAAAATTTCACCGATGTGATTTTGTCCGGCTTCTCCAACATGGCGGAAGCACCGGGTAAATTAGTTATTTTAAAAGTGATTCACAGCGAATTATACAAGAACAGTGACAAGATATGTCCAACTTATTTTAAAATAATTTTTACTTTCAATTATTAGCCTCGAATAAAGACTTGAACAAATCAGATTCAAGGTCCAAAACGAAGGTGTTTGTCACAATTCAGAAACTTGATTTTCTTCTTAGATTGTTGCTAAGAAAAGTTCGTCTCATTATAGGGAATCCGTGGCTAAAGTTTAAAAAATTATTAAAAAAATATGAAATACATACCCCTGATTTTATTGTTTTAAATGATTATTTAGACCTTTAGCAACAATCTAAGAACAAAACCAAGTTCCTGAATTGTGACAAACACCTTCGTTTTGGACTTAGAAAAGTCAGTCTTTTTAAAGGGAGTCCATGGCTGAAGTTTAAAAATTTATAAAAAAGTTACGAAATACATACCGCTGATTTTATTGTTTCGAATGATTATTTAGACCTTTAGCAACAATCTAAGAGCAAAAACTAGTTCCTGAATTGTGACAAACACCTTCGTTTTGGACTTAGAAAAGTCAGTCTTTTTAAAGGGAATCCATGGCTGATAAAATTAAAAATTTATAAAAAAGTTACGAAATACATACCGCTGATTTTATTGTTTCGAATGATTATTTAGACCTTTAGCAACAATCTAAGAGCAAAAACAAGTTCGTGAATTGTGACAAACACCTTCGTTTTGGACTTAGAAAAGTTTGTCTCTTTAAAGGGAATCCATGGCTGAAGTTTAAAAATTTATAAAAAAGTTACGAAATACATACCGCTGATTTTATTGTTTCGAATGATTATTTAGACCTTTAGCAACAATCTAATAACAAAAACAAGTTCCTGAATTGTGACAAACACCTTCGTTTTGGACCTTGAATCTGATATGTTGTCTTTATTCGAAGCTAATAATTGGAAGTAGAAATTATTTTAAATTAAGTTGAACATATTTTGTCACTGTTCTTGTATAATTGGGTTATTTTCATTCGTTTATAAGCTGTGAATTACTTTTAAAATAATTAATACACCCGGCGCCTCCGCCACGGTGGAGGAGCCGGACAAATACGTGGTTGGAAATCCGTGGGTAACTTCACATCGGTAATAATTTAATAATTTCCTCTTTCGCTACTGCTATATTTATCATTAATTAACTTTACAACTTACTTTGAAGAAGTTCGTAAACATTTAAAAAGTTATCGTTTAATAACAGTATTTACCCAACTATTCCGATACACTTTTCAAAATATATAAGACAACACTAAATTACAAGAGACAATTATACGGGGACTTTGGACAGTTAGAAGACGAATAAATTAAAATGACATTTAACAGATCAAACAAGGACAAAAACTCATAATTTAATATATATCACATAAATAGCTGGAAATATGCAATACAATAATATCAATGACCTTCAAGGTAAGATAATTGGGCTGAAATTAAGAAACTTAGTAAATATTAAACATGAGGGCAGAAAGACCTCCGGTCGATAGCCTATCGATATGTATTTTAAATATAAATATTTGTAAAGAATTGTAATTCTGCTTACAATACTATTTTTGAAATTATAAACCTAGTACCAAAAGAAAAACAAACAACAAAGTCATTCAAGAAAAAAATGCAGACAATTTGTAAAACGTATACAAAATGACAGAAGACGCTTCCTTTGACAATGATTTTTTTGATACCGTAAACCGTATGAAAACTACATCCTCCCAGAACTTCCACCTCTCCCTCCTCCAGACGATAGACTAGACGAAGACACGTACTTTAGAACACCCCATAAGAGAAAAAATACAGCACCTGAATATGAGAAAGTTCACCGACAAACATTGAATCATTCATTCATATATCCTAAAAATATTAAATTTTAATTTATTTACCTATCAATTCTTCCCCTCTGAATGGAAACACGGAATTAACAGCTGTATCCACAAAGCCAAAACCGATTCTATACATTCAACCAACTACTATTCCATTACCCTACTACCCGGACTAGGGAAACTTTATGAATCCCTCCTTAAACAGAAAATATTCAGCCATATAATTATCCATCAATATAGCTTCTGTTCAAATCGCTCCACAACCCTACCCTTAACTATTCTTACATCAAACTGTCAAACAACTCATCTAGAAGGTAAAAAAACTGTTATTTTATTCCTAGATTTATCTAAGGCCTTCCATTCTGTTTGGCATCGGGACCTTTTATATAATTGCAGTGTCCTTAACACACACATCAGCATACGACAAAACTTATCCTCAACAATCCAGTCCGAACAGGGTATACCTCAGTGTTCCATATTATCTCTCCTATTATATTACACATACTGTTTTGATCTGTACTACCCGAATCTTAATTTCATTAATTCATCCTGTTATCCGCTACAGATTGCAGAAGATACCGCCCTAATTAACCATTCACCAACAATAGCCTCATTCCTTAACTTCTTTCAAGAATTTATAAACCAATCCGCCAATTGGTTTACCAAGTACAGTGACAAAATCAATCCTCTATTTACCCTACCATCGTATTACACCTAATTCTCTTTCCATTCCATTAATGGGTCCACTATACTCTTTTCTCCATTTTTGCAAATACCTAGGAATCCTTTTAGATCTAAAACTATCCTTAAAATATCATCATACTTCCGAAGTAAATGCAAACATTGTGAAGCGTGTAAAATACTTCCTTTGCCTAATATACAAAAACCAAAGAATAAGTACCAACATCTGTACAAAAATATACAAAATAATTTGTCGTCCCATCCTATATGTATAATTAACATTACAAAAAAGCATATTATACACTACGTCTAACAAAATATACATAAATTAGCAGCAAAAAATGCAAATATAAATATTTATATTTTGTTAAATGGTGAAATTCCGTTAATAAACTTAATTATTATTATTATTATACTACAGTACCTTTCTTTTTATCGACCTATGTACCTCACTAAACTTCGATACCTATAAAATTCTCTTGTCAAATAACCAAAATTACAGCTATTAAAGATAGATTTCGATATCTCGTAAAACGATTTGCATGTAACGAGTCGAATTACGAATTTTTGAAAAAATGTGCATCGCTAGAAACTCCAACATAATCTCTCTAAATATAACCCGATAATCCTTTACGAATACATATCTTCATTTTACCCTATTTTCTCACCTTGACGAAACAATCGTAGTTCCACATCTAACAGAAAGATTATGGTGGATAGCCCTTGCGAAAAGAAATATTTTTATTGCTTTTGTTAAAGAATTAGTACATTCTTTAACATTTATTGTATTCCTTTTTTCAATAAAGATATAGTATGATAGTAGTAAGACAACACGGGAGGAAACCAACCACGGACGATGGTACAAACTATGATTTTTTCGGAACAGGTTGGAACAGTTCCAGGTGCAGACACAAACCTGTCCCGAAAACCTTTAACTGCTTCGGAGCAGGAGAGGGCGTGGTAGGGGTTAATTGTGAATGCAGTTGATTTCTTTGTGAATAATCGTTAAAAGTAATTTAAGAAAAGGACTACTAGTAATTTATTAATGCCTCAAAACAAATGTGCACAATTTTGTTCAAATGTAACCGTTTTTTTATTTAATTAATTAACTTTATTCAGTGTTGGAAAAGGGAACACTGCCCAAGAATTAAAATTTAAGGATGCGGTCACAATTTCTTTTTTAACCGATCTTATAGTAACAAGAAATAAAAGAAAAGTTTTACGATGCAAAATTGACTTGACAACTGGAAATCTCTATCGTCGATTAATTCTATTGTTAGCAAAGGGAGTGGAAAATAGCTGCGAAAATAACAAAAAGCAAAGTTATTACGGAATTCAAGAGTTATATGAAAAATAATGCATGTACAAGAACTCAAGATCCCCTCCAGTGCTGGAATAGCCACAGACATGTTTATCCACACTTAAGTGCAATTATGTTGAACTAATTAGGAAAAAAAATACAGAATTCAGCTGAATATGAAAGAAATATGTAACGAATACAATTAGATGAGCACGAGAGAGTAGTCCAAAAACCTCGGAAAAGACCATTTATGTCAATAAGGGCAGATTTAATCAAAATTCGACAGATAAAGGATGAAAGTAGAGGAAACATTTATTATTTTATTGTTGAATTTAACTATTCAACATAATTGAACTAATTAAGAATTTAGTTGAAAAAGAAGAAATCATAACAAAAAGAAGCATGTTTTAAATTCTGTCTTTTTTTTCAACATTTATCATTTTTTGTCCATTAATTGGACAAACCTCTAAAGGTATAAACCTTTAGTTCTAGAAGGGGGTGCCGTGAGATTTGTTTGATAAACTTAGTATGCCTCGATATAAGCAAGTCTGAGAACCACTATTGTATGTTGTACAGTCTACAATATTTAATAATTCCGAGGATATATTGGAATGCGAGTTTAATGTAGGTAAAAGTATTAACTTATAATCTCTTAATATAATAAGTTTGTCAAACTAATATTATTGAATTTTATTTATTTCTTAATTGTTTGTGATTATTTGTTTGTCAAGCTAATATTATTACTATTTTATTGTTTTCTTTATTGTTTGTGATAATTTGTAAACCAAATCTAACCAATTCTAGATTAAACGGGTTTGTCAAACTAATATTATATAATATTATATTTTATTGTTTTCTTTATTGTTTCTGCTAATTTGTTAACGAATTTTAAATTAAACAAATGATATAATTATGAAGTATTTTAATTAATACACTTGGTTGTTTGTTTCACTAAATTTTTATATTTGTGTTCCAACTAGATTCGATCAGTAGTCATTTTCAAGGAACTAATGAAATGACAAGTATAAACAAATATAAAAATTTAGTGAAACGACAACCAAGTGTATTAATTAAAATACTATGCAATTATTACATAAATAATATTTCACCACAGGATAAGTGAGAATTTAATTCTAAAGTAAACAAATGTTTTTTTTTTAATTTCTGCTATTGTTATTGTAAAAATATTTCAAACAAAAATTGTAGATTTTGAAAAAGTGTGTAATTTCTGCTATATAATTTTTTATTATAACATCTTCAATTCTAGAATAATACTCTTACCAATTTTTCATGAAATCTCAACTTTTTTGTAACGAATGTTTATTTTTGTTACAATCTATATTAGGCATTTTAAAAATTCCCCATTCCTCTCATTCATTAAGTTGATATTTTGTTTTGGGAGGACATTATTCACATTGTTAATCATCGCAGCGGCAAACAATATCTAATTATTTCGCAAAGAGTGGGGCGGGCGGGATTTATAATAAAGCGTCGTGATTAATCATCTATAGTTTGTAAAGACTCTTGTTATCTTCCAGTTGACAATGAGTAAGGACTTTATAATTAGGAAAGAATAAGAATTGATGATTGTTATCCATCACAGAAGAAGAAATAAATTGAGCGAGTTTAATGTTATGTCCCAAAAGGCGATTCCACTTAAAGGCTTAACTATAATTAAACCAATATTTATAAATATGTAATCAATGAAAACACTTTTTAAATTTGTTTATTTGTTTTTTTCCAGCGCTATTGTTTTATACTGTTGTTAGGGTACATATATGCTATTGTCCTATGTTGTTCTTAAAATACAATCTATCTTAAAATACCTTTTTAATAGCAATATATAAGCAACAAGTTTAATTAGATAACGATTTATTGTTAAAGTATTTGGTACATTTTTTGTGGGCTGTTTTAGACTTTATAGATCACTTTAATTATTTTTATTTATTTATATTATCTATCTTTATATTAAAAGCATGCACGGTGTGTAAAAACGGCTTCAACAAATAAATAAAAATGAAGCTAAACATAACTTTAACAAATAAAAACGAATCAAACATGACCGTTTCATCATGCTTGGTTTTTTTATTTGTTAAAGTTATGTTTAGCTTCATTTTTATTTATTTGTTGATGCCGTTTTTACACACCGTGCATGCTTTTAATTAAATCGCAGTAACATTAATTTGCTATCTATCATGTTTTATAGGCAAATAATATTTTTTTGAAATTGCAGTTGTTTATTACAAAATTAATGTAGGAAATTTTTTTGAAGACAACACACGTTTTATAAAATTAAAAACACTAGACGTCTTAATAACTTTTATACAAATCAAAATTTATATTGTAGTCATTAACTACATTTCAGTTTCACAAACAAATTTAAAAAGTGTTTTTCATTTTAATTGTTTTGTCAACACTGTGTAGCAGTGTCTACAATAAATTTTCTGAATCTTAAAAAAAAAATGTTTCATTTACAAATACAGTATTATTGAGTTTCATCAAGTAAAAGCTTCATCCATCGAATATTTCAAAGGTTTATTTTTTTTGCATTAATTAATTAGTATTTTATTACTAATTTTACAACTGAAACATTGGATTGTGTTTTTAAATTTTACAGATGTATTGCAGAAAACTCTGCTATAATTGTTTCGAATTCCGATGTAAAATTACATCAGTTGTCTTATGATGATATTGTGTATCGAAACAATTATAGCAGTATTTTTTACAATAAATCTATGAAATTATTTAAATAAAACAACCAACATAAAGAAGATTAAATCTATGAAACTTAATAAAAAAATCCTGTGATTTATTTGTAAAATTATTTTTGTAACAGCCTCAGCCATAGTATTTTTTTATTTGTTTTAATTATAGCTAAGAACATTTAATACCGAAGACGAAATTGCACGCTCGCTTTTCTTTCCCCTTACTTACATGTCTAAGGCTATATACCAAATCAATTCTTGTTTCTAGATCCATGTTATTATTTTTATAATCGCTTAGATTTACTTGTTAAATGCTGACGCTTCTACTTTGTTTAAATTGTAATTCAGTTTTAATAAATGAAACACTTTTTTACTTTGTTTGTATAATTTAGATTTACGTTTATGTGAGTTTTATTTTGAGAACAATTCTCTAAATTGGTCTTGTCCAATGAAGGCGTACAGTAATTTAATTAGCAAATTTGAAAGAATTGATCTTCTGAAAACGAGAAGACCAACGATTAGTGACATCTAAGTTGCAGAAGTTCTTCAGGAAAATGAAAATATTGCCAATAATAATCTGCTAGTTATCAATAGTGCGAATGTGATATCAATACGTTTGGAAATATCATACACCACAGTTTGGAAAATCATATGGAACATTTGCGATAACGAATTGCGAAGTAAATCCCATTATTTAAACAATTAAATTTCTTTTATCTTTTGTTTTTAATTTAATTTGTTAAATATATATAAAACGTTAAAATATACCTCTTACTTCATGATAACCCTTTCAGAATCACATTCTTCAAATTTCAACATTCTATGGCATCTGTGGACAAAGTTATCTTATTTTATAATCATATCATTATAATATTACAGTAATCTAGAATTTTGACACAAGAAACCTTTATATGTGTTTTACGGAAAGCCAACTGTTTATGTGTTGCAGAATCCTGTATTATCAGGAAAATCAATACTGAACTCGATGCCATTAACAGCGACCTCTATTTTACAAATTCTGCTTACACAATTTTAGCTCAAACCTATTCACTTTATTTGAAAAAAAAAAAACTTCCTTTATTGATGCTACAATTATTGATTATTTTCTCTCATATAAGCCAATCAAAACTTAATTAAAACCTAATTGAGAACTGAATAAAAGTTTAATTAAATAAATCGTTATAGGAAAGGAAGACCTCTGGTGCATAGCCTAGGCAGACTAACATCTACATGAATTGTAATTGTGTTATATTTTTTTATATTGTTTATACAATTTAACTAAAGAGAAATAAAATTATAATGTAGAATATTTTTATAATACTCACCTTTTTTGTTTATTTTTCTTTCTTTTATTTACTTATTCCAAACTTTATATCCATCTACTCATAACGAATGTCCATAATTTAAATTGAATTTTGTTTACTAGATTCCAATTCACATTAATATAACGGTTGTTCCGTCCATAATTTAGCACAAAATTTTGCCTAATTCCAATTTCCAAAAGTTTATCATTATATTCTGCAACTCCAATATTTTTCGATTATATCTAAAAATAATAAGCATTAGTAAATCAGGAATTTTAATTTGTAAGAATAAAATTTACCTTACACTGTATATCATTTTTAATTAATATTAAGGTAATTCATGCAATAATAGAATGAATAATTAACATTTATATAATTATTACATATCATCAGCAGGTCAGAGATAGTAATATTAGCGATCAAGATGCATAAATACAAATACAACGTAGACTTGATAAGGACAGGCGGAAAGATCTATGGTCGATAGCCAATTTTAGAACAAGATAATCATGTTTTTATATAATAACAAAATCAAGGGCAGAAAGACCTACGAACGATAGCCTAGGATAGACAAACCTATTGTAAGCTATATACTCAATTATTTAAACAAAAATGGCTGTTATTTCTTCTATGTAATTTTATTGAAAATAGATTTATTTCGGAAATGTTCCATCTTCAGTAGTGTTTGAGAAATGACAACCATTTTTATTTAAATAATTAAAGTCTCCACAAGCAACAATTAATATAAATCAATGTTTGTAAATGTTTGATCATCGGTCTTTCTCTCCATTCTAAATGTATTGCTGTAAATTAAAAAAAAACAAAGGTATTTGTATGTATAATTAATTAATCTTTGATTACTACTTTTTATTAGTTTAGAAGAAAAAAATATTTCATCATTGAACTAATGGTTAAAATATTTAGGAAAAATAAATTTATTTATTAAATTGATTAAAGATTGTAAGTTTATTATTTAGTCTATTGAGTAATTTTTAATTTAAATCGTCAACAATGTCCACACCAATTAACTCTAGACTCAAAATATATTTATTTGCAAGTTATGTGAAGGTTTATAATAGTAACAAAGAGTTGAGAATTCCTTACTTCACTTGTTTATTGAGTACTATATGTACATTTTAAACAGTATGTGTTCACTTTAACTTAACTCACCACCATCAATTATTTAACTATTGATAAAGAACACATACTGTCCGTAATGTGTATCTAATGCTCAATAAACAAGTGAAATAAGGAATTCCTAGACTCAATAATGACATATATATCGCTAATAATCTGAAAGTGTTTATTAAATATTTTTTTATGTATATATATATATATATAAGGGACTATTTCGTAGGGGGTAATGTTAAGTTTAGCATGTACGTTATTAATTAATTGTGCAATTAATTATATATTTATTACAAAAGCTTAGATTGTGACGATAAAATATAATGCAATATCTTTATTTCTGCAGATAATTCTACATAAAGTAAATTAATAATTGAATTATTTTACTATATTATACATTTTCTGCAGAAAACTGCTATTGACCGTCAAGTTTTCTGCTTTAATTATTTTATTTATGCATTTTATTTATAAGTATTTTAGGTTATATGGATATTGTATACATTTTATTGAACCAAGAGCTAATACACAATTTATTTCTATACGGTAGAAACAAGAAATTGCTATTCATTTGCGCGAAGAACGAAGAACTTATCCTGTTTATCAGAATCAGAAAAAAAAAAACATTTACATAGATTAATTTAGACCAACCAGTTATACAAATGCTACATATTATTCGTTGGACTAAATTAATCTAACATTTCTATGGACATTTGTTAATTTTATATTCTTCCATATATTTCAATATTACTGAATTAAAAGTCTAAGTACAAAGATGGTCGATAGCCATTTAAGAAATATTTAATTTTTGTGTAACATATATTATCAATTTTTGTTAAGTTCTTGTAAATATAATTGCTAATAAAGGTTATCATATATAAAACCATGGTGTTTCATAAATAATATAATTTATGTATATATATATATATATATACATATTCTTTTCAACCTATTATAATTATGATTTGATAAATATTAATTAAAATAAAAAAGTTTTTACTATGCATATATGATGCGAAATTATTAATAAATTAACAAAAACTTAAATTTACTGACTAAAGAGGCTTCTACTTCGTTATATATTGTTTTACGTTTCTTAAAAAATAACGCTGATTTACTCTGTTTCTATAATTTTAATTTTATTTCAGTGACTATGGTTTCAAAAATGTTAACTTGTTATTATCAAAGTGAGAGTCTTGCTTTTAGTTTGATAATAGCAAGTTGAAACTATAGTCAATTACATTATTTTAATAGCTATAACGTATAAATCATAATAAATGAAAGACATGTATATTTTCATAGAGACAAGGCAATTTCGTCCAAGCGCGGGTACCTAAGGGTTAACCACCCGGCGAGAATCGACACTTGTATTGTGGTTTGTACCTAATAAATCTTCCCGAATCTATCCTTTCAACAATATTTGGAAATATTATATTATATGAGTTGTTTTGCGACTTTAAATTTTCATATTTCTTAAATGGAAAAAGTACTTGTTGAGAATTGAGTTATAAAACTTGTATTTCATTTTATAATAGCCTTTTTAAATACTGAAAGAAAGTGTTAACAATAATAAATAATTACAATTTTTACAAAATGCTAATAAATTTAATTTAAAACCTGGTAAAAAGGAAAAAAATATATGTCCCTTTAATTCCTGTTGATAATTTTAATTTTTTACAACAAACTGTTACTAATTGGGAGAAATATCGTGTGATCACGGAATACACTTTTTTCAATGTTTTAAAAAAATCCCAAATATGTTTTTTTTTTATTCATTTCGCTCTTAAAGTCTGAAAATGTGGCTAAAAATATTCATTTTTGTGGAACATTTTTAAAATGATCATTGATCAACTACGCAAACAGCAATTATTAATTGGAACTCCACTCAACTATGTTGTTAACGAGGGTGAGGTTGAAAAATTGAAACTAGTAAAAAACATCAAACAACAAAGTAAATTAATGAAAGAAGTTAATTATCTTTCAGGTATGTTTAATTTTATGTTTATTAGACATTAGGCATTTCATAGAAGGAATAATAGTATTTGAAATAAATCTAAAATATATACAAATCCTCTATTTAGTCCTCTTGATGAAGCATAATCATAATTTTTGTTATTTATTTTTTTATTCATATTTTGCTCTCAGGAACCTAAGGTTAAGTCATTTCCAAAAATTAACAGGATACTCTTTATATAATTGCTTTGATTTACCAAAATATAATTATTTTCTCCGACAAGTTTCAACTTTCATCGAAATTATTCTTGATGTTGACGAAAGCCAAAACTAGTCAAAAAAAGACATTTCAACGAAACAAACCAAGTGTTATTAATTTTTCAAATATTTAATACAAAAAATATACTTATTTACTTTAATTTGGTTAATATTGTTTTATCATTTTTATATATCTTAATAGATTAATAAAAAATCTTTTTTATAACTAATTTTTTTGTATAATAGTTAAATTTTCAGAATAAAATGTTTTCGGAATATACAGTAACATAGTCGTAACATTTGAATATAATTATTGTAGTTATAATTGTTTTATAGAATATAACTAAAATATTTATTGCCGTAAAACCACAATATTGGTATTAAACACTTAAGGGAGGATTTCTTTGAAAAAGACGTTTGGACGAAATTGTAAGGTTCTTTTTCATCTGGCATCGTCAATGATTCGAGTCTACAAGGTAGACTAACTTATGGTTTGAAAATTATACGTTGATGCATTGAAACAATCGTTACCTAATAAATTAATTGATACAGAAAATAAGTAATTAAGAGTATTTTTATTTATAAAAAATAATATAGCAGTAGCTGAATGATCAACTCTGAGAACCCACACAAAAATCAAACATCCAAACAATCCCTTACACAACCCTTCTAATATACATCTTTATGAAAATGAAACAAAAAGCAGTGTTGTCCACTTATTCGAACGAATCACCCATCTATCCGAAAAAGTTTTAACAAAGCCTCTAAACCTTTAAACCTACTTTGCATACGATACATTCATCCAAAATTCCAACACCCACAATTCATAATTAATGAATTTTCATAAAGAATTGACTGAGATACGAGGCAAAAGATATTTACTGCTTCCTGAAAAACCAACAGTCGATGGTCATTTGTAAATATACAAATATATATTTAATATGTATTACATACATAATCATTGAGGCATTTATAAATATTATTAAATATTATTGTAAATATTAGTAAACTTTTTGTTTTACAATTGCATAAATTTCTCAATGATTAAGTGTTTAATAACTATATTTTTTTATTACTTAAATGAGTAACATAAAATATAATTTCTGATAGTGAATTTATTTCTCTAATTTAAATTATGAAATATCGATGTGCCCGGCGCATTCACCATTTTATTACACGATTATCATCAAATACTTTACTTAAATAATTTTATAACGTTGATATAAGTGGTTTCAATTGGACACTTCTCATATTTGGCACACACTACTGATTAAATTTGATGATAATCGTGGAATAAAATGGTGAATGCGCCGGGCACATCGATATTTCATAATTTAAATTAGAGAAATAAATTCACTATCAGAAATTATATTTTATGTTACTCATTTAAGTAATAACAAATTATAGTTATTAAATGCATAATCATTGAGAAATTTATGCAATTGTAAAACATAAAGTTTACTAATATATTTAATAATATTTATAAATGCCTCAATGCCACTGAATTTAAGTCATTAATAAAATACATTGGAATAAAAATTGTAGATAATATTACAAATTTCTATAACAATTGGAATCATGTCGAGTTATGCTCGTATTTAAATCAAGTAATTACTTGCTTATGTTATAAATAATTACGATTTTTTTGTTTAGACAATAATTGTAGAGCCTTTTTAATTCCATCTATATTTAGATTAAACAACACTGATTCGGAAAAGAAAACGATCCACAATATAAACTATACACAAAACATTAAGGATGCTGTCTACAAGTTTCATATCGACTTTCTAAAAGTTTTCACTGTATTGTTTATGATATAGTTGTTTCAAAGCTGAAAATAATGTGAATAAAACACTCAAAACTATAACTTGTTAATTCATTATTTTAATAAAAAATCTTTCGTAATTTTAGTAATTGTTCATTATTTAATTAATAATAATTGGAAAAGATTATACTTGGTCATAGATATTTAATAATAATAATAATAATAATAATATATCTTTACTTCATACAAGTAACAGGGTTATTTTTGTTATTATATATAAAACATGGTTATCTTATTCTAAAATTGCCTATCGACCAGAGATCCTTCTGCCTGTCCTTGACTAGTTTACGTCGTATTCGCGTCATGAGCGCTAACGTTACCGTCTCTGTCCTGCTGATGAGGTGTAATGAATTGATGAATTGTAATAGCGGGGTGTTTATATTAGGGTTGCATGGTGACAGTTATTTAAATAAATTAAATAAAAAAATTTGAAAATAATTAATAATTTATCGCCTCTTTAGCTGCTATGATATTTGGCCTTACGTGACATAAGCAAGTACACAAGAATCATATTTAGAGTCTATTAAACATGAAAATGTACTAATGTATAGATTCCTTTGTAACTAATTCTGCACAGTTGAGATTAATCACTCAGTATTAAATTGAACATTGAACTATGTACAATAAAATAAAATCTTCACTGTGTATAATGCTATTACTGTTTATAATATCCATGCCACTATAAGATATACCAAATTAATAATATACAAATAATCATATTACAAGAAATATTATCTGCAAAATGACTATCAGCCCTAAAACTCTCAGCCTGTTTTTGGAAACTAATGTATTATGTAGTTGGATATATCTGTCTGATTGTCAGCTGGCGACATGATTATAAAATTAAAATATACGATTTTAATGTAACATTTCACGCAATATTGTTGTAAACTCTCTGGTGGGCAATGATAATAATATTTTAAATAATAAGTTTTATATAAAAAAAAAACATTTTCTTAAAAGAAAACAAAATAGTTCAGTTCAAAAGGATAATGATTCAGAAAATAATCACTCAATTAAAACTTGTTATATTTCATCTTATTAACACATATGTACATTTAACAAATAGAAAAGACATGTTTTTGGTATTTCTTTGCTAAATCGGCCTGATTTATTTATTTATTTTTTCGTTTCGACACTCAGACACATTATTATTTACGTACGTGGGGCGGGGTTGTTTGAATAAACAGAACAAAACAATAAAGAAAATACGTAAAATAGGTGGTAAAACAACACGGGCTCACAATAAAGTCCCTCCGATGCGTCCGTTCCGAAAAGGGGTTATCATTTATACATTAATGCTACAATAATGTATGTTTCATCATAGATATTAGTATAAATCGAGAATTAATAATGCGATTGTGCGTTTTTTATTAAAAACTTGAGATTTAAGAAGTATGTGTCCAATAAAAATTTTTATAAAACAAAAATTGTTTGTCCATACGTTTTTTTTATATTATTTTTTTATATTTTCTTTGGCGGATACATAAAACGTATCGTTTAAATTCCGAGATTCCTTGGGAATCGTGCACTTTGTTTCCGTTACGCGCGGATGATGCTTACTTTAATAATCCAATGAAATGTAGTTTTATTTTTTTTTTCTTCTTGAAATTTTTCGTGTGTGTATTTTTTTTTTTTCGAAAGCGTTCATCACAAGCGACAGGGGGTAGCACCACATACACACTGTTTACTAGTTTAAGGTGCATGTCTCTTTATTTCATACTGATTTCGGTTTCCTGTTCGTGCAAGGACGACGCGGACAGAGAGGCTTACATAGAATGATATTTATTCACAATGAAATAATAATAACAGCATAATAACAGTATAGTTGATAATGTCGCTTATGAGATATATTCACAAGTATCACAGGTGGAATTGGTCCCGGAGCCGCTGATTAATTAGACTGAGCTCTCTTTGTGCGGGGGCGGGGTTTGAGTTGCGCAGTTGCGCGATTGGAGGATCGGAGCCCACGTGACGTGATACGGCTTCACGGGCATCTGGGTCGCGCTGTTCCTCTTCGTGCTAGGGCGCGCTGTTATTGTGTATGGTGCTGTACATTCTAGTAAACTTTCTGAAATTACAAACAAAATTCATTAAAATATACACAGACAAATTCAAATACATGATATAATTGCCTAAATTATAAATCACATTTTCATTAATGAACAATTTCTTATTACTTTTTTTTCTACCAAAAAGTTACAAAATTTGATAGAAAAGAAATTACTACCTGAAGTACAAGGAGACATCCGTAAAGGCAATGGAAGAACTATCCCAGTTTATAGTATTGCAAGATTGCCTAAGGTCGCATTTATAGTGGGGTAAAGGATGTTAGTTGCTAGCTCATCATACCTTACGCTACGCAAGCGCGCATTTATTTATATGCGCGCGCACAATAAAATAGTTTCTTTCAAAGTGTGATACACGTCCTTGTGTGTGTATCGTAGATTTATAAATTAAATTAAAATAAATAATTATAAATCAACGAATTCTTTGTTAGTGGCTGATTTGAGAAAATCCAATGCAAATAAATGATACAGCGTCTCTTCAACCATGAATGAGACCTCAGTACTGAAAAGCTCGGCGTAGTTCTTCTATTGTCACTCTACTTCTTTACGGACGCCTCCCTGTACTTCAGATAGAAATGTCTTTTCCTCCACCTTCTCAAGCCTTCTGCAGCATCATGCTACCCACTATAGATACGGTCAAATAATGTCTGTTGCATCAGTCGCACGGAAGCAAATGGTTAAGTTTTAAAATAATAAAATGAATAAGCTATGATTCGCAACTATTTCTCCTCTTTAAAAGGACTACATCTCATCTGGAAATAATCCTATATTCCACTTATTCCGATTTTATTCATATTTGTTATGAACCATACTAAATGGAAGATCACACAAGTTCCTTATTGTATGATGGTTGAACATTTTATTAAATTTCATATTTGTGTTCATATTTTACTTTGTTTAAGGAATAGATAATGAGAAAGAGAGAAAACAATTATCCACTCTTTAGAATGATAAAATTTGTGAAATAGAGTGTAAATATGTTGGAAATTAAATTAAACGTAAACATTCTTAACAACCACACAGCTAATCTAGTGTGTTTAAATTTAATTTAGATGTAATCCTAGGTATATGTTTAAGTTTAATTTAAATGATAAAAGTGTCTCAAATATGTTACGTTAGAAATTGCGTTTGCTTATTGGATTGCAACAGGTTTCTATCGAAATCGAAATGAAATTTAAACAAGCGATTTACTGCATACCATTTCAACGCATTATATTGTACACGGGATTTAAATTAAACGTCAACTCACACTTAGGTCGTGTGTTGAAGTTTAATTTAAATCTAGTGTGTTCGTGTATTTTTTGAGTAATCCCACGTAATTTCTGGACAAAATCCCATTAAAACCACCGACGTCATCCATACACGAAAACCCATTCCTTACCCACGAAAACTGCCGCAATGAAATTCCTGCATAATGCATGCATTTCTGACCCCCTTATTAATTAAGCCCCCAATTAAAATTCAAATCGAGTGCGCAATCTAATCCCGCATGCAAATCCCAAATCGGCTCGGCTCGGATGGTTCGCCGCCCGAAATGACGCAGCGTTCCGTTTGTGTGCGTGCCTGCTTGCTTGCGTACATACGTGCGTCCCCATCCTAGAGGGTGACATATTCGATATTGGCATATCGATATTATGTGATTGGAATTATGTTAATGGGGTGGGTTTGTGCCGTTGTTGTTGTTTCGGCGCGGGGCGGGATTTGAGGTGATGAAGTTGGTGGGCTATTATTGGATAAAGTTGAATGCTCGCACCGGCGGAAAGATAATACCCACCGAGGGAGAGTTTCTATTTGTTCGGGGATCACGTCAAGTTTATGCATGTGCGATCGTTGTGTTGTTTCATGTGTACGTGATGGGGTAATCATAATTGTGTTGACTCAAACTAACCGCAATTCGATTCGATATATGCAATTTTTAATTGAATGAAATTATACAGGGTGTCTCAGCGTGCGCGCCGAGTAGCTTTACGGCTAAATGGTTTATTTTTTTCAAAATCGGCTTTCTCAGGCGTATGTAGGTCCATTAGGGCCACATTTTAAAATTAGTTTCAAATATACAGGGTGTCCTATAAAAGCATGGCGTATCATAGTTATATTTTTTCTAATGGAATGACCAATATTTTATATATTTTTCAGATTCTACATCAAAAATAAAGTTAACTTTTATAATATGTTCATATGCCTAAAACTAACAATTTTTTAAATATTTAAATATTTTTGGAAAAATTGACGTTTCGAAAAAAAATCATAACTCTCAAATGGACGAATGAAAACAGATGAAATTTTGTCACAGTATATTAGACTAATGGGTAAATATTTTAGGCTATTTACAGGAATTTAAAATCTTAAGATGTTTTGATAATTTAACGTAACTCCAGAAACACATTCAAAGTCAAATTTCATGCTTATTTTAAATGGCACACCCTATATCTAATAGCCCTATCTTGTAGGAAATTGTATTGTCTTTCAAAAAGTATAAACATATTTTTTACCTAAACCTAATAGTTTTCAAGATATATGCATTTTCGTCAACTTTTGACATAATATTTATTATTCATAACATGGAAAGTCGATACAAAGCGCCATCTATTGTTCAATATAATATTTATTATTATTATTCCATAAAGGCAAGAGTTTAGTTATTGTTTATAAATAAAGTCAGTTGACCCAATAAATGATTTTCGAGATATTTCCTAAATTAATACACTAATTTTATTAATTGTGAATATATAATTGCATTATTTATTTACACATGTGTAAATTATTTGATAAAAACTTGTTAGAATTGTAAAACAAATATAACGAAATACATCAAATAAATTGACGAAATAGAATTAAAAGTAATTTATAATAAATTTTCAAAAATTCTACCATCGAATACATAATTCAATTTTATTTTAAATGATATTTTGACAGTTCTCAGCATATTAGGTATAATTGATCTAAATGTATTATTAATACTGCTTTCCATGTATTCTTCCAATTCATTGCTTATTAAACCACCTTTTTTGACGAATATTCAATGGAATTAAACTTGCAATTGTGTCTCCTCATTATTAGTTACTGTATTCAAGGTAGTTTTTTTTTTCTCAAATACTTCATACTGCCTACAGTTTTGAATGTATTTAAAACTTCCTCTACAGTCTTCTTATTAGGATGTCTTCCATCAGAAAACATTTTGTACACTAAGAGACAATCTTAATAACATTACATTATATTAGAATCATGTTAATTCTTTCATTTAAGGGAAAATTATTTTTTCAATTGTTAGTAATAATACGAATGTGTCAATTAAATTTGCTTATAAACAAAAGCCTATTAAAATAATTGGCGATAATAATTATTAAATTAAGCAATAGATGGCGCTTTATGTTACATTGTCATATTAAAATAATAATGATAATGACGAAAATTAACAAAAATGGATATATCTTGAAAACTATTAGGTTTAGGTGTAGAATACCTTTATACTTTCTGAAAGACAATACAATTTCCTACAAGACTGGCCTATTAGATATAGGGTGTGCCATTTAAAATAAGCACGAAATTTAACCTTGAATGTGCTTCTGGATATATGTTGAATTATCAAAACATCTTAAGATTTTAAATTCCTCTCAATAGTCTGAAATATTCACCCATTAGTCAGATATACTGACACAAAATTTCATTTGTTTTCATTCATCCATTTAAAAGTTATGATTTTTTTTCAAAACGTCAATTTTTCCAAAAATATTTAAATATTTCAAAAGTTATTAGGTTTAGGCATATGAACATATTATGAAAGTTAACTTTATTTTTGATGTAGAATTTGAAAAAAATATAAAATATAGGTCATTCCATTACAAAAAATATAAGTATGATACGCCATGCTTTTATAGGACACCCTGTATATTTAAAACTAATTTTAAAATGTGGTCCTAATAGACCTACATACGCCTGCGAAAGCCGATTTTGAAAAAAATAAACCATTTAGCCGTAAAGCTACTCGGCGCGCACGCTGAGACACCCTGTATATTATAATTAAAATTCCCACTAACTAAAACACAGGGTTTTGTTTATAAATTTCATAGATTTATTGTAGAAAACACTGTTACAATTGTTTCGATACATATTATCATCATCAGGCAGCTGATGTAATCTGATGTTATCCATCCACCCGTTAAAATAACATACCCAATCCAGAAAACTTTCTCCTCCTTTAATTTTCACGGAATACCCTGAATTAAACTTTCTAGACTCGATATTAGAACAGCTTTCAAAACGAAATACACAATTAAAAGCATAATTGATAACTCTAAGGACAGAACACCCATAGTCAAAAATATCCGGAGTGTATGTCATCATGTGGAAAGACTACGGAAAAGTGTATGATGCCCTATAGGGCAAAAGGGAAGGTCTTTCAGAACAAGAATCCATGAATATAAAATAAAAAACAGAAAGGCAAATCTACATATGCTGAAAACCTCCTGAAATCAGCACATAATTTCAATGATAAATTCAAAATTTTGCACATATGTAGAAAATTCAATCTTCTTTAAGAGTTAAAAATTAACAAGTTCAAGATGCAAGGGACGTTTTTGAACGACCAAGTCCATGTGATTGTAGGTCGAGGAGTGGTGAGTGGTTGACTTACTCACCACTCCTCGACCTACAATCACATGAGATGTTTTGGTTTATGTGTTTATGTGTTTTTGTGTGCTTATGCGTGTGTATGTGTGTGTGTGTATGTGTGTATGTGTGTGTGTATGTGTGTGTGTGCGTGTGTGTGTGTGTGCGCGCGTGTGTGTGTGTGTATCTTTGTGTGTATGATTGCTTGTACGTATTACTATCTTTACCCGTAACTTCATTTGAAATTTTGCTACCTACTAACCTCAACCCCATTGTTATACCTGAAATATATATATACCCTTCGTGTTAGTTTATTTAACCATTAAATCAGCTGCCTAATGATGACACAGTATCTTCATCGAAATAATTGTAGCATTGTTTTCTACAATAAATTTGTGAAATTAAAAAAAAACCCTGTGTTTTACTTGTATAATCAGTTATAAAGGAGTTTCATCAAGCAACAGCCTCAACCATATAATTTCTAATTTTCACTAAATTGTCTATCGAGTATAATTATTTAAGGATGGATAGATTTAAAGAATAATAAATAAAAACTTTTACTCGATTGATTAAACTATTTGATTAATGACAGTGTATATTTATAATACAATATTTAAATATTGGGTAAATTTAGTTCCATCAAGGAAGTTGCAGAATATGTGTCGAATACAGTATCTTAACCAAACCCAGCTTATATATATCATGGCTTTTCTTCCAAACAAATTCACAACAGGAAACGACAAAATTCCAACTTTTCTACTTAAGATTGCTGATTTATTTTCTCAAAACCTCTAAAAGTAATAATCAACCTCTCAATATCTGAAAATGAATTCCTTAAACTTTGAAAACGCACTGCCTTATATCCAATATTCAAGAAATACACCTCCCGTGACGATAGTTATCAATATCCTCCCATTACAATTATTTTGAACTGCGTGAAGTAATTGAAATAAGTGTTATATAACAGTATTTTTAATAACATACAGTCCTGCATCTCTCCATACCAACACCGATTAATGCCTGGGCAATAATATATCAATATATTTCCGAAACATTAAAAGATAGATAAAGTTTGGGTGGCCGCGACCTTTGCCGATCTATTGTGGATTCCGAAGCATTACATGTACGAGAGAAAGTTGATATTATATTTACTGATTTCTTTCGGGCGTTTGACTCCATTAATCGAGCTGTTATTAGATAAATTGGGGCCGTTTGGAACCGCACCTACGGTCATTCAATTACGTACACTACAAGGACTTTAAATCCTAAGAATTCTCTACCACTTCTGGTGTCCCGCAAGTCTCCAGTCTAGGTGCGCTACGTTTTAATATTTTTATTAATGAACTGTTGGGAATGGTCACCTGTCCTGTGTTGGCTTTTGCCGACGATGATTTTGAGATCATGCCACAATGATATTGCAGTATTACAATCGAACCTGAACATCATTTCTAACTGGAGCTTTCATGTTAATCTAAATCTGAATGTTAGCCACTATAGTTGCAGACAAAATAGAACGTTTTATGATACTTGATATAACTTGGGGAGGTCGACTCCCTTAAAAAATCTAGAAATTACTTTTGATACGAAACTAACCTTTATTCCATAGATAGAGGCTACTCAATCCTTTGCATCCCGAAGATTAGGTTTTATACTGCGAAACGTACGTAAATTTAGATAGACCGATGCTATCAAGTCACTATACTCCGCCTTCGCCACAAGTAAACTGGACTACTGCAGCCAGTTTCGTATCACACATCAACTAGTTACTCCATCTCACTTAACTGGCTGCACAGACGATTTTTAAAGTACCTCTCTTACAAGCTAAATGATTCCTACCTTCTAAATAGACACAACATGGTATCACATCGAATAGACGTGATCGTCACTGCTCTAATTTCTTAGGAAATTAATTCATGAAACAATTAACCTCCCTCACTTCCTTAGTAAAGTTCTATTCAATGTACCAATTCATTCAACCAGATTTTCTTCGAACCTTAAATTACTTACTTCACGAACTAGTATACTACAGCGATCACCGATCTTCACGATGTGTCGTTGTGCAGAAAAGTCATTAGATGACATATAGCGTTTTTTGCTTACTGCACCAGTGCGCACTAGTGTGCACTCTCCCGGGTTTTGCGATTTTGCACTATTTTAGTCCTGTTAAAATAGTTTTTTGCTTACAAAAAATTGTAAAAATTGTGATTCGGCAAGTGATTGTCCGAGTTTCAGTGCAATACGGCAGACAAAATAACGTGTCATGTGATAGTTTGTGATGAATTATTGTAATATTTATTAAATCTATTTACATATTATGAAGGAATATGAATTCTCGTCCATTCTTAGTAATGTCTTGGTTATGTTTTGAAATCGGCTGCCAATTCATATTTTGCGCATTTTACTACTAGCTGCCAGTGCTGAATTACAGTTTCAGTACGCACTGGTCTGTGTAAGCAGAAAATACTAATATTTAAATAAAACCTAATTCATGGTTTTAATATTTAGACATTGGTAGTTCATATTTATTTCATAAAACCTAATTCATTAATATATGTGTCAATGCGCATAGTATTTAGTATGTAGATGTATTATCGTATTGTACTTTTATTTTATATATATTTTTTTCTGTATTGTACATTCTTTTGTGTTGTCCTTTTATTAATAAATCCTGTTTTGCAATAAATGCTCTTATCATATTATTATATCTTTTGAATAACTTTCAGTTAAATCTAAAACTCCCACAAAAAAGGAGAAATCTGAGGTGATATAAAATATATCGGACACTTTTTTCTCATTATATATAATAATTATATATTATAATTATATAAAATAGTTTATGAGTGTGTCAGATGTAAACTGTTGCTAGATGCTATCAATGGTTTGTGCCTACTCTAACTGATAATTATAAAAAACAAAATTTAAAAAAAATGCTGGTGACTTAAATTTAACCACTTGAATCACGTAATCATACTTCGGACTGCATGATAATATAAAATATAGTCAGTTTGTGCCTGATTCACTCTCAATGAGGAAGCCATAGAGAGAAAAAAAAACAAATGGAGGGTTAATTGTACCTACTTGAATCATATAATGAAATTTTAGATTGCATGATAACACAAATCAATGACGGTTTGCACTGCTTCATCTCCAATCAGAAAGTGTCCCATAAAGAAGAAACATTAACTTATCAGTTTTTATTAATTTTAAGCAACCATATATTGATTTATACGAGTGTTTATCAAGACAGTACAACATTCGTTCAACAATTTTCACGAAGGCATTGTACATGGAACTCACTTGTCTAACGAGGTCTGAAAGACGGAAATGACCATAATCAGTTATCCATATGCTTGATGAATTATGGTTGAACATTTTATTAAATACCTTACATTCTATATTAAAAAAGGACCTTGTCTTTAATTCCACATTGCATAAATTTATAATAAATTTTGAGCAATATAACCAAAATTAGTTTAGCATTATAGATTGAATTATTTTTTTATGTATTATATTAAATATAAATTTTTAAATTTTTACATACAGAGATAGTGTTTTTTTTAATAACCTTCTTACTTATCACTTGATAAAACATTTTGAATATTAAAAGGTAAATAAAGTACAATTAAAATCATTCAATTTGTTTCACGCTAAATATACCAAATGATCTTAATTTTACTTTATTTACATTTTAAGTTAGTGAAACATATACCACGGGATAAGAATAGATTAAATGTGATTTTCACTAGTATTACTAATTATAGTTAAATTAATTTCCTTGTGATTTGATGTAAAATCTGTAGGAAAATATTTTTTTAATAGTTTTACCGACGTCGGCAACAGAGTCCTTTGGCCGGTGAAATATATATTTACACTATTATTTATATTTACTGTGCTATTGCGGCATAGGCCAGAGATATCCAATGATTAAAACATAATCAACATTCAGTGGATATTGTTTGCGTCGACATGGTGTGTAGTGTTGTTTTGTCCTCCCCTAAGATCTTCCTAAATAGGCGACAGGTGTATTACTGCCTTTTGCAATTCTATGTATGTGTACTTTGGCCGATGTAATACGTCTAGGCTATAATGGAGGGTTTTAAGGATTATCCCTGTTGCCGACAGTACAATTGGGGCGATTATTACATTTTCCACCTTCCATAGGTTCATTACCTCTGCATTCTTGCTGACATTCTCCGCCTTTTTTTTTAATTGTGAGTATCAGAAACGGCAATATAAATTAAGCAAGAAGACTTGTTTATTTTGCGAATTAGAATAATATTAGATTTGTTGTGGTGCACAGTCCTGTCTGTAATAATTGATCGGTGTCAATAGAATTTATGCGTGCTGTATTCAAGTAAAATGTCTACAATCTATTTCTAATAAGGCGAAGTTATTATGATGAGTTTGTGTTTGTAAAACTCAAAACGACGAATCATTTTGCATCATGACAATGTAAGCTTACACACATGACATGCATACAGCCCTGACTTGGTACCAAATGTTCCCAGTAATTAAAGAAAAACTGCCTAGACAAACATTTTCATCGCCCGAAGAAGCGGTCGAGGTCTTCAAAATGCTTGTTTTAGAGCTACCATATTCTGACAGGACAAAATGCTTTGATGGGTGGTTCAAAAGTGTATAGATCTTAAAGGCGATTATTTTCAAAATCAATGAAAGTATTTTTTCATTAAATTCATTTCTTTATTTTTTTATTCCCAATACATAAATAGTAACCCTCGTAACATCTTTTATTATGTGTTTCCTGTAGTTTCTTGTAAGAATAACTAGGTCTTGAATGGAAATCATGAACTCTTCAGTTTCTGGGTAGAGCCTTGAGATTGTCGTGCGACGCTTCTTTGTCGACATTGGACCGATCAACTTCGTTGGGATTACTCGCCTTTTGCCTCTAGATCAGATCAGTGTTGTTGCAGAAATATTCTTTTCTTCTTTTAATTTTTAATTCGCACACATTTAATGGCGTATAATTGTTATCAGCCACTGTAGTACAGATTGGCCAGTAATGATTGCAGACAAGTTAAATTTCCCGCTGAAAAAACTGGGGAGTTTTATCGCTCTGAATCCATACCAAAAAAACATTAAAAAGGAGTAATTGTATATGACACTAGCGTCATGCAAATTTAGCCATTGCAATTTTAAAAATCTTAGACATACGCTAAATCAACTTAAAGCAATAATTGATAAAGAGAAAAGGAACATAAATTCGTAACACATTTACCGTGTAAAAATTAAATATGTAGTTATGTTTAAATATTTAATTTATTTCGTGAAAAAATATTTGTTGCGCCAGTGGCAATGTAGGAGATTTTCTTTTCATATGATCAGTTGTCAATTTTCCATCATATTTAATTACTCTGTAGCTTTATGAAGATTGTGACAAGTCTTGTTTCGAATAGAAGTATACCTTCAGATAATTTACAGCTATACAAGCAAATGGGTTATATTAATGAACCCACATCCATCCTCTTCTCGCGGAAATATTAGTCGCTATGTGTCACTATATTTAGGATGCTGGTCTATTTCTCGTAAGAGTTGTGTTGATTTTTGTTTGTAAGCGTTATAAATCTGTATTTGTCCATAATTTCAATTCATATGAGTATATAAGAGATGGGATAGCGTAGGTTTTGATTGCTTTAAACATAAATTTAGCTGTAAGTTTGGCTCTGAATAACTCTTGTGATAAGTGTACTTCGCAGCTTTTGCTTTATCTTTTTGTAAGTAGGCGTTACGCACAAAAAGATAAAAAAAAACTGGTCTGTTAAATTCTCAGATGAAATAATGAAATGTTGACAAAATGGATATTTCATCTGGGCGACTGGATTATGTTACTATTTTATGCTCTGTGTCATCTAGAGCCCCGAGATCACTATTCTTTCGGATGCTGCAATTATGAGTGGTTAATTTTCCTCGTACAATATTCTGAGTGCGACACTTGCTTAGCCCAAAATCCATGTCTGACTTGTAAAAAAAGTATGTATAATGTCCAATAAACTGTGCAATTGCTTTTGTGTGGATGCATAGATTTTTATGTTATACATAAACATACTGTGTCATACGGTGTTGTATGATGGTATTGTGCTTATCAGCGAACCCATTTTGTGTGTTGTACATATGAGGTAATGGATTTAGTGTAATGCAACACCATAATGAACTTAGTATGCATATTTGTTAAGTTGTAATATTTTGATTGTTTATCTTCAGATTAAATTTGGAATTCATATAGAATTGGGTTCTATAGAGAATAAACAATGTTTAGCTGTATTTAATGCAGTCTTAGAACACAAGTTAGCCAACTGTGAGAAACCGAATTAAATGCTTTTTATTATCAATAAATACTGTATACATGTTTCTGGTTATGCTGAGCCAGCTTCATGCATACAGTATTTATTAATAGCTATCTAAGATATGCCTACCTATAATAGGCCGTATAGACGGGATGTGTCAAAATGACTATTTTTTATAGTAAGAAAATACCGATTTTATTTAATGGTACTATGAAATGTGAATTTTTTTAAAGCAGGATGTTTGAAAAATAATATGAAAGTGTAACTTTTAAAACTATGGTAATTTTGTTTTTTTAATGGCATTTTAGGCCTTTCAATTTTTTTTCTTAAACGGTTGAGGCATTTGTTTGATGAAACTCCATAATACACTATTTGTAAATAAAAAAAGAAAGTGTTTTTTAATTTCACAAAAATTATTATAGACAATTCTTTCGCCAATATAGTGGTGCCATCAGGCAGATCATTAATGGAGTTGATCAACTTCGTTGGAATAAGTTGCCTGAGTTGATCAACTTCGTTGGAATAAGTTGCCTGAACAGCATTTTATCTTCAGATTAGATTAGATTTGTCTCAGTAGTTTTCTATTCCACTCTCAAAATTTTTATTTGGCACAGATTTAATCGTCTGGCTTATTGGTGCCACTGTGTTGCCGAAACAATCTCTATATTAAATTTTTAGAAATTGTTGTTTTATTTACAAATAGTGTATTTTTCTTCAATTGTCATGACAATGGGAACATTTTCTACAAAGAATGCTATATGCCATATACGCAATCGAAGATGGGTAGCATGATTCTAGATGCTTGCTGCATTATACCTAGAAAGAGGCTAATTATTAGTGTGAGCTTAGCATCTAGCATCGTGCTGCTCCACTATCCTTGGCTCAAATTGTAACAGAAAAACTCGATTAGTATTAATTATAATAATATTATTACTATCGCCCTATATATGTTGTTTACTTATAAAGTTTACTATTAAGTATGAATAAGTAAAATATCAAAATAAATTTTATACGTGTTTAAATTTATATTGATTTAAATCAAATCGTATTTTCCATCGCTGAATAATTTAGTCGTAAATTTTTGTAAAGCGAACGAAGTAAATTCGTATGTATTGGTAATCCAGATTTGTTGGAGTTAATTTAAAAGAAATATGTCGAAATCATCGTGTCCTCTTTGGCAACGGGAGACGTTATCATAAATAGTTATGGGCTGGGAATTTCGTAGGTAGTAAACTCGGAATTTCGATGTTTCCGAGATCACGGCGGAAAGGAGGAAACTCAATGAACATACATTTTCCCGGGGCGCAGATTCGTTTCGGGATTTGGGCGGGCTTGTTATTGCGTTGCGGGGGGTGATGAATAGACGCTAGGGTTGAAAAATGATATGTAAATTCCGGCCCACTAAATAAAAATACAATTCCATTACCGTTGCTCGGCGGAATGAGATCCGGATTTTTGTCGTCGTTTAAAGAGGTGTCCGTATAAGTGGACACGCCCGGGTTCAGAGGGATTTCCTCCCTCTTGGGGCTCCTTTGTCGGCGCTCGCGGACCGGGCTGTCCACCTTGAAGCGGCGCACGACGAAGATGATGGCCCCGACGGCGCCGGCCACGATCAGCGTCGAGCCGGCCGCGAGGATTATGTACAGCCAGGGGCCGGGGGATGATTTTTCCTCCCCTGAGGGTCCCGTGGATCTGCGTTGCTCTTTTAGGCCCGGCGCCGGGAGGGTGTGCACGGAGATCGGGGCCGATCCCTTCGACCAACCTAAACAAAAAAAAAAATAGGTATCAGATTAAGGAGTGAATTTGCTTGGGAAGCTCAGCTCCGATTTGGGAACTGACACCCTTCTCCTTTAATATCAGTTAAATCGAGTATTTTGGAACCTTTTACTTGAATTTATCTTCGAACATCTACTTTTATCTCTTTAACCCAATCGCTTTATATTCAAATTTTTATGATTATTTTCAATTTCAATACAAATAATGCACGGATTTTATACATGGAAATAGATTAAATTATTATTATGCATAAAACTTACATTGAAACCGTTAACTAACCTTTGTACATTCGAAACATTGTACTGTAAACAAATTATAAATCGAATTCTGTTTTATATTGTGAAATTTCTTTTTCTAATTTGTTTCTTATCAGTGATCCGAAACCACTGTATTACAAATGATTTCAGCATCTGTAATTGTTCTATCGAAGACTCAAAAAGTAAATTTGGATTATATTTTAAACCTTTTTGCATTACAGTGGATTTAGATTCGCTTAATTGTATGTTTGATAAATTTATTATTCTGGGAGGGAAATTAATATTAGTATTCTCACGTAAACCAACGTCATTCGCTGTCTGACTGTTAATTTCACCCATTGTGGCAAGTTTTTTCCCTTTTTATCTGCGAAATTTATTCTTCTGTACTGGTTCTCGCCTTTTTGAAGCACGTTGGCATCGATAACATCAAATTCAACCGGATGAAGAAATCGTGTTAGTCTTGATTTCCGATTTATCGACAATTTGCTTCTGTTATTGTACCACTTCTTCATCTCCAGCTGTATTCAATGCTATAAAGCGCTTTTTTCCACTTCTTGTGTTTTTTCTTTTAATCGATGATTGAAGTGAATCTTCATGAGTTTCGTAATGAGGGCGTTTTTGGCTGTGGTTGGTTAACCACATATAGTTTTTACAATTATACTATATGTTAACCACATACAGTTTTTACGATTATGCCAAAAACGACCTCATTACGAAATTCATGAAGATTCACTTCAATCATCGATTAAAAGACTTATAGAATTTCTCCTGTACATAATAATAACAGTTATTACCAACATAACTGTTGAAACGTTACCAAGTGTTTTTTTTTACATATTGCCTTACATCTTCTTCATGTTTTATTTCACGATTTTTAATTCGATTAATATTTCATAATTTATTAATTTTTTTAACGCAAAAAATCCTGTTTAAAGTCAAAATTAAATACAGACATTTGACATTGGAAATAGATCTTTTGATGGAAGTTTATCAAAATTTATACAAGGTGGTCAGGAAAGGTTTGGCAATCTTTATTGTTGAATTGTTTCATTGATAAATTTTTAGCCAATTTAAATAAACAATTATTAATTTCTTTTTCAAAATATTTCACAAGGCCGTTGAAATATTGAACGTGTATGTGTGGAAATTAGTTTAGATAGTGTTTATAAAATCAATACAAATTACAATAATCGATGGTTGCAGCTTTAACCTAATGAAACTACATAATATACTATTTGTAAATAAATTAACAATTTTTTAAAGTTTCACAAAATTATAGCAGTGTTTCTATAATAAGTCTTGTTCAACTTAAAAAAAAAACTGATGTTTTAATTAAAAATAACATATTATGGAGTTTCATAAAGTAAAATCCTTAACCATCGATTATTGCAATTTATTGTAGATGCACTGCTACAATTGTTTCACCAACACAGTGGCATCAATAGGCAGATGATTAATTATTAATTTTTATTGTATTGGCGAAACAATTGTGTCTGCAATAAGCTTTGTAAAACTTAAAAAGCCATTGTTTAATATATAAATAAAATACACATTTGTTAAATGTCAAATGAATATAATTAATTGAAAAAATCAACATTTTTATAAAAATCTCATTTATAAAAGATTATGAAATCTCATTAAATGTGTTTGTACAAAAAAGTTACTTGTTTTCCTATTTTCTATTAATTACATATTTTCCGAATATTAATATTGACATAATAAAATTCACCCTGCATATTTTGGTGACACAACAGCGGCTTATAAAATCGTTAGAATTGAAAGAATCCAACAAATATTGGTTCTCTTTAAAATATAGTGTAATCTTTCAAAACAACCAATCGCTGGTTGTTTTTAAATTTATCATCATATTAAAAGGTAACTTTTTATCATTATGAATCTTCGATTTCTTGATGTGTCGTTTTTAATTTGTCCCAAAATAAGGAAATGTTTGTAATAATTTTTTGTGGGACAATGAAAAACATACGAATTTCTTGTTATTATCATTTTATTGTCAATCTTTCTAAAATATGTATTCCTCTAGTAGTGAACTGGTTTAATAAAATTTTCAACCACCATTTATCTGGCGAACTAGTTGTTCGGTTGTCTACCATGTAAACTCGAATCGTTGGCGATGCACATGAAATTAGGCAAAAGATGGCGCTTGCGTCGTCTTCCATTTATTATAATAGTGAACTGGTGTTAGAAATTACTATAGATAAATCTTTGTGTAAAAATCAACCGTGAATGAAAAACATACGATTTTCCCGTTTTATCATTTTATTGTAATTCTTTTACCACCAGAGGAGCACATATTTCCTCTGGTGGTGAAAAGTTGTTAGAAATTGTTATAGATAATTTAAGTGAAAATCATCCAAATTATACAATTTTGAAAAATAATACATAATAAAACCTGGCGCATGCACCACATTTTCCCATATTTCTACATGAATTATTAAACATTTTTTGATATATTATTATTATTAATTGGGACAACAGTTTCAGTTTCTTAAGTTGTCCAAAATCAAAGACAGAGATGATTGGTTATGTTTTGAATTTTCAGAAATTCCAACAACAATTTTATTCATATTTTATACGCAATAATTTTATTTATTTGGAATAAATATTTATATTAAATATTTTTTTTGTAATTAATTACTTCTCTTTTTATTAATTATAATGGATTTTTTCATCCAGCCCCAACGTGCCATACACATTATTCATATTTAAATTAAAAAAAGCCCGCTTTTAATTGAATAAAAACATTAACCCAAATGTAAACAACATAGAAACGGACTTTGCGATTTTAATAAAAACACGTACGTTCACGCGGCTCCATGTTTGTTTTAAAATTGAGTTATTTAATTCTAGTAATTACAAAAAAAGAATAAAACGAATATATAAATATATACAGGGTGGCGCAAGTTTTCGACGAAGTTCAATAATTCAGTTATTAAGAAATATATAAAAAAATGTTACCGTCAAACTTCATATTTTAAAATTAGTTTCATATATACAGGGTGTTCAATAATTACGTGCCGTATCAAACATGTTAACCCAAATGTAAACAACATAGAAACGGACTTTGCGATTTTAATAAAAACACGTACGTTCACGCGGCTCGGTGTTTGTTTTAAAATTGAGTTATTTAATTCTAGTAATTACAAAAAAAGAATAAAACTAATATATAAATATATACAGGGTGGCGCAAGTTTCCGACGAAGTTCAATAATTCAGTTATTAAGAAATATATAAAAAATGTTACCGTCAAACTTCATATTTTAAAATTAGTTTCATATATACAGGGTGTTCAATAATTACGTGCCGTATCAAACATGTTTTTTTTATTGGAATGATATACTTTTTATGGAGATTTGTGATTCTAATTTTATAAATAATCATTTTTATATAAGATTTAATAGGTCAAATTTTGATATTTTAAAAGTTATAAATAAATGAATGTTGAAATCGATAGATGTTTAGAGCCTTATATTTCAATAATGAAAAATGAAATAAACGTCCTGTCAAGGCCATATAATTGAAAAAATACTTAATAATAAAAGAAACACTCGTGTTTTCTCTTAAAACAAAATTTTATATACAAGGTTTCAATTATAGCCTACTTAAATTATAGCGAAACTTATATTTTTGTACTTTGAATTAAAATTGTTAAAAAAACGGCAAAAGATTGGTGTATAGTTTATTATTATAGAAAAATTAAAGAACAGCCAATTTTCGTTCCAGGCGTTACAGAATGCTTGGTCAAATTATATTACGAGGAATTGGTTGTGTGGTGTCGTGTACCGATGCTAAGTTGTGTTGGAAATATTCACTTGAAATTTTTGTTTTGTGGGAATTTTGGAAAAAGTATTTATTTTTCCAGAAAATAATAACTTAATTCATGAAACTTTTGTGTTTTTTATTAATACTTTAATTTGATTCGATCAAATAGCTTTATGTATGAATATAATTTTTTTCTGGTAAATATGAAAAAAAAAAAAAAATATTTCTTACAAATAAATAATAAACCATTTTCTTTTGTATAACTGTTGTAAGGGTATATATATATTTAACTGCCATTGTGTGTGAGATCAAATAAACAAATATATTATTATTAATTCTTTCAAGGAAAAACGATTTTTTTCATTAATTTCAACTTAAAACTTTTACATTAAATTGAAATTCAAAGGCGGTTAGAAAGAAAGAAATATTTCTTTAAGGTTGCGGTTTAGTGGAAAGAGATAGCTATATAGTAAAATGGAAATAATCGTTTGAAAATAGAGCTATTCTTTTGGATTTCATAATATGAATGTGTATTTACATTTTTTATCTACCAAGTATAAAGTATCAGTCTAAATAAAAAATAAATCGTTAATTTTCGTGTACTACGTCAATTTACTAGTTTAAGTTAGAAAAGAAAATTGTAAGATATAATGAAATTAATAGGTCATGTCTGCTAAGTTATTTTAAAGCAGAATTTAGTGAAATCCTTTAAATTTTCATTGCACAAGTTTTTATTAGCAAAAATTTAATTTAAAATTTGCTATAAATTTGATCAATTTTCATTGTTTTTCATAATTATTTTTCACAGAAACTAAACATTAAAATAATTTTTAATTCATCTGATGAAATTCCTGCTTATTTTAAGATTATTTTAATGTATAATACAATATTGTTCATTGATCACAACAACAATCTAACTCAAATTAGTGATTGCCCATATTTGTATAGCCATCTCTTTCTTCTAAACCGCACCCTTAAGTCTGCGTCATTTACTTGATAAATTTGTTTATGTTTTTTTAAATTTAATAATATGTATTTGTACGATCTTGGTTCGTGATTTTCCTAGTTTGGCCGAGCGGTAAGTTGACAGTAGAAAATGTAGCGTCGCAACACTACACAAAAATGATTGACTTGTGAAGGACACTCTCTGTTAAATTTGTTGTGTTCCACAAAAAAAGTGAAAAAACAAACAAACAATAATTTATGTTAAATGTATATATAACATATAATCCTTTTAATTTTAATAAATGACATATACAGTGTATAACAAAGTAGAAGCCTCAACAATTAACAAGTTATATAATTCTTTTCTTTCTCGTATACTACGTCATTAAATATTATGTTTTTAAAAATGTATAATTTTGTACGATTATTGTGTGTTTTTTCTTGTATTCAACATTAAAATTGAGAATTATTATCTTAATATTAATAAGGTTTTATTGGATCATTTTGAGATTCAATGTACCAATTAGATTTTTTGTATATATATTGTAAAGTGGAGATTCCATAAAAGTAAATAATACAAACCTAAAATATTTGAATATTTAAAGTTTGCATTAATATTTTTTAAGTGGTATTATTTATTATCTTTTAATTTTATTAGTGTAAATAATCCAGAAGCATTTATTTTAATTAACAAAAAATCATAAAAGAAATTGTTATAAATTTACAAGAATTACTACTAATTGCACAGAACTTGTTTACACACACAATGTGTATTTTAATTAAAAACTCTAAATCAAATACAATTTTAACAGTCGCGAAACTGAAGCTAATAAAAATAAAATTATTTTGAACGGGACACGAACAACAATAGCGAAATTAAACCCGCGGTCGAATGAGGAGAACTCGACTACCCCGAAAAAAAAAAGCGTACTTTCACATCCAGTTTAATTACCGGCACTTAATTTAATCTCTAATTGAAACCGTACTTTAACAGCGTCACCGGATCCTAAAACTGAACACACGTAACAAACAACACGAAAAAAGAGAGGCGGCGCGACGCACATAACTAAATTCGGCCGTAAAATAATTCAAATTGGCGTCCGAAATTGCATTTGCATCCGGAGCTCCCGTCGCTCCGCGGATATCCAATTCCGGCTGGGAAATATCGGCACACTCAAGATTAATTAGTTGATTAATTATTGCGCGCGGTAACCGAGTTATTGTTTTGATGGGATTATTAATTTTTAATGGGATGTTATTAAACTCGTCAAACGTAAGTTGATAATTTAATTAAGCGCAATTAATTGCGTGCCATATATTTAGACCGAAATATGCAGGGTGAATTTTATTATGTCAATATTAATATTCGGAAAATATGTAATTAATAGTAAATAAGAAAACAATTAACTTTTTTGCACAAATTGTTCTATTAATGGTTATTGAAAATCATTTTATATTTTCTTAAAATTAATTTTATAATTAGACAGTTAGCTCAAAAAAGAATTATAAAGAGGAAAGTTTATATTCACATATCGATTTATCGATATACAAAAGTATACATATAAAGAATTAAAAAATAATGGTTTTAATATTTAAAAATTGTATAAAATAAATATGAATAGATTATTAAAAGTCCGACACGGTTTAGGAAATCTTCCATAGAATGGTGAAATTCGTGAAATACGTCAGAGAATTATGAATAAAAACCTATGTGGTTATTAAAAATCAACCAATAAAAGAAATATAACACAGATTAGATTGAATAACTTTAAATTCTCGACTAGTTTCGGGCCAAGTATTTAAAGTTATTATTATAGAATTAAAAATTATTTAAAAGCATCCTACAGAGTTGGAGCCATTTAATATTAGCGAATTCATACGTAAAACATTATTTTGATGTTATTGTAACTTTTTTGAATGTTCTAATGTATGATATGATATCATATGATATATTAATTGTGCCATGCAACATATTGAATAATCACCACAAAGAATACAAACTAAATAGACTAATTAATGCAATATATAGTGAGGATTTTAATTGATTAAACATAACCGTATGTTAATCTTGATTCAAATAATTAGTAAAGTTTCATTGGTCAGAAACTGCCAGAAACAGTTTTTTACAAGTTCAAATTCTGAATGAATTTGAAGTTGAGTAGTGAATCTGGCATTTTTTAAAATAATATTTAACTGATTATTTATACCTGCAGTGCATTGACATGGATTTTATTAAATATCACATGTGGCTATGTTCAGTGAAATAAAATCCTCAGGCGGAATGACCTATGGTCGATTGCCAATTCCAGAACAAGACAATCGCAATTTATGTATAATAACAGAATCATAATAATATAAATAATTCTTGAGTGGAATTGAGATATATTATTATTGTTAAAATCCTTACAACAAAATCAAAATATATTTGCTAGGATATTCCGAATGAAACGTTATTAGGACTTTTATTCTGAGTTTTGTCTGTATCAATTGTGTTTTTATATCGCTCCAACTACGCTTCTCGTCGTAACAGATGGATTCGATCCATTCGGAATCTGGCCTCACAACCGTTTAAAGTAAAAGAAGGGTTAAGATAAGATGAAAGATTAAGCCAATTGTATTTTATAATATACATTGAAGAGATTGCAAACCTTGTAACGCACATAACTGTAATCAACAGTTAAAAAGCAAAAAATTATTCAATATTTAATAAATACGTGTTATTGATATTTACTGCGTAATAATTATTAAATCCAAATAATCGTTATACATCTCTGTTACGGTAATTGAAATTATTGTTTTTATTAGTATAATGAACGTGTGGAGGGCGTATTAATTAACAACATTAACCAATCGTGTCACATTAAATGAAATAACCATGTTATTTTCGCAAATTTAATGATTCGATTTACGTATCGCGTTCAATTCAATTCACTTAAAAGCGCACGCCCGGCGCATCCACCAGAAACATTAGTTCGAACAAACGGCTCGGTTTGGCATATCCAAGAGTGATTGATATATCGAGTGTGCTATTTGTTTGTTTGAAAATATTATTAATTAAAACAATTTCCTAGAGTTTCGACCGTTTATTTGGTCAATAATAGACAAAATGGCGTTTTACACAAAATATAAGTTGATTTTTTTATTTCGGTATCTAGAAATCCGGTGAATACGTCAAATAAGTTTCTGATTGAAAATTTAATACGAAAGCAAAATGATTAATAGAAAAAAATGATTGTTGTCTTTCAAAGTTAAAACCGAGTATTTAGAAGAATATTATAATTAAGTGTGTTATTTCTTACCTTACAATGTGTTGAAATCATTTATCCACACTCTTCTTCATGTTTTAAAACTTTGCGAATGTGCTGAATACGACGGCACTTTGACGTTTTATTTGTCATTAAAATAATTATTTCAATAATTAAAATCTCTAAGGGAATTTATCAGGTAAACGCTTATAAAATGAAAACCGGGGTCCTACAATAAAAGTTTTATAACAGAAATAATTTATTTTCTTAGATCTAAAACTTTTATTTGAAACATTTTTTTATCTGAATTAAAAAATGAAAAAAATTTAAGAGTAAAGTTGCACTTAATGAGATTTGCTTCTAACCAAAAGCTTTTCAGATCATTTCACTGTTATATAAAACTTAGATATAAAGTTTTGGGCTTAATCCATTTAGCCACACACACAGACATTTTTCAAAACTCGATGGAATGGACTCAGGGGACCTCAAAACGTGCATATTTGTTGAAATTGGCGGTTCGAAAACTTTCACGATCACAATACTTTCCCTTGGACAGGGTCCGGGGAAAGTAAAAAGGTTTTTTTTCACTTTTATATATTTATAATTTCAAATTTTGGGGGACAATCACACCATTCGTTCTTAAAGAAGGCTTGTCCATGTGATGTTGAAGGAGCATTTTTGTTTCTTCGTCTTTAAGCTGGATTCGTAGCTGCCTAAAGCCAAGTGAGGTGAGTTCTCCCTCAGCATTATCAAAGTTTAAACCGAGGACCTGTGCTGCTTTCTGCCCTGCCTTAAAAATCAATGTTCCGACCCCTGTTGATTCATGATCGCGCACCAGGCAGAGCATTATCATTAATATTATTATTTTTTTATCTCTTGGTTTCTTTCCATTTCCAAATGCCATCTTCGGTTTTTGTTCCCCATAAAATCTTTCTAAGAACCTTTCTCTCCCATATTTCACGTTAATTTCATTTTTCTTCGTTAGCATTCATGTTTCGCACCAATAAACCACTGTTGGTCGTATCACTATTCTAGACGGTGTAATTTTTGATACTCTCGAGACATTTATCGACCTTAGTATTCCATTTAACGACCCCACTGCTTTGCTTCCTTTGCTCATTCTTTTCTCTATTTCTTCACTCAATTCGTTGTTGAACGTAACTATTACCCACAAGTAGTCGAAATGGTTTACTCTCTCGAAACTGAAACTTGCTTCGTTTATATTAATTTTTACGTGTTCTCCTTCAACTGTTATGCCTCCTTCCATTACTAGATATTTTGTTTTGTGCTCATTTATTCTTAGTCCGTACCTTCTTGCAGCTTTTTATAGATTAACGACTACGTTTTGTAGTTCCTGTTTTGATCTTGTGACTAGTACTATATGTCAGCATAGTCTTGATGTTTTTTTTCTGGTAGATAATTCCGTTGGTTTAAATTTCGCTATTAATAAGAACTACTTCCAGAAATGTGTTGAATAGTACAGTGGATAATGGGCCGCTCCATCTAACTTTCGTTGTTCCCTTGAAACTGGTTGATATTCTTCCGTCTGTCGTAGTGACATTAATAAAAAGTTAAAAATCATAAAGACATTTGTTTTTTTAATAAAAAGTGCCGCTATTTTGTTCGTTGTACCTGTAAAGCCATTTTTATTAGTATTGTTAGCTTGACTGGAAACTAACATTTCCATGACTCTATATAGTTTATCTCTTTTTATAGTCATACGCTTTTTAAAGCCGATGATCAGCATATGGAGACTTAAATTTTCTTCACAGCTTTGGTGTTGTATCATTTTTATCGCAAAGATCTGGTCAAAAGATGATCCACCCCCTCTGAACTCCTAGCAAGTTATTGTGGTAGCTTAAATAGTTTCTTATTCTCTTTGCTAGTAGTTTGTATACAAAATCAAGCAGCGAAATCTCTCTATAATTTTTACAGTTCGTTCTGTCTATTTTTTGGGAATAGGACATATCAGAGCATATTTTCATTGTTGAGGCATAACATTTTCATGTCATACTCTTTTTGTTTTGGTGTTTATAGGCACAATAAAATGTTTGTAAAACACCTGTATAAAAGTATATGGAACACAGTCTGATAAATTCCGATAGACCTAAATGATCATCACCAGTTTTTTCAAATTTGACGAATAGTGGTTGCATAAACTCATTTATATATACACATATTTTAATTCAGACAATATATATAATAAAAAAAAACAATATAAAATTAATAATTACAATACTTGTAGGTGTTAGTCTGTCTGGGCTATCGACCAAAGGTCTTTCTGTCCATTATGCTTGTTTATTTTAAAGTACAAAGAAGATATACGAAGATTGATTTAACATATAATTCATTTTTCAACAAATAAAGACTCAATAATATGTAAATATAATCGTTGTTATTGTGAAATTATTTGTTACCTTTTTCTTTTGGGGAGCTCATTAATTGATGCAAAATGAGCGCGGAATTGATTATTTTCACCATAGCAAACCTTTCTTGCAGCACCTTCAAAATAGTGAAATCTGGCCGTTTCAGATTTCACAATTTTTGTATGATCTATTGGTTATTCCCGCGATTCATGATTTATGAATTTTCCATTTATATTGAGATTTTATAAAATTCAACGTAGAAGGTAATATTATATTTTATATTTTTTGTATTCGTTTTAACCCAGATAAAAAGAGGCTTGTGAGAAAAACGTGTTATATATTTAGAGAAGGTATTAATATAAATTTTGAAATAAAAAAAGTTACATTTAAACATCAGTGTCCTTTTATATTAACAATTGTGAATGATTTTGACTGAAATGCAATTAAAATTTAGTTTAATTATAATTTTTAAGGAACACAATTTAATAAAACTGAAATTGTTGGATGATTTAAATGAATGAGATATTTTTGATGAAAAGTTTTTTGCTCTAAAAATTTAATATGGGTATATGAAATTTATGTCCCCGCTATTAATTTTAAAATTTAAGGACTTTCTTATACCCTCTTTCTTTTTGCCTCTCACGTATATTCATGGAGCTGAGAACCGAGGCGGGATTTATCAGGAATCCCAATTTCCTCGGGCTTCCTATCCAAGAGAACAAAACAGTTACCTTTGGCGTTGATGGAGTATATCGTAATCGTGTAGTCCTGCGCCGGGTCCAGATTGGAAATGAGGAATTCCGGCGAGTTGGCCGACAGGTTGGCGACGGGCCCATCGATTGTGCTGACCAGAAGGGCGAACTTCTGGCGCATCCCCCCGTCGAAGCCCTTCTTGCAATTAAGCACGACCGAGTGGTGGGTGACGTTCATGACCGAGCATCCAGTGGGCGGGTCCGGTTTTCCGGCCGGCACTATGTGGTAGATGCAGGGCGACCGCTGCGAGCCCAACTCGTTCCTGCCCCAGCACTGGAGCGTGCCGTAATCCGCCGCCACCTTCGGCGTGTAGGTGAGAACGCTGCCGCCCGGCTCGGCCGTGAATTCGGTCAGTTCCCTCGAAATCCCCGGGGTGCTGTTGAAACTCCAGCGGAACAGCGAGGCAGCTGGCTCGGCTTCCACCTGTAAAAGTTACTCTCATTATTCCACGCTCTAATTCTTATCCGGCCGCCATAAATTTTATTTAAGGGAGCGGGGTGAAGAGAGGGCCCGCTATTATCCCCCCATGTGCAAATCCCATCCAAATTGGACACAGGCTATAATTTCATTTTTTCCCTTTTTCTTTCCTAAGAACCTTTCGCATAAATTGCATTAGCGTTAATAAAATGGGACCCGAACAACGAACACCGGTGAATTACATTCCGCCCGCCCTTCGGGCTTCCAACTCGGATCAAATGCATCTCGCCGGAACGTTCTCGACATAACTATAAAATATTCTTGAAGGACATTTCGGAGGGGAGTTATCTACTCAATGAATTTCAAGCTTCGCAGACTTTCGAATCGAATCGACGTTGCCCCAGGACATATTTTTACTTTATACTTTAAGTTCATATAGACTTCCTTCTCTCATTACATACATCACCGGGTTTCTACTACTCTGGTTAAACTTCCTCCTAACGTGAATTTCATCGCACAAGAGCATATTTCAAATATAGAGTTATATTATTTCTTTAATATTTTCCTTTAGGACATTTTATTCCCATCCATTAAATTGGCAATAAAAACAAAAAAGAACATTTATTGTAGGAAGCACTGCTACAATATCTGTTATTGTCAAATGATAACAAATATTTGAAATTTCCATGGAAATTGCAATATTCAAACCATAGCTGAACGCTTCTAAAGTTTATACTTTAAGTTTTGTTCGTATCAATATAACACAGAAATCCTAAATCACGTGCAAAATTGAGGTATAATTTAAATTAATTAAATATAAAGTGGAAATGAAATATCTCTAATGGAATTTGCACCCATGTCCTACGCGACTGCCGGTCGAGTGCGCTACCAACTACAACACAGAGACCTGTGATATCAAATCTCCATACAGTGCTTCAAATCCACCCATATTCAATTTATACAGATATTCGTGATGGGTCCTAGGACGATACACAGCACTAACCTGTTCCTATCTGAAGTCGAATAATGGAATGGAAATGCAAATGTCGCATTTATAATTAATTAAATTAAATTTATATTCATTTTAAATACGATTCATAGATATAAATATAATTTAAAAGGATAATCAACTTAATTTAATTAAGTATATGTTTTGTAAATATATGTAATGTTTGGAAATACAAATTATATAAATATATTTAAAATGTATTTTATAAATAAAAATGTTATGAGTAGAGGAATGTAAAAAATACAATATTTATATTGATTATTTAAACATAGTTTCATTTTTATTTGTTAGTTTGATGTTTTTATAAATATTTATTAGTAGAAACAAATTTTAAACAAACACAAAATATTTTTAACAATATCAGAATCATAATTGAATCCCCAATATTGATTCTGTTATTTTTTTAATAACGGCATCAAACTAAAAAATTCAATTTCCATGTCAATACCTTTCATGCCGATTCAATTTCAACCAAATAAAATTCCTGTTTATCGAGATTAAATAAGTATCAGTTATACGGCTAAATAGTTTTTTTTTTTTTCAAAATTGGCTTTCGCAGACGTATGTATGTGGTCTATTAGAACCACATTTTAAAATTAGTTTCAAATATACAGGGTGTCCCATAAAAGCATGGCGTATCATAGTTATATTTTTTAAAGGAATACCCCATATTTTTTTTTTTCAGATTCTACTTCAAAATTAAAATTGACTTTCAGAATATCTTCATATGCCTCAACCTAATAATTTTTTAAATATTTAAATATTATTCGAAAAAAAATCATTACTTTCAAATGGGTGAATGAAAACAAATACAATTTTTTATCAGTATATTTGACTAATGGGTTAATAATTTAGACTATTAATAGGAATTTAAAATCTTAAGATTTATTGACAATTCAACTTAACTCCAGAAACACATTCAACGTCAAATTTCGTGCTTATTTTAAATGACATTCCCTATTACCAATAGGCCTATCATATAGGAAATTTTAATGTCTTTTAGAAAGTATAAAGGTATTCTACACCTAAACGTAATAATTTTCAAGATATATACATTTCGTCATAATCATTATTATTTTAATATGTCAAGGTAACATAAATCGCCATCTATTGCCTAATTTAATAATTATTATTACCTGTTATTCCAATAGGCTTTTGTTTATAAACAAAATTTAATTGACACATTCGTCTTATTAGTAACAATTGAAAAAAAAAATCCTTAAATAAAAGAATTAATATGATTCTAATAATAATGGAACGTTATGAAAATGGTCTTTTAGTGCACAAAACGTTCTCTGATGCAAGACATCCTAATAATAAGACTGTAGAGGAAGTTTTAAATACATTTAAAACTGTAAGCAGAGTGAAGTATCTGAAAAAAAAAACTTGAATACGATAACTAATAATGAGGAGGCACAATTAAAAGTCTAATTCCATAGAATATTTGCCAAAACAGGTGGTCACAGCTCGATGGTGCACTACCTAATTTTTAATTGACTATTTGTCAATATTTAAATCGCATATTTAATAGGCGATGGATTGGAAGAGAAGGCCACGTAGCTTGGTCGCCTAGATCCTCTGTTTTTATCCCCATGGATTTCTTTCTGCCAAATAAAATATACAGCACTCCTTCCACAACAATTGAAGATATGAAAGGCAGAATTAATAATGAATTTAGATCAATAACACTAATATGCTGAATGTTATCATTTAAAATATTATGTTATTATGTTTCAATTATCATACAATTAAGTCAATTTATTTGTTATTTTTCGTTATATTTGTTTTAAAATTCTAACAAATTTTTATCAAATAATTTACATATGTGTAAATAAATAATGCAAATAATGTATTCCCAATCAATTACATTAGTGTTTTAATTTAGGAAATATCTCGAAAATCGAAAATCATTTGTTGGGTCAACTGACTTTATTTATAAACAAAAGCTAAACACTTGCCTATTAGAATAATTGGAAATAATAAATATTAAATTGAATAATAGATAGCGCTTTGTATCACCTTTCCATATTATGAATAATAAATATATTGTTAAAAGTTAACGAAAATGGATATATCTGTTAGGTTTACGTGTAAAATACCGTTATTTCCTACAAGATAAGGCTATTAGATGTAGGGTATGTCATTTAAAATAAGCACGAAATTCTACCTTGAATGTGTATCTGGAGTTACGTTGAATTATCAAAACACCTTAAGATTTTAAATTCCTGTAAATAGCCTAAAATATTCAACCATTAGTCTAATATACTGATACACAATTTAATTTGTTTTCATTCATCCATTTTAAAGTTATGATTTTTTTCGAAACGTCAATTTTTCCAAAAATATTTAAATATTTCAAAAATTATTAGGTTTAGGCATATGAATATATTATGAAAGATAACCTTAATTTTTATGTAGAATCTGAAAAAAAAAAAATATAATATGGGGTATTCCATTAGAAAAAATATAACTATGATACGCCATGCTTTTATGGGACACCCTGTAAATTTGAAACTAATTTTAAAATATGGTCCTAATAGACCTACATACGCCTGCGAAAGTCGATTTTGAAAAAAAAAAACCATTTAGCCGTAAAGCTACTGGGCGAGCACGCTAAGACACCCTGTATATACATATATATAAGTGATAAAGTTAAGGTAAATCAAAACAATTCCTCGAGGGTGGAAATATCCCGTTATATCCAGATAAAATACCTACCCTGCCATGTGTCGGGGGAATTCGCGAGAAAAAGAACGAAGCAGTTTTATTGTGCACTTAAAGGAAGTACAACAATATAGGGCCTGCGAACGAGAGGCCGACACGTGTGAAATTGCCCCATTAAAAATTTACTGCTGATGTACGGCGTGAGCGGCGATAAATTAAATCCGTTTAATAGTTAATAATCCCGACACATTATTAAATTGTAAAATCTATTATTCTATTCGATGATAGCGATTGCCCCGAGGGCCGTTAATACATCAGGCCCCGCCGGTTTTATATCTGGCCCCGTCCGATTCATCCAGCGAGCCAGCCAGCCAACCCGGCGCGATAAGTTATCTCAGCTATTACCGTCATTAAATATGGATCCGGATGTGGTTACACATTCCACAACCGAAATCCCCGCACATGTGTTCCACCTACAGGAAGAAAACGATGGGATTTGATACCGTATCGCGCGGGATATATTCATATTTATTACCTTAATGTGCCAAGGGGATCAGAATTAACTAAATTCGGAAAAAAAATGTTATATCGTAATAATTTATTGTTTTATACAATCTATATCGTTCAAGCATTAATTTAAAAATCAGCCATTTAAAAAAAAAAACAAGTTTTAAAATGTAAATTATAACTTTTCTTAAAAAGGCTGTAACGTTCGCGTTTTCCACTCTACGTTACCTTTACATTTAATTAAAAAAAATATGATATAAATTAATTGAATTGTAATTATAAGGATCTACTATAAGCTACGTAAATCACACCAAAATGATCCAATGGCCCTACAGGCCTCTATCGGTCCCTGGCCTCCCTTAACTTTTGCCTCTAAATTTCTCTGCTCATAACCACCCTTTCCCAGTTTCTGGTCCTGAATATTTCATTGGCGTCCTTGTCAGTCTCTTGTTCTTGGTCTCGCTCCTTTCGTCCTTCTGTTGAGGAGCTGTTTCGGATGTTTTTCTTCTTCCATTATAACAACAAGTCCAGCCCATTGTAATCTTTGGATCTTGATATGCTCCGACAACATTGGTTCCTTGTAATAGTTCTATAGTTCCTGGTTTAATATTGACTTCCATACATTATGTTCATATATTGCGCCTAAAATCTTTTTTAGAATCCTCCTTTCGAAGACATCTATAGTTTTTGCTAGCTTTTGGATTATCGTCCAGGTCTCACAGCCGTAACTCATAATAGGTCTTATAATTGTTTTATATATCCGAATTTTGATGTTCCTATGGATGTCCTTAGATTTAAATATATGATCTAGTGCATAGTGGGCTTTATTGGCTAGCATTATTCTTCTTCGTATCTCACTTATCTGGCTGCCATTCCTTATCTCTATATTATCTCGGTGTCACCATTTAAGGTTCTGTCAATCTTGTCTGTAACATCATTTTTTCTAGATTTACTCTTAGTCTTAAAGATTTTAACGCGTCCTTTAATTGCCTACAGGCTTCGTTTGCTTCCATCCTTGTTCGTCTTATGATATTAATGTCATCCACATAAGCCGCCAGCTGTATTGATTTATTTATAAATAGATTAGACCTTCCTATTTTCATTTTCCGTATGGCGTATTCCAGTCCCATCTCCATGTTTCAAGCCCTATGTAATATTGAAAATTTCAGTTAGTTGGTTTTGTATACGAACGTAGGCCTGTGTGTTAGGGTGGCTCGTCTTATTATTTTCGTCTTTTAAATTCGTCCAGAATGATGCGTACTTGCTCTATTTTGATAGAGTCATATGGCTGGCGGAATTCTACGAATATAGTAAATACATCCACATCGTACTCCCGTGCATTCTGTGGAATATTCTTAACCGTGAATAATTGGTCGTTTCCGAAATCCTGCTTGATACTCGCCTTTTATTTCTCCTACATAGGGTTGCAATCGTTAGTTCAATATATATGTAAATACCATATATCCATTACTCAATGGATAACCTTCTTGTATATAGGACATATTATAGACTTATTCCACTCTGATGGTACATTTTCCTCTTCCCATAGCTTTTGGATTCGGTTATGTAACCTAGTAACCAAAGGATCGCCTCCATTTTTTATGACACCCGAGGACATGTTGTCGATTCCCGGAGTTTTCTATATTGCGTCCCATATTTAATCCATGGCGGTTCGGGGGTTCATTATGGGCTTCTTCTTGTGGTTAGTATTGTTGATCATTTTTCGTCTGTCTAGCATTTAGAAGGTTTTTAAAGTAGTTTTCAAACTTTTTTTCCGCGATATATCCTTTTCTCAGTTGATCTATGAATCTGTATTTTTCTCTGTGAATAATATTTTTATGAGATGGTTCGTGATTAAGATTATTTATGAGTTGGTGTAGTCGAGTGTTACAATTTCGATTGATCGAAATTACCAGTCGATTAGTTAGTTAAGTCGATTAATTAATCGGTTAATCGAATAAAGTAACACTTTTCCGTTTCTGACCTCGTCGGAGCTAGGTGCTCAAGGATCACGTGCTGTATGCCATCTGAAGTTTTCTGAAATGATCAGTGAGATGGTTGAAGTAGTAAATTCACTGTAAATATTTTCAAGCGATGCCAACATCATCTTAAGGTAATTGTTTATATTTTTGCATTTTTGATTATTTTCAGATGTTTTTTTTTCTGAGAGACTTTGTGTTGTGAAAAAACGAGGAAGCCTCGTGACTAAAACCTAACTTCGACTTTTAAGCCTCTTTTGTGGAGATACTAGTTTCCAAATATATCGGTTTATTCTGATAATTTAAATTTCCGTTAGAATTTCGTTACACTCCTAGGAATTCGGCAAACTATTCAACGGCGCGCCGCGGCGGAGTGAAAAGTTAAGTGAAATCGTGTTTCTTTTTGTATTTTTCCGGAGCGATTCAGATAAGGAAAAACACGTACACGTATTTAAATTTACGGCTTTTCTTATTATAATTTTTTTATCATTGCATTTGACAAAACTTTCAAGACAAACCGCAAACGCGTAAGTCACTTATGGGATAATTGCATAAGTACTGTGTTCTGCTGTTTTGCATTAAACTAGTCAGACCCTTGTTATGATTTCAAGTAGGATCAATTGCGTAACTATGTTCATTCCCTCGTTTTACGAATAGAGTATATTTCTCCAAGCCATTTTTAGTAAGGATATATACTAAATAAAAAATTATTTGAAAATAATTAATACATTATTTTCACATTTAGCTCTGTGACTTTTGACTTACGTTACGTAAATACGTTAAACAAATGCACATCAAAACAACTACTTCCCGGCAAATACCCACGCCGGACATTGAATTACATAATGTACACCTGCTGTTGCACATCAAAACAATTGCATAATGCAACAAATTTTGATCCGAGAAAAATTTAATGTAAAAACAACAAAAGGAACTTTACTTAATATAAGGCCATCTGCAGACACGTGTTTCGGGATCTATTCCTCGTCAGTACAGCTATGCCTTACATAATTCAAAGATGTTAAAATAAATTAATTAAACTAAATCAATCTAAATTAAATTAAACCAAATTAATTCAATTTAAGTGAAAACCGAATAAAATTAAACGAAAAGAATTGAATCAAATTAATTAAAAAGAGCGACCCTCACCTGCGGCAGAGGATATATATTTTTTGTCGATTTTTAAAGACGGATATGTTGTTGATTTTTTATTACTGATGGAAATTAACATATGACCGCTAATTTATTGTTACTTTTAAAAATCAAATATGTTTGACGCGATGTTTTTGGGATTGGATATATTAAAAATAAGTTTATTTATTTAGTTGACCAACAGCCCAATGGCCTAGTACAGGATAAATTAATTAAATAAAATTTGCAGTTATTAAATTACAATGAAATTAAACAAGGACAATTTCTGGCAATGATCAATAAAATTCGATCAATCCCTTTTTCCAACTGCAGAAAAAATACTTACACTGTAAGTTTTACAAACATCTATTGAAACAACTACTTCCCGAGCATTTACCCCGCCGGACATTGGATTACACAATAGATATTTGTTGTTGCATCGCAGCACTGCTGAGAAATTGCAACGGTTTGAGTCGAAGTTATTTAATGAAAGGAAACAACATATAATAGTTACAAGGCTATCTGTAGATTTCATCCTCATCAGTACAGCTATGCCCTGCATAAAATTTTAAATTTTATAACTTTTGATTATTTAGTTACTATGATTAATGAATGAAACATAATGTTTTTGGGTTGTCATTAGTATTCTGATGAGTCCAAAAGAAACAATATATGAATTTAATATTCAATGTTTTTTGTCATTATGATAACCATCTTGCGTTTACGCTTGCGAGGATTGATTATTTGTTATTAATTAGTTTTTCTATATATATAAATTATGATTGCTTAATTAAACTTAATTTTACACTTATTAGTTTTTTATTACTAGTATAGATCATTGATGATTCATTTGCATGAAAATTTCTGGCAAAATAAACTGGTTCATTGTCTTTCCATCTATATGCACCAATAATATAACATGAAAAACGATAATCGTAATCCCCTCGTTTCATTTTTTATCGTCGATCAAAGAAGGTAGTTCTGTTTCATTGCTGTGAATGGTACCACATGCTAATGTATTCTCTGCTCTTAGCTTTTCCAATAAGTCGAGATTAGTAAAGAAATTGTCAAAATATACATTTATATATTTACACCACTCTCATTCAGTCATAGTCAAAACGTCTCTTTCCCCAAGGACCAAAATTAGAAAACCTTCCTCCAAACATAGCATTTTCCCTAGTACACTTAAAATTTGAGAATATATTCTTTTTGATTAGCTAAACACTATAACTTATAATCGCGTTTTATGTGTTTCATTGGGTTGTATTGTTTGAGAATGCCTTTTCCTTTGAAGATAATCATGGATACGTCCACACTTACTTTATAGGTCAAATTTATATAATTTATCTGTGTTGTTTTTGGAATGTTACTTGCAGTTGTAGTTGGATATTTGATAAAGTTGATCGTAACGATTGCGGGTCATGTCGGAACTAACACAAGCAACTCCTAAGTCTGGTGCTCTTGACCAATAATCCTTCCATGATAACTCATAAAATATATACGAAAAAATCATAGCAGTTCCTCTTTCTTTAGGTACAGTGTTTTATTTCTTTGCGTAGCATATAAATTAGACTGATAAATAATATTCTATATAACAAGTCCAATCATTGTTACAAAAATATCAGTGCAGTGAAAAAATGAAACGCAAAAAAAAACGAATAATTTCGTATTATTGAAAACACCTAAAGGTGTGAATTTCAGCAAGTTTCCGGTTTTGTTTATTTCAGCTGCGAGACGCCCGAGTTAATATGTCGCCCACGTTCAATCGTATTTATTACCGCAAAGTTTCGGTTTCCCGACAAAAAGTCGGGGACAACTGGAAACCGACCGGTCGGGTCTGTTCGATTTCCAAGCGCTGCGAAACTTTTCCGCGAAACTTGGACAATAAAGGTCCGCATTTCGGATTATCCTAAGTGGGAAAACGGCGAAACTTTACGGCTATTTTGAATATTTCATATGATAAACATGGAAATGTTTTTTGTCGTCGGTGAGAAATGATATTAACTGGATGCAAAAGATAATGTTTTTTGTAGAAGTATTGATAAATAAAATAAATCTGTTTTATGATTGTTTCTATATCCGTAAATAAATGATTTTTGTTATGTTCAATCCTACCATCAAAAGTCGTCTTTCGATTTGATTATAGTTGTACTCAAACCCATTTTAATTTGAAATATTTGTATTTTTTGTAATTGTTGCTTTAAAACATTATTAATGAGTGAATTTTCCTCACAGAAAAAAATCTCCAAGTAGGCCGATAGACCTCCGATCGTTAGCTGTTTCTCTTAAGAATATTGCTTTAAATTGTTTCATGTATGGTATATTAAATTAAATATGTATGTATTCCTTCGGAATAATGTATTTATCACTCAAAGTGAAACAAATAATCAAGTGTTTTAATTACAATATTAAAATACAACATAAGAATAAGATAAAGTGTTCATTTTAATATAACCTATCGATTTGAAATATTAATATTTTAGTTGTGTGACACAAGTTGTGCATTTAAATTTAATATAAATTATAAAAATGTTATCAAAATTTAAATGGATAATTTTTGTCACACAACTAAAATATTAAAATTTCAAATCGATAGGTCATATTAAAGAAACACTTTATGTATTGTTGGATTTGTGAAGGGAAACTTGACGAATATATTATAAATAAATTAATTCGTTTCTGTAATAGTAATCACTAATAAAATTATGGATCATTTGTATTTTTCACCATTTTCTTATTGATATAAACTTATTTACCATGCATTTATTTAAAGCAGATTGGAATATGGGTCGATAACCTGGCATCCTCAACAACTATTATATAGGGAACTTGTTGAAAAACTATAAAGAAAATTTTTAAAAGCTCTGTATTACCGTAAATACGGTTTATATGTTCAACAAGGATTCTTTTAAGTATATTTAACATGCTCTCTCTGGAGTCCAGGCGTATAATTGCTCAAATTATATTCATTTTCAAACATATTCACGGTTATATAATTGATTCGGACTTACTAAATGAAATTCATTTTTTTGACTTCGTATTACGTCTAAAAATACAAAATTGTTTTATATCCCCAATCATAAGACAAATCACAGATCTTCATCAACTTTACTTTTATCTTGTAATTTCTTTAATATGTATTGTTCAAATGTTGATATTTTTAATATATCATTATGTCAATTTCTTGGACAGCTAAGACGGCAAATACAATAATAATTGTTATTATGTTATCATCTACATTGTATTATTTTTTGTATGTTTAATATTATCCTGTAAGAAGTGATTTAACTGTTGGATAATAAAGTGCTATTATTATGATTTAGAAGAAATTTTATTAATTAATTTTACTCAAAATAAAATCATAATTTATACAAACAACTTAACTTTGTTTGTTTCATTCATATATCAAACTAAAAATATATATAATGAAGTAAAACAATCAACAAATTTTCTTTTTTATTAATCCCATAGAGTCATTTCCTTTCAATTATTTCGGTTCATTAACTTTATGATGGTACATTTTCTATAACTCCAGTTCTGCCCAGCAATGGCTGACAAGTAAATTATATTTATTATTTTAATTATAAAATATTTTCTGTATACACCGGTAGAAAATATTTGACTCTCAAGAATAAGATAGAATATGGATCATTTCAAAATTTTAATAAAATTAAAAACAAAGGGCAGAAAGACCGTCGGTCAATAGCCCAGATAGAGTAACACTAAATATTAATAATTACTTGTAAATATTTTAAATTGTATCAAAAATTGTCTGAATAAAGATGTTATATATTCAAAACAATTCAATGTTCATAGAGATCAAGTTTAACATAACCTTTTTCAAGATATGATGCAGCAGTTAGGTGCTGCGTTGCTCAATTATAATTTTGGACTTGACGTTATTAAAGGTAATAGCGAATCAATGTATTCGCCTTTTTAAAGTAAAGGCAATTATCATCATCATCAACAATTAAATTTATTTTCTCTTAAAATAAACTTTGAAAAAGAAAGGCTTCTGACCGTTACCCGATTGCCGTTTGTTTGATTTCAAATCGATTAATTTGAAATGTTATATATTATTTTATAAAGACTTTATCAAAACAGTAATAAAAATGATTAATAATAATAAGAAACTTTTAATGTAGCTGAAAAATTGGGTTATGCTTTCGTACACCTGATAAATTTATATAATTTTTTAATTTATTAAAAATGCATTATAATTTTCTTACTTAACCCGCAAATAAAATAAAGTGGAACATAAGATAGTTGCATAAAAAAAGTAACCTCAATTATCATAACAATAAAATGTTCCCCGTAAAATTCCGTTGCCCGTTTATCCCCTGTTGCAGCGGTGCAACTGCTTAAGTAATTCCGCGTGTAAATCGAATTAAAATTTCAGGATTATAACTCGCGTCGTGCATTAGGAGTAATTATAAAAGTATTACATGCAGCTGGAAAGAGAGAGGGAGAGAGGTCCGGATTACAAGTAGGAAAATGTTTTACATTCATGCCCTAGCCGATGAAATTAAAACTTTATTGCTTAAGTTCGCCTTCGTTACAGAAACCGTGCCGGGTTCTGATTAAAAATTCAATTACCGTTACACATTTCATAATCCCTCGTCGGGAGTCGGGACGGACGCCGGGGGTAAATGGATTGGAAATTGTTCAAGGAAAAAACGGCCAATTGATGACGGTTCGTTAAAAAATCATGCGATGTCATAACGGGGTGTTTTGTAATTTTGTGATCAAAGAGTAATTTGTTTGGAAATAAATTTCTACGCGTTATTTCGGATCCATTCGAAAACATCTGCGTGTAGAAATTAAACTCTGTATTCCTTTCGTTGTTATTAATTTTATATGTTATAGATCAAAAACGAAATATTTAATTAAATTGAATGGTAGGCAGAAAGACTCCTGGTCGACAGCCAAGGATAGAAAAACACTTTTATTATATTGTGTATACCTAATGTTTATTTATTTCTTTTAACGGTATTTCCTTTCTTACATACAAACAATAAAATAATCCAACAATATAAATAAAACAACATAGAAATATATATACGCACGTGCTAACCCGCAGAAACATTTAAATAACCTGTAAAATAATATGCTAGATAATGTAAATATAAAATAAATCAGAGATGATTTACAGTTTTGCAGTTATTTAAATTACAATGAAATTAAACAGGGAAAATTACCGGCAATGATCAATAAAATTGGATCATTCCCTTTTCCAATTGCAAAAATTATTTACACTCTAAGTTTTTGACAAACATCCTTACACTATAAATATTTGCTTGTTGCATATCAGTACTACTGTATATTGCAACGGTTTGAGTCGAAAATATTTAATGAAAGATACTCATAAATCATAATTACGTAACAATAGAAAACGGGTTTTTATTCACTTGATCACAGTTATTAAAATAAATTAAATAAAAATGATTTTTAAATATTTAATAAATTATTTCCACAATTATTTCCCGAAATACGTGCTTGCAGATAGCCTTATATTAAGTAATGTTTTATTGCTATTTATGTTATATATTTTCGGATCAGAAAAATGTTGCATGATATAATATATTGTTGAAATACAGCAGCAGGTTTACATTATTTAATTCGATGTTTTTTTCCCATTAGTAGTTATTTTAATGTGCATTTGTCTAAAGTACTTGCATAAAGTAAGTCAAAATGTCACAGAACTAATGTGAAAGTAATTTATTAATTATTTTCAAATCATTGTTATTTAATAAGTACATAAATTTTGCAATAGGAAAAGGAGAATCATCAAATTTTATTAATCATTTTCCTTTTTTAAGTTTATCCTAATTTTAAAATTTGTAAATATTTATGTAATTGTCTAAATAAATATGTTTTTCGGTATATAATATAAATAAACTGAATGATACAAACGTAACATATATCCTTTATTTGAATTTTCTATCAGTGCGAAACCAATACACCCTCCCCACTTCTCTTTCTTTTTTCCTTCCTCATTTTCTCCAATTCATACGAAATCTGTATCCCCGATCGATGAACGGGAGGAGAAACGTATTCAAGCGGCGGCATTGTAATTTAAAGAGGTCCCCTCCGATTCCCGAAATAACCGGAGGAATACGCCCGTCCCTTTTCCCGCTGGCCGTTGCACGAACGTCCTCCCCAGGGACCGCCACCGGCGGATGGAAGTAAAATCAAAAATTTATGCGAATTAAAAGAATTCGGATGGAAAACGCGGGCGCACACAATAAAAGCGCACGGCGAAAACGTAAACCCACTTCATTCCTGGACCCGAGATTGGGAATGCATATTGTCGGAAAACATTCCGAAAATGCCCGTCTCCGTAATGTCTTTCCGGAGACAAAGAAAAATCGAGAAAAAAAGGAAGGAATACGAGATATGGATGTTTTTAAAGGTAGTGTATGTGATCTTTGTTTATTTTAATAAACAAGGAGATACTTTTATATTTAAATAACTTGACTTTTTTACTTTGGTGTGACGTAAATAACATTCGAAATATTTTCAATGGCCCTTTAATAAGTTTTGCTGGAGTTTGTACTATTTTTTTATGAAAAAAATAATATTTTTCGAAGCACTCAAAAGAGCGTAAACAATAGTAAAAAATATTTTTGTTCGTATAGCCGCTATTTTGCCATAAAACTAGTACAAGTTCCACAAAATTTTATAATCTTTCGGACATTATTTTCAAATTTGGTTTAAAATTTCTGTGGAGCCCTGCAGGGTCTCACTCGATGACCCGCGCATGGTGTCTACATAGCTCATTTTTATGTGAAAAACTTATCAAATGTTCTTAAATCGTGAATAAATAACATAGAAAAAAATCATTATGCCTTTAAAAAAAATATTGAAACACTGTTTTTTTGGCCGAGATTAATTAAGTGTCCCCTTAAATATTCTCTAATAAAAATTGTTGCATTATACAATATGTAATTGCTATGCAACAGCAAGTGTTCATTTAATTCAATGTCTGGCAGGGTACAGGCCTGAGAAGTAATTGTTTTAATATACATTTGTTTTAAACACAAAAACGCACTTCATGTTGTTACTTACGTAACGAAAGTCAAAGGTCACACATGCTAAAGACAGAATAAAAAAAATAACTAACATAAAAATAAATTCTTCTGCCAATTAGCTATCGACCGTTGGTCTTTCCGCCTGATTTTGTAGGCGTCTGTCCTTGTCAGTTGCTGTGTCAAAAAGGTTTTTATCGCTAATGTCGTCCATTGTCTTGTAAATTGAATTTACTCGTCGTGATCACTAAAGTCATGAAATGATGAAATGAAATCACGAATGGTGATGGTGAAACGTTTACGTTTGGGAGTGATATTTTGGTTTCGGAGAATGCACAAAGGGTGTAGGAGATTGTAATTGATAGGGTTTGAGATTTTTTCGGCTAAACGGGCTAGGCGGGTTTCGATATGGGTGACTTTTGTTAGTTCGTAAAGGAAGAGAGAATATTATTTTAATTATTTTCAAATTGTTACTAAAAATTTATAAGTTAATTACTTTTACCCCTCAGAATCAATCTCTTGCGTTTGTCACGATTTTAGCGTCAGGGAAGTTGATTGTCACTTCAAAAAATAATTTCATACATAAACCCTCAAGCGCCATATATGAGCGAAATAACGACGCGCATTCGTTTTAAAGTCGATGCGAAAATGCGAAACACAAAAGCGCACTTCAAGTCGGCGCAAATCCCCTTTAAAATCGGGTTTGTTTCGCGGCGCTTTTGTTTATTTTTTTTCAGAAAAGAAGAAAAAAAGGTGTTAACTCAGTGTAGAGAAGATCCAGTGATATATAGGGAGTATTTAACCCGCAAGCACACATTTTCTGCCCCATTTAAGGCGAGCTCTAGCCGGCGAATCCTGGCCGAAAATGCATTATTCAAGCGCCAACTGCTAACAGGCCCAGAGACTCGGCAGGGCGCAAAACGCTCGTTATTGCCGGGGTATAAAAAACAAACAAACAAAAAATAACACAAAAAAAAAAACGCGCGGGTGTACAGGAAGGGCTATTGTCAACTAACAGTGCATCGGATTGCATATGCATGAAAAAGGTTATTTGTAATGATTTTTTTCTTTTTTCATATATTAATACATATTTTTTACCGGTGAAAGAAGGAGGAAAGAAAAGCGCCAACTTCGATTATAAATCGCCGTTTTCAGGACGATAAATTGCGATTTATGTTTCGGCCGATACATCTTCATGGAGATGAAGTTTTCATCTGCGGGTAATTTATTTCAAACGTTCCATATTTTATTTGCACTTGCTAATAATTTCAGTCACAATTCAAAAACATTGTATTAATAGTAAATAATATATTTATTTCACATATTTTAAAAGTAAATATCTGAAATAAATAAGTTTTTGTGTTCACCATGCCATTTTACACCAACAAACATATACAAAATGTGGTTTAGATACGTCGATGATATTTTAGCTTAATTTATAGGAAGAGACAGGCAACTAATACAATTTTTACAATTTATCAAAAACCTCCACTTAAACATAACATTTACAGTTGAAACCGATACTATATATACTGATCGCGTAATCCCCATTTCTTCCAATCAACGACTAAAACACAAATTGTCCGCGCTTAGTAATATGATTTTACGAGCTTTTAACATCCCGCTCTCTAAAACAACAGAAGTCAAAATTATTAAAACCATAACCAACTAAAATGGTTATTCATCATCAAAAATAAACCACATTATCCCCGGATCAGCGACCAGATTGACTTAATATATTTCTAATTCAGTTTTAGTTTTTTTTAGTTTTAAGCATATATACTTGTAATTTATTAGTTTAAATCACTTTAAGTCTTAAAACGACAAATACATGAGTTTTCAGTTCAAGTTACTATCAATAATAACACACGAGTTTTTTTTCCTTTCTCTGTCCAAAGGAAAGTATTGTGATCGTAAAAATTTCGAATTGCCAATTTCAACGAATATGCGCGTTTTGAGGTAACCTGAGTCCATTTCAACGATTTTTAAAAATGTCTGCGTTGTATCTAACGTTGTATCTAAGCTTTTATTTGAGAAAAAATATCTTTTGGTTAGAACCAAAATTCATTAAGTACAACTTCACTCTTAGTTTTTCTTTTATTTTCAACAATTGTTTGGTCAATATTGATCACATCGAAGAATGTTTTAAATAAAAGTTGTATATATTGAAGAAATAAGTATTTTATATAATTAACTTTTTGTTGTTTCATCAGTTCTTTAGTTATACTGTTAGCGTTTATTGATTTTAGTAATCAGATTTTATTTTTTTTTTATCTACAATAAACTATTAATTGAAAAACTTATTTGACGATTTCACCGCGGAAAGTAGCATGATGAACACATCACTATTTTTATTTAGCACGTTAGATGTTATAGATAATGACCATTTTATTGTCGAAATATACATCTAACATGTTAAATATAAAGTGAATAAAGAAAAAAAACTAGTGTGTTATTATTGAAAATGACTATTCAAAACTATAGTCACTAAATAAAGTTTCAGTTATATAAACAAAATTAAAAAGTGTTACAGTGGTCACCAACGTATGAATGTTTTTTGAATAAAGCACTTGGTTATTTAGATTAAATTTATAAAGTTTATTTAAATAAGGTTCGGTTTTACAGGTTTTTACATGTATGTACTGGAAGTTTGGAAATTGATTCATTGGAGTAGAGACGAAGAAATGCTAGACAATAATTTGATTAACGGGAAAATTAATTGTTCCTATCTTTTTAGTGAAGTTAACATCAAAGTCCCTCGTGAAATTTCTTGTTTCTTTGATCTGTTTCATTTACCCTATTGTAGAACTGATCACTGTGAAAATTATGGCGTTGATATAATACAGTCAGCGCTGACTTTGGAAACATTAGCAGCGCCGATTTCAGAAAGTTATTCCGTTAGAACAGCCTTATAGATATTTTAACTTAATTTTTGTATAAATTGTATTCTTTTATCATTTGTAAATTCATTGTTAGATTCGTATTAGGATAACGAGCCATACAACATATATTTTACATATTTAATTGGACTTCTGTAGATAAATCAATAAATTTAAAGATAAATTCCTTAGTTTTTGCCTGAGTAGGATCCCATCACTCACTTTCTGGATTTTATCAAATGCGTGAAATATAGCTACTATTTGCGCCAAATCATTTATTTTTTATTTAATTTATAAAAAATTGTGTATTTTTCTGTATTTCATGTTATGTATTCTTTTATGTGAATTTTCAACAAGTTTTCCTTAAAATTCTTTGTGAGATATTTTATCGTGTTTTCTACCTTATCTTTTTGTTATGGACATTTATAGACATCGAAGGTGCCTTTGATTAGGCATCCTTCAAAAACATACATTACTCACTAAAACAGGTAGAGTCGACGATGTGCCATGCAGCTAGATAAGCAACCTGTTAAACAGCAGACAGGTGATACTGATACTAGCAGGCAAGGAAATGCAAGCACAAGTTACTAGAGTATGCCACGTTGTCACTGCTAGTAGACGAACTGATAGCAAAACTGAATAACTGGGGCTACCTTACGATAGGCTATGCATATGACCTGGCAATACTACTCAATGGAAAATATGAAAACTTCCCATGTAACCGAATGTAGGAAGCACTAAGAATAGGGGAGAACTGATGCAAACAATCCTATGAAAATAGAGGGGGTACGATTTACCAGGAAACACAAAACTGTTACTCCCAAATTATTCAACACCAGATTAGCCCTAGCGAAAGAGATAAAATACCCTTGCTAAATTCTAAGCTAAGCTGGGCAAGACATATAAAATATAAAACAGAGAAAGCAAGCCGAGCCTTCTGGCAATGCAAAAGAGCCCTAGGCATCACATGGAGACAATCCCCAGAATAGCACTGTGGATCTACAATGGAATAATAAGACCGATGCTGGAATACGAGGCCATTGTATGGTGGTCCAGGACAGATAAAAATACAGCAAACTCGAATCATATACAAAGGCATAAACGACCTTCAAATTCAGGGAAGATGTTCATACATTAAACACAAGGTTTATAAGTCCTTTATCACCGCCATTACATCGCACCTCTCTTTTCGAACGATATTTCTGTTACCAGATGTGCAAAATTTATAATACCATACCGGACAATTAAAAAGTTAAACCTTCTACAATTTAAACGCAATTATAATGGATCTGGAATATTATGTAAACGTAAATGTGTTCTAAATATTTGGGTATTTATTCACCCCTTACTGAATCACGCCTCGTGATTTGTATACCATGATAAATTATTTATATATACAAACATCTTTATTCAGACAATATGACAAAAAAAAAATACAAAATTTATTATAACAATATATACCATTGTGTTAGTAGTCTGTTATGGAATTATTTATATTTTCTATATTTTGAATTGATGTAAATATGTTTAGAATATATATATTTTCTTTTTCTGTTATTTTTATATTTTGTATTCTATTCTTTGGTATACACCATCATCTTGTGCATCATAAAAAGAATATTATTATTACTACTACCATCAATAAGACAATAAAATAATCTGCAATGGAAAATCTGCAGTTAAGCATGTCTAGCAAGTAAAATAGTTCGTTTTTTTTCATTCTCTACACGATATTTCTTTATAGTATCACGACAAGGGAAATAAAAAAAAACTAGTTATAAAATTGTATTCACCGCACGTCAGGACGACATAATAATTTTATTTCACCCAGACCAGCCATATACGACCGCCACCCTCGTAAATCTTTGCGATATTAAAGAGGAAGAGGAAACCGAAAGGAGCCAAGCAAAAAAAAACGAAAAAAAAAAAAAAACGAAATAAAATATTAAACCGCACGCGGGTGGTGGAATTAGCAACGGTTATAAATAAAGGCCCTTAATAGGCCGCTTATCGGTTGAACTGTTAAGGGGACCGGAAATGGAACGAAACGCCGCGCCCTTAATAGTTGACAATTTATGGGGTATCATCGCGCGGCTAATAGAAACTTTCCCACGGAGGAGAAGCGGGGGGCGACCGTTTTCGCATTCAGGCCGCGCCTGGATCTTTTTCCTTTGCGGATGTGCGAAGTCAAGGATGCGCCGATAATTCGATTGTAAACGGTTGTTGAAACGTGAAGGGGGCCGCTGTTTCCGGTTTAATCAGCGAGGAAAAGAGGTTGTTTTTTTTTCTCTTCATCTCTTATTCGCAGCTGTGTTTGCATTCATCTAAAGCAAATTGCGTTCATTCATAAAGCTCTTTGATTACATAAACAAATGAATAACTTTGATTTTTACTTTTCCCGGAATCTGTCCAAGGGTAATCGTAAAAAAATTGAATTACCAATTTTAATGGATATACACGATTTGAGGACCCCTGAGTTCATTCCATCGAGTTTTTAACAATATGTGCTTGGGTTTGAGTGTTTTCGCTATAGCGCATAAACAGCTAAATGAATTGAACTGATACGTTTTATCCAAGCTTTTCATAACAGTGGAATTATCTGAAAAGCTTTTGGTCACAATCAAAACTCATTAAGTGCAACTTTACCCTTGTCATTTTTAACTATTAACTAAAAGATATTAGTTTTTGTTGCATCATCTTCAGTTCTTGTGCTATCCTCATAGCAATTATTCATTTTTTTTTTTCGGATAGAAAAGTGTTTCAAATAATAGTGGTAGATCTTGAAAACTAATTTTTTTTTGTTATAAAACTTTTTATTTTAGGACCTTTAGTTTTCATATTATAAGCAAAAGAATTTCATCTGCCTGATGAATTCTCTAACAAATAAACAATAATTCAATACATCTTTTGCGTTTCACAGAAATGAAAAATAGTATGATGAAAATTTGTGAAAACATTCTAAGGTAAGAAATAATTAAATTAATTGTAACACACTTACAAATACTCGGCTTTAAATTTAAAGGACAACAATCTAATTTTTCACTTTATAATTTTTCAATTATTACTAAATCACTAGGTTTTAATTTGAGTAATGTGAAGTTGTTTTAATATAATAATGTAAACTTCAGTAATGACTGAATCTGTTTAGTTTATTGTATTATTACTAAATGTTCATTCAAAAAGATTTTTTTCACCGAGGAAAGTAGCATTATGGACAAATATTTATTTTAAAATAAGTTTATATAATATTTAGTCATACATAATTTTTACGTTAAATTGATATAAATAATTAATTCTTAATATTTTTAACTGCAAAAAATATTTTATTTGGCACCAATAAATAGCATATTATAAATAATAGAAAAAGAGTATTAAAAAGAAATGTTGCATTATTAGATTATTTTTATGTAACAGAAAATGGTAATGGTTGAAGCCATTACATTTTGTTACATTTTTAACTAATGTGAAAAGAAATAGGTTTAAAAATTAAACACTTTGCTGGTATCACAAAAAAGCAAGTGTGTGATTCGAGCACAGTGTTTAATTATTAAACTTATCTCAATAATTTCTGTTATAAAAAGTTACCAAAAATATTTATATTTACAATATTACTTTAATAATGGAATTATGTTACTAAAAAATAATAAATCATTGCTGTAATAAAAGTAATCGGAGTTGTGTTATTTTAATGGCAACGTTTTATTAACGTACAACAAGATAAAACATTTGATTTATCGATAATAAAACTCAGAGCTGAAGTGAAACAGTGCAATAAAAATATCTGAGAAATAATTTCCACAAGACGGGGAAAATATTTAGAACGGCTCGCATATATGAAATTCTCGGTGACCCAACAGCGAAACGCACCCCGCTATCATTAAAAACCAATTTGTAAGAGCCCCTCGATGAATATTTCACCTATTGTCGATATTTGTCTCTTGGCCCTGGCCGGAAATTTATCGGCGGATAAAAATTTCCGGAAGGCGCATAAAAATGCCGATTCCAAAACCCCTCCTTCCATTCCTCCCCTCCCGCCAACTTTACGAGTTCGTCGGAGTGCCGTAAAATGTGTTTAAAAATATGAGTGGCCCCGCCTAACTTATAAACGGGATTTCTAACATTGTGCACTTTATGTGTTGTAAATAAAATATGGGACGCGGGGATTTCTAAAAATAAAAAAAAAGAGAGAAATGCAAAGGGAAAAAATAACAGCGCTTTTTATTCGCGTTCCTGTTCTCTTGAATAAACATAAATCAGATCAGGTGTAATTTAATTCTTGTGAACTTTCTATCGTTTCCTTTTTTTGATGGAAAGGTATGTCGTATAAATGTTCGCAGGAATTAACTTAGTTTGGCATAAAGGGATGGATTTTGTAAAAATACATTTTTAAACATCGAGTGTGTTAAAGATGACAGCTCAATGAAGTTGTTTTATGCTTATTCGTCGGAACGAATAAGCAAAACTATCAATTATTATTAAACGTCAAATAGGTCGTATAAAATAATAAGATTTTTTTTATCCCAAAAAATTGTATTAATATATTTAATATTTAAGAATTGGTAGTTCATATTGTCGCAAATCGGATAAATTCACACGCCTATGTAGGGTTGCTTCCGTACGCTACGACTTTCATGGTCCGAAGGATTTACTCGATCATAGGAAAAATATATTTGCTGACAAATGATGATAGAGGATTATTTTTAATTAATTTCTCACTTAACCCGTGGTGAAACATTTTTGAATTAATTCAGGATGATTTAATTGAAATTAATAAGTTTCACTTATTTAATAAGTGAAACAAACCAAGTGTTTTAATTTCAATTAAATCATCCTGAAATCCCTACGATTGATTGAATCGGGGAGTTGGTGCCCAGACTGCGACGAGTGAAGTAATAATAATTACAATAGAAAAGAGTATTTATTTACTTGATCACTGGCAATTATTTTCCTTTCAGCTACTGCTACGTACATTATGTAAGTACTTTAAACATGTAATTTACTATTTATACCCCTTTAGAGATATAGTTCGGAGAAGCAGTTGTATATTTGTTTTAAAGCTACGAAGTGAAAATTGGATAATACGAAGACAAGATAAATGTGATTGAAATGAAATATCTAAGAAAAATAGGCAGAGAAATAAAATGGGACAGAATTAGAAAGGAGTATATTAGACAAATAACATACAAAGAACCGAATACCTGAAAAATAAAAAAAGAAGCAATTGAATTGGTATAGGCACATAACTAGAATGAATACAGATAGAATCATAAGAAAAATATTGGAAACAATAAGTACAAGCAAAGGAAGAAGAGGGCGACCGAGAAGAAAATGGATTGATCATATTGAAGAAATAGCGATAAAGAAGGGAATAATATTAGAAGAATTTAAAATAATGGCAAAAGACAGGAAAACATGGATGGAATGGGTACAAGAGAAATCAGAACAAGTCCAATCCGTTATTAGAAAGTTTTAGGATTCGAGAAGAAGTTTTAAAGTACTTAGGTAACGTAAATCAAAAAGTCGAAGTAGTAAAAGATAAAATAATTTATTCATAATTAATTAATGTTAAATTCTTTTTATTTAATAATAATTACGGTACGTTCATTATTATTTATTCTTAATAATAAGCCCACGTACCACATTATAATATTTTACAAATAAAGATTTTTATACCATAAGCCACAAGAAGACCGATTCAAAATCTTTGCATAAATTAGGAATAATAATGAAAAAAAATATACGCCATCTTATGGAGAATACAACACTCGGTGTACCCACAGGAGATATTGCTTTTTGATCCGGGACCCAACTATGCATTGGTCCGATGATATGAATATTGTTTTTCACACTACAAAATTTCAGTAGTAGTTTTAATATGGATGAACGGCGTATAAAGTAGAGATGGACGAAATGGCTCATTTTTGTGAGCTGCTTTACAATATCCAGAACACAAAGAGCGAGTAAGCGGGTCGATTTAAGCGACACGCTCACTGAGCGGGTTTATTTGTCGAGATTCGTAATTCTAAAGGAGGGGAAAAATCAACATGAGTCATGGCTCAAAAAGAGGTGGGTATTTCAAACTGAGCGGCTCGGTTCACTAGCTCACTTCACTGAGTTATCTGAGTTACCTAACTCTACTATAAAGCATTCCTTATACATGAGAAGAATGGAAAATGAAGATACATGAATGTTTTATCACCTTATAAAGAATAAAATGATATTTTATATAATTTGTTGGCCTGCAAGAAATTTTACAGAACGTTAATTAGCTTTTTCTTGCATTCCAGGTATTAATTTGAAAAATTGGATACCTGCAAGATTCTTAAAGATGATGCCGTATCCTGCATTATTGGAGGAATAATAGATCCAAATGTGAAGATGGGAGCAATGGTTGGAAAACATGATACGCCGGAATCTATGTACAATTATTTAAGATCACTGGAAAGTAACAAGCAATAAGTAATTCCCCAACAAACCCATTTACCGATAAAATGACCGAAGTTATTGTAAGAAATTGCTAACAGATCAACAAAAGTGTAATTCACAAAGTGAACAATCAAAGATAACGGAGGCCCTCGTTGTTTCAGTTGTAAGAGGACGGGTCATTTTGGAAGATAATTTCCTACCAAGATTGAATGATCCACAGAAAAGGACACAGCTAAAATTGCCTTATGACTAGTGGAAAAACCAGCACATATATCCCGTTAAAATATTGATAGCATTTATAGATTTTGTAAGTTTCTGTACAACAACAAGGACTCAGACAATGAACAAAGAAGAAAAAACTATTTTAAAGGGTTATGTGGGTACAATCTATAAATAAATCTTCTTTTAGCATATATATCCCACACAACTAATAAAGACAAACAAAATAATATTCTTTACATAATAACCACAACTAAAAATTAATGCTCATAACCTCTGTTGTATTAAATATTCCTTGCTAGCTTTTGTTTCATAAGACCTTTGCGTCCCTCAATCTATATCTACTCGCATGCATACTCTCCATTCAATATTTACCATATATATTTCAAGCTTGGCATTCCCACAAAACACAAATTTCGTATACTCATCTCCCACCCATATGTTCCTTCTTCTCTTCTCATTCCCACAGCTCTACCGTGCAAGTAGCCGTGTTTCCTCTTTGAACAATCTCGCAAAATAACCGTGGAAGTTCAACAAGCACTTACACTTCTTTGTACTTGGGGCTGGAGCTGCTATTATCTAATCTTATTTGTCGCAGTTGTAATTCGACATCTTTAGTTCTCACCGCCTATTCTAGCTCAAGCCTTTCCCTCAACGCCAATTTCTTATACAACAACTATCTTTCTCTCTCTCTCTCTCTCTCTCTTTCATCCACCCTATACCCTCAGCCTTTATTTGTCATTCTTTAAAGTATATCTCCTTTTCCTATCTATCATCCTTTAACGTTCTTATCTTCCTCTCGAATTTTCACCATTCTCCTCGCTGTCTTCCATTCCACAGACATTTTTTGGCACTCCTGCGAAATCATATAACTTGGAGTTGTACGTTCCACTCCAAAAGTATTTTTTCAAGTATGTCTTATCCCCAGATTCCGCCCAATACTTTGGACGCATATATTCTTATTGCTCTTATACAAGCATTCCACCACATAAGATTCATTTTCATATTTCCCCCTAGCACATCCTACCATACATTCAGTATTCTTTCCATTGCCATTATCGCCTTCTTGCATGCCTCCTTTTTCGGCGAACATATATCTCAAATATTTAAACTCATTCAATTTCTCTAATCTCGGTCCCAACCACTTCAATTTCTTATTCTTTTTTCATCCACCCGCATTCTTGCATACCATGCATTTAGTTTTCTTAACACATTTAATTCGCTTATGGTTCTTGCAATCACCACCACATTATCCGTATACGCCAGGCTCTCTATTTTTCTTTTTAATAATAATAATAATAATAATAATACCTTTATTTATCACAGAGAAAAATACAAAATGAAATGTCATGAGTGTAGGCGAAGTTCAGTCAGCTTAAACTGTTACAGATTTTCCACTTAACCTACGAATAATGAAACTTAAATATAATTGCAACCAACATGTGAGATAAGGTACAAACTTATTTCGACATCAATAATCCCGAATTGATTTTGTAAATTCAAAGGTTATCACGTAGTAACAGGAACGCAAGTGATATCTGAATCTGTTAAATTTTAACTGTTTTAGGTTTTGGGGAACTTTATTGTATAATTTATAGATGTTGTAAACCCACTACTATTCTCCCTGACTGCTCCGGCATGGATAATGCCCGCGATATATAGGTTGAACTGTAGTGGGCTCAAAGGGTATCTTTGTCTCATACCACGCACTACCTTGATTCTCCCCGACTCACGCTCACCCACTCTTACCTTACACTACATCTCCTTATATACCTCACTCACCCAATTTACAATCTGCTCTGATACTCTACCAACATCTTTCTCTCAACCGAGCATATGCAGCCTTCTAGTCCACAAACATCAAGTATACCGTGTCTTTCTGAGCTAACTCTCTCTCAATCACCCAGTTCAGAATAGCCTGCGCCTCAGGCAAAAGGCAGTTCTCATGCACTTTCTTTTTCAACTGTTCCTTTACCGTTCCCGTAATAACTTTTAATAACCTGTCCATTAGAGTTATGCCTCAATAATTTGGTGGACATGATTCATCCCCTGCCTTATACACTCTCTTCTTCCCTCCATATCTTATATAATGGTAGCTCTGGGATCAACAGTGTTACTCTTAGATGTAGGTGGAGAAGATAAGCATTTTAAGGGCGTAGTGGTACGAAGTGAGCGCCAAGAAGTAATAATAGTAATCAGGCAAACATATGCAAAACTTCATGGTATTAGAACGATTAAGGACGACGTTCACCGCCAAATAATAATAATAAAAAAAAAAACAGATATAGCGGAAACACAGTCTAATCCCACTGGTGGTGAAAGCCTATATAGTTTGATTAACTCTTAACGTTAAAAATTAAAAAGAAAAAATACATTTTTATTAATATTAAGAGTTAATCAAACGGTGTAGGCTTTCAAGACCAGTGTGATTAGAGTTGTGTAAATCCGTAACATTTCTTCGATTTGAGTTTGGAGGAGGCGTCGTGAAATCAGGACGAGATAAAGTGAAAGCAGTAGAAGAGTTCAAGGCTCCAAAACAGTCTAGACCTGTGACCAACTCGTTAAAGAATACGACCACCTGAAATTGGATAAAGATGCAGGAATTAGCATTCACAAATATTACTGTACTAACATTTGAACAGTATTCAATCTGTGTAAAGCAGGGACAATTACATGAATCTCTACAGATGCCAAAAAATAGGGTTAGCCGGCACACTAATTCAAAAATAGAAACGAACAAAATACTATATCCTGTAAGCTACTTTAGTAGACAGTCTAAAGATTGGGAAGCGAAATAACATTTATACGAAGGACTATATCCTGTAAGCTACTTTAGTAGATAGTTAGATTGGGAAGCGAAATTCCATTCATACGAGAATAGTAGAAATTTTAAAAAATCCGAGTGTATCTTCTGTGCATACGGTTTAAAGTAGTCATTGATTCTAATGCTCAAAAATTAACAATGAATTCGTGATTTGCTAGATGGTTGTTGAAAAAATAATATCTCCAAATATACACGTGTACCGACATCATACATACATACAATCATCAAATGTTAATGAGACCCAAATAAAACATTTATAAGTGTATCTTTGTAATACTCTATGCCGTAACCTGTATTTCTATTACAATAAAGTCAGTCTGTATTCAACTGTAAACGTGTTCATAACTATGTACTTACAGGAAATCCAACAATGGTGAATGGTACTAAAGTAGTATCATTTTGAAGTACAAACTAGGGATACCAGAGATATGAGACATGTGGACTTATTAATTCTTATTACATTTGAACAATGACGGAGGATAAATGTGGAAGACTAATTTGTTGTGGGACTGATGACGGATGTTAAACTAGCACAAATAAAAAATATTTTGGGACAACTAGGAACAAAAAAAATATCTTGAGAAGTAGGTTTATGGAAATTATGCATTTCATAATGATTATGTCTCAATTTTATATGTTTTTACTTGCAAAAAATACTTTGCATTCAATCTAATAAAAATCTTGAATTATTTATGTCTTTATTCTTAGTACTTCAGATATTAAATACGAGCACAGATTATTTCTAAATCGGCAACTAAATCTGTTCATTTCCTCTTTTACTCCCTATTTTTCTCATTTTTTTTTTCATCAGAAACCTGTACTGCATACATATACAATTTTTGTTTTTGACACTATTTTTTCTTATTCTTTTGTATCTTATAATATTAAAATGTGTGTATTTCCGGATATATTTCTCCTTGGATTTTAGTACTTTATTGCGCTCTTTTATGCAAACAAAAGTGTCTATATTTTGTTTATTACTATTTGGTGTGTAATATTTCTAAAGCGAAATCTGAAATCGAAATGTTGCTATATTAAATAAAAATAATTTAAAAATAACTAATAAATTATTTTCTCTTTAGCTACTGTGACATTTTGACTTATGTTACATAAGTACTTTAACAAATATCCAATAATGGACATTGCTGTACTAATGAGGGATAAATCCCGAAACCCGTGTATACAGTTAGCCTTATATTACGTATTATTATGTTTTGTTTTTTGCATTAAAAATTAATTAAAAATTCTTGTATTATACAATATGTTATGCAACAGAAAATGTCGATTATTGGACATTTGTTAACGTACTTATGTGACATGATTCAAAATGTCACAGTAGCTAAAAAGAAAATAATTTATAAATTATTTTCAATTTTTTTTTATTTAATTTATTTAAATATCTTCCTTGTTTAATTTCATTGTAATTTAAATAACTGTAAATGTGTGAAACATCTTTGTTTCATTTTATTTAATTTAAATATCTTTGACCAAGTGAATAAATCCTTTTTTATTTTACCAAATGTTTCTATCGGATTTACAGCTTGCATTTTTTACAAGTCATTTACGACTGAAAGAACGATTATCTATCGTCCAGAAAACATTCTAGATTTTTAAGGAGCGGGTCCAAAACGGTCCTATAAACGTCTGGACGACTTGTTCCTTCGACCACACAAAAAAAATCCTTAAGGTTTTTAGTACCCGATCCTCTGTGTTGTTTTCTCACATTGACAAAAAAACATAACTTGCCTTATCTTGCTAAAATCCCTCTTGAATTATCCTTGACCAGATGTTTCTATCCCAACACAATCCCTCTTACATAAAAAGAATCCAACAGTCTTGTTCAGAACAACGCGTCAACATCGTTCTCTCGGGCGTACCGCATTGTCAATTCAATATTTTAACTTATACTTTTCTTCTCTTTTTTTCAAATTAAATCAGTTATTACATAAATCGTTTCGTTTAATTTTTTGGTATCAGTAATTTTCTAAGAAAAATTGGGTAATTTATAGTTCGTGTTGTGCAATTTCTTCTAATCAGTATTTGAGACAGATTAGTATAATCATTTTTATTATTGAAGTCAATCCAACCGATGAAATTTGGAGTTTTGTGTAGTTCAAGTGGGAGTAAACAAATGAGCATACATATTCAATATCTAATTTTATTGATTACAATTTCAATTAAAAAAAAAAAAAAAAACGGAAGAGGAGTATATTTATACCGTCCGTCGTATTTTGAACCGGGATTAACATTCGAACGTCAATACATCAGCAGCTCCCAGCATGATATAATTAGCAATTAATTAGCTCCACAGCGCACGCTTTAATCAAAACAACAATGGACACCTAATTCACGAGTCGTTTGTTTGTTTGTTTGTCTGTTTGCTTTCGAGAGATTTCGGTGGAAAATCAATCGAGGCCCATCCATATTGCGGAATCGCTTTCGATTGTATGTATCGCATATTTCCATAACGCACGGACGCGAATCGGACGCGACCCTCCGCCCACTAATTGATTAATGAACTAAATCCCGGACGTTCTTCCCTTGTTCCCACTATTCCGTCCGGGATTATCCCAGAAGCCCAGAAAGAGGTGGACGAAATAATTAAGGCAGCCCGGACGGGTCCCCGGAGGCGAACTTTGATGCCGCCACCGCCGGAGTCCCGGGGCCCGGAGTATGAATGATTAAGTCCCCCGATAAAAATTTCAATGGGATCCTCCGGAGATGGACATGAATTCCAGCTCTTCGCACGGAATAGATTCAATCGGAGTGTATTATTGATTATAGACATAATTGTATATGAAGAAATATTCTACTTATATATAATAATAATAATCTTTATTTCAAAGTGTCATTACAATAAAATACAGAATGAAATTGTGTCAGTGCCTACTCTGAAGTAATTTAATTATTAATTTGACATCTATATTTATCTACATATTTATTTGAGTACTATATAAACATTATATCAAGAAAACTTCACGTAATCACCAAAAATATCTTTAATATTTTAACTTATTCTTTTTGGAGTTTTTTTTTTTTTCATTTTTAATCAGTTATTATATCGAGCGTATAACAAAAAATCGACGACGAAGTTGGCGTTGGAAGTCTCGAGTCATGTCTGTACTAAGATCACACCCGTGAAATGCTGGTTGCCGTCAACATGACAACCAGTACTTTACGCATGCGCGTGTGATTTTAGTTCAGACATGACTTTAGATTTCCATTGCCAACTTCGTCGTCGATTTTTGTATACGCTCGATACATAAATACAGATGCAACAGAAATGTTTTCGTTTATTTCTTAAATTATAAAAATTCGTTTATGCTATATGGCTCTAAGTGTAATAAAAAGTTATATACATTTTTTTGAGAATATTTTTGTAGAGTTAACACTTTTCTTGAGATATTCTGCATTAAAAAATATTCCTATATTTTTAGTTGAACCTTCCGTTATTTTGAGCTTCTGGCAGGATATATAAAATTGTTTGTTCTTGTGTTATGTGAAATATAATACAATCGAGTTTTAAGTGTTATATGTATAATACCCGAATAGTGTTAGACTACTTAATTATTTAAATTTTCCTTGGCATGACTAATTTTAATAAATTAAGACGATGCAAGCGCCACCTATTGCCTAATTTCAAGTGGAATCGTCGATTTAGATCTACAAGGTAGTCGACCGAGAATCATTGTTTCGATCACTAAAGGAAGGCGAACTTGTCCTGTTTATGAAAACATTAAATCACTAATTATAGCTTAATTTCGTTACTGTCTTGGTTGATTTCATTGGCAATATGAAAACATTTTTGGACTGAGAGTTACTATCCCAGAATATAAGACCGTATCTCATTTTGCTAATAAAATTAGAAAAAAATTATGTCGGCTGATCTAGTTAAATATTTTCTTTGTAAGATTCGTCCAAATAAGTCACAAAAATCTTGTATGCATTTATTTAATTGTCTGTATATAGTTATTATAACAAAATTATTACTATCGTTTTCTATTTCAACAGCAGTGCATTCAAATATAAAGGGACGGCTTTGTTCGGGTAATCATGGGGTTATTTTCATTAATTACACCGCGAACATCTCCTAGATATGGTAACCTTTATAATTGCTATATAAAAAATACTATTACTTAATACTAATGGGTAATTGAGGTATAGAAATATTAGTTATTTCAATCAAATTAAGTCGAATTTTGTAAAAACTATATCAATTTTTACAGACGGCTCTAAAACTGAAGGCATGATATGCACTATATATTCCAGATTTTAGTGTTTCTTATACTCCAAAATGTGCAAATTCTCCTCAATTTTTACATATGAAGTTATTGTGATTTCTAAATCGTTAGAATGGTGTTTCAGAAACATAAATAATGTTACTTTCCGTGATAAATGCGCTAAAGTGATGCAGTTGTAAGACTCCAGTTATATTTGATATTAACAGGTTATGTCACAAATTATCACTTTTTTTTTTAAATAAATATTGCTTGGGTTAAGGCTCATACTGGTATTCTAGATAATAAAATGGTTGAAAATATGGCAAACAAGGCTGAGGTGGAGGAAGTATAAAAATTCCTTGCAATGTTTTATTCAGCAATACAAAAATGAAAATTCAATGGCAACGTTATTATTCAAATTATTCCTCTAATTCTCTTATACAAATAGAAAAGAGTATTATTCATTCACTTGGTCTCATTTATTTAATATCTCTCATACAATATTTTAGCAGTTATCCCTCTTTACCCGATAAAATGCAACTAAAAACTGAGGTACCTAGATTTTTTATGACATCAATTATGCGGTTAAAGTTGGACCATGGCTGCTTTCGGGCTCAGTTTTGTAGTCTATTGGCCTATTTTGATTTCTCGTTAGAGCTATTAGGGCTGGAGGCGATGACCCAGAAATTTTTGCACAGTGTAATAAATGCTAATAATTTAACTATATGATTTAGTTAGTCGAAATAATTGATAATAACATTTCCATCATAACTTTGAACGGTAAAGCAAATTGGACATTTATTATTCCCCAACAACACGCCAGTGTCACATAACACGTTACACGCGTATTATTAATTTACACTAAGAACTAGCTAACGTACACTGTTTCGATTAATATTTACCTATATTAATATTCAAATACAATTTACTACTACCGTAATCGGATGTGCTTTCCCCTGAGTAACCGCGCGGGGAGAATTTATGTTAGATTGGAGCGGATTAATATGTAAAGGGAATTATTGAATTTCGGAAACAGTTACACGATTCAATTTACATTGTAAATTTATATAAAGCTCTCGCGCGATTTAATAACGCCAGTTTCATTTCGTACAATATCAAACGGTGCATTTAATACCGTTAATTTTCAACTGTTGTAAATTGTTTTGGTTGTAATTAAAACAATTAATTTAATATATGGTTCATATCAGATATTTAATAACAACAGAAAATCCGTTCAACCGCTTTCATTAAGACATTGCACATGGGAAAAACTAGTGTGATGAGGTTTGAAAAACCGAAATGGCCATCACTAGTTATCCATACGTGGTTGAATATTTTATTAATTAAATTAATTATTATTACAATAATAAATAAAAAAGATAAATGTACACAATAGTGTAATAAATGGTCAATTAGAAGCAATCTATCTCTAATATTTAATAATATGAATATTTAATTGTTAATAAATTGGGTACTTGTTCAATTAAAACTTAGAGAATGATTGGTTTTAATTGATTATTTCCACTTAACTCCAGAACTATCTCTTTGTACTAAACTGCAACCTTAATAAGTGTTTACGAATGAATGGCTATTTTAAGTTGAACTTCGGGACTTGCTGATGAAACGTACGTGTGGATAAGAAAAGCGCCATGCCATCATTCTCCCAGTCCCATTTCTTAGGCGGGGAAAAAGCTTGTTGCTCTTTCACCCCGACCATTATTTTCCCTCCCCGGGTTTTTCCTTCGGTGGCCCTAGTTTTTTCCAGCCCCCGAAACCCCGGTTAATGGCAGCCACTTCTTCGGCCAATATACCGAAAAGACGCGAAAAAATGAAACGCTTGTTGCCGTAATAAATTGCGAGTTATCGGAAGGGCGAGGCTTTGTCCGGCCTTTCGTAATATTTGATGACTTGTAAAGTGTAACCCCTCGGAGGCGGCGGCGGCGGCCGTATGAAAGGAATATAAATTATGTCCGGGGCCGTAACTCTTCTGTCTCTCTCTCTCTCGCTCTTTTGAAATTACGCCGAGGATCCACACAAACATGAAATATTCGAGTTTGTACCTCGCTGCTGAATGTCCTTCTGATGGTAATTAATGAATAATTTAAATCCTTGCCTGCCGCCTGACGTGAACTTTCCGCGGGGAATTTATATTTCGCCAGCATATGGTCGTGTAAACTTTGCAAAATTAATTTTAAACAATTACACACAAACAGTTAATGATTCTAATTTTACTTCATTACGGATTGTAACCTGAGTATTCATGTTTTCTCTAGTTTGTTTGTCTCAAATTTACTCTGAAACGAAATAAAACTAAATCTCAAGTGTTCGAGACTTTTAAAGATTTGCATTAAGATGGTTCTTAATTAACTTATAGAGTTAATTGTGTTTCTCAAGTCAAATAATTTTTACTACATATCAAAAATATTTCCCTTTAATATTTTTGTACCAATTATTCCAAAATTATTTTTGTGCGTTTTAACTCCTTTTAGTTTAATAGAGTGATGGGAAAAATAAATTCTATAATCGAATAAGAAATAATCGATCATTTCCAATAACCAAATGATGATTTAATCGTTTCTATGAGATGTATCATCAAAATTTAAAATTAAATATTATAAGTACTATTTTTACAACTAATTGAACTATTTTCAAAGTAAACTTTCATTATCTTTAGTAATTTTCAAATAAATCGATTATTTAAGTAGCAGATTTTTGCCATGACTGTTTTATTACTAATATTAATATAATTTGTGTGTCGAAGCTGGAAATATTTATATCATAAACCAACGCTTCCACCAGGAAAGGAAAATAAAAATTGAATTGAAATTGAAGAATAAAAAAATAACTAACGGTACGTTTATGAACAACTATTCAGGGTAAAGCTGTACTGACTTATCCCTCGTCAGTACAGCTTTACCCTGAATAGGTCCTGCAACATATGTATACAGATGGCCTTTAATACATATTTAGTTTTGTTTGTATAAACTATTTTTGATTCGAAAAAGGTTGCTTTATCAGCTTTTCTTAGATGCAACGGCAAATATATATTGTGTAATTCAACGTAATTATATTTAGATTAGTTTATAGCTAACATGATTTTTTAAATATTTTAATTTTATCAATATTGCGTTGTATACCATAACAACATATTTATATTTATAAAAACTTCAACTATTGAAGATGGAAACATAGTTTCCGAAATATATCTAGTGAAATAAAAAAAAGTAGGAGAAAGGACAAGTATTTTTATTTAAGTAACTAGAAAATAGTTAATTAATTTTCTTTTAATTCAATTAAAACTGCAATGTAAAACATTTAAACCATCTTTATAAAAATTAAAATTCCATAACAGAAACAGACTACTTATGAGTCAAATTAATGAAATTCACAAGTACAAAAATTTAAATTTCTAATACATATTTTTTTTAAATGATATACTAAATAGGCATCCAGGCTATATTGTAGATATTATTTACCTAGAATAGCTAATTCTGGTATTTTTTTAACTTGACACTTATACGATTTGGACACAAAATGATAAAAATATGTTAGCGATCTAAGGAGTGGTAGTTTATTAAACTTTTTTGTATTTAGATATCTAGTGGTTAATATCTAGTACCCTGGGAAATATAACTAGTCGATTTTTAACTCGAATATTATATGACTCGGGCACAAAATGAAAAAGCTTTGTGAGGACTGAAAACCCTGCCTTTCTCAGCAGTTTTTATAGCTAGATATCCTAAACACTGGATAAAATGTAAATGATTGATTAACGTTTAATTATTTTCAAATTAATTTTTATAAATGTCATTTTAAAAATAAGGATTATTGTAATTAAAATAAAAATAATATTAATTTTTTGCTTGTACCGAAAAGCGTATATTTTCCATTTTATATGAAAATATATAAATATTTTTAATTTCGATAATCCACAAATTTTTATAAAACAATTACACAATAAAAAAACAAACAAAAGCTTCTACTGAATACACACGCACTCACACAAAAAGCTGGGGAAAAACATTTAAAATGAAAAGCTCTTTATAATACATATATTTTTTCAATACCCCATTGTTTGTGCCGTTATTGGAATACACCCAACAATCCGTCCGATTGATAATTATTATCCCTTCATTATACATCCGATAATTATGTAATAATCGAAACTATTGTAGTTTTAGGAATGCAATCCCGGAACGAGCTTTTGTGCGGCTGTGTGCGTCCGTGCATTGTCCCGAACAAAGTTTGCGTAATGCGAAGTTATGAAACAACTATGCTGCAGGATAATTGAAACGTGGAAAAATTCATACTGTTTCGTTGCTGGCTATAGTGCGGTAGTTTATAGTTTAATTTATCCGGGGAGTTTTATTTGGATTTCGTGCGGTGGAAGTTACGGCGGGGAATAATGATGTTTAAAATGTGCGCCGAGCAATGATAATAAATACTCGTATTATCGCCGGTTTAATAGCTTCATACTAATATAAATCCTTTAAAAAAAAAGTGGATGATGATAAAATAAATTTCAAGCTAAATATTGTACTTTTATTTTTAAATATGGAAACTAAAATAATAACATAAATAATTACAATAATTTCTGTCCTGTCATGAATTTATGATAAAGTTAAAGAAAAATCTATGTTAGCAGCTGAAATGTCCTAATGATTCGCACAACTGAATTAGTTATGTGAGGACTATTTATTTGTTTTTACGGATTCATCATTTACAAAAATCATAATCAAGTGTTATACAATGGCAAATGTTTATTATATAATTCAATGTCTGGAACCCAAGAAGTAGTTCAAATCAGTGAAACAAACCAAGTGTTTTAATCAAAGTCTATTATTAGACAAACATTTATTTTTGTGTATGTACTCATACACAAAAATAAAGGTTTGTCTGTCGTGTCGCTGGGTTTTTATTTCAAAAATCGTTAGGTTTAGGTACTAACAACCTTAATGAAATTAATAGTTATTTTGAATGTAGAATCCAAAAATATAATAATATATAGGGTGTTTTATTAAAAAAACACAACTTTTATATTTTATAGTATTCGGTTCACCCTGTATAAAATTAAAATAATTTTTAATTTTTTTACAAGCCCCAATATACTCCAGAAATCAAAATTTTAAAAAGTTTGGCTACAATAATCTGTTTCGTATTGTGAGAACAACCCGGTATAATATTTTCCAGTAAGTAAGTCGATAATTGCTGATTGATTTTGTCGACTTGATCCGCAAGATATTCTAAATCCTCTTAAATAAAGAGAACACATTTTCTTCTTGTTGCTACAATTAATTAATTATATTCGAAGTAATTATAAAAAGTAATTATTTTGATAAATATTTGTTATGTATCGATCAAACTACTTTCCCGGCAAATATGTATGATTAAAACAAAACAAACAGTATTTATTCGAATTAATTTTCCATCATTATTAATTCAAATTTATTTCCAAACATATAATTAAACCATCAACTTATCCAAACATATTGTGTATTGGCAATAATACCCACAACACAAATAAATCACAAACAGTCAAAACACCAGTTTTGTCAGTGCGAAATTGTCGGCGGTGTAAGGGCCCGTTGATAATGGTGTATCGATCAGCGTTGTCGTTCGTTTAACGCGCATTTTAATATCATCGCAATTAGTGTCGAAACTGTTGAAAATATCAGTCGGCTTCCGTGTTTATTGCGTCGTTTCAGCTTTTATAGTTTCATTAATTACTCCCGGGCGTTAATTAATTGCACAATCACCCATCGCCGTTCGGCCACCCGCACAAACTGCTCCGGAACGATTGTGTTTTGATTTTTATGGCCAATTTGGTAGTCTCTTTAACGAGTATTAAGTCTTAAATACTTTTGATAACCTTTAGGATTTCATACAAAAACGAGCCTTATTTTATTTTATTTTATTTTTTGCGTATAATTATTTATATATTTTTTTAATAAAAATAAGAACTTTCTGCATACTAGCTGTTAATCGGTGGTCTTTGTGCCTATTATTTTTTGTGATTTAAAAAATGTTACTTTAAATTATGTTATTATTATTTTTTTTGTTCGTGGAAATGAGATGTAGGAAATCATGTGCGGACAAATAAAATTCGTCCCAAATGTATTTATTCGGGAAATCCCGGGAAAATATTTCTGCTGATAGATGCAACTCGACATAAAGCACCCTTTCCGCCAAACCCATGGGGTCAATTCTTTTAAGTAGGATCTTTGTAAGCCCACGAAGCCAATAAAACAGCCGCATAAAACCCCCGTTCCTCGGCTGGTTTATAGAAAAATCAGCGAAAAAAAAAAAAAGAGTGTATTATTGAAATCCACCGCGAAAAAAGGAAGAGGCAAAAAAAAACAGAATATAGGATATTTTTTCTTTTTTTTTTCAAATTACCAACCTTGCACTCAACAGTCAGCGGCTCGTCCTTTGCGGCCCCGAGCACTTTGCGGCCATTACCGTCGCCGCAGATGGGCTCGAATTTAACCCTAAGTTGGAACGAAGAACTTTTTGATGACCCTTCAGTGTTGCTCGCCTCGCAGCAGTAACTGCCCGAGCTTGTCCTGCTAACGCCCTGCAACAGAAGGAATTAGTTAGGGGTGGCTTTAGTGGATTATTAAAAACAATACGTCTGGTATTAAATACAGGCACGACACACGTGCACGGGATTATGGGATACGTATACGTATACAGCGACGCGGCGAGAAAAGTAGTGGATTAAATTAATTAAAATACACGTTGTTTCAAACGAAATATTACGGTTTAAAAAGTCTATATTTCATGAAATAAATATGAATAGATTATTAAAAATCAACGAATAAAACATAGATTAGATTGAATAACTTTAAATTCTCGACTAATTTCGGGTTATTAGCCTATTTTCAAGAGAATTTAAAATTTATTTTAAATATATACAACATGAACTACCAATATCTGAATATTAAAACCATTAATTATATTAAAGCCATTAATTATATTAAAGCCTATATTTAATTAAATAAGAAAAAACTAAAAAAAAACGCAGATTCTATGACATTTTTTAATAACTTAATTATTGTATCAAATTAAATCTAATTTTACAATGTTAAATGATTAATTCTATTAACACGTTTTGTGCCAGGTACACTAACATTTTCCATATAATTTACACACTTAATACTTACACTTAACAAAACATTGTTTTAAAGGGAAATTATAAATATGTGTTTATTTAAGAATTTAAAAATAAACACATATTTAATGCAAAATTCACATTGCAACATAAAAATCTTTGAAACTTCATCTTTTCATGGCTATAAAGATTGTTAATTTTGGACTTGTACTTTAATAGATATAAATTAAAAAAAAATGTGTCCAGCATTTAAAATAACCCTGTATTTAAATAAAACATTTGATTTGTTTCATGAGAATGGTTGGGGAGAGAGTGCAGTATCTGTGTCTTGATGTTTGCTATGGAAGCAATGGCAAGTGTGGTGGCCTAACGTTCATCTTATTCAACGAGTATACTCTGCATTGAAGCCCGAAAATATGCAGACAAGTGTTGAAAAAAAAAAATATACATATTAGAAAATAAAGGTAACATACAAAGTGGTATTTTTGAGGATAGATTGCAAAATCAATAAAATAATACTTTAAAATTCTGTTATTTAACTTTAAAAAAACAATAATTTAGAATATAAAACCTATAGAAAAGACAGCTTCAATTATACAATTATTCAAAATCTATAAAATAAAATATAGTACTTTCCACGCTCTGATTTACCACCTTGTACATATCCCACTAAATAAACAAATTTTAACATAGAATTAAACATAATAAAACGATTGCATTAAACAATAGATATAATAAACAAATAATAGTGATTTATAAAAAAAGAATAACAAAAATACTTTTACTGCAAATTAAAACATTATAAGAAAGCGTGGCATGAATAAGATTATGTTAATAATCTCTCCGAAATAATTACAAAAATTCTTAAGGTTTATGACTTTAATGTCATAATGACAAACCCACTCAGCCTACACAGACTTCTTGTAAATAATAAGATTGAAGTTAAAAAGTTAAATTAATGTGTTAACTGCAGTGATTGTGATTGCATATATGTAGGACAATCGCTAAGAAATTTTAGAATACGACTAAAGGAACACAGACAGTCGATATTTAATGAATTAAAAAATGCTCCACTGGATTTTCTCAACATTGTATTGAAAATAATCATATTTTCAAAAATAATAAATGTCAAATATTATACTTAAATCTCCACGGAGTTGTCGAAATTTGAAAGGCGCTAAAACGGAATAAACCCATCGTAAATAACATCGAGAACTTATGCCTAACGTATTTTATAATTCTATAATTTTTATTTTTTTTTATACATTCCTCCCAATAGTATAAACTAGTCGTAGAGAAAAGATATAAAAGTGAAATATCGCAAGAATTTTATTCAAATATTATTTACATACATATATCAGAACTTGTTTTTTTTTTTAATTCATGACTTGTCCACAAATATCGAGAACAAGTAGCAAAAAATACCGGCGGATTTCTGAAATTAACTCCTTTAAAAAAGTTTGAAGAAGACAATTGAACAAGGCTTCATACACAATCGAATGGAACGCCTACAATGGTAGTCCCATAACTATAAAACGCATACTTAGGAAATCTTATTGGCTTTGTCGCAGCAACATCTGCCAAAAAATAGAAATATCGCAAATATGCCGACTCCGTAATAATACGTTAAAAAAACCTGCACTTCAAAGTTTCACAACGGAATCTTGCAAAAAACATATGAAATTACTTTCCGGAAAAATGTTTGTATGAGAAAATTTTACACGGCTACATCGACAATCGATTGGAAAGCCTACAAGGATAGTCCAAGAACCAAAAAAGAAACGTAGATTTTCTTTGCGGACTCATCACAGGAAAGTCTGCAACCAAATAGAAGAAACCTCGCAAATATGCCGACTCCGTAATAACCCTTTAAAAAATCCTGCACTTCAAAGCTTCACACGGGGCAGATAAACGGAATCATGAAGAAAAAAGTTTGAGTAAGAAAATTTAACAAGGCTGAATCCACAATTGAATGGAATGCCCACAAAGGATTGTCTGCAATCAAATAATAGAAACCTCGCAACTATGCCGACTCCGTAATGATCTGGTAAAAAAATCCTGAACTTCGAACATTCACACATGAATGGAATCATGCAAAAAAACATAGAATCTCTCTATATAATACCTTACACATCCGGAAAGATAACTGAGACTGCGAGGCGGTAAACACATTATTGCACCAACCCCTTAAAATCTTAAATGTGAAATATTTTATTTAATATTATAAAATAGTTTCATATATACAATCAAAAAGCATACGAACGATCTCGGAACCGTTTCAAAACCGAATCAAATCAATTTAGCAACAATATCTCTCTAAAGCGTGTTTTATTTCCCGTTGAAAGAGAATAAAAATGATAGGGTTGGAAGGATCTTTCCGGTTGAAAGGGACGTTTTCGTATTAATGGTGCCCGGAGGAGACGCGGGAGAGGCCGTAATGGACGCATAGACAGAACATGCCTGATGGAAAATCTAAAGTTTTTTTGCGCCGTTCCGCCCCCTTCCCTACGTTTCCGCGCGAGCAAAAAAACGAGCTGGCCCAGGATGCTCCCTGACCTAATCACAGATTTTTTCACAGTAAATTTATTTCGTTTTATCGCCCCATGACTTTCTTCCTTCGGACTTCATCAAACGTGATTTATTGCAGCGGTCATAATGGAAATTTAAAATTACCAGATAATAAAATAAAAATAATTGGAATCCATTTATTTCTGTTTTAATTTATAAAATATATTGCAAATGCATCGTATGTTTTCTTTCTTTATTAAGACACCATTGTAATCCTTGGAAAATATTTTACTATTTTGCCAATTTAACCGACACTGTAGCTAATAGCTTAATTAGCAGTAGTGTCGACTTCAATTTTAAGACCCTATAATAACATCCCTTAATAAGTTCTGGCCTGACTTATAGAAGACCCAATAAAATCATCCACTTAACAAAACATTGAAACAGTGAATTCCAGATTGTAAAGTGAAATTTTTGCTATTAGCTTTTTTTCTTTATTATTATAATAACATAACAATCAAGAAAGACATTTTGTCTTGAAAGTACACCACAAATAAATGCAACGTAACTGTTTCGTTTTTTTTTTTAATTTTCGAGCGGTAATATTAAATCCAAATTAACTGAATACAGATTCCTCATACACCTTTTCTTTAATGTCGCACCATTTTAATCATGGGAAAATATATTACTATTTTGCCATTTTAACCGACACTGTAGCTAATAACTGGTTAGCAATAGTGTCGAACCTATAATAACATCATTTAATAAGTGCTGGGCCTGACTCATAGATATCGCCCCTTCCTATTAAATATATTTACAATACATACATACTTAAATGTATAATGGTGGTTGATTCCATCTTCGGAAATCGGCTATCGACCGACCGAGGTGTTCCGCCTGTCCTTGTTCTTTCTACGTCATTATTTAAATATCATCATCGCTAGCGTTATTGTCCTTGTTCTGTTAATATTAATTAAGTGATGAACTGTTGAATAATAAAAAGGTGAAATTTATATTTGGGGTTTAAGGTAGGATTATTGAGAATACAAAGTTGATTCAGGATTTCTATGTTCTAAAAGGGGGAAATTTATACTTGGGATTGATAGTAGAAATGCACAGTTGATTGAAATTTTCTGTTATAAATCAGCCTTTAATTTAATGGATAAACTTTAGTATTAGAAAGAATATGTAAAGGTTGTTAGGATATCTAACTTTAGTAAGGTCTGGCGAATTCTAGGTTTTTAATAACATTAGCGCAAGGATAATGTTCGTGCGTACTAATTAAATATTGCTTTCTCATAGGAAAAATAGCGTTGAAGTAAACCCCATTAACAATCATACATTTTATTTTATTTTTTTAATATAAATTTTATTTAATTAAATTATAATAAAGCTCGAATTAAATTTAATTAAAATCATAAAATTGTTACCCTCATAATTTCACTAGCTTGATTTTTAATTGCGCGAAACTGCCATCCCACCGAATTTACATTTTTTTCCCCACATTCTCCCTCCAAATTTTCGTCGAGTTATCACACAGTTGGGAATAAAGTAGACTGATTAAGCCGAACGAAGAGCTATCACAATGGCGTAACGTAGAGCTCGCAGTTGATGCCCAGGGAGTAACTCGCAGTAATTAGCGAAATACGTTTCAGATAGCGCCGTTATTACAGTAACGATCGCCGTAACCAGCTTCCGGTCATTCCAGTACATTCATACTAATGGGACAGATTAGAGCAATTACCGGAAGCCTTCGAGTCCTTTAAGGACTCACAACTATCTCTTGTGCGCCTTTCTGGTGGAAATCCTAATTTAGATCCCTTGTTGATTACGAAATTTTAATTGGAAACAGGGAAATAATGGCTGATTGTGCAACTGTGGCTCATTAAATCCGGTTTCAGTTTGTTATATTCTTATTTCGTAAATTACAGTTCGTATATAATTTATTAGTTTTTATCTAAATATAATTAATTCAAAAAATAATTGTATGTTTATTAAAATTTTATGTATTTTATCGTCAAAAAAAAAAAAAAACGCTAAATAGAAATAAAATTAAATCTACACCTGAAGAAGCAAACTTTTCTCGAGAAAATAATGCAGATGATAATTTTACAAGGCATGATTTCTTTATTTTTTACTGTATAAGTATTCCTGTTATTCCTATTAATATTTGTCTGATCTCAGAAAACTGCAGGTATATATACACAAACAGCGCGGCCAGTCTCAATAAAAATGACCGTACACATAATATAAATATGTATTTTCATTTTTACCAGTCAAGAAAAAAAAAAAAAGAATTATGGCGTCTTACGTCAAAATTGTAAGAAATAATGAAATCTATATTAAATGAACGTGAAGTTGTTTGATTGTAGAATTTAGTAAATTTCTTAATATGTTTATTACATTCGTTTTTATTACATAAAATGGAGTCTAAAAATGACAAAAAATTGACATATTCTTAACTATCTAAACATCTTTGTTCATGTAAAATTAATACATAGTTTGAACAATTATTTACAAAGTTATGTTCACATATTAACATGATACACAAAACGGATAAGGATCAAAGATCTTTCCGCTCTATTTCTTGTTGTTTGCTAACGCCATTGTCAAAGTCCGCATTATTTGATGAGATGAAATGATAAATTGTTAACGAATGGTATTTATATTTTGGAGGGACATATTTTTATTATCTATCATAACTGTTCTTCACAAAATCTAATTATTAAAATTATTTTTAATTCATTTCGCGAAATTATTGTACTTTTGGAAATTAATGAAATGTATTGTACATCGTTCATTGTGACTAGGACATCAATGTAATATAAATTAGTGACTGCCGATAACCAAACAGTTTTCTCTTTTTACCCTTAAAACTAACAGCATCCTTCTTTCATGTAAATGGGGTTTCCGATAGGGATACAGCTGTAAGGCTGCTTTATTAAACATTACGGACGATATATTAACTGACATTGGTAATTTAACTGATTAGCCGTTAATAAAATTCGCTAGTAAAATTAGCTAGAGTATCCCAAAGCATTTGACACAGTAAATAATTTGAGTTTAGAAACGACTTTCGCCAACATCTCATGTGCATAATTATCTCTATAATAGAAATATTGCGTTAATATTATGTATAAAACTTTAAAAGTGTTTAATATTAATCAAGTGGTTCCTCGAGGATCAAACTCAGGTTCTCTTCAATTTTCTCATTTTAAACACCACAATCGCCAACATCACATGATACTAAATAATTTCTATAATAGATACATTGCATTTATATTCTCTACAAAACTTAAAAACTGTTTAATATTAATCACGTCATTCCTCAAGGAACAATCCTTGGTTGTCTTCAATTTTCTCACTTTAAACACAACATTCGCTAACATCACCTGTATACCGTACATAATTATCTGTATAATAGAAATATTTCGTTAATATTATCTATCGAAATTTAAAACTGCTAAATATTAGAAAAAAAACTATTGACATTTTTTAAATCGGTAAAATTTCTGAAAATAAATAAATAACAACATGTAAAAGAGAAAATAAAACACATTAGTTTAGCCCAATCCTCACTCTTTTCTTCTTGCCTCCGCTTTCGCATCAACTACTCCAGCACTATCTTCTTTCATCCATTTCGTTTTTCTTCTTTCTGCTTTGCATACCCATATACATTCTTCCCCTAGGTGCCTCAATGTGTCCACCCCAACCTCACATAAAACACACCTGATATACACCATCCCCATCCATACCTTTCTTCCTTGCTCTTCCGAACCACACCGTGCCCTAGCCAAAACCTTTTTTTCTCGACTGTTAATCTATCCTCTCTAAGATACTTTGGTAGCTCTCCATATCCAGGATGAGTCAACGAAGTGCACGTCTTAAAAATCCTCTTTGTCGTTAGAAATTCAGCATTAATTTATTAATAAAACTTGCTTGGCTTCTGAATATGAATAATATAAAATTATTTTTATATGTACAGGATAATCCATTTTCACGGAATTGAAATCAATGTAACACCCCATATATTATATCTTTATTGGATTCCTCTTTAAACTGTCTTTACAGCAATAAAAAATAGTTGGTAGTTTTGACTAGCCGTTACTGCAGAAAAAAATATTTTCTAAAAAAATCTGACAGTCGCAGAGGTGTACTAAAAAATCAATATTTTTTATTTTTTGAAATAGAGAAATGAAATTTTGTATGAATACTAAGATGATAATATTCTATGCAATGATTTTAAATATGAAATATTTTTTTATACAGGGTGAAAAACATTGTTAAAATTGTGACTTTTTAAACCGATGCAAGTTTATTTTTTCAAATAGCACGCAACACTTTTCATTTTTTTATTAACTTGTTATAAAAAGAGGAACATTTTTATATAAAAAAGACCTTTATTGGCATACCATAATCAATAAATCAATATAAACTCTTCTATAAACTATTTACAACAATACCACCCCCTTCTCTCCTCTCTTCTCTTTTCTCTCTCCCTCCCCAACTTCTCCAAAATCCTTACCCCTGTCCCATCCTCTCTTATCCACTCCATAACCCTTCTACTCCCTTTCGCCACCCTTCCATTCCTCCTTCACCCCCTCGCATTCTTCCGCCAAGTGGTTCCACGTATCCTTCCCATGCTCACACAACACACACCTTCCATATTCTTCCCCCATCCATACTTTCCTTCCTCTCTCTTCCGATCCACACCTTGCCCTTGCCACAATCACCCTCTCCTCTCTACTCCATTCCCTCTCTCTCAAATATTCCGGCAGTCTTCCATACACCTGCCACCTCCCATACATATCATTACACTCGCTTCTCTCTATACATCCTTGCCTTTCCTACCCTTTCACCTCCTTCCCTTTCACTCTCACCCACTCATCCACCTTCACCTCTTGCCCTAGACATTCCATTACTTTCGCCTACATTTTAATATAGCATACTATATACTTATCTTTCGTAGTTTTCAAAATATTTCACATTTTATAGTATTTTTGAAACATTTTAAAATTAATTAAATAGTTGGTCCTATGATTTTGGCTCATTATTTGCTACTCACATTTAGATTTTCCATAATGATAATTCAAATAGACAATACTATTAATTTGTAAATTAGTTTTCAATGTCCTTTATTTTTGATGCTCGGTTACTGTCATTTATATAGTTTTTTATGTCCAACTATTCAATTTATTGCTAAAATGTCATTAAATGCTACAAAATGTGAAATTTTTCGAGAAGTACAGAAGATAGGCATATTGTATGCTGAATGAAATACTTGCATCCTTTTATTGTAATTCAAGAAAAAAAGTATAATTAAAAAAAATATGTCCGTTTGAAAAGTCGCATATTTTAAATTATATTTCACATTTAAAGTTATAATTGAATAGATGTATATTACCTTAGTATGTATAAAAAAATAATTTCTCCATCTCAAAATACAAAAAAATAATGATTTTTTTAGTATACCGCTGAAACTGTCAAAATGTTCACAAAATATTTTTGTGTGCAGTAACGGCTAGTCAAAATTACTGACTATGTTATATTGATATAAATGTAATTTAAAGGGCAACCGAATAAATAAATAATATTTATTCGGTTTGAAATCATAAAGTTGATATGAATTCCGGGATAACTGGACATCCTATATATATGAAAATAATTTTACATTATGCGCCTTCAATAGTGAAGCAAGTTTTATTACTAAATTAATTCTGAATTTCTAACGACAAAGGAGATACCGATAACGGGCACTTCGGTGACTCACCCTGTATATCCCTGCCTCTGATGTAGTTCAACTTCCATCCATTTTTCCCTCATCCTTGCCGCCATATTCACCCCCTTCACCAACCATGCATTAGCTACACTCTCCGACACTCCCACGCTTTCATACATTTTCCATCGTTCCCCTCTTAACTTAAACCCTTCTCCCCCAAACAAGTTTTTTCAAACTTCTTTCACTAACATATCATCCTCTAATTCACGCAGCTTCATCTTGTACTTCACTACTCTCTTCACAGTCTCCTCATGCATACTTCTCCTATTCGTTCCTTGAAGCAGAATATAATCGGGCGTAGATTTTTTCGCGCCCAATATCTATTTCAGGAACGTTTGCTCTCTTTTCACATGGTTAATATTAATCACGTGGTTCCTCAAGGATAAATCCTTGGTCCTCTTCAAATTTCTCAATTTAAACAACATATTCGTTAACATCACCCGTCTACCGTGCATAATTATCTCTATAATAGAAACATTGTCCTAAAATTGTCCTCAACACCTTTAAACTGCTCGATATTAATCACGGGGTTCCTCAAGGATCAATTCTTAGTTCTCTTCAATTTTCTCTCTAGACCTTTTAAATTTTAAATACAATAAATTGTGATATGTACATAACTAACTGAAAGGTAATTAATTTCAACAAAAAATCCAGCTTTAAATAATCCGTATAAACAATTCGATTTACCACAAATGGAAATTCAATTGTACTTATAATATTCCTTTATTTATTAAACATTATATTTTTTTCAGTTATGTATTATTAGAATAAAACTTGCTTTGTAAAAAATATGTATGAATAATTAATAAATATTATAATTTTTAATGGTTCCCAGCGGCGTTTATTATACTTTAAAACCTCCGCGTTTATAAACAATGCTAATTACGAGTGGAATTTATTTATATGTGCGTGGAAAGCAGCTGCAAGCCAAATGCGTTTATTTAATATGGATACATTGGTTCGTTAAAATTAATTAATGTATGGAATTATGAGGAATAACTGAACGCGCGTTTCGCTACTAATTATAATGTTTTTACGCATTAATTTTCAGAAAAGAGCATTAAAAATGTCTTCCTTTATGTAAATTATTAATTTAATTAATTATCTATAATTAATTGTAGGGAATGCAAAAAATATATATACATAAAGAAAATGCTGTATTTATGTTAAATATTTTATATGAGTGAGTCCTCCACCGAGATCAGTCATGGACCGTCTAGTCGCAGTGGAAGAGCTGTGGCTCATACACCTCGTTTTTCATATCCATGGTTTCTAAGTATTCCTTGATCTTACTCAGAAGGATCGCTTTCAGGTTCAGATCTGTAGACCCAAAATCAAGTTGTCTAGTTTAACGTCCTGCTGGGCAGATATATTGTACATGTGTCAAGTGTCTCATCATCTTCCAGACACAGTCTACAGGTAGGGTTATTGTTAGATTCCTATCAACTTATTTTAAACGTGACGGATTTGTTTAATCACTCCCACTGTTCAACAACATCTAAGCACGTATAATTTTTATATTTTGAGATATGCGTGAGTGCAATAAATATTCTAAGCCTCAAACATTCCTCATTTAATATGAATGTGTTAGGGACAGATCTTCCTATGATTAATTCAAAACTAATTGCTAACGCAAAGGGGAGATTTTCCAGATTTAATCTTGACTATAAATTCATAAAATCAATATGCACGTGATAAGAAGGGTACCACCCTTGAAACACGCTCACATCAAAAACTGCCAAGCTGATTAATAGATACACGTTTTCACCACCGGTTTCTAACAACTTTTCCCATAACTATCAAAACTTATTTTTAAAACTAAAGAGTAAGTGCAAGACAGGGTTAAGTCAACACTCGAGCCTTTTGTATCTGTAAAACTATTTGAATCACGTTTAAATCAAACGGACTTCAACTTACTTGGTTCATAATTATAAACTCTGTTAATTTGTAATCAGTATTTGCAGTTAATAAAATAGCACCATTGAGTGAAAAAGAGTACATAATTTAAAAGTGTCTGCGATTCCAGGAATACAACATTATCCCGTACCCCTATTCTGGTGAAATGGTGGTTAAGGCGACAGTGTCAACTTAGTTTGGCCACTGCAGCTCTGAGGTCGCCTTTGTATTTATGTTAATTTTATTTTATTGTAATTTCATATGCACAATCATTAAAAAAAATATTATTTTTATAGTTTGAGTACGTAATTATTTATTACCTGTAGCACTAAAGTCTGATTGCTGACAATGATTCCGGCCGTTGAATTACTGTGGAGTCGCTTCCCGTCCCTCAGCCAGAAAACTCTGAGGACCTGCAAAACAGAAAAACAAACGTTTCCATCAAAACATCAAAAGGCCGGAACAGGCAGACAAACAGTACAAATAGAGACGCGCAGCGAGTTAACCGGAACACAATAACAATTTTAATAAAAAATAAAATAGCAAAGAAAGGAAAATGTGCGAGGCTTTGCGAACAAAATCGATTCTGGCTCTATACATTCGAATATATAATTTTTGCATCGGGCCGCCAGCGACGCTAATGCCCCGCAAAAAAAAAATAACGGGGATTCGACGAATTCCCGTGCGTATTTATCGGAAGGCAGGGAATATTTGCATATAAATTAAAATCGTATTATTTATTGAAGCCCTCCCCGCCCGGCTTCGCTTTTCTCCTCGCGGAAATTTATTTAGCAGGTGGAACAATACGCGCGTTTTATTTTAATAAGGAAGGTTCGAAATGTAAAAGCACATAAATTATAAATAAACAATAAAACGTGAAATTTCATAAATGGAGTGTTATGAAAAGAAATAACGATAATAAGTACCTTTTTTGATAAAAATATTTTTAAGGCAATAAAATAATAACTTGTATGTACCACCAATTTTATATAATATTCAACATTTATTTAAATAAAAGTCGTATAACTTTCCTTTACAACATTTATTGCTAAACATACAAGCACATTTCAACCTCGTTGTGAATCAATTTCGTGACCAAAATGTTATTTTGAATTACAATAAATAATGTGAAGAAAAGTGACCCTAATATTTTATGTTATTTAATAATTCAATTCATATTCACGCAACTCAACAATCACCTAAGAATCTAAACTTTATTTCAAAACGATTTTGTAAGATAAATAGAAAAGAGTATTTATTCACTGTGTTTATTTAATTGATTTTGTAAGGATTCATCGAGAAAAATTTTCTTTACATTAGTACAGTTTTAAAAGTATTAAAAGGGATTTACGATCATAATTTAAATTTTTTAATAATGAAATTTTAATTTCGAAAAATTGATACTCTTTTTAAAAGATTGTGATATCACAATATATAGTCCCTTATGTTTGAAACTAAAATTGGCGACACTACATTAATCTATATAGATTTTTACAGGTTCCAGCCAGTATACCTGTAAAATTATTTTTTTTTCAATTCTATTAAAATAGCAGTGTTTTGAAAATAACTTAAATGATAATTCACATTTCTTTTTGTCTATCTTAGGAACTTCAAATACTGGTACCTCAACAAAATATTTGTTTGAAATTCTATTAAAACGGTATTGTTTTTAAAATAAATTGATGATAATTCACATTTATTTTATCTTAGGAAATAATGGATAAATATTTTGACATGTAAAAAAAAAAATCGTTAAAAGTGAACGAAAATTTAATTTGACGATTTTTATCCAAGTAAATGATCTCTTCAGAATATAAATAAAAGCAGAAAAATGAGCAAATATGCATTATGAAGCTGATTGTATGAAGCGATGATGATTATGCATTATAACATAAAAATATAATTATTATAATATAAATATCAAACCATCGTTTAATTGAAGAAAACCGGATATGGAATAATTCAGGCTAGTCAATATTCTAATAATTAAAAGCTTAAAATTAAGATAGAAAAACTTGACACGTGTGTATGTGCTAACCATTTTGGTTAATATCTTAAGAAATAAGTGTCCAAATAACACCAATTGAAAAGTAAATAAATTGAGTGGGATTTCGATTTTTATAGGAATAGTTATATAATTTGTTGAGCCTATTCCTGACCTCAAAAATTAATATAATCGGAAACAACAATTTCAAATAAATAAATTATTTACCCATAAACCTGAAACATATTTAATATGTGTGCAATACAGTGATAGCGTAGTGATGTTTGTGGGTAACCGATCCGTTCAGTTATTATTTACCACGGTTTTAATACGTGGCAAATAATAACTGAACGTCGTCGACGAATGGTCATTTTATAATTTATTATTGAAATATTCTCTCTCTCTCTCTTCACATCTCTATCTATTGCATTAATTAATTATCCATTTATTCCGCGGCCTTCTCTACTTGTAACATTTTTTAGTCAATCGTATTGTGAAGAAATTTTGACCCCTGAAACCTCGAAAAATCTTGAAATTGATGAGTTCACGAAATTCTATTAACTTCAAATTTAATTATTATGAAATATGTATTAATTTTTTGGAAAGTTTTAAATTTCTTAAATGTCAGTATATGAGTTATAAAATTTCCGCAGCGGTTTCCGATGAAATACTTCCCGTAATAAATTGAATTCCTTCCCGATGAGCCTTTTCTTTTTGATTTGATTGAATTTTAATTAAACATACTTTAATTATAACGACACGCTGCGGGCAACAGCGACATTTGCGAATTTCAGGCACGCGCTTAATAACCCAATCCAATTCAACCCGGCCGCGCCTTATTAAAATTGCAAAACCGCCAATCCAAACAAAATGTCCCCGTTTCGAATATTAAAAGTGTATCGCTGAAACGTCCGCTAAATTCAATTCGATTATGCAAACCGGCGCCGCAATCCTGAATTATAATGGATTCCGAAGGGCCGTCGCTCCGTGACTGACCATCGAATATTAGGGCATCATCTCGAATGGCCGGGGCCACTAAATCGCTTTGATGTTCATTGCCGATTCAGGAGGACCGCTACTGTTAATTGCTAGAATTGTTAGAGCTAGTTTAGTGCTTCTTGTTGATGGGATTATGTATTACATTAATAATCGGCAAACGCTGAATGTACTGCGGAAATTTTACTGCACCGCGTGGATTAGGTCAATTCATGTGGATACATTCCATAGTTCAGGTCAAGCACCGATTTAAGGGTTAACGCTCTTTGCTTTTCATTTAATAAATATCTTATAAATAAAAAGCAATGAACAATAACCCTAAGGTTAATTAATTATAGTACTACCTTTTCATTTTATATTCAATTATGTAAATAACCCCGTCTTACAAATTTATGTGTTATCCGTAACCCTAATATCCTTGCTAAATACAAACATCCTACCATCACTATTCATCAATTAATTTGTGCGAATCATCAGAACACTTCAGCTAGCTATCATACATTTTTTTTACTCGACAGCCCAAATAGACCAACATCTACATACTCCTTAACATCATTTAAGAATTTAATAATAATTGATAGGTCGGCAAATAAAACTCAGGAGATAAGTTTAACGAATGCAGCGTGGTTATTTAAAATGGCAATCATTATTATTTAAATATAATTACCAACTTTACAACTCTTTTACCCTCCCACCCTCTTATTATTTCTAACCTTAATTATCCTTTAGAAGGCAAATGCATTTTTGTTAAACTGAAAAATGTGTGGCACTTCGCGATATTGTTCCGCTATACGCATCGGAGAGATGGGAAAACCCACTCAAAAAACCTCTCAGAGCAATTATGCCATCGAGATTTGGATAATGAAACACGAACATTAGTTCTTGTTGAATCTGTCAACTTTAACTCAGTAATTCTGCATCCCTTTGGCAATCTATATTTCTTCGTCAAGAAGTGGTCAATTAAATGTGGAGAATTCCTCGGTATTGAGCTTCTCACTTTCAACTCCGAAATACTCGTATAGCATTGTATAGTTCATATCTGGTAAGCGAGATATAGACAGTGAAATGTGAAATCCTCAAATTTCAATGGAAATCCTGTAACAGGGGTGAGCACCACGCCACGTGAAATAATAATGATAAAGTGGTGCTTCCTGTTTACCTCCGGCTTGGCTCAATGATACAAAAAAAAAAAAACATAAAAAAAACACTTACCTTCGTTGCCTTACTTATTGGACTCGTCTCTGATCTCGTGCACACTTTCACTTAATTATGGTTGGAGGTGCAATAATGAATTTAATTCGTTAAAACAAATATAACAAAAGAATTACTATTTATTAAAATGTACAAAAAAATATAGATAGAATCGTAAATCGTAATTAGTTAAAAAAAATGCACTCTCGTAAAAATTACTTTAAAATAAAAAGTAAAGAAAAAATAAAATGAAAAGGTATTTAAGAAAAAGGATAATACTTTAACACAAAAAAATCACAACACCACTTGGTTGAAGAGTTAAAAAAACAACACACTCTTTTCCGGGATAAAAAAAAACCACTGTCCCGTTTGAGGGTTCCTCAAACGGTTTTATTCTGGAAGTACGGGGTGGGATCGCCCTTCTCCCATTGGCTGAGATAGGTGCGCGTGCAGCAATCTTCAGCCAACGCAAGGGTGCGCGCATGCGCCCCTCAATTTGCCTATCGCCGGGAACCAGTACGGAGCTGCAACGGCGTAATTGAATTTTCAATTACAAAAGTAAAAATATAATATTTACATTTTTTAATTTACTAAATGCAATTGCCGCTACCGTACCAACGATAGGACTTCTACCATTTTTGGTAGTAAATCGACGATGTTCCCTTTTTAATTATAGTCGATATATATATATATATGTATATATATATTTATATATATATATGCACAAAAAAATAATCCATTAAAATATTTATGAGAGAAAAAAAAATCTTCAAAATTAGTGGTGAGTAATTAAAAATCGAAATAAATAATATTTATAAAATTTAGATTTAAATTAAAATGATGCCGTAGCTGTACCAAAGCATTCCTCACGTACTTTCCCAAAATTACGTCGGACAATAGCCCGGGTATTTTCAAACAACCGGGCGCGTCATTAGACAGATTAAAAGATTTGCCCGAGCGCAATTTTGGGGCGTAACGGATACCTGGAAAAATGTTTGGTACAGCTCTCTTGGGCGTAACTAAGGATTAACTATCTTTTACGAGAGTGCAAAATTTGTACAGGGGAAAAACCTTAAATAATAAAAACTAACTTAAATTAAAATATATACATAATTACAAGCTCAACAATCAATGCATGTAATACGAACTTTAGTCATTTTAAAATTAAATTGATTTAATAAGTAAAAGAGAAAAAAAAAAAAAAACAAATGGGTGCCGATGTAAAAAAAAATAGTTACGTTGCCCGGAAATAATTATCAAACCAACTAATTAAATCAAACTTCCGGCGTTTCCGCTGAGACGCCGGTAACAAACGGCCCCGGAAAATGAGTAAAGTTCGCTTACACCTAAATGAAATAAAAAAATGAAATGTTATAACAGCGAAATTTTACATACATCGATTGTTGGGAACTAAAAAAAATAAAAATCGGGCAAAAATATAAAAGTCCAAACAAGGGCAAAATGTGGTTACATGTTCCAGGTGGTCATACCTCATCTTCGTGGTAGACAAATTGAGTCCTGGTGGTGTCATGTATCCAGAAAGTTGAGTGGTATGATGTCCTGACTTTGTCCTCGGCTACGGCTGCTACTGGTAGGCAAATGTGTCAGAACATCTTGATTGGGCGCCACGATGGGATTACTGCCCATCGACAGTAGTGCTGGCTGTATGGCGAAGGGTGTCTCGACGCCTTGGATTTTTGAGACGTTTCCAAACATCTACCAGCTGAAAAAACGGAAGCACCGCTTTTCGGGAAAAGACGACGAAAAATACAGCGTCGTCGTCCGGCGTCACAGAACGTCTCTCGATGTTACCCTCGTCCTGTAGGGTGGAGTCCAAGAAACATATTTATATTGTCTTTAAGCGGTTCTTGAAATTTAACACACATATCTCGCGAAAAAGCGTCCAATAAAAATTAAAAGTGTGTTAAAAAAAACTGTCAATTTCACGCAATTAATAAAAAAAAAAAAATTTTAAAAAAAAAAAAACACAACACTCGCGTCGACTAATGTACTAAATTCGCGCACTTATGCGTCCATTTATAGTGTCTTTTCACTGGGTATGTCGTCATCGTCGTCGGCGAAGTTGGCGTCGGGGTTCTGGGGTTGCAGGATCATCGGCATCTTCCGAGTCTTCTTGCTCTGGGGGCGGTGGAGTAGCGTGGCGATGTGGCAGCTCTGGGGTTTCACGTAGGTGAACTGGCCTGATGTCGTCGGCGTGCACACGGACAACTTGTCCATCCCGATCGACATCATAAACTCTTCCCGCAAATGCTTCCAGGATAGGGAATGGTCCAAGCCATTTCGGGGCAAAGCCGGCAGGGTTCCCGGCGTGGCTGAGTGGGTGATTTCTAATAACCACGAGTTGCCCTTCCTGGAATCTCGCATTCTCTTCAGGGGCTTCATAACGCTGCACATAGTGTTGTTGACGGTTACGAATTGTATTCAGCCGTTCCTCTCGATCGTCATGGCCGGGTGCCTGTACTGGGAAGTTCGAAGCGATTTCTCGTTCTCCTGGTCGCGGGAGTTCATATCCCAGTAAAGCTTTTCCCGGAGTGAAGCCTGTGGCTGCACTGGCGCGGGTTCTCAGTTCAAATAAAATTGGCTGGATAAATTGAGCCCACTGATTTCCTGGGAGATCCTTCATTTTTATAGCCAGGCATTTCTTCAACTCCTGGTTACGTCGTTCGGCTGGGTTGGCTCTAGGGTGATACACGGGAGTATAAAATGTAGCTGCACCCCAACGTCTACATTGCTGCTTCCAAATTCGCGAAGTAAACTGTGGCCCGTTGTCGCTAATTATTGCTCTAGGATAACCGAATCGATGGAAAACTTGCTCCTCCATAAGGCGAGTGATGTTTCCGGATCGGGCTTGACCGATGGCGAAAGCTTCCGTCCACTTCGTAAATAAGTCGGTTATCACCAGCACATGTCTCTTCCTTGAGCCGGTCAGGGGTAGTGGTCCTATTAAGTCGACCGCGACGGTGTGGAACGGCGAGATGGGAATTCGCGCCTTCAGCGGTGCTGGACCTTGTGGTTTTCCGCGCTTCGTCGCGATACACACTAAGCATCCTTGGACGTACCGCCTTACGTCCGCTGGGATTGTGGGCCAATAATACTTCGTGCGTATGCTTCGGGTGGTTTCATCCCGTCCTGGATGTATGGACTCATCGTGGAGGCCGTGGAGGACGCTTGGTCTGGCTTCAACTGGAACATAAATAGTACGATTATTATTACCTGCGGCTTTATAATAAAGAAGCCCATCGAAAACTTCAAATTTTCGATTGAGCTCTACAAACTCTTCATGGGTTGGGTCCTGAAGTATCTGAATTTTCTCTTGGCTATCCTGATCCTCCGCTTGGCAATCAATAACTCTCTGCACTAAAGTCGCATCGATAACATTTAACGATGGGGGAAGGATCGTTTCGAGATCTGGCACGTCTTCTGCCTCGCGCTTTTCCGGACTTCTGCTTAAGATGTCCGGAAGTTCGTTCTGATCCCCTGGGCAATGCTGGATTTCGAAATCAAATGATTGAAGTAACAGGGCCCATTTCGTTAATTTGGATCGATGATCCTTGAAGTTGTTTAACCATGTTAAAGCTTTGGAATCCGTAACCACTCGAAAATGTCGTCCTTCCAAAAGCGGGCGGTAACGTTGCAACGCCCACACAAGCGCATAACACTCCTGTTCATTAACATGATAACGCTTTTGTGTGTCGTTGAACTTACGGGAATCAAAACTGATAATCCGCTTGGATTCATCACTATCAGTTTGATATAAAACCGCCGATATTCCAAGCTGAGAGGCATCGGTCTGCACCGTAAACGGCAATCCTGGAATGGGACGATGGAGGCGAAGTGGTTTCTGGACGACTTCCTGGATTTGCAGCATGGCCTGAGTTGCAGCATGAGTCCACTTAAATGGCTTATTGGTTGCAGTTAGTTCCGTTAATGGCGACACAATACTTGAAAAACCGTCGATATATTGCCGCACCCAATTACACAAACCGATAAACTTCCGCAGCTGCCGCCGCGTCTTCGGCACGCTGTGGTCTCGAATTTGATGTAAGTGTTTTTCCAGGGGGCGGGTCGTGTCAACCTCGACTATGTGGCCTAAATACTCAAGCGACGACTTTCCAAATGAGCACTTATCCTTGCTCAACCGCAAATCGAATTGATCAAGTCGCTCAAAGACGAGAGCAAGGTGACGAAGATGTTCCTCTGGTGTACTGGAAAAAATGATAATATCATCTAAGTACACCATTACGAAGTCATGAAGAAAACCGGAGAGAACTTCTTGGCTCATAAGCCGCTGGAAAGTTGCTGGAGCATTTTTCAGGCCAAACGGCATCACTTTAAATTGATAATGCCCACCATCGGGCGTACTAAAAGCCGTGTACTGTTTCGAACTTTCCTCCATCGGCACCTGCCAGTAACCACTTTTCAAATCAAGCGTAGAAAATATTTTCGCGTCTCCTAGATCACGAATTGTCTCCTGGATTACAGGCATCGGAGTAGGTTCAGAAACAGTCGCATCGTTTAATTTCCTGTAATCTATGCAGAAACGATTCTCGCCGTCCTTTTTCTGCACTAGAACGATAGGAGATGCGTAAGGACTAACCGAAGGTTCAATAATTCCCTGCGTTAGTAAATCCGCAATCTGTCGGTCAATTTCCTGTTTCCTTTCAGGATTCACACGATAAGGCCTTATCCTAATGGGATTCGTATGCTTTAATTGAATCCGGTGTTCCGATGTACGTGGACGGTGCGCAAATTGATCCTTGGGAATGAAAGTTCTAGCAAAACGTTTAATCAAGTTGTCGAATAACACTGCATAATTATCCGAAAACCCATGATTAAGTTCGGGAATTTCGTCGTCGCGATGCTGATTTTCCTGCGTCCAGAAAATTGTTTGACGTAATCCCGAACCAATGTGGATACACCGTTTGCTGCAGTCTATTACAGTATCATGTTTTATGAAGAATCCGAGCCCTAGGATAGCTTCATACCGAAGTTCTGGCATCACATAAAATTCTTCACTGAATTCTGCGTTTCCCAAGCAGAAATTTAAGTGAGTGATGCCGGTTACGTCTGCCGTGGCTTGTTTGCTTGCTAAGCTTGTTTTTAAATTAACCGGTGTGATCGTTGCGGCAATTTCTGGCTTCACAAAATTTTGTACGGCCCCGGGATCCAAAAGGCACGTAATTGTCCTTTGATCAAATACCAACGGCAGCATGATTAGCCGATTAAAATGCCATGATAATGTAGAAATCGGTTCCAGTGAGGGGTTAGGGGGCAAATGCGTTGCACAAACGTCTATTTTAAAGTCTAGGGGGGAAAAGTCACTATCACTTTCACACATTATCGTACCATTAGCGTCCATAATCGAATTCCTATTTGAATAGCGGGAACGTTTCCGGGTAACGGTCGGTTTTAAAGGGCGGTTCACGACAAGTTTTGCTGCTCTTGACCGCCCTGCATCTCGTTTCCCTGCTCCTTAGTGCACTGACTATACCAGTGTCTTCCTTGGCGACAGCGATTGCAGAATGGCGGCTTCCTGGACGCGGACGGAGACGGGGGCGGTGTGGGGTTCCTCGTAGGCTCATTCATTTTGGGACGATCACCTTGTGCACGAGTACGCTGTTCTTTCTGGGCTTGGAGGACGGGCTCAACATTGCAAGTAAACAGGTCCTGCGCTGGAGTTCGCGGTCTACCTGAATTTTCATATGACTTGCGTTCAGGTGGGTTTTCGCGTCCGCGATTTTCCCTCCAGTTGTGATTTTTGTAGTGATTCCGCTGTCTAGGAGCTGATGAAGATTGTTTAACGATTGATATCGGCTTGCTTCCATTATTAATAATGATCGGAAGTGGTTTCGACTCGGACGCGGAAATACGGGCTGCTTTATATACGAATTCTTCTACTGTTCTCGGACGAAAGAACAGTGCTTGGCGAAGGGACGAGGATGAAAGTCTCCACATGACTTTCGTCATAAAATTCTCTGTCCAATCTTTCGCAGCGTAGCGATTAAATAACGTTTGCTTTCTTAGAGCAAACACACCAGGCTCTGTATCTCCTTGTGGTGTTACCATCAGCTCAATTACTTCATCGTGGGCTGCAGTATCGGGATCAAAGGAATCGCAAAACAACTCCTTGGCCTGATCCCAGGGAATATCGTCTGCGAAGTAGCCACCGAATTTTGCGGCATATTGGGTATCTAATCGGGCCAGTGCTCGCTTGTTCTTTTCACAGTCTTCTAATCCCAATCCGCGAAATTCTCGTTCTAAAGCGCAGATGAATTTATGCGGATCTCGGCCGTTGAATTGCGACGTAGCTTCCGATTCGGTTCTTTTTATTTCCCGAATAATTTCTACAATACTTCTAGCCGAAACCGCGCCATTATGATCGGGCTGCTCCACAATTTGCTCGACTCTCGATTGCCTTTGCTCACAATCGCGATCAATGTGGTCATCGTACCTATCTCTGCTACATACGCTATATGTACGAGGTTGGCCACGTTCTAATAAATCTTGCAAGTCTCGTCGAAGCTCACGTCGCTCGCGTTGAAGATCTTCCCGCATTTCGCGGATTTGGTTTGTACAACTGTCGCGGATTTCGTTTATATATCCCAAAATGTCTTTATTTGACTCAACTTGAAGAGTCTGCTGTTGGATATGTTCCGTATGGGATGCAGCGTAATCTTCGTTTTCCCTAATGTTATCAATTTCACGGAGCTGGTATTCGCAATCAGCTTGCATCTCCTCCCATTCACGTATATTGCGCTCCAGTCGCTCTTTTTGCGAGATCAATTCGCGTTTTTTCCGTTCGAAATGATTAGCTGATGTGGGAGGTGGAGAACAACGTGAAGTAGCATTGGAAAATGAAGCTACCGAAGTAGTTTCCTGATTTTTACTACTCATATTTACTCTTGTTGAAGATAAGCAACAACAAAAAAAAATCAGATCCGTCGATAATTCTTTTCGTCGGATGAATTAATATTCGTCCAATGAACAAACAAATAAAAAAAATATGAGTCAGTCGAAAAATTGACTTTAAAAACAAAATAATATATGCTTAAATCCCCGATATCCTTTACCAGCGAGAAAAATAACTATTGAAAATTAATTTTAACCAGACCCAATATAAACAACAACAACTTAATCGGCCCCGTAGAGTTATATATTGTTAAAAAAATAAAACCAATGAGAAAGGAAATAATTATAAAAAAATATTTATAATCAACCAAAACCCGATTAAATAAACGATAAAATAATTTTAAATTAATTCTCGATTACAAAACAAAACAAAACAACAAAAAAATTAAATATTAAAAATTGGAAATAAGAAAAACGGAGAAAATATAGATTTATTTCTTTGAAAATGAATTTTCGATTTGAAAAACAAACAAAAAAAAAATGATTATATTGACCACGTATTTTGAATAATTATTTAAAACAAAAACGAAACAAATAGTTACGGGACTGCATGGATTTAAAGTTCTTTAATGTCAAACAAAGAAAATACAATAAAATGCAAGTCAACTAAATTTACGCAACCCGATAACTTAAACATTAACAAAATATACCGTCAACTAAAATCATTGTTACGTTTACGGCCCCGTCGTGATTTACAAAGGTTAAAAATCACGATTATTTATATCTGACTAGTTTTAATAAGATTTATTAATAATGCAAGTATTTTATGTAATATCAAACAATGTGTTTATAATTCAATAAATTCCTGATTACCAAAATTAGTCACGAATTCTAAATAATTTACAAATCGAAGAACTATAAATATGGCAAATAATACGAAAAGGGAATAGTTACGGCTCTGTCGTGACAATACGGTTAGCGAAAAGAAAATTTAAAAAATGCCGATTTCCCAGCAACTAATAATATCAAGGTATAATTTTAAAACATACCAAAGTGGTGGGTTATATAAGACATCGATTATCAGAAACGATGAAAAAACCTAATAAATAAAGAAAATAAAGGCTTTAATAATCAATTCTCAGTCTCAGTCCTCAGGGTCGTGGGCTTTCTCGAACCAACGAGTTGGGCGCCAATTGTAACAGGGGTGAGCACCACGCCACGTGAAATAATAATGATAAAGTGGTGCTTCCTGTTTACCTCCGGCTTGGCTCAATGATACAAAAAAAAAAAAAACATAAAAAAAACACTTACCTTCGTTGCCTTACTTATTGGACTCGTCTCTGATCTCGTGCACACTTTCACTTAATTATGGTTGGAGGTGCAATAATGAATTTAATTCGTTAAAACAAATATAACAAAAGAATTACTATTTATTAAAATGTACAAAAAAATATAGATAGAATCGTAAATCGTAATTAGTTAAAAAAAATGCACTCTCGTAAAAATTACTTTAAAATAAAAAGTAAAGAAAAAATAAAATGAAAAGGTATTTAAGAAAAAGGATAATACTTTAACACAAAAAAATCACAACACCACTTGGTTGAAGAGTTAAAAAAACAACACACTCTTTTCCGGGATAAAAAAAAACCACTGTCCCGTTTGAGGGTTCCTCAAACGGTTTTATTCTGGAAGTACGGGGTGGGATCGCCCTTCTCCCATTGGCTGAGATAGGTGCGCGTGCAGCAATCTTCAGCCAACGCAAGGGTGCGCGCATGCGCCCCTCAATTTGCCTATCGCCGGGAACCAGTACGGAGCTGCAACGGCGTAATTGAATTTTCAATTACAAAAGTAAAAATATAATATTTACATTTTTTAATTTACTAAATGCAATTGCCGCTACCGTACCAACGATAGGACTTCTACCATTTTTGGTAGTAAATCGACGATGTTCCCTTTTTAATTATAGTCGATATATATATATATATGTATATATATATTTATATATATATATGCACAAAAAAATAATCCATTAAAATAGTTATGAGAGAAAAAAAAATCTTCAAAATTAGTGGTGAGTAATTAAAAATCGAAATAAATAATATTTATAAAATTTAGATTTAAATTAAAATGATGCCGTAGCTGTACCAAAGCATTCCTCACGTACTTTCCCAAAATTACGTCGGACAATAGCCCGGGTATTTTCAAACAACCGGGCGCGTCATTAGACAGATTAAAAGATTTGCCCGAGCGCAATTTTGGGGCGTAACGGATACCTGGAAAAATGTTTGGTACAGCTCTCTTGGGCGTAACTAAGGATTAACTATCTTTTACGAGAGTGCAAAATTTGTACAGGGGAAAAACCTTAAATAATAAAAACTAACTTAAATTAAAATATATACATAATTACAAGCTCAACAATCAATGCATGTAATACGAACTTTAGTCATTTTAAAATTAAATTGATTTAATAAGTAAAAGAGAAAAAAAAAAAAAAACAAATGGGTGCCGATGTAAAAAAAAATAGTTACGTTGCCCGGAAATAATTATCAAACCAACTAATTAAATCAAACTTCCGGCGTTTCCGCTGAGACGCCGGTAACAATCCATACCTAGACGGTTTAAGTCTCCCAACCTCATTTTTTTAACAAAGTGTTTACTGTGTAGGTGACATTTATTAGTAGGGATAATACCCAGCAGTGTACTTTGGAAAGACCCTAACACTATCCAGTGTCTGACGTGAATTTCCAAATTCCCCTGCCCCGCACTGCCCCAAGTCATCAATGTTAAGAGATATTCAGTTATGTAAATGATGTTAAATGGTTGAAACTATACCCTGTAGTATATTTCGGAAAGAACCTAACACTATCCAGTGCCTGACGTGAATTTCCGAAATCCCCCGACCCATTTTCATTTACTATATTTAACAGATCAGCTATGCTATATTTGGTAAAAGTTTGTGATATCGGCAACTCCACGTCCACGTCTCTCCTCTACCTTGTCCGGATAATGGTCGCATTTTTATCCCCTTACTTTTAATATGAACTTAATGAACTACTCGTGGCTGTGATCTCAAATGATCGATTTCGGGGACGGACGCGAACAATATATTTATAGTAAAAGTGTTTTATTATTGTAAAATAGAATTTTAATATAATTTTAATTCAATATTCATTAAAATTGTACACATTTTAATTAAAACTAATTTTAAGTTAATTTAGATATATACTGGCAATTATCTGGAAATATTAAATTATATGTATAATTGTTTTCTTTTATTAATTACAACACCTCTTTTTCGAAAATCAAAAATTCTTTTACAATTTCCAGCAACTTATTCACAAAAACCATTCCCCCTCATAAATTAAGGCCGCTACATAAAACCCAATCAATCTATATTTACGCCGGACAAGTGGGCCATTGAGGACGAAGGACGTTGATTGATTGGACCAATCGTGAAAGCACAAAGGACAACATCATCGTTTTCAGACGGGCAATTACCATCAGGTGGCTTTAATAAAGCGCGAAAATAAAAAAAAAAAAACTAGGCGCTTTAATGAATTCACTTTTGTTTATTTTTGTCGCGCCGTCCCGAAAAGGATTATATTTAAAAATGTTATTAGCGCGCCCCCTTTTCCGTTAGTTCTCTCGTAAATAAATATTTAACGGCCCTGCAGATCCGTTAATTACGGGAAATGCAAACAACGCCGCTGAATCCTAGGCGACTAGGCGAGTCCGAACGTGGAGGGGAATACAAATTTCAACTTTAAAACTTCACCGGTGTACAGAAGAGATATAATTGCTTCGCTTTAATTTTTAGTAATTGTAATTTTTGTGATTTCAATGCATACGGTGAGTTGATTTGATTGCTTTTCAAATCACAGCGTTGCGATTTTTTTCAATTTTAATTTTAAATAAAATAATATTTAAAATTGAAGACATTTGTTGCCGATTACAAAGGAATATTTTATATTACTATTATTCAACATCTTTATTACTGTTTTGGTACAAAAAAATATTTATTACTTAATACAAAATTTTATCCATCCCTTACATACTTCCTCGCATTTCTCAGACAATGTATCCCTCCTACATGTTTTAATACAATATTTATACAATAACAATAAAAAAAGATTCACTAATTTAATTTATTTGTGGTATATTGACTCGTTAGAAATGTTTTACATAGATTTTTCTATAACAAAAAACGAGATTTATTTACTTGGTCACAGTTATTTAAATAAATTAAATAAAGAGAATTTGAAAATAATTAATAAATTATTTCCTCTTTAGCTACTGTGACAATTTGACTTATGTTACATAAATACTTTAACAAATGTCTAATAATAGACATTTGCTGTTGCATAACAATAACATATTATATATTGCAACAATTATCTATAATGGTAAAAAACAATTATTTACAACATTTTAAATTTATGGATTTTACAACGCCATAAAACAGCAAACGGCTAGCACCCCGAAGCCTTTCTTCCAGGGTGTGATAAATTACATAATGATTTAATCCGAGGTGAAATATGAAATGAAATGTCGAATGAAAACTTGTGATTTATATATGGTGATTTCAGAATTTTCGATTAATGTTAGAATCCATAGGAACGCAACGTTCAGATAGGATAACATAATAGGTTGGGTGAAGTAAAAATGCTATTATCTCTAAAACAGATCCCAATATAATCTCTAATACGGACAGAATCCACAACGTCGCCAAGAAATTTTTGCTTCACCAATCAAATTATGATATCCTATCTGCACTGTGCATTCTTAGAACTCGTAACATTAATCTGAAATTTCGAAATCATCAGTATAAATCACAAGTTTTCACCCCACATTTCATTAAGTCTATTTTCATGCATTCTTGGCGAGAAGTTCCGTCCTCATTTCTGCAAAGCCATGTTTAGGTAAAAATTCGGCTGGTCAATGATGACCCATTATATTGGTACAGTTATATAAAAGGGCGTTTTATAAATTATATAATTGATTAAGTGGGTGACAAATTTTGGTTGAATATTTTATATTATATTCCTTTCTTCACCTTATTTTTTAAACTATACGTGCCGTTAGGGTACAATGTGCTCTTCTGCTATATTTTTTAACTCTTAATTGTTACGGCTTCTACTTGCAACCAAGCCGTTCCTTCAACTATTCCGAGAAAGAACGTCAACTTTTTTTAAACGAACCCCCCTGACCTTCATTTGTTATTTGTTTGTCTACCCCGTTGTTGTGTATTCCCCATACAATCAATTATAAAATAATGTCGATAAGCTTAAATGAAATTTCCCAACAGCTCAGGGGGGTTTTAAACGGATTAAAGTGTGTTTAATGAAATTTTGTTTGCCCGGAAATTCTTATTTCAAATACATTTCTTATTGAATACGCGTTGTTTATCAAATTTACAATAATTTTACAAATCTAAGGTATATCTAATATCTACATTATAGTCACTAAATAAATATCAGTTATACAAACGTAGTTGAAGAAGTATTTACATGCTTTCATCATTTAAGAATTTAATAATAATAATTAATAGTAATGTGGTCTGCAAATAAAACTCAGGAGGTAAGTTTAACGAATGCAGTGTGGTTATTTAAAATGGCAATCATTATTATTTAAATTTAATTACCAACTTTACAACACTTTTACCCTCCCACCCTCTTATTATTCCTAACCTTAATTATCCTTTAGAAGGCATTTTTGTTAAACTGAAAAATGTGTGACACTTCGCGATATTATACACATTACACACATTAAGTATCGATAATGTATATAGCCACAAACAACGAACCTGATGAATTAAATAAACACAAAGTAGGTAAAGTAGCAATTTTGTAAATGTGTGCAAGACTGGGGTTTGAATTGTTTCAAGTTATTTTCGCAAGCGCATTTTTTCAGTAGCTGTCTGCCTTATATACCATCAATATGGTGTAGGCTTGATTCAGTGAAGTAGTGTAAGTAATTTCATCACGTTACTTTTTCTGCTGTGCTTAATCCTTACTATTTTTATTGTTAATTTTTAAATAATTTTGACAAAAAAACTTTTAACAAGTCGCGATCTGGAAGTGTGGCTAAGATGGTTTGACGAATTTTAAAGTGAAGAAGAGGATTTATTCGATGACGATGACGACAATGATGATGCGGAAGAAGATATTATTGAAAGGTTAGAATACGATACAGAATCTGAGCCAGAAATTTTATCGGAAGATGATCAATTATCAGATGATGAAACTACTGAAAACGATTCTAAAAAAATTTATCTGGGAAAAGACAAAACGAAAAAGCGGATGAAAAGAGTATCGAGAGTAAAAGTGCGTATCTTTGCATTCAACATTGTAAATTTCATTTCTAGACGGAAATAATTTCGGAAAGTGATTATCTAAAACTGTTCTTGACTGAAAATATTTTTCGAAAATCGAAACATTCCTCCAAAATTCCTGTAAAACAAATACACAATATATTCATTCATTTCATAACAACTGACTTATATAAAGACAAAAATTACCGGCTGAAAGACCAATGGTCGTTAGCCATTTTGTTCATATTAAATTAAATATTGTATTATAACTCAATTGTATCAAAGATTCAATAAAGATGCTGTATATAAATACAGGATGGGACACGAATTAAGAAAAAGTCAGAAATTGTAATAAGTTATAATAAAACTAAAGTTGGCATTGATTTAGTAGTGCGGGTATTTCTTGCAACATTATATTTTTCACCGAGTTGGTCCACTAAATCAACGCCAACTTTAGTTTTATTATAACTTGTTACAATTACTGACTTTTTCTTATCTCCAGATTCTGGATTAATTGCATCGTTCATGTGCATAAATGAAACCAAAATCACCGCTTTTGATTTTTTATGTCGGAGAATTTATTTGTTTGGCAAAAATTCAGAGGATATCTAGAGTTTATTTTTTCTCAATGTACCAAGATACGTTTTTTCTCTCTTAATAATGTTTTTACCATTGGCTTTTTATATTGGCCCACGGTAATGTAACGTACGTTTGGCGTTGTTCGTCGTTACAGTTCATTTATTTTTATAGATTTCCTGAATTTTGTCAATTTAAATCCGATCAATGATATTTAAAGTTAAAAATATTTCTTGATGTTTAATTAATACTTAATAAACGACTTTCAATTTGAAATAAATAAGAATTAGAAATTAGAGATTCAGAGTTTTGATTTTTGAATTCTGTCTTGCCAGACTACCGAAATAGAAGTGTCTTCCCCAATACCAGAATAACTTCATTTCTTTAATATTAATATAATAAACTGTTTGTATGCATAACATGGAATAACAACACGAGATTATAATCGATAAGAATTGATTTGGAATGTGAAAAATATTTGATTTACGAATTATTTGCTTTTTCCAATATTATTTATACAAAGCGATAATTACACAATAATGACTATTATATATTTATAAAAACATTAAATATAAACACACATTACAATAATATTTTACGATTTATTGAATATTTCAGGTATAAACGCTGCTTTTATTTATAACGCTAAGAATCATTATAATAAGATTTCCAGAAACGATTTTATAATTAGTATGGTTTGGGAATTGATAAAGTCACAAATAGAGTTCGGGAGAACCATAACACCATTACCTGTAGTACTAAAGCGACGGCCAGACAAACTTCTTGGAATTTAAGACGCGCCATTAACACCTCCCGCAGGACGGCGGGTAATTACGTCGGATGCTGCAATATTTGTTCCAGAAATCTCAATTAATAAACAAGAAAAACATGTGTCCAATACGGACAACATACGTGATATATGCACTTCATGTTTTCATAAATATATTTATTTATGTTTCTCACTTCATTGTATATTTCAGATACAAATTTTATTTGTGTTTATTTTCTATGTATATATTAGTAATGATCATATTTTTTTTATTTTCTATATGTATTACTGACCAATAACATATAATGTTTAATATTTTGTAAAGTAAATGTATAAAAATCACATATATTTTGTTTTTAACCTTAAAGCAGAAACAGTTTAAATTAAAAATATTGTTGTACACAAAATCCAAAATCAATAAACATAATATTTTAACTCAAGTAAAGTACAAGTCGAATTTTGCGCATTAGTTTTTACACTTGCAGACAGCACGATTAAACTTGTCTGAAAAATGTGCGCGACTAATGGAGGATTAATGAGGTTCACAAATAATTAAAAACAGTTTGTTTTGTATTTAAACTAGTTAAATATTATTTTTAAATTCAAGTACTGTTGTTTTTTTTTTTCTAATTAATTATTTAAGGTTGTTGTCGCTGGAGTACGGTTTTGAATTTAATTAGAATAATCTATTGGTTTACAGATTTCTATGTCATGAAAGTTCAGAAGTTGTTTAAATAATCGATACATGTCTTCATATGAAGTAATCCGTACATATCTCAGTACCAATTTGCGACTCCACCACGAATGTGTTAAATTTTTAATAGCAGCTTTTTCTTTCAATACAGATTACAACTTTTTATCAACAAATTTTTACTTTTTTTTTTCTCAATCTCTTGATAATGGCGTTGTAAGTCAGCATTCTGCTCATAAAGGCGCACTTGTGTATAAAAATAATTTAATAATACAACTTGCGAAATAATACTTTCGTTTTTTTGTATTACGAAATGTCGTGACTTTTCATGATTACTAAAATTCCCTGAAATTTTAAATTTTTACACCTTTTTTTTTGGTTGGTTGCTGCATTAATATTTTATTGATTTTGAGAAAAAATGTAAGAGTATATTTAATGTGAATGTATTATACTTGAAACACAACAACTTCCACATGAAAAAAAAACTATCTCTATTTGATTGTGTAGTGGAAACGTTGATGTATAAATAATTTCGACGCGATTAAAACGGCTGGGAAGCGTGTCATTTAATTTAAATTACGTTATCCCGACATAGATCACCGGGGAAATTGAACATTTTCCAATAACGCCGGGCGCGCGCATTCGCAGAGAAAAAAAAGATAGAAGCGGGCGCGTTTTTTCCTCCCCCCAGTCGTGTTTCCTCCATTTCCCCTTATCGGAAAATCGAACATGCGCATGCATTAAATCCGCATCTAAGAAGTATCGCAAAAAGTAATATAAATGTAAAGGCGCAATATATCAACTGAGCGGATCGTGACCAGCGGGGAAGTGTTATCCATCAGGATTCGCGTTAAATGCCTAAATCCATGTGTTTTCTTTTTTTTTTTTTTTAAAAAAAAAACGAAACTAAGCGAGAATTTATTATAATGAAGTGCTTGAAATAAATAGAAGTAAACATGTGTCAATATCATATCATCTTGTATGATTGTTGTTTTTTTATTAATAATTGAAAAGAGTGGACAGATAGCCCTTATTTAAGATATTACAAAAATATTTTAGATTATATTTAATGTATAATACATTATTTAGTTGTGATATTATAAAGATTTAGTAGTTGAAGAAAATGGTATTTATTCACTTGGTCACAGTTATTTACATAAAAAAATAAACATAAAGAATTTGATAATAATTATTAAATTATTTCCTATTCAGTTGTTTTAATAGATAATTGTTTTAAAGTACTTGCGTTATTTAAGTCAAACATGCCGAAGTAGCGAAAGAGGAAACAATTTATTAATTATTTTTAATTTCTTTATTTTCATTTAATTCATTTTATTAGTTTTGTAACAGCTAAGTGATTCCGAATGAGCACAAAAAGTCATTCGCGCATCATCTTCCACAGCGAATTAAGTCCGATTCGCATGTGGAAGATCTTTTCTACAACCGTGGTTCGGTATCGCTCAAATATTTCATTCGCAATAGATGTTATCGACTCATTCGCAATCTGACCTCAAGGTGGTTTCGATAAATGGAAATTAATTTAAGTTCATTTTATTCTTCACATTTATGATTGTATTGCTGGCGAGATCAGCAACTGAATCGGCATATTCCCTGATTTTTTGCCAGAAATCTCTATACGATGCTGCACAAAATGAAATCAATTTCGGTTGATTTTATAATTATACAGAGTGTTCGTAATTGATTGATGGCTGTTTAAATTTCCCACTCATTAAAAAAAAAAATAAAGATTGGTACTTATCAGAGGTAGAACTTTGAGCGAATTAAGAGAAATACAGAATTTTTAAATTTTATTATTATTTCTTTATTATTATTAATTCATGAAATTGTTCTTCACAATTTTGATAGAAATAATTCCAATTTAATAATACGTTGCCCGTCCCCACTCGAAAATATGTTTCAATGACAAACTTATTATTGAGCTTAATGAATATCATTTTCAATCTAAAATCACATTGCATAATTAACAATTAAGCACGCGTTAAGATTTTTTTTAATTATCAAACACGTATCTAAAGACAGCATATTACATATTTTTTTGTTTTTTGCATTAAACATATTCGAGTAAAAAAAAGATGCATTATACAATATATTATTGTTATGCAACAGGAAGTGTCCATTATTGAACATTTGTTTTAAAGTATTTATGTAAAATAAGTCAAAATATCACGGTAGCAAAAGAGGGAATAATTAATTAATTATTTTTAAATTCTTTTTATTTAATTTATAGAACTTATTTTATTTCATTTAATACAATCCTCAATTTCAGCCTTAATTGTTATTACAAAAAGTATTACAAAGTATTTTGTAATGGAATATTTTATCTAAAAACATTCCGCTTTTAGAATCCAATTAAACTAAAATTATTTAATATTTTACCATTTACAACGCCAACTCATTTAAAACGCCCTTTGAGCACGGAACTAAAACAAACTAAATTTAAAAACCCTTATAGCAAGCATTTAAACGAAATGCAACAAAGATGGTTGAGTAATGCAGATTTTAATTAGAGGAAATAAGTCGACAGTGATGAAATCCACATTTACGTTTTATGAGCGCGGGCAAAGTTAAACCGCAGCGATATTTAATCATCCCATAAACGCACCCCCCTCCCTCGACTAGGAATCGAGCCGGTAACGAAATTAAACCGACTATAATTATTATAAAGTAAAGTTTATGTTTGCGTTAAAATTTAATCCCTCCACAGGCAATCAAACCCACTTATGAAACTTCTCAGATTCGCGTCTTGCATTAGTGGCGGTAATAACTTAGTATTTACTTAGGGTAACTATCTGGCGAAACGCGCTGCCTAGACTTGTTACATTAAGGGGAATGTATAATGACAACGATTTATATTACAAAAAAAGAGAAATCTCGCTAATTAGGAAGATTAATTTGTTTTTGAAATTTATAATGAAAAAGAAAACACTTTTAATAGTGGTTATTATTAATAGATATAAGAGTAAGTGTAAATGAGTTGATTAGTTTAAATAAAACAATGTAAACTTTTATTCACTGCATTTTTATTCTCGAAATCAAAGTTTTACAAGTATAAAACAAAGTTTAATTTTACATTTATATTGATTTCTTTTATTGAATTAATGCAATGATAGTATTCATTTAATAATAGATAATCCTTATATATATATAATTGTTACCAGCGTTGACTAGAAAATTCTAACTTTTTTATAGACATCCACTACTTACAATTTTTTTAAATTTTTCTAACTGCCAGAATTTAGTACTTTTAAGTATTAGGGACACGTTGCATTCTGGTCGCGATTTAACAACGATAAGTATTTAAAAAATCGAAATTTCGTTTGGAAAACGGTTACCGGCTGCTAGTAAATTAATAAGAGAATACTCCTAATTAAAAAATACGCTAAGTTTGAATGTAGCACCGTTTCATTTTAAGGCTACAGAAAAAATGACATATATGAAAATGTTAATATTTAGTACAAAGAGAAAGCTTTAGCTATCAGTATTTAACCTAATATAAGGCCATCTACAAACATGTATTTATTGATACATAGGTTACGATTCTATTCACTTAAAACAACATTTATCGCCTACACATTCAATTTACAATGATTCGATTGATTGATTATTTCTCTTTTTAATAACCCACATTTTTATAAACAATCATTTAATTTTACACGAACTACAACAACAAACCCGCCGTATTTATTTAATAAATGTGAGCCCGTAGGCCGCAAATATCAACACATTTCACATTAATATTTCGTTTCGTGTTTATTTCGAACAAAAAGCCCGCAGCGCGGACGCGCTCAAACAAACCGTTCACATACGCCCGCGAAAAAATACATATATTCAGAAACTCAAAACCACCGACCTGTAATTTTATAAGAGCTAATTACACACGCAAAAAAGGTGCTTAACGTTTTCAAATTATTTTCAGTGGAGCTGTGAAAACTTCAACCGCAGTTGGAAGCGGGCTCAAAGTTAAATTGTTGGAGTTTATTGCTGAAATTAATAAAAACATTGAAATGGTGTAAATTAAACGGGAAATAATTAATTTTATTAAAGACAGCAGAAATAATTAATTTTATTAATTATTTATGCTGTCTTTACTTATTTATTTTTTTGTAAAAATAATAAACATGGTTTGTTTGTCAGTTTATTTATTTTACGTAAATCTCCATTTCACAGCTTAATTAACATTAAATACAAAGTTTATAAAAGTAAGTAAATTATAAAATACGGAAAGAGGTACTGGGGAATATTCTTAATAATAATATTGAAAAATAAATAAAATATGTAATAATTAACAAATGAAAGATCAATGAAGGATAAATGTCATTTGAACATAATATATGAATTGAAAAAATATATATGTACACTACAATATCTCATTATGCGACACATTGGTTTATTAGAGCCGTAACTGAAGGGATGGAAATTCAAACGAAACAGTGGTCTATTTCTAAATACACTCATTAAATAGTAATGTCTTCAAATGAATAGTGGCCAACATAGATGATAGACTATAATTTACAGGACTATACCAATTTTAAACGAAGTAATAAAAAATATTTTCAACTTTTTCTATAGAGTCATTGTGATTACTAAAATATGGTGACCAAATTAAAGAACAATATTCTAAGTGAGGTCTCACTGAATTAATGTATATAGTCTTATAATCTGAACTTTTTTAGAGAACCTGTTCACAAAGCATACCGTAAAGAGGGATCTACTGATAATATTATTTACATGAGGAATTAAAGTCAAACGGCCAGATCACGTACTTTATCCATATTTGGTAATTTATGGCTATTTATTGAATAATCAAATAATTTAATTTCACCGCGTCTAAATGACAATTTTATACATTTTTTTTTTTTCAAGTTAAGGTCAAGTATATTATTCGTACACCAAATAAATAAATTATTCAGATCTAACTGCAAACTATTCTGTTCATTTATAGTTTAAGTAACTCTAAATAACTTCAAGTCGTCCGCAAACATAAAAAAATTCTGATCTTCACAAAAGTGCCTATGTCATTAATGAATTAACGAGAAGGAATAGAAGGGGTCCACGGTGTGAGCCTCGAGACACAGCAGATGTAACACGGATTACCTTGGATACAAAGTTATTAATATTAACAAATTATTACTTTAAATAGAAAAGAGTATTATTCATTCACTTGGTCACAGTTATTTAAATATATTAAATTAAAATGATTTGAAAATAATTAATAAATTATTTTCACATTTAGCTCTGTGACTCTTGACTTACGTCACGTAAGTACGTTAAACAAATGCACATTAAAACAACTACTTCCCGGGCAAATTATTGCTTACCATTTAGAAAAGTGATGAACCATTCAACTGTACCATCATTAAAGTCTAGACTTTAAAATATTTAAAAGAACGGAATGATTAACACGGTCGGAGGCTTTAGAGAAATCAGAATACACAGAATCGACTTGATGGCCCTTTTCAAAAGCATCCATGTAGTGCATCTGATATTCTAATAGGTTAGTTGTGGTAGAATTGCCCTAAAAAACATGATGTTCATCTTACAACACCACTGTATTGAGACTCCCCTATAATTCGTTATACTATCTCATTTGCCATATTTGAATATAGGTTTAATGAATGAATAATTTGGAAAAGAAGCCATTTTCAAAGATTTATTAAATAATAATTCGTTTGGCGTTCTCTTACAACGCCAAACGAATTAATAATAATACAACGTTTTAAAAAACATGGGGGTATGTATATATAATTCATTTATTGAATTAAAAACATCGGAAGCTGCTAGAGAGCAAATACATGAAGCAATTTTATTATCACCGTCAACAATATTAAAGTAATCGGCAAATATATCAGCACATGTAGTCCAAGAATTGCATTGTTTGTTCTTGTAGAACATATAATTAGGATAACCTTTGATATTCTTGCATTCGTCTACAACTATCCAAAAATGTTTTGCTTTATATTATTCTCTGTTTTAATAATAATTAATAAGACTGATATAGTGATTTTCTTAAATTACTACATATAGATCTAAGATTTTTAAATTGATCATAACCCCTTAAGTGACCACTGATCTTAAAATCTACATGAGCTTTTTTCTTCGCTTTTACTAATTGTGTGAGCTCACTGTTAAAGCATTTAAAATATTTTGGTACTTACGATGTTTCTAAGTACTTAAGATAGTGTCGAGGAGTTGAAATGAAAAAAAAAAATGAGGTGATTGAAAATGTTATACTCAGCATATATCTAGGTATATGTATCTAAACTTCTAAATCTGGTCAAGTGGATTTTAACTTACTTTCTTTTTAACATACACACATAGTCATGTTATATCCACGTACCTCTCCACTCTTATTCAAAGACACAGGTTGATATATAGAGCATGTAAAATGGTTACAAGGTAAGGCAAGGAAGGCATGGTGCATTGTGTGCAAGAGGTGGAGGGAATGACTTGAGGGTAATTCTCGTTTGGCGAATAAGTTACGGGATGCATGCGTATGGCCTGTTAAGATGTATGATATAAAGACCTGACGCATAAAAACTTATAGATATATAGAAAGATGTCGTTCCTGAAGCAGGCAGTAGAAGTATATCTCTCCATTTCCATTATACTTCAGGAAACACATAGAAGGTCAATGTACAGGATGAGGCAGTGCAGGCGGACATCTTTGAAAGGGCTAATAATATCCCTCGAATGGCCGGTCGGGGAGGGGCTTGTACCATTAAGTTTGTAGAATCTTAGTTTGTTAATCAGTCAGAGTCATGGACCTGTACTTATTCGGACAACGTGTTTTCGCGTACGAAAGTTTCATCCAAAATAACGAGTCTGTCACGGCAGTTCAATGTGAATTCCATCGTCACTTCAACATTCACTGAAATCGAAAACGAAACACTATTCGTTCACGAAGTGTTTTGACGAAAAATCATACAGGGCTCGACGAACCCCAGAAAACGTTGAACAAGTTCGACAAACCGTAATGCGTAGTCCACGTCGATCTACTCGAAAAAAAAAATCCGTTGAACTACATTTGAGTACTCGGACAGTAAGGAGTATTTTACAGCTATATCTGCATTTTCACACCTATAGATTTGCAGTTGTTCCACAATTACAGCCATGGGATTACGAACAACGATTATTCGCTAGTGAGATGAAAATGAGAACTTCGTTATATTAATGTCTGATGAAGCTCATTTCCATCTGAATGACAGCAGAACTGCCATTATTAGACTTAAGAATTTCCGAGAGAATTACACGAAAGACCGCTGCATAGCCAGAAAGTTACAATTTGGTGTATAGTTTCCAACCCTAGCGTTATTGGCCCTTACTTTTTTAAAGACGACAATAGGCGAGCTGTAACTGTGAACTCAAAGCGATAAGTTGTCATGATCAACAACTTCTTCTTGCCTGACTTACAACAAAAACTAATCAAAATCCGACTTGTCTGGTTCCAGCAAGATGAGACAACGGCCCAGATTGCAAACGCATCAATGCTCGTTATTTGCTGTTATTTTTCAGGCCATGTGATTTCCCAGTTTTGGGACATTAATTGGCCACCTCGATCCTCTGATCTGTAGAAATGTGGTTACTTCTTATGGGAATACCTGAAGGCGCATGTATACGGGCATATGCCTCGATCTTTGCAAGATTTTAAGGAAGCAATTGAAAACCACCGCGATTGACAGAGCCATGCTGGAGAGTGTCAGCCTATTTCCAATAACGGCTTTAACGGTACATTGCTGATCGTGGCTACCACATGTCAGATGTTGTTTCACACCATTAAGTATCGTAAATGCTATGAACTCATGTTTCCGAAAATATAAATATTTTTTAACATGAAAATTGACAATTTTATGAGATTTTGGAGAACATCCGTCTTCATTGACTCATACAATGTACAACATTGAGATATAATTTAAATTAATTAAATATAAATGGAAAAGAAATATCTCTGGTGGGATTTGAACCCATGTCCCTTGATTTCTAGTCGAGATAGGTGATATCAAATCTCCATTCCTGGCTTCAAGTTCACTTATATTTAATTTATACAGACATTCGTGATGGTTCGGAGGACGATACACAACGCTTACCTCTTCCCATTTGAAGTCGAATATTGGAATGGACATTTACTTAATTAAATTGATCATATCAATTTAATTGATATTAAAGAGAACTGTAAAATTAAAAAATATATACTTGTTTCACTAAGACGAAACATGGTGGTTTATGGGATGAGTGAGAAGAGTTGCCGGACGACACGGAGCGCAGCGGAAAACGCCTAAAAACCAATTTTTGGTCCGAATAAAACATTATATATATATATATATTTTCAAAAACCCTTTAACAAAAAAGGACGACTATTCTAATTACAACATTTATTTAAACTAAGCTCAGTTATTTATGTAAATAATGAAATATGTGCCATTATTGAACTGAACAGAAGGAAATAAAGGCTGATTATTTTTAATTATGGTGTTATCAACATTCGTAGTATATATGTATTCATTTTCTACCTCAACATCACTTCCATCATTGATTTGAACAGGAGATTGCGTGAGATTTTTTTAAAATTTAGAATACTACTACTAAACATCGTTATTCATGTAACATTTATATATAATTTAGATTTATATTAACAATGTATTTGTAGATTTATATTCACATATATTACATGAAATGGCTAACGACCGAAGGTCTTTCCGCCTGTCTATGTCTAGTTCTTGTCATTGTTTATTTAATTTTATGATAGCTATCGTCATTGTCAAAGTCCACATTATTTGATTAAATGAAATGATAAATTGTCAATGGAGGTTTTTTTTATATTTTAGAAGGATATTTGGATTTCGGGGGATACATAATTGTTTAAATAGAGGAGATATTTGGAGGATTGAGGCAAACTTAAGGGAAAGAATCTCAAGGCGCTCTTATGTCGGAGTGGTGTTACTTTTCTGGTAAAGGAGAGTATTAGGAAGATTTTATAGTGGATTATTAGGGTGTCGACTTTTCGTTAGTACTCTTAGGGCTGACCGTTCCGCAACTTCCAAGTTACGCAAAGTGGAGGGGTGAGGATTGCAGTAAAGGATGGCAGAGAATTCGAGCATAATTTGGAATATTTTTTGAATAATTTTTAATATTAATGTCATTCTTCATATATAACGTTACTTACTCGAGTAATGTCCCCACAATGAAAATGCCTCAACTTTCGTGGATAAATAAAAAATATGCTAAAATTACATTCTCAGAAAATGTAGATGCCTTAGCCGTCGTACGTCAATCCATAAATCTTCTATAACAACTTTCATGGATTTCTCTTGATTTCGTCGGAAAAAGCTCTGATGTAGCCGTATTTGCCGACTCAACAATATCAGGTGGTATGCAAAATATCGATTTTTCGGAATCGCTTTCCATTTTACTTTACATTCTGACTTATGTTAAAACATTTTTCGGGACTAGGACTTTTTAATTTAGATTTCGGTACACATTTTTTGTACAAATATTAATGAAACTATGTCGTCTTATTCGGGGTGTTCGAAAAAAGACATTTATTGGCATTTGCTTCACATTTAACATAGACATACCATTAAAAAAGTTAATCCTTTCTTTTTGCCTCCTTCTCCCACCCTAATCTCATCTCAATATTTACATAAAACATGTAAACATTGAAATCATTTCGCGTCCATTTTTCTACCTTTCCATTCCCATCTGTTAATTTTTCTTGTATCTCCATACATTTCCTTCCTAAATGTACCCATGTATTCCTTCCTTACACAAACTGTAAAATTAAACACCTTCTACGTGTAGACGACATTAAGAGTTTCAGATGAACGAGAACACAAACCGATCGATTTTTACTAATATTAACACATTTAAATTATAGGTTTTGTTGTTTACAAGTAAATGTATGACGGACTGTTACCCAAGTGGCATCGGACCTCCCTTATTAAAACATTAATTGATTTATAATTTTATTTGCTTCAATACCTGCTAGTCCCAATATTATTATGGTAATTTAGATTTCTATATAATTGACGAATAATCTAAACTTTTATTTTTTTTTCTTCGCGCTAAACTTTTTCCCACAAATTATTTTAATTCCATACAATTCCATATTCATTCAGTCTCTTCTATTTTTTTGTGCTCGCTTAACTTTGATACTTTGAGATGCCCGCTTAAAAAAATGTAACTTTCCGCCAGTGCCGTGACCGAAAAACATTCCTTTAGAAAATTTCCCTTTTATGGTCACTTGGAATTATTGATAATTCAACAGAGGCGCAAACGTGACGAGAATAATTGATGGAATTTTAAAGTGAAGATAAATTCCTCCGGCTCAACATGACCAAAGTTTCTTTTGTTTACTTTCTCCCCGTTTTAAAGTTGGCGGGTTGGGCTAATAGCCTTCAACGACACTCCTTATCGCCGCCGAGCACACACACATTCACCACCAGCGCTGGATTTATTCGATTCTGATAGTTTCACGGCAAATATTTACGTAAGTTCCATTTGGATAGTTACACTATTTGGGAATTTATTGACGGGCTCATATTATGTCTTATTGTTTATTCAAACTATCTTCATGAAATGACAATTTAATAAAGGATATTTATTTTTAAAGAAAAAAAAAAAAAAATACGAGCATTGGATACCATGGATGAAATTGTGGATTCGTTTTTTCTTCCCCTTAAATTGAGTATATGCGAAGTCTTCTAGTGAGACAAGTATAAAAACACATAATTTCCCTTTTTTTTCTAATTGAAATGTTTCAGCTATCAAGCATTGACGTGTTTCTTTTCTGTTAGATCTGCAACTGTGTGCAATCTAGTGTTATGATCCTCTTGAATCCTTGATTGAATGCAAAGAAGAAATAATGTAAACGTATATTGACTGACTAGAGATTTTTCTATAGCATTTCCACGTAAATATAATGCTTATACATATAAAATAATTCTAGGTCTAAGTGATAAACCACGAAGATGAGTAAATTCAGTGTAACATACGTGATTTTTTCTAATAAGACGATGATAGAATCACCAAATTTCCCTTTTTTTTTCCTAATTAATATGTTTCGGCTGCAGGCTATTAATAGTTTTCTTTCTGCCAGATTTGCAATTGTATGCAATTTCTTGTTATGATCCTCGTGAATCCTTGATTGAAAGATTTTCTTGAGGGAACGTGGCTTTTTGCCACGAATTGAAATGTTTTTCTTTACATCGATGGTGATGGTTCTGTCGGCTTACGTCATATCTTTACGTTGGCGGAAACTTTCGCGTCTGCAAAATGGTTCCAGAAGGCTTGAAGTGCATTTCTTAGTTTCTTTGGCTATTTCATCGGTAGTGTTCAAAACTGCGGCAGCTCCTCGTAGTCCTCCCGATAATAATTTTAAAAACTAATAATTTAGCAATAAGCTGATACAATAAAGATGGTGTTGTGAGAGACACCCCTATAAAATATGTGCAAGGTACTTAGGAGCGTAAGACGAGTACTAGCTGAACGAAAAGATTAGAGTAAAACCACCATATTTTTTTTGCGGTGTGGGAGGAGAAATTCATTTTCAGACGGAGTGTCAGATTCCCTTCACGTAGGAGGACTACCGACTAAAAACCCCACCCACTTTACCGGCTTCGACTACACGGCGATTAGCCGATTCATTCGTTGTACATCTTTACACTGTAAATATTGATATAAAATAAATGAATAGAAAAGTGTACAGCAAATAAATAAACCTAAACTTAGTTTCACAGAAGCTGTGGTTCCAGGGTTGTAAAAGACCCTGGCACCGAGCTTACACAAAATATACAAACCTAATATAAAATACCCCGATGTCGGAGCCTAGTTTAAAACGACTGGGTGAGTATGGCTCGGTCGCTGAGACAGTACAGAGATACACATAAAAAGAAATAAATATTAATAACAGGGGTAAAATGTCTGATGTAAAGGATCAGATACCAAAACAAGTACGCTGACCACACCTAAAGTTTCTTAAATAGACCTGTCTCCCTAAGAAACACAAACGAAGGTTACATTTCGGAATTTTGCTGGCTGATATGTCAACAGAATGTCGCGCAGTAATAGATCATCTACTTTCTTATATGCAATGCTAAGTATCGCAGACTATTAATCTGAGACTAGGAGGAATGATTGATAGCATGACATATCACAGTAGCACAACGCTTTCCATATTGCATATAATTCTGCAGTGTATACGCTACAAACTGCGGGAAGAGACCATGAATGTGCCGCGTTATCCATGGCAATCGCGGAACCAACTCCATTCACAGTTTCAGAGTCGTCAGTATACACTGCATTTCTGCAATTCTGTTGTGAAGTTATATCGTAAAACCAGCATGAGATAATCTGGGGATCAGATTCCTCTAGGTCAAGGGAAAACATGTCCTAGATAACCTGCACCCTATGTATTGTGCGTGAAGGAACATTACCCCACCCGAAAGGTAAGCAGTCTGGACCATCTACTTGTCACTCCTTTCTAAAGGCACGCGCTCGAACACTTACCGGTCTCGTTATTGTGGGCCTACGGAGGTAGGCCACATGTTGCTCGTTGTAAATAAAATACAGTAATTATATAACTCGAGTCAGCCGTTACCGACGCCTCATATTGCAAAGCGAATGCGAGGCGCCTGTACTGCAGTGGCATAATTTCCGAGTCGCAGCAGACTCCTAAATGGTGAGATTCTAAAGGCTCCTGTAGCGAGTCTGATGCCAGTTCCGTGTACACTCTCCATAGACTATGCATCCATAGTCGAGCTTTGACACTACCAAAGCTGTACAGTAGTAGTACTTCCCTGCTCGCCTCTCAGTTGATGTTAGCTAGACACTTGAAATCTTTTTAAATCTGGCTGCCAATATCTCGATGTGCATCCGAAATCTAAGGGCACTTACAATGTAAATCCTAGGAACTTATGACTTTCGATGCATTGAATACGGTATCCCCTAATAAAGATACGGGGGTCCGGGTGGGGTCTTCGCAAACGGCAAAAGTGTACCTAAGCTGTTTTAGCCGCAGAAAATGCGAAGCCTCTCAGCTCAGGAGCGATCGCGTCTTTTAGTATTCCACCATAGACGGTAGTAGTTGGGTCAGTGAAATAAATGGGAAGGTCGTTAACATACAGGCTTCTTTCTATTGGTGCTCTGACGGATGCTGCATTCACATTGACCGCTACTGCAATGGAACACTAATCGTAGAACCCTGCGGAATGCCATTTTCGTGTATGTAGAGAGAGCAATAAGTCGTCTTGCACCCGCACTCGAATTTTGCGGTCGCCGAGAAATGAGGAGTACTCAAAACTGGCATTCCGCAGGGTTCTACGATTAGTGTTACATTGCAGTAGCGGTCAATGAGGTCAATGAGATTTCTTCTCAATCAGTACATGCATTTTGAATACCATTCTATAGACGAACTAGAAACGTTTTTTGAACACCGACTGGTAGTTGACAATGAGTCCGCGAGACTCAGGAATCGAAACCAAGCGAGCGTTTACCATTTTCTCAAGCAGCTTACCCATGCAACAAGTGAGAGATATCGGGCGATAGCTTAACTTCTGGCACTGATCCTTACCGGGTTTTAGAATCGGCACTACAATAGCCTCCTTCCAGGCTCATGGATAATTCCCATGATTCCAGATACGATTAAATATGTATAGCATTCCGACCTTGACGTGAGTTGGAAACTACCGGATCATCTCGTATGGATTATTATCAGGTCCAGGGGAAGATTCGTTGTTTAAGCGTAATGCCGTTTCCAATTCCTCCTCGGTAAAAGGTCGATTATAGTCCACATCCTTGTCTGCGAAAAAATCAAGAGCAGTTTCGACGGTGTCCCTTTGACGCAAAAAATAGGGCTGTAGTTTGTGAACGAGCTCCTTAGGGAAAAATGTTTTGCTAATACATCTGCTATCAGGGATGAGCTTTGTACTATGCCTCCGTTTGACTCGATAACAATCATCATTATAATTATAATTTTTCCGATTAAATGATTTGTTTTTTAAGTTTTTTTTTGACTTCTATAAATGCTATTTACATTTGCTCTATTTTACTATTCGTGAATATTATTTTGTTGTTTATATTTTGTTGTTGTTCAACTTTATTGTAAATAAATTAAGAATTTCCTTTTTATTTTTATATTATCTGAGCTTGTTTACCGCCCAGATATCAGGTATCAGGGCGGTAAACAAAAATTACGTATAAATAATAATATTTTCATTATTCAATTTTATATAATAATTTTGTATGTTTCGTTCGGGATCCATCATTATACATAAATTAGTTAACACAACAACGCACTTTCATTTATTTAGGTGATACACGAATTCGTGTATTAATACCTGTAAATGCAGCGCGTCTGAATATGTGCATCAATTGAATTAATAATAATTATAACGTTCCCGCATAATTACGACTAATACGTTAAATCAGATTTTCCTGGAATTGTGTTATTAATTTTGAATTAATTTATGAATTAATATTATCGTGTTGCGTATTAACAGAATTGAATGTAATTACAATTAAATAACTTTTTTATAAAGTGTGTGTTAGGAAAATATACTGAATTAAAAGAATTGGAGTGCAAAGAAGATAAATGCAAATGGAGGATGGGTCATAAGGAGTAGGAATGTTGTAAGGTATGAATCATTATATGGCAAAAGGTTGTTGACAATACAGGTAAAAATAATAGAATCATTAAAATATAATTAGTAGCTATAATAGTTAAACATTGGTACTTGATATTGTTATAACAAATATTAATAGATTATTCAAAATGTACCAATAATGCCAATAAAATAAATAAAAAACAGATTAAATTGAATGACTGTCCTACAAATCAATATATCTATTTCAATACAAAAATATGTATATATTCATAGAAATTGTAATAAACACAATTTTTATTTCTCTTGATAATGGGCTGATAACCCGAAACTAGTCGAGAATTTAAATTTATTCAATTGAATCTCTAATTTATTTTTTTATTTGTAGAATTTTAATAATCTATTCATATTAATTATTAGTCATTATAAATTTATGTGTTTGAATTTAATGTAAGAAAACAAAATTATTTCTGTCCCTCTAATAATAATAAAATTATATAAACAATGTTTGGCAGGATATTTCCCCTGTAGTAGTTGTTCCAATTGAAAGATGTACGTAATGTAAATAAAGAAGTTGGAGTAGCTAAGGAGGAAGTAATTATTTTATCAAATGAGTAAATTAATTAATTTCAAATTTCTTTTTGATTAATTTAACGTACACGTGTGAATAACGATTTTTCTATACATATAATTAAATAGATAAAATATTTAATGTTGTGGTATTCTTTCGAAAGTAGCATTTTCACGTAAATATAGTCTTTATACATATAAAATGATCTTAGGTCGGATCCTCTAGGTGATAAAGAATGCGACGGAAGAAGCTAAAAACCCCATTAGATATCCCCAGGTTCGAAATAAATTGATTCGGGAACGTATCTCTCAGATATTGTGTTGTCAGGGGAGCGACACCTTTCGTTATAAACTGTCTGTCCTACCCTATCCCATCCAGCCCTACCCGACGCGACCCTACTCGAATGGCCCGAATGGAGTTACGCGGAGAGCCCGATAAAAACTAACCCCGTAGAAACGATCCGGATCCGGGAATTCCTCCGCACACGCACGCACACAAACGGGGTCGCCGGGTTTCAGAACCGGGGGATGGTTGAAACCCTGCACCTTAGCACTCCCAGAAAGTTGTTTACCGCGCGTTCGGATTTATCTCATTCTTATTTTTTGTTGCTTTCATTCACTGTTTTTTTATTTTTATTTTCCGCATTTCGGGTCTACGCCCTTGACGAAATCCATTTAGGCTGAAATGCAAAATGCGAAATTAAAGCCCCGGCTCCATTAACGCTCGCATAATTATGTTTAGCTTCTATAAATTCTCGCTTAATACTTGTTGATATCGCGTGCGCGCAAAGTTTTCAGTGGGGCTGCGTAATTTGATACACATGTCAAGGGGTGTGTTTATTACTCGTGAAATTTCGGACGGAATTTTACTACTATTCCAAAGAAACTTAAATTGTTGAGACAAGTTTGACTTATATTAAACATTTTGATGTCTTAAGAAAGACGCGACACGGTTTGTTTTGTATTTAGTTACAACTATCTTATTAAATTGTCACTTTTTGAACTTGTAAATTAGATCCATTTATTTCGTGGTATATTTTCAATTTATAAAATGAAAAACACGTAACTTTTTTATACCACTTTTATTTCACATGATCCAGATTCGGTAATGTTTACGATGTAGCTGAAAAAAGTATACAAAAGTTACGTGTTTTCTATTTTATTAATTGAAAATGTACCGCAAAATAAATATTTATTTATTTATATATTTATTAGTCAACGAAAATCTGTGTACAAAATATATAATATACAAAAGTAACTTATATTACACATAATATAAACTAAATGAATATAGTGTGAAAAATAAAAATAACTAATTAACGATATTCAGATTAATAAAAGATAAATGGCGTTTAAATAAATTATAAGATTTATAGAATATATAAAAATTATAATTCAACATTAGACCATTATAATACCGCAATATACGAGAATGTGAGTACCATGCAAGGTTCGATGGAAGTTTAATCGAAACAAAAGTCTACAACGAAATGGAGTCTTTAAGAAAAAAAATGGTGATGTGTCCATCATGGCACTTTCCCCGGTGAATACGGTCAAATAAGTTTCTGATAGAAAATTTAATAGGGAAGCAAAATGATTAATAGAAAAAATTGATTGTTATCTTTTAAAGTTAAAGCCGGGTATTTAGAAGAATATTGTAATTAAATGTGTTATTTCTTACCTTACAATAGGTTAAAATCATTCCTCCACACTCTTTTTCATTTTTGCACACCAGAGGCGTTTGTGAATGATAAGTGAATTTGACGGCACTTTGACGTTTTATTTGTCATTAAAATAATTATTTCAATAATTAAAATCTCTAAGGGAATTTATCAGATAAATGCTTATAAAATGAAAAGCGGAGGTCCTACAATAAAAGTTTTATAACAGAAATTATTTATTTTCCAAGATCTAAAACTTTTATTTGAAACATTTTTCTATCCGAATTAAAAAATGAAAAATTGCTAAGAGTAAAGTTGCACTTAATGAGTTTTGATTCTAACCAAAAGCTTTTCAGATCATTCCACTGATGATAGCCAGAAAGGTTGATAGCCTATATCAAACAAATTATATCCATTTTTTTTGTTTCTTGAATAACCTTATCATTTATCAATTTGTATAGAATGTTGGACCATTCATGATATTTTTCCCCTAAATTAAATAATTTCACCTTTCTTGGCACGATTACTAATGACTGGTGCGTTTCGCTCGGTTTAGTCTAACATATTAACGATTAATCAGTTATTTCCACACTAAGAGTGGCAACTTCCTCCTTAAGATGGAAGCTCAGTCGAAGGATTATTTCCCTATTTCTCTGGCAGGCATCTTCCGTGTAGTCCTTGATTTTAAAATCCCTCCGGATGTCTTTCTTTCATTCGAACCATGGAGCTGCCATCGCACATCTAGTGAGCACATTTCTTATGGTTGCTGCTTTATTAAGTACCGCTGGGCTACCACTGCAAACTTTTTGACCATAGGTCGCTATAGGGAAGAGTATCGATTCTAAAATTATTTTTCTTAATAGAACACTTAAGTATTTCACAGCATAGAGAAGAATACCTGACTGGCCAGAAATTATATTTTATTATACCCAGATATTTCACCGAGCTTTTCAATTTTATTTTGTGACTCATACTTCGCCTCTCATCCACAATGACATAGTTATTCACAGAAACTATTTACCCAAATAAATTGCTACTATCTTTTTTGCGTCATCAACTTCCATTTCTTAGCGTAGTCAAAAAGGGCTTTCAGGCAATCAGAAGTATTTTTCTGAGTCGATTCGAACCCATGCCCTTGCACCAATAATGGTGGGTCATCTGCAAATTGGAAGATTTTTCTATCTATTGATCCTTTAAATTGAGGGATATGATTATAAAAAGCTAGGGAAATTACGGATTCTTGGGGAAGGCCTTCCACCGCACTTTTCTAGAAAGATTTCTTCTTCTTAACTTTGATCCTGAACGATCTGTCACATAGCCAGTTCTATACTACATTACAAATTCACAGCGGAAACTTTATCTTGTGCAATTTGTGGATAAAACCATCCCTCCACACTCTATCGTAAGCCTTATCTACACCGTGAAGAGTTACGATCATCGAGAGGCCTCTGTTGGACATCCTTCTAGCCTAAACAATCAAAAATGATGCTTGCTGCATAGCGGCTAATATTGCCCTAAAGCCAAACTGGATTTATTAATTTATTTAATCGACCGACGAATGTCTAGCGCGTCTTTCGAGCGCCTTAGCCGCGGGTAATCTACGCGCAATCTCTTGTCATGGTGGGCACTTGAGATCATCGCGTCGGGGTTTACCCGTATGGATATTTGCATTTGCCCTTGGGCCAATTTCCATAATCTCGAAATTCTCCGCTCGAGCTTCTCATTCTTCCCCCACTGATACCACTCCTCCCATTAACTCTCATCCTTCCTCCTATTCTGCAGATTACAACTCAACTTCATGATAATTATCCTTCTAACCATCTCGCTTTCCGCCAAATTATGATTACATAGCCAAAAAATCTCCCTCTATCGATTGCACATCCTATGCACTCTGCAGTTCGAAGTCGCGCACGTTGCAGACGGACTCCGTACAGATGTTGAACCTCGACGCCGACTTGTCCACCTCATGGTTGTACCGCCTCGGCTGTATGAAGATTCCCTTCGGGGTGTCCATTACACGGAGAATTTTCAACAACAAACTGGAATGGGGGCAATAACATATTTTCTTCTATGAACCTGGTTGATGTCTGCTTGAATTGTCTTTTCTTTGAGTTTAAATAATACAGAAAGTAAGCTAAGCGCTCTTTGGTTCCTGGAAAAAAAGCCCAAGCAGTCTTACACCATTAATTATTCTGGTAAACCTGGAGATCGAGTCATCATCCAATATTTTAATCGCTCTATTGAGAATTTAATCCCAACCCAGAACTTTCTTTGGGTTGAGTCTCGTAATAAGAGCATTCATCGATTCAAGTTCTATCAGTAGCGGCTTCTTTCGTTTGGTTCGTCCGAGAATTTCGATGGATTGGTGCACTCTTCTGTTTGTATCATTGTCAGTTTCATCATTAGAAAATTGTTTCTAGAAGTGCAAGACTAGCACTTTCGTTTTTTCTTGATCGTCAAAGATGTAATTACCATCCTAATGAAGCGACACATTTGAATGACCTCTTCCATTACATCTTCTTAATAGAAACCAGATATTACGGATGCCTTGTTTTGCTAGGTTAATGTCGTTAGACTAGCGGCTTTCTTTTTTCTTATAAACATCACTTTATATATATATATATATATATCCAGTTGTACCTTGTTATTAGGTTAGCACAGTTGATTGAAGTCCTGATTGTAAGGGGAACTGAAGCTTCGCTCGATTCAACTACTAGGGGAAATGATCTGAACTAAGTTCATGGATCGTCTTAGTATTGTGGGGTTCTCAAGCTCGGCAACATTTTCTCCTGGTTTGAAGGACTTTTGAGGGGTCTTTAATCCAAAAGCATTTATGGCCCTTTGTGCCTTTAAGACAATTTTTTAAGACACCCCCAGCTACATTCGTACACCGACCGTCCCAAGCCGGGGTTCTTGGCTTTAAAATCTCCCCCTATTTGCAGGTTGTCCCCGACTAGTAAATTATTATTCCATAGGATCCCCCTGAGTATGATCATGGGTTACTTAGAAACCATGGATCTGATAAAAGAGGGATAAGGTCTCACGTATGATCCACAATTGACCGTTTGGTCGCTGTAGAGGGCCTGACTGTACCCACTCATGTAGAATATTATATTATAATATTATTATTGTTAATATCACTACCCTCAGTTCTTTATTCGGTGCTTTATAAGCTGCAATAAACCGCTTCAGTTTCCTTTCAATCTTTATCTCAATTCCAACCGCTTCTATTTCTTCAATGATTGAAGACAATTATCTTGCTGTCCAACCATAACGATACCCTTCTTCCTGGTGAACCTTCTCTATCATTCCGAACACAACAAAATCTCGAGATGTGACTGCTTATTCCTGGTTTAAATGTCGTTTCGGAGATTAAGACGACAGATATGTCTTTCTCTTCATAGAACACTCTTAATCCTCTAGTTCCTACCTAATTACATCAGCATTCCAATTGTACATCCTAATGGGCAGAGTCTCAACAGCTTTGTTCGCCATTAAATTGTTTCAACACATGTGACTCTGTCCTCATTACAATCTCCGTAATCATTTTCTCAAGATTGAAAGCAAAACTCAGTAATAATGCGTTTCTTGTGAATATTAGATCCTGCCGTTATCTTCCCAAAATTCACCTTTTCAATGGTACAACTTGTTTCCAGTTTCCTTCTTGTTATTAATGATTGTTTAAAATTTATTTATATTTAAATGGAAAATAACACCATCTATTGCCTAATTTCATTATGAATCATGTCAGGTATTTAATTATAACTTTCATCGGTAGTCAATCGGAACGAAAGACACATTCCGCGAGATCAGTAAAAGACTGACCAGGGGATGTCTGACTTCAGAAGCTTGAAACAGATTGCTGTGTTCCTGAGCAATGAAAATCAAATGGGGAAACTAATCAACACACCAAGAGCGAACAGATGAAAATCACGACTTCCTGGAACCATTACTACAAGGAAAAGGTCCCGCCAAACTAGTGTTCTACTTGTGCGCCACGTTGCGAAACTTCTGACGCAAGTATGTGCGCGAAACTATGACAGTACGGCCATGCGGTCCCGAGTTCGGTATAAAGTTGACCTCCGGTACTGTGGACATGAAATCTCGCATATATTTTTTTTCCTTTTCTTAGGAGCAAGAGAACATGCGTGAGTTTAAAATGTCTTCAATTTTGTGAATTTAATTTTTTCGTTTTATTTTGTAGTTAAACATATCTGAAATTTATAGGTCCAGTGTTTTTTTTTTACTTTTTAATTTGAATCTGTTACGAGGACTGATATCCATCCTGACTTCATCTACGACGGAGATGGACGAAGATTCTTCGTTCATCACACGTGGGCAAAAAAAAACAAAAAAATTTCTGCAGTATAATATTGCTGAAGACCGGTGGGATTATCCGCCCATATTTTTGGAAATTTCTAAATCTCGGCTGGTGGAAAGATCTTTAACCTGTGGACGCCGTCCAAACGGTCAAAGATGTTTCGCCGATAGAAGTGTCACCTTAAATGGATGAAGAACAAAGCACGCGATAAAGTAAGGTCGGATAAAATTTACTTATTTTTATTAAGAACCATTGACTCTTGAACACATTTTTTTTAAGTTATGAAATTTGTGACGTCATTTTATAAGTAATTATATAACTTTTCTGTTGATAAATTTTGATTTAAATTCGCAAATAATTCATCATTAAAATCAATAAAAGAGAGTATTCATTCATCCAGTAACAGTTATTTAAATAAATTAAATAAAAAGAATTTGAAAGTAAATAATAAAGGCGGGGTATATGCCCGAGAAGTAGTTGTTTTAATGTACATTTGTTTTAAAGTACTTACGTAGCGTAAGTCAAAAATATCTCAGTAGCTAAAGAGGAAATAATTTATTAATTATTTTCAAATTATTTTTATTATAAAATAAAAAAAAATCCCTTTTTTTATTATTAATAAAAATATTTCTCTCCTTTCTTCAATGAAAAATAAATAAATAAATAATTTTGTTGATGATTTTTTTTCAAATCTTGCTTTTCACATTTTAAAATTGTGAATACTATCTCTGTAATAAAATTTAATCAACAAATAAAATAGCAAAATAACAATTTACAAGTGTTAATTATAAATTAGCTTTTATAGTTGTTGCAATTTTCATTTTATTTGTTCACCCCACAAAACCAGCAAATTTGAAATGCACAACATACAATGATGCAGACGTAATTATTACACGTCTGTACCTACAAACAATTAAATACGGTTGAAAATAATTCCAGCGTCGAATGGTTTCATTTCCACGAACAAATAGTAGTGAAAATGCGGCGTTTTCCGCAATAAATAATCCCGACAGTGGAAATTAAGTGTTCGAGCATGTAATAATAAATTCGGCCGCGCTGTAATATATTTGTTGTGCCCACAGAAAGGGCGGAATGATAAATTCACCATCTTTATGAATGATAAATGCGCCGCAGGAATACATAAACGCTCCCACACACATCCATTCGCGTTGAAAATATTTACATACTTTGGGCCGCGCGTCGCGCACCTGGAAAAGAGTACAATTCCGTGTTCGCGGGGTGGAAATCCTTAAGTAAATTTCAATGCGGGTCGCGGGCTTTCTGTGAAAATTCTGAAAGGGCCTTTTCTCGTTGTGCGGATTTATTTGTTGACTATAGGGCGTGATTACGGGGAAAGTTTCTTGATCGTTTCTGCACGTGGATTAATTGCGGAATTAATTGCCTGCTCGAATGTGCCTCGCTTCTGTCGCCTATTCAATTATCTCTTTATGTAGGAGGATTATTGAATAAATTAAGACGCCGCCGGCGCTTCGCTCCCTCGCTATAATGGCAGTTTTGTCGTAATACTCTGCTTACTGCACTTATAATGCTGCAGAATTCATTAAAACTATTATTATGGCATGATGATGACAAAGGTAGCAACATAATTTATATACAGCTTCTTAAATGATCTCATCATTCTATGGATGAGGCTGTTATATAATAAAACTCTATTTTTACTACTCACAACAACGAAACGCATTTAGTTCACTGTAATTAGAAGAATCGGAGTCCGATTTTAATGTGCAATGTACTGTCCAACATTACTTTAAAGGGGTAGTACTCTCTGCAAGTTTAAAAAAATAGATTATTATTTTTTGGCTTTAAAAAATTCTTTGGAGAGTCTACTTTATCGTAAATTTTACCTGAAGTTCATGAGACACTCCGTTCAAATGTTATAGGTCGAAAAGCGAAACCGCGTCGCAGCGCTCAGAGAGCGCTCGGGCGAGCACCCGGAAAGCTCAACCGTTATCGATAGAAACGGGCGATCTTTTTAGTTCCAATTATTACCGCGTATTACCAGATGGCTCTGGTATCGTATTAACTCAATACGATTGATGGTTTTCCTTTACCAAAGGACTCAACGACAAGGGAAAGTATTTTGGCAGGGTGCCGTTGGTGGTGCCACGCTGCACCCAGTGTAATGGCCGAAGGAGTTGCCCAATGCACATTAATTTTTATAGCCGAAAAACGACAGAATAAATATAAATATTCCATTTTTTCTCATACATTTATAGTGATCTTTTAAAATAATCCTAAAAATAACCCATTTTTCATGCTGCCAGAGTGTACTACACCCTTAATAAACAACTGAATGGGATGGAAGAAGCTAAAAACACCAAGTTAAAATATCGAATCAAAAAATTGTTGCATTATACAATATGTTATTGCTATGCAACAGCAAATGTTCATTATGTAATTCAACTTCTGGTAGCTGTCCTTGAAGTAGATGTTTTAATGGATTTTTTTTAATATTTACGTATCGTAAGTAAAAAAGTCGCAGCAACTAAAGAGGAAATTATCTATTTATTATTCAATCGAGTAAATTAATTCTTGTGTGTGAAGAAGAGTATTCCATGTTTTTTTTTACATTTTTTTCCGGACTTTATTTAATATAGTCTCTAACTGGCACGTCTAAGATGAAACGCATCTCTCCGACCACCGATTTATCAGTTTCGGTGTTCAGGCAGCAGATAAAGAGGTTGTAAAAAGAAAAAATCACAAAAAAAGACTGGAAGAAATACACTGTATTGATTAATTTGTAGAAAATGTTGAAACGGTAGGGAATCTTGGAAAGACCTAAAAAAATCTAAGTGAAATGCTGAGGACAGCTCTGGAATTCAGCTGCCCCACGGGTCGGATAACGCAAGAAAGATGTGCTCTCTGTTGGAATGAGGAGCTTTATAAGCTGAAAAAGCAATCCAGAAAAGAGTTCAACAAAGCAAATGAAACCGATACCGTGAAGCCCTTACAAAATACAATAACGCTTTGAGGGACTAAAAAGGAAATCCTGAAGACAAATGTGCGAAGGAATAGAAAATCTAACCACAGCAGCAGAGGATTCTTAAAAGGGAATACTTTGTAGAGCTTGGATATTTGCAGACCATTAAGGGAACATTCACGATATGTCCAGAAGAGACTTTAGAGCTGCTGCTAAGCACTTACTTCCCTGAATGTTGAACTAAGTGCTCGGAGTTTACAAATGAAGTAAACTACGATCAAATAGATAGAGTGGGAAGTTGTTCAAACAGATTCTTCACCGAGAAGAGGACTGTTTGGGTAATGACTAGCTTTAGACCATACGAAACAACGCGAGGTGATGGCGTAGCTCTAATAATGATCCAGAAATGTTTGGGTTTGATAAAAACAAACCTAAGTATGATCTTCAGTGCAAGCCATGCCCTAGGGCATATTTCAATAAGTGGAAATGAACTGAGATATTTTTTCAAAGGCAGGTAAACCCACTCAACAGCCTAAGTCTTATACACTGTTCAGTCTGTCTTTATTATTTTTAAAGCATGGAAAACCTGCTGGACCTTGACATTAGTAATGCTATACTTCCTCAGATATCTCTGCATGTAAATCAGCAACAGATTCGTATGATTTACATGCAGGCAAAATCAACCATCTCAGCACTAAGTGGCGTCATTGGGGTAATAGAAAGGGCCCTACACTGCTTCCTTAACATTGAGGGGGGCTTTGATAATACCCCCTTGGAGACCATAAATAGCGCATTGTATCATAGGAGTGTAAACTCTGTAACAATGAGATGGATAAAATCCTTCAGATCAGGGAAATAACGGCTAGAATCGGCAAGGATCTTGACCAGCAGAGGCTGCCCTCAGGGGTTGTACTCTCCCCACTTTTGTGGTCTTTCGTGGTTGACTACCTACTTTTTACCCTAGAAAAGGTAGGTATCCATGCAATGATGACATGGTATTGATAGTAACTGTTAAGTTTGAAAGGATTGTGATGGAAATAATCCAATACAGTCTTGAAAATGTTGCTAAATGGTGTAAGAATGAAAACCTGGGCATTAACCACCCAAAAATCGATCGTAGCTCCCTTTACCAGGAAGAGGAAGCTCGTTATGAACAATCCTAATTTGAGAGGGATACAGTTACAACAATCCAAGGAAGTTAAGTATCTGGGAATTGATATAGACCAAACACTTATTTGGAATAGACAATTACTGCACTTCAAGGAGAAAGCTCTTGTTGTAGGCTACTACGAAAGTTCTGGGGGTGGGGGGCTCAGTCCTAAAATGACCAGGTGGATGTATAAGACGATAGTTAGACCCACTTTCACTGATGCAGCGTTCATCTGGTGGATGAAAACGCCGCAAAAACGCACTCAAATCCTAAATATAATTTAGAGATTAGCATGTTTGTGTATTACGGGGGCAACGAGTACAACTCCAACAGTGGCGATGGAGGTGTTGCTTGACATAATACCTCTACACATACACCTGAAAGTAACCGCTCTCAAAGAAACCCTAAGAATAGACAAAAATACCAATTTCAGTAAGGAAAAACAAATAGGTCACTTAAGCATCCTAAATCAAGCTACTTAGTTAATGGATCTTCCAGAGATGATATAGAAGTCATCTATACATTTTAAGAAAATCGGTACAAGATCAAAGGGAAGACTGGTCTGGAGGCAATGTCTCCTCACAGGTAAAGGGATTTCTGGTATGGTATACACACGAGTTCCTTAGCAGTGGAATGGTGCGTTTGGGAGTCAGTAAACCAAGAACTGAAATCCTCATGGCTGTGAGATCTCGTTTTTTCATATTCCAAATAGAATTTATTGAAATTTTACTAAGTTCCAGACATGGAACCTTCACAAAAAGCTAATTTTCTGCCTGAATTCCATGTCAACCAAATCCCTTTGCTGAGAAACGACGTACCTTAAATAACATTGATTGATGGATATACCGTACAAGACAGAGTACGCTAAAAGAGGCCGCGCAAAATGCCATGGTTGCTTGGCGGTGATGGTGCAATCTGGTACTGGTACCATTAGGATTACATTTTGAAAAAGCAGCGTCCCAAAACCACTGATGACATTAACAGGTTCGAATCGCTTCGTTATAATTATTGGGAAAGGATCAAGGACAAAATAGCAAATACATCGGCAGTTGTTGTACCTGAAAAGAGGAGCTAAATCGGTAGTCGGCGGAAATTCTGCACTCAACGATTTCACTATTGAGTATGCAAAGAGTAGATGCGCAGTGTTGCGGTTGCATGCTTAAAATCATGAAAGACGAGGTGAAGATTTTGAAAAAACAAAATATGGAGGGCAAGACATGTGGCACCATTTGATGTGTTTTGCAAATGTGAGGAACATCCTGGGGTGCTTTGCGTGTGGTGACCAGTTGTCCGGTTTTGCTCATTGGAGAAGAGCGATCAGTCTCCTGGTGAAGATAGGATCGATTGGCTGATTTAATGACATTTGGCGGATGTAGAGGCGGACAGCTTGTTTTTTTTAGTAAAATGGGTTGTACATGCCAGGAAGATTTGACAAAGTGGTCCAAATGTAATATAGTAACCAAAACTCCTAAGTGTACAAAGTTCACCATGCCCTCTGAACTATCTAATGAATATTCGTTCCTAAAGAAATACAAACATGTTCCTCTCGTTCGCGCTATCAAAGGCGTCAACCCTACCTCTACTGAGAAAGACAAAGATGATCTAGATGAAGGGAAACCGAAAGTCCATGATTGAGGGCAAACTAAGCAGGGATAAAGACACCATGAAGGAGATTACATCACTGAGCGCGAAAATAGTGATCCACGTGAATGAGAATATCATGGTTGTGATATCCACCAAAGACAAAATGGATAACCTGGGAATTAAAATGTGTGACGCTAGAAACCTCGATATTCAAATCATTTCTAAAGTCTTCCTCGACGAGGTTCAGAATTCTAAAGCGCCCATTCTTGAATTATTGGTTGTTAAAAAGAAAATATGTAATTGTGGTGGAGATCCGGTTCAACAAGCAAGTCCTGCAACAAATCCGGCAAGTCTAAGACCATTTACACAAGTAAAGTACCCAGCAAGGTGATTTTGGAAATAATGGGCGGAACTGCTGTAGATCAAGATTCCAGATTAGAAGACAAGGCTCACGTGACGATAAATACACGGATTTGAAATAGCAGAAGAACAGCTTCTATAAATTGAAACTTTTGCAATCGGACAACTGGAATAGATTTTGGGTATTTAGAGCTTGGGGCTCTATTGGCACATCTTTTGGTCGAAATAAACTTGAAGATATGTCAATTTTTACAAGAGGCAGGAAATATCATTTCGAAGCTTTGTACGAAGAGAAGTCAGGAAATTGTTGGGATATGCGGCACAATGTCATGAAAGTCCCCAGCCGAATGTCAATCGATCTTAATTTTGGCGAGGACGAATCCAAGTTGAAATTGCAAGAAGACATTCCTTTGAAATTACCACCACAAGTCCAAAACATAATCAAACTCATCTACGACATCAACACCACGAAGAATGTCACACACGAGTTTGAATTAAATGGAAAAATGCCCTAAGGTAAATTGAGCAAGTCTCAAACGAAAAAGGCTTATACGTTCTAACGGAACTTCAAAAACAGATCAAAAACAGTGCATTTATTATGCTTTATACCGTTTTTTATACATTTGTTCCTCATTCGGCTAGTGATGATGATAGAACTGGAAATTGCCTATAACCTCTTGAAAGTGTCCTCAAACGGCGGTGTGGATAGCCACTACGAACAACTCGATACAGAAATTGACATTTCACCAAATGATTCTAAAGATTTGAAAATCATTGAAGAATATATCAAAAACACACACGCGCCGACCCATCAAATGTTCTCTTAAGGAATCAAAAACCTGTTTACGATCAAAAGGAAGAGTGATGAAAAGCAATTCAAGCCATTAAAAAAGATGCACAACAGAAGATTTCTTTGATGCGGTTCCCGTGCTTGATATTTTATAAGAAGGTTTAGGGATTGTGCCACCAGAAGCACCCGTTACTGGATGCATGTTTGGTAAAGGTATTTACTTTGCTGACTGCGTTTCAAAATCGGCAAATATCTGTTGCGCGCAGGTCTAGTCGCACTGGATTAATGTTGCTGTGTGATATGGCTTTGGGGCAGATGTATGAAAGAACTAAAGCTGATTATACCTAGAAATTTCCGAAGGAAAAAAAACATTCGCAAAGGTACACTTAAATCTCAGCCTGAAGCAAATACGGTGAAGAAGATTGGAGATGTAGAAATTCCTCTAGGTAAACTTACTAATGGCGTCGATAAGTCGGATCTTTTGTATGTTTTAATGTTAAATATTTGGTTGAAATTAATTTTAATTACAAGTTCTAAATACTTTGAAAAGCATAATGAAGTTGAAATCTCTAATAAAATAGAAATGCAATCGTTATAAGCTTTTTTGTATATATAAAAAAATTTAAATGGAAATGCGATCCAGCAGATTTTTTTTGTATCAGCTTATGTGTTACCCAAATATCGAATTCTTGGTATATCCAGCTTTTGGCAAATGGTCCAAACGCTTGCATGAGTGATGTTTAGCTTCGTGGCAATCTCTACGCTGCTCATATGCCGGACTCACTTTACGTTTTCAATGATTTCATCGACGTTTACGACGACAGGCCTTTCAGAGCATGCAGCGTCTTTCACATCAAAATTTCCTGAATTAACGAAGCCAAAATTGAACACTATTTCCTGTTACAGTATAGGGCTCATGAACATCTTTCAGCATGTGTTGCTTTTTTTGCTTTCGTCGAAGTAAAATTGTAAAATATAGCGAATTTTCTCCTTGTCTACTTCTATCTTTGACGCGCTACAGTACCCCACTGAATCAACCAAACTCAAATCTGTCAAAGAGGGTTATTTTCTACGAAAATTAAGATTTCTAACGATGCGATTCGATTAGTAAATCACGAGATATTGATCCAGCCAACTATTGAGATAAAACATGAATGACTTTTCTTCATATACAATATTTTCAAATTATTTTCATTTAATTTAATTTAAATAATTGTCATCAAATAAATAAATACGTTTTTCTATTAATATTTTTTTATTATTATTATGGTGGAATAATAGCTAATATGATTAAATCATATGATTTTGTTCATATAACTTAGATTTAAGTGCGAATGAATGAATTACATAAATACAAAAAATCTTACCCATGGATTAGCGACGAGATGACACTCGAAATAAACATCAGCCCCTTCCTTGATATCATTAGCGTCCAAACCGTGGCCCAGAGTGAGGGTAACTTTCGGCGGATAGAGCACCTTCAGCATCCAAGTGTCCCTCAGCTCGCTCATCGGAATCCGCTGATTGGACGCCTTGCACGTCAAAATCAGGCCGTGATCGGAGGCGGTCGGCGTGAACGACAGCGTGCTCGTCGTGGTGTTGCCGTCCGAGGACACCGCCACGCTGCCACCCTCCAGCGACACCCCGTCCTGCAAGCACATCAAAACGACAATTAACCAAACTAATCCCTAGCGCTAATTAGTTTCCTCCTAATGCACGATAATTTAATATTAAGCAAGTTCCCGACTCGCCAACTTCATAATCTTCGGCGAACATCTCAATATTACCCGGATTAACGAACCCACCCATCCCACAAACCCTTTGCCCAGGGATTAATTATGAGGTTAAAACTATGTAAATTTCTGTGAAATACGAATGCGATGATTATCTGAGCAGAGTTTTTGCGAAGGGCCGATGTACACTAATTACGATTTTAATTATAAAAGGTATTCAAGGTGCAATTAGCGAGCGAAATGGAGGGATTGTGTACTGCTGATTGCCGGGGCATCAGTTACGTTTAGTTCCGTCAGGGCAATCAAAAGATTGCACGGGATTTATTTGCACATCGGAAACACTTCATTCATTCAAATGTCCAGTATGTAGTTTAATGTCTCCCGAGGAATTATCTTGGAATGTAGTTATTTCAGTGGATGTTTGTTCTTTTTTAAAATGTTAACCTTATATAAATCAAAAATAGTAGCTAAAGGGCAAATAAGTAATTAATTATTCATATATTTAATTAATTATTTTTAAATTTATTTTTATTTAATTTGATTAATTTACAATATAATATAATCGAGGGTATTCTCTAAGGGAAATGTTAACTTTAACGTGTACGTTATTTTTTATCATCACTTTTTTAAATATATATATATATATATATATATATATATATATTTAATAACATACATGTTAAACTTAACATTCTCCGTACATAATATCTTTATTTCTGCACATATTTCTATATACATATATAAAACGTCGACCGACCTTCGGTCTTTCTGCTTAAATTAATATATTTTTTGCAATTTTAATAAAAATACGACCCTTTCTCTTATTTTTATTAAAATAGGGTACATTTCCACAACCAACTCATACAAGATTTATATTTTATAAAGTTTATTCACTTCTCATTTAAGTTACTTGAATGCTAAAATATATTCATATACATAGATAATCTTTATTGATATACGTAGTACAATATCTACACACATAATAAAATATTACATTGTATATTGTAAAAGTCGATAGCCAATATCGATCAGTGGTCTTTCCGCCTACTTCAAATATTATTAGTTGAAAATATACTTCGTGAAAACAAAATATTTCCCTTATATTACATAGCGGAGAATAAAACATGAGACACTAAATTGAATGTAAATGGTATAATAAAGCAGAAGCCTCATAATATAAAAAAAGATGTATTCTACTAGAAGTTAAAGCCTCCTGCGTCTCGATCCCCGTTGTTACCCTTCAAAGGTTGTAAAGTCCGAATAAGAAAGAAACACCAGCCCCCGTAATCGTAACTTACTTATTCAAATCGCGGAAATCCCGCGGAATTGCCCCATTACGAAACAAAGACTCCGTCCTTCGCCCACGCACGCACACAATGGAAATTAAATATTACCTTCCATGTCTACGATAATTAACTCCTTTCAGGCAGCGCTGCAATAATATTTACCCTGCCGCCGGTAACGACGCCCTCGAAAAATCCCCCCGAGGTGATGAGCGAGAGAAAACGGTATCCATTATTACGTTTCGGCAAATATATGATGGGGGTGAACGAGTGGTAATGCGAGATATCGGAAATAAGGATGGATAAACAGAAGCGATAAAAGTGAATGAGGGGTGTTTACTGTTTTGATTTTTTTCGTCCTCATCATTTCTAATAAGGGAAGAATTTGAGATCAATAAGTTGAAACTCGCGCTCCCAAATTGAATACTTTTTTTTTAGTGAAAACTTTTATTAAATCACGGAATTAATTATCTATTTCATCGCAACATGCAGAACTGTTCCCGTAAGTATAATTGAGCCGATTGTCCGACTCGCTTGTATTGCAGAACGAAACCGTATAGAATAAAGAGAATTCCGAATACACCTTTTGTCGTTCGCAGAACATTCGGATCCGCATAAAAGGTACTCTCTCTGTGGAATTATTTTATCAAAGGCCACACGGGGATTATTAATAATGATAAGAGCTAACTACAGGAATGCAGGAATGCACGCGTTTTAATCGCGGTTTAAACGAGATGAATAAAACCGCAAGTTTTTCAACAGGAAACAATCGTGAAACACAAATGTCACAAATTGTTATTCGTTTATTATAATAAGTTCCGTAAACTAAAAGTGTTGATTTAATCACTTCCAAATCTGACACGAAATTCAAAGAGTCAAAAATCCATTCAGTCAAGTTTTTTTTTGGCTTGCTATCCCTCGCTGACATTTAGGCTCTGCCAGTAAAGTTTCCTTATATAGCTCGCTATCGCTCCTTTGCTACTAAAATTTCGCTCTCGCTCACAAATCTGACATCTATGCTTTGTCAGTCAAGTTTCCTTATAAAGCTCGTTGTCGCTAGTAAATTTGGCACATGGGCTATCCTAGTAAAATATATTTATAAAGATCGCTATCTCTCGCTAATCTACCATCTATACTTTGTCATCAAGTTTTCATATAGAACTCGCTATCGCTTATAAATCTGAGCCCTAAGTTTTGCCAGTTAATTTTCTTATACAGATCGTTATTGCTAGCAAATTTTATACCTATGCTCTACCAGTAAAATATTATTATAGAACTCGACATCGCTTGCAAACCTTACACCTAAGCTTTGCCATTCATTTTTTTTGTAAAGTTCGCCATTGCTCGAAAATTTTATACCAATGAATTAAAGAGCGCCGCCTTTTGCCACTTGAAATTAGGCAAAAGGTTGCGCTTGCGTCGTTTTTAATTTATTATGAATAATATCGGGTATATGACCCCAACTCAATTTCCGTTCAGCCGCCTTCATCAAGGCATTGCACATGGAACACAATAGTCTGATGAGGTTCGAAAAACTGAAATGGCCATCACTAGTTATCCATACGCTAGATGAATGGTGGCTGAACATTTCATCTCATACCGATGCGGATCCTTATAAACCTAAGCTTTGTCAGTCACTTTTGGTATTAAGCTCGCTGATGCTCGCAAATCTAATATATATGCTTTGTTTTGTTTTTTCTACTTATTTAAAATGTTTCGCCTTTTCTAGGCATAACTAGCTTCCTTTCTACCAGATCTACATTGGTTGTGTGTAGTCTGGTGTTTTCTTATTGAATGTCTGATTGAAAGATTTCATTAATTGGAATATTTTTCTTTACACTTCTAGTGATTTTTTTGGCGGTTTTATTCCTTCTGTTGTTAAGAACCTGTTTAAGACCTGGGCTTTGCTGGTAAAATACATAGAGCTCGTTATCGCTCACAAACATGAAACTTAAGCTTTTCCAGTATTTTTTTTTATAAAGCTCGCTACTTATACCTATGCTTTATCAGCCAAGAATCTTGATAAAGCTAGCTATCGCTCGCAAACCTGACACCTACGCTTTGCCTATAAAGTTTCTTTATAATCTCGCTTTTGTTCGCTGATGACACCTATACTTTGCCATTCAATAAAGCTCGTAAATTTCAGACATGGAATTTTCCGGTAAAATTTCTTCATAAAGTTCGTCATCTGTTACAAAGTAGCATTCATGCTTTGTCTGTCAAATTTTCTCATAAAGCTCGCAAATTGACACCTAAGCTTTGGCAGTATAATTTCTTAAAGAATTGCTTTATGAGCTTGCTTTCACCAGGAAAGGACAGGTTTCCTGGTGAAAATCATAAAAATGAAATCGAATTTCACATAGTCAGAAGTACATATACTTGTTTTTTTTTTCCTTTCTACCGTTAGGTGTAAGGAGAGAGTCTTGTTAGCGTTCGCAAATTAAATAACTTCTGCCATTCTAATTTATAGACTCTCTATCGCTCTTAATACTTAAGTTCTGTCAACATATTAATCATTTCAACTATGATTTATATCAATTGATAGAAGTGGGCGACAAATAAAGCAAATATATCCTTTTATTTATATTTAGGACAGAAAAACTTATGGGTTTGTCAGATAATAAAGATTTATTTGAATTTATAGTAATTTTCTGACCAGGCTAAAACATGTAGTCGTTTCGATGGATGATTTTTTTAAGTTTTTACGTTGCGTAAGTCATATAGTTGCAGTAGTTATTAATTAGTTAATTATTTATTTGTATAAATCATTGTTAGATTGGTAAAAGAGAAACTAATTGAATTTGTTGTAATCATTTTCAAAATTTAATTTCTATTTAATTATTTAAATAACTACAATCAGGTCAATAAATACTTTTCTAATATTAATTCAATGTAGCTTTGTAAATAAAACACGCCTAACTTTGGTTAACTGCTTTTAAATACAGTGGTAGAATAAAAAAAATTGCATTATTCAATATGTTACTGTTATATAACAACAAGTGTCCATTATGTAATACAATGTTTGGAGGAGCATAGATCCGAGAAGCAGTTGTTTTAGCAACCATCCATTTGTTTTAAAAGAAATCGCAGTAGCTAAAGAGGAAATATTTTTTTAATTATTTTCAAATTCTTTTTATATATATACATATAATCAGTAATCCCGTTTACCAAAAAGTGTCGGGTTAATTCTTTTTATTTAATTTATTAATACACTTCTTAACTTTTTTTGTATAACTGGAATTTGTGAAGTGACTAACAGTGATCACTATAATTTTGATAATAACGCGTTATTGACGTCGAAACTATAGTCACTAAATATATTTTAGTTTTACAAAAAACTTTAAAAGTGATTTTATTAATCGAACAACGATGTATAACAAAGTATAAGCCTTAACAATTAGTAAATCTTTTTATTTAATTTATTTAAAGTATAAAGGGTTATATTCACAAGCGTATTAAAATTATACCTTAAATTGAACAACCAAACCCACAACATTTGCAATATTGTATAAATTATTAATATAATTGTTTGTAACAATTACTTCGAAGCACGTATGTATTCAGGTTAAATTATCGGAATATACGACTCAGTGAGCCGTAGACTGATCAAACATCAACGTTAATTAATACCTCGCAGAATCTATCTGTTTCCATAATCTTCTTGTTGATGATAATTTAAATCCCAGTTTCGATATTTGATAAGTACAGGAAGTCCGAACTGTCTGACCGAAAATCCGGGTCGGGGCTTTCTTGTGAAACCCAGCTACGAGTTGATCCGCCATTAAGCTTTGAAACTTATAATTGGGATGTTATATCGGTGGTGAAATATAAGATTTTACGGCATAAATTAAAAATCTACCATTAGATATTATAAAGATGTAATTATAACACAAATTAGATTGAATATTTTTAAATTCTCGATTAGTTTCGGGTCATTAGCCTATTTCCAAGTTTCTTTTTTGTGTAAATAAATTTCGACTGCTCCCAATTTATCTAATTTTTGACATTTTTCACAATGATGAAAGATGTTTGTATTATTTAAGTTTGGAAAAGTGTGACTTTTTGTAAATATATGATTTGAAAAAGGTAGTACAATCTTTATATAATCTAAATGCACTAAATTATTCATTATATCTTATATAATATATGGTGTGTGACACCATTAGATACCAATCGGGGCTAATTTGATTTGATGTTATTAAAATTTCGACCAGTTTATCTAACATACACACAATTAACCTATGTATATATTTTAATCTATATATTTCTATTAATTTTCAATTCATTTTAGCAATCCAATTTATTTATAATTAATCATTTTTTTTGTTTTATTTTAGCAAAATAATTCCGTCATGATCCTGACGATTGTTTTCTAGTAGGTGTTTTGCACCTTGTAGGCAAATGCTGGGACCGAAATTATTTTGCCTGTCCCACAAGTAAATTTAAAAAATGATATATCTATTTATATAATGATTAATATGCAAATATCCATAAAAAATTAAATGAACTAATTTTCATTGAATTCTATAAAATTTATTTCTTTTAAGCAATTCGTTATAAAATATTTTGTATTTTTGCAAACTTATTAAATTATGGTCAATGTGCCGGGCACTGTGCGTGAAAATGATGCAATTCTAAAATTGTTGAAAATGTGTCACTATTCAATAATTTATTATTGTCTGTGTTCGAAGTATTTGTACCTGTTATTTATTAAAGGTCATCTCCTATCCCAAGTGTATCAATGGTGAATTGATTAAATTAATAATCCTGAAAAAAGCGCTAATACAAAATGGGCTCTTGGTTTTATTATATAAACATCTCTATTCCTAAAAGTAACAAACACATTTATAATTTTTACCGGAGATCTTTCAGTCTTGTTTTATTATTTGATAAAAAAGGCATTAATAATGCACTTTAATAATTTAATAAAATATTAAATAATAACTATTTTAATGTAGTCAAGATAAGTTCTACATTTTTTTTTTATAAAATTGAGAGAAGGTTAAGTTTATTTTGTGGTTAAAATCGTGAAAATATAATGTTTAAACTTGTAATAAATGGTATCAAGATCACACACATAACAATTGCACAGTTTCGTGTTTTTATTTTCGTTCCAACTGCGGATAATACGAGCGAACGCGCATTCACTAGCACAGCCATATTCCGCTGAATAAACAGAACGTAGATAATTTTTACTGCCGGGGAAAAATACAGCCCGGATGACTTCCAGAAAAGTAATCGAGCCCGGGCAACAAATTTATAATACCGCAACGGGGAAATATTAGCGGAGGGAAATAAAAATAATTGATAACGCTAATCCGGACAATGATCGTAAAAATTTATGCTCACTGCGCACCTTTGAAACTCCACTATGAAATAATTTACGGCGGGCGGGAAAGAGAGGGAGGCGGGGGATGGAAAAACCCCATCCAACCCGGCGTTCAACGTGCGAAAATGTAAATTTTCCAAAACATCCCCCGAGATAATTTCAATATTTATGGAAATCCATTTACATTAGGCCTGTCAGCTCGAATATCCTCTTCATTTAACGTGAATTCGTTTCGAATTTTCGTTTCGAGGACGCGGGTGTCGAAAACATTTGACTGATTGATTTTGAAAAATCAATACCTTTTAACGTATTTAATACTTTAAACTAATTATTGAAAAATTAATAATTATAGGCAGAAAGACCGATTATCGATGGCCTTTTTCTAATGTATTTATCAACCATGATTGTAAATATAAAACTTCAGAAATAATATATATAATAATACAAGGACAAAATGGAATATTTTAATAAACAAAAATTTACTATGGAATTGTATGATTCAATTACTTAAGCCTCGAGTTTTTTTTTTATAATAAAGAATACAGTACATAATACCAATGAAAAATAAGGCAATATTTTATCAAAAAAATATATAAAAGCAACGCATTTTACGAATTGTATGATTCAATTAATTCAATTGCTCATGATTCGAGTTATTTTTTCTTACTATACAGACATAGAGAATGCCAATGCGAAATAATATTTTTGCCAAACAATTTTATAAATGGAATACGTTAGAGTAAATGGAAATTTATAAAGATTTCTACTTTCTGCAATACTATTTTACATAATTTAGAAGATGACTTTTAATAACTCTAAAAAACCTGATTTTTTTATTAATTTGATACAATTACGCTGATAGGGGCTGGTCAAGATATCTTTCATGATAAATTATATAAAAAATAAATAATAACAGTTTTGAGTAAATCAGTAAAAACTGAATAATTATTTCCGCTTTGGCTTCTGAAACATTTGACTCACATAACGTAAGTACTTAAAAAATGACAAACACCCACATTACTTCCCAGGAAAATACTCGGTCGGACTGTAGCCGAAGGAAATATAAATAAATTAAATGAAATGAATTTAAAAATAATTAATTATTAAATAGTTAATTACTGAGGCTTCGACTTTATTATACATTATTTGTTAATTAAATAAAACACTTTAAAATTTAAACACTAAAATAATTTTAGTGTTTACAATTATTTCAATGTGGCCATAAATTCAATAATTTCCACTTGTCATTATCAAACTAAAAGTTTTAGTTATACAAACAAAGTTTAAACAGTTTTATTTAATTAATTATTAATGAATTATTTTCCTTTTAGCTACTGTAACTTTCTGACTTACGTTACGTAAGTACTTTAAAAAAATCTTAATGTACATTTTGTTTAAGTACTTACTTATCGTAAGTCAGAAAGTTACTATTTCTCAGGCCTATATCCCGCCAGACATTGAATTGCATTTTTTAGCTAAAGGAAAAGTGATTCATTAATAATTAATTATTTTCAAATTCTATTTTAAATAACTGTAGCCATATGAATAAATATGTTTTTCTATAATTAAAAAAAAATAATTATTTGATTTGTATTAATTAATTATTTTAAAATTTATTCTCATTTAATTTAAGTGAATAAAATATTATTTTATATTATTATAGTGTTCAAGTTTTTTTTAGCAGAAATCTCCACATTTAGAAAATTGGAAATAATGTAAGATAAACTATGAAATGAATCAATGTATTAAACCAGAAAAAAATGTAAGCACTCAATATTGATTATTCTCTTTAAACACTGTAACAATCACTTAAAGGAGGTAAGTATTTTATCTTTGTTTCTTTCCGTGTATGAGTTTTTATATTATGCATTGTTGTAAATCTTCAAACTATTTATTGTTTTATTCAACATTGTATTTCATATTTTGTAAAACGTGTAATTGCGTATAAATGAATAAAATACAAATATCAATTGAAACTACTACTTCTATTATTGAAATGCATGGATTTAATTCAATAAATACACGGCAGGAATGTGTGTGCTCCAAAGTTATTGCAATTATTGATAAACTCCATGACCCGGCTCTACAGTTCCGTTGAAACTAACTGAATTTCGATATCCTCTCGCAACAATGCATTCCGAGAAATCGTCGAATTCCAAAATGCTCAACAAACAAACTTCGCTTGCTCTAATCTTTGATCACCGTTGAAATGGATTAAGTTTCGTATTATGGAAATTATATGTCGCTTAATTATAAATACATGAACATAACACGAAAAGTAGCAATCTAATTTATCCGCACAGATTAACACTAAGTAGATGTGAAATCAGTTATAATCATGTATTTAATAAAATAAATTGTTAAATAAAATTAAACAAAGATTATTCACAGATTTGCAGTTATTTAAATTACAATGAAATTAAACAAGGAAAATTTCTGGCAATGATCAATTAAATTCGATCAATCCCTTTTTCCAACTGCAAAAAAATATTTACACTGTAAGTTTTACAAAGATCCATTGAAACAACTACTTCCCGAGCATTTACTCCGCCGGACATTGGATTACACAATAGATATTCGTTGTTGCATAGCATCACTACTGCGAATTGCGACGATTTAAATACTTTTTGATTTAAATACTTATATAAATGTAAGCATTTATTTTTATTATACCGTAGAAAAATAATTTTGTAAATTAAGTAAAAAGAATTTGAAAATAATTATCCATAAATCATTTTCCCTTTTGCTAATGTGGCATTTTAACTTACCTTAAGTAAGTATTTTAACACAATTGCACATTAAAACAACCACTTCTCGTGCCTATGCCCTTCCTGACATTGAATTACATAATGTACTTTTGTTGTTGTATAGAATTAATATATTGAATGCAACATTTTTTACTGGAGAATTATTAATGCAAATAATAAAAAACATTACGTAATTAAGACTATGTGTAGAGACGTATTTCGGGATTTATCCCTCATCAGCACAGCCCTATATAATTAGAGTTGTTAAATTAAATTGATTGTAACAATGTATTATAAAGGAAAATTAATTCAAAATTCAATACTTTATTTTCGTCTCTCTTTTTAATTCAAATTCAATGGCTTCTAGCATGATTAAACGATAATTTGACGATTATTTTAATAATTTCATGTTCTTTATTATGATGTTATGGCCATTATTGTTAAATTATATTAATTACGCGTATTGTCCCTGCTACGATCTCAGGTGTAAATGATTGAGCTCGGTGATTGACTCGAACGATGCGCGCGTTTTATCACTCTTGTTTTAAAGGACTTACTTACGTAAATAAAAAAACGTCACAATAGCTAAAAGGAAAATGATTGATAATTAATTATTTTAAAATTCTTTTTTATTTAATTTATTCAAATAATTGTGATCAAGTGAATGCTACGCTTTTCTATTGTTAAATATGTTTATACTATTTAGCTTAGGAAAATTAATTGAACTTCGTATAGTTTCACATATATAAGTGAAACATAACGACAATAAATTTTTAATTTACTAACACTATAAGAAATATTAGTAATGAATATAAGAAATAATTAATGTTTTGTCTCATTAATCGCGTTTTATTGTTATTAGTAAATTTGTGCCCGACATAGGAAAATTCAAGGTAAATATCAACCTTTTTTTAATTATTTGAAATATATAAACCACCTTGAGTAATAAATAAAATAACAAACTTTCTAGCACCAATTTCAAGTCGCATTTCCAATATTTGTGTATATTGGAAATGCGACAATTCGGGATTTGTGGCCGGACTTGAAATAGTTGCCGGAGAGGCTTTTGCTTTCTTCAACTATTCCGTATTTTAAATTCTGGAAAATATAACAAGTTACAATATAAGATTCCGTAAATCGAAAAACACCTCAGGAAAATGGAAAGATATTTACGATCAGATAGGAAGGTTATTTAGTTTAAAACAGTACTCTCTTCAAAATTGACGTATTTAAAAAATAATAATTTTAGTCTTGAAGAAAACAGAATTGTAAATAAAATCATTAGGTTTGCTTGCTGCTGAGATTTTTTTTATTCACAGCTAGTTTCGGTAAAAACACCATGTTTAAAAAAAATTCAGCGTTTTACCGAAACTAATTTGCAATAAATAGAATTGAGTAAGAAACAAATAAAGTGATTTTATTTGCAAATATTCCAGAAAACTCTATTAAATAATTAATGAGAATTTACAAATATATACTATGTATACGATAAACATTGTTTATAAACATACGTGGGAATGTATTGATTAAAAATAGTAAGCAGAACCAACTGTCGTCATAGTAAATAATAATGGATAGTTATTGATGATACGGCAACGTGCTTATTCAAGGAGCCATGTGCCATGAACCTGGTATGTAGCATTGATTTTATTAGTATTTAAGCTTTAGTTTAAGATTCGAGAAGGGGAGAAAGCATACACACCTCTCTAATATAACTATAACCGGTCTTCGTGTAATAAAGGAATTAAACGACCATATGATAGTAGATTTGTAGCTAGACCCACCTAGGACCATTACAATAATTTCAATATTTTTCCAGTCAATCGAATGGTCGGTAGAGTTTATGAGAAAATAGAAATTACTTGATGTCTACATTTTTTATAGCTTTGAGTATTCTGTTTAATTGTCCGATGTATGTCTTATTACAATTAGTATAGTTATAAACCCTTAAAATTTGATAAATTATTCTATTAAACTGTATGGGTTTATAACATAAATCTGTACTGAAGAGGAATAAATTCCGAAACACGGAATTTATTCTGCATATCGTCATAACTTCATATCTACATTATACATTAAAATAAGTATATATATACAAATAAATGTATCGAATTATTAATAATTAAAGTAAATATATATAGAAATATATATATATATATATATATATATATATATATATATATCCAGCACTATATTGTAGACATGGGAATTACTAATAATCCCAATTTCGTGCAAATATAAATTAAGCAAGAATGAGCCCTCCCATCATAATTACGGGACTTTCATTAAAATTTATGAGCGCCGGTCTCGAGGCGCGAGCTTTTCAGAAATTTTTAGTTTCTAGTTTCACGTTGTTGAAACTTCGCTGGTTCAACGTCATTAAATTTGAAACAACAATCTTGCATACGCTAATTCAAATTACAACACACAAAAAGAAAAATATCATGAAATCTGTTGGGTTTTATGCAATTACTGGCAGACAATTGATTTTAATTAAAATAATCATGTTGAAGCAAACTTATTTATTTTAGAGAATAAAATATTAGTTGTTGTTGTAGAACCGTATATTGTATTATTATTAAAAAATATCTTCCGGAGAATATCAAGTAGTTTTAATTCTAGTTGAACAGATTTTTTTTTTTCAAAACTTTATATCGCACGAAAAATACAGAAAAAAAAAAATCAGACAATTATATATTATGATTACAATAATATTCAGCTGTCTTTTTGCCCTGCTTTGAATTTATGGTGACGTGCAATAAATATATCTGTAATGAAATTAGTTGAAAGTATTAATATTAAATGTATCTCACTGATTATTTAAATATACTTTTTGATATGGAGCTATGGGTTATATTCAATAAAATAAAATGCTTGCTATATAATGAACTCTTATTGGAAAAAGAATAAGAAAAAAAAAATATCCACTGGAAATCCTTATATGAACATAATTCAGCATTAGTCTACAACACTCATAACTGAAAATTTATCACATCCTTGTCAAGCATATTTGCAGACAGAATACGTAACTCAAAGGATATTTTCTGCGTATAAAGAAGAGGGAGAAGAAAGAGAGAGAAAAAATGAAAGGCAAACCTAATACGAGATAAGGATTCGATTTGAATACCGGGTCCCTCCCCGTGTCCTATTTATCTGCCCTACGGGATCGTCCCTTTATGAAATTATGGGCCGCTCGCGGGATTCCCGCGCGTAGTGATTTAGGCGGCGGAGGGATAGCACCTTTATTTATTTACAGGACGCCGGAACCGATCCGAGGGCCTTATATTGTTATAGCGGGGGGTTGTCCCGCCGAACTGAAGTCCCGCCGTTTGTGCGATCGTCCGCAAACATACATATATTTTCCGCCTCTCTTTTTCGGTCCATTTAATTCGGAAAATATGTGTCGTGTGAGTTTGCTAGAAATGGTGTGTTATTAAATTCTTCGAGTTCGATTAATTCTAGGGATTGGTTAGATACAAAAAATGAGCTGTTAATAAATTTTTATGGCGATATAAATCAAAGCGTTTTAGAGTTAAAATTTCACTGATAATTACTTCAAACATAAATTGTATTTATTTTGAAGTGAATGTTTTTTTTTTACTTTTGATACATGGTTAGCACTTTTTAGCAAGTTTTTGTTTAATTTCTTTGTCAGAAGCCGTCAAAATTTCAGTACATGCAAATATAATTTACACATACACGTTCTGAACGACCAAAATTCATGTAGTACAATATTCATTGAACGTTCTATAAATAAATAACTAAATACCTTTATTTAGGGCAGAAAAATCTATGGTCGACACATTATGAGAGATTATATACAATTCATTATTTTTTCTCCAAATAATATCCAAATAATAACGATTTAGTAGTAGTATCTTTATTTATGTAAATAGACATATTTACAATAATTTGTAATATTATATTCCGAAATCGAAATATGATTCGGCTATTATTTTTCAGATTTTTCAGCCTCTTTATAAAAATGAGTTTGTACATTTCAAATATTGAGAATAACAGAAATGTTCAATAAAAAATAAGTCTTTATTATGGATAAACCATTTTACAAAATATATTTTTTTTACAAAATAAAAATAAAAAATAATAAAGAAAAAGCAGAAGAATTAAAAAATATAGTAGGATATGCCCATGACCCCCAAAATAGAAAAAGCCATGAGTTCATACAGATATAACTTGCGAGAATTTCCATAAATCCTAACAAATCACAACTCCTTATTCCCTTATAGTATTATAATAAATAATCAACCCATTCCTTCATCCCCCATTGTAAATACCTAGGAATCATATTCGACCTAAAATTCTCCTTGATAACTCATTCCTGCCTCATAAAACCCCAAATTAAAAATAGACATTTTAGGTATCTCATACATAAAAATGAAGGCATATCCACAAATAACGTTGATATAATATTTATTACAATTAGTGAATACGCTCCAATAATATTTCATAATCCGTGCCCTGCAGTAAGGCATCCTGATAATCCTTTACATAATCCTTCGAATTGATTCCTATATAACACATGCTAAATCCCTTCCATTAGTCACCGCCTTGAATTCTTATCCACAAAATTCGCAACCAATCCCTACATTCCTAACATCATCAGCACCTATACATACGTCGAAACCTTGATATAGAACTCAAATTTAAATTCCCCATAACTACAATCCAACAATTAATTTCATCTATTCATCCAGACTTTGACAAAGACGTTAGCGATCACGATTCTTAAATATTTAAAAAAATAACTACAAGAACTAGGCAAAGACTGGCTGAAAGACCTTTCGTCGATAGCCAATATTACACAATCAATATGTAAATATTTTGTTGTAAGTACATAAATAAAGATATTTGTACATATATAGTTGGATAAAATATAAATTGGAAATAAACAATTTAACAAATAACATAGAACAAAATAAAGATTATTGTTAAGGTGTATATTATAAAATTAAATATTATAAATTTATATAACGGTTATTCCTTTCTCTACTATTTTTTTAAATAGCTACTCGATTTTATTGAGTCAATGAATTGAGACAATGGACAAACTGAGGGTAAGACAGTGCAACCAGTTCGTCCGCTCTTTGCATATTGCCGTTTTATTCATAAAATAAATTTTATGACTTACATTTTCTTCTTAATTCAAATTTGAGTCAATATTTACAAATCCCAACTAATCAAAACATCATCACATCATCCAAAACACAAACAATACTCGCAAACCTGGCAATGATCAATGTTTTAAACATTTTGTTTGCACACCATCCCGGAGTTTATAACTGAATCCCTGCAAGTGTACAATCCGGTTTCGCCGGAATAATTTATCTCAGTTTGGTTGAGTACCTGTGCTCGCATATTTCATCCGCTAATGAAACAATCATTATTCATTTCGCCGTTCCTATTTTGAAACGCTAGTTCGTGCAACTGCCTTATTATTAATTGTGATTCAGTTGTTGGGGCCGGCACGGCGCGGACTTTTCCTACTAGATCTTAATATGCAGCTTAATAATCCTCGCGACGACGTCCGATTGTGCACTTGGTAAGTAATGGATGTTTTTGAAGTTTATTATTTAATAAGTTAATCACTTGATTGAAAACAGTGTTAATTACAATGAATTAAATTACGAAAACATATTTTCTAAATATATTAAATAAAATGAAACAAAGATGACACATTTGCAGTTATTTAAATTACAATTAAATTAAACAAGGAAAATTTCTGACAATGATCAATAAAATTGCAGTTGGAAAAAGGGATTGATCGAATTTTATTGATCATTGCCAGAAATTTTCCTTGTTTAATTTCATTGTAATTTTTCTAAATATGTTAACTACTGGATACTTCAGGATGATTTAATTGCAATTAAATCATCCTGAATTAATTCAAAATGTTTCACCACGGGTTAAGTGAGAAATTAATTAAACATAATTAATAATAATTTGAAGTACTTGGATACTAAATAAGTATCCAGTTTAGTATCCAAATACTTCAAATTATTATCTCTTTTGATAACACTTATATGAGTCGAAAATTACACCTAAATACTCGGTTGATACTACAGAATTTATTTTAGTGAATTACATTCAATAAAAACATCAGCTTGTTTCGTAAGATATAATTCCCAATGAAGGCGATATAAATAAATACGTTCAGACATGTGAATATTCATGAAGGATATTTCGTATCATCGGGGGCCGTTTCAAGAAGTTCTCCAAAGCAGCGTCGCAAATTCATCTCATCTCATCCTGCATGCGAGATGAGGTCCGTAAAGAAAAGTTATAAATCATTATTAAATTTTTGGCGGTATGAGCCACTTCCACCATCAAAGGGTTTCGGTCATGTTAAGCGCAAACCGAGCTCCACAAGAGAGAGGCGGAATTTAAGTTTCTCCTCTCGACCGTATTCACCGACATACAGGAACGATCCCTGGTTTTCAACAGAATTGCAAATATAATATTTATTATTAAAATTAATTATGTGTGTGAAGCTGGCATTTCCAAAATAACCCGGCGCTTTGACCATTTTTTTAAAATAATTTAAATATTTGTTTACAACAAATAAGCTATTAAAAAATAAAAATGAACCATTTGTGTAAAACCAAAAATTGTGTATAGATTGTAGAACAATATTCTGAAATAAAATTGCATTAATGAATGTCGTTTGGAAAATATAAATTTTTAAAAATAACAGCTGGATGGCGGCAGCGATATTGCTAATAATAAGTCTAATGACAAATTAACGATAACGAAGGTAAAAACACTGACAATTGATTACTGCACATAGTAGATTGCATTATTATCATTTTAAAGAAAATTAAATCAAATTGAAAAAAGTATGGCCATTTTAAACTACTATCTTTTTATGACAAAAATGTATATAACAAATTAACAAAATATAAAGTAAACTTTCTGTTAATTGAAATTTGTTGACCATAAATTGTTTAACCACATTCCGAAGGAAAATTACATTTAACATATGGCTGTTCTAATTTATTTTATTTTTTGAGAATTACAATCAGATGGTGGTGGCGCGATTGCCAGCAACACTTATTAAAGAAATTAACGACAACGAACGTAAACATTGAGACAATTGATTTTTTGCTCATTAATTTAATTCATACTTGGACAAATTAAATAAAATGAAACCATTATAAATAAATAAAATATTGCAGCTATTATTGATTTTCAATCACCGCGGCATTTGAAAAATAAATTACGAGGACAGGTGAAATGGCCAAACGATAAAATTAGAAAAATCCCCAAGGGCCGCCATAAAACCACCGCCGATGTTTAAAAATTTGTAGCCGGCGAAAACCATTAAGTTTCCTCGTTATTTTTTCCCGAAAAAATTTACGACGCTCTAAAGAAATCCGGATTCCATTGTCAGATTCACCACCGCGCCGATAAAAACTTCATAAATCCGATTCGTCCACTCGCTTAGACGGCAAACAGTCCGAGAGACAAACAGAGACTCCAATAATTCCCCAATATAAATTCAAAACTGACGTGTGGAATCGCTCTGCATTTTAATGCGGGGATTATATCCGGCGAGCGAAAGAGAGGGAAATGGAAAGGAGAACGGGATAAATTAATTAGTTGTTCGGAGGGGGTCGTGTTGTTTTCGCGAAAAACTTGTCGGTCTTAGGCCAATTTATTGCTTTTAATTAAGTTATACAAGCGAGGGGGGAATGAGCGTTACATATTCACAGAAACTAGCGCAAGGAATAACACTTTCTTTTTGTTTTTCGCGTATTTTTTTTTCTTTCCGTAAATTACGGTGATTTATTGCGGAAAGCGTGGAGCTTTTAAATCATCTTAATTTATTTTAAAATAAAAGCGAATTAAAATGGAAACTTCAAATCAAACGTTTTAATTTAATATCAGGTTGGCAAGGATGAAATTTGTAGTAAATTATATAGCCAAATTTAACAGCTTACTACATGACATTGGCTTAATATTTTACTGTACTATTTTTTTATTGAAAAGTTACACATCTTAACTGTTTAAAAAATCATTGTAAGCTCTAAAAAAATTTTTAAAACTTTTTGTAACACTTAATTTTGTTGAAAATGGAATGTTCGGAAATTCGCACTTTAAAGTACGAGTTTTCACGTTACACCTTAATAGTGTATTTGGCTATATTATTACTACACAGCAGACAGTATCGAATAGATTCTCCAAATTTCATACAGTTAACCCCGCAAATGCGCCACGCGGTTCTCCAGAATCGAAGGTCGATAATGACGAACTAAATGTCACCATTGAATCTAACCCATCTGAAAGTGTTTACGAATTATCGTTGAAATTTGCTGTTAGCATACAAACAATACTCTCTCATTTAGCTCAATTCGGTTGAATCCACTTATTCTATACGAACGAAATGGAACACAGAAACAAAAGCGTTTGGAAGCTTATTTGATGTTACTTTCTCGTCACAAATCTGATCCATTCTTGAATCGAATTGTCACTTGTGATGTGAAATGATGAATGGTGAAAGGATGTTTGTATTAGCTGATTGTTAAGAAGTTGAAAATCTATATTCATTTGGTCTAAATAAAATTATGAATAATTTTTTAATTTTCAATAAAAATGTGTTAATTTTCACAACAATTGTTTCGCAAATTTACTGCTTCTTCTGGTGAATAAAAGTTTGGAAATAAAAAATAGCCATCAGAACAAACAATAGCCTTTTAAAACTAATTAAAAATAACAAAACCAACAAACAAACCGAGTCGATCGTTGTGGACATCGTAGATCGTAGAAACGATTGTGTATCGATTGGAATTTACATCAATAAAGATATTAAACAGGACGAGCCTTTAAAGAAAGGATTGCAGAACACAAAAGTACATGGGAAAATCAAAACAAACAAAAAACATCTCAACCTATGCAAATCATCTGCTTTCAGAAAACCACAACTTCAGGATTTCCAGGTCCCCCATACATAGAAAATGGAAATCAACAGATACGAAGAAAGAGACCTTCTACTCAATGAAAAAATCGAACTGTCAAACCCCACCATAGTGCCAACAGTGTTAATGTGCTTATATATATATAATTCTAAGATTTTTTATTTTAATGTAAACTTTTATTCACCTGAAGTAGCCATAACTTTGCAAAACAATTGTGAAAAAAAAAACACACTTTTTGAATATCATAAAATTATTCATAATTTTATTTACACTAAGGATGTTTGTATTAAGGAGGAATATTAGAGTTTTTGGGAATAGAGATTTTTGAAAGAAGGGGTAGGTTATCAGAATTATTGGCAAATGTTTTGCAGGAAATTTCGTTAATTTCATGATATAGTCAAATTTAGTAATCCAAGGAAGTTAAAATAAATATTTGATCTGGAATTTTGCCCATTAGAAAGGAAATAATTCTGTTAGGGGTTAATATGAAATTGTTTGAGTACCTACGGTTTATTTGTTAGTAAAATTTATATTATATTATATTATATTATATTATATTATATTATATTATATTATATTATATTATATTATATTATATTATATTATATTATATTATATTATATTATATTATATTATATTATATTATATTATATTATATTATATTATATTATATTATATTATATTATATTATATTATATTATATTATATTATATTATATTATAAGGAATATAATATAAATATCAATAATCAAGAAAACTTTACATGCTTACCAAAAATATCTTCGATAGTGTTTTAGTAATTGATTGTTCCTTCATTTATTCTCAAAACAACAACTCTTAAAATCTTTTAATACTCAATCAATAGAATTGATTAAATAAGAGTTACTGTTTATGGTTTTGTGTGCGTGCTGCGCAGGCACACATAAGCCTCGTAATTCCCCTAACGCTTCCTCCCTGTTAATTTTCGACAGACAAAAACTTGTTAATAGTAGCAACTAATATTTTTTTTTTTTATTTTTTTATCAAGACACAAATTAAATGAAATGTTCAGCCACAATTCATCTAGCGTATGGATAACTAGTGATGGCCATTTCGGTATTTCGATTTCAAGGCATTGTACACACTAGTTTGATGAGTTCAGACTAGTGTGTGCAATGCCTTAATAAAGGAGGTTAAACGGATCTTATGTTGCGTTTAAATAGCTGATATGAATCATAATATTATGATTTACATTTACAAATATTTAAATCTAATAGAATCAAAGGCGTTCCCTTTGTCAGTTTACATAAATGTGTTATTTCAAAATCTGTGAATTGTTCGTTTCATATTTTTTCATTTATTTGTTTATTTATTTATTGAAGTGGGAGAGTGGAGGGTTGGAAAAGTTCCATTCGGAATTATTCCGCAACGGAGAGTACAAAACATAAATATTTGTTCCGATTTTCCTTTGGGGATATCGGGAGTTTCGGCGATGGCGCTTTTCCCGGCACGGATAAATATTTGAAAAAAGTCAGATACGTTAATTACGAAAATCCCATTGAAATATCCTGACAAACTTCTCACAATTACAAAAAATGTAAATAATTATTAAAAATATAATACATTTCTACTCATTAAAATTAATGTTCTTAGAAGTTTTCATTATTAATATTATAGAATTATAATATTGAACGAAAAATGTAGCCTACTAGTTAATTTTTTTAGTTAAAAAATACAATACAAAAGGTGTGATAATCTTCAGGTAGTGTGATTCGTTGATTAATTTTTGATAAAAAATCTAAATAAAAAATATTGTATTCTTCCTCGTTACATCTCACTAGGCCGTTAAAATATTAAATTGGTCTCTGGAAAATATTTATAAATATTTTAGAAAAACAATAGAACTTGCAATCAATTATACAATTGAAAAATTTAAATGACATTGGTGTTAAATAAATTGGAAACATTAACAAATTAACAACTTCTTCAGGAGAATTTTTGAATAAAAATAGATTTCACTACTATGTTTTTTCAAATGTAACCTCATTAAAATTCACTTCACTTTCACATATATTTGTCATATTTTTTTTGTAAGTTTCTGTAAGTTCATCATACTTTCTACTACTACTTTACATTCAATCTGATTAGAAACGAATGGTTATCATTTTGAACATTTACTATAATCTTTCATTTTTAATGTATACTACATTTTTTTTAGATTTGTTAAATTTATAATTATTTTTGAATCGAACAAGCGTTTAGTTCGATTCACTGTTGCCCATTTTACATTTAAATTAGTTCATGACGATTTAAGCCACAATACAATATTTTTTACTTAAATTTACATTGAACCATTGTACCTGAAGTTTACTAAATCTTTTATGGACACATTGTATTATGCAAATATGAGCAGTTGATTGGTTGGATCATAAAAAAACAAATTGATTGCTCCTTAGTTCGAGGAAAATCTAGTGGAATGTCAGTGCCTAACTTCTTGTCGCCTACAAAACCGTGTTATTCTCGCTTTATAACCTTAAAATCATAGAAAATTATCAATATTTTTTAGAAAATCACAATTATTTGGAGTAATTATAATCGTAATAAAACATTATACCAATCAAAAGAAACTTTAAACAATATATTTATTTAAGAATGTATAATTTTTACCATTTTCTTTATAACATTATTAGTTTGCTTTTTCTACTTTAATCGTTATATATAAATTTATAATAAGATAAGCCGCCAACATTGGTGGCTTAAATTTAAGGAGAAAAAAAAGTAGTATTGCATATTTTTAGAAATATTTAAATAAATTAAATCGTTGAGGCGGGGCTTCCGCTTCTCGAAGACTTTCCTATGCTCAGCAATCTCATGGATCGAGGAGGTCCATAAGATTGTTGGAATCAGGGAGTTTACGCCAAGAATGGTAAAAGTGTGTTGTGTTATTGTTTCATATAACTGGCTAAGTGTGATTTTTTTAATAACCCCTTCACGTCGACCCCCACGTAACAATATGTCGTCCCCTGCTCGAATACACTGACATCCTTACTGCAAACTCAACCCTCCACTTTGCGTAACTTCTAAGTTGCGAAACGGTCAGCCCTAAGAGTACTATCGAAAATTCGACTCCCTAATAATCCATTACACAATACTCCTAATATTCACCTTTACCAAAAAAAAAACTAACATTACTCCCATCAAAGAGCACCTTGAGATCCTTTCCCTTAAGATTGCCACACACCTTCAAATATCTCTCTTCATCAACAACTTATCATTTCATCTCATCAAATAACACGGACTTTGAAAATGACGTTAACAATCATAACAGATGGACACCGACAAGAACTGGACATAGAGAGGCGGAGAGACCTTTCGTCGTTAGTCGTTTAATATATTATATGTGAACCTAACTCTTTAAATACTCTGTAGATAATTGTTCAAACTATGTTGGGATGTTGCACGCATAAATATATTTAGTTAGTTAGTTAAAATTTCATTTTATTTTTAATTAGAAAAATTTGTTTACTTTAACTTAATTATTATTATTATTTAAATAAAAATGGTTGTTCTTGTTGGAGAAAAGACTACCATTTTATTTAAATTATTAAAAATATCCACGACCAACATGAAGACGATTATTGTTTAATAGTATATCTTAATTTTATAATTTTCAATTTGAGTCATAAGTGGCATCTATTGGAATACGAAATTGGATTTTTTTAAGAATCATGTTGTTAATAATTAATTTTTCGTAAATACATTCGAATAAATTATTCGTGTAGTTATTCTAAATTAAATAATTATTTTGTAAGAATAAATATACACCATTAAGATAATGTGAAATTAAAAAAAGTAATTCTGAAAAATAAACACGCGCGTGTCAAAATGTTCCATTTTCACCGGAAAAATCCATCCCTCTTAATAATTCAGTCGTCGCGGATGAAAAATTTAATATCCGAAACAAAATTTAATCATCGCCTGTAGCGATACTCATCGCATAAGTGGATCCTCGAGGGTGGGCGGACGCGCACGGTTAATCAATTTATTTTTCAGGTGGAAAATTCGCGAATTTTCCCCCGAAAAGCCGAAACGATAAGTCATCGATTCGCCGGATGTGACAAATAACTCACTGTCTGCGCTGTCGGTGCATTATTTTTTCACGCCGAAAATCGCTCAGATTTATAAATCATCAGAGACTGTACGACACGGAACGTGGATTTGTGTTTAGCTCGATTCCTTTTTTTGCTTTCGCTCCCTACTATCGTTTGTCTCCTCGCGAATTGACGATTATTCATTGTATGACGTGGGTTGATTTGGAGATTTCAAAATACTTTCAATTATTGCTAAATAGTGCTTTAATCATCATTTATGGTAACGTAAAAAATAGAAGATATTCTTATACAAATTATTAACTTTCTTTGGTACATTAATAAAAGCGGTGATATTTCATCATTTTGAACAATTTTCGACCATTAATAACAAAATAAAACAAATAATTTTATAAAATCAGCTCGGAAGACTTATTAGAATATAATTTATCAAAGGCCGTTGATGACGAATTTATCAAATTACTTCGAATTAGTTAATATTCCTGCATCAGGTAAACTTTTTCAAAAGATTTTTTTTTAATTGCTGAATAAGTTTCAAATACAAATGATGATTTATTAGCCTTTCTTATTTTATATAAATTGAATCAAATTTCGTGTTTCATGGCAAATACTTATAAACTAAGTTAACGCTTAATTGCAATTAAAACCACGCGCTCATTTATTAAAATTCGATAGACCTTGGCGCTGGCTTTTAGAGAAGAAAGTATCCCTTTAACGCGGCAACTCCAGTGTAGAAATGCACTCGGCGCCAACGGAGTACGTTAAATTAACTTAATTTCCTATGCCGCAGAGAAAATCTCTGGCGGGCTTTCAAAGGGAGAGCCCCTCATTCAGCCGGCGTCCTTTTCACCGCCCTTCCTTCCCTTAAAGGGCGACACTTTTTCGTCCGGGCGAAAATCATACATCACCCCTTCCTTTTCTTTATTAAAAAAAAAAACACGCAATGAATGCGCCTGTTCCCGAGGCGTCAAACTTCCGCTCGGAAAATAACACAAATCGGATTTAATTAAATTAAATCCAAAGTACGCTCACTCCTCTCGAGCTAGAGTTTGAGTTGGTGTTTTACTTGGCCTGGAGAATCTCTCTCTCCTTCAACTTTGATTCGACGCTTTGATGCTTTGATGTAGGCAGGTGGAATGGAATTAGTATGCTCCGTGCGGGGCCGGATCCCTTTAATTACAAGGGCCGCCCCTTCCGGTCCCCTGTGGTTCCGTTATTGTTATAGTGAGGACGTGCACCGACAAATTCCCGATGATTAACCATATTTGGTTAATAAGTCGCACCGCGCCATCCGCGCCGCTCTGGGCTATACATGTTAATTCGCCTCGGAATGCTTATTATTGAAATTTCTCGAGTCGAAATCGCTACGTGAATATTAATCGGGGCGTTAATATTACTGCCCCACAGCCCTAGAGATTTAGGCGGGGAGTGGGGTGCGAAAACATTCTGCGCTACTGTCGTTCTATTTATTTACCTGTGAAGGATGCAATTAGCGGATATATCCATAATTATCTTATTCATAATTAAACGCACTCTCCCAGTTGCAAAATTACAGACATACATTTCTAAATACTAGTAACCTATAATTATTGTGAGGTATAGTAGATACTTGGTTGTTTGTTATAAATGCTACTAATTATTTCTTAGAATAAATTAATTTCTGAAAAATCACTTGCGTACAGATTGTATAAAACCACGCGTTTTCTCTTTTAACCTCTGACCTTTACCACTTGATTTTTTCCTGAGAGACACCGGCATTCATTTAAACACAACGTGTTATTTTAACTTAAATAATCTATCCTAGAACATTTTTTTCGTGTAATAATATTTTTTTAATTAATATTTTCTATATCGAACAATTTGGAAAGATGTATTGTCTTGTAAACACTTTTAATATTTTCATATAAAAATGCTGTCATTGCAGGAATTTATTTATTTATTATTGAAAATTAAATAATTATAAACAATTACGAAATTATGAAAATAAAAAATAATTAGACACCCTTAAATAATTCCCAAAAATAAACATTATCGCTCCGCGCGTTGAAAAACGTTTCATTTTCGTCGGTAAAATCTAAATTATTTTCTTAAACCAAAATCGCTTAGTTGCGGTATTATTTGATCTCGAGAAGGCACATAATATGACTTAGAAATAGGGAGTTCATACAAAATTACATAACTGGTGACTATACCTACCCATGTGTGTGAAGTCATTTCTGACTGGTGCTGGAAAATTGGTACCCCAAGGCTCAACCATTAGTGTGACCGCCGCTGTACCTCCTAACAATAAGTTATCGCTTGGTCTTCCCATAAACATTGACAATTTTCGGAAATGGGGATTACATTAAATAATTCAATTTATTAAAATTATAGGCAAAGTCTTCAACATTTAACATTTTCTTTTATTTATAAGATAGATCACTTCAGTGCATTGTTCTTATATACCGTTAGACTAGGTTACTCGGTGAGGTCTTTGTAACACTTCTATTTGCTGTTTCTTGAAGAAATTGTAAGCACTTTCTAATATCCTGTTCATATTTTATCAGGATATTTTCCAACTTGTCTTTTACTATCAATCTATTTCGAACGTCCACATATTCTACCGATTTTTGCCCGTTATTATGACATTGCATGTTGAATAAAGGAGTTACTGGTAAGTCTACTTTTTCTTTTCTCGTTAAATTAACTGGCCACTGTTCAATTGTAGGTTTAATATATCTTAAGTATCCCCTACAGGGTATTCGTAATTGTTTGATGGGAGCTTAAATTTCTCACTCATTAATAAAACGTTTAAGGTTGGTACTCAGCTGTGGCAGAACCATGAGGGAATTAAGGCAAATAGAGAATTTTTATTATATGTTCGAAGTGTTGCCCTTTTTGATCCAAACATAAATTTACCTAGCGTTTCATACTGTTGAAGACATTTATCAGAATTTCAGGTGATAATCTAGCGGTGTCAAATCTGGTGAATCTGGTGATCTGCGATCACATCGCACTCAATGCTTTGATGCGTTCCTGAACAAATCGAACATAGGGAAATTTACATTGAGTACATTCTAGTATGTTCGGTGTTACATAAAACTCTCTGTATATGCATTTCTTTATAGGGTTTTTTAATACTCTTAGTAAGATCATTTATAGCGATTAAAAAATAATTTCACACTAATGGTGGAGCTATGCTGCACTATTTTCCAAATTTGCCACGGAAGATAACTCATCACCAATTTTAACTTTAAAGATGCGATCCAATCATACATCTTTCTGAAAATACCGTGTTCCCATAGCATATCGAATGCCTTTTCTATATCAAAAACATTACAATAAGGTGCTTTCTCTCAAGGAAGGCTTCCCACATTCAGACGATAAGTAGTTCCCAGAATTACGATAAGTATTCTTCCAAAAAAAAAGGAGACAAAGAAATATTGCTCCGCTCACTAAGAAAAAACAAACGATTTTTTAGTCCGTGATTAACTATTCTTTCAAGGATTTTATCCAACCAAGTACGCGAAATCGGCCGGTAGTTTCTTATAGTTGTGGCATTCTTGTTGGGATTTAATATTAGTAATACTATGGCCTTTTTCCAGCACTGTGGATATATCCCCTTTTCACAAATGAGGTCGAATATCTACAATAATTGGGCTTTTTGATAAGTTCATAAGGAATACCATCAGGGCCCGGTGCCCAAGATGTAATTCCCTATAGTAATCAGCGCATTATATGAGTAATTTGTGGAGTGGGGACATCTAATTGGGTTTCTCTGTCCCCTTTCTTCTGTAAGAATACCGGATCCTAATTCTGAAAACCACTTGTCGCCTGTAAGTGGATATCTCTAAAATGTATGTAATTTTGTTCGTTTAAGGTTAGTACTATTTTTTTTAGATAGTTTTCTTCTGCAATAGCAGCAACTTTTTTCTACACTTTACTCACGTTTGTACTTTATGACACGTAATTTTCCCAGGACTTCTTCTTACTTTCCCGTATCATGCCTTGCAATTGCTCGGGATTCTTAAAAGTTCACAGGATATTAAAGATAGAATCTCGCGTCTATATTGCTTTCTTAATTTCCACATTCCACCAGGATTCCGCAGGGCCTTGTAACTTATCGCTAGATTTTGGTACGTATTCTTCTGCTGTAAGAAAAATACATTTGAGCGATAATCTACTGCGACGTCCACATGTTCATGTTTAATTTTAGGCACAATTAAGCTGGTTTATTACGTTGATTTATTTATTATTGAAATTATAATTTCATTGTTTATTTTATTAACAATTAATTGATTACTTAATGTATGTATTAATTTTTCAATGCGATTTCTTTAAACTTCATCGCCTTACCTTGAGAAAAAGAACAAATTGTGCAACCAACTCATAATCGTATTGAACTTAAAATCCAGGTAATATAAATAAAAAAAAATGTTCGAAATATAGTTTCATTACTTCATCAAAACTGGACATCGGTTGTGATTTGGTTAGACCACTGAATCTCGAACATATACTGCCTTAAAAAACGTAATATCAAGTATTTATTAGACTATTTTGATGACATTTCCGAAATTTGACGATTTCAATGAACTCTACGTATGATTAAAAATATTGATTCTACCACTATGAAGAGTTGGTGATTTTATAATCTAGCTGTTTCTAATATATTAGTAGACTGACTACTTTAACGTTCCTGTTTGTAAAATTGTAAAAGATGTCCCGTGTTCATCGCATGCACAATATCACCACCTAATTGATTTTGATAGGAGTCACATTATTGGTATGCGAGAAACGGGATTCTCGGTTCATGATATTGCCGAAAGAGTCGATCGTGTTGTATCATTAATTTTGCGTTGCTGTTCTAGATGGTCTGAAGTAGGAAAAAAATCTACGTAGACGTTGTGAAGATCGAGCTCTTCGTCTGACATTAAGGGACAGATTTACAATATCGCGGGCATTGGAAAATGAGTGGTTCGCTCGAAATGGCCAAAGAGTATTCATTGTTATAGGTTAGAGAAGAATTCGAAGTTTTGGTATTAGATCCTACCGTCCATTATTATATCTGCCTCTAACCTCGCAGCATCACTGAGCAAGATTTGATTACTGCAGAGAAAGACAACAGTGGACGCCTGAATGGAATAACATCATCTTCAGTGATGAGTCTCGGTTCTATTTATGGATAGTCGCAGAAGAGTGAGATGTCGACGCATATATAGTATTCAATTCCTCCTCTAGTTTTTATTGAGAGAAGTCTTAACGCGATTCGGTATATTAACACTATTTTACAACGATTGTCCTATGTTAATGGCTTGCAAACCCCGATTTTTCAGAAAGATAATCTTCGGCCTCATATGACGGCCATTTCAAGACAGTTTTTTGATAGTCTTGAAATCACTTTCTTACGCTGGTTATCACGTTCTCCTGATCTATCGCCGATGGAACATATTTGGGATATGATAGGCAACATATAGCGCCCATCTAACACAATAATAGAAATTAAACTTCTAATTATCGAAGCTTGCAATGAAGCACCACATTAATTGCCTGATGACTCGACATTTTAATATGTGCTTAAGATATTGTAGCGGTCCAACACACTATCAATTGTCGTTTGTTTGTTTTTCAAGTTGATTTTTTTAATTATCGATGTACTTTATTTACATCATTAAATTCTGTAAATTCCATTAAAATCGTCCAATAAATTCTTTATGTTCTGATTTTTTTGAAAGGCAAATATATTGATCGAAATTAAATGTTCATTTATTTCAAAATGTAATTGGTTATATCCTTATATAAATAATGATAAAAATTATGTACAATATATATTATACAGAGTGTTCAAAGAAGAATGGAAGAATAAACTGTCAAATGAACATAATTTTGAGTACCCGTGCCATTAAAAAAAATCAAGTTGGAGTCGTATCTTTAAAAGAATGACAAGTATCGCTTTAAAATATTTCTTACAAATAGGTATTAATTAGTCAAGGACATATTCCAAATTTAATTGATCCGGCAAATAGTTCTGAAGTTATTCAACCGCTTCCATACTTATTGAACACCCTGTTTAAAATGATATTATTCTTTCTGTCATTCTTAAAATAAGTATAATCAATCAATTCTCTTCAAAATCTAAGATATTATGTAAGAGTTAATGAAAATACCGAAATCCTTAGCTCCAAATAAACACCCGGAGGCGACCGGCTCGGGTTTAACCGAGCGGGTGCAATAACTCGGGCAATATTACAAGTGATAAACGCTCGCAATTAAAACTTTTTTAATCCGACGATTAAGTTTAAAACTAGCTACGGGTCCTTTCCAACGTTTCATTAATAGATCCGTGTAATTTGAGTAATGCACCCGCCCGTTCCGCGATACAGTTAACGGCCAAAGTTTCCAGTTTCGAGTGTATGCCGCCAGGAGTAAGGGATAAAAGAGAACGGCCCCCACCCTTCCGTTTCCTCTTATTTCGGGGATCGATCAATTAGAAAGCGGCCCCGCGTCGACTTTTCGGATTGCGCCTGGAAAGTTTCCGAAAAGGAGATCATATAAGTAATTAACTCCGTCCCGTTTTCATTGTTTCTGCTAATGGATACAATAAGTTATGTTTTGTTCGGTTGCGAAAAGTCGGACGTTTATTAATTATTCGCGAGGTTTATTATTTCCTGTTCTTGTGAATATTTTCGGGGAGTGCATTCTTTTTCGTATTAATGGGAAGTTAATGGCATCTTAATTTTATCTATTTTTAACAATGAAAAAATGTAAAAAAAAATATTGCTAAATATGTTTACAAAATCTATTATTGGTTAATCTTCGGTTTTCGCTAATTGGCTATAGTGGCGGCCGATTAGACAATTTCCATCGGATTATTCTTCGATGGAAATATTCTCACCTTGTGCTTGTGAAACTATCTTTTAAATGGGTAAATCATTCTCTTTTGATTTGCATTACTGTCCTAAGATATATTCTTTTTATCTAGACCTTTACTTCGAAATCTATTACACATTTATATTTATTAATTGGCTACCGATTGAAGGTCTTTCTGCTTTATTATAATATTTATTTTGGTTAGAATACAACACAAAAAAATATTTTTCATATATAATATAATTGTGTATCTACGTCTTACCTTTATGATATTATTTTTGAATGTAATTCAATATGAATTCAATATATTATTAATTAAAAATAATAGATATAAGAATGACAATTATTTCATTTTATCATGAGTATGACTTTTCTTCTTCTTTTAATTCCGTTTCCATTAAAACGGGTCATAAACGTTTACTTTCAGGTTAATTAACAACTACACCCACACACATACACAACGAGGAGAAAATGAAGTTTGAATCAAAACCCTAAAAGCCCGAACGCCCTCATATATCACCTGGCCGACGCCGTTTGATCCCGCAGCACCCCACGACAATAAATCCGTATAATTAAAGTCCTAATTCAGGGCGCAAATTTCATCCGGGCCCTAAGAGACCGGGAGTTATTAAACCGTGGGAGGCACACACACATGCACACACCAAGCGCGGGTTTTCTTCCTCGAGGCCCTTTTTAGCGACAACTCGACGCCCATCAAACGTAATCAGATCGTAGTTAACACGTGTTAACTCGAATTTGGCTTTGCATAATGGGTTTGATAAGTTCTTTGATGGGGGTATTAATTTTATGTGAGGCCGTGATTTGGGTATTTATTATGTGTTGATTGATGGGGTTGGACGGAAGGGATGTTGAAAGGGTAAGTACTTAAACCAAACTTGAAATGAATATATCGATGAATAAATGATTAAAAAAGTATTACTTATAACAAACAACTGTAAAAACTTTAAAAATAAGTTTTATAACTGTAATGCTATAAAAATACTTTTGAAATTAAAAAAATCTACGGTATTATAAAGACTCCATCATAAATTCATGACAGGACGGGAAGACCTCTGGTCGATGGCCCAGATAGACACCTACATGTATTATTTGTAATTATTTATGTTTTATATAAAAACAATAATATTAATTAATTGATTATTAATACCACAATTTATTGATAATCGCAGAATAATACAACTCAAAAATTTTTATAATACTTTAGATTATTTAAAAAATAAAAAATAATTTTTAGATAAGTGAATAATTTTAATGAGATCGGCAAATAACCTCTATTATCTCGGAAATAACTTCAGTAAATAATCTATTAGGACTATTTGATTATTTACCTAAGTTGTTTCGAAGTCAGTTGGGGTTGTTTACTTGTTGCTACTGAAAAATACGTCGGCAAGTAATCTACGCGTTGGTAAGTGTTTATCTGTAAGTATTATAATTTAAATTTCGGTCATTAGGTTCTAAACAAAATATACCTGCCTTCATATCAGTTTTTCTTAACTTCACGAACCGTGCTCCTTCAATAATGTTATCATCTTTGTTGAATTCACAATTTTTTAAACTTTAATCATAACGTAATGATGACGTTTAATGACATTAATTAGCATCACATAATATGTGAAAAATTGCACCGCCAATATTTTTATAAAATTATTAGTTTTTTTTTTATAAAATTATGAATAATTCTGTATGAATACATAAATTTAGCAAATTGTACAAAAATATTCTTAATTACGAACGTTTTGGAGAAACGATCTCATATAATAAATGTAGTCGTCCTTCCAAGTTTGTAATCGATCAATAAACAATCCATATCGTTTTTGATGCGTACTACACTTGTATATTCCTTTATTAGTATATTTAATTTGGTATCGACATAATTATTATATTTAAAAATATATACAGGGTGTAGAATTAATTCACTCACCATGGGGATTTCCACGTTAAATTCTTAACGTTTAAATATTAGCTACTCTATTTTTTTTTTTTTTTGAGAAAAAGAGTGTGTTTCATGCAGAGAAAAATATACTGCAGAAAATCATATCATTACTTATTTTGTTATTTTCCATACAAAGAGGAAATTGAGGAAATTAAAAACCACTATTTTAGCAAAAATGGGTGGTGCTATGGAATTGTTGAAACAAACGACCGTTAATTGTTAGCTGTCATGTTAGCCTTTGAATATAAAAATATTTAAGTAATTCTAAGTTAATATTATATATTTGATGAATGAAAAGATCCAAATGCTTTTTTTTGCTAAAATGGTAGTTTTTATTTCCACGATTTCTCCTTAACATTGAAATTCCTATGTTGCGTGAATCAATTCTACACCCGGTATATTGACAGAGTATGTTGCTCGAAATCCTTATTCACTTCATTAAAATAATTAATTGAAGGAAGTAATATTAAATTATATATTTAAGAAGAAAACTTCACTAACAAATATCTTCAATGCTTTCTAACTAAATTATTTAAATAGCCACTAAACTTACTTAGAAAAGCTACCAATAGATTAAGGCACATGAAGATCGATCCAAATCAAAAATTAATTTCATTTGATGTCGAGTCCCTTTTTCCGAGTATCCCCAGACGCAATTAACATTCTCTAACAAATATTAATGCAAAATAACATCCAGAAAGAACACATCAAACAATAATTTCTACTAACAAAACTCGTTATGGACTTCAATTCATTCGAGTTTAATAACAAATTCTATAAAAAATTCTAGTTGGGTATATTGGCGGCCGATTAGACAATTTTTATGCGATAATTCCTCGATAAAAATATTCTCGCCTCCTGCTTCTGAAACTCTCTTTTATAAGGGGTAAGTGATACTCTTTTAATTTGCATTATTGGGCTAAGATGTATTCTTTTTTTAATTGAAAAGAGTATTCATTCACTCGGTCACAGTTATTTAAATAAATTAAATAAGAATGATTTGAAAATAATTAATAAATTATTTCCACATTTAGCTCTGCGACTTTTGACTTACGTTACGTAAGTACGTTAAACAAATGCACATTAAACAACTACTTCCCGGGCAATTGAATTACATAATGTACACCTGCTGTTGCATATCAATAAAATATTTCATAATGTAACAAATTTTGATCCGAGAAAAATTTAATGCAAAAAACAACAAAAAAGAACGTTACTTAATATAAGGCCATCTGCAGACAACGTATTTCGGGATCTAATTCTCGTCAGTACAGCTCTGCCTTACATAATTTAAAGTAACGTAAGTCAAAAGTCACAGAGTTAAATGTGAGAATAATTTGTTAATTAATTCCAAATCATTTTTATTTAATTTACATTATTTTTTAATATTTTAAAGTTTTTTTTTATATCTCGCAAGTTTTTGCATTTATGATTGGGATTGCTGTCTCGGAAGTTATTCCGTGGTGCCAATATCCTTGAATTTGGTGTTGGGGTCAACTCATTGTTTATCCAGAAGTTCATGTGAAAGAGGTTTGGTTCTCCAGAGTTTAATTCTGTGGGGAAGAGCGCAACAGGCTTTTTCCATTCCGTTTATCTGTGAATCGCTATCCGCATGCTGGTTATCAACGGCGAAGAACCGCCAAATGGTGATGATAATTTTTTATTCCTCTTTCATTTTTATAATTCTTAATAGCATAAATTTATTATAATATTTAATTTACACTTTATTAATCTTTGTTAAAGTTATTTTTGCAAATAAAAAAATATTGTAAAGAAATTGAAAGAAGAAACTGGAACGATCACTCTGGAATGTTTCACGGAGCGCGCGACGGTAAACACGGCGTCATCGAAAGTTCCGCAAAGTACAAGAAACAAGCAGGTTATATAAGCGCCCGCTAGTGGCGCTGCAGTCAGTCAGTCTATCACGAACGTCCGAGTGCTCAACATCTCGTTATAAATAAATAGTGAAAGCGTGATATTAAATGTGTTAAGTAAACTGTAAATAAATAAGTAGTAGGATTACTTGGAATAAGTAATTTAAATGGTGTGCTGTGCAGTGACTAATAATAATAAAGACTATTATTATGATAAACTCAAAGTGTCTGAGTTGAAACAAGAATCAGAGGATTTGGATATTGGATACAGTGGGCAGGAAGGAAGAGCTCAAGAACCGATTGCGACAATTTTTAATTGACAATGGCATGGACCCTGACACGTATATATTCGAAGGTGACATTGCGAAAGTGCTCAACATCTGGTTTTAAATAAATAGTGATAGTGTGATATTAGTAAATGTGTTAAGTGTACTGTAAATAAATAAATATACATTGTTTTACTTATCTCCGAGGAGTCTGATTAAACCCGATTTCGTAACAATATGAATTAACTTAACGATACATTGGGGTAAATGTAAATATGTATTATTTTGTTAGTATTAACAATAAAATGATCTGGATAATTTTTATTTAGGTAAATATTTTACCGAATAAAATAAAAATAGGAAATGAGGTATTCCATATATTTTATTCACTTTTTTAAATTTAATCTAATCATCAAATCATTATATTATATAGGTTATACGGGGCTAGTGAGACGTAAGTTAGCCTCATGTGAACTGCGACCTGTAAGATTTATTGTTCATCATTATATTAATTTATATGTATACAGGGTATCTCCCCGATAAATAAGGTTATTTTTACACTTTACGCAAACAAGTATGTTCTTCTTAATGATTCGAGATTCACTTCACTTCCTGTTATACGGGAAATAAATTCAAACTTCGTTATTTTAAATGGGACTCTATACTTTTTATACAAAAATTTGAAATATACGTATGATTTTGACCTCCCCCCCACTCTTTATTTCAAGAGTAAGACAAAAAAGTTTGTAATATTTTTTGTTTTACAAACCCATCTTGGTTTCAAAAAGAATAGTTTTAGGATGCCTTTATTAGAACTTTTTTTTGAGATAATCTCAGTTTTATATTTTCGATTGTTCATTACGCTCTCTACTGGAAGAGTAACGAACTTGAAAATTATTTCCAGCATTTTCTTATGGCCAATTTTATTAATATTTTTTTTACTTGAAACTTCTAGGACTCGTAGTTCCTGAGATTTAGCCGGTGACCTTTCTTATTTGGACGCCCGATAGATCAAAATTATAATTGTACATATAATATACCCTAATTTCAAGACATAGACAGTTAAATTGACCCTGATCGATTCAATATATTGTTTAACAATGACGACCAACAACAACAAAAAATTGCATAAAAAGATAAAGACAATTAATTATAAGACAAGCAGATCGACCTATGGTCGAAATCCGATTGACAAGAAACCTTTACATTTTCAAAATATTTTATATTGTTATTATTATTATTGTAAACTCAAAAAACTTGTCAATAAAGATGTGTAACTAACTATAATCTAATGTAGTTAAACATTAATTCTTTAAATATTTTTTTTAGATACTTAATTTTCTCTTTTCAATTAATTAATTTCTTTTTAGATACTGCAACTTTTGTTCGGTTTAAAGTACTTAGGTAATGTAAATCAACGTCATGTAAGTACTTTAATAAGAAGAAACAACTACTTTTTGGGCAAATACATCACCAGACATTGAACTGCACAATAAACATTTTATTTGATTTAATTTAAATAACTGTGACCAAGTGATAAATATTGTTTTTTTTTTCTATTATTCATTCCTTATATTCTATAGACGACACAACATTTACGAAAACTTCACTTTAGAACAATGTCATTATTGTAGGAAAAAAAAAATTCAACAAGGCCAAATTCTTGCAACCCACCAACAAACAACTAAATAAATTACAATGAAATTATACCAGGAAAATTTCTGGCAATGATCAATAAAATTCGATCAATCCCTTTTTCCAACTGCAAAAAAATACTTACACTGTAAGTTTTACAAACATCTATTGAAACAACCAACTACTTCCCGGGCAAAAGGGATTGATCGAATTTTATTGATCATTGCCAGAAATTTTCCTTGTTTAATTTCATTGTAATTTAAATAACTGCAAATGTGTGAATCATCTTTGTTTCATTTTATTTAACTAAATAACTAAAACTTCATTAGCATAAACACGCCTTCTACATTTATCTCTTTTTGAAATTAATTCCTGGCATCAGTTCTGGGCTTTTATAAATTCAATTCTACTTTAAATTTGTCCTGTCTTTGGACTTGATTTTATCCTTCACTATAAAAAGTGCAACATTGATCATGTCACAAAATATTTGGTATATTTGCCCATTATATCCAATTGGTCTGAGGATGAATTTGGGAAGTAAATGTTACCTATTAGAAGTATTAATATCAAATAATTTACTTATGAAGAAAAATTCACGTACAATGAGTACAAATATCTATAATGTTTTCAGAATTACTTTTTATAGAATTATTTAAATAGCTACTATCAAGTGAAAAAATGTTTTTCTTTTTATCAAAATTTGATGTTGAAATGAAATTTTATAGCATTATAAAATGAATTATATGCCATTCAACACCCGAGCGACTGTTAAATTGCCGTGCATTATATTCATATGCAAAATACGAAAGCTCGATTAATCGCAGGGCAAGTTTTTCTCCCTTGCACACGAAAAACGGCGGCGATAAGTGCGCCGAGTCGTTTATATCCCTTTTTCCCGGTGTACACTTGGCCGGCGTTTATCTCGCCGAGTTCGCCGCAAAAAAAGAAAGAAAAAAGAACAAGACGAACACGTCGCGGTAACAAGAGGAAAATCGACGATTCGCTCGAATTTTCGTTATTGCTTGTTAGCCGGGAATTTCGATATTTATGGGGTGCGATCTGCATGCGGGTCAAATCGAGCATGTCGCCCCGCAAATGGCCCCCGCTTTTTTCCCTCCGTTCTTTTTTTCGACACCTGGCCCCGGCGTTTTCCCGCCAGGATTGATTTTCGCCGGATCCCGGTGATAAATTCGGGAACGGTGAGTCCGTGGAGCGAATGCGAGATCACGATGGAAATGAGAAAACGCAGGGCGCGTTTTCTCTCTTCGCTTTTTTTTTTGTTGCGGCTGTTTTATGACCTTACATGACTTTTCTGTTAGTGACCTATAAAGAAACGTCGAGTAAAATTCGAAGAATAATGAGTTATTTTATAGTTTTCCCAAGTATCTATTGAAAATATAAAAGTGCTTTGTATTGCAACTAAAAGACGTCAAAATGTAAATTTTAGTATTTTAATAAGAATTATAATGTTTTTACATAAGAGGGAGGAATCGCGTCAAAATCGGCAAACAAATGTGACAAAATATGTATTTTTATCCTAGGAGCATAATGCACATACCGTGAGGTTATTTTTTGATTGTACTTAGATTACTACGGCTTCTGGAAATACCTTTCAAGACTGGGAATATATGATAAGGAACTATGCAGAGGGTGTAATGCAGAAGAAGGTGACTGCTGGACACATCCTTGACGAATGCTCAGCGCTGTCTAGGATAAGACGTCCCGTGGGCAGGGAGAACTATTGAAGGAACCCAGTTGAAAATTATCCACGAAGAGATATTGGATATCGCTAGATATGCAGAGTGGGTCTAACCACTGGGAGGGTGGTAATATAATTAACCTAAAGTTTGGCCTAAGTGGGTGGGTATGAGCTGCCCTTACTCCAAAATCCTTAATCCTTAGATTACTTGAATATTCTTGCAATATATTGACATTGTTTGATTTAATTTAATATGCAGCAATTTTAAATTAAAAAATCTTCACTTTAAAACCATTATGTGTGTCTGTTGATAACAGATAGTTAAGAACAAATAATATAATATAAGACAATAATATAGAAGTGAAAATAACGCATATTGCAAGTAAAAATAAACATTATTATAAAAATATCTAAAAAAACCAAGTGCAAAAAAAACTGTGACTTAAAATCATCAAAATCATTAATAGAATAAATATAAATAAAAAAGACAATCGCATTTAGTAGCTTTTCCTATTTTTTTTTTTTTCTTGAAACCCAAGTTTTCTCAACGGTATAGTAATCAACATAAAATTCTGCAAAACTGCCTAATTTAAACATACCTTATCTCTTACAATAATCGAGATCTCCTGACTGAGACATTTGAAACAACCTGTATATATATATTTAATTTTATTAAAATCTCTTTCAGTTGAATTTTATAAAACACAGCATTTAATTAATTTAAATAACTTTACAAAAAAACACACAAACAAAATATTCATGCCGCAGCGCATTTCCATAATCTTGGAATTTATTGTTGTGTGTATCTGTTTCAAAACAGGGGATGCGTACGTATGTATCCCCCTTCACCTTTTGCGGAATTATTTCGTTTCCCCTCGTGTGCCGTTATCAAGAGCATCTCGCGGCAGTAAAGCCTCATTACAAAATGAAATCTCCGACGCTAAATGCGAACACAATAATTTACATGTATATTATATGCAAATACCTCAAAATGTTCCGAAGCCAGGGGGTCTCCATTGAAACAAAACAATTGTTCTCCACGCCCGCAGCGCGCCACCCCTTTTCCTCAACTCCGATTCCAGGCAGCCAGCACGCGAACGCCCCAGAAATGCTCACTAAATCTTCCCTTAAACTCCCTAACAATAGAGTAAGCTCTTCGCAGTACAATGCATTACATATCTTGATATGGTTGTTATTAAATTATGAATCATTAAATCTTATTAGGGAATTGCCGATGTAATACATTTTTTTTTTTTCTAAATAGTAATAGTGTTTTTTTTTTTGTAATTGTTTCTTTTTGCATAAAAATTAAATATAATGAATGTTAAGAGGGAGGTTAGGTGCTTGATAATTCTGTGTTCGACCGGTTCCAATATAGATATAAGAGAGATCGTATGGCCATATAAATCTCCGAAAAATAATTCAATTCCGTTAAAAAACCTTTAATTTGAAAACCACCCGAACGCATCGTTCACATTCTCAGAAATTCGTCCCCCGCAAACATTTCAATTAAATCCTGCAATTACAAGCATCCATTACCCGAAACTATAAAACTACCCTCGCAATAAAATCCAGCTCCCCTTTTCGAAACGCAAAAAAGAAACACACACAAAAAACAACAACACCGAAGATTAAAATCATCGCTTGTCTTTCAGAGGAACTCCGTGTTATTTTTTTCTGTTTTGCCAATTGACCGTCACGTCCGCACAATGTAGGTGTTTGTTATCGGTTTTTTTTTTTTTGGGGGGGGGGGGGGTATTTTTTTATATTCCGCCCCGGCTTGTCGCGTTTCTTTTATCGGTCCTTCGTTGGCCGCCCTTATCTCCCTCCGACCCCCACATAAAAATAACTCCGGTTGATCCCCACGATAAGATATTATTATGAAGGTTTTCCGTTTTTTTTACTCACTCAGTCTACTGTTTGGCTAAATCAATAAGTTATTTTTGTTATTTAGAGATTCGGGTTGCTTCCTTTTGTTATTTTTTTTGTTTTTAGTTGCGGGGAGTTATTACGGTTATAAAATTAATGGTATCATTTTTTACTGATAAGTTATACCAAATGATTGGCTTTTATATTATTATTTATAAAGGTGTAAAATATGTTCTTAGTATATTAAATTAGAAATTACTGAACTCTTAACACGTGTACACTTAGCTAACAGTGTGTATTACAATTATAAACAATTAAATAAAAATACAACAGTATTTTTAGTTTCACAATTTTTTTATTACAGAAACGTTGCTACAAAAATTTCGACAACAGAGTTACAACGCAGTGGCGACACAATTTAGCAGTGTTTCTATAATAAAAATCTGTGAAATTAAAAAAAAAAAAAACGTTGTGTTTTTGTTTACTTGCAATTATGTAATTTCATGCGAAAGCCTCAACCAATGCATTTATGAAAATTAACATTTATTTATTATTTTAATAATTACTATAGACCAGAACAGACAAATACTTTCATTTTATTTTTTTTTATATTTTACATTTATAAAAATGTGTGTATTTATCTGAATAAAGATGTTATATATTTATATTAATACTTAATATTTTTATTATTATTAGTAATTGTATATTCGTTTTATTTTTCTATAATATTTCTGTAACTACTATTAGTTATAAACTCAGTACTATTAATTATCGTATTAATTCTCCATATACGACTTACTGTGTTTCGATGTTTGTACACTCAGATCGATAACAAGGGATGGGTGATGATAATCCAGAGCAATGACTAGGTCAATATGTTTGAAATAAGTACGTGGCAAGTTACTATATACTGTATATGTAATACATTGTTCACTTATCCCGTTGTGAAACATTTTGAATAAAAAACTAATTGGAATCAAAATATTTCGTACTGTTTCACAAATTTGTTTATATTCCTAGTCAAAAAATGAAATAATTTCACTGCTGAGGAGAAATAATTATTTTACATCATTATTTCTTATTTTTATATATTTTATTTGTACGTTTGCTTTAATCGTTTCAGGGTAAACTTTCTAATTAATAGGTTGATAATATTCGTTAATTGATAAAAATTGATTAATAAACACATTTATAGGAAAATTATATTATGAATCTTAAAAAAATGTTGTAAATAGCAATGCTTGTATATAAACAAATTAATATATTTTCTACATATAAAAATTCTTATCCTCGACGAGAAGATTTTATTTACTCCACTGAAGAGTCTTTGTTAACGACGAACTTACCTTTCATGTCTGAGTATAAAACAGTTTAACATAAACTAGAATTACAAAAAAAAGGAACGGCACATTTAATAAAAGACGGAAACGCCCCACTATTTTATAATAGCAATTTGATATAGAGGTACCTACGTGTATTTGTACGGGAAATATTTACGTTTGTGCAATTTAATAACACAAGGCGAAACCGGGGGAATATAAAGTTTTACCGTAAAACGGAATATGAAAGGCGAATTTTAGCGTGTTCCACATTTCGGAACGCCGCCGCCAGAGAAGTTTGAAATAATGAAAAATATTTTTATACGCGTATCCTCTACAAGTTTCACTCGGTTCGCATTTCAAAAAGGGCGGGGTGGAAGGCAGAGTGAGGGGACAGGTATAGAAAACACGTCCGTATCAGCGGTATCGAATTTCCATATACCTTGAAATAAGTGAAATAAGAATTTGCGATGCAGCATAAACATTCATAGGTATAGAGGAAGAGTGCATTCCGTAAAGTTTTTTTTATTATGGTAATCAGGAATTTTGATAAACATCAAGGAAAAGTGTAAGAATCGATTAATAAATACCGAAGAGTGAAAAAAAAACTACTTTTCTTCATCAAATTTTAGTATCCGGTTCTACTAAAAGTGGTGATACAACAATCATTAACTTTACTAAACAAAACTTTTGTTTTGATAATGATAAGCTGATGTTATCGAAACTATAGTCAATAATAAACAATACAAGTTATACAAACGAAGTAAAACGTGTTTCATTTGCTAAAATTGTATTAGAATGTATAATAAAGCAGAAGCTTCAACGATTAAAAAATTACAATACTTTATTTTCTCAGTTATGACTTGGGGAAACATGTTGGACTATTAAATATTACAGGTTATTTACTTTTAAGTACTTAAGTTTTGTAAGTAAAAGTTGTTGTCGCTATATTCAATATAATCTTTTAACTTTAATAATCATATTAAAATCATTTTTATTTCAATAAATTACAATAGAAAAGAATATTCATTCACTTGGTTACATTTATATAAAAAGAATTTGAAAATAATTAATTATTAACCTTTAGTTAGTTTTAAAGTACTTAAGTAACATAAGTCAAAATATCACAACAGCTAAAGGGAAAATGATTGATTAATAATTAATTATTTTCAAATTCTATTTATTTAATTTAAATTCTTTGCTCGTATTTTGTAGTAATTTCTCAAATGCTGTAAAAATGGAATGAGCAGATGGGTAACTAAATCATTAAAGATGAACACTACCATCACTCATCACGATTACATTACCCACATATATACCTCAGAAGTAAATAAATCAACGAACGCGGACGGACGATTTAATTAGAAACTAAGAACACGTTTCATCGAAGTTTTGTATATTGACAGTCATGTTAGTTTCCCTGGCAATCGAATATTTATAGATATATTTTACATGAACAAGGGACTGTTTGAGTCACATATGGTGAAAGTTTTGTTGTATAAATGTCAGTAAATGTACAGTACAATTAATACATCACAATATAGGAAATGTATATATTTTACAGTATTATTTTAATTGTTTGTTTTTTTACATTATTTTCTTTTCTCTGCTATCTGAATTTTCTATAACAATCGCTTTCTTGCGTTTAAATATTTTCTTCTTTTTCCAAATACCCTCTCTCCAAAAATATCCCCTCAAATTCGGTAACTATCAATCAATCAATCAATATTTTTTTTAATTTCCTCTAATACTTTCCTTCCGACTACGACGCGAATACTCAAACCACTACGCGAAGCTTTATAACATAATTATATCCATTTATTTTCAATTGTAAATCTAATATATTAACCTTATATCTAGTTTATGTTCTTACAAGTGTAAAATAATTCGAATTTTTTATCAGGCTTTTCTTATTATAATAAAATAATATTTATTTGATAAACCTGCTTCAAGAGACATAGCAATATTAAATTTTAAGTTAACAAATATACGAATAAAACAAAATGAATGCAGAATCAATAGTCAAAGCAAAAATAACTTAATCTTACATCGATTTCATAATTTTATATGTAATTTATATTCTCACGAGATAGATATAAGATTAAGACAAACATTTAACATTACCTATCCATACAATTTTACAGCACATAGCAAGTTACTGAGTACTAAATCGATAATTTTATTACAAAAACTATTAAACTTATTATCCTGTGAGAACTAAAAAAAGCCAAACAATTTAACAACATTCTAATATTTGTAAACCCGCATGGGTTGTTTACATTTTTATTCTTATTAAATTAAATCAAGGAATAAAGTTATTTTACTGTCGAAGAGAATCGATCTCCTTGTTTCCTATTACATTTCTAATAATCGTTTTATTGATAGCGGAAACCAATAATTCATATGTGTAGTAAAAATAAGTCCATATTTTTGCAAGAAATTTAATGCTTTGATTGCCATAGTTATAGTGATCCAATTTAGGTCAAATATGCGCCATTTTGTTCTAAAATTTGTTGCTATTTTGAAAGTAGTTTTATTATGCATCTATCATAGAAGTCCTCGTCAGCATTGGCAACAAATTGAGACGGTCGATTTTCACAAGCCACTCTTATCTCTGATAGAACACAATTACTCTCCTATTGGTCAAAGCTGACTGCTTCAGGGCGATTGCTTCCTTCAGTTGTTGATTATACACTTCCGAGTTAAAAGTTTTGAGATTGGGAAGTAGCTCATAGTAGATAATTCCCTGCCAATCCCACCAAATATACAGCAAAACTATTCTAGCCGTCAACCTTGGCTTGGCCACTGTTTCCACCAGCCCATCTCAATTCTTCTGTAACCGTTTCCGCTTGACGTTGTTGTGAGTGATTTACTTTTCATCACCAGTCGTCAACCGCATTAGAAATGTATCGATTTTGATGCGATTCAGCAGCGATTCGCAGATTGGAATTCGTTCATGAATTTTTTTTGCGTTAACTCTTGTGGCGCCTAAGGATCGTGCTTCCTTTTGTATCCAGTCTTATTCAAATGACTCCAACCTTTTCGTGCAATCTTAAGTTCTTGGGTAGTCGTAGCAGTTCTTACATGATGATAGGATTTGACAATGCCCATGATTTTATCTATATTTTCGACAATAGGCCTTCCAGTGAGGTGTCTCTTTGATATCGAAATTATCAGAACGGAATCCACCATTGACATTATTCACATTTTCATAAAGGCGTTTTCGCCTTTATCGAAAAAAGAAATAGACTATTTTCTCTTTGTTAGTATCAAAACTGAGTCAACCAATCACAAATCTACCAGAAAAGTATTTTTAGTACGAAATCTTATGTTTCTATCGCCATGTAGTAGAACCCGATCGGGATTAGACAAAGCAAGATATAGATAACTGAAGACATAAATTGGAAAAATAATGGATACCGTTAACCACACATAATATTAACTGGTCCCCAATAAAAATATAATTATCAGTTCATAATCATAACCAACTTGGCGAATCGATTGCAGTAGCCACGTCTGAAATAAAACTTGGCAAAGTTAAATAAAAAAATCAAGAGTTTTTTTTATTGAACATACAATATAATTATGGTGAAAACAAAAACCAAGTGTTTTATTTAAATAAAAAAAATCATCAAGAGTCAAAAGGGAATAGAAGATACAATCTTTATTTAAACATTTCTTTGTGGCCACGTTATTTTAATCATCGATTTCATTACAAAAGAAATTGCTCTCCTCCGTTAGGTCAAACTCTAAATTTATCCGCATTCGACAGAATATTTCTATATATATTCCTTATGTCCCAAACCCAATCCAGCGCTCTCGAAGTCCTAACATACACCAGCTACATAAATCGTTTAATAACCGATGTCATTTTAATCCCATATATTTGTTTAGACTATCTTTTAATACTTTTTCCCTACAACAAATTCTCATATGGCCCATCCCACAAAAGACCCTTTTTAAATTCAAGGGCTACCCCAATTATCAGGAGGCATGACAAATTTTATATCGTAGCATCAACTAATTTCTATCAGCATTCATTAAACGTTTCCATAACATACGTATCAGAAAGTATTAGGATATATTTGGGTTTACTAAAGACAACTGTTTAGAGATTTTAAACACACGAAAAAAAAAATGCAATTCCCTCAGCAAAGATATTTATAAACTAATAATACAAAACAGATAAATGGATTTTGAAGAAATACATAAATGGCAAGGAATTGAAAAAACTAATAAAATATAAATAGATCGACACAATTTGATAGTTAACAAATCCAGAGACTATCAAGTTAGTAGATGATTCGACAGAAATAGCTAACATTTTTGGAGACTACTATAACAATATCAATATGTCCAATTTTTTAAACGTTTGAAATAATTCTATTCGATCAGATTTATCAACATCTATTTGTTAATAACTTCCCTTGTTATACCTGAAAAGTAGATCTCAAGTAACATTTGTTAACAGAAATAACAAATGTTATAGTTAAAATACAATTTATATATGTGCTCCAAGGCAGTATATTAGGTCCACTAATGTTTGTTCATAAATGATATACCACTTGTTTTAAATTGTCATATAACAATGTTTGTAGATGGCACAACATTATATTTGAAAGATGGACAACTCAACGATTTGAATTATGCTACAAACTCTATACTAATTGATTAGTGCACATATCTTAGTCTGAATAATTTGCTTGCTAATGCTACCAAAAACGCAAATTATGAATTATAGTAAATCAGTGAGTCTAATAAGAATAAATATAAATAGTGCAACTTCTGAATCCAACGAAATTGTGCTGTCACTTACACATGGTGTGCCTCAAGATTATATCCTTAGGCGATTCCTGTTTTTAATTTATATTAATGATTTACCTACTTTACTGGTAGATAGTGTTACTATACTTTATGCGGATGATACCAGCGTATTATCGTCAAATAGTCTAACAAGATAAAGGAAATAAAAGTAGAAATTATGATATTTTGCGACCACTGGCTTTATCCGAATGGATTGCGTCTGAATGCAGATAAGACAGTTCATATGAGTTTTAGCTACAGGAGTGATGGAAACCATGTTAAACCTAGTTAAACCTATACAATTCTCAGGTGTGAAATAGACTCCATTTTGACTCGGAATGAGCATAGCAACTTTGTTGCAAATAGACAAAGTAAAAATACGTTCCTCCCCAGAAACCTTGTTAATTCAGTTTCTTGTCAAACCTTAATAACGGCCTACTTTGCTACCCGATACTCTTTGTTGATGTATTGTTTAATTATTCGGGGACATAAATCACGTAGACATAGAATATTTGCGCTCCAAATATGGGCTGTGGGAATAATATCCCGAGCAAGCAATAGAGATAATATATTCAAAAATGTAAAATTGCAAAATGAATTAATATATTGAAATGAAATGAAAATTAAAATTTGTTTACAAAATTTGATAAATTGTTGTTTAATTATAAATTGACAATAAAGATGATTCTATTTAAATTTTAATTAATTAAAAAATATATTCGTCTGGGAAATTAAAGCCAGTACTTTAATTACAGTAAAACAGCAAAACTCCATATTCCATATCTTAAATAAATTTACATCTTAATGCAATTCTAAACGTCTTAAAATTGAATCAAGACGATAAAGGCAAATAAAGTTTGAATATAAATTGGTGCCGGCGCGCGGTGAATAACCAAATTACGGAGGTACTCAAAAGTACTGCAGGGAACGGAAACTATCCCGGTGCAAATTTATGCAATTGAAAATACGGAGAGAAAGGGGGACGTAACGTGATTAAAACTTTTCGCGATATCCCCACCCCGGTGTTTTTTTTTTTTTTAATATTCAACCTTTTTTATTTTTATTAAATTTTCCGTCTTTCTCGATTTGATAAATTCCGACGGGTCTTTCGCGCGGGTTTAATAGGCCTTTTGTTGGTCAATAATTGATTGGCATGGATCCGCACGCGTCAATGCCAGAGGCAATTAGGGCCGGTGAATTACCCTGCCCTGTAAAATTCCGTAAAGCCGCCCTGCTGTGATTAATTTAATACGGTGGAAATTCGCCAGGTGATTTACTAGATTATGTGTGAAAAGGTGAGACGTTAAATTAAATAGATTTACAATGGGATTTGAAAAGTTGTTTGAAAGTTGTGCGCATAGAATAAATAACGCATTATAGTTTATATACTATTATTGACAATAATTGAAACTATAAATTTTTCATTAATGTACAATTAAGATGACGAATTAAGTACTAATAACCTTTCTTCACAATTTTATTTGAATTACCTAATGTACATTTCGGACAAAAAGTGATCATTATCAACACGAGAAAGTGTGATGGTCACTTTGTGTCCAAAATGTATATATGGTAATTAAAATAAAAGTGTGAATAAAGGTTATTAGTGCTTCATTCGTCAAATTAATTTACAATTAATCTATAACATTTCTTGAATAATGGTCATTTTCCTCTAGTCTATAGAAAAAAAGGAACAACAAACATATATCGAACATCAACCCTTTACAACTTAGAGGATTTTTTTTTCGATCAGTTTATACCCTCTAAAATAAAATCCCAAACATAACAACACAGCTTCCATTGAAAAGCGATCTACTCTGATTCAATAAAAAAATCCACTATTGGTCCCAGTTTGGTATTAACCAAATCCCAATGAATATGCATACGTCCGTAAATTCCTCTTCAGGACTAGCTTAAATCGAGCGGCCTCAAGGGACGCAGTTTATCGCATAGTAATGGGCATTTCATAATAATTGGACGGGATGACTGTGTTAGCCGAGTAATTGCAAGGCTCGCGAAAGTTTTGATAAGAAGGCAGCGGAACTTTAAAGTGGATAACATTTTTTTCGCCTAATTTATGAAACCCATTATATATATAAAAAAAAACACGATGTAGCGTTTAAAACTCTTATTAAATTAAAGTTTGTAATGATCTTTATTCTCTGAAACAATTAAAGTTGTGTTATTATGGAATAATTATGTTATTTAATTTTTGTTTCAATAAATTAAAATTTGTAATAATCTGCAGTAAGAGATTACATTTTATAATGTTATTTTAATGAATTTATAAATAAGAGTTTAAATTATTTTTTTATAAAGCTAATTTAATTGATTTATTTACCATAAGAGGACAATAATTATTATACAAATATTGGTGAGGCTCAAGGTTGGAACATATCAAAGATCGATATTATTGATGAATATTAATTAAAATATATTCAATCCGTTTATATTTCTGACACCTTTTATCGCGCATCGTATTACAATCGTCGATTAAGTAAAGTATCTCACTTGGTATTATAGGCCATAAATTTGGAAAGACGGAACGAGTAATAGGAGAGCTTCGCTTGTAAACCGTCTTTTAAATCCAGTTGTGAATAATACTATTAATCGAAAGAATTGGATTATAATCCTGTCTATAATCCAATTCTTTCGATATTAGGATATTTTGAAACAAATATTTACGTTGCTATACAAATAAAAGGATATTTAATTAAATTGATATTCCTTTTTTATCTATGAATTGAAGAAATTTCATTGTACGACATTGCGATTTAATTTAAATTAATTAAATATAAGTGGAAAAGAAACAACTCTAATGGGATTTGAAACTATGTCCCTATTTTTCTAGGATAAGCTGTTAAATGGCCTTAATTTTGAATACACGTGACAAGTTGGCGTTGTATCTTGAAAAGTATGATAGCTATAATCACATTTTTGCATGAATCCATATTAATTACTCAAATACATGCTACAAAATTAATATTTATCAGATAAACAAAGATTTTAACCGGTGCTCAAACGACTAGGTCGAGCAGTACGATTGAACTATTCTATTTCGGAATTTGAACTATACGTCTATATCTAGCTTGACTATTCCTCGACATTTTTTCTATATTTCACTTGTTCGAAACATTCGGTCTTTGATCGAACTTTTCGAAAGATGCATAGTGGGGCAACAGACCCTCAAGAATGGCAATAAATCAATAAATGAAATTCACGGACATGATGTTCGCGTCTAATATTCGATGCACCAATAGACAGTGCACAACAACGACTTTGGTCGTAAGTCATAGATTATTATTTGCGATGCCTGGCGTGCATCTTGTAACGTAAGATTTAACCTCTCTTTGTGTTGTGTTTGTACTGTATTGTGAGAATTATTGCAGATTTTTGTTATGGAACTTTCAAGTTCAGGTAGTATTAATATTTAAATAAGTATAGAGTTGAAACATAGCTTATAAAATTTTAAAAAATACACTCTATCTCCCACAATTATTATCGACAACACCAAATTTTCCCCTTCCAATACGTGCAAATACCTCGACATCCTTTTCCATTCAAAATTGTCCTTCAAACCCCATACGCTCACATATAAACGCCAAGGCATGAGCATCAAAACCGCTACACAGATTTACAAATCAATATGCCGGCCCTTATTAAATTATAGTTCGATCCTCTTTACTCAAATCAAACCATCTACTCTTTACCATATACAAGTTACCGAAAGATCCTCCCTATGAATCTTCACCAAACTTAGACATCCCAATGATGCCCTTCACAATCCCTCGAACGAATACCTTTACCAATCCACCCAAATAACACTTATAGCCCAACGTTTTGTAAACCTTTCGCAAAAATTTGCGAACAACACTTACAAAAAATCCCTTCTTAATAAAGTATGTATTTCTCGAAATTCCAAATACACTATTGATCAGTACGAATTAAGACAGTTCACAGATATTTCTAAATTGACATCACCTTAAATTCATGACAGGGCAGAAAGATAGCATATGACAGACTAACACCTTCATGCATATATTGTAATATATAGCTGTTTATAATATTTAATATAATTTTCTGAATAAAGATATTTGTACATTTGTAAAAAAATGGTGATTTTGAAATGAACGTTAAATGTCCATTTTTTAAATTATTGTTATAAACATTCAGGTTATTGGTTGTACTCCGAGGCAGTCTATGCTTTAGTTTTGGGTTTTTTATAATGACTATTAATTCGGCTTTCGGATGAAGGCATTTAGGATGTAAGGAAGGTTTCTCACAAATAATGCCAAATGGAGGCGCCCAAAAATATCTTTTGAATCAAATTCAGAGTGAGCTGAGTGCCAGAAAATAAAGGGAATAAGGGATTCAACACCTCTGAATTTATTAAATTACGCAACCCAAATGGGTTTAAGAGCAACGGGACAAGCACATGCCTTAAATTACAAGCAATGGCTCATCGAGAAACAAGTTATGTCAGGTGAAGAAGATCTAGTTGTTTTGGTAGATAGAAAATTGTCTTGGCATCAATACAGTATAATCAAAATGAGTGCCGCATAAAAAATTCCTCTCATATAAACTTATTCAAGTTGCGAAGAAGTATTGCTATCAAAAGCAAGAATACAGCAAGTGACTTCCGGTTGTGCAGAAGTTACTTTTTGAGTATTGCTTAACCGCACTGTGGAATGTTCATTATTAACACTAGAACTTGAAATAAAATCACTTACGGACGAAGAACTGAAAATGCTATATTAGTTTGCAAAATAAAACTTTTATGACATTTCGGGTTATAGTTCTTAGTAACAAGCGTTTCATGGTCCTGAGGCCAGTGATTCCGCTCTTTTTATTACTTGCATTGTTCCACTTTACCGCCTTGTTGGTAGTGAGAAGATCCTCTGCTAAACCTACGTCCAGCTTCTACCAGGTACTGCAGAACATTAAAAATTGTTATTAGGAATTATTGACTAAGTTACACTTTGTTTGTTTTACACGTAAACATTGTATCTATATTCGACTAGTAATAAATATTAATAAATATTTTTTTTACGTATAAAACAAACCAAGTGTAACTTAGTCAATAATTCCTAGTATTACTAAATCTTTTTACCAAGTGATTAATGAGACTCAAATTGAAGAGTCTACTGATGTTTTAATAACAGGGAAAAAACCAATAGACAAATAAAAAAGTACTTCGTTAATTCATTAAAATTCTTTCGATGCAAGTCATAATTTAATACTTTCCATGGTCGATGGTAAAGTGCTTATTGGCACAACATACATCGATACAAAAGCGCAACTTCCTCAAATTTTAATTGTATTAGCGGATTGATTGAACGAACCATAAAGACTGATAATTTGAAATTTGGTTCGAAGGTTTTACATGGATAGATATGTATATTCGAATGCCTACTAAATCTATCTTATAAATTGCAAGAAGTGGCAAGTTCAAGGAAGTAACAAAGAAGTTGTTTAAGAAAATAAGGTTCGCATTCAAAAACAATTTAGCGAGCGATTTTGAGTAATTATAGTTCTTCATGAACGCAGAACATTCAGGGAAAAAATACTAAAATAGATATCGAACTAATAAAAAAATATTATGATAGTAGTTTACATGAAATTAATGTGGAATTCAGAGAATTTGGATTCAATACCTCTAGATATTATCTTGAAGTCCCTGGTTTAATATACTTCCTACATTGCACATTTTTAATTCATGGGCTTGAAATAATATCTTCAGCTCTGTTGTCTATAGGCCAGTTAACGAATTAACGGAGGAAGCGCAAGAAGCACGTAAAAAAGACTTCAATATACCGAGAGCATTTCATGAGGAAATGTAAGCGTGAGAAAGCGAATGAGGATATTTTTAATTCATTTTACTTAGTTCAGATCCTGTTATTACAGAAGAAACAATCTTAGTAATGAAGACATTGATGAGGCTGATGATGACGATTATTATGAAAATAAGTCTTTACATTCTAATAACGAAGACATTTGTTAAAAGTTATCATAATTTTTCGAAATAAAAATATTATATTAAATTCTTAAGAGGAGGTTTTCATCTAAAATTTTGAAAACATCGACTTTGTTTGTTTACATTTTTTTTTGAAATGTATAAGTGTCTACTATACTGTGTTAAAAGGTTTTTTTTGATCCGCGCATAAGAAAAGTTTCTAAAGGTCATTGTTTGAACCTTTGATTGTCGCCATGATACGCTCTACGCCCAAGAAGGGCAGCTCAGGTAGAAACTTGTCATGGCATTATGCACGGCAATGCATTGAACATGTGGACACGCGAATTAGACTCATTCAAACACGACCACTCTCTTCAAGAGTACGTTCAAGATTCCATAGCCTCGTAGACGGGAGGCTGCCTCCAGAACTCCAACGAATATTTCATTGCATGTATGTGGAGCCCCGAAATATTTGCATTCTTCTACTGAAACTATCAACAGTGTCACTGCTCCCTCTGAAAAATTATTCAAAAAGGCATCTCGGCACTGTTGAAGACTTTGAACGCGATGGGAGTTGCTGTTGGAGAGGGAACCGTCCATTTCATATGAATTTTCGACGACCAACGTCTGCAGGTTGCCGAACGGAAGGTCTGCAGTTACGCAAGTATGGTTCCTCTCGAGAAGACTAATCTAACAATCGGCCAGTAGGAGCAGTTTGAGTTTAACATTGTGCCAAATGGTTAAATTTTGAATTATCTTCAAGTTAATTAGATCTATGCTCCCGCTAATTTAGTTGACTGTTTGAAATTGTTGTCCTTATTTTGTGACAGATTGTTCTAAAGACGCTGTCATGTACACCGTGGACCAATTCAACGCTGACATAGCCCAGTTCAAATGGTTATCACGGCCGCCATTTTTTTAAACAAAAATGTTTCACAATAAAGATCAATTTACTAGTATTCTGAATTTACAACGCGTTTTTGTGTATGTGTTTTTAGTAGAGCGGAAAAAAGCCAAACTGTGTATTTTTTGGGCATTGAAATTATAACCTCTCCTCTAATTATTTTTTTTTTAAATAAAGGGACAATTAAAAAATTCTTTTCTTTTTCTACTACAGACACCTTTAGAAACAATATTTAAGTTAGAACCCCATTTACATAATTAAAAGTACTTTTAGTTGTCTATCTAGTCCATCACTAAACTGACAAAACGAAATGTGGTATATATTCTATGATTTATATTGTTAATTGATTAAAATGCACTCGCTGACAACAAGTGTGGATTTTAAACAATACGAATATTTTTATATTATCATGATGGTTGCGACGATAACTACGTAGTAATTCATAATATACAAAAAAAGTTACATTTATACAGGTAAATTTATCTGTTCATTATGTGTTCACCTTAAAGTAATTCCTAACCTCACTCTAATTTTTACCTATATAAATGTAACTTTTTTGTAATTTATGTCACTTGATAATGACCGTCCAATGTCAAAACTTAATTTATGAATTTATGTATTTGTTTATGAATACATAAAATAAACAATTGTGGTAAAAAGATACAAAGTTTTTATTAAGTGAATATTATGAAATTTTGGCCTTTTTAGTTTTACGTTAATTGTAAACCATCGGCAGCACAACCATCAGCCGTGGTGGATGCGCCGGTAGAAAAACCCGTGGCTGATTCACTTCATATAAAATTTACCATAGAAATGCAAAAAAAAAAAAACATAGTAGCGATTAGTTAATCGCAACTAGAGAAGTGTAATACAAGTTGGGTTTTTATGTTACAATAGGATTAATAACATTTGAAAATAGATTCTACAAAAAATATCAAAACCAAAAAATAGCTGTCGCAAAATATCCAAATCTCTCGATATCCTCGCGACAAAACCTCGGGTGGGGTGGCTTAGAACGAAACAGAATCGCGAGGGAGAGAGGGTGTCGATTGAGGGGCGAAAGGAGCCGGGACAAAATCACGACCACGTGATTAATGTAATGCGGGGAATCCGCAAAAAGGGATGAATAAGTGATCGGCGGTATCATCCTTTCTTATACAGGCCCTAATAGCCGATTAGGGCGCCTGAATGAGATGCGGCTTTAAAGTCCGCCCCACCGCCACTTCGAGGAAAGTGGGAAACGCTTAATAATCCGCTCAGATTCGATAACGGCCGCGAAAAATGAACCCCTTTCGCAGTCCATCCCTAATCCAAAAGCAACAGTAGATTATGATTTAATTAAGATTATGGCAATAAACGAAAACAGTGTTTTTTTTAGTTAGTTTTTTTCCTTTTTTTAAATATACAGATATCTTAATTAACAATAATTTTACATACAACAATAAGCATAGTTATAATTAACAATTGTGTGCTGGTCTCTTATCGGCTACCGACAAGAAGTCTTTCTGCTATGCCAGAATGTATGGGGATGAATTTAAAAAAATCATGCCCAATTTTTGTATATACATAGAAAATATTTATTTCTAAGAGTTATATTAAATTACTTCACAATGTTTACATCATTGCAATCATTTACAACTCTAAAGCTCAGAAAATGGCTATCGACCATCGGTCATTCTGCCAATTATTTTTTATTTAAATAAAAAAATCACTTTTCATTAACTAAATTTGTCCGATATTTAATTTCATTCTTGTGCAATATTTGTTTAAAACGTCGATGTTTTAATTTAATTTAACGCATTATTTTTTCATGAATTAAAATTCGGCTGAATAAAATAGATTGTATATAAAAAAATATAATTTAATTAAAACGCACGCACGTAGCAATATTTTCAATATTGTAATACTTTTATTAACAACGATTTGTTTTGTGAAATCATCCAAATCGGATTGTTGGGTGTAATAATAAAAATAACTTACCCAGAAAACAAACAAAAACACATTAAAATCTAAACGTAGTTTTATAAAATTGTTTTATCTGCTACTTTTATGAAATTTAATAGAATTATATGAGGGCCATAATTTACCAAAAATTTAAATACTAAAATTTATTAATGAAAACTGTTTTTAGGTTTTTTTGTGTAATTGAAATTAATTCTGTCTACAAAGCAGAATATGAGCTAGGTAGATACATCAATGTATTATATATCGATTGGTTATTTAAATGTACATTGACTTGCGTTTGATTTACATAAATTTTAGAAAAATTAAAAGTAAATAATTCCACAGCAGGCTCGGTTGAATCACTTTCCTGGTCATTAAGAAACATATATTTTCGATAATAATATATTTTTGCGGAAAAATCACATCTGCTTAATACCAAGCTCACATGATTTTTCTACTTGTTAGACAAAACATATTATTATTCAAAATATACGACCAGGAAAGTGATTCCATTATCTATAGGCGTAATACAAATCTACGAGTGCTGTACTTCTATCATAGGCCCAGAGATAATAGAATTATCTGTGGAAAATGACAGATATCGTATTTAATGGAACTTCCCATCCTCTACTACTAGGAAAAAAAAGCCAATAAGCCGGATATTGTCCTTCTTAACCACCAACTTAAGTCGATATTTGTCATTGAGTTCTCAGCTCCGGCCCAGGTGAACATCGATATGAAAGAGAATGAAAAAAGGAAGAAATACCAGCACTTGTTATATGAGCACCGCAAACTCCACTCCGGCTAGACCTTAAAATTGATGGTGCTAATCATTGGCGGCTCGTTTATTTATACACCAAACATCATTCCCGTCTGAAGTAAGACAGCTATGGCATGCAAAACGCAATTTAGGCCGGACTAATTCTATAAGAAATCGGTCCGCCTCTCTCTGACGTATGTCATGCTCTTTCTTACCTATTAATCATATCGGCTTTAGATCTTCATCGTTTCCGTGACCCAGATGGCGCTAGTTTTAATAGTTGGTGCAAAGATTGCACATCTGCTTTTATATCAAGCATTTATGAATGTGCTTGACATTCTATTATTTTATAAAATAATTTAAGTGTTTTTAATACCATGACAGTCCATTGTACTGGTGGCCATGAGGAATTTATCACATTGACTGCAAACAAGTTTTTTTTTTTGTAAAATGTCAAAAAATGTTTTCTTTGTTTTTAGTATTGTGATCGTAAAAATTTTCAATTCGCCAATTTCATCAAATATTCACGTTTTGAGGTGCCCTGAGTCCATCCGGATTAAACCCAAACTTTATATCTAAGCTTTTTATAACAGTGGAAAGATCTAAAAAGCTTTTGGTCAGAATATAAAAGTTGTTCAGTACAACTTAGCAATTTTCAATTTTTTAATTCGGATAGGAAAATGTTTCAAATAAAAGTTTGGCGATCTTGAAAAAATAAATAGTTTTTGTTATAAAACTTTTATTGTAGAAGAATTTCGTCTACCTGATAAATTCCCTTAGAAATTAATAATTATTTTTATAATCTTTTTTATGTTGGCTGTGAAGCCTTTAATTATTTATATAATTATTTTAATGACATATAATGCATCAACATGATTTCATATTTCAATAATACTGAATATGTTGTGCGAACGAAGAAAAATGACAAAGAAATTATATACAATGTATTGAAATTTTATCAAGCCATTGTAAGGTAAGAAATAACAAACAACAACAAACAACAAACAATCCATTTTCTCAATTAATAATTTTTTATTTACTATTAAGTGTTTAATAAGAAACGTATTTTTATTTGTTTCTCGTGAAAATTGTGTAGACTCATTTTATAATTGTCGCAGATAATTATAAACATATCTTTTTAAAATTAAATATTTTCAACCGAATTATTAGCCACGTAGGATTTTTTGTTACTATTAAATATAACTTTGTAAGAATGAAAGCATCTCTAACTAGATACATTTTAAAAGGGGAACAGATTCCTGTAAATTATTTTACTTTATACAGCGCCACTTGGAAATCGGAAAGTAAAAGGAAAATAGTTGAAGTTTTGTTGGAGTGAAAAAGAGCTACCTTATCGTTAAAAAATACATTGAGCTGGCTGTCTGTTGCAGTCAATCATGAAACACGACGATTCTTGGAACAGTAATTTTCCTAATTCCGGGCTGGAAACGACTATTATTGGTTAGCTGGTGTCCTCTCTGCATGAAATCAGAGATGTGTGGATACAGAGGATGGCCAGATTTTCAATAATAATAACAATAAAGTACAATCAGACAAAAATACACACCACTAAATCTTTCATGTCAAGAGATACAAGAACAGATACAAACACAAAATCAAAAATGGAAAAATAGTCACAAAAAACACTGCTTGGTAAACAACTTATGCATAAAGAACAACAACAATACAGACAGAACGGACTCCTATACATAGCTACAAAAAGGACAACTACACCCAGAGTCCGAGGGTTTCCTACTAGCTATTCAGGACCTAGTGATAGCCACAGAAAATATAAAAAATATATTATCAAGGACGCATCCATAACCAATGACTCATGCAGAAAATGCCAGCTTCAACCAGAAACAATTGACCGTATTATAGGAGGATGCAAAATGCTAGCAGGAACCGATTATACCGACCGTAGTAAAAAATCATCCATCAAGACATATCTCTAAAATATAACCTAATCGACGAGCAGGTACCATACTATAAATATGTGTCGACCACTGTAATAGACAATGATAAATATAATCTGTACTACGATATATCTATACACACTGACAAAATCATAATGAGCAATAGACCAGATATAACTTTACAAGACAAAACATACAAAAAATATTGATATTGCCATACCGGTAGATAACAACACTACCAAAAAATATATTAAGAAAATTGAAAAATATACAGCACTAGCCTTAGAAATTAAAAGAATATGGAAACAAGACCATATAAATATTCTACCGTTTATCATATCCACCACCAGTGGGTAATAAAAATAATTTAAACCAAATCTAAAACAAAACTATACATAGAATCATTCATACACAACAACATTCAAAAGGCAATCATTCTCAAAACCTGCAGTATTACACGGAAATTCTTACGATAAATCACTTGCGCGACTTGCTATATCCTGTCAGCAAGGAAGATACCGACTGATTAATCACCAAAATAAGAAGAAGAAAAATCAGAGTTATTTACATTATATTATTTTGTTATTATACATAAAACGTGATTATCTTTTTAAGCGATTGGATATCGACCAGTGTTCTTTTCCCCAATACTTCTAATTAATTATGTAAAGTAATTTATCTCTTAATAAAAAAAATATTGTTTAAATCATTATTATTATTTTTTATTACATGAGGATGTAAAATAACGTCTTATGATTTATGATGTTTTATTTGAAATAGGGAGACGGCTGAATCAACACGAAACGCAGAACATAATTATGGTGAATGCGCCGGGCGTGGTGTTTTTTCTTCTTCCGGTTGGAGCTGAAAAATCAAAAGCCCGCACCCCATAATTAAAACCGGCAAAAAGTCCCCGCGGCAGCTTTTACAAAGCATAAAGCCGAGATATTGCGAGTTAAAAACTGTATATAATTTCACTTCTGCGCGCTTATTTCATTCCTGGATGCATTTTCATGCGCCCACCATCAACAACTGGATGAAATCTCTCTGTATATATAATAATAAAAAAAGAGGGGAAAGAAACGTCCATTGTTCAGGTTGAATCGATAGAGCCGGAACATATTGCGCGCTGAAAGCCCTCGTAAACCACACCTCGAAAATTAGAAAATATGATACGCCGCTGGATGAATGGAGTGGGTGCTCAGGACGGAATTTCCCGACTATACACACGCCGAAAAAAATTGAGAGAGTTGAAACAAAAAAAAAACGACAACAACATTGTGAGTTCCGGAATTTGGTAATTAGCCGCATCCGTCCGGCCCCGGCGACCGATCAATCAATCAAAAATTTAATCAACCAAATTGCCTTTTATGCGTTATTCAATTTGCTTTTCAATTATTAAATATGCCGAAAAACGGCGGCCGTTTGCGATTGAATTATGAAATATTTATGCCCGCGGATTTATTTGGGGCGCACACGATTGTTCCTGAATAATTAATTAGCGCGTTTGATTGAGTTATTGTTCGGCGCGTCGATACTATTTTACTGTCTGTTTTCATATTTCATCTCTGCTCGTCTCTAATTGTTATTTTCACACTCTTTATTTCACGCATTCAGAAAATTGTTAAAATACCCAAATACCTTTTATATAATATATTCTTTCTCTTATTTAGTAATTTATTTATTAATTTAATGAGATTCCTTTTACATACATAAAAATTAAATACAGTTAGCAATAATAATTGCACTTAACAACGAAATGATTACTTAATAAACACAACGTTTCTTTCATATCATAGAGTGTTTGTGAAACCCATAAATGTTACTTAACCGTACACATAAATTAAGTTTTTAATACTTAAATTTAGATATGTAAATATAAATTACTTACATTTTCTATATTTATTAATATTTTTTACTTATATCAACAGTAGAGCTGTTATTTATCAAAATAAGCTTGGCGATTTACTGATAATATTGTTATCTGGCTACTTATAAAAAAGAAAATTGCCCGCGAAAAAAATACGAGTCCGTAGGAGCTAACTCTTTAATGGGTATTTTTCCAACGATTTTCACATTTTGTTTTCACACAAAATAGTGTACACACGAGGCAAAATGTAGATGTCCAGAAGCTGTCACGCTGATTCAAGAGTGTTGTCGTAGATTAGTTACACAGATTCTCAAACGGTTGTAACGCACGCCTAAAATCCTGTACTCAGTGGCTCGATTTTTACCATCAATAGAATGCTTTATAACTTTAGGAAAGGTATATGTGAATTTAAACTCGAATGGCACTTTTACAAATATTTAAAAAATAATAATACAAGTTAGTAATTGTGTTCCATAAAAAAACATTGTTTATTTTGTTAATATCTTGAAAACGCGATGTTCTTTTGTTTTTCCTGATTTCGCCGTTGTAATCCCTGAAAAAAATTACCACTACTCTGCTAATTTAACCGAATATCTAGCTCAACTAATAACAAAGTTAACAATGGTGCCCATTTAATTTAGAACAACCTGCATATGCAAATAATTAATGCTTAGTGGAAATTTGGAACATTACAATAGTACACTTGAAAAATTCCATAATTTTCCTTAATATGCTTTTTTATATTTTATTTATTTATCGATAAAAAAATATTTTTATTTATAAATCATTTGTCGGATATAGCGTTAAGCTGAGGAAAATAAAAAACATTATAAAATATTTTACAGTGATAAAAACATTTCGCACGTTTAACGTTAGTCAATATTTTGCCCATAAAATATTTCGATTCATACATTTTATCATTAGAAAAGAGTATTCATTCAGTTGGTCACAGTTATTTAAATAAATTAAAAAAATGAAAATTATTGATTTAGTATAATTAATTTAAGAGGGTCTTACCATTAAGAATAAAAAAAAAACGATTTTTTGCATTTTTGTGCACTTTAAAATATATACTTTCATCGCAATACTCCGTTTTTCATGGTTTTCAACTTTCTCTCGACAATGTTGAAGTGCAAAACTTGTGATAGTGACGTCACTTTTTCGCAGGCTGTAGAACGTTTTCTTGCATTTAAACTTGAGATCGGATGTAAGTGCCCTTCAAAATCCGTGTATTTTTGTGTTCTAATTGACAATTGATAAGGCGTACGAAGTAAATAGTCGGCTCATGTTCGTCATGCGTCTTGTCGGAGTTGGACTGGGAGGAATTAACCTGATGGACCTAACAACGGGATTCGGCAATTCAAATTACTACGCCTTTTTGACGAACTTGTACCTAACTACTAAGGCTGTTTTCGAGTGTGTTTGCCGCACAGCTGTGAAAGAAGAAATTTCGAAGATCAGGGAGCACGGAAACACACCAACTCATCTGTCTGTGTCAGGCGACGGCTCCTGACAGAAGCGCCGTTTTTCATTGCTGTACGGCATAACGTAGCTTATTGAAATTTATTCCAAAAAAGTTTTCGACGTCGTCGTTAAATCGTCATTTTTTCACCTGAAGAAATATTCTACGGGCACACCGGAGTACGAAGAATGGTTGGAGCAGCACGAGGAAATCTGTATCCACAATCACGAAGGAAATTCGGGAAAAATGGAGGTCGACGAAGTTCAAGAGATGTTCGCCAGGGCTGAAGAGCTCCATGGCGTTAAGTACAATTCTACGCCGGTACGGCGATACAAAGACATTTAAAGCTCTCTTGAACATGGATCCCAACAATTTGACCGTGCAGAAAAAGAATGCGTCGAACAAGTTCAGGTAAAGTCAAACTATTGTTGGTAGGGAGTTAGCGCTTCATTGTTCTTCATACTGAAGTATCTGTGAGTAACGTTGTGTTTGTTTCTTTACAGAAGCGAATGGGTAGACGTCGTCGCGCAGCCAAAAAACGGAACAAAGGTATTGATGGCAAGGGAACAGGAAAGCTGACCGACAATTTGATAAAGCAGTTGAAAATTTATTACGGTTTCGCGATCCGACGACATACTAAATCGGTTGAAGGTATTAAGAAAGCTACATTTTTTACATAAATCTTCAAACGAGAAACCGCAATATGAAAATTGCCCGGCATGACGCGACAGTTGGTGCAAGTGACAGGCGGAGAAGGCAGCGGGGAACCTGAAATCCTTCACATACGAACCAACACTGACAAAAAAAGTTTAAACCGTGATTCGGCCCATTTATGATGCTCTTTCCGGCGACGACCTGATAAGCAGGTGCCTCGGAGCAATACGCAGAACTCTAACTCCAGCGTCTGGGAGCTGACGCTGAAACATATTGTTACGAAATCGAGTTTAATCAGACTGGGAAATAAGTAAAACAATGTATATTTATTTATTTACAGTGCACTCAACACATTAACATCACACTCACTATTTATTTATAACGAGATGTTGAGCACTCGGACGTTCGTGATAGACTGACTACAACGTCACTAGCGCGCGCTTATACAGCGTGCTTGTTTCTTGAACTTTCCGTAACTTTCGATGACGCCGCGTTTACCGTCGCGTGCCAGAGTTTCTTCTTACATTTTCGTTATAATATTAACTGCAGGGCGAAAACGGTCATCATCGCGACTCATCTGACCATCAGCATCTTTAACGTGGGAATTTCGGCTGTATTAAAGATGACGGCCACACTGGGGATCCGCATCGGCCTTCAAGCCACGGTCTTCAAAATCAGCATCGACGTGAACCGAAAACAGCTAACGGAGTAGCACCTGACTCGAGGCTCGAGAGGCCATACAGCGCTGCCAGCAGTACCAAATGGCGTGCCAACAGTATTTTGAGGAAGAGGAAATCATACCATAATCGCTGAATAGGTTAGATACCCTAGAAAATGATTAAAACTTACGTCGAAACTTCAAACTCTATAGGCCTGAGAAGTAGTTGTTTTAATTTACATTTGTTTTAAAGTATTTACGTGAGGTAAGTCAAAATGTCACAGTAGGTAAAGAGAAAAGATTGATTTTTATTATTTTCAAATTCTTTTTATATAGTTCATTGTAACATAAAAAAAATCACTCAAATATGAAATTAACAGTTAGTTTAATTAATTAGTAAATCATATGTATCTTTTCTATTGCAGAAATAATTTTCATATTCATATTTCTCCAAAATATTTCTTCAAATCTAAACGTTTATTGATAGTGTTGTGAACTTTATAGTATTTACTATATATTATAACTTCTACAACTTAACCTCAACGTATTCCATATGTGAACCAGTTCTATTAATCAAACTTGGGTATTAATTTTGGCTTTACCTGTCCTGTATACTGAGCAACACCGCACATGCGCTTTGCAGTTGACGTAGATGTTAACATATACTAGATTAACTACTCCCAATACCTAGCCAAAAGCAAAATTGATGCATCGTTTCACGCATAAACATCGACATGTCGGCGGCCATTTATTGAGGGGCTTATTTGCGTATCTAGAGGGCTCACAGAATTTGATATTATGATCCATTTTGGCTTAAATTTTATATAATAATAGATAGTTTTACAAATAAGATTTAGTGGTGTGAATAATTAAATTAACTAAACGATTTGAGCTGCATAGATAACAAAGAAAAGTCTTTTTCTTTATAATTATTGAAACTACAGGAAAGAATAATATACACATTTTGTGTACTCTTATGGGAATTTATAGCATTTATTCAAAATTTTTGTAATACAATCATGCTTTTTATTAATATTCTATAAGCTATTAACAAAAATTAAATATTGGTGGAACATATTAAAATTTGTAGATATCGTAATACTGACAAAATTTACACAATAAAACTAAACATAACCACAAAACATGTGGACCTCAACGATGGGCATATTCATGAATTATTAATAACTAACACAATTTTACTGCTGCCTAGAACAATGGCGAATCACAATACTAACATAAGCAAACATTATATTTCTTGCTTACTGTCCCACGTACAATATATGTCGTCCATACGCCACCCCTTAGAAAATGACCACTTCTCAACGCCAACTTAGTCATCTATTGTGCTGCTAACATTGAAGAGCTATTTACAAAAATATATAGAAAAATAGTCTTTGAAGGTATGGTCGCTTTCTCGAAACACGTCAAAACAGAGTTATCGGCACGTAGGCAGTAATTTATGAGTAAAATTACATGCCGACTCCGAATAGTGGTAAATAAATATAAATTGTAAATAAATGTGATGCCACGAGTTGCTTTTCAAACTTAATATAATTTTAATTAGGTTCTACTTAATCACTTGTGAAACATTTCAACTAATTTTAAAGTATATAATTTTCTTTTTCAAACTTAATAAATATGTTATAATTATAAAAGTTATTTCCAAACACTATAATTATATTATGATTGCAACTTTTATTTCCTCGTAACGCAATTCGAATACTTGAATAACAAATTCATATAATTCAACTCATAACTAGATGTAGCAACATCCGCGCTCTCTAACGAGACATCTCGTGAAAGCACGCAAAATAAAAACGAAACGAAAAGAACTTGAAAGTGTGTCCCATTAAAACCTCGTTGTACGAGCGAACGTTATCCAAACAAGTTGTAAACATGCTCTGCTAAACATTAAAAACACCCCACGCGGGGAAATAATAGACGCGGGCCGGAAAACCCCACTCGATTATTACCAAATCGCCGCATAATTATGCAAACGCGACTCGGGTTAGCTTTGTTTCAACTACATCTAATACTATTAACGGCAGAAGTCACGTTCGGGGTGGCGGGGAGCGAACGTTCAGATAGTTGCATCCGAGTTGTTTGTTGTTCCGCCGCTTTAATAGGGCGACTCGGAATAAGCATAAGCTTCCCCGCGCCGGAATTAACGAAACTCTGAAACGGATTTCAGCGAGCGCCTCGTTGCGGTGTAATTGGGGGAAGTTTTCTAAAATTGAACACGTACCGGTATTTGTTAAGGGAAATTGTCATTTTTGCGCGTAATGTATTCTTTTGCAATTGCGGTTTTTGAAAGTTTCCTCTCTGTATTCACATTAAATTAAATATTTGTTTTAAAGTACACACAGACACATAAAATGTATTTTTATTGCGAAATATAACTTTAACCGTAAAACGTGCTTCGATACAAAATTAAACACGCCCTGAAATAAATAAAATTAATAATCACTGAAATAATCTTCAGCAAATAAAAACCAGACATAATTTTAATACTGGATAACAAATCCTTTGAATTCGAAAAAAATGCCTTCAAAAATATTTTAAATATAGAAATATTTATTTTCTATTACAATTTGTTTGTTCAGTTATGTGATCTGTGGTTATTTTCTGATCACTTCGTTTCTATATCTCTCTAGTCTGGTTACTCCATACCTAATGCTCATAACTGGTCTTCTAAGCGGACATTTTCCTCCGAATTACCACCTTACTAAGATAGGTCAGACAACGGATGCTAATTGCAGGTTTTGCAATAAGACACAAGAAATAGCAAAACATATACTTTGTTCTGCCTTATCCCATCAAAGAGGGAACTATCTGTCATCGGCCACTTTAAAGCCTGATGAATTGGTACGCATTAATCTTCAAGTTGTAATATTGATAATTGATCCTTAGTATCCGAAATGTACATTTAGACTATAATAAAACTTATGAAGTAAAGTAAATACAACTGTGTTTAATTTTCTATATTAGAAAAACTTCACATGACTCCATCTCCATCTTAAACTTAAATTTTTTGTAGACCATGCAAGAGGTTTAGATATTGAGGATAATGAATAGTAATGGGTTGGCAATAGACATAGCGATGAAGATAATTAAGAATAAAACGTACAAAATACTAATAGGCTACAAGAATCTACAACGCACATACATAACAGCAATAGTCATAAACCATTGGTTGTTCTGAATTGGTTTGATATGTTGTCTTCAGTTCTGATGCAGTCGTATGTTTTGTGGTATTTGCTTTATATTACTTTTATTAGATCGGCTCCCACATTTTTATCTTCTAAAGTTGCCCAAACGTACTCCCTATCTATTCTGTCAATCACTTTCTCGAGATTTATGAAGCATATATATACTTTCTATTGGTATTCGATTTTACTGTGGGCTCTTCTAAATCCACTTTGTGATGGTCATAGTTCTTCCGGTATCATTAATCTTAATTAATTTATTTTCCAGTTTTTTATCGTAGATCTTTTCTGTTGCACATAGTAGAGATAGATCTCTATAGTTCTTGCATTCCTTGTTGTCACCCTTCTTGTGTATGGGTCCAACCACTGCTGTTTTCCATTCCTGTGGTATTTTTCCTTTCCTCCATACTTTCTTTAGTATTTTCTTTAATACTTGTATTCCAGCTTCGCCTATGTATTTTAGTTGTTCGTTCTTTATATTGTATATTCCAGTAGCCTTGTCGTTTTGCTATTGTACAAGGCTTCTTTAATCTCTTCTTGGGTTATTACATTCTTTTCTTTCTTCACTTTTCGGGGGTGTTCTTTTCGTTCTGTCTACTTTGTTCGTTATTTGTCCTGGTATGTTGGATACGATATTACTTTCCAGTAGTTCCTCAAATTCTTGTTTCCATCTATCTATAATGCTCTTATTATTTCTGAAACTGTAACAATTGTAGTTGTGCATCAACAATAAATTATGAGAAACTTAAAAACCTGTTGTTTTATTTACAAATAATATATTATGAAATTTCATCGAGTAAGAGCCTCAACCTGTATATATTGAAACTTAACAAAATAAATATACAAAAATGTACAATAATAGTTATTGCTACCGTGTTGCCCTTTCAATATCTGGATGATTTTTTTTAACTACAGGGTCCGGCACTGAAACTTTCTTTTTTCGATGAGGCCTGAGGACGCTACTGGAGATAAATGCGGCGCGGCAGTACTCTTAACGAAGAACGTTGGTGGGGAGATTTATTTCTTAACCGTCCGAACCATCGTCAGTCGTTTGGGCGAGAGAGCAACGCGCGTTCTCAGTAGAAACGTTCTTTTCACAAGGCCGCTCAATAATTGCGGTGCAGCGTGCGTTCCGTTTACAGTACAATATTCCCCCTCACGGAGCTGTTCCTGCCCGGGGATCCATCTTATCCTGGGTGAAGGCTTTTAGAACAGTTGCAAATGTCTCCCGCAGGAGACCAGGAGCAACACGGACCGTTACAACACCCGCAAACATCGAGGCAGTCCAAGAGTCGGTTTTGCGATCTCCTAGGCGCTCTGCTTCAAAACATGCAGCTGCCTTGCGGTTGTCGGAGCGTTCAACTCGCCGAATTCTTCATGACGATCATCACTTTCACCCCTACAAAATGGTAGTCGCACAAGAACTTTCCGAACGTGATTTTGTTTCACGACAAAGGGCATGCGAAACGCTCCTTGATAATTTGCCCCCTGAAGCAGTTATGTTTTTTAGTGATGAGGCACACTTCCACCTCTCAGGTTGTGTTAATAAACAAAATATGCGTTATTGGAGCGATATCAATCCTAGGGAAGTTCATCAGAGGCCTCTTCATTCGGATCGGGTCACAGTTTGGGCTGCGATATCAAGCGTGGGAATCATTGGGCCATATTTTTTTGAGGAGGGCAATCGCACGGTTACAGTAAACTCTGAGCGTTATGTGGCAATGATTAACAACTTCTTTCTGCCAGCTCTTGAAAATATGGCTATAGGCGAAGTATGGTATCAGCAAGATGGGGCCACGGCCCACACATCACGAATTTCGATGGCTGTTTTGCGGGAAAATTTTCCAGGGCGACTTATCTCCAACAGGAGATATACCGTGGCCCGCACGCTCGCCAGATTTAGCCCCATGTGATTTTTTTCTATGGGGCTACCTTAAATCTAAAGTCTATAACAACCGTCCAGCAACTGTGGAAGAATTGAAAAACAATATTCGTCACGAGATAGCCAATATACCGGTTGCAATGCTCGAAAGAGTCCACATCAACTTCAGAAATCGGCTACAACAATGCATCGACAGCAACGGCAGACACTTGTCAAATATGCTTTTTAAGACATCTTAATTTAAAACTTCCCATGTTAATGCTTAATACTAATAATAAAAACAATAAAATGTACAATTTATACTTTTATTTTTTACCTTTAAAAAAAGAAAGTTTCAATGCCGGACCCTGTATAATAATTTTAAGAAATTTTAAAATTGCTCAGATTTGTTTTTTTAATAGGATTATACCCGTTGTTTAATATTTGTAGCTCTCATTATAAATTTGCAACCCCAAACGCAAACAGGGAGGCATTTGAAACTTTTTCACGACATAGTTTATATTTTTGCTAACAACATATTTTTTAATACTTCATTTTCACTTACATTATTGTATTAGTACTTTATTATTAAAAATATTCATCTATGCAGACGACGTAGCAATCGCTGCACAATCAGCAAACACTAAAAACATAGAATGGAACCTAAGCAACTTAAGGGCTAAATTAACCCAATACTACAATTAGAACTAACTCCGTCAGAACCATAGCAAAATTCAAGTTTGCCGATTTCATCTTGATAAGCGACAAGCAACTAATTAACTAATAATTAACTAAACATACACTGGAATTCAACCAGACCACAATACTGCCCTGATGGTCTACTTTGGTATCATACTAGACTGTACGTCTACTTTTAGACAACACATAGATAAAATCAGCGCTAAGGTCTAGATGGAGAGTCGGCCCATGTGTGCGAAGATCCTCAGCATTTTTCCCATGCTTTGCGGCAGCTAAATACTCATGCTAGCAGTACATGCTAGGCGATACAGCCCCACCACGAATCAGACGCGGAACAATGGCAATGAAAGAACGCTCAGAAATCCGCTGAATAGCTATGAACCACGAATCACCAGACTTAGGTCCAGACGAAGTTTTCCAAAATTTGTTCAACCCCTAAAAGAATGTGTGAATGCAACACGAAAAGCTTCCATCCGCAAAAGACCTAGACTGGCGCACCTGGAAGAACTTTAACTGGCATCTGAACGCCAAATGGGTAGATGTAAGAAAAACCTCCATAAATGAAATTCCAGAGAAGGGAACACGTGTCAATGCGGCGAATATTAGACAATGGAACATCTCCTGGTATACAACGATCTGCCAGCAGCCAGTTCTATCCAAGACCTCGAAGCAGAAATCCCAATATGCAATTAGCTGCGAACGGCATTGGATAGATAAATAATATTTATTTTATTAATGTATTATATACGGTTACTTTATAAACACGATAATGTATAGTTTAGACACGATCAAATATATAAAATTTGTACATTAATTTATTTGTAAATTCACTAAATATATAGTGTAGCGAAAGTCAAGCTAGTTTTTTTTTGTAAATTTATTCAACCCTATAAATCACAAAAAAGTCAGTGTAGTACAAGTTGTGTGAAGGAGTGCTAAACAGAGAGGAGCCAAGGCGAAATTGCAGCAAGAATAAGGTTAGAAACATTTTTTTAACTCACATCATTTAAAAATAAAAAAAAAACGAATGTTTGCGTAGTCATCAAGAAAGCACCACAGTAACAGTATATTTTCAATATTGAGAAAATTTAGACACAATCTCGTGTTTTAGAATGGCTGTCTAATAAAAATTATTAATAGTGTTTAATAAAGTTAAACAGTCTAACAAAATAAAGTGATTTCTTTATAATTGTAATTAAGAACACGATTTATTTAGTTAAACCATTTATGTTACATTTACCAAGAAAATAAATAAACAAGCTAATGAAACAATTAATATTAATTAAGCCAATCTTAAACAATAATCAATTAAACCGATATAATGGTGAAGATGATGGTGCATTAAGTCCGGCGGAGAAAGCTTAAAGGCAATAATCGATCGCGATGAAAACGCCGGAGTGGATTGAATGTAAGAAATATTAACTTGAGGGATGACTAGCGTGTAATTATGGTGGATGCGCCGGGCGAGCACAATATCCATCATATTTTCATGTTGATAGGAAGCGACTTTATCTGCGCAATCAGCATTTTCATTGTGTGCTCCTTGATGAAAAGCGATGAGTTACTAAATAAGTAACAAAAAAGTAATGGCGGGGAAATATTGCGAAATGAAATGCTCGAATGGGAGACATACGAATATTAATTTTAAGTGTGCAGCTTCTGCGATTCGACTTACTTTTTGTTAATGATTTTAATTAAAACAAAATGAATGAAATATTAATTACTGTTTGCACCAACTAATTGTATTGACGAAAGATAAGGTGAAATTATTATTTCATTAAATATTTGTGGAAGCAAATATTTACTTGTGATCAATATAAAAACATTTTTTTATATATTTTGAAAGTAAGTTTTTACTTTTTACCAGAATAAAAACAATGGGCATAACGATTAAATTAGTTTCAAGAAATATTTAATGCAATTTTTTAATTGTACATGTTGTATTTTAGATGCCTCTATTTCGTTATACAAGTTTTAATTAGATAATAAAAATATTATACATTAAACTTTTTATAACACGTTTATTTATAAATGCGTTCGCACTTTCGAAATTTAGCTCGTCATTATCAAACAACAATTCATATTTGTTAATGACAAGCTAAATAAAATTAAAATAGATAATAAAAATTAACAAAATTTGTCGAAACTGCATCCATATTTATAAAAAAAAAACGTGTAATACAAACGAATATTAAAGTATTTTTATTATCTATTTTAATTTTATTTTCATGCTGTATTTTGTGGTATTTAAACAAAACATTATTTATTCTCTACTCGCATAGACTGTGATAATAAATAACGTTAAATAAAGGATTTCACATACGGAACAGCCTTGATTATTCGGTTTGCAATTTTCAATCATGAGACTACGAGATGGAATACATATTATATTATTATTATTATTATATTATTTAAAGTCCCATATTCTAGCGTTTGAATAATTGGGGATAGTCATTTTTTTTTGGACCTCATCAGTGTGTTCCATGAAAAATGCTTTATAAAGGGAGTTGAACAGATATTGTATTTAAAGATTAGGTAATAGATAGTTTTTATTGCTACTTATTAAATTTATTATTGGAAATATTAATCCTATTTAAAATCTTTAAGTATACTTCGCATGTTAAAAATTAAATATAAATAATATATTTATAATACAATTCAATTTATTCTATATAACTGTATGAATGGACAAGCACACTCTCTCTTTTTTCTTTTCAAGGAGAATTTCCATATTTTCTGGATTACATATTTGTTTTATACAGAATCGAACATGTTGAATAAATAAACCCCGCATATTTCACCCTTTGGCGGGATAACAAAAAAAGTAAAATCCCACACAAGCAATGCGATCTGGCAAGAGGGTTGAGGGAAGGGGGTAGGTTGTATAAATATTTTCAGTTTATCCGAAAAATCATTCGATGCCCACATGCTTCGTTTTTTTTGTCTGCCTCTGAAATTCCACCGCCGCAGATTAATCCCCCGCTCTCTTGACCCATTCGTAATTAATGGATTCGAAAAAGGAGGGAATATTTGCCGTAAGCGGATTAAAAAACGAGGGGGAGAGAGATCGAAAAAGAATGAAATGTGGATAATTGTTGGTTTTCATTTTGAGCGAGGGATTGAAGCAGAAGTAAATTAGTTTAAATAATAAGCTGCGATTTCTTTTTTAATTATAAAAATTCATCTTTATTTATAAATGTAAAATGGCTTCCAACCAAAAATCTTTTATTTTTGATAGCATTCAGAAAAACAAAATAAGGAAATAAGGGTAACTTATGAATGAAAAGTATTATTTAAAATGGTTTTCAAAACAATTTACTTATTCATTATCAATTAAAAAAAAAATGTGGAGGCATTAAAATATTCTTATGCTATATGACTTTCCACTGCCTGAAATAACATTCTGAGACCCGTCCATTTTTACTTTCCTCTAACTTCACGAATTTTCTTCACAGAACCAACCTATGAAGGGGCACGAGGGTAAAAAATATATAAAAAGCGAGTGATAGCGCGCACGTTCTTAATAGGAAACGATATGCAAAACGTAGGTGGCAAGTGTGCGAGTGAAAATGAATACTATAAATTCTGCAGGATGGCATAGCTTTATGAGCTATATAAGCTTTATAAGAAAAACGATTGGTAAAACCTAGGTATCAAGTTTACGAGCGAAAACGAGCCCAATAAATGCTATGGACTGGCATAGCTAAGGTGTCTGGTTTGCCAGCAATAACGAGTCTGATTTTACTGAAGTTTTAGATTGAATCCGTATATCTAAACAAAGAAAAAAAAATTCAGGATGTGTATGGATATAGATTATGAGCCAAGTTGTTTTAATGCTATTAATTATTGCGCCAGTGATACTTCCTTAATACGTTTATTAAAGCGAGAAAATTCTAATGGTCCATAAAATAACTTTCTCATATGATTAAATGGAAATTAAATCGCGACACTGTTTATTTATCTATCGTATTCTCGGGGGCGCAATATAAGATATTTGTATAAACTAAAATATATTATTAAAATTCTATTAAGTTGAATGTCTGATTTTCATTGTTCGTCTATGATTACATTTCATTAAAATGTGCCTTCTCTCCCCCGCTTGAAAGTTGCTTTACTTACATAAAGAAAGCACACTCTTATATTCAGTCTAAAACGAAATTCGTCTGTTTGACAAACGTTTTAAATATTAAAGAGGAGCCTTTTTAATATATACTCTTTGCGCAGCGTCTTTATTAATACCTTAAAAGTTTTTCATCAGAAGTAAAAATTTTTATAAATATTAAACCACCTCGGACTCCTTTGATGTTATTAAAAATCCTTACTTAGAGGAAAAAAGTACAGAGTGTGTGGATATGGTTTTAAACATGTTTATAAAAACTAATTTAAAAAGCTTTACAATTATGAAATCATCTTTAGGGGGAATATGTAGAGAATAGCAGAGAAACGGAAAGCCAGATATTTAATTTTATTTTTTATTGAAACCAAATTTGTTTCTGATTTACAACTTTTAGTTAAAATCACGTCAATTGTTTCATTACGCTGATGGGTGCTTTTTATTAATTAATAGATTTTCCAATATATATAATTTTCTGCCCTTGTTAGTAATATGGAGCATATTATATTTTTCGTTGAATTTGTAGTTTTCTTCGTTCAGGTGGTTGGCGTTGACCTTTTTTCCGTTTTATCTTTATTATTTTTTATAATTTTAGCAACAGAATTATTGAAATGAAAATTTTATATTTAATATTTTTTTCAATTTTGACATACTTTTGGATAAGTTATCATTATAAGTAATTGATGCACAATTTCGATTTTTATCTTTAGTGGGAAAAAATAAATTAACAATTTAATATAACAACTTTGTGATTATATAAGGCAGAGCTGTACTGATGAGAAATGAAATTCCGAAATACTTGTCAACAGATGGCCTTGTATTAAGTAATTTTTACTTTCTCAAACCCCTGTCCAAAGACAAGTATTGTGATCGTAAACATTTTCGAATCGCCAATTTTAATGAATATGCACGTTTTGAGGTCCCCAGTCCATTCCATTATTTGTTTTTCTTTGATAATTATCAATTTATTTATTGTAAAATTATTGTTAATTGCGATTTGTTAAATAATATTTCTTTCTTTTTCAATTTTTTTTTTTTCTACATTGGAGTTGAAAATGCTCGGTGAATCATGGAATGATTCGCTCACAGTTTCTGTTGTGTTGGGTGGAATGAATTATTATTTATTGGTATATGCGTGCGTTAGTTGTGAAATATTGAAAATTAATGTCTATTATTGATATTTTTATAGTCAAATCTAAGAAATTAATTAATTTATTTTCTTTCATTTGGATTGTGATTTTTTTATTTATTTATGTTGTGTGTTATTCTCTTTTAGAAAATTGTTTAAATTTTTTTCAGTGCCAGTTAATGTAACATCAACATACGTCCAACAATACAGGAAATTTTTAAAATGTGGTAATGTACATATTTCATTTTCTATTCTGTCGATAAAAAGGTCTGCGATTAATAGATTCCATGAGTTTCCCATTACCAGGCCGTCTGATTGGATGTAATGTAAATATTAAAATATTATTTTTGAATTGTAAAAAAATATGTTTAATGCAAATGTCTAAACGGAAAATTATTTCATTTACGATGATGGGATATGTATTTTTTGATAATACTTTATTTTTTTATTATGTTTTGTACTTCTTTTGGTGGGAAATTCCTAATTATATTCGTAACATCAAATGACACACATTTTCAGTTTGGAGGTAATGGAAAATTTTAATTTTATTGACCAGCTTTGCATTCTTCTTTATATTTTTTGTTGGTTGTGGAGAATTTAATTATTTAAATAAAAATAGATGTCCTTTCTCCTACTTATTTTTTATTTAACTAAATATATTTCGGAAACTATGTTTCCATCTTCAGTAGTGATGTTCTTATTAAGAGTGAAGTTTAAATAAATAATTATTTATTTAAACTTCACTACTGAAGATGGAAACATAGTTTCCGAAATATATTTAGTTAAACAAAAAATAAGTAGGAGAACGGACACCTATTTTTATTTAAATACAGCCTTATATTATTTTTTTTATTGAATGTCGGTTTAAAATCTAAGTATTTTTTTTTAATTTTATTAAGCTTCTTAACTAGTTGTTCACAGGGTGCATTTGTATTTGATGCAACCAGGTTTATTGGATTGTTCGGTTTGTTAAGTTTGATGAGACCATACAATTTGGGCGGTTGTAAATTCATATTGATTATAATTTTTTTTTGAATATAACGTAATATATTTATATACAAACATCTTTATTTGTGAAATTGAAACAGCATATACATAATACGTTAGAAACCATTACATTACTATATTATACATAATAAATTTCACAAATTGGCTATTTATATTTTTCAGTCTTTGCTGGTTTGTTGAATCTTTTTGGTTGGATTTTGATCAAGAGATAAAATGTTATTATTTGTCATAAATTCTTTGATTTATTAACGTATTAGGTTTTATTAGAGAGTTTAAGCAAGACGTATTGAGTGATAAGTTAAACGGGAACGTTAAAGTTATCGTAATGCCTTTAACGATACGATTTAAAAAATATAGTTTTAGCAAGACGTCAAAATTTGTTAAGTACGTCAAAATAAATTCCATAATTTCATTAAACATTATGGTAAATCTGTTGAATATTTCTGTGTTTGAGAACCTAAGCGATGATGAAATTGATTATGCGATCTTGCACAATATTTTATATCCTCTATCAAGATCAACTGCTTATCGTAGATTGAACATAAATAGATTAAATTATAAAGAATTTATTGCGCATGTTGGGTTAATTTTGAGACTTTGTGAGGCATTCTACCAATTATAGAAGCTGAGAACTGCAAATATAATTATGTGGGATGTTCTTATTAAGAAGACTTGCTTACCCTAATAGGTAAGATTTAGAGCGTATTTTTGGATTATCTACAACTTACTTGTCTATAATAGCGCCGCGGAAGTTATTGAAATTATTCTGCATTACAAGTCAATCCTAATAATAGAAAAGGGGCGTTTATTCACTTGATCGCACTTATTTATATTTATTTATCTAAGTCAATCCTCATAGACAATTAGAACCAAATTCCATGGTTAAATAAAAATAAGCTAGTATACTATTCTAACGCTGTGGGAGCAAAAGAGGCGGTATTAAAAAACTGCTGGACTTTTATAGATAGCACAGCAAGACCAATATGTAGACAAACAGTAAAAAAAAAAGAAATATTATTCCAGCCATAGACAGCATCAATCTCTGCTATGTCCAGATGGACCTACAATTCGTTAGTATGGGGCAATTGGTAGAAGAACGCATGATGGCATGAATTTAGCGAATGGCGATCGTTAAATAATTTATGGAGATCAAGCGTATCAAATAGAGCCATTGTTATTGTCAACATATTAAAATCGAAATTTACTGCCACAATAACTACAATTTAACAATTCTATGAAAGTTATCAGAGAAGCAGTTGAATGAGGATTTGTAAAAGTAATTAATGAATTTGCATTTTTTTACTTAAAAAAAATCAAAAAAATAATGTTACAAGGTGTGCAAAGTTTGTATGAAAGTGCAGTCATTCTTTTTAATTGTCATACACGTCTCTATCGTGATCAAACATCACAAGCATGACTTTATTAAAAATCACCCGTTATACCTGATTAATTACATAAAGGTTTTTTTAATTTCTATATGTTAATTAAATGTTTAACTAAAATTGAATTTATATGTGCTAATTGTTTCTTTAACAAAAGTTTGTAAGTTCTTTAATCAACTTCTAGATTTAATTATAAATGAAATGGAGATACATGCAGTTTTTCAATATAGAAAAAATATAGACGGTTGTATTCACTTTACTTCACAACTTTATTAATATCCGAAATGTACATTCAGTGTATAATAAAACTGTGAAGTAAAGTGAATTACAAATTCGTTTAATCAAGAGTACAGTAAACAAAGTATTTATAGTGAATACAACCGTCTATATATCTTCTAGCTTTCTCTTCTTTTTTTTTATCTTAAATCTTGCCAACTCAAAATTTAATATCCGTTCTTCTAATGTCATTTTTCTTTCTTCTAAACATATTTTCCTCTCTTCTAATTCAAGTTCTCGATTCTTTATTTCTAGTTCTGCGTCTTTTATTTCTTTTAAATATTGTAGAGCGTTACTGTTTACTGTATTTTTTGATATATCGCGTTGAGGTCATCTTGAAACATTCAAGACCGCTATTCGTAGATTCAGCTATTGGCTGCAAAAGTAGTTTCTTATGGTAGAACATTTCAAATTTGGCTAAATTCTTCTTCTATAAACATGATATTAATTTCTGGCAGTTCAGAGTGTATATATGCACAATTTTACCTAGTTGAGTTTCCTGAATATTATGTTGACTCGTTTTTTTTTCCGAGTTCACCTTCAGATTCAATAAAATATTCACCACCACTGCAAAAAATGACGTCTTTCTGAAAAATGAGAAGCTTTAGCAAGATCCCTCACTTTTGTTGTTCAGCAAGTTTAAGGGCAGGAAGATCCTTTTATCGCATGACTAGCACATGAGCACGAGGAGCGTTTAGTTGACTATTTAGTAAAGGAATATAATAACTTGTTTTTATATTCATTTTTTTGCACTAAAAATATTAATTGCAATTTCTGAATTTCTTTTATTGGCTTTGGTAAAGATAATGTTATTAGTTATTGCTTTATTTTTTTTTTTGATTTCGCTGTTATAAGTTCTGTTTTGTTAAATTTCTTAAATTGTTTACTATAAAACAATTGTGGTGAAATTAATAAGAAAGTTGAAAATTATAAGGAAATTTGCTTTTAATAAAAATTAATTATGGATTTCATAAAATGCTTCAGTAATCAACGATATTTAATTTTATAATATAAATATCAGGCCCCAGCATCGGCAAAAGGAGAAAATGATTATATATATATTTGTATAATATCAGGTTTACATCTTATCTATTATTTTAGTAAGGTTTTGTGGATTACTTGTCATAATCGTCTGTCAAAACTCTACATTAATCACTCTACTCTGTTTTTTCTCAGTATTACAATAACCAGAACACTGATTCACACCATTAAAATAGCTGAATATGGTAACAAATATTTGTGTTTTCATCCGTATTTCTAATAACTTTACACGATGGACTCACATTTTACTCAATGTATAATTATAAAATTAAAGAAACATTAAGACAGAATGAAACTGTAATGGCGGAAGCTGGCACAGCTGGCTTTCAGACGCATGTCACATTTCATAACGCTACATACAGCAATAAAGTCATATTTCTAGGATTTTAACATTACACTTAAGTGATACAGTTTAATTTATTATCAGTCATGTTATTTAAACATAGTACTCCAATATTAAACATATGACGAGCAAAATGACAGAGACTACTAGACAAAATATAGAGCGAGAATAGAATGTCTCTGTTGTGAGTTAATCCGCAATTTCAACGAATCATTGAACAACGCCAAATTTGCCCAATCCTTCCCTGCTTGTAATCTTAAGAAAAAGATTTTTTAATTGATTTAAATTTATAAATGGAATATATTTAATATAATTATATATTTATTGATTTTAGTCGAAGTTCATTTGAGTATAATCAATATAAATAACACTATTGAATTCTTCTTTCACTCTTTATGTGTGTGAAGTAACAATAGTGTTATTTATGTTGATTAATTTTAGTATAACTCGAGTTTCCATATGAATTCCTGCCGGTACACTTGGCGGTAATAAATAAATTAATTTAATTTTCTATAAACATAAGTTTGTAAATTTCAATTATTTGTTATTACATGATAATGAAAAAAAAAATCCTGTCGAATCTCAAGTCGGTTGATAAAATTCATCAAAACTGGTTGAAATAAACGCAATAAATATTTTTCATTCTGCTAATTCTTTGCAATGTATTACATTGCCATACTACAATAAGTATTAGCACCATTCAGGACATTTAAATTCATTAAAAAGTTTAAATAACGAACTTTTTAAGGTATTTAAATAGTAATTTGTAGCTATATTTCTGTTTATTATTTTTTTTATGTTGTTAATTCCTTCTTCTTTTTAAAAATAAAGGTAATCTTATATTTTCAGTAACGAGACTTGTAACAAATAACCCGAAATCTAAACAAGTTTCTCAGGATTTTAACGCGCTCGCATTCGTCAGTACTTGAACATTGTTTGCCTTCATTAGAAGCACAATACCTCAACCCGCCTCATATTAACCCAAAGGCACGGACGCACCAACAACCCCACTAATGAAGGTACAATAAATAACACTAGGGCCGTTCCGTACTCACCTTCCACCAAGTAATAACGGCCGGCGGCCTCGAACCCTTGCATTTACATGTAATATCCGTCCTCCTGCCGGCGCTGAGGGGCTGGTTCTGGCCCTGCAGGCGCGCCTCCAGGGGCCGCAGGTACATGTCGACGGCCACCCTCACAACCAGAGGCGGCTGTAATTGACTGTTGCTCACCTCGCAACTGTAAACCGCCAGAAGGTGGGTCCTCACCAGTTTGTCGATCTTGAGGACGCTCTGCGACTTTTTCCTCTCGGGGAAATACTGTGTGTCGTCCGTTACTTGCTCGCTGTCTTTCCACCAGGATACCTTCGCTAAGGGTTTACCTGAAAAAAGAAGAGAAAACAAACATGATTAATAGAACTGTAAGAAATAGTTTCACTTTAGCTCAGATTTTATTTTTGTTTGGTATTTATTAATGCTAATTATATCATTGTTTCTTTTTAATCAAAATCGAAAGCTATTGCAAAATGTCAATTAAATTGCATGAAGAATGCACTGGAAAAGCATTAAATATTCTCATAAAAATCATCAATCAATGAAACTGCATTATGTATTAATAATAATAATAATAAACTTTAAAATCCCCATATATATATATATATATATATACATCTTTATTCAGACAATAACTTTATATAATATACATATAATACAATTATAAGTTTGTATGAAGGTTTTAGTCTGTCCTGAGCTATTGACCTGAGGTCTTTCTGCCCCAACATCCCCATTTAATAATATTTAAAACTATTGAGTTATTCTAATTTTCGTACTTTGATAATGGTGACATTACACGGGAAATTGACTGGTACAGGACAAGCACTCCGTGAACAATTTTTGTTTTGTTTAATTTCCATGGTGAAAAGAAAGAATTGTAAGCGAGCGAGAGAATTGGATGCGTTTTGAGAACGAGATCGCGTCGTTTGAACTTTCATATTATTCAAAAAATAAACAAATTGATTTCTTTGTAAAAAATCTCATTAAATGTTAATTAATAATAAACTCTAATCACGTTTAATAACCATTTATTATGATTGCGAAATAATCTCTGAGCCGTTAGATAAACACATCGGGCCGTATCTCGGTTGAAATGAGAATACAACAGGAATCGCCATCATGGAAGTGTCAGTATCAATTCTGGTCCCTTTCTTCCGGTAATTGGAAAACGCGCCGTTATTAATTTATTTCTTCCATTCCCGCAGAATCTATTATTTGTTTCCACGCTTTTCCGATTCCATTCCTCACCGATAATCGGAACGAAAGGGAAAATTGCGACGGGGACGATAATATTTCTTCCACCTGATCGAACCGGCAGGAAAGAAATTTATATCCGGACAATGCTGGAAATCGAAATATTTATAGCGGCCACCGTGTTTCGGACTTTATTAAATAATACACGCGTTTAATTGAACGGAATAATGTATTTGTTCAATATTAAATGAAAACGCTTTATTTTTTCAGAATTATGTATTTTATTGTTGTATTGTGTAAATTGATGTTTTTTTAGAGCCTACTAAATATACGGAATGTTGAAGCGTGGAGTATGCATACGTATACCTGGCCTTGCAGCGTCTACTTATCTTGCACACTGCTCTAATGTAAGCTGGTTAAATTGTAACAATTATTTTGGCATGTAGTTATAATGATAAGTATTTATAATTTCTGACTGAAAGAGCATAGACGGCTGAGGGAGAATTTCAGTGAGAGAGAGAGAGAGATGGTTACAACAAGAGAAGGCGGTTTGTGTGAGAATGGAAAGTTGTGTGAAAGACTGCTTGCATGGAGGCCATGGCAAAATAGCCAGTAATATGGCGTTGAGGTGGTTCAACAAACTCCAGGAAAGAGTATTTTTTTGATATTTATGTTATATATTATATTTTTATTTTTTAATATTATTATTATTAATTTGTTAGAAATGTAACATGAGAATATTATATATATTTGAGTATATAATATATGCCAAATTATTTTTTATATATTTTCTGTTAGAAAATAATGAGTTATTGTCATTAAGGCTGCGATCCCCAATAGGTTTCCGTTTTAAGGGATTAACAATTTTGTACAGTCATAAAAAATAAACATTAAATACAGGCAGATAGCTTCTTTACTGATGAACGACATCAGATAATTTTTATTTTTTAAAAACAAAAAAAGTGAAAAAAAAATTTATTTTTTCAAAAATTAATTTAATTTACAAAAATACATTTAATCTATTTTAAATAAATAATATTTTTAAATTTTAAAATTTTTAGGTATGGATTTGTTTATTTAGTAATTATTTTATTATTTATTTTATTAATATTTATTTATAATTTATCTATTTAGTTCAATTTTTATGGTATAATTTATTAGTTAAATGTCACTGAGATTACCGTTTTTGATTTATCAATTATTTTTTTCATCGCTAGAGTCGACCACTTGGGTTAATTTTTATTTTGCAGTTTCCGCTACTGATATTAAAATATGTTATATATGTAAAATTGTATTATTCTGTTTATATGTGATTTACAGTCATGCTATTTATCTAAACATTTTGAATATTGTTATTATTCTGTATAAAGGTGATTTACCGTAAATAAATGAATTGAATTATGAAAAAAATATATCTGATTATACGTGGAAAGTCTTCCTCTTAAAATCCATATTTAATTCATTCATACTTTTATTATTTGTATACTCTTTAATCCTATAAAATGGTCAATGAGAACAAATTTAGTTCGACGCCATCATTTTTATTGTGGAACAGTATCTAGTAGTTCAGATGCCGCTAGGTTGAAAAATCAGAGTTAGAATAAAATAAGCATACATTTTGTAAAAAACACTGCACTCTCTGTCGTTAATTATTAGGCGTAAAATCGCAACCTTAAAATTCTTTAATTTAGATTAAAATTAAATTCAAAATTACGAAGAAATTATTATGAACGGGAAATGTTTCCATCACAATGGTTTGTAGGCGAATGAATTATATCGCGTAGACTTCGAAATTTCGAAATCCCCACTTCAATTTTCCGGCCTCTTTATTTAGTAGGGTCTGTTCTATACCAATCGAGAAATTAACCGAAAGCACAGACTCCCCAATGTACTTATTGAGTCTAATCGAAACATGAAGTGTAGAAAAGGCTTGCAATAAAAATTATAAGAGCAGTGTCATCAGAAAAAAAGGATTATTCATTTTAATTAAAATATTTAAGTTTATAATTGAATATGTGCATCATTAAGAAAGATTTTATATAAATGGGGTGATTGATGAGAGCCTTGCGGTATACCTTATTTACCTTATTGGAAAGTAGGAATGCGTGGTATTATTGTGGATAAGTGGATAAGGAGTCTGTTCTTCAGGAAACTCTCAAAAAAGGCATTTAAGATAAGTTGTTTTTTAAATTGCGTTCATAGATCTCTATAACAAGCTGCATTTTCTAGGAATATGTTAGAGATCTTCTTTGTATTTAAAGTAAGCTGTTTGATTAATGTTAGAGCAATATTAATTAATAGTTTCTTTATTTACGGAGTTTCACCTTTCTACAGTATAATAATAATCATAATAAATTAAAGACGACGCAAGCGCCAACTTGGCCATCACTAGTTATCCATACGCTAGATGAATGGTGGCTGAACGTTTCATTAAATGTGTATAATAATAATTACAGACAGAAAGATCTCTGGTCGATAGCCCATCTATATGTATTGTAAATATAAATATTTGTAAAGAATTATAATTATGCTAATAATTACACGACAAAATAAAATAAATATAGTACAACAAAATATATAATCAGCTATTATTGTTGATAATGATAATACAATAAGTATGTGACAAGAATCAAGGAATTTGATTGACCAGTTTATTGAATGAAAGAAAATCATTTTAGATTTCAAATAAACTATATATAATGACAGGTTTACCGAACTAGTGCAAGAAAACGATACATAAAGTTAAAACGGCGATGTGTACAATTAATAATTTATGTAAATGGATAAAATGAAAATAATAATTCTTTGATTAGAGTTAGAAAAAACTATTTTACATTTATTAATAAGACAAAAGTTTAAATTTCAAATCCATTACTTTATTGCTGCAATTAAACGTGCTTCCTTGGCAATTGATTTTTAATTGTATATTTTTTCTTAAATTATTATTGCATCTCGTGATTCCGATTTATCAATACAAACATGTCAAAAGGATCTCTTATTCTTAATAAACCAATCCTCGCCAATCCAGCATTCAGCGTCCTTTGAGCGCGTGCATTCGCATCTTGATTTGATGGAGGCGAGCCGACGTGAAATATCGAATGGCCAAATTAAATACAGGAGACGGAAAGAGAGGCGAAATTTTCGGTGCGGCCCTCGCCGGATGGCTGGCCCCCAAAATTGAATTTGTCACTTAGCATTCTTCCCCGGAAAATATAATCCGCTCTCGGCGGATCTTTCCAGAAAAGAATTTAATGAGAATATTTCCGGCCGGGACTTCCATTTAAATTTATGCGCCATAAAATATATATGTACATAAATGAATAATTTCTATTAAAGCTGGATTACTTTTGATCTTTTTTATCTTTCTCTCTCTCTTTCAGGGATTATTGCGATGAAAGGGGATCGCAACGGTTGATAACGGTGGATTTTAATTGGCTACCACCTTTTTGAGATTATTTTTTTATTCAATTTGAATGAAATAATCCAATATAGTCAGGGTTAGCATAATTATTCATTTATTTTGAAAATATTATGTTGTATTTTATGCGATAGATAAACTTACTTTCTAAAAGGGTTAATAAAAACTAAACTATTGCAAATGTCGGTATATTTCTTTTTTTTTTCCTTACAGATTACCTCATATTTTTGTCCTGCAGTTTCAAAAATATAGAATAAAACACTTGGTTTGTTTCACATGCGGTTTTGAAAATTACATCTATCAAATGACGGCCTCAATTGTTTCTGCACTGATTGAGTCTATCTCTGAAATTTTGCACCATTCTTTAAAGACACAGAATTTTGGCGATGGCGTTCTGAATGTTAGTCTTCGAGTGAGCTATGTTCCGTGGTCGATCGTTGTAAACAATAGACTAGATATATATGGAGAGAGCGCCGACCAAGGAAGAAAGTGCTCCCTCAGCAATTCCTTGGAGGCCCGTGCAATGTGGGTCTTCTTGAAACCACACATCCTTGATCCTCATTTCTTCCAGATGTGAAAGGAAAAACTCTTTCATCTCCGTAATCGAGCTGCATTCACCGTGTCAGCGCGCTCGTTTTCCTCAAAAAAATATGTACCAATGATCCCGATGGACGAAATTTCGCACCAAACGATAACAAGCTCACAATGGAGAGAGGGGACATAAATTGAGGATCTAAGCTCTCGGATGCAACCCATTCCAGCTTCCTCCCTTCACCCTTTGCCGTTTGGCGGATTTTTCAAATAAGAACATTTCTCTGCCGCACCTTTTACCTATGCACATGAAAGATATATTAAATGAACCAAAAACTCATCGTGTTTTTCTTTTTGTATTCCAGCTGGCAGCATCAATCCTATAGCAGACCAACCGGGAACGGTGGTACGAGATTAGGACTTTTCGAAAATGGAAGGATAGAAATAAAAAGCTATTGTATGCTTGAAAATGACGGATGGTCGTTTGTTATAGTTTTGTAATTCGCTTTTGGAACAGTGTATGGAAAAGAATCGACATGTAAACAAATTATTTTGCTTATAATGAATTTAAACAAGGAATATTTCTGACAACGATCAGTAAAATTCGATCAGTTCCTTTTTGCAAATGAAAAAAAAAATACTTATATTGTAAGTTTATGACAAATATCTATTGAAACATCTACTTCCCGAATATATTCTCATGAGATCCCTGTGAAGAGGATGCGCAAAAATTGTTTAACAACTAAGAGCTTACTTGGTAGAGCTGTACTGATGAGGGATGAATCCTGAAACACGTGTCTATATATAGCCTTGTAATAATTATTTATACTTTCCTTTCATTAAATATTTTTGACTCAAACCGTTTCAAAGCACACTATTACTGATATGCAACAAACAAATATCTATTGTATAAGCCAATGTCCGGCTGGATAGATGCTCGGGAAGTAATTGTATCAATAGATGTTTTTCAAAAACTTACACTGTAATTAATTTTATGTAATAATAGAAAAAGGATTTATTCACTTGGTCACAGTTATTTAAATAAATTAAATAAAAGAATTTGAATTCTATGTAGTTGGAAAATGGTATTGATAGAATTTTACTGATCATTACCAATAGTTTTCCTTGTTTAATTTCTTTGTAATTTAAATAACTGCAAATGTGTAAATCATCTTTGTTTTATTTTATTTTAAAATATTTTGCGACAGTTTCAACAATTCAAAGACACTGGTTGCTTGTGCAAAGGGTAAAGCACCAGTCGACTCAAAGTGCTGAGTGAAACAATGCAAAACATTGACAGATGGTTTTCTTCATAGTCCAAAAAAATAATCAACAGTGTGAACTTTTCACAGAACTTGGAATATCACTGTATAGTTTTCTGTGATTTTCCAAGATTAGATATTGTGCAATACTAGAAGCTGGATGATTATGCCCATCGACTAGATTATTATGAAAACACACAGAATGAATTGGAGGATGAAAATTTAGTCGCCAAGTTGAAAATCTGTACAAATTTAGTAAGTTTGTTTCTTTTAATTTATTTTTCAGGATGTATGTTGGCTCTGATATTGGTGAGTAGGGGATTTTGAAAAAAAAAAATCGAGATGGTTCAACTAATATAACTGTAGCCGTTTCAAAACTTTGTAATTTACAAAACAAACTCAAAATACAACTATAAATACAATCTCACAATGTGACAATTTTATGCGATTTGATGCTCGTCTAAAATTCACCACCTCTGTGGACTAGTGAACCCCCTAAACTTAAACCGAGGTTAACTGAAAAAAAAGTTAGCACTCGCCTTAATGATTGTAACGTTCCGTTTTTTTTTTTTTATTTTACATTTGATTTTCAAATGATTCTATGGCTTTGATGCGTCGAAAACGTGCCTGTGAGGTTGATGGCGATTATGTTTTATGAAGGGATTAGGTGGTGCGCGGCGTGGACGAATGAATGTGCGAGGTAAGCCCGCTTAATACTTTTAATTGGACTAAGCTTAATTAAAATGATTACAAGTAAACTTTTTGCAATTTAAATTTTATATCAAACTTGACTGAATATTATTCTTAAGATGGGCTTGAAGCGCACACAACATTCACCGGCGTAAATGTAAATTTGTTTGATGCGATGTTGCATGTTTTTCGTTCGAGTTGTGTCTTTTTGTTACCCCGCTCCATTTTCCCTAAATTTAGCATAATTTCTCTGTGCGTAAAATCCGTGTTTCGGTACGACAAGTAGCCACGTAGAACCATCGTTAAATGCACTAGTTACTACCCGTATTTTGACCGAAGCTTCACCAAGTAGCGCTTCCAGACCGGCCAACACCTAATCGCATGTGCTAGATCCTGCTTTAATCTCCGCTGCTAAAAAGGGAAATTCAATTGAACCGGTAAGGCGATTCCATTTCCTTACTTATTATTGTGAACGGGTCAATATCGATATATGAAACCAACGAGAGGAAGGCAGTCTTTGAATCACTATTTTTTATTTGGTGGCTGATGACGGATGATGGAAACTTCGTTTGTGAAATAGATTTAGTAAAAAGTGGGAAACAAAAGAAAACCATTTCTTTAAAATTAAGAACATTTTCCTAAAAAGCTGCTTATACAATATTTATAATTTTAAAAGCATTCTTATTATTATTACAAAATCTTTATTATCTAAAAAAAAAAATGATACATTAAATATAATATAACATAAAATAATAAATCCCATCCATAAATACATTATATACGGATCCTTTAACAAATCCCAAAATTTACTTGTCGAGTGGAAGCGTCATGTCATGCATTCATAAGTCTGAAAATGACCCAGTACTTATAGTGAGTTACATACCTATCACACTACTTCTAGTTCTCGGCAAATTATTTGAACCCATTATCTAAAAGAAAATTGCAGTCCACATCCAACATCAGATAAATGTACGCCGACGACACTGCCTTTATATCCCACGCTCCCAATTATTGAAGCCGAGAGCACTCTACTAGAGTTGACTTACCAACCTTGTTTGCTGAGTGGAGTAGTTCTATCAATCCAAACAAAACCCAACTTCTTATCCCGTATCACCGATTGCCCGTACCAAATTACTATGAAAATTGACACAATGGTCAAACCTCTCATTGACGTAATTAGACTCGCCCTAAGATAAAGACCTTACAAAAAAGAGATGTTCCATGATGGAATAACGAAATACATAGCTTAAACAAAAAAAAAAGAAATTCCTGAATAAATACGAGAAACATCGCCTTAATAGAATTAAAAAAAAAGAGAGATAAAATAAGGAAAAATAAAATAAAAACGCAAAAGAAATCATTGAAAACTTATGTATCCTGCATAAAAAAACACCCCGATACAAAAAGCATGGAAATGAGTGAACGGCATAATAGGGAGAAGAATGAATAGGTTTTCTTCTCCCTACTAATTCTGTAGAAAGACGAGGAAATGTACTATAAAAGTCGCAATACAATACTTGCAATATACTAGGAAAACACTTCCAAAGTATAAGTAGTGACTAGCTACACCAACGATTCAAACTTTCCAAATAACAACAAAGAGGTAACACCCGTACCTAGAAGGTGACAACGGAGAAGAACAATAAGCTATAAAGAATTAGAATATGATTTTCATCAATGCAAGGACACCAGCCCAGTTCTAGATGATATTTTCTACTGAATGATTAAGCACCTTTCTGGAACTGCTAAGTACAAAATATTAAATCTATCTTTGAAATGAACACGCAGCCCAACAAATTGAAGGAATCCTTAATAATTCCTATTGTGAAACCAGGCAAAGCTACCGAAAACCCACACAGCTACATCTCACTCATCTCATGCTTGGGGAGAACTTTGAAAATAATAATAATAAACAAAAGACTGACTGAAATACTTAAAAACAAAGATTCAATATGAAAGTACTAGACAGGGTGCAGTATCTCTATCAATCCTAACAAAACTGTGCAATATATTTTTAAATAAATTAAATTTGTCATCGATGATTTATTATAAATACAATGTGCTACAAAACGAACACTTATAAGATACTACAGATTTCCTTTGTGTTTAAATCTTTACGTAAGAAATTTATGTATCATTATGAATTTCTATATTAAATTTTAATCATAATTTATTAATTGTTCGCTATTCACATCTTTTGAATTGTTGCTTCCGCATCGATCAATTTAATTAACAACGGCAACGTGAAAATTTCGATAACGCACCCAACAACGACAACAAAACACGGCGGAATTAGGCAATATCTCTTTAGATGAGTGGTGGAATAAAATAAATAATTCGCACAAAGGGAAAGGATGGGGAGGCCTTTTGTTCCTCGGTCACCGTATTATTCCGTCGCGTTTCCTCGAATAACTCCTCGCGTTTCAATAATATACGATTTCACTTTAGCTCGCTTATAAATCCTGCCGCGGCAGCGCGACGGATGAAATAATACCCTCCGATTTTTTTTCCTAAAATTCAGATCGCGTGCACACTCTAACGGATTAAAGCCTTAAATATTATTTTCGCCGAAATGATGTATTTATATTTAATGTAGATGTATTCGAGAAAATTACGGTTTACTGTTCAATGTTTTCACAAAATTCCATCTCTAAATTCTCTATACACCTAAATCCTACCATTCCTCCTAAATTAAAAAAAAAACCGCACTAATTCTATTCCAATTCATTACATCATTTCACCTTTTTACCCACTAACGATGGACGTACCATAAAATCATTTAATATAGACAGATAGACCTGAGGTCGATAGCCATTTGATAATGACAGGGATAGTTACAAAACAAATAATCTATTTACTGATATAATATAAATAAATATTATAATCTGTAAATTGTTTCTCTCTGTGTGTTAATGTATTGAAATTGTTATTAATAATATTTATTTCTCAACAGATATACATTCAATTACAGGAAAAATAAAGAAAAAAATCCATGAATATTTATTGTCATTGTACATGCAATTAATAAAATATTTATGTATTTATGTATGTACTTCGTTTTGTAAATTGAGTATACGGATATGTACGTTATGCTAATACTTAACAATAATATTCAATATTCAATATAAAATGTGTAATATGTTAGTCACATACATTGTTAGTGCAAGGCTTGGACGTTCAACAAATCACAGTTTTTACTCAATGCACAATAATTGACGTTTAAATCTAAACTAACTTTTAATACACGATTTTATCATTATTTCTTAGTGTTTTGTTTTTTATAGCAATTTAATTTCATTGAAAACAAAATACTCAAGTGCCAATATATTAGTGATTCGTGATTTTTTCGTGATTTTTTCGTAATTGTCTATTATAACTTGTTTGTTAAAATTGCCTTTTCTGTCAAATGGATACAGTTAAAATTTGTTTGTTTTGTTAATATCTTAAAAATCATATGCTCTATTTTTTTTCTGATTTCGCCGCAGTAATCCCCAGAAAATTTACTACTACTTTGCTAATTTAACCGACTCTCTAGCTCAACTAATAAAAAAGTTAACAATGATGCGCACTTAATTTAGAACAACCTGTAGACACATTATAAAACCACTAACTATTATTGTTTTAATTAATTCCTTTAATATTTATACATTGGTAATAATAAAAATCTACCAATAAAATAAAATTAAATTAAATTAATTTTCAAGAGAATTCAAAATTTAATTTATTTAAATTTCTATGATTATACAATATTTTTATTTAAAAATATATATTGATTTTGTAGCGAATGCTGGTACCGAAATTGTTTTGCGTGCCCTACAAATCAATATATTGTTTTTTTTTTAATTGTATAGCCACAGAAATTTGGATAAATCAAATTCTCTTGAAAATAGGCTGATAACCTTAACTAGTTGAGAAAATGTATTCAATTAAATCCATCTTTTATTTATTTTATTGGTAGATTTCTAATATTATATTCATATTTATTGGTATTATTGCCCTACCTTGAAAACAAAAAAATGTATTTTTTCGATATTAAATCTGTGCCTACTAAATATACAGGCCGGGATGTCGGAGTAGAGGAAATCAAAATCTCGGAGTCTAGTCGAAGTCCATGTAAGAGAATTCATTCGCCTACAAGCCATCGTGATAGAAACATCTCCCGTTCATAATAATTTCTTTATTTGAATAAACGCCTCGCAAATCAGAGCCGAAAAGAGTTTTCTGTGAATAATTTCTTAACCTAATTAGGAATTTTATTTAAAAAATAAAACAATTTCAATTATTGACCATAATTTTGTAATTAAAAATTTAAATATATATACAGAAATCTTTATTAACAGACACATAATACAATACGTACATCAAAAACATTTTTTTATATATATATAAACATATGATTCTTCGCCTGTTAATCGGCTATCGACCGACGGTCTTTCAGCCCAAATTTAAATATTTATCATTATAACTGCATTAAAAAATAATTGTTAATTTTTACCCGCTTGCATTAGAGAGACGAGCAGGCGCTACAAGGATCTCGGAGTCTTCCCCACTTCAACATTCCGGCCTGTATATTTAGTAGGCAAGGTTTGATTTAATTCAGTATTGAGGTTAGTGATACGGCCTTCGATAAATCGGCGTAAAAAATGGAAGTAGATTGAATCAAATAAGTAAATATCTGTGACCAAGTGAATAATTACTCGTTTCTATTATTGGCAGTAAATATCAACACCACAACACCAGATTTTGGAGAGCAGAAAGTTCGGACGCATTTTAATTGTGTGTAAGTGTATTCCTAAAAAAAAAAGCTGTACAATTCCGGATAGTGTCGGTATTTCAATTTGATGTTTAGTTTGTACGTGTCTCGAACCGATGCCAGAGTGTGTCGAAAAACAGTCTGCTACATAAATACAATTTACAAAAAAATCCGTTTCATTTGTTTATTTCTTGCAAAATAAACGTCCATATCCGATATCGTGGATATTTATTACACACACTGTTGCAATTCTTCAAATTAAATAGTGCTTCAAGTATTGCTATGGTTTCTGTCGAATATACCGACATTATATTACCCATAGAAAACGAACGTGTTATATTTCTAAATGTGTGATTGAATTCGCAGCCGTATAATCCTTCAGATCTGAATCTAATGTGTAAATTCTGTAAGAATTTGGCCATTTTGATAATATGCATTCATTAAATAATGTTCTAGTATTTATAGGAGACTGAAATATAGAATAATAATTGTAGTAATAAGTTTTTATGGATTGAATCATAAAATCGTAAGGAATTGAGTATAGCAGGTTTAATTAAATTTTGTATCATATGTTTGTAATTTTCGATAGCAGTCCACGAGTACTGGTGATTTTTTGAGAATCCAATATCTAGTTTATAAATCTAGTACGGAAAAAATACCAATATTTCTTAATGAATCCTGAGCCAATAATGATAACAAGAAATTTCAACCCAAATATTTTCTTCGAAAGTAAAGTGGTTTCTCTTTACATTGGGCATATAAAAAATTAATGGGAGTACTTCACAACACACCGATACATAATCTAAGACATTTGTTCTCTACCAGATCAATCTTTTTTAAACGACACTTACTGATATTACCATAAAAAATAATACAACCACAATCAATTACTGAACGTACAAATGATCTGTATATTAACAAGGAAATATTCTTGTCCGCAACCCAATTAGTAGATTAATCCCATCACCATCGATTAAATCTTAAAAAAATTCATCGAAATATTGCTGCAAGTAACGAAGATATAAATAATAAAAGAAAATCAAAATATTCAGTTCTTTGTTGTTTCTTGAAAACAAAGAATCTCAGTTCAGTTTTTTCCACAGGTTATTAACCTCTTATAATAAGCCACTTTTGGTAAGGCCGCAAAGGGGAAACGAGTCAATAAATAGAAAACAATGTATTTAATAAAAATGATTTGAAAATAATTAATAAATTATTTCCACATTTAGCTCTGTGACTTTTGAATTACGCTACGTAAGTACGTTAAACAAATGCACATTAAAACAACTACTTCCTGGGCAAAAGTTAAGTAGTTGTTTTAATGTGCATTTGTTTAACGTACTTACGTAGCGTAAGAAAATAATAGGGAAACAAGTGTATAAATTTATTTTTCAAATATTATTTGTTTAAAATGTTTCACGTGATAATTGAGAATAATATAAATGAAGAATTTTATAAAAAAAAATGTGTCAACAAATAAAAATAATATTTACAAATCAATAGAGGAATTTATCAGGATCATTGGTAATTGTTATTAACTATATAACATTAATATTATTGAAATAATACAACGCATAAAACATCTTCACCCAATTAATACACATCAACAATAATAGATGGGCATAAATTGCTCATATATTTTTGTTCCGTGTGAATATATATATACATAAAAACATAATATATCCATGCATATACTTGGTAGTTAAGAATGATTTATAGTATAGACGCGGTAACGGAATTGCAATAAATTTAAATTTACGATTCGTAATATATTATATTTCTAATGAACATTTATCAAGTCGAATGATTAATAACTCCCCACACATAAAATATTTATATAAAAGTAAATTTGAGTGTAATATATCAAACCGCGGAAGGGATATAAATTTTCGTGTATCTAAATTGAATATTCACTGGAGTTAATATTGAACAACATTTATGCCGCGGATTTTAAAATTTTAATAAAATCGATTTATTTGCAAAAAAAAGGAATTGATGCTGGCTAGAATTTCTAAATTATTTGTAAAACTCACTGTGTGTCAATCTAGATTCATATTAACGAATCTTGCTTGATATTAACGTTATTAAAAACAACTATTTATTTTATTGTAAACAAACTACTCACTAGTTAAAACTAGACAAGAATATTCATTCACTTGATCATAGTTACTTCAATAAATTAAATAAAAAGAATTTGAAAATAATTATCACTCAATCATTTTTCCTTTAGCTACTGTGACATTTTCACTTATGTTACGTAAGTACTTTAAAGCAAATGTATATTAAAACAACATTTATCCTCCTCAGTAATCAACGGCATTGAATAATATTCAAATTGTATAAAATAAAACGAGAGTCGAATTTTCCAAAATCTTTCAGCCGAAATAAATAAATCAAAGGAAACGGCTCGGCATAATATTCGACTTTCCCCAAAATAAACAAATAACCGTAACCCGCAACATCAAAAGATCAGCTCGGAAAATTATTAACGCTTTCCAGTCGCGGCGTTAAGGATACTTGAGCGCGATTAATGCCCTTTTCCCTCTTCCAGGACGAACGCACAAAACCACGATAAACAGTTATAAATGCCTCCCGGTGCTCCGTTCGAGCCCGGCTTTTTAGCGGATTTTAATAAATTAATCCGAAGAACAAGAAAATTCTTGGGACTCAATATTCACATTTGATTTGATGTTTTTTTTTTTATATAAATTACGACTGGAATTCAATGCCTTATTTACTTTACTCCTCTCGCTCATAATTGAAATCCGTTTGTTCGATTTGTTTCCCGCAGGATTGCGGGGGTGTATCAATTAATTTGGGCGTTGTGAGTTTTTTTTTTTTTCTGGGTATGTGGAAATGCGGAAGGGGTCGTGACGTTTCCAATTAAAAGAGCGTTAATTAACCGGGCGGAAGAAGTGCGGGGTATTTACCCCGGTGTTTCATAAAGTATGATAACGAGCTCATTAGGGCATTAGTGCCTTGTAAATTGTTATCGGTCCGTTGGAACTGATAGATGTTTAATTATTTAGAGGTGATATATTCAACCAATGTCTGCGCCCCGCGCGCGTGTGTGGATTTAACGGATGGAATTGTTGCGGTTTGCGTGATCAATAATGCGTGTTTGCCTGTTTCAAATAATATTATTTAAATATTCATACGCAACATTATTCAAACATTAAATAACTGAATAAATAACAAATTGGGTGAGTACTAACAAATCATAGTTACCTGAAAATACAGTGTCAAAGGTCTATATATTTCATACACATAATATCAAATCTATTTTAATATGACTTCACAATCTTAATATTAAAAAAAAATGTATACAATACAAGCTATATATTTAAAATAATCGATTGTTCAGACTTTTACTTGATGAAACTCCATAATACACAATTTTTAATTAAAACAACAGCTTCACAACAATAGTGGCATCTATGTGTGCGGTCAAATAAGTACCGAAGGCACAACTATTGCAAGAGAAGTTTAATATCGTGTAGAACATACTCCTAGACAGGAACTGTCAAAATTTCAGCCAAATCGGACTCATAGTATTGTTTTGACAGCGTGCAGAAGAGGGCGAGTCTTCGGAATTTAAAAAAGGAAAAAGAGCAATATCGGTCGGTGACTCTATTCATGTTTTTGGAAGGGAAATCAAAAGAGTGCTTAGTTGTTGTGTACGGTAATTCTTTTTCTTTGATTGCGACCATTAAAAATTGGTTTAACGAGTTTCAACGTGGATGGTCGGTTTTTTAAGAGCCACGTCCAAGTGCCCCGAAAATGGTTACCATGGAGGATAATTTGGTAAAAATCTACGATCTTTTATTGGCAAACCGCCGGTTGAAGATACGCAAAATAGCCTAGATCTCAAAAGACTGCATGTCATACTTGCATGAAACTTTGAGCATGAGAAAGCTGTCGGCGCGATGGGTGTCGCGGTTGCTCACTCCAGACAACAAGCGCAAACGTAAGACCACTTCGGAGCTGAGTATGGAGCTGTTTAAGCGCACTCCGAAGGAGTTTCTGCGTCGTTTCATAGCTGTCGACGAAACATGAATCCACTAGTACACACCAGAGACCAAGTCGTAACAATGGACTTCACCCGGCGAATGTGCTCCGAAGAAGGCAAATACTGTTCTATCGGCCGGAATGTTGATGGCTACCTGTAGATAGGCCAAACGATCACAGAGCTCTACTATACCGAATTATTGGGCCGATTCGACGTCGAATTGTAGAAAAAATGCCCAATTTTGGGAGAAAAAAAGTGCTCTTACACCATGACAACGAACCTGCTCAAACCTCCGCCGTTGCCACATCCAAAATGATCGAATTGAGCTACGAACTGCTGCCCCATCCATCGTATTCTCAAGATTTGGCCCCATGCGACTTCTTTTTGTTTTCATACTTGAAAAAATCACTCGCCTATCAGAAATTGGAGACGCCCCCGTGGAGGGCAGACCTCGAGAAAACGCAGTTTTCAAACGGCTTAAAGAGTTTGGAGCATCGCTGGGTCAAGTGTGTCGAGTTATGAGGAGATTATGTTGAAAAATAAATGACAACTTTTCCAAAATTTCGTGATTCTTTTGTAGGCTAAGTATTTATCGAAATACCTACGTAAGTACAAGTAAAGTATGAATGTTTATATACTAATTTGAGAATACAAAAAATTACTAATTAAACTCAGTACAATTAAATATAAATTCAATTATGTATAAATAACAAAAATAATTAGATATTAAAAATTAACTATGTATTATACTTAAGTTATACATCTTGAAATAGTTTAAAATTATGCAATAAGGATCCAAATAATAGAACTATATACTATTTTTGACAATGTAAACGTTTTAAAAATTAAACTTAGAACTTATAAATCATTCAACTGTCCGCAATTACGTATTATGAAACTTAACAAACGATAAGCATCCCTTGATTCTTATATTACATGAGTATTAAACGTTAATTTCGAGTCAAAATGATATCCAAGGTCTTAAATATCGGTTGACCTAGTTAATACAATATTATTCAATTTATACTGATATAGAATTAAGTTAGATTTTCTAGCATATGTTAGAATGGAGCACTTTTTAATATTCAATGTTGGTTTATTGTTATTGCACCAGTCGGTCAAATTGTTAACATCTTGTTGTAGCTTGAAGGAATCCTGGACACTACTAATAACTCTTATACAATTTAATTTTGTGAATGGTGAAATGCATTTAGAAAAAAAAACCTCTGTATTTCATTCGTTTCGTACAAAACACACACATTAAGGTGAAAAGGATCCTTAAAAAAATAATTAATTGAATATTATTACCGGATACGTTTTTTGAAACTGCAGAAAAGTTGAATGTAAAATCAGATTTATATAAGGGAAGAGCATTTTCGGAACGCTCAAACCGTTTTCCGTTTGATTCAATTTTTGCGCGCACGAGTGTTATATTTTTCTATGAAGCACACGCGTGAAAACATGAAACGAGGCTAATTTTCAAGTGCGAAGAAACGAATCTTAGTCGAGTAAGAAAAATTGAAAGAAAAGAAAAGGCGCCGATGTTATTGCATTAAAAATGAAAGACGCTTTTACAAGAAAGAAAGAAATTACGTAAATTTCATTATATTATATATATAAAAAAAGGCGCTGTTAAAAAAAAAGAAAAGGCGCCGATTTTGTTAAATGAAGAAAGAAAGATGCTGTTATAATAAAAGAAAGAAACGGCGCCGGTTTTGTTACAAAGACTTTTATTTTTTTTATAGAAAGAAAAAAAAACAAATGCAAAAAATTAATAAAGAAAATTAAATTAAAAGATTAAACAAACTAAACAAACTTTTACTTTGATAATTATAAATATAAATTATTGAAACTAAACTCACAATATATTAATTTTGTGTTATGCAAACAAAATTTAAAGTAAATAGAAAAGAGTATTTATTCATTCACTTGGTCACAGTTAATTCAATATATTAAATAAAAATGATTTGAAAATAATTTATTAATTATTTTAAAATCATTTTTATTTAAAATTTAAAGAGTTTTAATTAATTCATTAACTATATATAACGAAGTTGAAGCCTCAGTTATAAATAATTTAATTAATAATTCCGCATTTTTTTCATCACCCTATACTGATTCAAGAAAACATCTCATTTTATTGGCTTCAAGTCGTCAACGCTTTTTTATTTCACCAGATCAAAACAGCGCAGCCAGATAACGGTTTTATTTCATTCGCCTGAATTTTATGTTAATGCAATAACGGCCCGAATAAAAAGAAGAGGGGGCGATAAAAGTGAAACTAAACGAGTAAATTTAGTTAACTTCCGCATTATTCGCCGCACTCACGTCCCACGATAACACACATTAACGTGAATTATTTATAAGGACGTTAAATGGGTAATTTATAGAACAATTAAAACTTATTTATGGCCCGCACCGCGTTTTATCCAAAAGTACAAGGAAATTCTCCCCCGGGGCCGAGATTCTGGAAACTATCGTGTTTAAGACAATGGAGGCGTTTTAATAAAATTAAAAAAATATATATTTAATGAAATGTCCTACCACCTTTCATGTAGCGCATAGATGACTGAGGATCGCTATTTGGGTCTTTCGGACCTCGTTTGACCAGTGTGTTCCATGTGCAATGCCTTGATCAATGTAGTTGAATGGATGTTGTGTTGTGATTAAATAATCTGATATGATTTTCATATTCTGGTAGTCAATCGCCGACCGTCGGACAACGGATACCTGTTGCGCGGTCAGCAAGGGCTGGCCTGGCACATGATTTCACTTCGGGGGATGGCGGAGGACTACCTGATCCTGAGAAGAAGACATGGAGGAGGAAACTGCCTAACATCAAGGATAACAAGACTTCCAAAAATCAGTCACGGGCAAGATGATAAGTTGAACACCAACTTCAGCTCCCAAGAAGGATGAGCATTCTTATGCATAGGAACCCGTCGACATAAGGCCGTCTTCCCAGAAAAGAAATTTCTTATATCAACATTTTCATTAAAGATTCATACCGCATTCTTACTCTCAGAATGGAGAAAGGAGGAGTACCATTAATATGCCTTTAGGCTAAGAATAGTTTTACAACGGATAGCAAAAAAAAAAAAACAACAGGACAACTTCGTCTTGTTTATGACTTGATAATAATTCTGTTTTTTCGCTATCCCTTGTAAAACTACTCTTAGCCCTAGAGCATATTCACTTCTTTTAGTAAACCTAAACAACGATTCTCAGTCGTCTTCCTTGTACACCGAAATACCACTTGAAAATTAGGCAAAATGTGGCGCTTTGCACTTACTCTCCAATTATATGGAATTAAATAGGATATTTGGTAATTCTTTCCAGATAACAATGTTATAATTTCGTCGCATCAAAAGTGCAATATATTGACAATTCAATTGATTAGCCATTACAATTACCATCTCATTGTTTGAAAATATGCCGAATACTCTGACTAACTGTTTATTTTAAAAGTTATTATTACATTTTACAAATCACTAACTTATATCAAAGATAATAATAATAATAGAAATGAGTATAGTGGATTCTTCAACGAGCTTAGAATGTTTGCTATTATTCATGTGGGAAGTTTCGGACACGAGCGAGCGAGGAATCATCCAAGTGAATAATTATTCACTTACTCACAGTTTTTTACATTAAGTCAAATAAAAAGAATTTGAAAATCATTAATTTACTCAATTGAATAATTAATTGATTATTATTTCCCTTATTTTGCGGCAACTTTTTGACTTACGTTACGTAGATTCTTTGAAAAGAACAAATATCAATTGAACTTCTCGGACAAATATCTCGGAAGATATTGAACTACAGAATTAATATCTGCTATTGCACAACAAATAATTGTATAATGCAACAACATATTATTCGAAAATATTTAATGCAAACAATCGATGTTTGTTTCATTTTTTAAATTCGTAAGCAACGTAAGTAAAAAAGTTGCAGTATCTAAAGAGAAAATAATTAATTGATTATTCAATTTAATAAATTAATTACTTTCATTTGATATAAATATAATATGATTGTACAATTTTCCTTTAACGTTATTTAGTAGTTTCAATTAGACGGTAATAATTATGAAACTAAGTGAAATTGAAACTGGTCACTAGAGTGAAATAAAAATGTTACTAAGAGTTAAATGTTTTTTTTTTGTTTTACATCAAAATTGAAAACGTATCATGAAGTGAATTCTTCCAAGATCGAAGAATCTTTTCACTTGGTTCATATTAAAGATATTTTAATTTTTGTTTACAGAATACTTGAAACTTCACAATAAAAGTATGCCCTACAACAAAGTAAACACTCGCACAAATGTTTGAATTGTACACACGCATACAAAGCCCCCCTCAAAAAATGCGAAACATCGCGGAAAATATCCCCATCAAAAGCGATTCAGGACACCGTGCGGCAAATGGCCCCTAATAAAGCTTCCCCTCACTCCTCCCGCAGCGCTTCCCAAAAATGGAATCGCTGTACGCCGGTTTTTGCCATTTTTCCTCCTCTCTGAATCTCGTTATTATTCGATTACGGCAGATACAACCTGGAGCGGTGCGCTCGCATGTAAATATGGCTAATTCGAAAATTTGCTTTTGTGTTAAGCAATAAAGCCGCTCCGAACGGGAAACGCGGTATCAAACGGATCCCTCGCTGTTTGCCCAGAATGAACGGAGCAGAGAGTGTGTTTGCGCGGGACAAACTTGAGAAATTAATTATTTTGATGTGGTCACAGCCTGATGTAGTGACAAACAGTTGATGGAATTAATGTAGCTAACTATAAACGCTCCCTTGCGTTAATCAATTTAGATAAGCATTGTTCATTAGTTGATAATGTATGTTCAACTTAGTATTACTAATATGAATAATAATATAACAAAGTAAATAGTAATATATTACTATTCACTTTGTTATATAAATATATATATATATTAAAAAAAATAAAAAGTATATTTTTCTCTACGACTCTTAAATAATACGATTATTCTTGTGGCATCTTAAATTTCATAATAGCATAAATTCTTCACACCGTGATTTCTTCCATTGAATTCACGCTAGATTAGCTAATCGCATCTTTTCATTTTCAAAATTCACGCTAATATGAACCAATTATATTGCGTTGAAAATAATCAATCCAACTTATTCTAGCAACCTCATAATAAGACGCCATTTGAAACACCGAACGTCTCTGGTTTATTTATATTGTCAAATACCCCAATTATATATTGCTGTTGTATCTCACAATTTTTATCAATACAATATTTACAATGGACTTTAGTTGTAATATTGATATTAATACAACATTTAAGCCTCCTGAAATTCGAAAAATTGCATAAGCATCCTTAATGAATGTATTGCCGGAAAGATAAAAAAGTAGTATACTCAAATTTATACAATCCAATAATTTAAGTTCCTTTTCGGTTCTCTTAGTATATTTCACAAAATTTTCCGATTGTATGTTAAGAAGTACATTAAACGTTAACTGTGAAATTAACTTTGAAAATTATCCCAAACTCCGGGCTCTCCTTAAACGAGTGATTTTCAAAATAACGGATAAATTCTATAAAATTGTAAACAAAAATATTTCAGAAAAACGCTCTGACACGTCGATTTTTATTTTGAAATTACCATCCTGACATACACTTTTCACCTTCTTCGCCCCTTCATCACTAAAGGGTGATACCCCCAACTTTAAAAATTCAAATAACAAAGTACCCCGTGCGATATCTCAATTGATAGAATTTTTCATTCTGAAATAACAACGAAAAAATATATATTAAAATCAGTTGATAAATAACGACGATATTTACAGAACTGTATTCAAAGAAGAGCGTCAATATTCGAGTATGCGCTGTTAAAGCAAGCATAACAATATCATTAAAAATGCAACTTGTTATTACTTACGTCAAACACAATTAAGAATTTTTCGTAATTGAAGTTAGTTAAAATGAATTTACTAAAACCGAAAGAATGGAAGTTTTAATGATGATTGGGTTTGCAGATAGAAGCCGGACGCATGAAAAAGTTCGTGTTTTATTGAGTGAAACTTACCCGGACCGTCCGCCTATATCGCAATCTACAATAAGTCGAATCGAAAGCAAATTTCGCGATCTTGGACATGTACGGGATAAGCCTGTGGCAGGGCGTCCATCGACCTTAAATTGATTATATTTTAATGGTACAAGAAAATCCACATTCAACCTTTGCGGAGGTGATTTCACAAGTTAGTGCGTACAAAAATACAGAGTCCAGATTATATGGAAAACACAAAGTTCACTAGTATAAAGTGCACTGCACTTGGTACAAGAATTGTTCGATGATGATTACAGTTTTGTGAGACACTGATGGAACTCTCTAATGCAAATCCTTGCTTAATTAGTAACATCGCTTTTTCTGATGAGGCAATATTTTATGTGAATGGTACCGTCAAAATACAAAATTGCCGTTACTGGATCCTTCAACATCGGAATTTTCTGAAATTTGTAAAATTGGTATATTTTGATTTGAGTTCCTTGTCAAATTTCGGATTTAAAAAAAAACATAATGGCCGACCAAATAGGGCGCACAGAAAATTTAATTTTAGAATTTCATTGCAGTTCATTATTAATAAAGACAATAAAATAAATTAAATAAAATGAAACAAAGATGATTCACACATTTGCAGTTATTTAAATTACAATGAAACAAGAAAATTTTCTGGCAATGATCAATAAAATTGGATAAATCCCTTTTTCCAATTGCAAAAAAATACTTACACTGCAAGTTTTACAAACATCCCGAGCTCGGGAAGTAGTTGTTTCAATTTAGGTTTGTAAAACTTACAGTGTAAGTAATTTTTTGCAGTTGTAAAAAGGGATTGATCGAATTTTATTGATTGCCTGAAAATTTCCTTGTTTAATTTCATTGTAATAAAATAAATTAACTTCAACAAGTTTTAAGAAAAACATCAATTCATTTCAAAGCTAAATAACAAACTTTAAATTTTTATCATATTTTTATTTATAAATCTAATATTTATGATAATTTTATATATAGAGATAAATTGTACAATCTCATTAAATCAATCAGTCTGTATCTTGTGTCTAGAAAATGTTGTAATGGTTTGAAAAGAAAATATAAACAAAATGATTACGCTAAAAAATGTAAGTTTTACTTCGAAAATACATTTTTTATTACATGTGACTTATAAGGGGGGCTGCTGTTTGCTTTATAAAAGGGATACTTGTAGTTTATATTCGTATATCGTCTTGAAATTTTAGTAATAATAAATAATTTATCTATTGTTAACTACTAGGGTTTATATATTGGATGCTTTTTAAATGCAACCTCTTTCAATTTTTTTTTATTAAAATAGTAATAGTAACAGTTTGTCCTATTATTGCTAATTAACTATCCGCTCAGAAAAATGTATTATATTTTATTTTTAAGAACATTTTTCTTATTCATAATTTTGTTATTTGAAACAATTTTCATTCACTAAAAACCATTCAACATGATGTGATGCATAATTAAATTAAAAAAAAAAACTCAAATGTGATAAAAATCCAACGCATAACAAAAAAGTACTTTTCTCATTAAATGTATTCCCAAATAGAATGTTTTAAAATCGTAGAAAATTAAGTGTTTTATGATAAATTATCATGTAAAAATATTATCAATTTTACTGTGAGCAGTTTTCCTGGTTTTTGATTCTATGAAAAATATTCTCAATGTTATAACTTTAATTGGAAATATTTTTCCAGGTTTAAGAAATTCAACGAAAAAAAAAAAAAATAGATTTTCTAGTAGAAATAAAATACCTAATCCTGTACATTTCATACACACAGGCATAGAGACATATTACAGAAATACAATTACGTATATGTAGTACGGTTTCCACAGAATAAAACCACATTCCCCAAAAATTATCATCTAAAATAACACAATCCCCCCATCTCATAATTGTAAATACTTAGGTATAAATTCATACAGGGCAGAAAGACCTATGGTCGATTGCCCATAGCAGACTACTAACACAATTGTACATATTTTTATAATAAATTTTGTAAAATTTTGTCTGAATAAAGATGCTTACATATATTTAGTACGGGGAAAGTGTTTAAGCCACAGGTAATTAAATCGTGGCCTTTTTTGAGATTGCATTTTTTGATATAAATAATTTATATTATCATATTTTCTTCCAAAATATTGAAAAAAAACTAGACACAATATACCAAATGATTTTTTTTCAAAAGACAGTAAAATGTTAACAGGTACTAGATTAAGTAGAAAAATAAATCGATTTATATATAAAAAAAATAATATTTAGCTTCAAAATAAAATTATGTTATTGTAAAATCTTGTCGAAGTCAATTTTTGGCAATTTTGAATTTTGGATTTTTCAAATCCCTGACGTTGGAAATTTAATAAGGAGCTCAAAAATGTCAATGTACCAACTTCAGAGTATTTGGATGTTTCACTAATAAATACGAGTTTTTTTCGAATGCAGTCCACTGTGCCGCTCTTCTTGCGGAATTGGTGATCTTTTGAATAGTTGAATTCACCATTACTACAATAGTGTTTAATACAATATAGGCGTTTTAATAAAATTATTAGTAAAAATAAAAAAAAAAATAATAAAATATTTAATTAAATTTCCAACCACCATTCACCTAGCGCATAGATAACTGATGATGGCCATTTCGGTATTACGGACCACCTCAGACTAAAACATTCATACTAAATTCTAATGTGATTATAAATTTCCATGTGCTGATTGCAACTCAGTTTATGTTGGTCATACTAGTTTATAGCTATACTCTCTTGCGGTTTTCACGATATTCCTTACTTATCAACCATCTTTCTATTGAGAGTAAGAAAAATATATTATTCCATTTGAAATATCTAAGAAAAATAAGAAAATTATCTACTTTTCAACTTGGCGTCACCTAGCGGCGAATTAATTAATTATTTTTGTGATTGCTGTCACTGTAATCAGTATGATAAGTTCTTTCGTATGACATTTAAATCATTAAGATTGATTAAAAAACAAAAGAGTTATTTGACATTTGCTCTTATTAAATTCGGACCTTTCCCCATCCTTTATTTCAAGAATAAGACAAAAAAAGTCTTTAACATTTTTGTTTCATGAACTCATCATGATTTCAAAAAGTGTAGTTTTAGAATGCCTGTATTAGAACTTTTTTGAGATAATCGCAGTATTATATTTTTTACTTTTCATTGTACCCCCCTACCAGAAAAGTTACGAACTTGAAAATTATTTCTAGAATTTTCTCATGATCAATTTAATTAATATTTTTTATTTGAAAGCCCTATTACTCATTGTTCCTGAGATATAGCCGCACGTCGTGCTCTAATGGTTTCGTGAATATACGTGCGCAACAAGTTTCACACGACGCACTAGCATCTGAATTCGAATCCCTTAAATGACAACTAACGAGTTATATTTCGACATAATCGTGCAGGTATCTAGTATAAGCGGTTATGATATCATTTTTATCAAAACATAGATCTAGGAAGATATAACAAATAGAAAGACCTATTGTATTGCAAACATTTATGTCATATTATTTTAATTATTTCCTTAGTTGAATAAAGAGGTGTGTATATACACAGGGTTAATTAAAAATGCCTGAACGCATATCTAATTCTCCAGCGGCAAATAATAAAAAAAGTAAAAGAAAAGCTTCTCGGACATAAAAAAGCTATTATTTAAATATATTTTACTTACAAAATTGATTAAAAAAATATTTTATTTTATTTCAAGCAATAATTCAATTATTATTATTAATTTTATTAAAAAAATAATTCAAGATTCAAATATGTGTCATTTGAAGACATCATGGAAGGCTAATTTTGTGATAACTTGCTGATGATTTTAATCTTCCTGTTGTATCCTGGAAATTGCATTGGATAAAATGACAAATAATAACGTTGTTGCTTTCTCGTTAACTACTATCATAGCCCTTGCGGTGTTTCCTTGACTTCTGCTTCTAGTTATTATCTGATATCTCAATGGATACTTCTGACAAGCCGCTTTTTACAATACATTTTTTGCGAAAAATATATTGAATTACATAAAATAGCCTCCCAGTAAAATTAAGCATAGAATACTATGTATAAGGCCGCACGTTTTTGAAAAATTATAGACATATCATAGAAGGACAATATTTTTATTTGTAGAATTATAGGAAAACTTTTATTTATAATTCTCAGACAACTTTCTGTGAAAATTCTGGAGTAGGTAAAACAGCCTTAAGTGATAAATGAGAAAGTTATTAAAAAAATAAAGAAACAAACTGTGTAGGCTTTCACAACCAGTGTGATTAGAATTGTTGATTTCCGGGCTATTGGGATATGGTCTGTTTATTTCAAACGTTTCGCCGACAACTGCGGTCGGAATCTTCAGTGGCTCCGTAGACATCAGTTGCCGAGGAAACATTGAGGAGTTAATACGCCCTTCATCCACGAAGCCACTGAAGATGTCGTCCACAGTTGTCGTTTCGATTAAAATCCAACAGACCACGGCCGAATAGCCCGGAAATCAGCAATTCTAAAAAAAAAACTAAGTGTTTACTTTTCCAAACTACATAAAAAATACTGACAAGAAAGAGTGTGTTATACAATATTGAATTAATTTAAAAATATAATTTTGTGTAAATTAAAATCATTCCACACTTTCCAAACAAACAAAATAAATCTGCCGAAAACAACAACATCAACAACAACAAAAATAAAACAACCTTCCAAAACGCTAATCCCCACAGACCGTCCTCTGAAACCTTTCCACTGATAAAATTCGTAAATTCCCAGAGGTTTAATTAATACCTTCGGATATAGCAGTTCCAGGGGAATCGCTTTAAGGGAGCGCGCGATCCGGTGGAATAATAAAGGGTGCGACCCTCTCGAAGCGGCCGGGCGTTCTAAACTTCAATAACATTCGGGAGACGAAAACAGGAAAATAAGTAAATATGGACAGATCCCCCGGGAAAGGGGGAGCGTGCGGAGCCGGGACACCGAATTGCGCAAAGGTGGGCGGAATTTAATTATTAAAATAAAAGGAAGAAAAGGGGATAATGGATGTAAATGAAAAAGAGGAGACGTTAAAAGTGGATTATTATTTTTTTTTTGTTGAAATATTTTAATGAGGTTTTTTGGGAAGGATAATGGGGGCTTTTATTGGATGTTTAAAAGGGTTTAATAAGGTTTTATTGGAGATTTTTTTTACGATTCACGTTTTTGTTATGAGCTGTACTGTAGCACCGACTAAACAAAACGTAATGATCCATTTAATCAGAAAAGACTGCAACAAAAAAGAGATTATATTTTCCAAATATATTTTTTTGCATTAAGAAAATAATAATTTTTTTAAATATCACTTAACAAATGAATTGTATTCTTAATGCTATTATTTATTTATTAATCAACGAAATCTCTTTACAAATATTAATAAAAAATCAATACAATATAACAAACAAGATCTGAAAATAGAAATATTTAACCCAAATTTTACCAATAATAGAATACCACGCAACCCAAAAAACTTAAACTAAAACTAGAACTATATAGGTTGAATCCAGTTTGAATTCATTACAAAGGAAATACCTCAAAGAGAAAATAAATAAATCGAGTCTAATATATTGCTTATTATGTATCTAAGAAATATTAAATTGCACAAATTAGGGAATGTAGTACACTTGTAATGTTCCATAGTTTTTTGTGTGAAGTTGACTCATATATGTTTCGATCTTCACAGATCATTATCAAAGTTAAAACTAAATTGAATTTTAAAGTGTTGCAATATATCGAGCACTTTTTCATCTTTAACATGTTTAAACTTTATCAAACATTGTGTATTGTGGAGGCTTCTACTTCGCTATACATGTTAATTTCACAATAAAGGTACTTATTACTTTGTTTGTATAACATTTGTTTATTTTATGCGACTGCAGATTCGACAAATTCAGCTTGTCATTATCAAACATGTAGTAACTTAAACTACAGGTTTTACAAGTTTATATACAATATTATAAAACAGCTGAAAAAATTGGTCAGGTCAACCTGGTCGTTAATTAAAGGAATTCCCGTATTAGCGCGCGCTTTGTGTATTTCTAATGATTCTAGTAAATTCATTTTACAACCCTTTTCAGTATTATGGATTATGGTATGTACATCTTTTTAAAAAGTGTGATTTTCATCTAAAAGATGTTTTGCGAAAGATGACTTATCACATTGTTTCAGCCAAAAATAGCGCAAATGTTCTTTCAATCTTATGTTGAAATTACGACCATTTTGGCCTATGTATCTCTAGACAATCTGCGCAAGTTAGTTTATAAATTCCCGATTTATTAAATTTATATAATTTAGTTTTACAATTAGAAATATGGCTGTTAATTTTACTGAAGTTTCTAAATGCGACTTGAACATTATTTTTGTGAAATATTCTTAACTTGAGAGCTAATATTGCCAACATAATTAATGATTTGTATTTGGTACTTTTTTAATGTTTAAATGTTTAATATTATTGAATTGATGTTTCTTTAAAAGTCTATCAATCAAATCGGAACCATAACCATTGTTGATAGCCATGTCTCTTATTAGGTTGAGTTCTTTCTCGAAAGCACTAGAGAACAAAGGGATTTATAAGGCTCTATATATCATTGAATTTAAAGCTGCTATTTATTGTTTATAGGGATGTGGGGAATGGTTATGGATAAGTGAATCTGTAAAGGAAGGTTTTCTAAATATTTAAAAGGAAATATTTAATGTTATGATCTACTTCAGTTTCTACGGTGAATTTAATTTGGGGGGGTATTAATAAAATCTAAAAATTGTGTGAGTTATCTATCAGTACCCTGGAAATTTATCAAACATTTATTTACTGGGACAACCCGACAGCGCGTAAAACCACTTGGGATAATAATTTATTAATTTATTTGTATACAGAAATCTTAGTTATTTTTATTTGTATGTAATAGCTTACATATCTATTACTTACATTTACATTTTTTTTATGAGTTTATAAAATGGTGAAATTTTTGTAAAAAATATAATAATAATAATAACATAGTTTTTCTATACAATACAGCTAATTAAACATAAAATATGTTATTTAAATAAAAAATATTGTCCTTTTTATTGAACTAATGATAATAAAAAGAACTTAAAGAAAATGTTCAACTTGTTGTCCATTCGTAACTAAGCACTTCTATTAAAATCTTTTAATTAAAAATACCTAGATTATTTTTAATATGTATTTGACTTTCTGTGGCTGTTGGAGATTTATTTCTATCGTTTAAACTTTAATTTTGAAAATTATCATAATTTTAAATTTAAATATCTCTATAAAAAAACATAAGAACTCCTAAAGCTCACACAAACTAGACCAATTTAAATATAAGTTTAGTTTTATTAAAATCCATACGATAGAAATGCTACTAACATGCTATAATGATTTTTCCATGTAAATCCGTATTAGGTGTTGTTAAAAAATACCCTGTATATTAGATTCAAGAATAGAATAAAAGGCAATAATTATTATTTTAATAATTCAAAGTCTCCACAACCAACTAATAGAAGATTCTATAATATATATAATCTTCTGTAAACAAATAAGTGAGATTTTACTTTACTTCACATTTTTTTAACGAAAGAACGAAAGTAAGAAAAAAACTCTTGTGTTATTATTGAATCTTCTATTAGTTGGTTGTGGAGTCTTTTAATTATTTAAATACTAATTATTGCCTTTTATTCTATTTCTTGAATCTAATATATATATATATATATATATATATGCACTAGGAGCCTAGCTGGCTTGATTGATAATTTTCTTCCATGTCTTTTTATTCTGTGCCTTTCTCCATGACCTTTTGTACCTCACCTTTCCATCTTGGTCTTCCTTTTTTTCCTCCTATTCTGCTGGTGAATACTATTTTTGGTAGTCTGGCCCCGTCCATTCTCTGCACATGTCCTAACCAGCGTAGCATTTGCACTTTTATTACTTCTGTTATACTTTTTGCTTTGTTAAGTTCTTTTATTTCGTTGTTTGTTCGCCTCAACCAACCTTTTTTCCTTCTAATATCTTCATTAAAACTTTCCTCTCCCATACTTCTAACCTTGTTTTCTCCCTTTTAGTCAGTATCCATGTTTCGCAGACGTACGTCACCGTCGGTCTTAATACTGTTTGGTAAAAACTTTACCAAACAGTATTAAGACCGACGGTGAATTTTGTTCGTTTGATTACGAAGAATTCATGTGTCAGAATGTATTCATTGGTGTTTGATTCGATAATATCAGTGCGTTCATTGTCTCTGGAGTGCAACAATAGCTCACTTTCGAAATTGTAGATTCAACGTACGAGATAAATTCAGTAATTAGGTCACAAACTGATGCGAGAAAGCTAATAATAACAGTTAGTTATTTCCCTATATGTAGCATATTCCAGCTTTATGATACTCAAATGAAAGTTTCAAGTTTGTGCCCTTGGCTGGTAAGATTATGCTTAACGAGTTCAGGGATTTTCAAGGAGTGCTTCTAGCCTATTTCCAGAATAGAGGTGAGAACGTCAATGATGAATCGTATTGTAGAGTTTTGTTGTTGCTTCGGAATGGAATTCGAAGAAAACGTTCAGGCCTACTGACGAAAAGAATATTGCTGCATCACGATAATGCTAGACCGAATGCGGCCCGATTGGCTCAAGCGAGAATTTAAGAATTGAACATCCGGCTTAAGGTAATTACATATCGGAGCACCATCTCTGTTCACTATTGATGATCGCACTTTCGCAACTTACCGCAATGCTTGCCTCGCTGATCGACCATCGATGAGTGTTCAGTTTTTTTTTTTTTTCATGGACTGTAATGTATTTTCAGTTGTTGTGTTCAGCTTTAATTGCAGAATGATTTGCACTGACAGTGAAGATGATATAATTTCTGTTTGTCAGCATCGCCTAATTCGTGATTATTGGCGAGTAACTCGTTTCCAAACGGAATATTCAGGGCCGACCTAGTGAATTAGCTGAGGGAAAAATTGGGAATCACCATGCATTTCCTCAATTGAAAGAAGATGATGAATACGGCAAATTATTGACTAAACAAACGGATATGTAACTAACCTAGGTTCTGGGCGAGTGTACAAGCTAATACATGCAGAAAAGGAAAAAAAAAGGGGGGGGGAGTTGGATGAGCTCATGTATCGCAGTGAAGGTGCTTCGCTATAAAAAATCTCATATCTGTAAACATATTTGTTTCATGCTGTGATCGCGATGGTGGTGGTGCTCCAATATGTAACCACCCTTACAGTCTCGACCTAGCCCCAAGCGACTATCATCTGTTTGGCCCACTCGAATGGCATCTTGGTTGCAAACATTTCGACGGTGATCATAATCTTCAACAAAAGGTACGCTTTGGCAGCCCAAAGATTTTTATGCAGAGGGTATTCGGACATCAATAAACCGATGGGATAAGTGTATAAATGCTGGTGGAGACTTTGTCGAAAAACGAAACAGGTTTTTATATTTTTATAATACCTTTTATGAACTACTTAGTAAATTTCCCTGGTATATCAAATAAATGAAATATATTTGCTTTATAACTATCCTACAACTCTTTTTCGGTTTCTCGCTTGTTTTGAAGAAAAAACTACTATAAATATTTGTATAGTATTTTTGTATAACATAAATAAAATTTTGTACTATATTGATTTATGACAGAATGTAGTCGGTACTAATTTTGCATAATAAAATGTTCGTTAAGTAAAATATTTTTATAATTTATTATATAAATTAGTATATCCGTAAATGAAAACATATTAATATTGTTTGCGTTTTGAGAAAAAAATTCTAATTTTATAGCAAGACTCGAGTTACGAAAGAAATTCCTATCATGGTCAAGTGGTAAGAAATATATGAAATGTATTTCGTGTTAACGTTCAAAATAACATCAAACACATTTTTGTAAATGATATTTATTATAGGTGCTCACTTTGTGGTACATTTTAAATTCAGTTGAAAATAAAACACAGTTAACTTTCTTAATTGAATGGTTAAACAAAGTTATAAGTGTTTTATTTACAACTCTTATATTTTTTAATTGTAAAGGCTTCCAATTGATCCATCCGCTTGGTCTACTATAAATTAATGAAACACCTTAAATTTGGGCAACTAATATCTTATTTAGTGATTACAGTTTCGACGCTAATATTATCAAAACTGTAGTCACTAAATAATATATCAATTGTACAAATAAAATTAACGTGTTTTATTCTTTTATATTTTTCTACGGCTATTAATTTTTTTATTGTGGGGATGAGAGCTACTTTATTCCAGATATTATTGTAAGATTGTAAAAAGCTTTTAAATATGAGTTGATTAAGTTTTTTTTAAGTTTTTTTTTTTTAAATAGGAACAACGATAAATTGCCTGGACAATATGTTTGACCGTAAAGGCTTCTACTTCGTTATACATGTTAAAATATATTAATGAAAATACTCATAAACTTTGTTTTTGTTGAAATATTGTGATCTGCATCAATGTACCAAGTGACATTGAATACTTGAGTAATAAAATGTAGTATTCATAGATTCTTTATAGATATGGGAAAAAATATGATGATCATAAGTCATTCTTATTTTCTAATTAAAAATATACCACGTTAAAGTGTCTTCTTAATTTTGATCTACTATTCTATCCCTGCTCCTTTAGTTTGGTATAACAGTTTATTTGTTTACTTGTAACTGCAGTTTCGGGTACTTCACCTTGGATAATGATAAGCTGAATTTTTCGAAACTGCAGTCACAATTAAAAATAAATAATTATACTAAACAAAGTTTGGAAACATTTTGGAAATGTTTTCAATAATTATAATTTGGAAATAAGTGGGTCAATTTTTCTTTATAACAGGAACAACGATGAATCACCTGAAAATAAATTAATTTCCGTTGATGAAAAAATATGTAAGTGGAAATTATTTATTTTTCAGGTAATAATTAATTAAAATTTTCATTGAAATGTATATATTTCTTCATCCATGGAAATTAATAATTTTTCAGGTTATTAATCGTTGTTCCTATTGTAAAAAAACCTTGACCCACATATTTCCAACTACTTAATTTCGCTTTGACTTGAAAATTATTAATGAAAACTAATAATTTTAAAAAAAAAAAATATTAGTTTTCATTAATAATAAATTTAATATTTTTATTGTAAAAATGCTTGTCCCGCTTATTTTAAACAGCTTCTTACATTATTCCACTTTAATTTGATAATTATTAATGGAAATTAATTATTTTAATCGTAGTTAATATTGTAAAAAAAGAAACTTGTCTAGCTTCATTTCAAAAGCTTCTTAAATTCTTGCTTAGTCTTTAATTATTCGAAAAATCTGTAATAATATAAAAATTTAATCCACAAAAAAATCTTGGCGAGGAAAATTTTCTTTTAACCAATCTAATTCTGATAGGATCTCATCCATCCTATCGAAACTCTGAAATCAAAGAAATCGTACCATTAATCCAAACACATTAACAAGCACTGTTTAAATTCATAGAACGTTATTACCCTACGTAAATCACAAGTTTTTATCCCATAATTTATCTCACATTAAACCATGATGTAATGTATTAAACCCCTGGTCGTTTTGGTTTTAAAATCTATAAAATTTTACATTTATCAATTTTTATTAAATATTTTTATATAAATATTGTAAAAAAATAGTAATAAATATAATAAATAGAAGGTAACGCAAGTGCCATCTATTGCCTAATTTCATGAACCATCGTCAACGATTTGGGTCATCAAGGCATTGCACATGGAAAACACTGGGCTGATGAGGTTCGAAAAAACAAAATAGTCTTCTCCATTTATCTATACGCTATATAAATGGTGGTTGAAAATCATATTACAAATAATAAATATGTTTAATAATAATATATATATTTAATTACCATCATTAATAACATATGTTGTTGAGAGTAAGCTGTTTCAGTTTCTCTCGCAACAAATAAATCGCCGTCGCGCCGAAAAGCGCGTGCACGTTCGTTTCAGTTTCGCGCGGCTGTAATAAATTGTAATCGATTGATTCCTTTTAGCGTTGGATTAGAAAGTTTGCCGATTTGCCGGTGCCCGGCGCATTCGCCATTTTTAACGTTTATCGCACATTACTGCTTTTGATTAAATTTATTGCAGTTCGTCGCAAAGTTCGAGGGGCACGTCGACGTCGTTAACGAAACAGAAAAGAAGATGATTTAATGTTTGTGTTTTTTTTTTTTCTGGTACAGCATTGATAATATAGTTACTAACAGGTTTATGTGATGATAGTTTCAATATATTTTTTTATTCTAAAATATATATTTATTTATTTATTTAGCTAAATAATATATTTCTGTTGGAGCGAATTATGCTTTCCTTTATATACGCTATATGTGATTATAAGCAATTTTACGCCAATGCACATGAGAACGAGACAAAGTCAAATATTATTTCATAATAGACGAAGATTTATCATTAGACAAGTTAGATCTTCGCTTTTCGCGACGTAACTGATGAATGTATTATGAATCTCTTACAATTCACTTCAGTTCAATACTCACAGGACCCTTAATAACAATAATGAAATTTTACCGATTACTTCAAAATACTTCCAACGCTTAGATATTGATTTATAATTTAACATACGTCTATATTCAATCGAAACAGGAGATAGGAAATGTTGAGGAAAAAAGTTAATTTACAAATACACGTTAAATCATTTAGGCATCTATTCGGAAAGTCATAAATTTCCTAGGCATATGATAACAATAATGAGTGTTGAGTAAACACGTATGTTTGTGTGGTCAAAATCAATTTTAATCAAACTAAATATATTCAAAAATTATTAATATACTAAATTTATAATGAAATTTATATTTTAATATAAATGAATTTAAAATGGACAAAATTCATTAGTTTAATTAGTTTGTTATTAAACACATCCGGTGATTTTCATAATTACCGAATCTACATACAGCAAACACAATTAATCACACAAATGGCGCGCACATCCGGAATATACACTCATCAATCGCATTAAAACCGTATCGCACTTTCTTCCCCATAAATCAAACTTTTCGTGGACTGCAAAAGCGCACGCATCCATCCATTCAATCAGGCATCGATTCCGGCTGTAATTTGTTTACGTTCCGAATGAAACAACACGGAACGCCTGCTGTTTGTTCTACCTGATGTTACTTACTGTTTATTCGTCTCTCTGTTGTTGGCACAAGTTTTAAATCGCCTATAACGTAATCACACGATCAACACGCGTGTCAAACACGTTTCTGTTATTCAATGGAAACATGTTACACACACACGGGTATTTGCATACATTTATTTATTAGGCGTACGTGCGGGGGTAATTTATGTAAACGCTGTTTATTGTTGTTTATGCAATTTCGTTTTATCTTGAATCAAACAAGAATTTAAATATTTGATTTTAGACGCATGCTTACGTAATTTAAGTTTGTGTTATACCTATGAAAATTATGTACCTTATCGAATACAGTCTTTGAACATCTTTTTAAAGTTATTCTTGATATCTTTTTACTCAATAGACTGTTCTGATGCGATGATCTAAATCGCCAACTATGGCAAGAGATTACACATGGAATACCCGCGGCTATGGCGCTCGAGAGACGCGTTAAACATTCATCGGACGATTAAATAAATAATAATAACTGTCCTGAATGTTCCGCGTCAATTACAGTCTTTAGAAAGCCATGTAAAGTTATTCTTGATACTTTTTACTTTCCCCTGTCCAAGGGAAAGTATTGTGATCGTAAAAATTTTCGAATCGCCAATTTCAACAAATATGCACGTTTTGAGGTCCCCTGAGTCCATTCCATCGAGTTTTCAAAAATGTCTGTGTCATTATATTTAGTTTTAATAGCGCTAAACAATGTTTCAATGCGATAATACACATATAGAATAATTCATTGAATATAAGAATTCATGTTTTGCTACTTTTTGTCAAATATTTTATGGGCATTTGAATAGTAAAGAACTATTAATTTATCTCTGTCTATGGGGGTAATGAGACTTTTTAGGGGGGGGGGGGTTGTTAGCCCGTAAAAAATACTATTATTTGGATTTTATATAAAACATTAATTTACTCTCATCTAAAAAATAATAACATCAATTACTTTTGTCCATAAAATTGAAGCTTTAAACCTTTCTGATAAACAGGATGCATACCAACCACTTTCCACTAGTCAAAAGACAAACTCTTTTTCATAACGACCTCTGGACTTCTGTGGCAATATTTTGCTCTCGTCAAAAGATTTCAACTACTCTTGATAACGACCTCTGACCTTATCTGGCAACAATTTGCTGTTAGATTCTTCAATTCCTAAATTCGATGACACTTTATATATGTTTTGATTAAGGTTGCGGTTTAGTAGAAAGTGATAGCTATCTATTAAAATGAAAATAATCGTTTTAAAAAAGAGCCATTCTTTTGGATTTAATAATATGAATATGTATTTACATTTTTTATCTACCAAGTATAAAGTATCAGTCTAAATAAATCGTTAATTTTCGTGTATTACGTCAATTTACTAGTTCAAGTTAGAATAGAGCATTGCAAGAAATAATGAAATTAATAGGTCATGTCTGCTAAATTATTTCAATGCAGAATTTAGTGAAATCCACAAATGTTTATTAGCAAAAATATAATTTGAAATTTGATATAAATTTAATCAATTTTCATTATTTTTTATAATTGATTTTCATATAAACTAAACATTACAATAAATGTTTAATTCATCTGATGAAATTTCTGCTTATTTTAAGATTACTTTAATGTATAATACAATATCGTTCGTTGATCAAAACGGAAATCTAACTCGAATTAGTGTATAACCCGTGTGCTGCAGCTCCTTGTCTGAAGGCAAGTCGTGGTTCGAAAAAAAAAAAAATATTAAAAAAAAACAAATAATAAAAAGATATTATGGGCGCAACTTGGTTTAAACAAAATTAATTTTCCCGACTAAACCAAGAAATTAGGAAAACTTAATGATATAAGAAAATAAAACAATTGGCCTATTTCTTTTTTTTTAAATTAATAATCATTTATTAATGTCAAATAAAAAAATCATCAACAAAAATAAATTTTAAGCTAACTAATTCAGATTCACTTGAATAATAATAGAAATAGTAATAATAGTATTTAACAATAATAATTTGTTTGAAAAAAAATGACGTCACCTTTTCCTTACATTTTTTTTATAACAGCAATTCAAATTTATACTAATTCGAATTCAGAACAAATACAATTCATTCTTTATTTAACTTTAACAAATGTTTATAAAATTAACCCCATAAAAAAAAATTATTTTTTTAAGTGATTAACTTATCAGCTCAAATACAAAGAAAAAATCACCATAATTAAATTTAGTCTATTATCAATTTAAATTTTGAAATTTACGAATATTTAGTTCACTTCATATTACAAAAAAATATTCTAACAAAATTTAATTCGTGGATTTTTTTTTAGAAAAATACAATCAAAAAAATAAATTATTGGTAAATATTTAAAAAAAATTGTTTAATCAAACTCAAATTTTATAACTAAACAAATTAATTTTCATTCAATTCACTTTAGTCTGGTAAAATTTAATTCTTTTTAAGTTTAGAAACTCAAATTATTCATTAACCTCTTAATAAATGTCCAATTAATTTAACAAAAAGAAAACACTTTCGCAAAACGTATTTTGTGGAATTTTCTCGAATAACGAAAATATATTGTCGCACTTAAAAAAAAATCAATTCAAAAACTTATCGTTTGCGGCTACTTCTCCGGATTGTCAATCCAAGTCTTCCGGATGCTCCACTCCGGTAACACGAAACGAACAACAAAATCAGAACGGTTTTCAAAAACATGAAGATGATGAGAAAATCGGTTCACGAACGTCCTCAATACTTCGCAACAAGCAAATACGAATGGATAAACCCTTCTCGGTTAAATCCTCAAAAAAAAAAAAACCGGCAACATCAGCAGGCCTACGCCATCCAAAAATTAGTTAAATCCCTTACGGAACGAAAATAAAAATCTTTACTTGAAGGTTTTATACGGCCTGAAGAGATAAGCACTTAGCTAATTCAATTAACACAGCGATCACACAGATCACATCGAGCATACAGCTCGGAAGATAATAATCAAAAATTTCCTGAAATTCACCTTCGCGACAACAAAAAAAAACGCCATTGCCCATATTTATTCTATTTAATTAATTAAATGAATAAATATTAAAACTATTCATTTAAAGAAATGACTAGATAATAATCAAAGATGGTTTAATGATAAATTGAATTATCTAATTGATGATAAAAAATCAAATCAAAATTTACGAAATTAATTCAAAAGAATTAATTACACCTGTATAAATATGGGTGTTTAGGTTAACATACTACAGATTTTCAAGTCTACCTTAATTAAACTTTTTGGTTATTGCGTTATACTACTGCAATGTATCGAGCGTATAACAAAAATCAACGAAGAAGTTGGCTTTGGAAGTCTCGAGTCATGTCTGTACTAAGATCACACGTGAAATGCTGGTTGCGATCAACATGACAACCAGTCATAGACGTAGTATACTAAATCTATGCAACCAGTACTTTACGCGTGCGCGTGTGATTTCAGTTCAGACATGACTTTAGATTTCCAATACCAACTTCTAGTCGATTTTTGTTATACGCTCGATATTTTATTAAATAAAGTATATTGCGATTGAAATGCCCGTTTATTTACTATTCAAATGCCCATAAAATATTGTACAATGCTCGACTGTTACCTGAAATTTACAAGATCACCCAAATAACAGGCTCGCTATGGTTAGCATTCTGTGATCGCCTGTAAATTATCCATACTTGCAACATTTTTTTGTTATTACTCAACTTGTAATACTTTAAAATTCAAATCATGAACAACGATTTTCCAATAATTGGATAATACCGAAAGATAAAAACTTAAGAATGTCTCGCTAATAATACAACTATTGATTTTGAAAATCTGTACTTACCTCATGAATAAGTTGAGTTTTTTCGAAAAATACGGCTCATATTTCCGCTTAATGCAAAGCGAATTATATTTTTTTAATAATTCTCTTTTTTTAAATGAATAATCCCTTTCACGGACACAAAACAATTCATTTATTTCCATTTACATAAACGTGTTGAATTATTGTGTATAAAATAATTAAACGTTTTGTATAAGTTTGTTTAAATTCTCTTTCTGGCATTTCAAACGGATTTTGGTCATTGCGAAGGGATTGGCGGTAAACCCTAATATAATTTCTAAAAGAGGATTATTTATAGATCTAGTAACTAATTATAGGAGCATATTCTTGAATATTGCACAGTAGAAAAACTATACCGGATGAGGAATGGCCAGATATGACGAAAAGCAGGAATCTACCAGCCTCGACAATGCTAGCCTATATTGATGATATAGGCTGGCTATACTGACACATTGTTTCAGATACCCTATTGGGAGGAAGTATTAGGGCCCTAACGTTATCTATGTGTACCTGAGTAGCATGCGCATTTCCCACAAAACAGTAACCGTATCCTTAAATATCTAAAAGTAACACAAAAATAAAAACACATTCAACTCAACAACTTTAAATGCTCGATTAATTTGAGGTCATTCAATTTTATGTATGTTTTTATTTTTGTTAATTGAATCTTTTGTTTAATTTTGTTTTCATATTGATGTTTATACTAACTTTAATAAATAAACAAGGAATCCGAATTAAACTTTAGTGAATAATTTTACAAATATTTGCATAAACGAAATATAAAATTAATTTTATATTTAAATGAATAAAAGAAAACGAAACATGCCCATGCATCAGGAATGAAACTATCTATCTATCCCTCTATTCAGGTTATTAATATGCAAATCGGTAATGCCGTAAAAATAATTTTATAATCCGGTCGCTTGGCCGGGGCGCATATTAATTGGAAATTAGGAAAACTAACGCTAAATTCCCGCTTTAATGCCCCTATTACGTACCACAATGGGGCGCTCAATTAAAAAGCAATCAACCATCCCCCCCCCCCAAGTTTACAAAGGAACTGCCGACTTTTCAATGCGAAATAATAAAAAAATATGCCTATTTATTTTTTATTATGTTAATACTTTTCTAGTTGTATACAGAAGCAATAGTTTGTAGTAGAATTATATTTTTTTAATTAGTTAATAGTGTTTTTAAATAAATTAAATAAAAATGATTTGAAAATAATTAATAAATTATTTCCACATTTAGCTCTGTGACTTTTGACTTACGCTACGCAAGCACGTTAAACAAATGCAGATTGACAAACTATAGTAAACTAATGAACCTGGAAATATAGTTTCCAAAATATACATTTTGTTACATAAAACAAGTGGGAGGATGGATAAGTACTTCATTTAATTAATTAAACTAAAATATTTATCTTTCGAAATGTCTTCGCGATAAGATATTTTAGTCTAAGGAAAAATGTTATTAAGTGGAGTTCGGCTTAATTATTGGTTTTGTTTTATTTTTTACAATTAAATGTATGATGGACTGTTACCCAAGTGGCATCAGACCTCCCTTAATAACAATAATTCAGTGTTAGGTTCAAATCAAATAAATCCAGCAATGTTAAATAAAATCATAATTATTTACACTTTATGTAATAAAGAGCAGGCCGGTCATGCTGCGCGAAAATTAAAAAGCAAAGCCAGCACGTGGTCGATCCAAATCCAAACCCATCCTTTTTTTACCTTCCTTTTTGCATTTTCTTTCCCTTTACTTCCCTTCTAAACCGATTTCACGTGTATTTTCCTTTCCTCGAGTTTTTAATTAAACTTTAATCTAACATAATTAAATATTATAAAACATTAAATATTAATTTAAATATTATTATATTATAAAAACTTTGTGAACTTTAACCTTATACAACTTAAGTCTCTAAAATAGTACTGGCCAACAGAGCAAAACTGCTAGGGCCATTTAAACAACGCAAGCAACAACAAGACACAGTGGTACCAAACGATCTCTCGAATGAGGGTGCATTGATCCTATAATAATAATAATTAATAGAAAACCAATTCGATCCTCATGAGCCATTACAAAATTGACTTACGTAAGTAAATTTTCAATTTGACGCTATTGAAAATTTACATTGAGTTTATTATTACTATATCGAAAGTTTTAGTAATCTAGCAATTGTAAATGAAGGCAAATTATTGACAAATAAATATTTATGATATATTATTATTTTCGTATCAAGCGTGACCTTTAAGCACTTGAAAGTTAATAAAACGGCCATCCATCTTTCAAGAGGAGAGGGAGGGGTAGTGTTATTGTTATTACTTTTGTATGTGTGTGTGTGTTTGTGAGCGGACCCCCATTTTTCGTTCGTTTGAAGTGTTGACAAGGATCTCGAGCGCTCGCAGTTCTCGCGCGAGGACTAAACTTCTCCCCGTGAATAAATCTCAGTTAGCGCCTTTTTTACGGCATTAAATAACCTGTCAACCAAAGATAAATGTTGATCTATAAGGCGTTATACGTCTTTGGGAGGTGTCGGCTGCGAAAAAAATATTGTCCGCGCGAAATTGCTGCAAAGGGTAAGTTATTGTCGAAATTATAAAAAAAAGGAGGAAAGGGAGGGGTAGGGCGGCATGGAATAAGAGAGTGAAGAAGATGAAATAAAGAAATGGATTACTGTCTTTACCTTTAAAAGAGTGTCGTATATGTATTAAGTGATATAGAAATCCGAACACCGAGTATAAATAATTTTATGTTCATAACATTTTCAACAATTGTGAGGGAAATGACAGTAAACAATTAAACAAAATGAATTAATCTTTGATTAAATGAAATTTACGAGAGAAAAAACAATAACAGTGTATCGGTGCACTACCGTGAGCTATACTTTCTCTAAGACGCCTAGATTCGCTTCTAATTATGTCATTGATGACCTCCTGTGGTATATCATTCCAAGCGCATTTTGAAATACTTCTACAGATTGAGGGGGTACTGTAAATTAATGAGTCTTCAGCCCATGCCCATCATATCCCACACATTCAACTCAAAAACTCCATTCGTGAAAAACAATTAAACATTTCTGGAAACCGTGCATCCCTCATCCATTTTCCTAATTTCCATATTTTCTCTTGTAACCAGTTTTAACCGCACTCCACGCTCCTCTACAATCTTCTGAGAACCCTACAAAAAATACAATCACTCTTTCATCTTCGAAGACGGTGTTTTTAATGTTGACGACTGTTGGCAGGAAGGAAGGCCAAAAACTTTCGAAGACGCTGAATTGGAGGCATTGCTTGATGATTGCTTTAGCATTAGGAGTTACCCGCCAAGCCAGTTCCAAGCGATTGCATGAGAAAAAGTGAGACTACAACATGAGAACGCTCAGCCTTACGTTGCGCCTTCCAATTATTACTTTGTTCGATGACACATGGTCTGGTTAATCCCACCCATATGAAGACATTTCAAAATGGTTTAATTCGTGGATAGCTACAAAAGACGAATACTTCTACCGTGACGGTATTCGAGCTCTGCCAGAAAGATGGTAAAAAGTTGCCGCTAGCGATGGAAAATATTTTGAATGATTCATTTGTAAACATTTTTCGCAATAATGTTGCAGTTTCATAAAATATAATATGCAATTATTTTGTTAATTCATCTCTACACTTTGTATTTTTAGTATAATAATCATTCAATTTAAATTAAATTTGCTTTAATGTTTAGATTTATTTATTATATTTTGTTTTGTTTGTACATGTTTATAATAATTCACACTTAGGAAATAAAGAAATTTATTTCTATTGTAGTGTTTTAAGAATTTAAACAAAATCAAGGTAAACTTCCTTCCTAAGGGCGTGCTGTCTCTTCAGTCGCTACTGCTTTTACTTTATCGATTATTTTCTAGCTTAATTTTTTTTTCTTATTTTAATATTAGTCAGAAAAAAAAATCAACTTACTGATATTTATAATTTTAAACCCAAATCGCGATTCCGCGTAAATTAAAATAATTTTCTGCCAACAATTATCAGAAAAACCCTGATTATTGTTTTTTTTTGTATAAAATAACAACATTTAGGCACTTCTGTTCTAAATAATAATATCAATAACAAGTTTTCCGGTAAATTCATTGCCATCGATTGTCGGTGTTATGCATGCTAATGGGTTTGCGTTGAATTTTTTCGGAAGTAAACAAAAATAACAGCGCCGGTAACGTCGAATATGATGAAGCGATAAACGCGGACGAATGCGGCAATAAACGTTGGCGTGCGGAATTTAAAATAATCACCGATTCCATTTGATACGTTTTACGTGTTTTGCGTAAAATAATGTTAAAAAATTAGAGAAAATACGTAATAATATTGTTCTAACGAAATATTTTTTTATTTTTTTAACTCCCAGATGTATTATATTTTCAATTAAATATAATTTGCAAAATTTAATTGGCATACAATTAAAATACGTCAATGTTTTCATAGAATGTTATATATATATATATATATATATATATATATACAGAATGGGCCACGAATAACTTCCATTAAATTTTACGGGGTTCCTGGCAAAGGAAAATATTGAAAAAATCTACATTGCTCGGTTGATGCGATCTTCTCATGGAAAATATTTTGACTTTCTATAATTTCTGGTTGTATTGGAAATAGCAACTAACTTTGTTATTTTAAATAGAAAAGTCTATATATATATAAAATCACACGCGCATGCGTAAAGTACTGGTTGTCATGTTGGCCGCAACCAGCGTTTCACGCGTGTGATCTCAGTACAGACATGACTCGAGACTTCCAACGCCAACTTCGTCGTCGATTTTTGTTTTACGCTCGATATACACAGAGGTTTTTTTATCAGTATACATTAGAGGAAGTGTATACCTGCAAAAACCGCGAGTCAATCGCATTGAACCGATTAATGTGTGTATGTTTAGTTGACTTTTTGGCATATGTGTGTTTAGTTGCGTGTTATAGGCTCATACATTAATGCATTTGACTCGCGTATTTTGCAGGTATACATAGGGGAAATGTATACTGTTAAAAAGCGCTCTCTCTCTATATATATATATAAAATTACTTTATATATATATATATATATATATATATATATATATTAAATTACTTTATATATATATATATATATATATATATTGGATTCGTCGTTCAATTGTTTAATTGCCTACCTCCACAATGGATTTATATCTATATAACTCTTACAGTTTTTGAGTAAAAAAGATATTTGTCAAATTTCAACCTTCAATAGACGTTTTGATTAATATCTCTAACTTCTAGAAGGAACAAGATAAACAGATGAGCGGCATCTTGAAATTATACCCATAGATCCTTATAATAGATAACTATACTACCTATCAAGGAATTATGAATTTATTCGTTATACATGGCTAGTGCGACAGTTTTATTGTTTCAACGAAACTTATCCTCATTTACAACTTACAAACAAAACAAAAGCAGGAAGCCTAGAATAAAGTAATTTTCAAACTAATAATTAAATATGGGACAATTATTATATTTTTTTTTAAACAATAACCAATGACAGCAATTTGCAGTACATGTTGCGACGCCCACCCTCTATTGTTGCTTGCCCATTTCTTTTTCTACACTTAGTTCCGCCAATGCAGCCCGCATCTTTGTTACTAATTATTCTCAGGTATTGACAAGAGTGGTATAAACTTGATTTTATAGGACTCCAAAGAAAAAAAATCGATTAAAGTAGAACCTGGTTTTCAAATCGGCCAGTTTAACGACCCTAACCTTCGAATCCATCTATCTTTTAACAATATTTATTTATACAACAACCCAACAGACAATGTCCAATTACAGGGTTTATATTATAAGTACAACACAAGTAACATGGTTACTGCAAATCAACTTAAATGTTATATATTATATAATTTTTAAAAGTGCATGTTATCAATACACTTGTGCATCATTATATTACTGGTCTCAGACTTGTTAAAAGGTTGTACTTAATTTCCGAAACACATTGAGTGAATATATCGATATTTCTGCAAAAATCATTATATTGGGTTGTTCGGAAAGTAATTTCGTTTTTTTCCCGACAGAGCATTTAATTGTATTTTTTGCACCCAACTTCACACTTACCTTTTAAAATGGAGAGCGATAAGCAGCATTTTCGACACATCTTATTGTTTTACTACAGAAAGGGTAAAAATGCTGTTCAAGCCAAAAAGAAATTGATCTATGTATATGAAGAAGGTGTGTTGACAGTACGCCAGTGCCAGAACCGGTTCGCTAAATTTCGATCCGACAATTTTGATGTCGAAGATGCATCACGTTCGAGAAGGCTGGCTGAAGCTGATAAAGACGCGATAAAGGCATTAGTTGATGCGAACCGGCGAATAACAAAACGTGAGATCGGATTGAGGTTAAATTTATCAAATTCAACAGTTTATGACCACTTAAAAGGCTTGGGACCATCCTCGAAGCTCGATGTATGGAGTCCCCATGTTCTCACAGAAATCTGTGTCGCCGCATTGACGTCTGCGATTCGCTTCTCAAACGTCACGAAAATGATCCGTTTTTGAAGCGCATCATCACTGGGGACGAAAAATGGGTTGTATACAACAACGTCAAATGCAAGAGGTCATGGATAAAAAAAGTTGAACCGGCTGAAACCATTTCCAAAGCCGATATTCACCAAAAAAAGGTGATGCTGTCTGTTTGGTGGGAATCGTTTTTTTTTTTTTTAGCTTTTACCGGATAACACAACGATTAATTCGGAAGTTTACTGTCATCAGCTGGAGAAACTGAATGATGCACTTCAATAGAAAAGGCCAAACTAATCAACAGGAAAGGTGTAGTGTTTCACCAAGACAACGCGAGACTTCACACAAGTTTGGCCACTCGCCAAAAGTTTTACAGCTTGAATGGGATACAATGCCACACCCACCATATTCTCCAGACCTGGCACCATTGGATTATTATTTGTTCCGGTTACTTTAAAATTTTTCAGACGGTAAAACCTTCACCTCGAATGAGGAGGTCAAAAATCACCTCAATCAGCTTTTTGCCAACAAAGACAAAAAATGTTATGAGCGTGGAATTATACTACTGCCAGGGTGATGGCAAAACACATTGCCATATAAATGTGTAAATTTTGTGTTGATATAAAGTCAAATTTATTAAACAACTCTGCATAAAGAACGTCAAACCTGTATACACTATGCGTAACGTAGTACAAATAATGTAGGAATTTCCTTTGGTTTCCCTCAATAATGTTGATATACTTAGAGTATATAACGTATGTTCCGAATGTTTTGCGAAAAAATATTAGTTTTATTCAATGACAAAAATGCATGTAATTAAGCAGGCTATGGAAATGAAATGTCACCCGTCATGTAATCTACATAAACAATGCAAATGTTTTTGGTTTCTGCTTCACAAGTCTTGTAAAATTGATTTTCGTTAGGTATTTATAATCTGGTTGGGTGAATGTCGAAACGAGACATTGTCAATATTTATCGAGATCAAAATATTAGCAAAACCATAAGTTATCGCACAATCAAAGAATGTGAAGAAATGATATCATTTATAAACTTGCCTAAAAGCGGTCGGCCGCGGGTTTTGAACCGGTTAAGGCCAAATTTTACAAACCTCAAGTAACGTTACTCTTGTTTTTTTTTTTTTTCATTCGGTTGTCAGCGCTGTCTTATTAATAATAAAATGGAGAGAATCATAGACATCAACTTTTATTCCCTGAATACTATATTTACGCCTTATTTGCGGATTCTAAAATTGGGCCTAAGAGAGGCTAGATTAGTTGAGGCAGCCAAACACAAAAATGGAACGTCACAGCGAAAACTGGTCAGAAGATTTAATGTTGGAAAAAGCACGGTATTTAGGACTATTGTCTTCCGGAAATAGAGGAAAGCCCCAAAATACACAGAGACTCAATTAGAGAGAATTTCGAGATTTCGTCAACTAGTTGATTGTTACGGACGACAAAAATATTTTACACTTTCCCACAGTGAAATGAAGCGAAATGTTGTTTTTTTACAGACAATTACGAAAATGCCCAGTGATGATATTAAAAGCAAAGAAATGTTTGACTTTATCGCGCAGCCCTACATTGGTAATGTTCGAGGCGAAGAGAAACATACAGCGTTATATCTAGATATGTCTTTCTAAACTGCTTCAATTTGCGAACACACATCACGCAGATGATGAAATAATATTTTGGCCAGATCTTGCTATCTGACATTATGCGAGAATCGCAAGGGACTGGTATGAGGCCAACAACATCAATTTTATACCAAAAGTAGGCAATCCCCCTAACCTATCTCAGGCTCGCTTAATTGAAGAGTACTGGGCAATATTGAGTCACATAATCTATAATAACGGATGGGCCGTTTTCTGCTGCCCATCCGTTATTATAGAACAACTGCGCCGCCGATTATCCACAAAAATTATATAAATCGACGGTATGGTCGTCCAAGGAAAACTTAGGCAAATCGAAAATAACGGTCCTTGTCGATAATTTGTATTTTGTTGTGTTATAAGGATAGTTAAGAGAGATTGTTTTAAAGTTTTTTACAAATATAAAAATATTTTTATAGAAATTTCCAGCGTCTGATTTTTTCCGCAAAACATTCAGATCATACGTTAGGAGTCCAAATTATTGCACAATATGACAATTTGCTTAAAATGAACCTACCAAATAATACGCTTTGATATTGTTAAATGATTTGCAATTACGTAAAATAAAATGTAACAAATGGTTACACTCTATTGAGACCTGTTCGACGTGTTTATTAAAATTTAATTTGAATCAAAATACACGTCAAGGTATTGCATAGTGTATACAGGTTTGAAATCGGTTACCGTGTGCAATGAGCTGCGGCTCAATCGAACTAGTCCAAAAAATGCCTAAAACATTTTTTGAAATTAATAAATATCTCCCACTATTTAAATTTTCGTATTATAAATAAAAATTAACACGCGTGTGTTCACACGTTGTATGGAGATTTCCAATTTACCACATGTGATTGTATTTTCTATTGAAAATACCTTTACGAGAGAAATTTGATTCGTCGGTCCAAATGGCTATGTATGATAAATAAATGCATATTTTCTTGACTGGTATACTTATTAATTTTAATATTAGTTGAACCGAGCGTTTATAAATATAGACTCGTTGGAAATGAATTTCCAGATTCGGTTCCGCGAGTATTAAAAGTTGCCTACTATGGTGTACGTGTTAATAGTATAGGAATTATTAAATTGTACAAAAAAATAAATAAATCATAAACTATTTGCTCTAGATATAGCGATAAATAATTTCAAAAGTATTATTAAAAATTAACCTTTTTGTCAAGGTAGTAATTTAATGTGTATGTATAATTTAAAAATATTCTTAATTAATAGTGCCTCCTCTCTACAATAAATCTAAGGTTAAGGTTGCGGTTTAGTGGAAAGAGATAGCTATATAGTAAAATGGAAATAATAGTTTGAAAATAGAGCTATTCTTTTGGATTTCATAATATGAATGTGTATTTACATTTTTTATCTACCAAGTATAAAGTATCAGTCTAAATAAATCGTTAATTTTCGTGTATTACGTCAATTTACTAGTTTAAGTTAGAAAAGAAAATTGTAAGATATAATGAAATTAATAGGTCATGTCTGATAAGTTATTTGAATGCAGAATTTAGTGAAATCCTTTAAATTTTCATTGCACAAGTTTTTATTAGCAAAAATTTAATTTAAAATTTGCTATAAATTTGATCATTTTTCATTGTTTTTCATTATTATTTTTCACAGAAACCAAACATAAAAATAATTTTTAATTTATCTGATAAAATTCCTGCTTATTTTAAGATTATTTTAATGTATAATACAATATTGTTCATTAATCACAACAACAATCTAACTCAAATTAGTGATTGCCCATATTTGTATAGCTATCTCTTTCTTCTAAACCGCACCCTTAACGCCTAAGTGGGTGCGGTGAATTTGCTACCCTACATCAAAGATCGTTAATAGGTAATTAATATTATACTATAGGATTTATATAAGGAAGAACAAAAACCTGAAATAACTTAAAAATAAATCTGCTATTGCATGTTGGGAAAACTGTAAATTACATCATTTATTTGAATCAAGAGTCATTTCATGCAAAAGCAATAAATGCGAAACAAGGCCATTTTTCATTGTATATTGATTTTAATCTTTCTCTTTACGTGTAACTCCGCCACATAAAATTATTGTTCAATTTAATATTACCTTCTGTACAAGCATAAATTGTTCCTTCCGTGCACAACATGTCGTACTTAAAGTATTCCTATTAAAAAATCGTTATATACATCCACGAAATCTCAAAGCGCCGCATTTCATAATGCACATCACAGTGCGCAAAAGAAAATACGAGAGATTGCATTATGGCGCGCTGCATCCCCAACACAGGAGGCATTAGCAAGGAGCAGAAGTGAGGGAGAGGAAAATAAAGGACGCGGCGGAATCCATTTTGCTCGACGTTGATTACTGGAATTCCGGTTTCCAGTCACACAGACATCCGCGAATCTACGGAAGATGGAAAGGAAGCAAGACGGGAGACGAAGATTTGTGGGTGTGTGTCGTATTACCTGAGGACGCGGAGCAAGTCAATGTGAGGCTCGCCCCTTCGGCGTAGGCGGACGTGATGCCGTTCTTGACGGGGCCGTGATCGTCGCTCACTTGCACCCCCTGGGGCGGAACTGCAACAAGAAAATTGTAGGGTGTTACACATACGGTTTTGAGCAGACAGATTGATTTGTCACGTAAATAAATTTGTGAAAAAAAAATAATAATTTGTATACTATTTAAATGAGAAATACAAAATTTTCATAGAAATAATCTGTGAAGCTTGGCCTAAAACAAAATTTTGGAAAATTTTCTTCAATAAAATAAATAAAAATAACTTGAAAATAATTAATAAATTATTTCCTCTTTAGCTAATGTAACATAAAGAGGAAATAATGTTATGATGTATTTTACAAGATTTCAATTTATTTTACAGTTTTTATAAATAGAAAAGAGTATTCATTCACTTGGTCACAATTATTTAAATAAATTAAATAAAAACTACTTCCCGTGCAAATACCTACGCCGGACATTGAATTACATAATGTACACCTGCTATTGCATATAAATAAAATATTACATAATGCAACAACGTAACGTAACGTAAGTCAAAAGTCACAGAGCTAAATGTGAGAATAGTTTATTAATTATTTCCAAATAATTTTTATTTAATTTAAATAAAATGAAACAAAGATGATTCACACATTTGCAGCCATTTAAATTACAATGAAATTAAACAAGGAAAATTTCTGGCAATGATCAATAAAATTCTATCAAATTCGCAGTAGTGCTGCTATGCAACAACAAATATCTATTGTATAATCCAATGTCCAGCGGGGTAAATGCTCGGGAAGTAGTTGTTTCAATAGGTTTTGGTAAAACTTACAGTGTAAGTATTTTTTGCAGTTGGAAAAAGGGATTGATCGAATTTTATTGATCATTGCAAGAAATTTTCCTTGTTTAATTTCATTTTTATTTAATTTATTTATAGTTTTTGTTCGTATGTATTTTTTGTATCGTACAGAACCTAGGTGGAATAGAGAACAATTAAACCGTTTCTCCGTGTATTATTTGCAATTATTAAGGAGTCTGAAGATGATATCGAAAGGACATAACAAAGTGGTGACGAGGAAATTTATTAATTATTTTCATATTATTTTTATTTAATTTATATTGATAATTTTTAAGCGCCTTAATTGCCACTTTCTCTAAATTTTATTTTAGGCCCAACTTCGAAGACTAATTCTATCGACGTTATTTAATTTATTTCAATAACTGTGACCAAATGAATGATAATTCAATAAGAAAATGGTATATTTCTATTGAATTATCCTCAACTTTTCATCGAAAGAAAAATTGTTAATCCATCGGGAAGAAAAAATATAAAAACATATATAACCATATATTTTGCGATAACATTTTCTTCTTTTTGAACAAACGATAATAAATTCTTTTTTGTTCTTCTAAACCTGAAACTTTAATATAATTAATGGTTTTAATATTTAGACATTGGTAGTTCATATTGTATGAAATAAATATAAATAAATTATTAAAAATCAACCAATAAAACACAGATTAGATTGAATAACTTTAAATTCTCGACTAGTTTCGGGTTATCAGCCCATTTTTATTAATTTAACATTGAAAAAATGTATAAATAAATGTTTAAATATTACAACAGTCATAAAAACATTAATTATAAAAAAGTTCTCAACATGTTTAAAAATGAAAATTATCTGTAATTTTTCATATTTCTGTTAGGAATCATTTTAATATTCCTCATGGTTCTACTAATATTCTAAATAATTAAGGTACGATATAATTCCCAGTGGACAAGTAAATAACAAACGGAATAGGATATCTCATATTCGGCAGTCGACGTGTTAATTAAAAATAAGCTAAACGACTAAAAAAAGCTTGATTAAAAAGCCGTCGGCGATTTTAAATAATTGAAGCATCGGCGGCGATAAATCCCCCAGATTGATTGGCGGCCTTTTTGCCGTAGTGCGATTGCATTGAACGGGATGCAAAAAACATGTCGGAGTGAGTTTTGGTTTTACCCGAGAGTGTTGAAAGTTATATGAGTACAACGGGCCATTTATGTCGAAAGTAATTTGCGACCGTAAATATATTTCATTCCTGGTCAATTGTATATATCTTAAAAAAATCAGCACCGACATAAGTTTTCAACGGGAGTAAGAATTATTCACCAAGTATTTATACAAGTAGTTTTAAAACGGATTTATAATAGAATTTCTAATAAAGCATTCAAAGTTTTTATGGCCATGTAAAAATATTTGGTTTTTGTTGGTTTTTGTAAAAAGGCGGGGAGGGATGTCGGTATATCTGCACATTGATCTTTTGTTAATCACTGCCAACAGTTTCTTTTTAAATGTAGTTTTTAATGAAAAAATAACCCTCGCCCGAATGTGTTAAAAATTCATATCATAAAATTTTGCGGACTTAGACTGTTAATCAAATATCTTATTCTATTGGGGCGCAACTGAGTTCCCGTTGTTTTTCAAAATATGACTCCAGTAGTTAGTGCTGGTTGATTGTGACATAACCAAAACGTCACGAACCAACTTTAGACATATAGTAAACAAACCGCTTTATTAATATAATAAAAACAAAATTACGTTACTATGTTTTGAATAAGAACTAACTAATCCTAGTTATACATCTGTTACAATAGAAGTCATTGATCCTATGTAACACCATGCTATCATCTATCAAATCTATCAAATTATTTTATAGTGCATACTATTTGAATATCTTTGCTGTATAATCTTATTTATTCAGTACCTAAATATACAAGCTGGAATGTCGGAGTGGGGAAATTGAAATTTCGGAGTCTACTTGGCCTCCACGCGAAAGAATTAATATACCTTTAAACCATCGGCATGGAGATATCTCCCGTTCACAATCGTTTCTTTACCTAATTTGGAATATTAATTTCATCTAAATAAAATAATTTTATTTAATGACCATAAGTTATTATTTTTTTGATAGAAAATATAAATATTAATTAGTATGTCAAAATTACAATTTAACCTGCTTGCATTAGAACAGTGCACGACTGTTCTAAGGGCAGAGCATTCATAAAGGAAAAGAAACGGAAGTGAATGGAGTTTCTCAAGTAGGTATTTACTTCAGTTTGCAGACAAAACCTTTTGCATATCACGCTAGAAAAATAATTAGAGATAAAGAGGAAAGTAGGCGAATTAACTACAACAAAAGGAAGAACTATTTATTAGTCAACATAAAAGCAGAGCCCTCAGAAAGAAGAGAAACAGAAGAAAAAATAATGTACAGGGGGAGTTAGTAAAATCTTTTCAAAGCGCTTTGTGGTAGGTGGATCGAAATGAAGACCAAAAAGATTGAGGCAGTAAGATTAGAGTTAAAATTAATGGCAAAACCAGAGTCATTGAGTCGGTCACCATATACAGCTAAATAATTTATCAGTAATGACCATGATGTCTGCTTAGAGTAATAATGCTAAAAATCCTGTCCAAAATAAAAAATATGAAAACTTTTGGTGTCCGATTAAGTTGGTGAATCTGTACCCAAAAGGAATTTACGACAAGAAAGAGGAATTGCGATTATTATGTAAAGAAGAAACTTACTTTATTCTAATTCGAGAGACTTTCTTAAAACCATATAAGAACTTTAATTTTCCGAGACTTAAATTTATCGGACAGGATAGAAGTAGGGAAGTAAGTGCATTGCTATGAAAGCGCATTGCTAGGATAGGAGATCGAAATGAAGAAAAAAATATTGAAATGGTAAAATTAGAGTTAAAAATAATAGTAAAATACACATGATCATTTAACTGCTCACCACATACACCAAAAAAATTGTCAGTCACGACTATGATGTCGAAACAGAACGTTTTTGATCCATGAGTTATTTACCTAATGTACAAAAAAATCCATTGCTTCATGGGTTATAATGTTACTACCTCAATCTCTTTCGTCTTCATTTCGATCCACCTTCATTCGGGACGTAATAAGCCTCCTTAAAACAACGTAAAAAAGGTCATGTGGGGAGAAATCAGGAAGATCAGGAGTTCTCGGTGACCAGAAGTATAGAGCCAGGTCTGTACTTCCCCTACGACCTCTCCAGTGCTGAAGAATTCATTCGAAAGCATCGTACGGTGTTTTCCATACAGTTGATTAGGGTATTCCAAGTTTGCTAATAGATCTATTGGTAGACTTAGTTGGACTGCGAACAAAACTTTCTTCAATAAGTTTGACATCATCCTCAAACACACGCGGTCGGCCTGTGTTAATGGATTTTCTAGTGGTGGTTGAATATCGAATTCATTACGAAATTCCCGCTACACTACAATTTGCCTCCTGTTTTTGTGGCTACAAAGATTATTCATTTTGAATTTACTAACCCTGTATTTAAATAAATCACTTGGTTTGTTTCACTTTTATATCTTTTCTGTCCAACTAGTTTCCACCATTGGTCATTTTCAGGGAGAAACTAGTTAAAAAAATACATATAAAAGTGAAACAAACCAAGTGATTTATTTAAATATTATATATCATAAAATCAAAATCTAGAAGTGACTCGCTCTTCTATGCGGATTGAAGGAAAGTGAGTTTAATGCACAAGTGTACTTAGGCCCCCAACAGTCGGAGGGGAAATGAAAATTAAAAAAAAGTCTTGTTAAAATTAATAAACTTGAGACAAAAAACTTTTAAAAAAAAAAGAATTCCTTGCCACTCTTGTTGTTGGGAAATGAAAATTAAAAAAAGTCTTGTTAAAATTAATAAACTTGAGACAAAAAACTTAAAAAAATAAGAATTCCTTGCCACTCTTGTTGTCTGCATATTCAAATAAAAAACGTGTATACATATATATATATATATAAAGGGGGAAAGGCGTGAGAGGGGTGCGATTAAAAGCGGACCCTTTCAACGTGCGATTTTTCCCCCGGCGAGGATTTATTCGCAATTAATCTCGTCTCCGGAGGGCTCTGAGGATTATTTACTGCGGGCCGAAACACTGAGAATTAACAATTAACGTGGAAAATTGCGGGGCTCGCAGACGCTCGAAAATTGGATAATTCAGGGGAGTCCACCGGCGCGCCCTGAAATTATTTAATAAGAGCTTAAAGGCTTAAGGTCCCGGGCAAAAACACGTCTAGAGGCATATAGATTGCTCGTTAATAGTTTACGCAGTTTTACTCACAGGATTATATGAAAATAGAATAACAATTATTTACTAAACTCAATTTATTTATAGACTCTAAAAATTGTATGCTAAAAATGACAAGCCTATGAGGTAAAGCATTTACACACAGAAATTATTTATATATTTACTGTGTCTTGACTACAATTTATTAATATTATTACGCAATGAGTTTCGAAAGCAGAATGATGAGACATTATAATTAAAGATGGCTGAAATGGTCATTTCAAAAGAATCGACAAAGTGAGCTAGCTCAAAAGAGTAGCACAGCACAGTTGTAAGCGAGAGATGTGACTGTCAAGATTCGGCAACTCATAGAATTGCGTGAGATGGTGATTGATATTTGCGATTATACAATGTTTGCAATCAATTAATTTAGTTTAATTTGATTTAATAAATTTTCGGAAAAATATATATAATACTTATGTAAGTATATTATTTTATATTGACTAAACCTATACGTGACTTGTTTTTTTTTTTTGATACATTACTTTTACTTGATTACCAAATTGTTTGTGTTTATTTTCCATTACTTAATAGTTAATAATAATAAATTTAATTCAGGATAATTTATCTAAAATTAAAATTACAACACTTGGTTTGTTTCACTTATTTATATTTTCTCCGGCTAGTTTCAACCTTTGTTCATTTTCAGGGATAAATGCACACAGTTTTTTAATAACCAAATATATATATAAATTCATGCTATCATAAAATCAGGTAACAAGTGTGGACGTTATTGGAGAGTTCCAAATCTCATTCATATTATTTACAATTGGTTTTCCCCGCTTTAGCGCCTTCCTAATTTCCAAACATCTTTTTTTAAATTAAATACAATTTATTTACATAATATTATTTTTATTCAATGATTAAGTTTGATCCCCCTTTATCCAGCCTTAAAGTAGAAATACTGTTGAAAAACCCCGTCTGAGCGTGAAAGTACCGAAAGTAATAAATTCGAATCTATTTTTTTAAATAACAAGTAAATAATGGCGGTTCTTTGGATTTTATACATCGGCAATATTTATCCTCGAGCCGGAGCGGGTTTTTCAGTTTAGATAATACCACCACCGACTGCGGAAAAAAGCGTCATTTATCTTCCGCAACCTGACAGCGTTTGTGCACAGCAAGGAAGGCTGTTTACAATATGCAATTGTCGAAGGTTTTATTGTGGAATACATAAAGGATGACTGTTATGCAGTTGTAATTTTAATTAGATTTAATTGAAACAAAACGAGCTGGATTTATTATTTCATAAAATAATTATGAAAAGGATATTCTTTGACATTGTTGATATAAAATTGAATACAAAACATCAAAGTATATTGCATTCGTTTTCCAATTGTTTTTATTGAAAAACTAAATATTCTTGTGAACTAGTATGGTGTCTTAGTGCTTCAGAGAAATAATACAGTTTGGGTAATTATAATATGAATTGAATGCCTCTTGAAAGTGACAAAAAAGGTTCTGAAAAGCAAGAGGATTAAAGAATTGTACAGATAAGTGTAATAAAAAATAATGTTAAAGTATTATAAAATACTAACAAAATATTAAAAATAGGGCAGAAAGACCCCAGGCTGATAGCTCGGACAGACTAACACAATATTTGTTTTCTTATTTAAATATAAATGTATATATACGATTATGTAGTGATGTTGTCTGAATAAAGATGTTTGTATATAAATTAAAAATGTGAATAATAAAATTGTGGTATCTTAAGTCCATTATTTAATGTATTTTAAATATATGTGATCAAGTAAAAAAAATATATTTTCTATTATTGAAATATACTTCTTTTTTTTTAATATAATGAAAAATATTTGGATTAAGTTGATCACATTTATTTAAAATAAATTACATAATACGAATTAGCTGAAAGACATTTAGTCGCTAGCCAATCTGTGAACTGTACATGAATTATGTATTCTACAATTAATATGTGTATATAATATATTTCCGTAAATGAATAAACAAAGATGTTGTAATATTTTAATCAATTTATCTGTTCACCTCAAACAAATTCCTAACCTCACTTTATTTATTACATATAAATGCAACTTTTTTGTACTTCGTCCCTTGTCAAAAGTCGAAACTTAAGTAGTGAGTTAAAGTATTTATTTAGAAATAAATTGTGGTAGGTGTATACATAATTTTTAATTGTTGAAGCGTCTACTTCGTTATATATTGTTATTCTATTAATGAAAACACTTTCTTTTGTATAACAGAAATTTATTTAGTGACTATTTAGTTTAAATTTTAAGTAAATATTAAATTAATTACTAAAAATTATGTAATTGTTATTGGGCGTGTTCAGGAAAATTTTAGACATGTAGCGCTGAGCGCAAAGCGCTTAATGTTCCCTGTACGGACAAATTGTAGTTGTCTGTACTGAAAACTTTTGTTTACAGCTGCATGGCTTGAAAAGTGATCCAGCTGAAAAAATATATGCTTTACCGCTTGATAAAGCGCTGCAGCGCCACACATAAAGCGGTACCGTTCAGCGAGACCGCTTTCGTAAAGCGCTGCAGCGCTACTATTCCCTGAACGCGTTCATTGATTGTAAGTTTATTAGTAATAATATCGTATTTATAAGTTCTTATTTATTAATTTTAACTGTTTTAAATTGTTCATTTGAATACTATACTTACTCAATTTTGTCATTCATTGATTGTAAGTTTATTAGTAACAATATCGTATTTATAAGTTCTTATTTATTAATTTTAACTGTTTTAAATTGTTCATTTGAATACTATACTTACACAATTTAGTCAAACATTAGAAAATCATGTTTGAATAGTAACAAAAATTCAAATCTCGTGTGATTTGAAACTATTAAATAATATGTTGGTATGTTGCAATTGAATGGATTAGGCTGCCTGTCATTGTTTACATTGTAATTGGTAAACACTTAAGCTATTTGTACACACAGGACTGATTAAATATAACGCAACAAGTAACTAATATTGAACTAATCGAAATTGGCTCTGAACAATGCGACAATACATACGATAACTGTCAGAAGCCATTATTAATTTTCAGCGTACCGACGATAAATCGCACGTAATTATTTAATCAATTAATTCTCTCCCCCCTCACCCCCTTCTCTTACCGCACCTTCCCTCTGATTCCGTGTGCCGGATAGTTCCCCGGAATCGAGATTAATCAATACAAACAATGTTCTTTGATTATCTCCTTAATTCCATTAAGAAGTGATCCGGCTCCGAAATATCTGGCGGAGGCGCTGGCGGCGATATAATTCTGGCCTTCCTCCCCCCTGCCCCACTGGCGAAACAAATTACTTCTGTAACTTCAATTACGGCCACACAAAACGAATCAAATGCACCATTAATTAATAGGGCGTCGGCGTCGGCGGATTAATTTCCTCGCGGCATCTGGCTGGCGGCTTCCTCCCGTCCGCCCCTCCTTAAATATTAAACCTACGCCGCCGCTGCCTACCCCTTCTCCCGACAAACATCTCTTAATTACCCACCACGTTTCGTAATTATTAGAGCGGCAGGTGTAATTACCGCAAACTATACGGAATACGTAAATGCTAATTTTCGGGTGTTAATCCACTGCCATCGATTTATTGTTTACCGAGATTATCTATTTAAATTAAATCATCATAAACGGTCCTCTGATTCTAATCAAATTACATCCTAATTATCTTTATACACGACTTCACTATCTCAAACATCTCTTAATTACCCAAAAAAGACCTTTATGCTACTCTCTACAAAAGCATTTTGTTTTCTATAAATCACAAGAGATTTATAATACGCGTAAAAATAAAAAGATTTATTTATTATAAATCACTTCATTTTTATTAATACATTTTCGGGCTTATATATTTTGTGTGTGTGTTTTCTTAATAAATTATATAATATTTCTGTAGAAGGTTTAAACAACTTTTATAAGTCATAATCATTATTTATGATTTTATGTACATTCAGCAACAGAGTTAACTTATTTTGATGTATTTTTTTATATAAGGGACATGACTCCCTATCCGCTATCGTCATGGAATCGACCGCCGAAAGAACCCATCCCAGCATCAAACTCCGAAAATTAGCAAGGGATAGTTGAAGAACCGGTTCCAAATTCGGCGATCTTCAGTCGATATCGAATCGGGTTCATCTCCTTCATACCATCCGGTGTATAGGATTTTGTTCTTTCGTTATGAAATTTTGTGTACTCATTTGATCTTTTGGACCTGCATCTCATCCGCCCTTAGTTGTTTTGTGTTTTCTATTTCTCTTCTCGACTCCATTTTTTGTCATTTCTTGCACTCGTAAAGTATGTGTCGTTTTTTTTTTCAACTCAAATGCAAACGTAAAAAGTAACTCTTGACAGTCGTCAACAACTAAATTACAACAATGACATGACTCTACTCCTTTCACAAAACGTATAAATCTTGACAGTTTGCCACAGAACATTTAAATAAACGAAGGAATACAAAATATACAACTTAAAAAAATCTACATCGAATTATCTTCAAATAAACATGTGTTAAATTTGCGGTTGACATTATATTTCCCCTATTATTATAAAATATTCGATTTTTTGCCCCACCCTGTTATTTAGTAATTTTCGTCAGAGTTTTAATGAACATGTGAAATGAAATTACTTCGAAACTTCTTATTAAATTAAAAAGTTTAGAAATTTCTTACTGAAAAATAATCAATTTTGTAATATCAAAATTAAATTAGATATAAACTAAATTACGACGCAATTTCCGAAGTTTGATTTTTAATTAAGGACGATTTCATATTAAAATAATTAATTTCTTTTTATAACGTGAGGATGTAATAAGATTATAATTAATGCTTTGAATATTAATTTATTTTTAGATTATATAAAAATCAATAATAAAAATGTTTCAGCAAGAAATTAATGAAAGAAGAAAGTTATAATAAGAACTTTCTTTTTTCATTAATTTCTTGCTGAAACATTTTTATTATTGATTTTTATACATCATTCAAAAAATAATAAAAAAAACCAGTTTTTGCATGTATTTTTTGATAGTAATGAATACATATTAATAATATGGTGTTAATGTATATGTTTAAAAAACGTTACCAAACATGGCGACAATAAAATAAATGATTTTAAATAAAAATGATTTGAAAATAATTAATGAATTATTTCCACATTTAGCTTTGTGACTTTTGACTTACGCTACGTAAGTACGTTAAACAAATGCTTAATGTGCATTTATTAACTACTTTATTAATTATTTTCAAATCATTTTTATTTAATATATTTAAATAACTGTGACCAAGTAGATGAATACTCTTTTCTATTAGTAAATAAATGATTATTTGAGTTACGTGAAGATCAAATTAAATTGATAAATAAGGTTACTGATCATTGAGGTTTCTACTTCGTTATACGTTGTGTACGATTATAATAAAACACTTTTTAACTTTGTATAAAAAATATAAAAAAAGTATTTTATGATAAATAAAAATTCACACTTTTTATTTGAAATGTACATTTCGGACAAAAATCAACACACTTTGTGTCCTAAATATGCACTTGGTAATTGAAATAAAAGTGTGAAGAAATGTTATTACTGCTTTATTTATAATGACAATAAAATGTATATATGTAATTATTATGTGAGGTTTTTTAAGTTTAGGTGTTTAAATCAACAATAAATACATGTTTAATAAATATGTAAATTATTTCATATCCCTTTCTTCACTTATTTGTACTTCTAAAGGAGAAAATGAAAAAGCAGAATAAGCAATAAAACTGATTTTTTATTTTGAATATTAAGACGAGAGCTATGTTTTCTAAAATAAAATTAAACAAAGAATTTAAATGATAACAAACAATTTAGATTGGAAATGATATAAATTTGTATTGTGTGTTTAATAGAAAGAGAAAGGTTTGGCTATTATAACATTGGACAAATGTGCACCAGGATCATATACTTATTTTCATTTGTTTATTAACATCAGACACATATTACAATCACAAAGTAATTATTATCAATGATTCACAATTACTTTTGTTAACCATTGATAAGAAAAATATACACATTTTTTCATTATAAAAAAAAGTTTACTGATATCATTGCATAATATATATATTATCTTTTTAAACATGCCATTAATATTCCCTTTCGCGCCTTTCGCATTTTAAAATAAAAATATATTACACCTATTGAAATTCTTTTTCAGCGCTCCCTTTCACAAAAGCCCCGGGCTATAGAAAAAAAGCACTCCCCCTTTGAGTGTAAAATATCCGGGAGTCTTCCCTGTGAATTTTTAAGCGCGCTTTAATTAATTTATGTGAATGAGAGACGACGCGGCGGACCTAATTCGAATCGAAAAGCTAAGGCGCGCTGACGCCCTACTGTACAATATAATGCGGTTAAGTGGTGCATTGTGCCTTTTGTAATCAGCCGTTTGATTCGCTTGAGTCCCGCAAAAACAAACGGGGCAGGGAGGGCGAAGGGTCCTCGTTAGGGACACTTACGTGCCGTAGAGGCGTTGTTACTCGGGAAGGACGGAAACGCGAGAAAGAGAAAAATAAGGTATTTATATCGCCGGGGATGCTAAATTGGCAGTTTTTAAATTGCTGCAAGCGCCGGGGGTTTCGGAAATTGCATCTGAGTCTGCATATAGCATCCTTCATTCATGAATACGTTGGCTGCAGCTGGAAACATAATTTTAACAAAATTGTGAAATCATTGAGATTTATGTATTTTAATATTTACAAGCACTCATTAAATAACATATAATTGGGTTCTTAAAACATCGTCATAATCTGCTCGATTCGTCTGTTTTCATTCTGAGGAAGTTCTATATTTATTTGACACGTTATAATTTTAATGACAAATGAATGCCTTCTTCTTCTTCTTCTCTACAACTCCACTGGGCCCTGGTCTTCCTTAATCTCTTCCTCCATTCTTCTCTATCCCTTACCGCTTCTCTCCAATTCCCAGCTCTCCGCAATACAGGCGTTTTTTTTTTTTGTTTTGCCATTTTTCCCTTGGTCTTCTTCTACTTTGTATTGTGCATTTTATACATCCTATCGACATTTTCTTTGAAATTTTATGATGCTCCTAGCCACCCCATTTGAGTTTTTGTTTATTGATTTATTTAATGAGGTCTGCATCTTGGTATAATTGTTTAATTTCGTAGTTATACCTAAAACTCCTTATTCTGTTCTCTTGTATGGCTCCATAGATTCTTCTCAGAATTTTCTTTTCGAAGTTACCAAGCATTTCCTCAGCTTGTGTCGCAAGAGCCCAGCTGTATTATTATTATTATTATTGGGTGAATCAGTGATTTGTATATTGTAATTTTGGTGTTTTTTCGAATGAATCTGGACTTGAATATTATTTATAGTGCATAGTATGCTTTTTTCCTTTTATAATTCTATTTATGTTTTTCTGCAGTACCTCGGACAAACGCATGCCAGTGTCAAAAATTCGATAACTAACAGTTGAAAACAGGCCTACAAATATTCGCAACAACCCTGCCCTATTTTTAGTTATATTAAAATAAATTAGTTTAATTTAATGTTTTAAATAAAAATGGTATTGCATAGATGAAGCTTTTATTTATTGAAACTGCATTATTGTTCAGATAAAGCAAAAAAAGTCTCACTTGTATAGTTTCAAAATAATTTTTATTATTGTCTAATAACAATTGTTTTATCAGTAATATCTTCACCTGATGATGCTACTGTGTAGGGAAACAATTGTTGTAAGACAATAATAAAAATAATTTTGAAACTATACACGTCCGTGTTTTTTACTTTATCAATATCAATGTGGTTGTCCTTTCTAATATATACATTTATATATTCAAAAAATGTTAGTACGTTATATATAATTATATTTATATTAATAATTTATAGTCGGCATAATTTGTAATTATTTTAAGAGAAACGCAAACCATTTTTAATTAAATAATTCTCTCCACAACCAACATAAGCAAGATTATAATTTGACAATAACGAAGTAAAACTTCCTATTTTAAATTAATGGTTAAAAATACATTTTTATTGATGTTAAATGCACATTTAATATATTCAATATTTTTCGAAAATAATTGTTAATGTGGAATTATTTTACGTTGAAAATCGATTTAGGTAAATATAAATGCACGCAATGACTATTAACACGTTATTCGCAATATTTTAATTACGCTAATAATGTTAATTATCATTCTCGGGAATTTTATTAAAATAGAACGGAATCCCGCACAATTTTCCATATTCGGTTATTCATTAAATATAAATTTAATTACATTTTGAATAAAGCATTTTATGTTCGTAGCAATAAGCGTTGTTTTTTTTTGTAATAAAATTAATGTTCATTTTATAATTATAGATACGTTAATTTTTGGTTATACTATATTAAATGAATATGAAAGTATTAAAGAAAGTATTGTATTTCACTCACTCCATTTTTTTTATGTTTCTGTCATCGCTACAGCAAAAAAAAAACGGTATTAGTATGAAATAAAAGTTTACGCTTCTTAATAACTCTGAAAGATCTGAAACGTTAAATTTTAACTACCATAAATACTACTTTACTTTTCATGCCTTTTAGTTATTATTATTTATTATAATATGTAAAAAAACTCCAATTGAAGTTATTAAAAAAAAATATTTGTGCTAAAACCACCCATTTTCCCAAAACTTTAATGGACCAGAAATTATTTGAAGTCACAGCCAATTATGATATGCATTCGAAAAAAAAACTTTATATTAGGTTAGTGGCAGTCGTAGGGTCACTTAGGCCATTTAAGGCCAATTGTGTTGCCACATTAGATGAACGTGTTACTTTCCACCTATGTAACCTCCAAAACCAATGTAGTTAACTAGGCCTCCTATCTTGAGTAGTACGAGCTTCCTCAGCCCATTAATATGAGCCTTTCCTAGGAATTGAACTCTATTCTCTTCTAGAGCAGAACATTGACCAAGGAAGTGATGCGTCATTTTCATGACTTTCCTATGTTTTCCAAAATACTAGGTATTGACAACTGTTTGAGCAATTTTCACCAAATGCTTTGAATTGCACAGAATTACACATTCCGTAAACTTTAAACGCGTTTTTCTCGAAACAACATTTTTCAAAATTGCGGACACTCTAACTTTTTAACCGTTCAGCCAATTCACTTGGTCCTTTGCTCAAACTAAAGAAAATATAATTCTTCATGGAATGAACTAAAATGTTGGTAAAATTAGTAAAATTTAGATTTTAACAGCGTGCCGAAGTAAAAAAATCGACCGAAAAAATGCACTTTTCTTTTAAAATATTTACCGTTATTTTATTTCATTCTATTCTTTGTACTATTCTTTTAAAAAAATATACTTTCTATGTGACAAATTGCGACCCTTACGATGCTGCAGATTTCAAAAAACCTCCCAGAAAAGCCGCCATATTGAGCGCCGTTTCGCTTTTTCGGAGCTAAACAAAATATACGTATAGAGCAAGACCAAATAAACATTTTGATATAGAACCAGATCTGTAAGCCATACCAATTCCATAAAAAAATCAAAGTTTGGGTCAAATGTACCAGTGTCCCCCTTAAGTATATTCCAGTATTTTCTTTCAGATTTAAAATTTACCGCTAAAAATATTTCTATGTTGGTAGAACTGCTTTCAAGGTATTCTTTCAATATTTATAGGTGGGTATACATTAACGAGATAATGCAAACAATCGTTATAAGTGTCCTCTTTTGAGGAGAGTTTTTCTTCTATTTAGGTTTTCCATGTTCTTCGATATAATTGTCTCGTTACAAGACACGTATCTTTATTTTCCTATCTTTTATTCACTAGGGTTTCAATGAATTCATCCAACACTCTCCTAAAATATTTGTAGGATGGTTCCATCTGGTGTAAAATGCCGGCATTCTGGCACATATGTGTGCAAGCTCGTCTGCCATTACGTTACCCTTTATACTGATGTGACCTGGAACCCAAATACGGCTCATACCGAGCGTCTAACGAGCACGTTCAACTATTTTCTGCGGCTAATGATTCTTCTTGAGTTGCACCATTGTATAGTGCCTTTAGGGCGGCCTGGCTGTCCGCGAGGATTCCCACGATGGTCGCCTGTATGTCAATGATGATGAGCATATTTACCGCTTCGCGAACTGTCCCTGTCTCTGCCTCTACACGCGTCTAGGAAACGGAATGATCCCCCAACTTTGTTACCTGTCTTTGAGTCGTCCCTGAAGACACAGACTGATTTTTTATTTGTCACTCCACCCTGACTCCAGTTGTCTTTCGTGGGAATTTGTGTAGAAAACACATTTCTGAAGTGTACCTTAGATACTCATCTGTCCATCTTAATCGAACTGTTGTCTAGCATCTGAAAGATCCTCGTGTGACCCTTCTTGCTGGTGTACAGCAGTTCTATTGACTATATACTTCCTGACGTGCTGACTGCTGTCTGTCTACAGTACAAATTTATGGTGGGCATGTTTAGCAGTTTTTCAAATGCCTTCGTAAGGGTTCTTTTCAGGACTCCCGTGATTGGCAAACCAGCCGCCCTTTGTATCCTCTCCAATATAGCCTGGTGGGACTTTTTCTCCATGGCTGTCCACCACACTAGAGCCCCGTAGAGCATAACAGACCTTACAGCTGCCGTGTAGATCCAGTGGATGATACTGGATTTCATTCCCTATTTACCACCCACGATCTTCTTTAAGGGCAGAGCACAACCATTATTGTGCTTCCGGTTTAGATTCCTTCCAACTGTTATGCTCAAGAACTTAATATGCTCCTTTAACTCCAAATTTATTCCTCCCATAGTGGGTGTCTCGAAGTTAAGTATTTTATGCATTTTTATGAAGAGTAGCAGGAGCGCCTTATGAGGATTTATCCCTAAACCATCTTTCTCTGACGCTTTTTGCATGAATTGTGTGAGTAGGTTGAGGTTGTCGAAGTCGTAATTACTTGTTTAGACTAAATTCTTGGAGATTCTACGATTATTTGTAGATTTTTGACACGATTCGCTGGAATTGACAAACATAACTTGTATTTTATTTTATAACAAAAATTACTATGGAAATACACATCATTAACAAAAGTGGTCTCCGGAGACGGTTATTGTCACGTCATCTGCGTATATAATTACTCTGCATCCTGTATACTCTATCTAACTTTAAAAAGTCGGTTCGCGCTAGACTCCATAGTAGTGATGAGTGATCACCTCCTTGTGGTATTCTTCTATTTACCTGCCTTCCTAAGCCCGAGATGCCCATTGCATGTTGATGATTGTTTGATGAGCAGATTGCCTATAAAATTACATAGTAGGTTTTCATTTGATGTCTTCTATAATGTTGTTGTTGTTATGTTGTTAAAGGCTTCTTCTATATCCCAGAACACCACCAACGTAAAATCTTTATTGCTTTGCTCTATTTGGTTTACTAGGGTGTGCAGTGCGGTGTCAATTGATCTCCTGAAGCTAACGTTATTTTTTGTCTACTGATCTACCCTCTATGCTGTGCGACTGATAGGAGGCTGGGATTGATTATCTCCCTTAGGTATGTTTCTAACAATTTTTCTAGAGTTTGGAGTAAAAAGGAAGGTAGGCTTATTGGTCAATAATCCTTCGTTTCTGAGGGTGTTATTTTTCCTGATTTAGGAATAAATACGACTTTGGTTTCCCTAGATCATTATGGGATATAGGGAATATCTAGGCAGGCTTTAAACACATTTCTCAACCAAGGAATTATGTCTTCTGCGTTTTTTAGTTCGGCAGGAACGATGCCATGTGATCCTGCCGATTTGAAGGGCTTGAACCTTATATTATATCTGAGAAATTTGAAATTTAAGGCAAAATCTAAGAACCTCGTTATGCTCAAAGAGTGCCTTAAGAATGTGTTTACTGCAAGAAGATATCTTTTCAATTAAAGAAGTAATCTTAAAATTTCTAAATTCGAAATATTAGACTATTATCATATAAGTCAAAAACAATTGAACCACAAAAAAATGATCTTTGGAAGCATATATTGGTTGTCTTTTATATTAATTATACTTTGCTTGAAGAAACCATTAAACTTTTCTGTTAAATTTGATATCCGCTCAAGTCACATTACACGTCTTATGTGTACATTTAATTCAATGTTTGTCTGTCCTGACATTGATATTTATTACAATACATTGTCCGAGTTTAAAAGAAATGTTGTGTTTGGTTAGGCATCTGCAATGCTGTCATTAATATTTATTCTTTATATTGTTGTATGTTAAATTGTTTGTTTCCAATTAACTATATTTTTATTCAACCATATTTTTTAATACTTCTGGTTTTCTTCATTATTTTCAATTTTTATTTTATAAAGAGTTGTGGTTTGTAAAATGGTTTATCCGTCAATAAAGATTTATTTATTAATTTAAAAATAGGTTACTCAGTATTTTTGCCAACAGTTAACTACATTAAATAAGTTTTCAATTTATTCATCACATTTGTCAAATATATAGGTAATGCTTGTAATAGTAATTTTTAGAATTTGTAATTGATTGTAAGTTTTGTTTACTTTATATATTTTTTCTAAATGGCAGGATTTTTCAGACCCACATTTAACATTTTTATGGCCTTATGAGGCGTTATTAAGAATAATCCCATATTTTTTATTTAAATTATTTATGCAAATTAAAAAACGAATCACGCGACCTAAATATTATAATATCTAGTTTGGCTACCTTATAATACCTTGTGGTTGAACATAGGGAAATAGCATGTGAAATCACGTGTTTTAGAAATTCCTGCTGACCAAATTTATGAACAATAATAAAAGCAGTATCGATGGAACGATGCTATGCACTACACGCGTCTAGGAAACGGATCCCCCAACTTTGTTACCTCTCTTTGAGCGTCCGTGAAGACACACACTGATTTTTTTATTTGCCACCCCACCCTGACTCCAGTTGTCTTTGGTGGGAATTTGTGTAGAAAACACACATGCTATTAGTGGGATTTTTTTTTGATGCGAAGTACATTGTACATTGATTGATTTTTTTAAGGATAAAATAGTATTTTAATTAATAAAATTCTACTCGAAAAATTAAATGTAGGCTATGAAACATCAATGTGAATAGCCGCAACCTTTTACAGCCAAAAAATTAAACAGTTTTTAAGCCGCCCCCTTGCAACTTTCCAACCCGCGAGCCATCATTCTCATATAATTTGGGGCCGATCTATACGTTCCGCTCGTTCTTGAGTTTCGAAACTGTCTCCTTTTCGATTTTTTTTATTTCACTACACGACTCTCATTTTTTTTTTAATATCACCGAATTACCTCAAAATACTTAGATACCATCGCATCGATTCCATTGCGAAGAAATTTGCCCTCAGATAATGGCGTGATAAATCTTTAAAATTTGCTGAAAGTGTGTTTGTGCGCAAAAATCGGCAAAATGTAACGTGATCGCCGAAAATCGCATGTAGAGTGTCCACAGCGACCATTGTATTTCATTTCAGTTACAAAAACGTGTTTTCCTATGTTAAGATATATGACCAACCACACGGTAAATTTTTCGGGATTTAAAAATAATTTTATAACAAAATATTTTCGACCTATTTTTATACATATATATATGTTAAATTATTTTTTAATAATGATTGATAATTCATGGACGCTTATAATTCAAACCGTGTGTAGTATTCAGTGGTGGAACCCATTGAGTTAATTATGAATTCAATTTAGATAAGAAAGGATGGCAAAAACTGGGATTACAATATGCGGCGCGCGGTTTTGCCGCCCTCAACGGCGGCGCAGATTGTAATTTATTATAAGCGGATATCGGTCGTAATTAATACGGAATTTATGCGATGTCTATGCCTCGCCATGATTAATGAATGTTAATTGAATTCGCCCGGACCTGAAATTGGTTATAACTATTGTTACCATTAATCACGTAAATGTGGTCGAGAACAACAAATATATAATTGATACGTTAATTAATTATTATCATTGGTATTTAATTAATTTAAAAATTATTAACTATATCAACATTGCTCAAATGATTTATTAATTAATTATATTCTTTTTAGCTACTGCAACTTTTTGACTTATGTTAGGTAAGTATTTAAAAAATCTATTGAAACAACTACTTCTCGGGCTCACCATACATTGAAATAAACAATGGATATTTATAGGTTTTGTTATTTTTACACAGTTATTAATAATTTTCCATTAGTAGCTTATTTCTTATAAAAAGAAGAAGTGTAAATATGTTTCTTGTAGAGAAAAAAAAAACTGTATAAAACCACATAGTTACTTTTTTTCTTACTTTCCATAGAAAGAGGAAATCGAAGAAATTAAAAACCATTATTTTAGAAAAAAATGGCTGGTGCCTTGCAATTGTTGAAACAAACAACCATTTATTGTTAACTGTCATGTTAGCATTTAAATAGAAGTATTTAAATAATTCTAAGTTACTATTATGTGTTTGTTAATTGAAAAGATTCAAATGCTAAAATGGTACTATTGCGGCAATCGGACTTTTCCAAACCACACTACTGTTGACAGATAATTCCAAGGCACCACATATTTTTGCTAAAATAGTAGTTTTCATTTCCACGATTTCTTCTTTGTATGGAAAATAAAAAAAAAAACAAGTAATGATATGGTTTCATACAGTATTTTATCTGTGCAAGAAACATGTTTACACTTTTTCTCTAAAATAAGGGAGCCAATATTTAAACATTAAGAATTTAACATGGATATCCCTATGGTGCGTGAATCAATTCTACACCCAGTATATGTTATTACAATTATTAAGCAAATGGTGAATGCGACGGGTAACTCGTAGAATTATTGCCAGCTTTACACACATCGGGGGCTTTTTTCTTCTATGTATCCGTGAAAATTTTTAATTAATATACACCACATAAAAGGGGAGCAAAAAAAAAAGAAGTTAAAAATGACATTAAAATTAATTTTAATCTAAGATAAATATATTATTTTAACTACAAATTGTCAATACATGAATATTAGGTTTAATAGTATAAATACGTATTATTAAAATTAATTTCTAAGTTATTTTTAAAGACTAATTTTTAAACCACAGGCAGAAAGACCGATGGTCGATAACCATTTTCTGAGGCTTAATGAGGTGTTTATGATTGTAATGTTGTAAATATTGTAATGTAATTTAATGTATATCTCAGAAATAAAGATTTTCTATTTATATTTTAAACCACAAAATGTTCATTTTTAATGACTTTTTTTATGACAAATTACTTTGATAAATACAAAATACATCTAACATGAAATTATTATTTCCTTATTCCATTTCACAACATTAAAAATATTTTCTTTAAGAAAGGAGCAAAAATATTTCATCTAACATGAAATTATTATTTCCTTATTCCATTTTACAACATTAAAAATATTTTCTTTAAGAAAGGAGCAAAAATCATTTATTCAAAAAAAAGAGAGAAAAAGACGCGAGTGATTTATCATCACATTTCAGGGATGTTATATTAAAAAACACCCGCTTATCATTCAGGGATTTCCACGTTGCACCGATCGATGGGAATAATGAAAACGTTGGCGGCGAATTGTTATGCGCTCCCCGCAAATTATAGTATTGTCGCTTTTGTCCCCGCTGAACGGTGCGTGTTGTTCTGTCAGTTTGCTAGTGTTTAAACTGGATTGAGGTTTTCGGTTTATCCGCACGCACGCACGTGTTTCGTATTATAATAAAACTTTTGTACGTCGGTCTGAATATAATTAAAATGTCGCTGGTAATAGGGGGGGGCGGAATAAATTATTACTATGATCAGGTTTAATTACGGGTTTTATTTGCGCCATTGAGGGAATTATGTTTCAATTTAATATCGCATTCCAGCAAATAATAGAGAAACGACAAAACAAAATTAATTATATTTTTCTTTCATTAGTGTATAATAATGATAATGTTTTATTTACGGACTGGCGCACACATATCCTTATTGAGACTATACAGATAATTTTAACAATATAACATAAATAATTACAATACATGTAGGTGTTAGTCTGTCTTTGCTATCGATCAGAATTCTTTCTATCCTGTCATGAATCTATGATGAAATTAAAGGAAAATCTATGCTAGCTACTCAGATGAATTGATGAATGGCGATGGTAGGATGTTTGCATTTAGAAGGGATATTAGGGTTACGTAGAATACAGCATTTTGTAGGAAGGGGAAAGTTATCAGAATTATTGGCAAATTTTGTACTTGAGGCTAACGCACGCTGGGATTTGGGCGGATTCATAAAGGTATTCGTTTGAAGGATTGTAGAGTAGGTTTTTGGGATATCTGAGTTTGGTAAGGATTCTTAGCGATAATTTTTCGATGACATGGAGGTAATAAATAGTAGACGTTTTATAATTTTATACATAATAAATATTTAACAAAGTAACATAAGTATAGATTTCTAGTATCTGGTATTTGGGCGTGTGCAGCTCCGCATTGCAATTAGGCCTCAGTTAAGCTGGCTTACCTTGTTTAGGTAATCCCGTATAGCCGAGATCTCTTATATAAGCACACAATTTCACTTCCTTTCGACGCCTTTTTAGGACCCTTAATGTTGTATTTTGGATATTTGCAGCGCGCGTTAGTCATGTCATTAGACAATTTACAACGCATGTAATTTTGCAAAAATCGATAAGCAATAGCATATGGTTTCTTACATTCCTAGGTGGTACATGATATTTTATTAATCTAATTAATTGCATTGAGTCAACTTGATTATTGATAATTTTATACAGAAATCATATATGTAATTCAATTCCACGATGTTGTTAAGTAGTTAAAGCTAGGTATGTCATTGTTTCCTGCAGCGAAAAATGTATGTCTACTTTGCTTAATTTAATTTTATATCCTATTAATGTACGCCGCTAATGAAAGTGACCAAATCGTAATGCAACAGTCAATTTGGGACCGAACAAGTGAAACATTGATAAAATCGGCAGTCACACGCTTTATTGGCTTTATTTACTACATAATCAATCTGGAATTTAAAAGACAGTTTAGAATCAAGCATAATCGCTAGATTTTTCATTACGTTAATTTTATTTAACATATTTCTACTAAGTTTATATTCATATGTGATTCATTTTGTCTTACGTGTAAAAAATATTAGATTGCATTTTTTAATGTTTAGTTGCATATCATTTAGAGTACATTACATATTGATCGAGTTAATATTGTATTGGTACAATTTTAATATTAAATCATTATTATTCATGAACAAATAAAAACATGAATTAAATTCAATAACTTTAAATTCTCAATTGTGTTCGGGTTACCAGTCCATTCTCAAGAAAGTTCTCGCTTTTCGCGGTGATAGAATTTTATTTAATGTACAGGTATGTATTTATTTATATTTAATCGCTATTTAAAAATCTTCTTGTTGTATTGCAGGTGCTCAGAATAACAGATTTTTGTAATTATAAGTAGATGTTTTCCCTGATGTCCACTTTTTTGATGCTCTTACTAAGATTTTTGGGAATTATTCCATTTGCAGATATGACTACTGGCAATATTGAAATGGATTTCATCTGCCACATTTCCTTGATTTCAATGTATTTGTATTCTAATACTATCTGTCATCCTCATAACTTTGTAGTAAAACTATAGATCATCAACAAACAGCAAATGCAGACATTGTAGTAAATGTGACAGGTCATTTATAAAAATAATGAAAAGCAAGGGTCCTAAATTTGACATGAAATGTATGATTTCCAAAGAAAGGATTTAATTCTGACAAATTACTTCCTTTCCGATAAATGCGGTACTAACCACTGTAGAACGGATTACATAAACCATAAGCTAAGAAGTATACAATTATTTATCGAATCAAATGCTTTTCGGGAGTTTGTATAGATTACATGAACCTCGGCATTTTTCGTCACGGAAAGTGACATTTGAAATGGATATTTTCCTACATACAAATGTTTTTCTTTATACTGGTGGTGATTGTTCTGCCGGTTTACGTCATTTCTTCCATTTCCGTTTGCAAAATGGTTGCAGAAGTCATCATCTCTTAGTTTCTTGATGAGGTGACTGGTTTCCCCATTTAGTGTTGAAAACCACCGCTGCTTCTTTCAATCTACACACACCTTCGGGTCAGCACTTTGCCGATCGCGCAGAAGGCGTCCGAAGTAGAAGACTGTTAAAGTTAAATAAAATTTTTGCTCACGTTATGATTGATCCAGCAACTTTGAGTGGAAGAAGATCTAAATAATGCGGTATTGAAGACTTATATGTGAGGGAAATTATAAAAGAAATATGAGTATTACGATTACAAATTCAGACTGCTACAAACTCATGGAGCGACGAATATTTATTCACAAATTCCAGAAATTTTAATAAAAAATACCAACACTACTACGCAACGAAAATCCTCATTTAATGAGAAACGAGGCTGCAAGACCGACATTCTTTAAACGTATGGACTGGTATTGTAGATAATAATAATAAACTTTATTACCTTTAAACTTTATAATGCTATTCATGTTCCATTTTTTCTCGACGGACGTTTAAATGACGCTGCATTTTTAATTTTTTTTATTTATTTTTTTGCAGAGAAATTTATAAGATATGTAAAACGAATTACCACTACCCATAAGTCAAAATTTTGAGTGGTGCCAGTAAGACGGAGCTAGTCCTCACAACATTGTTGACGATTATTAAAATGCACGGTTTCCATATTTACGACTCGGCACGTTTGGGCATGTTTGTTGACGCCACGATCGCTCTCCTTAAATCCTTTGGATTAATTTCAGTGAAACACTGTAAAATATCTTGTTTATAAAACTAAAACTACAAACATCGAACATGAAAATCAGAAGCAAAAAATCTAAAAAGAAGTGGGTCAAATGAATCTTAGGACCAATATTTGCATCAGGCAAAACTGCGCACCACTTGAACAATTTAAATATAATTATTTACTAGTGTATTTTTACTTATCTCGTTAAAGTTGCACTAATAAAATGTTTGAAGATTTAAAAATATTAAGTTATTACTATTAAAAAAAAATAATTTGTTCTACCTCAGTATAGTTAAGATCAAAAATTACGACCATAAGAAAAAAGTACGCACTACCGAAAGTCACTTTAATTATTTTTCCAATTGTTTTTCAAAGCATTCGCGATTTAAACAAATATTTACATTCATTTATAAATTGCTACTTTTTTTCCAGAAATCAGAGGCTGTATGTGTTACTATTTTGAAAAGCTTTTTTTTTAGGCTACATTAAAGTGTGAAAATCGTCATAAAGGATTTTCACAATTTTGGGTACCATAAGAAATAAAAATGAATATCGTGGATATCATTCTTTTAAAAATCATAATTTTCAGATTTTTCGCTACATATCAAGAATCCACCAGAATAATCATATTTTTTCTTCAGATTCTTAATCGCAATTAAATTGGGTTACTTTTTTTCTAATTTAAGCGATCTCTTGTATCTTATCGTTTCCGAGATAGCAATGGTGGACATACATAATAATCGTTTATTTTCTCAACAGACTACAGTCCAATTATAGAGAAAATATCTTGTTTACATAGTCGTAAATAACAAAAGTAAAATAAAATAATCTTTATTGAAAAATGTAATTCAGTATCTATATATAACATAAAATACTACAGTGTATATTATAAAATTATGCCAATTGGCTATCCACCAATGGTCTTTTCACCTAGTTCAATTATAATATTCTATACTTAAATACGTTTTGTCGCGGGTTAAGTGCGAAATTATTTCATCATAGAGGATTTTTAGAATATACAAATGAATGATAGGGGATTGTGCTTTATTAGTGTGCAAATTTTTAAATTCAGACTGACACACTCTGGAAACGTGAACGTCATTTATTAAACCCGCGTATGTTCCCGATATTTTTCGAACAAATCGAAGCTTTCCGGCATTTTCTGTCATCCTGCGAAATGTTTATTTAATCCCACATTTTATTTATAGAATTTCATTACAATATGAATTAACATTTTCGGAATACGCAACAAAAATATTACTTTTATTAAAATGACCAATCAAGAATTCCCCGAGCTTTGATTTAATTAACGTTTAGATTTAATTAAATGTGAAATGACCGGACCGGGCCATTCCAGAAAAATTCCAGGAATGCATCGCCCGCGTTCGTCCAGGCGATTTAACGTTATTCCGGGAATATCGCTCACAACGCGTGTATTTACGTGCGGCCATGTTATAAAACGCTAATTCGAAATTTACGGTTCTGGGGTCCGTAAACCGGAGGATTTGCGAATGGGAATTACGCACGTTTATGCGGTATACATTCATCGAACGGGAGTTTACGTCCAAAGGAGATGATTTAATATTTTTAGATAAACTCTTCATAATTTTTAGAATTTTTTATCCGGGCCGTAAAAAAAGATTTAAAATCATAATACGGATAAAAATATATAAATCCTAGATATTTTTTGTTATTATAATTTTGATTACGGAAATGTAAAAAAATAAAATATTCATTTAATAAAATGTTCAACCATTATTCATCTAGCGTTTGGATAACTAGTGATGGCAATTTCGGTCTTTCGAATCATCAGACCAGTGAGTTCCATGTGCAATGCCTTGATAAAGGTAGTTTATTAAATTAATTTCGTTTCCTGGTCATAAATAGGATAAGTTCGCCTTCCTTTAGTGGCGAAACAATGATTATTTTTTAATTTATTTAGCAGAAGACATATTCAATTCTCACACATGTTGCATTTGTCATATAAAATAGTATACTATACTTAATTTGTTTATGTGCTCACACCAGTTAAGTGTTAGTGTTAAGAGGACACCTACGAAGCTTTCATTTTTCAATGCTTTTATTTCTATGTCATTAGTAGATAAGTTTATCCAAATTTTAAACGATGCCTCTTGTAATTAGGCAAAAGATGGTGTTTTGTGCTGTCTTTCCAATAATATGATTCATATTGAATATTGGTTGGAAATTAATATTGATATTTTGGCACGTAGAAATTGACTCTAAAGTTTTATAAGAGTAAAATCAAAGAACTAAAAATGTTACTTCATAGTTTTTAAAGATAGAGAGAGAGGAATTCTGATTTAAGACTTTGGATGGTAAAGTGGCACTTAAAAATGATTAACACAATTTGTTAATTTCATTTGTTTTTTGTTATTCATAGTCATATGTTCTACTCTGACCCTTTATGAGCTCTTCTGTATATTGAAAAACCTTACTAAAATGCAGAGAATTCGTGCACTCACTCGATGATATTAATTAAATGATTCTCAAAAAGATCGCATTATTGGTATGAAATAGACTTTGGATGGTAAAGCGGCACTTAAAAATGATTAACACAATTTGTTAATTTCATTTGTTTTACGGAAATAGCCCAATAATCGAAATTAAACCTTTAAATGTAATGCGTGTATGGAAAAGATGGATAGAATAAAATGATTATTAACGACAAAGACGTTCTGGTAGGCCTAGGACTATACAGAGTGGTTAAGAACGATACCAAAGACTGCTTGCAATGTGTAATCGTGACAACATTTTGCGGCAAGTTCGAGATGACTTTGTTGCAGCAACAGTATGTGTGGTTTCTAGGTAAAACAGTATAGTTAATCGAAGGCCATGGGCCTTCATGCGTTCCGTCCATTTTGGGTGCTACTGATAACTTCACTTTCCAAAACTCATCGCTTGGAATAGTGTCAAGACAGACTCAACTGGGATAAAGAGTATAACTTTATTTGCTTTAGTGATAAGTCAAAATTCTACTTAGGAGAGCATGACGGACGTAGATGTGTCCGTATATTTCGCGGTGAAAGGCAAAATGTGGAGTTTGCCTTAGAATGTCACACAGCCAATACCCCAGGCATCATGGTATATGTCTTAGAAGTAGGTCCCCCTGGTGTTCAATAGGGGTAGTCTAATAACCCAACGGTACATCGCTGAAGTTCTACAACCTGTTGCAATACCATACATTGAGACTATACCAAATGCCAATTTTTTATCAAGATAATGCCAAGCCGCATACGATTCGTCAAACCAAGGATATTATACAAAATTTTGGCGTAAAGGATACAGAATAGGGAGAGTATTTGGAGGATGGATTGTTTTGTGGAGAATTTATGGTATATGTAATGCACGCGTTCTGTGATAGGGATCACTTTGGTTCGATTTTAGATGAGGATATTAGATGGATTGTAGAGTTGGTTAAGTGAATATCGTATTTTTGTAAGGGACTTTAAAGATTAACGTTCAGTCATTTGGATGTTGTGAATGGTGGAATTGGGAGATGTAAAAAAGATAGATTCGTAGACTAACAAGGGATAACATTTTAGTTGCATTGTTTGTTGAGAAACCCTGATTTCATTATTTTAGACTACGGAAATAAGTAGCCATATTTGTCATTTAATAATGGCAGTGTGTTTTTTTTTAATTAAGTTTCGTGTCATAGGTTATACAAGGTGTACATAAGTGAAAACCTTCAGGTAACTCAATTCATTAATTAATTTTTAATAGAAAATCTAAATAAAAAAATGTTGTATGGTTCTTCATTGAGGCTCACGAGATCTTCGGAATTTTAAATATGTGACTATAAATTAGCATTGTTTTTTAAATATTTTGTAAAAAATCAATAACATTAACAATCAATTAGACACGTGTATAATTCCATTGATGTAAATGATTAATAAATCGGATATTTTTACAATTTTATAACTTCATCAGAAGCATTCTTTTAATGAAAATAGATCTGGCAACGACGCACGCTCGTTTGTAAAAGAAAAGGTGTATGCAACACCTCCAGCGGATGATATAGCAGTTATAAACAGGATAAATGCACATTTGTTTGATCCAGCGTTGCCAAATGTATAGTTCTTTTAAGTGGCCCGTGAGGCTTAAGGAAGGACGGTGTGACTTATTTTCGTTAATATTTTTATCTAAAAATTAGTCAAACAGTCACGCTACCTAAAGCTTTTCATTCATTTTCTATACACCTTATATATGCCGAGGTATTTAATTTGGGATATCGGTAGAATGGATTTTCGAAATTCCCCTCTGCAATCTTTTAAAAGTAACTTTTTACACTTATATATACCCTCAGGGATTATGAAGCATATATAAAAATAAAAGCGAAAAAAGGAAATCATAAAACTTTTAAATTAATAGTGATAACTTTGCATAAATCAAACGAAACTGTGACATTTATGTACTTTGAAATGATTTTCTAAAACTCTTACAATTTTCACTATGGTATTGTATTAACTGTGGTTTTGACAATTCTATGCATTGAAAAAGAATTATCGAACATGATGATTTCTGTATAACTTCAAATAAATACGAATGTTTGCGAAATTATAAAGTTTTCGTCATAGTTGTTTTCTTCTATAGGTTTAAATGTGTTTTTTTTTTTAGTAAGCTGCAAATTATATTGAAATATTGTTAAAAGTTTCAATTAATTTTGAAAGACTTTCTATATAAAATGCTACATGCCAATACTGTAAAGAGATTAAGTAGAAGTAGATGGGATAAAACAACTGACTACAGACTTTCCAATGAAACCCTATGGTATCCAAATGGGAGATCAGACAATCACTACCTGCGGCTATCCAGCGATATTGCGAATTGCCGCTATTCTGAAAGGACACTGCAGACTTAGAGCATTTCTATAGTCTAGACTGTAAAGGGTGCTGTCTGGCGGATAAAACTACGGAGCATATGCTAGGACACTGTCCAGCTCTCAAGGCCATACTGGGTAAAGAATGGTCAGATATAGCCACAATTAGGAATCTACCACCTCAATGCTAGCTTTTCTCGATGAGGTGGGTTGGCAGTGCTAAAGACTGGTGTTTAGTTGACCCAAAAGGATGAAGCATTAAAACATTCATTGTGTTTTAGCGCGTATGTCGTTTATGCTATTGCAATATTCACTTCATTTGGATATTTTGAGCCATACAATTTTTGTCGTGACAATCAGTTAAATGTCTATTTTTTCGTTCTGTCAATTTAAATATTTTACCTGTCGGTTGGATGCTGATACGAGTCACCCCTTTCTCGCCGATGAGTTATTGTACTAAAACGGTGAATAGAGCCCCTGCTCTATTGAACTATTGGTGTAGAATTTACCATCCCTCAATCAGGGCCGGATTGGGACAAAATTTCGGTCCAGTTTTTTACTATAAAGTTAACCTACAATTTTTTTGCTAAAGATATACCAATAGAAATAAGAGGTATATGCTATTAAGGCCGTGTCATCGGCATATTGTAGGATGTAATTGAAATACATAGGGTTTTGGTTATATAGATCAGAACAGAAGATGTTGTATAGGAAACGAGAAAGTCGTGACACTTGCGGCACATCTTATTCAGGAGTGAATGTTTGGGATGTGGAGATATGGATTTTTACATGAATCGACCTGTTTCATAGGAAGTTATTTAGGATGTGAATTAGGTGTTTAGTTTCGTAACATTTGCGCAATAGAGCCCAGTGCCATACCGAGTCAAAGGCCTTTTGTGTGTCTAAAAATAAGGCAACGGATGAGTGGCTTTCGAAGTCTGGTGTTTGTATGTTAAAAGTAAGGATCGAGAGGGGGAGAATTTAGGGAGTAATCCATATTGGTAATTAGGAGGGAGATGTGATATATGGGACATTTTTTTGTTAAGGAGAGATTCGAAGTTTTTGCTGGTAGCTGGATGTGAGGAATGGATCTTGGTCTTCTTTGGGGATGTAAATGATGACATCATTTATACATTCTGGGGGAAGTATAGGGATTTATAACAGAAATTTAGGATTTCTATTCTATTGTATTGATGGATTTCGAGTGGGAAGAATTTCAGGATATTTCGTCTTATATTTTCGTGTACCCTGCTGCATAGAAAGTTTGAAAATAATTGTCTTCTGTCAATTCGTCCGTAGCGTCATGGCTTGAGGTAAGTCGTCTACATTTTGTTGGAATTTATTTTCAAATGAAGTGTGTTGTATTGGTCAGTATACGTCTTTAAATTAATCTGAAAATTTGTCCGCAATATTATGTTTCTCCTTCATTGTCTCTTTTATCGTTGGGTCAATAATATGTGTAATCGATTGTGAATTTATATATATACTAAGTTTTTTTTTGTAATTTCTATCAAGTATGTTTTACCCTTACTGTGGTGTATTTTTTGGCAAGTTTTGTATCGTTTTATAAATTATCTTTACTCAACTTATAAAATTTGGTCCGTAGGTCTGTAGCATATCTCCGTCTTATGTCTCTGTATATTTGTCTTTTATGTTAATTAATTTCAGGATGTAATTAGAATTCTTATTTTGATAATGGGCGTGTTCTGTCTGATAGATTGATGTTAGTATGCTTTGTTATCGAGTACATTATCCATAAAATATCACATATTTTATATTTTAATACAATTACAACTTAAAATTCATAACCTGGATATTGGCCAGCGGTTTTTCAATCTGTTCTTGACACATCCTTGCCGTCATTTTAAAATTCATGATCGTTATTGTGTAAATCCAGATGATTAGATTAAATTAAATGTTGAACAATTGAAGACGAAAAACGAAAATTTGTTTTCTTTTTATGCGTATGTTCCCCATATTTTTTGAACAAATTGAAGCTTTCCGGAATTTTCGATGTCATTCTGCGAAAAGCTTGTTTAACACTACCTTTTTATTTATAGAATTTCTTTACAACATAGAATTAAACATGAATTAACATTTTCGGAATACACAAAAAAAAATGACTTACGTGTCCGTTAAATGGAATATTAGGTTCACGGTGAAAAAAATAAAACGTTACGTTCGATATTGACAAGTTGTTTTTTTTTCGAAATTTTAGTCACAATTGTCATACACAACACAGTTTTGAAGTTTTTTTTTGTGATTGTTAAATAATATAAATATTAAATGAAATGACAAGCAATTTATATTTTATATAATGGATTAATTTCGTTTAATCCCCTTATTTCGATGAAATCTCCAAATTAATTGTGACTATCGATCCGAATCGTCGTTGTTTCAATCCCAACAATTTCCTGTCCGCTTGAACGCAAAACTCCGTAAATTATTCGAACGCTTTCAGGGCGAATAAAAGCAACAGTGAGGCGACTCACGTGTTTCGCAAATATTAATTGAAAACGCAACGGAGTCAAGAGGAAAAAAAACGATACCTCCGGCGATGACCCGTGTTTCCCGTCCGGCGCAAAGCTGTTGTGCAAGCACAAAAGCACAATGGGACAAAAACCTTCCGGGCGCATAAAAACGGAGTGGACACATTTTTGCATACAACTGCGGAATCGCCGCAAATTTCGAGCCGAGTAAAAAGTCTGGAGCGTCGCCCGATTTGCATATTGTTTTAATTTTCTGGGCGACTAGAAACCGGAAGCAGATACGGGAATTATCGCCCTGTTCTTCTTCTCCTTCTTTTTTTTCTGTGCTCTTCGTCTGGTCTTTTTTGACGGTGGGAAAACGCTAAATGATTTTTACTTGTACACTGCGCGGCGGTTTCCGCTTTCGAGGAACTGCATTTACATGCAAGCGAGCAAAACTGCTGTCGGCCGGATTAGATTTAAATTATAAATTAAGAAGGAAATTATGCACAGAATTATTTAAAGCTTGTATTTTACATACGCCAACTATGTAATTTAAAATCAATAAATAATAAATTAGATTAAATAACAATGATTTAAAAATAATTAATAAATTATTTCCACATTTAGCCCAATGACATTTTGATTTACGTTACGTAAGTACTTTAAACAAATGCACATTAAAACAAATACTTCCCGGAAAAATCATATTTATTTAATTTATTTATTAAAATAACTGTGACTAAGAGAATAAATACTCTTTTTTATTTAAATATAACTAGAATTATATTTTTTTTAAATTCTAATAAAAAATAGTGAAATTATATATATTCTCTAAATACTTGAACCATCAGTTTGTTCAGGAATCCATCCTTTATGTGAGGACTTTGATGGATTGCTGGATGATGCTTCAATGGAGCAAAAACTATGACTCCACACAGTTTTTATTCAATGGCTACCCTTAGATTATTTTCGTTACTGTTTTCGTATTTTCCAAAATTTTCGTATCGTCATACAAGTTCTTTTAGAGATTTCATTTCTTGTGAACTTTCTACTGCTTTAATATATTATCGTATTCAGCAGTTGCTTCTTTGTTGTCCAATTTTTATGTATTTTCAAATCATGTTCCTTCTGCAAAATTCCTTGTAATAATAATTATTAATATTATTACAACTATTTATTAAAAACTGTATAAGAAAATATCAAATGAGAATATTTGATGCGGATGGAAAAATAACCAGAATAAAAGCAAGGTGTAATAAACGTGGGTATATAATTGGCAAAGGAACTCGCGATACATGAAAATTTCATTATAGTAACGCCAGAAACCACGTACGCTCTATATTCGCAGCCTTAAGAGTGTTATTAAATAATACGTGCGCGGTCTTAAAGCCGCATAAATCCCCTGCGAAAGTGGTGCTTATGCTGTTTTTTTTTATAATTTTAATCAAACCCGTAAAAGCCCGGCGCCGTAATTGCAATAAACAGGACGTGACACATCAGACATGGAGTGATAATCCCCTTTGAAGCGTATTATACAGTCACTTCTCCTATCCACTTGCTTGAGCTTTCGTGTACATAAACGCTATTGTGTAGATCACAATTAGGGCTTACTTAAACGGGCGTCGTGCAAAATGTGATGTATGAGATATTTTCGACGACAATGATGTGAATGAACCCCAATTTGTATACATGGACTATTTTAATATATTCTATACTTACATATGATAATATCTTGGTTTTATTTTTATTAATATCTTTAATTTATTTATTTATTGTAATTGTAAAAAAAGTACCTTCGTAGATACTTTTTTACTTACATTAAAACATCTACTTCTCGGGCCTGTACACCGTCAGGCTTTGAAATACACAAAGGACACTTGCTATTGCATAGCAATAATATATTGTATAATGCATTTTTTTTTGATTCGATAAAAAAAACTCTTTCAATTATTATTAGTCATATACAACTAATTGATTTAATGAAACGAATCTATTTTTACTTCACAGTTTAAATAGTGAAACACATCACTCAACATTACTCAACGAATTAACTTAGATTAATTAACCTGTGACAATAAAGTACACAAATAAGGGGTTTTAATATAAAAAAAAACAATAAAATTAATTTTTATATTTGGCTAATTTGCCACAAATTATTAAACATTATTAATTTCCAATTAATTAAATTTTCTTATAATCCAAATCGAAAAACACAATCGAATTTATTAATATTTTACGAATTCTACAGACTGAGCAGAGGTGGAGTTGATTTACAAACATTTACAAACGAAGTTTCGTGTAAACAATCAAATAAATAAGACGGGTGAAGTTCAAATAACCGGGCGGAGTCCGCTAGGAGTTCCGAACTCGATCTTAAAGTTGCTAAGCAAACTGTTAACTTTAAATTAATTCTTCCGAGCGTGATCCGACTGCGGAAGTACGAAGTGTGTAAAAACAATCGCGTTCGGATATTTTTCATAAATTGCCTTAATAATTTATCCCTGCGTGATATTAAAAAGAAAAGAAAAAAATATCTTTTAATTTTATTGTTTGGTTATTTCTAGAAATAATGGATTAATTCGTTAACTTTTCTGTAATAATAAATTGATTTAATATGAAATTACTTTTTTGAAGGCTGATTGATAATTTTTTAAGGTTAGGCAGCAGAGGTAATAATAATAAATTTATTACCCAACGGGAAACTGAAGCCTAAATACAGGATAATACAAAATAATAATACATAACATTAATAAGGCAACAGAGATGAAATGAGAACTTTTTGCATTTGTATTTTTCAATACAAAACGAAATTTGTATATGAGTAATTCATGTATGATGATAATGAATACAAACATCCATGGACCTGTGACAAATATACTCATTAAGGATTCGAACTGGCAGATTAATTTTCAAAACCAACGACCGCTCACCCATCGCGACCCCATGACATTACTTAAAAACACCATAGTCCGTGCGTTTACAACAGATAGCGTTGGTATGTTGTGTTTTTTCTTTTTTCTTTGACTTCTTCAGAAATTCATGACAGATCGGAGAGACCTGTGGTCTATAGTCCAGACAGATTGTCACCTATATGTATTGTAATTATTTATATTAAATTGTTTTTTATTATCTGAATTGTCTGAATTCATCAGGAAATACTTGATGGAGTACTAGGAAAGTCGAATATGGAGAGAGGTTTACTGGAAGAACAGCCAAAAGTTTATCAAAAAATGAATTTAAGAAAAAGAAAAGAGGAGAAATTAGAATGGGAACATGGAATATAAGGGGAACATAGGGGAGGGCGTATTAACAAATCTAATATCAAATACATATTCTAACGTCGTAAGAGACAAAACAGCGAGGAAAAGAAATATATAATACTCAAGACTTCATATTTTTTAACAGCGGTGGTATAAATAGATGATTTGGAGTTGGATTCATAGTGAGAAATTCTCTTATAGAAAATTAATTGAGTTACAAACACTTTTTTATAGATTATGTGTTATGCGCATCAGAGGTAAATATAGGAATACTTCATTAATGTTCATATGCATACTGAGGATAAAGACATAAAAAAACAAATAAAAAACAAACAAACGAAGAGCTATACGAACAACTGAAAAGGATATACTTGAAGGTACCACAATATGATATCAAAATAATATTAGGGGACTTAAATGCAAAAATTGGAAAAGAAGATGTATATAAGAATCTAACAGGTGGTAAAAGCAAACATAGAGAATCTAACGACAATGAAAAAAGGTGATAGAATTTGGTATAGAAAATGAATTAGTACTAATGAGCACCATAAAAATATACAAACAAGCATTTGGATTTCCCCTGATAAATGACAGAAAACCAAATATATCATGTGTTAGCCGAAAAAAGACTTCTGAGTGAAATAAAGGATGTCAAAACACGTAGAGGTGCAGACGCAGACTCGGACCTCTTCTTGGTTTTAATTAAAATGAAGCAAACTATACCAAGCAAAGACAATTGTATAATGCAGCGCTGTATAAAATTTTGATATTTCTAATCTTAACAATAAAGAAATAAGGAAAAGTTGTATTAATTATATATAGGAGCAACTAGATGATAACTTTAATCAATATGACGTTGACAAAGAGTGGACAAAAATACGGGACATTTTAGTTGAAGGATCAGAAAAACACATAATGAAAAACAGCAGACAAAAAAGGAACACTGGTATGGCAGTGAATGTAAGCAATAAATGAAAATGAGCAAGGAAAAATGAAAGGAACGAGGCAAGACTTTTCATGCTACAGAAGAAAACTCAAGAAAATATAAATAATTTAAAAGCAAAAAGACAAATATGTAAAAAATATGCAGACAAAAGAAGAAAGAAAAAAAAAACAAGAAAAAGAACTTGAAATGATAGAGGAAAGTTATAGAAATAAAAACGTAAGGAATTTATATCAAAAGAAACAATAAAAATGTATCGCCAAAAACAATGTTTATTGGGTTGGAGATAAAGAAGGAAAACTAAAACAATGGGGAGAATATTTTGAAAAGATGCTGACTTTTAAAATATGAGGACAATATGATACCCTTGAGCAACAATGCAGAGCAATATAAAGAACCTACATAAAATGAAATATCGTGAATAATTATGTCACCGAAAAACAATAAAAGTGAGGAGAAAATAGTATTCAAGTGGAAATTCTCAAATGTGGAGGCGAACAGACTTAGAGAACAGAAGACTTGGAGAGTTAGTTCGAAGAGTGTGGCGAGAAGAAACTATTCCTCAAGGTTGCAAAACGTTCCCATATACAAAAAAGGAAGTGTAAGCAAATGTGAGGGATGGCATTATTGGACGTAGTTTACAAGGTATTAGCATTATCAATTAGGCAAATGTTAAGGAAATATACAGCAGCAAAAATCGGTGAATATCAAGGTAGTATCAAAAAGGGTAGATCAACTATAGACCAAATATTTACTCCGAAACAAATAATAAATAACAGCTATGAGCATAATTTAGAACTACATATGCTATTCATCGATTTTAAGCAAACCTACGACAAAATTATCAGATACAAACCCTAAAAGGATCACAATGCAAGGTTCGGGTAGATGGAGCAATATCTGAGGCGTTTTCGATCAGCAAAGGACTAGGGCAAGGAAACTCTCTAAAATCTGATCTGTTCAACTGTATCCTGGAGATCATTATAAGGGAATGTGGAAATCTTGGAAAAAAGTCATATACTACGACTAAAGCCAATGTATCACCTTTGCGGATGACATGGCCATTTAAACAAGGAGCGAGCAGGAGATTGAAAGTTTTTTTCAAAAATCTAGAAAAACGAGCAATGACATATGGGTTAATAATAAATGAAAACAAAACAAAATATGTGGTAATGGGAAGAGATAATGAAAGTGAAGATAGGGAAGTTAGATTAAGAGTAACAAACAATAACAGAATTCGAGTACCTAGGAGTCTCAGTAAATACTAAGAATGATAAGAAATTGAAATTGAAAAAAGGACAACGAAGGATAGCAAAGCGGTGGGCAGTTGTAGGAATTTGTTTAAGTCAAAAAAACATATTAATGGGGGCAAAAAATAAGAAAATATAAGACAATAATTAGACTGGTTGTGTTGTACGGCAGTCACACGTGGATCGTGAGCAAAACAGTAGCAAGCAAATTAGAATCATGGGAACGCAAAATTTTAAGGAGAATATTCGATGGGATTAAAACCGATGAAGGTCAATGGCGGCATAGAACTAATAATAATATGAGTAAAGTTTATTTGAATGAACCTGCAAATATTGTGGAGTTAAAGGAAAGAATTCGTGCAGAAATTCACTTAATTACTCCAGATATGTTAGATAATGTTCAACAAGCTTTTGTAGATAAATTAGGACATTTTCTTTTTGTTAACGGGCAGCACTTTGAACATTTAATTAAGGATTAGCTACTTAGTTATTCTTTAAATTTTATAAATAAATACATTTTGATAAATACCACACCACGGTTATTTATTAACCAATTTTGATAATTTCGTTGAATTCAGAATAAAAAATCTATCATTTTAGGTATCTCAAGGGGTGCTTTACTATTTGAATCTTTAAAGTTGGGGTTGCCACCCCATATGGACGAAGGGGTGGGGGGCTGAAAAATATATGTCAGGATAGCATTTTAAAAATGAAAATCGACGTGTCAGGGCATTTTTCTAAAATATGTTTATTTACGATTTTATAGAATCGTTACTTTTAAAACACCCTATATATATATATAATCAATAAATATCACATTCTAATAAATAATTCCAATACGTATTTAAATGTGTATTATCTGACTTGTGTAAAACATTATTTCTGATACAAATAAATTTAAATTGAATAGTATATAGTATATATAGAATACATGGTATTCCAGCGAAACCGCACACTAAAAGAATATGGAGTTCTAATTAATGTATAATGTTGATATTTTCAGCATTATAGAAATAGTGTGTACTTCCCGTTGTACTGGAACTAGATTTCAACTTTCTTATTTTAAATAGAATGCTATATTTTTTATTATGAATTTCGATTCTACATTAAATTTTATGAAAAAAATCTTTAAGTAGTATAAGCGCTTTCAAGATATTTGACATTTAGTTAAAATTTAATGATTTATCCTAATTTACTTAAAAGTACGTTTATCCGAACAAAAATTCTAAAAGATGCCATATTGGTGATTTCACGGGAGTTTTTAAAATTCCACTTCACATTTATTCAACTTTAAACGATCAAATCTCGATTATTTTATCTTTAAATCGAAACAAGATACGTATAGGAAATACCAATATTAATCAATGCATAATTTAATTCTTCATCAAAATAAGTCAAAATATACAGAGTGTTCTATTTAAAGTAACTAAGATTTAATTGTTTAAACTTTACTAAATGAGGGATAAAATTTTGAATACTCTGTTTTTTTTTTTCTAAAACTAAATCACTTTTGGATCCTTTAGGGTATTTGCTGTTTATAACCAACAGGGCATCCCTTCAATTTTATTTTGTTCGGAAATATGTATGTTTAAGTGAATTAGAAAAAAGCATTTTTTTTTCGAATGACAAATATCTCGAAAACGATTAAATTCGGAAGTAATGTTACTTAATTTTTTTTTTTCACAGACTTTCATATAGAATCCAAACACCTAATAAAAAAGTATAGCGTTTCATTTGAAATAAGGGAGTTGCTGACGACTTCCGGTATAACCTGAAGTCGTGTACTTTTCAAAATATTTACATTGAATCAAGCACACAGGATTACTTTAATGTTGAAAATTTTATTACAATACATTAAATAGAAGTCCGTATATTTTTAGTGTGCGGATTCGCTGGAACAACCTGTATTCTAATATAATAAAGTAGGAAAGTACAATTTCATTTGCTTTCCGACTTAAATTGAGAATAAAAATTTCATCGATTGAATTTGTTATAGCTAATGAATAAAAAAAGTAGATGAAAATATGAATTTAATGATGAAACAGTCATTAATTACAGTGTAATAATTCCAGATTATTCTTAATTAATGCTCCTAATAAGCATTATTCATAGTTACCAAGGGAACACAAATCCCCCTCATTATTTCACTTCGAATTCAGCAGAAAATTAAAATAGGCCCGGACGCGGATTAAACCCAAATTGACATTTATAAATTATGAAATTCACCGTCATTAATAAAACAGTTCGCCGCGGCGTGGAAGGGGGCGAGGCAGGACTAAACCGGGGTATACAGAGTGTACAGAGTGAGGGCTTGTAAATCCTAGCCGGATTAAACCAACATGCATAATTCCAACTACCGAATTGACCGTGGATAGACTCGACTCGAAACGAACAACACGCAGATCCTGATACTAATCTAACGTCTATTCAGGGCCCGATATTACTCCATTACGCGAGATGAATGCGGTGATTTCGCGAACAATGGACGTACAAAATAGGTACGTGACGCCGTCGGTAAGAAACGCGCCCCCTCTTCGAGATTGATGGCTTTGTTTCTAATTGCGACTTGATTCGAACCGGGAGTCTCGGCTGAAGCCCGAAGTGTTTCGATAATTTATCATTGGGGGTTCATTTGTTTCACGTCAAGTGGCGTTACGGAGTTTTTAAAAATCGTTTGTTTCGATAAATTGTTAAAGACTTTCTTTGAACTGCAAATTGATTACTCTAATAAAAAAGCATCCATTTAAAATAAATAATGGACTAAATTACTCGGATTCATATAATACCTATGAATTAATTGGATAAGTTAAATTTTTAAATTACAGTAGGGCCTCAAATTAATAATTATTGCCTGCTTTTAACAAATCTTATTGTTTTTTTTTTTTAGAAAAGCATTCAGTTTGTACAAATATCGACAAACGTTACGTCCGTCGTATCCACCAGATTCATGGAGAAAACGCTACGTTTTTAAACAATTTTTCAAGGCAAATGGCCATTTTAACATATTTAGTTTTAACATTTAAAGAAATGTTCCTTATTTTCATAAACAGGACAAGTTCGCCTTCCTTTAGTGGACGAAACAATGATTCTCGGTCGTCTACCTTGTAGACCCAAATCGTTGACGATGCCACTTGAAATTAAGCAAAATATGGCGCTTGCATCGTCTTTAATTTATTATGAATATTTAGTTTTGTTTGTATAAAACATTCTTGATTTGAAAAAAAAAAAACGTTGCTTTATCAGCTTTGCTGAAATGCAACGGCAATTATCCATTGTGTAATTCAATTTCCCGTGCGGATATTTTCCCGGGAAGTGGTTATTTCAATAGATATTTGTGTTTTTGCATACTTAATTTGTATAGAGTATATATAGTATACAGTTGTAGAGCAACTAGAAAGAAAATAATTAAACAATTAATTATTTATTTTTTATTCTTTTAATTTAATTTATTATAAATTATTGTGACCATAATAATACATTTTGTGAAACTTAAAAAACTGCTGTCTTGTTTACAAATAGTCTATTATATTTTTTTTTTCAAGTAAAATAATTTATTTTCAAAATTATTATCATATTCAATTATTTGTAATAACTGCAATGAAGCGAATAGAATCTTGCGAATTATTATTATGTTAGAATATAAATGATATGAATACGTTTACGTAAATGCAATACGTTGTTGAGTAACCTACATGAGCGAGCACATGTGATTAACCAATTTGTCAAAGTTAACAACGTGGAACTTGAAAACAAAGCAACTTTATTAAACTGTAATCCGCACACAGAGTTTAATTATTGATGTACTGAACTGTTTGAAATTGTGTTAACCGGGCTTTCGTAACCGATTAATTGCGCAAAGTTTCTAGTCAATTTACACAAGTGTTTTATTCATTCTAGTATAATACATATTTGATTAAACTATAAATTAACAAACCTTATGTAAATTGAAAATATAAAATAATTAAAGTAGGAAATTAATTATTATTACTTTAAAGTTCTTCTTTAAAAATATAAAACTTTCACCAAACCACAGCTCAGCAAAAAATCATAAGTACAATTTACCGCTCGATATTTTCAATCACTTAAGAATAAACAGAAGAAGTGTAACGAATAAACAAACTAAGATTGTTTAATTGAAGTTCCCTTCTAAAAAAGATTCGCACTTTAAAATTAACGTTGTACAAACACCTTACTACAATTCCTTTTTAATAAAAATACCATAAAACCAGTTAGGCTACAGGATACATTCCATTATTTATGAATAAATAAAAGAAAAATAACAAATAAATAAATTAAGATCGTTTAATTGAAGTACCCTTTTAAAATTACCATGCACTTTGACATTAACTTTGACCAAACACCGAGTGACTACTTCGTCTGAGCAAAAACATTATAATCCAATTTGTAGCTATATATATTTTCAGTAATAAAAAAAGAAGAACAAATAGTAAATTTTCACATGAAAACGTTTTGTCTACTAAAATATTTTTAATGTGATTTTCTACATCAGCAACAGTTCCTTTATTATTTACACGATTTACGAAGGCCGGGTTTTCGGTGGATTTGCTGTTATGACCACAGGCAAACTGCTACCGGTGATGATTAATTTATTTCTTCATTTTTATTTGGTCTTTTTCTTGTATAGATAGTAAAACCAACATTATCTTTTTGTTTCTTATTTCTTGTGCGCTCTTATCGGGTCACTTCAGAGCATGAGTTCGAGACTTTGAACTCTTCGCAGGAGGACGGAGCCAAGATTTTACTGGAATTTTTTGTTTGTTTATTTATTTTAATTGATTTTATGGATTAATCCGACATCTACTCAATGCTTTCTCTTCTTTCTGTATTTATCAGGTCATAGATTTGTTTATATTATGTATATTTTAATTTTTCTTTAAAAATATGTAATTTTATATTAAAATTTCGTTTTTACTCACAAGTTATTTAATAAATTTCCTTAGTAAATTATTTTCTTCGGTAAGGAAATTAAATTGTGTGAAACTTGCCGATTGTGAGACGGTAACTTAACCTCCATTTCTTATTCGCTGGTTATTATCACGTTCAGTTTTCCAAAAGACGTACATTTTCAGACACGAGGGATGGAAATCCAATTCACAGACTGTACATGGCACAAGATTCACAGATTTGATTTTGCATTTGTTGCACCTTTTCCCGGATTCGTCAGTTTTCGCACCGCCATTTCTCGGCACATAAATATTGTTTAATTTTAGTTCCCTTCTAAAATAACTTCGTACTTTAACATTAACTTTTAACAATCATCCATCCACGACTGAGAAAAAATTATAAATCCAAATTATTGCTGGATATTTTCAATTATGTAACAATAAACAATAATGAAATAAATATGGTTCAATTGTAGTTTCCTTCTAAAACAACTAGGTACTTTAATATTAATTTATTTTTATCAAATACTCAGCCATGATTTCGTTTTGGCAAAAAAGTTATAAATTGTATTTTGCGTTAGGTATTTTCAATTTTTAAAAAACTAAATGGTGGATGCGTCGGGTAGATCCGGTTCTAGAAAAACGGTGCATACTTTCAGTTTTAGTGTTCAATAATTTTTATGATATAATTTCTTTATTTTAGTTTCTCTTGACCCTTGGCTAAGGGAAATAATTGTTATCGTAAATATTTCTGAATCGAAAATTTTAACGGGTAGATCTGTTTTAATTTTCACATTCGATAATTTTTCATATATTTTTTTATGCAAGTGTAATTACAACAAATGTATTTGAAAATATACCTAGAATTACAATAATACTACACAATTATTAATTTACAAACAATATAATTTAGATATGTATAAAATATCTTTATTTCTGAGAGTTAGATTAAATTACATTAAAACATTTATATCATTATAATCATTACAAGCTTCAAAAAACGATTCAGACTTTCTGCCTGTCTCTGTCCAGTTCTTGACGTTTTATTCAATCGTCATGATTGTACCCGTCACTGTCTCCAAATTAATTGCGAACAAATAATTAATTGGTAGTGAAGAATGTCCATCCTTTGATAGACATTTAGAGTTACTGTTTAGATCACGAGGGATACATAGGTGTATTATACAGAGTGATCAACAATAATTGCAGACAAGTTACATTTCGCGCCGATAAATCTAGGGAGTTTTATCGCTCCAAATTCATGCTAAAGAAAATAACTATATTTGACACTAGCAGAGGTTTGCATTGTATTTTACCATTGCGATTTTTTTATCGAATGCATACCCTAAACGAAGTTAAAGCAGTAATTGAAAAAAAAATAATAACAACATAAGTCCAGATCAACTTCAACGTGTAAAAATTAAATATATATTTTGAAAACTAACAAAAAAAATGGTGATGTGTCTATCATGGTAAATTCGGTCAAATAAGATTTTGATTGAAAATTTAATAGGAAAGGAAAAATTAAAATTGAAAAATGTATTTTTCATTTTTTGAAGCTGGAAGCATTTACGAATGATGTATTAAATATGATCGAACTTTAACGTTTTATTTGACATAAAAGTAATTATTTAAACAATAAAAATCTCCACAGCAAACATAAAGTAGATTATAAAAATAATGTTTTTTTTTTTCTAAGGGAATTTTCCAAGCAGATGACATTCTTCCGCTTGGAAAATAAAAACTAAAGGTCCTACAAAATAAGTTTAATAACAAACATAATTTATTTTTTCAAGATCTACAACTTTTGTTTGAAACATTCTTCTATCCGACTAAAAAATGAAAAATCGCTTAGAGTAAAGTTGCACTCAATGAGTTTTGATTCTAACCAACAGCTTTTCAGATCATGCCACCGTTTTAAAAAGCTTATATACATGGTGGACCATTTAATGTGTTTTCAGAAAATATCTCCGAAACAAGAAACTTTAAAAAAAATGACCCAAACAAAAAATGATTGTATCGAAGGGGGCCATAATAACATAATGTTGGTTTTTCCATAGATGGCGCTATTGTCGCTAAATCGAGGTCAACTTAGTTTTTTTTTAATGGAAACCCCTACTTTTTATTAAAAAATCAGATTCCTTGTTAAAAAATGAGAAGAATTCGCTCAGCTCATTTTTTCGCCAGAGTGATAGATGGAGCTGTAATCGCGAAAAGAAGTTTTTGCATTTGGACGCTTGTGTATTCGAATTTCGGGCGCATGTGTGTGTGTGTGTGTGTGTGTGCACCCGCGAACATGCGCGTCTAAAATATAACCAATAATGTACATTACATTAATTTGCTTTTTTGTAAAAGATTTTTCGTGATTGTTTACGTTTGATGCAAAAAAAAAAATGTGACGTAAATTTAATAACTAGCCTTTCATTTTGGATCTTAATTTTTGTAACGTCTACCGTCTTGTGAACGATTCAAATAAGTATCCTTATGTTGTCAAAACATGACGTTAAAATGGTGAAGTATTCTATCGCGAAAAAGGTCGACGTGATTTTCGTGTATGGTGAAGCTAGACGCAATGCACTTGATGCGTGTGGCTTGTACGCGGAGAGGTATCCTGATCGAGATCCCAGGAGAATGCCGAAGTTGATATTTTAGCTGCAGTTGCAGTCAATCTATCATTCTGACGAAAAAGTGAGCTGAGTGAATTCTTCTCATTTTTTAACAAGGAATATGATTTTTTAATAAAAAGTAGGGGTTTCCATTTAAAAAAAAACTAAGTTGACCTCGATTTAGCGACAACAGCTAAATGGCCCCCTTCGATACAATAATTTTTTGTTTGGATTATTTTTTTTAAGTTTCTTGTTTCGGAGATATTTTCTGAAAACACATTAAATGGTCCACCCTGTATAAAGTTTGGGTTTAATGCAGTCAGCCGTTTATGCGCTATCGCGGAAACACGCACAGGCATTTTTGAAAATTCGATGGAATGGACTCAGGAGACCTTAAAACGTATATATTTGTTGAAATTGGCGAATCGAAAATTTTTACGACCACACAGGGGCCGGGGAAAGTAAAAATTGCTACGCCAATGGGAATCTAGGGAATTTTCTTTTCATATGATCAGTTGTACCAACATATGTATTTGGTTGCTTACCTATCAATCTGTAATCATTTTTAATCACTCTGTAATAATAGCTATGTGAGGATTGGTGGCGAATTTTAAGGAAAGAATTTCTAGTCTGTATTTAATAATGAAAATTGTGCATGTTTCGTTGAGAAAAGTATTAGAAGGGTTGTGGAAAGTATTATTAGGGTTTACTTTAATTTAGATTAATTAACGTTTTAAATTATCTTAATAAATTTTAACACAACAGCAACGTCAGATATGTGATTAAAACATGTGTCATGTGTGTGAAGCATAAACCTTAATTCGTGTCTAAAAATAGCAACACTCTCCGCTGGTAATTATTTTTTAGGGAAAACTACGTCAGCGAAAAATCCGAAATAAAACGGATTCCGGCAAAAAAATAAACCTCGTATCAGAATCTAATCTACTGAAAGCAGTAAAAGCTCTTTGAAATAATCACCCTCACGTGTAAATTAGCACTATATTTTCGTGAATTTAAATATACATATTTTACACTGTGGCAACATACAAAACTTATATCGTAATTATTCATTTTACCGAAACCGGAAATTAATTTCACAATAAAACATTTATTACTTTGTTTGTATAACACAAGTGTTATACACATAAGTGTTATACTAAGAAATGTATAAGTGTTTTATTGTGAAATTAACATGTATAACCTCCACAATAAGGACATTTATTGATTCATTGAAGCTTTTGTACATATATAACAATATTTGAAATAACAAAATATTAAAATTAATTCCAACATACTTCTTGAATTATTTTATCATTATCACTTACTGAAACATTTTATACTATTATAGCTTTAGTGTTTAAATATATTTCATTTTTACGGTTTCACTTTTTTTTTAATTTACTGGACTGGTTTCACTAATCAACTCTTGATTATGCTTTAAAGAACGCATCGAATCAAGTGTAATTAAATTTAGAGCATAATCATTAAAAATTATCAATGAAAGGAGAAGAGTACACTTTATATTAATTCAATTTATATTTAAGTTAAACTTAAATCGCGTAATACGTTAGATTTTTAAATGATGTTTTTCTAGTGCGTCCTCCTTTAGATATATATTTTTTTCAATGTGTGTGAAGCTGGCAATGAATCCAGCAATGAACCCGGCGCCTCCACACTGAGACTTTTTTTAAAAAAATATTTATTTAAAGGAAAACAGCACTTGTTTTAATTATGAAAGAAAATTGAAAAAAAAAAAAATGTGCCGTTTGGGAAATTTGACACTTTGAAAATCGCCGTCAGGTTTTGGAAATACGACTCAGCAATGGATTTCTGATTGTTTATATTACTTCTACATTGTTTAAATTATTTCTGAAAGAAAATTGCGAAATAAGTGCGCCGTTTGGAAATATTGTTTATTAAAAATCGCCATTTTACGATTTTTAAAATATATGTATTATGAATATTTTAGAATTTATAGGAATAAATTTGATTCTGTTGCATTCACTTGACCTTGCTAATAGTTATAATTATGAATAAACAATTAAACAAGTGTTTTTTCCTTTAGATAAATATTTTTGAAAAAAGTCTCAGTGTGGAGGCGCCGGGTTCTTTGCTGGATTCATTGCTAGCTTCACACACATTTTTTTTTCATCATACTTAGATATTAAACTTAAATATGTGCTCTAGTGTTACTCTCACAATTGCGAACATTTTTTATGCAGGGTGTCCCGTTAATGTTGTGAAATGGCTAAAACTCAGGTTATTGGGACCAAAATATGATGATTCAACCGAACTTATCTATACAGAAAAGTTAAATTCTGTTGAAACGTAAAAAATAATAATAATTCCATCTGTATTAACACAAAGCAAATACATATCTTGTGAACATTTATTTTTTATCTCAAGCCAGTTTTTTGTATATTGACCCTTGTTTCCTTTGAGTCTCTCCCAAGCCAGCCGCCCCAGCGTATTTTCTGCGCCACACATTAGTATTTCCTATGTTATAACTTTCTCCTGAAGTTTCCGCAATTCGCAGTTTTGCCATATCCTTAGCTGTACGTTAAAGCATCTCGCGTTTCTCAGGCCCTCCATCTTTTGATTGACTGTCATATGTTTTTCCATATTTAGCGGACTGATTTACCACATCCTGAGACCCCAATGGTTCTCTGTGATCATCACTCTCCTTCACATATTCGTCTATTGACAAGTACTTATCGTCAGAATTTCCCTTTGATTATAACCATTCACTGCTTTTAGATTCAGGTCTATTGTGTAATCCAATGTCCGGCGGGGTAAATGCTCGGAAAGTAGTTGTTTCAATAGATGTTTGTAAAACTTACAGTGTAAGTAATTTTTTGTAGTTGGAAAAAGGGATTGATCGAATTTTATTGATCATTGCCAGAAATTTTCTTGTTTAATTTCATTGTATTTTAAATAAATGCAAATATGTGAATCATCTTTGTTTCATTTTATTTATATCTAAACTGACCAAATATTCTTATTGTCTTAGCATTAAACCGATTTCGGGAAACAAAGTGAATTACATAATGAACATTTTTCAATGGTTGTCGCAGTGACAAAAAAGATAATAATTTATTAATTATTGAATCGATTAAATTAATTATTTTCATTTTTTTAATTTAAGTAATTATAAATTAAATTTAAAAAAATGTGACTATGTGAATAAATATTTTTTTTTGTATTATTATTATTAAATAACTGGGATCAAGTGAATAAATACTCTTTTATATGACATGGATAAAGATGTTTAGTTAGTTATGTATTCGTTTTGAATCTGCCGAATTTGACATATTTTTATATTACAGCAGTCAACAATGCGAAATATACAAATAGCGTTCCGAAATTGTGGGACAAAAGGAGGTGCAGATGCAAAATTCGAGTCACGCTCTTGTATCAGGAAACGATGCACGTTAATATCGACCTCAGTGTTTCAACAGGGCCTCTGCCATAAATTATTCAGCACGAGCTAAGATATTAATGCAATGTCACTACACAAGATAATTTATTATTAAATTTTAAACGCCGCATATAGAATATCTGCTCGCAAATGAAATTGCATGTACGCTCAGGGAGGATTTGAGGGAAGGGCTGAAAGCCGAACGCGGCCGCAGTCGATCATACAAATTTCAAGATATGTAGCGGAACGGAATAAAAATGGACAGTGCGCGACTTGCGGATGAAATAAAATTCAATTGTGTGTACTTTATGTGCGCGACTCGGTTGCATCCGACTCAATCTAAACAAGGCGTCTGCAATAATTCAACCCAGCGTCCCGCCGGGCGGCAACCCCCTTACATCTTCCAAGTGTCCCAACTTTATTACCAACGAAACTCCACCCTATAAATAACACCCAAAGCAGCCTAGGAAAGAAAATAAGAAAAACAAAAAAAAATAGAGCGGAGGTGAAAAGTGCCGAATTTCACTCGGAACTCTTGGGGTTGGTGGAAGCTTTTCGGAAAAGCGGGGGTAATTGGTTCCCCGATGGATGAGTAATGATTTCTAATATGCCGCTCTGGAACAATCCCGCAGAAGCAATAAGGCGACGGCGGCGCGGTGGGGAATTATGAAATTATATGAAAGGGGTTTATTTATCGCGGAATATATTTACTAGTGCGCCACTAAAACCACCCCTTAAATGGAATAATATGTGCGGAACAACAGATTTATACAGTGCCATAAATATGGCGCACGGTTTCCTGTTTATGACAATCATTTTATGGGGCCGCACATTTTCCCCTGGGGGGAACCTTTATGTCCCCATTTTCTGCTTTAAAACTCCATTGTTTGTTTTACATATTGTTTCCTAGATCTATTTAACAAATCAATCCATTAGTAAAATTATATAAATACAATATGATCAAGAGTGCTTTCATTTTTATATATTTCAATTTTCATTTGTATCAATAAATAAAATTAAATCAAACGTCACAAATGTCATAATATTTACTACAGAATATATTTAGCATTACAATATTGTATTGTGTTTATTATTATTTTTGTTTAAATTTATAATAGAATTAATTTAATTATTCGCATTTTATATATTTTTTATAATTCTGTTACATCATTTTTTAAGTTATTTTAATGAATTGTATACCTTTTTCTCATTTATCACTAGTAAAACATATTTAATAACCGTTTGTTATAATGAAATCACTTGGTTTTGTTTTACTAAAATTTTTGTTATATTTTCGGCTAGATGCCATTTTCAAGAAAATGGCATCTAGCCGAAACTAGTCGAAAATATAACAAAAATTTTAGTAAAACAAAACCAAGTGATTTCATTATAACAAACGGTTATTTTAATGAATTTCATTTACTTACACATTTCCTCTATCCTGTTATTTTTCATTCCTGTATATTCTTGTCCTTTCCAAAAAGTAGTTAATTCATGTTATTATTACATGTATCATTAGAATTGATAGAAAACATTTAATAAGATTTTATAACTTTGTACATATGATAGCGTATTCAATGAAATTCAATTCCTTGTTTGCTTAAACAGGACAAGTTCGCCTTCCTTTAGTGGACGAAACAATGATTCACGGTCGTCTACCTTGTAGACCCAAATCGTTGACGATGCTACTTGAAATTAGGCAAAAGGTGGCGCTTGCGTCGTCTTTAATTTATTATTTATGATGGCGTATATTAGCCTTACGCCCAATTTTACAAACCTCAAGTAATGTTACCAATGATTTTTTCATTCGGTTGGCAGCACTTTCTTATTGATAATCAAATGAAGAGAATCATAGATATCAACTTTTATTCCGCAAATACGTTACTTACGCCTTATTTGCCGATTGAAAATTGGGCCTTAAGCAAAAGAGATAATCCTGAGGACCTTCACTTCTTGCAAAATTAAAAATTCAAACATCCTCACCATTCTTCAATTTATTTGTGCGATAGATAAAGACAGTTCAGCTGACTTAACTTGTCTTGAGATTTTTTTGACATCATTAATTCATGACAAGGCAAAAAAACTCTAGAAAGACTTAGCTTAGACAAACTAACACATACGTGTATTGTAACTATTTATGTTATATTGTTTTTTTTTACGCCAACTATGTAAAATGCGTTAAGAACGGAAGTTGACAGAATAAACTTGCTTTGTTTTTTTTTTAATAAAGACACGATATACTTTTTTACTTTGCTTCTATTATTATTTTCTTTATATTTTACATACAGAGGTTTAACTCCACACGCTCATACGATTTGCAGTTGACCACAAAAGTGCTGACAACATTCAAAAGATATTTACAAAAATATAGTCTTTGCGGGGAGGTCGACACGTAGGTTGTAATTTACATCTAAAATTATATGACAACTCCGAACATTGGCTTCAACACACATTGTGCTTGAATCGCCAGAATTGTGCGTAAAACTCTCAAACATTCTATTTCCGCAAATATTATTGTTTATTGATAAAATCTATTTCTAATAGTGTCAAGTTTCATACAGTGGGCTTAGACAAAATTATAGTACTCATGAGACGCTATGAAAATATTCTTTTTTTTTTGACCTAAATTAAATTGATATTTCTTTTAAATTATATTTATATCTATAAATTGAGATATAATTTAAATTAATTAAATATAAATGGAAAAGAAACATCTCTGATGGGATTTGAACCCACGTCTCCCGATTTCTAGTCGAGTAACGCACTCGACACCACAGAGACCTGTGAAGACTTGAAGCACTGGATTTAGATTTGATATCTCAGGAGTCTGCATTGTAGTTGGTAACATATTCGACGAGAAATCGGGGTACGTGGTTTGAAAGCCTATCAGAGATGTTTCTTTTCAACATATTAAATTAATTAATTTTATATTTCAATGTTGTACATTGTAATTTCTACAATTCACATTTCTTACTTAAGTAAGAAATGTGAATTGTGATAATTTGATTAATTTAAATTAACCAAATTATCATATACCGAATGAGTGTGAATCTTATTTTGTTAACATGGTATAGAAATGAAATCGTTTTAATAAGACATCCTTTGTTTACCACTTAAAGCTGAAGTCATTATGTTACATAAATTTCCACTTTTTTTATTAACGAAATGAAACACGAGCCGCCTGCCGCGTGTTTTCTTTTCCAAGATATCCTACCCTAAATGGAATTAAATCATACAACACGGTTTGGATTTATTTTTAGGGAAAACCCCCTCCGGTGCTTCGTCTTAATCCGCCTTTCCCTTAATCCGCATTCTGACTGATGATGGATTCGCGTGAACATCGCGAGGCGTATTTGCTTTCGCCTCTTTCCCGAATCGTACTTATTCATTTTTAATTGACCTTTCACATGAACACCGCCCGCACGATCTCAGCATCGGTCTTTGCCCAACGGCGGCGGATTGTTAATTAAATCACCGCGATGTGAATTGATTAAGTTATTCCGTGTGAGGGAATATTCGGGGATTATGAATAATTCATTCGTTTCAGTAATAAGTTCCCACTTAATGTGATATGAGTATTAGTAATTTACAATGGATATAAAAAAGTTCATATTGTAAATATTAATAAATCATTTAAAATCTGTCCAGTTTTTTTTATTTAAAAGAAAGGTCATGTGTCCATCATAGTACTTTCCCCGGCAAATTCGCTAAATGAGTTTTTGAACGAACATTGAATGGTAAATGAAAATTTGAAATGTCTTTTAAATGTTAAGAGTTATTTTGTTATTTCTTACCTTACAAGGACTTCACATTTTTTTCCGATACTATATATATTTTTTGCACCACCACAATCTTTATTGTAACAGTTGTATGTGTGTACGTATGTACGTTATATTTTATTTAAAATGTATTTCTTTCGTTTCGGTCTAAAGCCAGAGCAGTCCGATTAATCGCCAATAAATTGGAATTAATGGAACTGATTTAGGTCCATTTGACCATATTAGTATTATTGTGTATATATTCATTTTGATAAAATGTGTATTATTGTTTAATTGGTCAATAAGTGATTTATACTTATTATTATTATTATTATAGTCGTTCACATAATAAATCCAGTTATTGAAATATGTCGGCATTTTATCCTTTTATTTGACATTAAAATAATTTAATAAAATTTAATGAAATGTTCAACCATGTGAAATTCCTTGATGAAGGCGGCTGAACAGATCTTATGTTGCAGTTAAATACTCAATATGAATCATAATGAATGGAAGACGATTATGGTGCTTGCGACGTCTTTCATTTATTATAATTAAAATAATCGTTTATTTTTAAGAAAATTTATCAGGCTGACCAAACTCTTCCACTTATAACATGAAAATTGAAGATCTTAGGATAAAAAGTTGTATAACAAAAAATATTCTATTTAGATCTTACAACTGTTATACAAAGCTTTTGTGTTCAATCTGTTTAGTCGTTTTTGCGCTATCACACACACACACAACAGGGGACCTCAGAACGTGTATATCGATTGAAATTGGCGATTCGAATTTTCTTTACGATTACAATACTTTCCCTTGAACAGGGGTCCGGAGAAAGTAAAAAGTATTAATAAGTCAGTTATTAAAAGGTAAATGTATAATAGTATTAAGACAATAAACGCCCTTTGAGCCTTTGTTAAAGTATTGTTAATTAAATATAATTTATTAAAAGGAAATTTAAATTTCAATTAAATCATCCTGAATTAATTAAAAAATGTTTCACCACGGGTTAAGTGAGAAATTAATTAAACATAATTTATTACAACAAAAACAAGCAATAAAATAAAACTTTATTAAACAACTGTTAATTTTTAATTATTTCGGGTTACTTAAGAATGATTATTAGTTTTTATTTTAAATTTTATAGATTACATTTTAATATACAATAAGTTCACAACGAAAGGAACAAATTCATTTAAACTGCTGATGATTATTTTATAGAAAAACGCTTCGACAGGTCGATTAGTAATTTTAAATACGCATCCCATGCACTAAACTATTTATATATTGGCTATTCTATGAACAAAAATGTCGATACAAATGAAATAGTACTGCCTATATAGAATCTTTATGTCTGCATAAAGGATGCATAAATACATAATATATATACAGAGAGCTTTTTTTAACAGTAAACATTTCCCCTATAGATACTGATAAAAATGTGAGTCAAACATATTTAACCAATTAATGTATGTTGTGTTACAGGCAACTAAACATATATATCAAACGCTAAAATTCAAATTATGTGAAATATTTAATTGAAAATGTATACAAAAAAGAAAATGTATTTCTCGTAGGGAAATGTTTACTGATAAAAAAAGTTCCCTGTATATATTTTATATATAGCTTTTTGTCAGAAAATAGCAATCTACTGCCGGTTTTTCTACCTGTATCTGTCTAGTTCTTATCGTTGTATTTATTTTTCATGAATCCTAAAGTCTTTGTCAAGCAATCTACTCAGGGGCCTACAAGCATGTTTCAACCACCTCAAAGAAAATCAAAACTGTCTTCATAGGAAAACCAAGGGAAGATCTTACCCATACTAAGAAATACAGATTAATATACTTAACATTTTTTCTACTAAAAACGATGGAAAAACTGAAAGGACGACATATAAGGGCAACTTTTCTCATAGAGTGGCCAATTCATCATGGATTTGTAGAAGGTGTGCATACGCACAAGCATGCATAGTTCTCGTTAAGCCCCTAATACTTCCCTCCTTTGGCACAACCAAATACTAGTTCTTAGCACTGCCAGCCCACTTTATCGAAGAAGGCTAGCAGTGTCGATGTCGGTAGATCACTAATTGTCTCTGTGGTGTAGTTGGTAACATACTCGGCTAGAAATCGAATGGGTTCAAATCCAAATCCAATTGTCGCCATATCTGGCCATTCTTTACCCAGTAGATCTTCTGCTTCACTTGAGAGCTGGGCAATATCCTGGGATATGCTCCGCTGTTTCATCCACCAAGCTGCACCCACAACAATCTGAGCATTCTGTAATCCTCAGTCTACAGAGATGTGTAATAAGTCTGCAGTGCCAATTCACTATTTAGAGCAAACATTTCTGGAAGGAAAATAATGCGAATCTTCTTTGTACCATTTAGATACGAAGACGGAGAAATCCCTGAAAAACAAACAAGTAGCACTAGCTTCCTGTTTGGATATCGTAAAAGCAGTTTACAGAAAATTTATTGAAACCATTGTAAAAGCAGCCAACATTATTCACTAGTTCAAATCCATGCCGATGAAAAGAGCTGAATCCTTAAAGAAGACAAACAACATCACAATGAAATGTTAGAAAATCCCAATAATTAACGACAACCAACATCTCTTATAAAATGTATAAATTTTACAGGATATAATTTTCATGAAAAATCTTTTAATTTCAAATTTAATTTACAGAATTATGAATTTGTATCATTTTCGTACCTTTCTGCATTTCTTTTTTATTCAAAATTTAACATACATGCAATTTTTATATCGTATTAGTCATTTTCAGGGAGATATCTACTATGATCTCTTGTAAAATGTATAAATTTTACAGAATATATTTTTCATGAAAAATATTTTAATTTCAAATTTAATTTACAGAATTATGAATTTGTATCAATGCTCAAGAAACAAAAAAAAATCGAAGCTTGGGAAAGAAAAATACATGGAGTAATTTATAGAGGTGTGCTGGAAAATGGAATCTGGAGGCGGAGAACCAATAGCGAAGTTTATCAAAAATATAATGAAGGAACAATAACAACCACAATACACCAAAACAGATTAAGATGGCTAGGACACGTTTACAGACTACCAAACTCAAGGGTAACAAAGGAATGTATAAAGGAGAAGCTGAAGGAAGAAGCAGAAGAGGTAGACATAGAAACAACTGGAACGACAGCGTATTGAGTGACTTGAGAGAACTAGGAATTAATGACTGGAAAGTGCGGGTTAAAAATAGGGAGGAATAGAGAAAGACTGTCAAAATAGCCAAGGGCCTTTAAGGCCTGTAGCGCTGAGCTGTTAATCATTTTTGTACCTTTCTGCGTTTCTTTTTTATTCAAAATTTAACATATATGCAATTTTTATGTTATTACTTGTTACTGTGTGACAAGGTCGAAACTAGCCGGAGCAAATATATAAAAAACAGTGAAACAAACCAAGTGTTTTAATCAAAATATACCTTAATTAGTACAAAAATGTTTCACCGCGGGTTAAGTGAGAAATTAATTATTAATTTTTGTATTAATCTATTTCATCCATCTTTCGAAGTAAATCAATATTTCAACACTTTTTGTAAGCGTGTGACATAAAAGAGAATATAAAAACATAATTAAACGTTTCTTCTCTTTCGATATTTTCTTTAGTAAGAATATTTGTAGAAGATAATTATGTCTGGCTACTGATATAATTATCGAATTATCGTTATTATTAGCGTTTCAGTCCAATTAAAGTTATCTGTTTGCTTTCAATTGAAACATCAATAATTACTTCTAAGTGAAAACAAATTTAAAGTACGAGGGCAAAAACTATACGTGTTTTTGCCCTCGTACTTTAATCGATAGTCCTTATTTGGAAATATATTATGTAATATTTATCTATTATTATATGGTAGATTATATACATATTGTGAGATAAAGATTTAGTAGTAATACATTACAATAAATTTGTATTTTATATTTTCTAGCCTTAAATTCCCATGTGTTATGAGTAAATATTTACGCGGAGAATGTTTAACATATTTCAATTTGCGGAACAACGTCGCAGTGTCTCAACACTCGAGAGTAACTCGACGATACGACCTCCGGCATTACAATTCCCGACACGGCCAAATTCCATTTGTGATTTTATGTAAATTTAAAGCTGGAGATAATTAATTTCATAACTTAATCGTGAATTTGTTCCAGCTGAAACTTTCCGGCGCAATTTGGTTTCAGTTACAAATTTCATATTAATATTACGAAAGTTTGATCCATTTTTAAAAACTAACATCAATCACAATCGAGTAGTCACAAAACTAAATTAAAACTGATGTATTTCACAACGAAAGGAACGAATTCATTTAAACTGCTGTTGGTTATTTTATAGAAAAATGCTTCGATAGGTCGATTAGTAATTTTAAATACGCATCTCATGCAGTAAACTATTTATATATAGGCTATTCCATGAACAATGTTATATAATATATATGGCCATATGAACATTGTTCCTTCTAGGAACACAAAATTAAGAATCCGTGCTGGATTGTTAATTTTGTTTTCTAATCTCAAATTAAAATAATAATAACTTTATTTTTCAATGCATAATTTAATTAATATTTAATAATAATATTTAAATCACCGGAGCAAATTAAATAATTAATTATTTTCCCTTTAAATGCGAGAGTTGCTATAGGCAAAACCAAATTAATTAATTATTTAATTTGTTCAAATTTTATAACGAAAAATGACTGAAAATGATCAAAAAATTCTATAACTTCCGTTTTTCCATTTTTAACGCTGGAAAAGTTTCTCACACAGACAGTTTTTAACATACACCTATTGAAATAACTACTTCCCGGGTATATTCCTCGCCAGACATTGGATTACATATTTTGAATTAATTTCTCACTTAACCCGTGGTAAAACATATTTAATTAACAGACTTTGATTAAAACACTTGGTTTGTTTCACTGATTTTTTATTTTTACTCCGACTAGTTTCGACCTTAGGTCATTCTCAGGGAGATATATCCCTAAGAATGACCTAAGGTATGTAAACATAATAAATGTTTATTTTTGCTGGTAAAATTGCGCGTTGCAATTTAATAAAAGGCACCGATAAATCATAATTACTAGGCCATCTGTGGACACGTATTTCGAGATTCATCGCTCATCGGTACAGCTCTGCCTTGCAAATGCTTAGTTATTAAATATTTTACGTTCCTTAATTTTTATTTAATTTAAATAACAATGGCAAAGTCATTGAAATATTCTATCCTATTAATATATACATGGTTGTTGAAAAATTATTTGATTTTAAATAATTAAGAAATCTTCCTTGATTAATCAACTAATAATAATATTTTAGTGATTATTTGCGTTCATGCGTGTAATGCCTTTTACATAGGTTTTGTTAAATACAAAATAAAGTACAACCTTTGTAGCCAATTGACTTCGCCAAAATGTGAGATCAATTGCTCACCAAACTCGTCTCTCAATTGGATCTCATTGATAAAGTCCTGACTTTAATAAAAGAGATACTGATAATAATACTAGTAATATATTTTTTTTTTTTTTTTAAAGAAATAAAGTATATCAATTTTAGTGAAATCTGCAAAGTGTTTTTGGGAGTTTGAAGGCAAGATTGTAGTTAAGTTTAAATAATTACCTACAATAAAAGAAAATTGTCTGAAAGTATCCGCTTTTTTATTCGTTTTATCGTCGATTATTGAGATTGTCGATTACCATAAGCCCAATTTGCAAAGCCGGTCACAGTGAATAGGGTAGGCCGAAAACACGGCCTAATCACACTTTATTCTCCCCTCGCGCCGAAAATGGAATGCAGAAGAAGGAGGCGAAAGAGGCCCAATTTCCACGGAATAAAAACGTGCGTGCGTCGGCGGATTCGCAGCGTTTAACGTCCGTGGGTGTCGAATGAATCGATCGCGCTGTGCGGCGTCGGCGGCGGAGGCGGCGCCTCCATCCCAGCGGCTCCTCCGTCCCCGGGGTCTTGGCGCGCTCCGCTCCACACCGGGCCTCGCTGGAAACCGCCTCCTGGAGATCATTTATTAAGCCGCCACCGGGAATTATTCACGTTCTATTTCCACACGATCGCGCCGCGACTCCAATTACACAGATTACGGGGGGTACCGGGCGCGATTGCATCGCCGAGGCTGAAGCTGAAGCGGACGGATCGATTATTAAAACGTGCCTGCTGCTAATTGACACGCCAAGGGACAGCGCAATAATCCCACTAATTGCTTTATTAATTTGTTATTTATTGATTCAGCTTGTCGTCGTTGGTGATTATTTCGATGATTGATTTCTCAGACAAAATGAGTAGCAACAGATAATTTAATTAACTGGCCCTTCAGTATTTCAAAAAAATTATAATTCACAAAAATCAATAACTAATATTGAAACTTTCTTTATTTTTGTAATTATTTTAAACAATTATCTATTAATTTATTTGTCATATTCAAAATGTATGTTGATGATAGGGTACATAAAAATAATATTGTAATATGTCATAAATAAAACGAATGATAATAGTTTAAAATTATGTCAATACAAATAGTTATTATTATAAAAATCACTTTGCTATTGTTTTTCACTAAAGAAAAGACCTTTATTGATATATCCACCTCATATACACATATGCTACATATTTCACAAACAAACTCAACTTCTTCTTAACTCCTTCTCCCACCCTAACCTCATCACAATTTTTACACCAGCACCATCCTCTCGTACCTCCTTGCATTCCCTTCCTAAATGCTTCCACGTATCCCTTCCTTCTCTACACAGCGTACACCTACCATACTCTTCTCCCATCCATACCTTTCTTCCTCTCTCCTCCGATCCACACCTCGCCCTGGCAAATGCCACCTTCTGTAGTCTAGTAAGGTCGGATCTTAATAGGTATCCTATTCATTTCCCATGTACTTGCCAGCTGTGTTATTGTTTTTCACTATTTTCATTTATATTTCTCATTTGTTTTGGTATCATCTGTACTTTTTTATGATTTTGATTTTCTTATAAAATTAATAAACTGAGATTTTGTATATCTTTTTAAATTTAATAAAACTCAGAAGATTTATAAAAATGATTGACATATATTTTTGATTATTTTTTATATTTTATATTTCCTAGCGGATCGGCAGGTATTACACCAATGACACATGTAATGTTGTCTTTCAAGGTAGCAATGATGGTTTACTTGTCCCTATAGACCAGTGGCTGCACATATGCCCACAAAAAATAGTCTAATGTGATCAAATCGCATTATCTTGGTAGTCATTTGACTGCGCCAAAACTCACCCCTCAATTGGATCATGGTAGCGCGTGCAGTATGACATGTGGCACAGTCCTGTTGAAATTAAATGTCAACTAATTTCAATTCTTTCATTTTGGGCTAAAAGGTCTATAATCATATGAACGGTTTATTTACCAGAATGTTGCAGTAGTTATCGTTTTTGAACAAATGGTGCTTCCGGCACATAAACCGCATCAAAGAAGACACAGGTTGGTGAATTGATATCCAATTAAGTGATATTGGTGCGATAATAACCACCATAATGGACTTAATTTGCGAAACACATTTTTCACAGAGCACGAATATTGATAATAAATTTCAATGATTTGCAAGCCTTGTTCTATCAATAAAACTAAATCATTACCATTTTTTAGTTTAGTTTATATATATATACAGGGTGGCGCAGAAATTTTAGAAATTTACAAAAAGATATTACTGACATAATTTGTAGCTACTGTAAAACTTCACATTTTAAAATTGGTTTCATATATACAGAGTGTCCAATAATCACGTGACGTATCAAACATATGATTTTTTAAATGGAATGCTATATTTTTTATGACGATTTTAGATTCTGCCCTTAAAATTAATCAATTTTGACATAAGGTTTATTAGGTCAGTTTTTAATATTTTAAAAGTTATAAACAATTTAAGGTTGAAATCAATGGAAGATTGGGGCCTTATTTTTCAAAAATGAAAAACGATGTAAACTTTCTGTTAACGCAATTAAATTGAAAAAATGCTTAATAATATAAGGAATAATCGTTTGTTACCATAAAGCAAATGTTGTGTACAGGGTGAAACAATACGCAAAATGATTTTTTTCTTTTTTCACTTAAATGGAACACCCTATATTTTTTACACTATTTCGATAGAAAATTGATTGTACTTTAATTTTTGTATAATAAACTATACCTCTATCTGTTACCATTTTTTCACAATTTCAATTCAAAGTACAAAATTATAAGTTTCGCTTATAATCTATAATTTAAGTAGGCTATAATTAAAACAAATGAAATTCATAATCGTTTTCTGACATTTAATAACATACTTACTTCCTAACCTAAAAGGATATTCAAATGATAATCGATATTTAAAGGCGCATGCAAAATATAAAGAAAATAGTTGCTCAACGATTATTTAAAATTGTAAAATGTTTGAATGCTATTGAATAAAAAAAAAATGTGAATGTGTGAAATAAATACATAAAAATGTTAACAAAATATAATGATTTAAATATTTTATTATTTCACTTAGTATCTCTTTTCGGTTTTTCAGTCAACATGAATTGTTTAAATAAATCAATTTAAGAAGCATATAGGAATATTTTAAATATTTTTCGAATAATAACCAAAAAATATAGTTGTTGTTAGTTTTTAACAATTAAATTAATCACTTATTGAAGAAGTATGTTTAACTGCACCAGTGTTACAAAATATAACGAAAATGTACTTTACTTACTAAATATGATGTTAAGAGTAACTTTCACAACTAAATAAATTAGTTGTTCTGGCGCGGCCTACTTTGGTTAAAAATTCTATACCAAACTATTTAATCAATTTTTGGAGAATAAATTGATGATGATAATAGGATTCGTAAAATCTGTTTAAAAATAAATTATTAATATTAACATACCTTAATAGAAAAAATAACTTCCAATTCATTCCTGGTGAATCGAAAACCAACTCACCTCCACCACTCACTAATTACCACTTGTTCATAAACAAAAATAAATCGCGTTTTAAATTATTAATAATTTCTAACGTTAAAAATTAAACCGGAGTAGTGAACACTGCGCGTTTTCGGACGACTGAATCGAAATACAAGAGCGCAATTATCGCAAATCAAGAAGAAAAAACGATCGACGACTCACTCCGAGAACGCATTCCTGAGATAAGAAGATTCGTTGTACCTGGATCTTGGCGCACAGCCAAGAACATACCTATTTAAATTGTTGTATTTTCAATATTATCGCGTATTAAAATAATTACAGCTTAATATTTATTTACTTTTTTTTAATAAATTCTCATTTATCCCGTGGTAAAAAAATATGTATGAATTATGATGTATTTTAATTAATACACTTGATTATTCGTTTCACTAAATTATTTTATATTTGTGTTCGCGTAACTTTCACAACTAAATAAATTAGTTGTTCTGGCACGGCCTACTTTGATTAAAAATTCTATACCAAATTTGTATTTGAGATTAAATATCTCAAAAACGGTAAACGGTAGCTATTTAATATATTATATAAAAAATGAAGAGTGATTAATTTTCTAGTAAAATAGCATAAAAAATATAGCGTATCCCATTTAAGTAAAAAGAGAAAAAATCATTTTGCGTATTGCTTCACCTTGTATATAAAAAATTGTTTTAAGAGAAAAAAAGAGTATTTCTTTTATTATTAAGTATTTTTGCATTTGTATGGCGTTGACAGAATGTTTATTTCATTTTTTTATTATTGAAATATTAGGCTCTAAACATCTATCGATTTCAACATTCATTTGATTATAACTTTTAAACTATGAAAAATTGACCTATTAAATCTTATATAAAAAATGATTATTTTTAAACGTAGAATCGAAAATCTTCATAAAAAATATATCATTCCATTTAAAAAAACATATGTTTGATACGTTACGTGATTATTGGACACCTTGTATATATGAAACTAATTTTAAAATGTGAATATTGACAGTAGCTACTAATAATGTAAGTAACATTTTTTTTGTATATTTCTTTATAACTGAGATATTGGACTTCATCGTAATCCCTGTATATATATTTCTCTGTAATTAGGCTTTGCTTGTTGGGAAATAAATTATTATTATTATTATCTATTGAAATAACTATTTTCTGAAAATATACCCGCCAGATATTAGATTAAATAATAGATATTTATTGTTGCTAATACAACTGCGGATTGATTAAAAAATATTTAATAAAAAACACCCCATAAATTATAATTACAAATCTATTTATAGACATGTGTTTCGGGATTCATCCTTTATCTCTGACTTATTAGAAAAAAACTTATACCATTACCTCTTGGTCACAATGGTTTGAATAGTCGATAATGACGAGTATCAAATGGAATATGCGAAACACATTTTTCACGTAGTATGAATTTTGACAATTAAATTTAATGATTTGCAAGCGTTGTTCATTCGTAAGTCTTTTTATGACAAAATGGCAATCCAAACTGAGCGTATATAGATTTGATACATGTTATGAATCACACGTCAACTATCAAAAAATAACTACTGAAAAACCAAATAGCAGGCAAATCACCCTTTACTTCATTAATTTTATACAGCCATCCGCATAGTCTCATAATTGTGTCTCCCTGAAAACTAATAAAATTTATTACTGTAGAATATATGAAAAATATTTAATATCGATTACTTATATTAAAAATTACTTGAACGATCATTTAAAACATATAAATAAAAATCAGTAGAATTCAATTAATAACACAATCGTGAATATTACTAATAATCCATTTTCCTTGTTTACAGTAATTCAATACCCATTCACGAGTCGACGATTCCATGGGCGCGGTCTAAACAAACAAACAACGCTCTCGGCACTCACAATTTGTATTATTCGTTGTGATAAAAATCGGCAGGCACTACAATGCAAAAAATAATCACTACTTACAGCAAAATTGCTCTCTTAGCGCCATCTTGTACCACAGAAACTCACTACCAGCGCAAATTTCCCCTCTAAAAGTGGTATTTTTCATCTTAACACTTAACATTTTTCTCTCTTCTTTTTTTTTTCCTTTGGGGGGGCGGGGGTTGTGTAATCAGTTGGATAGTGACGTAGCTGATTGATGGATAGAAAAGTTGGAAGTTTACCCGGAGGTTTCACGAGCTGTGAAATCCAAGATTGGGTTTTTAAAGGCCAGTTCAGTCCATTTTATTTTTTTTTTTTTAATAAATAAAAATAATTTGGTGTGATTAATGTAAATGATTGAAATTTATTAATATTTTAAATGATTAATTTGAACCTGAAATTACAATTCAGATCTAGTGTCAAATTTTGACTAAATCATATTTTAATATTTTTTTAATGATAAAGTCAATTTAGAGTAAACTATATTTTGCTGTTTGATAATCAAGTTTAAGAGTTGATTGTCATTCAATTGTTTAATATTATGTCAGAAGATTAGTTGAGATTTATGAAATTTTACTGACGCGTTAATTTTTAATTTGTACGTATTAGCATTGGATCCAACGCTTATCGCGATATCGCTTTGTTTATTGTTTTTGTGGTAATTTAAGAATACATCAGTGAATTTCTTTTACAATTGAATATTATTTTTATTGATTGTGTTGATTAAACATAAAGGTGTTAATTGGAATAATTTGAAAGTTAAAGAATTATAATTCAACAAGGGAAATATTTTCTTAATTTTTAAATAAAGCAATGTTTTAACTGCGTTAAATATTTTACTCATGAACTTAAGTCTGCTTTGTTATCAGATTAAATAGTATTCAGAGGATAAATCTTTTGGAATATACAGTGCTGTGAATAAGTTAGTTGAGTTGAAAATATTTTAAGTGAGTTTTACGGAATTTGAATTGAAATTAATGGATACATTTGATTAAGTTTATGTGAATTAAATTATTTCATAAGTTGGGTAGATCAGTAATTTGTTTTAAGAGTGAATACGCTTGTTTAAATTGAATTTTGTTTAATATTTTATTTATATTTGATATTAAAAATTAAAATTATTTTTTTTCTCATTTTTGTAATAAATTTTATTTTAAGAAAAAATAATATTAGGTAATTTCAAATTAAAACACTTGTTTAGTTTCATGTTGTTATATTCAGTTTCCTGACATTTCGGTCAATGACAACCATTCTCAAAGGAATTACAAAATAACGCGAAACTAAATAAGTGTTTAATTGAAATTAAAACACTTAGTTTGTTTCACTTATTTAATAATAATTTGAAATTACCTAATATTACAATTTCGTTTCATGAAGAGTGCAGTTAAGAAAGTATATACTATATTTAAAAAGTATTCGTTTCTTTATAAAAAAAACTTAGGAATTTTAGTTTTGTAATTTTTATTAAGATTCTGTAGCTTTTTAATTCAAGATGGACTTGAATTAAAAGTTACTGGCGCTCACTTTAATATTTATTGATGATATCTTTGAAAGGCGGCCTTATTTTTAAAATCTAAGGGTACATCAAGAGGTACGGTGAATTGTATAAAGCCAACATTTTAAATAAGTAAAAAGGGGCCATAATGTGTATAATATTAGTGATGATAATATTTTCAAAAAATTGAAAATTTTGTCATCATTAATATTCTTTACCCGACGAAACTATAGTGTTGCAAAACAATTGTAGGTAAATACAATAAATATTCAAAAACATTGTTTAAATTAAAAATTATCATGGATTTTCAAAAATTAAATGCTCTAGTAATCGACGATACTCACTGCGTTTTGTTTAACTATTTGGGGCGATTTTAATTATATATAATAATCTTTATTAATAATTAAGTTTATATATATCACACAAAAAATAATTAAATGTTAAATGGCTATCGTCTTTCTGCCAGGGCGATTTTATTTACCTCGAATTTTTAATTTCCTGTAAAATAAACCCCGACAATTATCTACTTTAAATTAAAAATAAAAGATTTCAAAGTTTTGAACACATGAAAAATTCATTAGCGTACTCTGGCTGTTTGCGAAGAGCGTTAAAACGGATCAAGTCGAATTTTATTGACGGGAGGACTTTGGCACGGCTGGCCGGGCGGCTTAAACGCGAGTTCCATATTATCCATCTCCAATTAGAGTGTGTTTAAACAATTTAGGTCGGACTTGCGAGGGCATGGTAATCGACGGGCTTAGCTCGAACCGCCGCCGGAGCAAATTTCGTTCGGCTCCATTTGACGGTATTAAGCAAGTAAGTCGCGGGGTTTGCATCGAATTAATAAGATAGTCACCACACAAAGAATGCTTTTTTATATATTTAAAACATGTACATATATTAAATTTTACATAAATATTAACGCAAATGATGAAAAACTTGTGGTCGATGGCCGATTTTCATAAATTAAGATTATGCCATCAGATATGTAATTATATATAAATTACATATCTGGTGGCTTTATCTTACTTTTCTATAAATAAAGTTTGTAAAGTATTTCTGTAAATTAAGATAATGTATATTCATGTATACATTAACGCAAAAACTTCAAGAAAATCATTCAAACATTATTAACAAACAATTACTTCTCAAAACAACTACGCTCTCAATGGATTTTTGTTATTGCATGATTACGCAATGGATTTGATGCATGCGAATACAACTGCATATTACAACGGTTTAATCAAAGCAAAAGGGCAGACTTGTAGTTAACAATTTACGCAAATATTCTAGATATTTCTTAAATTTATATAAATATACCAAGTTAATCAATCTCGACTCTCCGAAGTTGGCAATACAAAGTTATATATTAGTACATTTTATTTTTTGATAGTTTACAAACATGATTCAGAAATGAATTAATTTCATTGAACTGACATATGTTATTAGTTTTTTTACTATTATAAGATAAGATTATTAATTATGAGTTTCGTTTGACAAATAAAACCGCATAAAATAAATCAGTCTAGGCAATCGTCCAGTCATTACAACATAGTAATGTCAAATTTAATAATTTCAACGTAGAAAAGTTGATCAATTTCAACTTTTCTACGTCGAAAATATTAAATTATAAATTTCAACTGTTCTGAGTACTAAATCTATATTAATTTGAACAATTTTAGTCTCTCCTGTTGAATCCCAATTCTGTAACAATATGGTTTAATTACAGTATTCATCTAGCAAAATTTGTATCGTTTCTGTATTTAGTTTCAAACACAATTTCATGCCACTTAAATGAGAAATAACAACAACAACAAAAAAACACGCAATAATTCCATGCACTTTACTACACAGCAAAGTTATTCAGTGCATATCAACTACAATAAACTAATGAAAACGTTTCCCGGCTGCTGCGGCTCGCCGAGCTGCTGCAGTTTCTGAATGGCGGTTTGTTTCAAAGAACTTAACCGCCTTTATTCATCCGGAATATCGCAATTCTCCGGTGCAACAAGTTTACATGTTCCATTACTGTAATTGCCATCGGCCAACAGGGGGGCACGATCTTGATCTAATTTCGCGCATCGAGTTAATAGGGATTAAAGCGTTTGTGCGCACCGAGGGCGTTAATAACTGCAAGCCCCTCAGGGCGCTGCAGTAGAAACTTGCAGCGGTATCATTATGCCTAATTCAGAAATAATGAGATTAATGCGATTTGGGTGTGAGCTGCCGAAGGGTTACGATGGATTTCCTAATGAAGTGCGGAGTTTATAGACTGATCGGAATTGCTGCTGCATAATGAGTGTCTTGTACTCATTATGCAGTAGTAGTTATTGTATGTGAAGTGGAGGGATTAGTCTTGTGCTGAAAATTTTATTAATATTAGTAAGTTTGAATTAATTTTATGTACTTATATTTACACTGACTATTGTTTCAATTTTTATATTATATAATTTTAAATTGTAGAATTGTCGCGAAAAGATTAATTATTCGCTTCTTCAAAGTTATTTAAATTAAATAAAAATACATTTAGAAATTAAATATTTATTTCTTGAAAAAAGAGTGAAAATCAATTATTACGATTCACTGAACTAATGCGTTGTAATATACCAACGTTAAATGATCATTAAACGATAATCAGACATTGATACAACAGTTTTATATATATATATATATATATATATATATATATATATTTTGTGATCAACGCAAAATTTTCCATACAAATTTTATCTCTCAGAAATAAAAAAAATCTCTCTCTATCTATAAAATTACAAAAATGTACTTAAAACATACAAAAAATATAGAAAAAATGGGAAATGAATAAAGATCACGATGTAATCTATAAAGAACGAATAACTTCCTTATATCACATATAAAATAAAGTTTAATTGGAAAAGAACTAACAGGATGAATTTGTACTGAAGTTAATATTTGTTTTATCACATCTAATAGCAGCACTGACTTAATAGAGGATCGAGAATATAAAACAATAAATAATTAAAAAAATGTATTTTGGCACAACTTAATTTTTCTGGTTCACAATCTCGATACTTAACCGTTTATAAAATCATGTTCCATAAATGGCACAAAATAGATTTTTTTACGAAATTGGCTATACTCTTGCCTACACTGCATAAACAGCCACATCTGGCACATTTGAATTAAGCGGCAGAGCTATACGGGGTCGCTTCGGCAATTGATGCTGACTCTTCAACCGCTGGAGCACCTCTGTGCATTTTAATTGTTTTTTTTTGCGTGCTGATTTGTTCATAGTTTCAAGGGTGTTGACATTTTTATAGGTTATCTATAATCATAATGTATAACACTTACATATCATATATTTGTTTCTTGAAAAAAAAACATTTATGATGTTTTTTTTGTCAACAAACAAAAATATGATATGTAAGTGTTATGAAAAAAAAAAAAAAACAATTATGATAAAATGTTTTGTTTTTTCAACAAAAAAAAAAATATTATATGTGAGTGTTAGACATTATGATTATGGATAACCTATTAAAATGTAGCGATGGACTCTTCTACACATTATACATATTGTTTGCAGATATGGATCCAAAATATTTTACAGAAAAAATGGGTGCTGTCCGAATTCCAGATGTTCCTAGTGACGAATCTGATCACTCTGACAAGAATGACATAGATGAGGCAATAATATTGGCTCCAGATAGTGACATCGAAGAGCTTGACTTGCACAATTGTTATGAGGAACTTGTGCTTCTTGCAACCGATTCATGAGATGGCACCCCTTAATCTAAAAGTAGAACTTCGTAGAACAACCCATAACTGGGTAGATGGGAATTTATGAAAAGCTGCAAATGAAATCCTGATATACTGGTTGCGAAGATTTGCCCTCCTCGGATTATTAAAATTGAAAATGCTAGTCCAATTCTTGATGTTTCTCTTCTCTGAAAGTCTTATAGAGCATATATTAGAACAAACAAAAACTTATACTCAGTGCAACAACGTCCAAACAATCCAACCAACATAAAAATACGCGAAATCGAACAATTCATAGGAATTGCTATTTATATGTCTATAAATCAGCTACAAGACTTTATTGGACTGTCAATAATGGTCATCGAGTAGTAAGTAACGTAATGAGCTGTAATAGATTTGAAGAAATAAAAAGGTTTTTTTATACACTTCAATAACAATGATCACATAATTGAAAAGAGTTAGCCTGGACATGAGAAATTATCCAAAGTTAGATCGGTTCTCAATAATATAAGAGAAATATTAATACAAATCCCCAAAGAAGATTTTTTAACCATTAATGAACAGCTAACACCAACAAAGGCCGGAAGTCAGCTAAAGCAGCATAACTCAAAAAAGTAACATAAATGGAGCTTGAAGACTTTTATTCTTATCCCCATAAATTGAGACATTGCCCCAACAGTGTCCAAATCTATAATAATTATATGGGAGGCGTAAATCTTCTTGGATCTATAATATAATATTTTTTTCTAATTTCTAATTTTCTTTTTTCTAATCACCCCTGCAAGACAACTTTGCCAATCCTAAATAAGTTTTTTACTATATCTACTATAGGTCGGTACAATTCTTATGATTCGACTGCAAAGTTATTATTGAGACTTCTTCTATTTATCTACGCAACATAATTCTTTTTAATAAATCACTGGTGAGTAATGTGAAGTTAGAATAATTAAAACACAGTTATATTCCTTTTTCCAATGTTTTATGTAATCGCTAGATGTACATAAAGCAACAAGTTTTTAAGTTTCACAGAATTTATTGTAAAATTGTTTGGCAAACACAGTGGCATCATTAGCCAAATACCATTAATCATCTACAATAAACTTTGTGAAACTTAATAAAACTGTTGTTTTATTTACAAATATATACATTTCCCAACAAATTAAAAAAATCCATCATTGTTCCGATTTATAAAAAAAATGATAAAAAATGTATTACAAATTATAGGCCAATAGCACTTTTATCGGTCTTTTCTAGAATTTATGAAAAATCATTATATAATAAATTAGTCTCCTTCATAAACAAAGTGAATATTCTGTCAAACAAACAATACGGTTTTCAGTAATCTTATCATTATATAATCATGTATTAGAAAATTTAGAGGTGAAAAGTAAGATAGCATGTGTCTACTTTGATTTAAGCCGAGCTTTTGATACAACAAATAACCAGTTGCTCTTAGATAAATTATTTGACGAAGGCATAAGAGGTCCAGGGCATAACTGGATATCATCATATTTAAAAAAATTGAACTCATAAAGTGAAATTTAACATTAATGAAACTAGTTTATTAATTCACGCCGATGAAAAATCATTAAAGCAAAGTGCTTCCGTCAAGTTTTTGGGAGTTGAAATCGATTCAAATTTGAAATGGGGTCCACAAATAGATAAAGTGTGCAAAAGAATTACGAAGCATTGTTTTGTCATTTGGCAAATGAGAAAATATGTTTCACTTGACATTTTAAAAATGTATTACTTCGCTCATGTTAACTCTTTATTAAGTTATGTCATAACTTCTTTGGGAAATTCTGTTTATATTAATGACATTTGAACTATTCAGAAAAAATCTTAAGAACAGTGACAAATCAGAATCCCAAAACCTCGTGTAGATATATTTTTAAACACTCGAAAATTTTAACTGCTGTGTCTCTGTATATTTATTATTCCGTAAGTTATATCAAATGTAATATAAATAAATTTGATAAATGTAGATCTAAGGGCATGTAAAACTTTAGACAAACATTTAATTTGTTAATTCCTAATTATCCTTTATCAATGACTGCAAGGGGTCCCACTATCATGGGAATTAAGCTATATAATAAATTACCAATTTCGTTGAAATTGATTTCAAGTCCCAAACAATTTAATACATAAGTTAAGTCTCTTTTATTACAATATTCATTCTATTCTTTAAATGAGTATTTTGATTGTGAATTTGTAAAATAAGTGTAATCTTGTGTAATTTGTATTTTTTGTATGTACTTGTAGTTAACGTTCCTACTATCTGACATATTTTCCATATTGTAAAATCTCGTGAAAATAAAGATATTATTGTTATTATGTGTATGACGGTGTTTCATCAATTAAAGGCCTCAACCATCGATTTTTCTTCTTGTTTTCAATTTAATTCTAAATTATGGGTAGTAAAAGGAAATTAATAGGTGATTGAGAGATGTTATGAGTTATTTTCCAGAGAATGTATTTAATTATCTCCAAACGTACAATACCATTATTATAAATTATACCTTCTTGCCCGGCCCCTTCGCAATTTATCCCTTTCCCCAAATTCTGCAACGACCAATCCATATCTCCACTTAACATCATCCCCCCGCCGGCAATATCGGTCAGAGGTGGTGGGTCATCCTCTGGGCTCCCGGTATTTACGTTTAATGTAGCGCCCTCCGTTCCCCCAAATTAATTACTGTTTTACATGTCCGTGGCTGCTGGCAGCACATCGATTTTCGATCGGGAGCCATTCGGGAGATGGCCGGTCGGTCGACCGGACGTCGAACGGTCCCGTAGCGGTGTTATTGCCAATAAACGGGAAGTATCGGATCCTGCCGACATTAATTCGATGATGGCAATCTAGGATGCACGATTTGTACATTCTGTCGCATGGGAATCGCACCCCGGGGCGCCCCTCGCCGAACGCTAAAATTCGACGACCTCACCTTTCGGGAGGGGTTATCATACTAGAGGAAGAAAATCGTCTTAATGCCATTTCCTAGCGATTCTTCCATGTTACAAGTAAAATGGTTATCTTTTCCCATTTTACACAAAATGATAATAAAATCAAATTCGTTTATTATCAAATTGCATCTTTTAAAAATGTCATCATCTAAAATAATATTTCCTTTTAATTGATTTAACAATAATGTGATTTGAAAAAGGTTGAATAGCTGAAATTATTTAGTCAGTAACTATAGTTATGATTCATCACCATTCCACTATCAAACCATATGTGTTTCAATATATTAAAGTAGATTAAAGAATGGTTTAATAATACGTTGATGTTTTAAAACTGTAGTCACGGCAAACAATTTTAGTTATAGAAAACAAAGTAAAAAATAATGTTTTATTTGTGATGAATAATACTGCACAACACCATTTTTGATAACTGGGTTATGTTACATGATTCTAGCCTAATTTTCAATAACGATTTCAAATCTATGAGAAAAATGTCTGTATCAGCTCTAGTTTGAAAAATATCGCTTATGAACGTGCAATATGTTTAAAGCTTATCCTATTTAATTATGTATAAGTTATATAGGGCCATTGTGAGGTGAATTAGCCTCTCGTAAACTGCGACCTATAAGATCTATTGTTTTGCCTTTACCCAATCACTTCCCAAGCAATACCACGTCCTCTATGGGCCTAGTGACTTTCTTGGAGTGATGTTGATTTTTTATTAAGTTGTTAAGTTGAAAAAACTTTATTTTATAAGTATTTCATGTAGAAGTTGAACTAAAAGAGCTGTAATGAATGCTCAAACAATTGTCAGACATCATGTATCTGTTCCAGTCGCCTTGATAGCGTTCTTCCATCGTACACAAATCTTGGTGGAATCGCTCACTCTATTCTTCACTTAGATCCACAATATTAACGGATAAATAGCCTAGATGGTTGTGAAGGAAGTGCAAATTGATGCTCATGATACGTCCAAGCAAATGAAAGTGTTTTTTTAACGTGTTGAGAATAGTCAGAACAATTCTTTATTTCCCAAAAAATGTTCAACAAACCGAACAAACTCATCCTATGCAGTTTTCTCAATCTATGTCTGTAAAATGTTTATTTTGTATTAACGATTTTAACTGTGACGGCTATCCAACTTGTTTTTAAATCAAAATGCGCACTTTTATCTTCTCTGCATTCAGATTTTGGGAATTTTTTTATAGAAAAAGAAAACCGTTCCCATTTTTGTTAAGGGCTTTAGCAAATGTTTTTATTAGTCCTAATTATATTTGTAATAAATGCAAAACTATATGATCTCATGATGTTGATTGATCACGTTTTGTTATCCTGGAACTGGCACTTCCCAAACAGGTCAATCTCTTTTAAGCCAATTTTTACCTTGTTTTACTATTCTATAAGCAAAGAAAACGGGGATCCTTTGTGTAATCGCCCTGTTGATTTAAAAAAGGTTACAATTTTAAATCAAATACATATGAGCCAATTGTTTTCAACAAATTTAATTTTATCCAAAACCAATGGATGTATATTCTTCTTTTACATTAGTAGAATGTGCAATAGGCAGTGACCCCTGTTAATTCTCATTGTGCAAGAGAAAACATTTTAGACTTCATTTTCACATATCTATAAATAAACGCCCCTCACTAGAAATCTAATTTTGTAATACCAATCCAGCCATTAAACCAGGTTCTGATAAAAAAAATATTCCCAGGTACATTTTTATAAAATACAAAATAATGTTCTTCAGCAAAATATTTATGATAATCCTGTTCTTTTGTGTGGTAATTGGAGATTTTCAATAACTTTTTAGATAGCAGCAAATAAACCGCGAAAGAAAAAAATAATAATAAAGAAAGCTATAACTCGGAAACAAGACGTATTAGAAAATAAGTTATATTTGGAATCAATGACGTTAGATTATTAAACATCATGACACGTAAATCATTCCTTAGTGAAAAAATTAAAATGGTTGCGTTATGTAATGTATAACGTAGTAGATACTTTTTAATTACTGAATTATAGAAATGCAAAAATAAATGTCATTCAATATAAATTGGGTTGCCACACGTTATAATTAATGAACATCAAATATTATATAAGAAAAATACAGTCCTAAAAAATTACATTTACCATATATATAAGCACACGTGGGCAGTGCTATAATTAAATGTAAACAAAACGTGTAGCCTTTAGAAATTATGGCTCCTTTTTAACGTAATTAACGAATTACTTAAAATTTATTATATTTTAACAATTCGCCGTACCTCTTAATTGTACCCTTAGCTTTTAAAGAACGGTGCGAAGGTCGTGATACAAAATAAATAAAAGATAAATAATAATTAAAGTGGGCGCCAGTAATTTTTAATTCAAGAGGCACTCAGCTATAGAATTTTAATAAAAATTACAAAATTAAAATCCCTAACCAGTAATAATATAACTACTTTTACAATGTAAATATAAAAATAATAAAGACAATGTCAAATAAAATACACTAAAACAAACTTATTCAATTTTATCAAACAGAATACAGACTTATCAGCATAACCCAATATATTTCCAAAATTAAACATCAGAATATTATTTAATCTGATAAACAAATATTCCCAATATCAATAACCCAAAATTAATTTAATAACAAAATTATTCAACACAATTTATAATATTACTTGAACCTAATCTCAAAACAAATTAAATGTGTACCCGTGAAAAATAATACGTTTAATTGTATTATTAGATTTTTGAGTCATTTAAGCAACACCCTGTATAATCGATTACCAGAACTAAAGAAATATACGGAACTACAATATAATTTCACTCATTCATCTGTTAAATTATCGAAATTATCAAAAACAATAAATAAAAAAAGATATCGCGATACGCGTTGGATAGAATGCTTATCAGCAAATATTCACAACTAACGCGACAATTAAATTTTATAAATTTCAACAAACTCTTATAACTTCAGTTATAGATATTTCAATAATTCATAATTTAATTTTCTTTAACCCCTTTTTTAATTAACTCTAATAAAACTCAATCTTCAATTAATATTTTCATTGTCTATCAAATTAAAAATATACATTATTCTACAGATATACCTTTTTTATCATTAGAAAATTATTAATATTTTAATTTCAACAAAACTTCATACTTAAATTTGACAATATATATAAATTGCTTCTTCTAATAGAAAATAATCACTAAAATATTAATAACTTTCTTTCATTGCAATCAAATCACGACAAAATCATTTTTTGTTTCTATCATAAATAATAAAAAATGGAAAGAACTGGCCTTTTTTATAAATCCAATCATCAGTGAAGTCGACAGTAGCAGCTTCCACCACCTCAAACAAACGTATCACGGCTCATAAACTTACACCTTATCCATCCAATGATCAACTATGCCACTGTCCTACTGCACAACTTCTTCCAACCAACATGACGTCATAAAAAACATGACCGTCATCGTGAATTAAAAACGAAATAAATACCACTTAGCATGATATTAAATTCGATTCAATTAGACTACATTAGGTTATAGTAGAGTAACTTAGAGTAGGAGACCTAAAAATCGAAATCGACAATGTAATAACCAAAAAAACTAGCGAGACAAGCTATAAAATCTGAAGAAAATTTATAGGTAGAAGTAAATTACATTAATCTTCATACCTGAGATTCTGTTCGGTCGCCCAATGTGCTTATTTAGTCGAAAATCCGATCAATTATAACCTCAAAATTTGGGACTTTAAATGCGAATTGTGACCAAACGATAAGTTTCCTTCAATTTTGACTTCGGATTCGTTCAATTCACGCATGTTTACCCAAGATTCCGTTTTCAAAATTTTATATATCCCGTGACACCATTCGAAAACACTACCTTGATTTTATTAAATTGTACATAGGGCCATGTTCAGTGACAAAATCCTGAGTGTCCTCCTGAACAACATATAGGCAATTAACGTTATAGAATTTAATTAGCGCGTACATTTATATATATATATATATATATATATATATATATATATATTAAGTTTAATATTAACATGAAGGAATGAAATTATTTTTTAATGAAATAAAAATTATAGAACCTCTAGTGGAAACTAGAGCGCGCACATAACGCTCATTACCATCAACGTGAAGCGCGCCAGATGCGCAAATCCAGATTAACAACCTGGACGCCCGAACAATCCTCCCCCTTCCTTCCTTCTTCCTGCCTCTACGTACAGAGGAATTTATAGCATCTCCTCGAGGATTACACCGACGCAACTCCTTCATTAAACCGCACGGATCCAGCGTTTCGCACGCACTAGCTTTTCCAGGTGAATTTAATTAATAACGCACCCGGCCTAATTAAAATTAACTGCGACGAGGACGGCCACTCTGGACGCGTTATACATTCACAAGGCCCCGGGATTTTTTTTTATTTCCGGCAACGCCGAATTAATTAAAACGTAATTCGGCACTGTGAAACCCTTGAAAAGCGATTCGGGGGCGAAAAAAAAAAATCAATGTGGAACGCGCTCAAATTAAGGCCGTGACGCGAAAATTAGATCTGAAATGTGTGAGCGGATTAAAGGGCGCAGTTTTTTTGAAATTGGATGAATTTCATTAAACAACATGTAATTTTATTTTTAAACAAAAATTTAAAAAAAAATGTTTTACTGCAGAGACAAATTTAAACTTAGATGAATATTCAAAACCACGAAAATATTGAGATTAAAATAAAAAATAAGTACTTAAAGTAAGATAGAGTGAATTTTAAGTGTAAATGAAGGCAACAAAAAAAATAATTTGAAAATAATTAATAAATTATATCTTCTTTAGCTCCTGTGATATTTTGACTTACTTTAAATCAAATATATATTAAAACAACTACTTTTCTGGCAAGTACCCCACCAGACATGGAATTACTTAATGTACACATGTTGTTGCATATAAATATAATATTGCATAATGCAACGATTTTTGATTTGAGAATATTTAATGTATAGAGCAAGTGTCGATTACGTAATTCAATATCTTGCCTGGTACTTTCCCGAGAAGTAGTTTTTTTAATGTTAATTTGTTTTAAAATACTTACGTAACGTAAGTCAAAATGTCACAGTAACTAAAGAGGAAATGATTTATTGATTATTTGATTTATTTAGATAACTGTGATCGAGTGAATGAATACTATTTTGTATTCACAACAAAAGTCAAAATTAAGCAATGAAAGTCTGCTGCAATGGCTTTGAAGTTAAGTCTAGGTAATAGGAGTGACTTTAAAATTCGAATTAGGCAATTAAAATTATAGTGTATCTCGAGTCAAAATTAGCCAATAAGAGTGCTTTAAAGACAAAATTGGAGAACTTTGTTTTGTTCAAATTAAGTAAAAAAAAGCGATATTAAAGTCTATATCAAGAATTTATAGTAACATATACTGACATTAAAGTCAATATTAGATAACAAGGGAAACTATAATGTGGGAATTAGGTATCAAGAGGGACATTGAAGTCATGATTAGGCAACAAAAGTGACTTTAAAATTAATTTTTGCGACACATGCTTATTTTAAAGTCAATATTATGCAATAAATAGACTTTAAAGATAAGGCTAAAAAATAAAATTTTAGTAACGAAATTGGGAAATTTAAAGTAAAATTTTGCTAAATTTTGCAACACATACTTATTTTCAAGTCAATATTAGACAACAACTAGTCTCTAAAGTAGGAACTATCACGACTTACAGTTTCTTTACAATCAAAGTTAGACAATATGTTTAATTAATTTCTCACTTAACCCGTGATGAAACATTTTTGAATTAATTATTATTATTTAAATAAGTGAAACAAACCAAGTGTTTTAATTTCAATTAAATCATCCTGAATTAAAGTTAGACAAGTTTATACTAAAAATTAAGCAACTATTGATATTTTATCGTCAAAATTGAGAAAACTTAAAGTCGAAATCAGACAATATAAGGAACTTGAAAGAAAAACGAACGCAATAAAAGAAACTTCTTCATGTAAAAACTTGGCAATGATGTCTATAAAGTCAAAATTAGGTAGGAAGTGAGAATGGCATAATATGCAAACTATGGCAAAGGTTACGAAAAATGTAAACTCTAAGTCAAAATTAGGCCTTTAGGATCACTTTAGTTTCAAGATTAGATTATAGCAGTGAACTATAAATCCAAATTAAGAAAATACTGACTTGCAAGTCAATATTAAGCAATAAGAGTTAACATGGATTGGAACAATTGCACTAAACACCATTTGTTGTATTACGTAACTACTTCCCGTGGTTATTCTATTAGCCCTCTCTTAGGTAGTTTGAAAAATCAGTGATTTAATGTCAGATTCTGTATATTAATTTAATATGTAATTACGTGAAGCATGATCAAATTGTAAGCATTAATTACGGTTTAAACCGATATTGTCGTAATAATGTACCGCATGCATAAAATATTTTCATATTTTAATCATTAGCAACTTTACGACACGTAGAACAAAAAGTACAGGTCATGCTATGTTTGTTTCCGTTTCTAATTATAATTCATGATGGATTAAATGTGTAATTCACCGCAAGCTAATATTTATTCTCTAAAAGCAATTTAACAAGACAGGCTGCTCCGTCAGGGAGCAAGAAAAAAGCGGAATGCTGTTCTTTCTTCCAGTAAAACAGGTCAACATCTCAACCCTCTAAAGCTAAGTGCAGGCCGACAGTGCTAATGCGCTCGTTTAAGACCCCCCGATCCCGCACTCAGATCATTACACGCTCGGCCCTTCCACCCGCAACCCCATTCCGCAATTAATATTATGCACGATGCAAAATTCAATCCGCGGAATTATTATTCGACGGAGGAACTTAACAACGGGACATTCTTAAAACATGAGGCGGCGCCGTGAGGGGATTTCGTTGAGAATCTCCTTCCCGCATGATCAACATAATATCAAGGGCAACCCTCGTGAAATATTTAATAAGCTCTATGCCGGGAATGGGATGGGTTGGGAGGACGATGAATTAGTTATCGGTCCGTTTTGAATGGGTTTGTAAATTCGCTTCATGCCGCGGCTGTAAATTCCGGTTTCGCCCGGATTATTGCCGGCTTTTATGGACTGCCCCGCGTCCGTGACTTCGCGGGAACGATCGTGATGATTTAGCGACGAATTTTTCGATCTGAATTAATCTTTACGTATAAATTCATTTCCCTTTAAAAATTAATTTTTATAAAACTCTTTATAGTTGTTTTAAGTTTAACATAATTATTATAGAAAACTCCACTGAATTTGTTTATATTAAATTATGAAGTGTTTTATTAAAAACACGAAACATAATACAACACAAACAAAAATTGTTTGTGTTTTATTTCCCAAGTAAACTTATTTTACAAACGAATATACAGGTCATAACAGGCTTATCTGTTATGACCAAATTTAAGGGGTAGCCCCTATCAAATTTTAAAATAAAAAGTTTATATACAAAAAGTTTTCGACAATGTTAATGGAGAGATACTTTTAAAAAATCTACAATATCATATTAATCACAAACTAATAAGGATCATATAGAAAATATACAAGATGTCCCAAAAGAGTGAAGGGTATTTGCATGGGCGCTGTTGAGGGATATGTATAGTGCAGTACACAAGATTTGCATCTTAAGCCTTAAAAAATTCAGTGTGTTCAAGAACTAAACATCAACAGACGTAATTGGAATCAATGGAGAGATTTACAAACTTTTGAAACTGTTCAATGACACATTTCTAGGTGTTAATATATGAAAAAATGGGACGAATGGATTAGAAATGAACCCAAGATTAGACGAAGCTTTTAACCTATTAGGAGAAAAAGTCATAATGAATAGAGACATATCAAGTAAAACAAAACTAAAAGTTTATACCACTACATAAAGACCCATATTAACCTTCGGCTACGAAACATGCAGAGGCGGATTTACAATCTTGACCACACAAGGCCCCAGGCCAGCTACCCCTTCCTCAGCACCCACCATAGTAGACTACATAATGAATTTACTTTGTCAACTTTTATCAAAATTAACCAGAAATTTAGTTTATTATAATAGCTGCTAATTTGTAATGAAGTTTGCATAAGTACCTCCGTATAGCTAAAGCATGAGCGAGTGTTTTTAAGGCTCGCGCATATAACGATATTATTTGAAAATCAGTTAAATGTACGAAATAACTTTTACGTACATTTTATATGTAGGAAATTATTATTTTACATTACATTTTATTATTCATTATATCAGCGGCGTGGCGTCATACTATGTACCTCTTGGCAAGAAGCAGCATTTTTGGCTACATTTTCTTCAATATTAGTAACACAAGGTGAAAAAAGTATAACTATATACTTCATAAATCAGTTAAAGGAATGAAATAAACTACAGAATAAGAAATACAAAAATCATAATGGAACAAGTAGTCTAGTTCAAAAAAAGAAGATAAATAAGTTGGTGGTGACATTTAGAAAGAAATGAGGACATTAAAGTCACTAAAAGAATATGGTAGATGTGAATAAACATGGGAAGAATAATACTAGTTTTTTTTAAACAATTGTTTTGACCCTTTTACAAGGTAATATTTTTGTAATTTAAAAATTGTAAAATTGAGTATTTCATAAATAAAGAATTATTACTATTTTCATAAAGATTTCAATGTGTGGTTAATAACTTTTAAGATTTATTGATAGTGTTATTTCAAGTTATACATTTTTTTAATAAAGTTTCTTGAATTGGACGATAATTCAAGAATCTTTAAATTAAATTAAAAAAACATGAAAATAATTAATAATTTATTATCTCTTTACATACTGTTTTATATTTTAGTTCTTACTACACACACTTTTATAAATTTATGTAATTCTATGTATCAGAAAGATAAACCTATGAATGTACTATATAAATTCTTAATAGAAACAAATTAACTAAAAGTAGAAAGTCACGCCCTTAAGAAAAGATGCGAAATGATAAGTAGATACAAAAGATTTTTTTGTAGCTTCCGGAAAAAAATGTAAAATGTTTTAAAGCAGAGAGAACAAAATTACCAACTTGACATGTATGATTCTAATATAAAACAAAAAGTCACAAATTAAATAAAACACAACAGCACTACAATTATTTCGCAAACAAAATTAAAAAAAATCCTCTTTAGCTACTGTAAGTAAGTAAGTACTAAATAAATGTACATTAAAACAACTACTTCTCGGGCATTAATTATTTTCAAATTCTTTTTATATAATTTATGTACATAACAGTGACCAACTGAATGAATACTTTTTTTTTTCTATTGATCAAGCAGATGATGTCAATCATATTATCAAACATTATAAAAACTGTAAAACTAAAAACTGTTGTATATTATTTAATTTGTGAATATGCAGTTTCATCAATTGTAGGCCTCGGCCATTAAAATTTTAAAAATAAAATTGTTACAAGAAAAAAAATCGCACGTTTTTTTAATATAATTTGTAAGTACCACCCTTAATTTTGAACTATCGAATCACTTGGGATAAAGTTGACTTATTTGTGTATTTATTATTTGTGATGATTTATGTTAATGCTTATAATTTTGTAGAAAGGAGATTTCCGTAAAATAAATTAAATTGAATTTAACGATAATAATTTTTAAAAAATGAAAGAGTTGTAAAATATTAAAAAAATGAAATTGGATTAATTTTTATTAATTTTATATAAATTACAAAATATAAATCCACAATATATTCATACATCTCATCACTCATCAACGACTGACAGACTGACATAACATAAAGACAAGGACTTCCGGCTGAAAGACCAATGGTCGGTAGCTATTTAGTTCGTATTAAATTTAATGTTGTATTATAGCTAAATTGTATCAAAGTGATATACATATACATATATATATATATATATATATATATATATATATATGTATATATAAAATAATAAACTTATAGTGGAATTATCGAAGATTAAAATATTTTTTAATCAAATCAGTTTCAATATTAGGATACATTTGACCGTTCCTATATTGTAATTCATTGATTATTAAAATATCAGTTACTATATAATAAGGGTCTATATTTTTTTACCCCATTTTATTATATATGGTATACAATGCTTGCACAGAATATGATCACATTTCGCACAAGATAATATAAATAAATTGGATAAATATGAACAACCGTCGAATACTACGTTGTTATACGTTTTATTATAAAATTATACTGTTTTACAAACCTCAATATCTTTATAACAAGTTAGTTTTTCGATCGGATGTTCATAATATAAATTTGAGGTCAAGAGATACTATTTCATCCCCGTTGCATAAAACAGCTCTCTATCAACTGCCATTTTCCTACAATATATATATAAAATATATAACACAATATAAACAAACATAAAAAATCTCACATTGATTATATATTACTATTTATTAAATATTTAAATCGTTCAATTTTTATTATCAAGATTATTTTATAGGGTTTTAGGTGATCTAAAGCCAAAACAAAGCTGAATATGAGGCGCGAATATTCTAATATTCATTTATAATAAATATTTGGCCAAATGTGTATAGTCAGAACATGAATTAGGAGATTATAAATCATTAATAATTTCGCCTTGAAATTCAATAAAATTCCTAAAGGTTATTTTTATATTACAATAAATAATTTAAAGGAACATGTTCAAATTTCTGTTGGTGCTAAGGTTGATTGTTGCACAAAAGTTAAAGAAATATGTTTTGTGTTAATATTTGTTATTAATATTATTAATTATTAATATAATCATGACGATTGAATAAAAAGACAAGAACTGGACAAAGACAGGTAGAAAGACCGATGGTCGATAGCCATTTTCTGAGGCTTAACTAGAGGTTTATGATTGTAATGTAAATATTGTAATGAAATTTAACGTATTTCTCAATAATAAAGATTTTCTATATGTATATATTAATATAATATTGATATTCAGCATATTGCCGTTTTTAAAATAATTTTTAGTTTGTAAAAAATTCATTTTATAAATTTTTACTCCATTGCAAAACATTTTAATAAATATTATATTTACAAAGCTATAATTTACATTATATTTTGTATTGATTACTTTTAATTTCATGGCATGTGTGATTTCTTAGTATTAAAAAATATTAATATCTATTATTATTAATGTTATTAAAAATAATATACATAAATAATGCATGATTTAGTAATTTCGAATCTAAAATATGCAATAAATTATCTCGAAAGTCAATATCCTCTTAAGTTATTATAACTTCCCGGTAATTTAAACTTATCTCTTTGAATTCGTTAACAAGGAGCAGTATACGTAAATTCGATTATATTTACGGTAAACTTGCCGCTATAAACTTGCCAAATAATGCTGATTGAAAGCTGTTACATTGTTGTAAACTGTACAAGAAAATTTATGAGGAGCGCACGCCCTCCTATCTTTATGGCCGGATTCCATATCGCACAGATGTTGATAATTTATGTTTAAAGTCTTGCGCTGTTATGTTTTTTTTTTTTTATCAAAAAGTAATAATAGATCATATGAATAATTGTATATTTAATTAATTGTATTTGATCATTTGTTATAAAATTTTTATTTGAATCGTGTTTAATTAAATCCATGTCAGGAAATGATAGGAAAACAAAATAAATTAAGTCATATAAACCATGTTTTTTGTTGTTTTAAGCCTTTTAATTTAATTCAATAGTGTTGCGGCAGAAAATACTTTCTTCTCTTCTACTCCTAGTTGTTTTCAGAAAGTAAAGTATTTTTGTTAAAAAATAATTTATACTAGTGTAACAAAATGTATTTTTGTTTAAAAAGAGTATTTATTCACTTGATCAAAATTATTAAAAAAAATAGATAAAAAGAATTTAAAAATAATTAATAAATATTTAGCTACTGTGACAATTTGATATATATGGTATAAGTACTACGAAACAAGTGTAGAAATAGTTGTTTAAATAAATATTTGTTTTAAAGAACTTTCGTAACGTAAGTTAAAATGTCACAGTAGTAATAAATAATAATTTATTAAAATAATATATATATATATATACAAACATCTTTATTCAGACAGCAGAATTATAATTCTTTACAAATATTTATATTTACAATATATATTGATGCGTTAGTAGTCTGCCATGGGTTATCTATCTTCCCTGTCATGAATTTATGGTGATTTGCAAATAAGAATTAAAATAATATATTCCTTTATTGGCAATTTTTTCTGAGTTTACAATTATGAGAATAATATAACAATATTTTAAAAATATTAACATTGACAAGTATTCGGCAATCGATCATTTCTGTCTGTTTTTTTTTCTGTTGCAAATTATTTCGTAATTGGTCGTTATTGTTAAACCGTCTTTTGAAATAATCAATGTCAATTTAATTGTCTATGTCTTGAAAGTGTATAATGAATTGAAATATTGTTGTGAAGGGATTCTACGGATGGGTCTTGTACTTGGAGTACGTGGGAAATATTAAGTGTGTGGAAGGTAGAGAGTAGTTAGATTTAGAATAATTTTTCAACAATTTTTAGGGAGGGGACTATGATACGTTGTTCAATAGAAAGAATATTTGTTTGTTCATATAGAGTGTTTGGTATGTTATGGAGTGGGTTTTGGGGGTGTCTTATTTTTTTTAGCACTCTGAGGGCTGATCTTTCCGCTACTTCAGCTAATGTATTAATTATTTTCAAATTCTTTTTATTTTTATTTGGTTCTGTAAATACATTGGAATAACTAAATGTTAGAATTTTGTCTGGTGTGATTACTATTGATAGTTTGTTGCGATAAATCATCGACATAGCATAAGGTCGGTAGGATGGTACAGCATGCGTGCAAAAGGCAAGGGGGCCGACATTTTGTATGCGAACCAATTGGCGCGACATTTAAAATTCAGTTAAGCATTTTCGATTTACGCGAAGGATTTCGCGTGACGTTGAGATACCCTTATAAAATGATACACCATTTAAATACGAGCGACTCAATTTTAATAAATTTGGATAAAAAATGAGAACTGCTAACAACAAATGTTGTTAATTCAAATATGTAAATAAGATTATTCTTTAAGGGTGTAAACAACACACACAGTAGTTACAAATATCACCGCACGAAGCAGCACTTGTTTCGAATACTTATCCAGCCACGTAAATTATTTAGCCCGAAAGACAAGGTGGATACAGTTTGTAATTTAATGTGGGGAGGTAAAGTTTCGAAAACTTCGCTATAATCTTAAGAGAAAGAAAAAGTAGCCGAAAGTAGTTACAAATATCACCGCAAGATCCAGCACTTGTTTCGAAAACTTATCCACCCACGTAAATTATTTCCTATAATTAAAATTATTTAGAAAACTCTGAAGGGCTGATAACTGGATTTTTTAAATTAAATAATAATAAAATTGTGCAAACAATCAAAAGAAAATACATAATTTCTTCTGTCGTTTTATTCTAAACACTTCTATATTTATTATTTTCACAATTGTTAAATAATTCGAACATTCTAGTTATTAGCCTTTCAAAGTTTCATAATTATTTCAATTAATGAAAATAATTTACGTTTATCGTAATAAACCCTTAATAATAATCACACCTGACAAAATTCTAGCCATTTTAACATTTTATTATTCGAATTTATTGCCACAACCAAACAAAAAAGTGAAATTTACGTTGTGCAAAACCGACGGCCATCGCGTTCCGGAATTTAGCATTAATCACCTATTTTGCACGATATTATCGCACGCACAATACGCCCCGATATTTATTACAAATTCATGACCCAACATTACGAAATTACACATACATTAAAAATTTATTTACATTAATTGTAATGATTACGTTTTTAAAGGATATTATTTGTAAATCCGATTTTATCAATAGTGTCCAGGCTGGGATTCAATAACGCACGCAGCAAATTCCATTCGGACTGTATAATTGATTAATTTTGTTTCGGATTTGTGTATTAACCGGTGGATGTGTATGATTATTTGTTAGTGTTAATGGGAATTTTATGCGGTAATTTGTTATTTTATTAGTAACTTGATATATTTTCGGGTATAATTAAATATTAAAAAAAAAATACATATGAATCTGATAACAAAATTGTAATAAAATACTTTATTACATTATTTGTAAAATAGAATTTTCTATTTAATGATTATATTTTTAACAATTTAAATTTGTTATGAAGCTAAACGTGAAAAATGTTGAAACTATCGTCACTCAATTTTGAACAATACATACGTCTCATTATTAAACTAAAAATGTAAATAATTTTTATAAAAAAAAACGACATTGTGTCATAAAAAGTTAAAATATATTTTACTATTGTGTCTTGAATTAATTGTTGTTCGAGTAAATAATATAACACATCATAACAATAACAACATTGGTGTTATTACGTTTATTTAAATATTTACATAATATTTAAATTATAAATAGAAAAGAGTATTTATTCACTTGGTCACGGTTATTTAAATATATTAAATAAAAATTAATTATTTTCAAATCAGTTTTATTTAATATATTAAAATGTTTAAATTGTTCAACCCTAAAGAGATTAAGGGATGGAAATTGGTAATAAAGTATAAGATGAACAGACGAAAGATAAAAGGTGTATTGGCAACATACAGGTGTAACCCTATGTACGTCGCAGAAAAAAGTACAAATCCGGGAAAAGATGCATATTTGCATTTTGTGGTTACTTAATAATTCTCTAATATAATAATTTCATTTCGGACTTGCCTGATAACCAATTATAAAAATCAGTTGTATACGGCGCGGGTTGTTGGTACTTTCTGACCTGGGCGGATTATCGCACGATTAATCGCTACAATTGTAATCGTCCATAATGTAACGAAGTGTAAGTCTTAGTTATCAATAATTTAATAAAATTACATATAAACTATTTATTTCCTTTTTATGAGCAAAATGATCTCTTTATTTAGAGATCGTGTAACTATGAAAGCAATAGCGTTTTCTACTTACTGCATTACTACGCGCTGGTGCGCACTCGCTCGTTTTTCTTTTCTGCTTCTGTACTTTTTCAGTGCGTTATGTCAAAATCGTTTTCACATAAAAATATTCACTGACCGAGTACAAGAAAACGACACAAACTCGGGTAGAGAGTGCACGAGATCCAGTGCAATACGGCGGACAAAACCATAGAAAACCTATATAAAAAAAATAGTCTTGTGATAGTTGATGTTGAATTGCTAGAATATTTATTAAATCTATGTACTTACTTAGAGAAGTACGAATTATCGGCCATTTTTTTAGTAATCTTTTTGTCTTATCTTTGTATATGTTTGTCATTTTACATTTTAACTTATGTATAACTTATAATTTATTAGCATTTTATAATTATACTTTATTGTAACCCTCCTTTATCTTTTAATGTATAGTTAGTATAAAGCAATATGTATTTAAATGGACTTACCGTTAATAAACAATAAATAAATAAATAAATAAAATGTATTCCTCTCATGTCACCCGGCATAATTGTAGACGAGTTGTGATTTAAAATCAGCTGCCAATTCATATTTCGCGCATTTAACTTCTTAGTGTAGAATCGCAAGTAGTGCAATACGTCACAGCTCTCATTCAGTGCTCATTGGTGCGCTCCGATTTTGTGTAAGTATAAAACACTATCAGTTAAATGTAGATTATCGATTGCATGAAAAAATAATAAGAAAACAAGCGTTTCTATAAAGAAGTAGAGAAAATGATCAAAGGAGAGTTTCAGCTGAGATTCAATCACAGCACTTTTAAAAAATACCTATATATACATTTTAATTTTCCACCCAAGAGAGAAAGTAGGTAAAAAAAGCACCCATCTTTTTACAATCCTTCCAAAACCGCATTACCTTACTCCATTTCCCACTTCCTCGTTCCCTTTAGTGCCCGGCATCAAAACGCTCCACCGAACAGCAAAAAAAAAATGACCCGGAAGGACGGAGTGCAGAAAAAAAAATATATATAGACCGGAGAAAAAGATGAAAGTTTAATCTGAATTCTTCGGGGGATCCGACATTCTGCATTCCCCCGCGAAACTCCGAAAGTGTGAACACAATTTAACTTTACATTTTTTAAGAGCGCCCACTTTTACCGTCACCCCTCCTCCCCCTCACTCCGTTAAATTGAGAACTGATATATTGGGGGCGTAAAATTTTTAGCCCGAAAGGCAAGGTGGATACAGTTTGTAATTTAATGTGGGGAGGTAAAGTTTCGAAAACTTCGCTATAATCTTAAGAGAAAGAAAAAGTAGCTGAAAAAAAAAATATAGTATATACGATAGGCGGAGGTGAGGGTGGAAAGTTTGTTTGGAAATTCATAAAGCTTTTTTTTTAGAAATACTTTTATTGAAAATTCGGAGGGATATATTACAAACATCACTGATAATTTAAACTCATGTAACAATTCCTTGTGCGAGTTGCATAATAATAATAATAATAATATAAGCTTTATTGTTCAACACGAAACCCAATTACAGAACAATATGAGATATAAATAGAAATAAACATACATAAATACAAATGAAATAAGAGTAAAAAAAGGACAATTTATATTTTGAGTGACGGTGAATATATACATGTATCATTTAAATGAAAATGTCTTCGTAATGCTCTATTGAGCACTTGCATAGTACATGAACTGGTGGATATTGCAGGACATTTGAGTTGGAAGTCGTTAATTTAAACGTGGAGGCAAATCTTGTGTGTTTTACAGGCACGTTAAATGGCACTTGAGCTAGGATATCCGGGCAGTCGATTCTTCCATCGATTAATTTCTTCATAAATCTCGAACAGCACAGAATTCTTCTAGAGACAAGAGAATCCATGCCATGACGTTGAAGAAGTTCGTCTTGCGGCGTTCCAGTAGTAGGATATACCTGGTCAGCTCTAAATGAAAGAAATTTCAAAAATCGACGGTGAATGCGGTCCAGGAATAGCTAATGACTGGCATAGATGGGAAACCATATTAAAGTATTGTATTCCAATTTACTTAAAACAAACGCAGATTATAAAGCTTTCAGAGCATCTATATTGCGAGAGTCGCGGCTAACGCGTAATAATAGAGAATGTTATCGATATTCTATCGCGAGTACCGAATTTGATTGCTAAGTGTTATTTAGCTGCAATATAATTACAACAATTTTTCAGATTATTCATTTTCGGAACAACCTACCTCATTCCATTTCGCGTAATTATTCCTTATTCTCTTTGTGACGCAAAATTCACTTCGTAATCTGTTTTAAAAATGCGAAAAGTTTGATTAATAACTAATTTTATGGAATACAAAAAATCCCCAGATTATTTTTGTGAATGAAATTGTACCCATTGTTCATTATTTGGCATTCTCATTATACATTCACCCACATAAATAGAACACAACTTGTTTTCTAGAATCCGCAACAATCAGCGTACGTTCAGGTACTGCCTACGGATTAGGAGACCAGTGGGTCAATACAACCCTACACATTTTTTCACTGATTACTTCATTATCGGGAGATACAACCCCTAGAATACAAACATTCATCATGCGAGAATTAGTCGCGACATAGTTCACAAGTATATGACCGGAGTGGGGAATGACCTAGCAACAGGTTATGCTCGCGCACGTGCCATAGGTGATACTATGGTTAGTTTACTTTCTACCATCCTACCAAGAACCCAGTCTACGTTCCTTTGTAGGATGACAGAAAGTAAATAGATCATAGTATCACCTATAGCACGCACGCGAGAATGACCTATTGCTAGGTCATGCCATGCTCCTGTCATATACCTTGGCAGAAAGTAAATTAATACCCGAGAAATGCTTTTTTTTTAATTGGGAAGAAAGAAAATTGTTCAATTTTAAGCGTTTAATTTCTTATATAAATGTTTTACAAGGATTAAATTTTATTAAATACAAAAATTCATGTGAGTATCTTGTTAATAAAATCTGTTTTTTGTTGAATTCGATTTTATTTTGGAATAAATAAACTTATGTGGATCCTTATAATACAGTTTCCAAATGAACAAGTTCTCTTATATTTCTGCATTTGAAGTTAGATTGGAACACATAAAGCGTAATTTCACTTTTAATCTCTCCCCCTTCGCCCGCACACGTAAAATTCATTTCCGCAATTCCCCACGCCGCGCAAAACAAACAAGCGAACACATGAACCGGTCGCGCACAATACAAATCATTGCGCTTCGAGGCAAAGTTCGCTAATATACGGAAAGAGAACTTCGCACGGAACTTTCCGACTTTCAGACTAATCTTTTTTATTATTTTTTCCGTCAAAAAATTATATAATGTAAATAAATATGAATAAATAGACCATTGGTTGATGGTCATTTGACAGGTACCTGATGATATTTTATATTTTGTTATGTAACTATTATAATGTAAACTCATGTGTATACGTGCTTCCCAAAAGTGACGGATAAATTCTATAAAATCGTAAATAAAAATATTCCAGAATTTGTATTCAGAATGAAAAACTCTATTAATTGAGGTATCACCAGGGGTGCTTTAATATTACAATTTTTAAAGTTGGATTAACCACCCCATAGGGGCGAAGTGGTGGGAGGCATAAAAGTATATGACAGAATAGCAATTTAAAAATAAAAATCGACGTATCAGAGGATTTTTCTGAAATATTTTTATAGAAATTATGCGTAACTTTTTGGAAGCACTTTATAATAATTGGGAGATAACGCAAGCACCATCTATTGCCTAAATACATGAGGCATAATCATCGATTTGGGTCTCCAAAGTAGACGACCGAGAATCGCTGCTTCGTCCACTAAAGGAAGGCGAACTTGTCCTGTTTATGAGAAATAGACTCATTTAGTTTGCATTAAGGTAAAATTTTCTTTATTAGTTCAACTAATAATGGAAGATAACCAATTATTCATTGTAAATTGAAGCAATTTCCATAACTGAATGTGTATGAAATCTCAGACTAACCTAAAATTTAAACAATGTTTCTTAATAAAACAACATATTCATACATCGTTATGTTCTAACTCAAGACATCAAGAAACTGTTCATGAGTCTTTAGACCAGTCAAATATTTATTGCTATAACTTGTTATTTGACACTTAGATAGTGAAGACGTTCGTAGATTATAAAGGATGTAAAACCACCAGGTACAATACTTTAGCTTATGTGGAATGTCAAAATTTCTAAGCGGATAAACATGCAAAACCTGCGAGAATTGCATGCTGACTGTTTCTGTTATAAAATAATTTTACAAAAAGGCCAAAACATATGACAAAATTATATATAGAAGTGACATTGATAAACGTACGATTTCATGTGCTTATAGACATAAACTACAGTTATTGCGTTACCTATAAAATTACCCAATACATGAACATTATTATTGTATTCTTGGATCTTGGAGGCGTTCACTGTGTATTACATTTTCAATTTTGATATAAAGAAAACACTTAACTTTTTTATAGCACGTTTATTGTGGTATAAAAATGTTAAGTGTTTTCTTTATATTTATATCACAATTATTGTAGTTATAGGGATTTTAAACGGAAATATTTTCTGAAGAATCTCGTTGCGGGTGATGAATCATGGCTACGTTTTAAAACGTCAAAAGAAAGAAGGTTTGCTTTTCGCCGAGAGTTTCTCCAAAAAGTAATATCAAAAGGTAGCCACTATAAGAAGGCTATGTGGTGTGTATGTTGGGACAGAAGGGTAATCTTGCCCTTAGGTTATAGGTTAGGTTCGAGTGGCAGCAGCCCTAGGACTGCTCAGTTAGGCCCACTTAGGCCCATTGTGTTACCACAAGTAGAAGATTTTTCCTCCTAAACAACCCAATTTGAGCACCTGATGAACCTGTTCAGATCGTTCACCCTTATAGGTGAAAGATCCGCCAGCTCATTTACATAGTGCAGACCGAGGTACTTGAGTATTTTTCCTTCGAAATCTTGCCCTTCTTTGAATGGGAATGGGAAATCATCTCAAATAGTATTTTCTATTGGTGAAATGAAAATGATGAAGGCTAACGGATTCCAGACCAAAATAGCGAGCAGCATTTCAATATTAATAGTGACGTTTATCTAACTTAACTTGATCGCTTTCACGCCGCAATCGAAGCGAAACGACCGCGAAATAAAGAACCATATCATCTTTCACCTCGTCTTTATGTTGAAAGTCATGTCTTCGACTCAATGGCCAGTAAGGGATGGAATCTGCTCCCACATCCTCCATATTCACCGACCAAAGCTCCTTCAATGGAACTAAAATGTACGAAGATTTGGATAACTCGGTGGGCGATGTTAAAGTGTGGATCGCCTTCAAGATTCGACTTCCAAGCAAATGGAAAGCAGTTCTTGAGTGGATGGTGACCACGCCCCAGAATAATGATTTAACTGGTTGAACGCTATGAATATTTGACGAAATCTTTCTCCTGGGCCAAACTGTTTTTTATTACCACCTGCTAGTAATGGATGTTGGATGTGGATTTCTTTTATTTTTTTATAATTTTCATAAAAGATGCCAGATAGATGGTAGCGGACATCGGTATGTAATAAAAATATCTTCAGTAAAATATTATTTTTTTATAAAGTTAGAAAACAGTTATCAGTAGCCTAGTGCCAGTGTTCAATAGTGCGAGGCCGTAGCGGAGACTTAAGCGTTATAAAATTGACATACTTTAATACGTTTGGCTCAGCCAGATTTTTAGGCATTGAGATTTAGAGCGGACACTGGTGAATTCAGTGGCTCAGTGCGAAGTGTAGCTAGCGGACATCGATTTCCGTCATGGCGCTCAACCTGTTAAACATGTTTTTGTTAAATTTGTTATCATTTTTGCAAAATATATATTTTTTTGAAAAAAAAAAGTCACAATAGTTATGCATCAACCTTATACAATAATAGTTATACATTGTTTTAAAATGTTTATACTTTATCTGTGTGATTATTTATCATTTTCTACTGATTCCTCTTAAATCTTAGAATTTCATTTGAAAAACGTAAGTGTATCCAATATTGTCAACAATTTTAACATTCTGCAAATTTAAAATATTTTTAAATGATAGCTTGTTTATATCCAAGAAACTTTTATTTCAAAACATTTTTTGAAAACATCTCAATTTGAGAATTTCAAGTCCTTATATGTTTAAAAAACGAAGATGATTCTTTAGTCTACTAGTTTTGACTAGTTTTTTTAATATGTTCCAACCACGAATTAAGGGTGCGGTTTAGAAGAAAGAGGTAGCTATACAAATATGGGCAATCACTAATTTGAGTTAGATTGTTGTTGTGATCAATGAACAATATTGTATTATATATTAAAATAATCTTAAAATAAGCAGGAATTTCATAAGATAAATTAAAAATTATTTTAATGTTTAGTTTCTGTGAAAAATAATTATGAAAAACAATGAAAATTGATCAAATATATAGCAAATTTTAAATTAAATTTTTGCTAATAAAAACTTGTGCAATGAAAATTTAAAGGATTTCACTAAATTCTGGATTCAAATAACTTAACCTATTAATTTCATTATATCTTACTATTTTCTTTTCTAACTTAAACTAGTAAATTGACTTAATACACGAAAATTAACTATTTATTTTTTATTTAGACTGATACTTTATACTTGGTAGATAAAAAATATAAATACACATTCATATTATGAAATCCAAAAGAATAGCTCTATTTTCAAACGAATATTTCCATTTTACTATATAGCTATCTCTTTTCACTAAACCGCTACCTTAATACTTTACGCTTGTTTATATCCAAGAAACTTTTATTTCAAAACATTTTTTGAAAACATCCCAATTTGAGAATTTTAAGTCCTCATATGTTTAAAAAAAAAGGAAGATGAAACGAATTGAAACGTTACAGGACTAAAGTGTCACGTTTCAATTTTGACTATTTTGTTTTAATATGTTCCAACCACGAATTAATACATAAAACAGAATTTTATGAGTATGAAGTAATGAATAATTTTTGCCACTGCGATTTATTTTTTTTTTATTCTCTATTTCACGCTCGCTCATAAAATATCGCTTTATCGCCGAAATTTCCTCCAGCTACGGCGCGCCCGTGTGTAATTTCCTTTTCGGAGTGTTTTAATTTACACAAGGGTTTACGCGTGTGTGACGCTAAAAATGACAGGAAGATTCTAAAACGTAATACCTTTATTGGGCATAAAAAAGTACACGTTATTGCACGTGGGTCTGTTTGGAATATTTTGAAGTGTGTGTTAAACTTTTTTATGCACAGGAAGATAAAATCAAAGTTTTGCGGGGCTTTCAAATGGATGCTCCTAATAAAGTGCTGAATTGTGAAAATAAACGAAGTAGTATATTTGCGTAGTAGAATATACTAGTTTAATAAATTTAGAGACACAATTTACCGTTATGTCTTCTTTAAACGTCTTTTTTTCTGAGGTTAAATATTTAAGGATGATACAAAGCCCACCCCAAAGTGAAAATTTAATTTTAAAAACTATATTATTATCACGTTCAATTGCCTGAATATTTAATTTCCGGTTGGTTGAAGGGAAATTAAATATTAAATAAATATTCGAAACCTGGTCTAATCAGTATCGTTTCTTAATTTAAAGCCTATATTTCATCTACACAAAAAAGAGTCAAATTTCAAATAAGTAAGAATGAAGGTAATATTTTTGTATGGAAAGTACATGTAAATATAAATATATGGTTTAATAATGGAATACTTTATTCCATGTCGAAAAGTTGTGTTTATATCAAATTATAGAGTTTATTAATACTAGACTTATTAACTTTTTCAGTTTTATTATTACCTTTAAGTCCCATTCTATTGTTATTTTTCTAAATATCTCTGCAATTTTTTTTTCAGAAATTGCTACAAAATAATTTAAATTTGTATATTTTCTATTGTCTTCTTTCATTTATGTTTGAATTTCAAAAAGTGCTTTCTTTCTAAATCACGAGGATAATTTCTAGTGAGATTTTTCCACCTTTTTAGCAAATGCTGCGACAAAATTATTTTGCCAAATCATTATACCTTTGTTTATTAAAAATTATGTTATAAGTATAGAAAATTAAATAAATTTTGAATTCTCTTGAAAATGGGCACATAATCCGAAACTAGTCGAAAATTTCAAGTTACTTAATTTAATCTGTGTTTTCATTTATTTTATTAGTAAATTTTGAATTATCCATTCCTATTTATTACTTTCTCTAATTAAAATTAGGCACTCTTTTGTATATATTGAGTCCGTAATGAAAAATCTGTATTCCTATTATTTTTGCATCTTACACTTCTTAGTTTTATTTAATTAAAATAATTTGAAGTGCTTTCCTGAACTTTTTTCCCTGTAATATAATTAATTTTAAAATAAATTTCTCTAAATTTATATTAACCAGCCTCCCTGTAAATTTAAGCATAGAATGTTGTATATAATGCCGCGACTGTTGGCATTGGACGATTATTGAAATATCGACTAGCGAAATTTTCAATAGAAACACGCAGGCGTTTCGTACTAATTTGTCTGGGTTACTAGTTTCCGCATGCTATCGTTTTCCATCGCTCACAATCGAATAATTTTTCTTAGAGCGCATGCGCAAACGTATATTTCCACAATAATTCTGAGCGTACGCTACTGCATTCAGGGAGGCACCATCCCCACCTCCAAAAAGTGCGACGAGCGTCGCCAATCGTGAGCCTTTGAAAATGATCATTGAAAATTTGTTTTTTTAAACCCAAATATTAAATATATACACTCGAAATTAACCAATATTTTGGGTATATTTATTTTCGACAATTCTTGATCTAAGTCACGGAACAGATTGCTTTTCATTATTTGAATTATTTATGAAGTTATTTAGGTATAAACCAGAGGAAGCATTTCAGGTAACTTTTTTCGCAATTTGTTACATCGCAAAAACCACAATGGCCGAAATAAATAAAAATAACTTAATAGATAACGTTTTCTAATCATGAAATCACTCCTTAGGCAAAAATAATTTGAAAAATTTGAATAATTTACATTTAATTTGTGTTAAAAATTTACATTGAATTCTCCATAAGCGTCCACATACATACAGCCCTCTTAAATGAAAAGTGTACAGTAACGCTTCTCGCTTTCTGATTGAATTAAAAGATAGTATACACAAAGAAATGGGGACTATAACTGAAAATATGTGCCAAGCAATTAAAGAAAATTTTGCATAACGGTTACAAAAATGCAAAAAAGGAGGAGGGGGATGACATAACTTTTAAAACACAAATTCTTAAAATCTGTGTTTTAATAAAACATTTACTTGTTACACCCAGGCCATTATTTTCTTATATTATTTTTATTTTGAAAATAACTTTTGGGCTACCTTGTACTTTAGATGTAATTTAATTTACCTTATTCTAGTTACTAAATAACTGATGGAAAATTGGTTACGGTTTACCATACAATGATTTCAGATACGGGGCCAAACGATCATCATACCTATTAAAACCAAATTCAGTAATATTTTAACAATGGCTTTATGAAACCAAACTCCATTATCGGCATTTACTAATTTTCATTAAAATGAAATTAAACAAGGAACATTTCTGGCAATGATGAATAAAATTCGATGGATCCCTTTCTCCAACTACAAAAATTACTTACATTGTAAGTTTTTGACGAATATCTATTGAAACAACTACTTCCTGAGCGTATACCCCGCCGAACATTGGATTGCACAATAGATATTTGTTTGTTACATACCAGTACCACTGTGAATTGCAACGGTTTCGATCGAAAATATTTAATGAGAGATAACCAATAATAATAATTAGAAGAACTATCTGTAGATATATGATTCGGGATATATCCCTGATCAGTACAGCTCTGCCCTGTAAGCCCATAGTTGTTAAACAATTTTTACTTACCGTCTTAACCGGATTCTCAGATGAAAATGATCGTGCTCGGTGAAGGAACCGATAATTCCACACATTGTACGTCATCTTAGTTTTATTTTATTTAACTTAATTTACATTATAAAACAAAATAAGTAATAAGCCAAAAAATGCTTGAACCCACTTTTTTCCTTCACATTATTTTTTCCGGGGTGTATATAAAGTAAACATAATTTATTTCAACTTAATTTACTTAATTATTTCGCTCCAGTTGGGTTTTATTTATTAAAACACTTTAAACTAAATTGTTATCTATTTCACGAAATATCTCGCAACGTCCCATTCACGTTTTAAGCGTGTAATTAAATATAACACTGTATAAAAAGAAGTCAGTGCATATCTTTCCGTTTGAGTGCACTTAATTAAAAGCCGCGTCCGCCCACTTGCCATTCGGACACAATAATGCCCGAAGGCATGTTTGGTGCACAGGGAGCAAAAAAATACATGAAAGAGAAAGAGATAAAAATAAACAAACAGTCCCCTTCCAGCAGAGGAAATAAAATATGTCCTGTAATTATTCAGCAAAGTGGAATGTGGAAAAGCCTCTGGCGGCCCGGAATTAATGCGAGCGCTGATGTTCCGTTCGTTCGATTTCGACCCGAGCATTGTTTCTTTTTTGAGAGTTTATATAAATTCTAGGTTTTGCGATATGTGTGCTCAGAGGAAAGTCGGCCGTGCTTTTTCAAGTGTGTTTCTACTTTGTTTGATAGAAATTAAAGGAAACGGTTGTTGAGTCGACGATTGTGTAAACAAATATCTCTTTACCTTTATATTAATTTGAATATTCAAAAATTAAATAACTAATATTAATTTCGCTACTAATTTATTTAGATAGTATCAAGATTTATTTCACATACCCAAATAAATAATTAAAAAATTAATATAAATAAATCACAAGTATAAATAAAATAATGACAAGTTTTGTTTTGAACTAAATTTTGATATTAGTTCCTCACATAACTTCATTTTAAATGTTATTAATTAGTGTTTATGATAGTTCTTGGCAATAAAATGTCATCTATTACTTGAATAAACTTCCTACGCATTGATATGAATTTTATAAAATTGAAAAGATAGGTATTTTCAACGAAATAAAATCCTCATAATATACATAATAAAAATTCGATAGAAGTTTAGTAAAAGAAATATATTTTTATATTTAAAATTCACAGGTGGACATTATGCTCCCAATGGTCGAACACATTTTATTTATAAATTAATGCTGTTTTTCTTAGGCCTTGTTTATAGTGGAGAGTCAAGAGCCTAGAGCTCTCTCTTGTTAATTTAACAATCATTATAAAGCGGTAAAGCGCGTTAAAAATGAGCGCGCCGAAAAGTCACTCCGCTGTTGGAGAGAGAGCAACGACATTTCATTTCTTAAGATGACATCGAGCCGAGCGGACGGTGATCGTTCGATCATACCAAAAATGTGGATTAAGTGATGTGTGTGTGTAATTAGAATTTCGTTTATATTAATGATTAATAATAAAATTATGGTAAGTCAGTTTAAAATACAATATCAATTTAATTGTAATTTTTCTATGGTGTGTCTCTTGTCAAGTGTTTTTATTACTATCATTATCAGTAGAAGTAATGTAATTACCTTTACTTAATCAATGATGATGCTGTTATTTTATCTAATTATATAGATAGGAATAAAACCCGAATCTTCCTGTCAATTTTTAATAGTTATTGAATTATTAAATATTAATTATTATTGCATCACTTTAAGTTATAATGTACTTGACACAACATGCATAGAAAATTAGAATTAAATTAATTATGTATTATAAATTGACTTATTATATTATAATGAAATTCTAATTACAGACAATTTCATATAAAGTATTTAAAGTGAACATTTTATTTTATTATTTAATTTTGTAAATGATTTTAATAAAATATTTTTCTCCTAAAAATGCAGCTTATGAATTATCTCTCTCAAGAAGTACTGCCAACGATCGTAAACAAAAAATCCTATGCGTAATATAAACACACTCGACAGACGTGATTTATTTTTTCTAAATGGAAAATGTATCGTTGCATGGCCTTCCACCAACTAGACATTTTTGAAGGGTCAATAAACCCACTACGACATATATATTATCGGTTAATAAAATAAAAGATTTAATACACGACCTTGAAGTTCATTAACATCTGGAATTTTTAATGTGCAAGAATGTAATAGATAAAAGAACTGAAATACAACTTTTATTATTGTAATTAATGCCATGCAACAACACAATTCATATTAAAAAATACACATCTGAGGTTTTGTTTATAACCATTGGCAGCATTTCACCAAAAAGATAATAACGTTATTGTAATACAATAAGTCAATTTAAAATATATAATTAATTTAATTCTAACTCCTTATGTATGTTATGTCAGGTATTTATTATTAATATAAATTTAATTGCATAAAATAGCAAATAATTTTATTATGATTAATTAATTAAAAAAACTAGTAAGAAAATAACAATAAAAGTACTTGACAAAAGACATACCATAAAAAATTAGATTTAAAGTAATAATGTATTTTAAACTGACTTACCGTAATAATTTCATGATTAATCATTAATATAAACGAAATTCACATCACTTAATCCACATGTTTTGGGTTGATCAGCGTCTGTTCGGCTCGATGTCATCTTGAGAAATGAAATGTCGTTGCTCTCTCTCCAACAGCGGAGTGACTTTTCGGCGCGTTCATTTTTAACGCGCTTTAGCGCTCTATAATGATTGTTAAATTATCAACAGTACTAAACATCGCGTATGCGTGCGCACTCAAAAGCATCTAGGCTCTAGGCTCTTGACTCTCCACTATAAACAAGGCCTAAGACGGGCATTTCGATAACTCATCTTATGTAATAGACTAAAAAAAGTCTCAAATCTAACATTTTTCAGAAAAGGCTTATTCTACGATTAAAATATATATATGTTTTTCCAATTAGAACGGGTCCATGTTAAAATAGAATGAATTAATACCCTGCGTGGGTGGTATTAACGATTTTTTAATTTTATTTCAAACACCCAACTATGCTAATTTGTATGGAATAAAACATCATCCAAATGCCCGCTGCGGCTTCTCACGGTGGCACAGATCCGGGAGCTCTAATTTTCAATGATTCTACCGCATAAATCAGCCTGAATTTGAGCGATGGCCTGCGTTATGTTGACTTGAAGGGAATCGGTAGATTGCGGCTTATTGGCATAGACCTACGTATTGAGAAAATTGTATAAGAAAAAGTTATTGGGGTCAAAATACAAAATCTAGGTGGCAATTTTACGTTATCTGTCGTACATGCAAAATGTCTATCATCCCATTCGGTGTGTGGGATGTGGCACCATCCTGCCAGGACCACATATCGTGAACGTCCATTTCGTTCAATTCGAGCAAAAAGAACGATCTGTAACGCTCTCTGTTAATGGTGATGGTCTCATCCACATCGTTTTCGAAACAGTACGGACGAATGATGACGGCGACTCAAAATGCGCACCAAACCGTCACTTTTCGTAGATGCATTGCTATCTTATGAACCTCGTGTTGATTGACGTTGTCCCATATAGGACAATTTTGTTTGCTAACATAGCCATTAATCCAAAAATGCTCCTCGTCTCTTTTCGCTCAAGATTGGAGTCTTCTTCCAAACGCCCAAAGTCGAGTCAGAAAATCATGAGTGAGTTGGATCTTGTAAGGGTGTAGGACCAAGTCCCGATAGAAAATTCGCCAAGTTGAAGTATGCAGTTCTTGTGCACTTGGAGGAATTGACTGTTTCGGGTTCTTCTGCACACTTTCACAGACAACGGATACGTTCTCTACCGATTTGCCATTCTTTTAACGTATGGGTGTTGGCTGATTATTTGCAGAACCGGTTGTCTTGAATTTGGCCACCAAATCTTGGAACGTCGACTTTGAAGGCCCACCGCGTCTACAAAATGGGCACATCGCGCGCAAAGTATGCACTAATGAACTTTTTTTGATAATATAGTTGTATCATTTGGGCCTACTGCTCAGTCATGTGACTGATTAATAAACAATAGATTTGACAGTCGCCGCCAAAATAACATGGCCCTACAGCCTCTCAACATCGAGCGAGTCTATAGAAAAACACTGTATCATATAAAAAAATATTTTAAAACCCATTTCATTTTCATTACATTTTTATTTTAATCCATCAAATCAACCCAAATACAACAAAATTCCATATGCGGAAGCAACTTAAAAAATGCACATCTTCGTTGAAAATGTGATGGATTCGTAATTTCCACGAAAGGAATTTCCCATGCTTTCGCGCGCACCATCTTTCTCGCATTATAAATTAATCTTTTCGCCTTCTTATTCAGCACGGACTGTTATTTTTCCATTTCCCACGCCGTGGCGAATGAAGCAACACGATAAAAAATATAAGAAAACACACACAAACTTTGCCGCTACAACAAGTAAGCAAACACACAATGCCCTCGAGTAAATGGAAAAATAATAACCGGCGAAGGTCGCTCGAGATGTTATAATTCAATGTATGATGGGAATTGTGATGAAAAAATAGTTGCGCATAATTAAATCGTCTTGTAATTTAATTTCTGGTTGATGAAGTTGGATATAATTTATGTGCTTGAGTTTTAATTAGGATAAGAAAATATGAATCCGCTTTATTCATTAATGAATAATATCGCTTGTATTTCTTTTATTTAAAAAAAATGCTTTAAATATAATTTAAATAAGTCACAACTAAATTTTGATATTAGTTCCTCACATAACTTCATTTTAAATTTTATTAATTCATAAATTTAAATACGTTATATATAATTGTATTTATATTTATAATTTATAGTTAACAACGCCATAACAACTCAGTATTTATATTTATAAAAACTTCAACTACTGAAGATGAAGAGGTAGTTTAGGAAAATTTGTTTAGTTCAATCAAAAAAAAAAGTAGGAAAAAGGTCAACCAATTTTCTTTAAATAGTCAAAAGTCTCCACATAAAGAAGATTAGAAAAAATATTTGACAGAACAAAAACTAATGTAAGGGTCACCCCTTACATTAGTTTTTTCTTACATGGAAGGCCGATAAATTGCGAAAATTCGTTTTTTTTTTTTTTCGAAAACGAAACAGGATTGATGAAATCCATTTACTCCAGATTATTTGACATACATTTGTTATTTAAATAAAAATACTTGTCCTTTCTCCTATTTATTTTTTATTTTACTAGATATATTTCGGAAACTATGTTTCCATCTTCAGTAGTTGAAGTTTATTATTTATATTTATAAAACTTCAAGTTTCCGAAATATATCTAGTAAAATAAAAAATAAGTAGGAGAAAGGACAAGTATTTTTATTTAAATAATTAAAGTCTCCACGACCAACAACTAACATAAAGAAGATTATACATTTGTTAATTTAAAATATTTGGCTTTCCTTCCTGAGGGCCCGTTACGCAGCTCCCACCAGAAGACTTTTTTTTTAAAAAAGGTCTTTTACGGAGGCGGCTCGCGGAGATGCAGCAATCATTTGATATAAAAAATTTCAATTGCGTTGCATTAAGAATGAGTAAATTCGATCGTCGATCATTCGATTTTTAGAAAAAAAAGTTTGACGAAATTGAACCTATGCAGGTATGCATCAAGAATTAAAGGTGTAATGAAAGAACAAGATACAGTTCGGTATACACCTGAATTTCATTTATTTTCTGTATCAGAAATATTTCTGTATCAGTATATTATATATATATAATATTTTTTATTTTTTATAAAAAGTTGTATGCATCTTATGTATCTTGATAAAGAAAATAAACATTTATGTCTTTAAAATAAATTTGAATTATAATATATTAGTAATTAATCACATACCTTTTTATAAATTACATTCTCCTATCTTCTTTTAAGAAAAAGAAAAATGGAACGTTTTTCTTTTTTTTCTATTTTAAGTCTTTATACTGTGGCAATAGAACAAATACACGCATTAATATTCTTGAAAAATTCATCATAAATATTGTCGCAGACCCCCCAAAATGTAAATACCACGACGTTATCCCCTGCGAATTCATTTATCATTGAAATTAATGATAGGGACGTTTTGGAACCTCTACACGGCGGGGACGAGCGCATAATAAAGCGGATATTGGGCGCAAAATTAAACATTCTTAATTCTACTTTGCGTTTAAAGCCGCATTTTTTCCCCATTGAAAAAGCCTCCGAACAAAAAAGAGTGCAAAATTTTTTATACAAACATATTATACATCCTATAATATGTTTATAAAAAAAAATAATTGGGAAAAGTTGAATGATATTTTTAATAAATGTTTTAAATATTTTGAATTTATTAAGGATAAGTTCTTTTAATTTTCTATATATTGGTGACTATTACTTCTAATGAAAATTCATTATTGTAAAAAAAATAGGTGTGTTCGGTTGTTTTGCACTAAGTTGAACTGAGTGAAACATTGTGACATAATCCATAATTCGTCAGTACAGAAAGTATAAAGTCTTGTACAAAACTATAAAATTTCTGTAGTTATAATAAATAAACGTTTATTACGGCAACAACATTTGTACATAAATAAAAATTTATAGGCAGAAAGACCGATGGTCGATAGCCGTTTTCTAAGGACAATGTATAACATATTATAAGAATTATATTGTTAATTTATTGTATATAAAATTGTCTGCAGAAATAATCATTAAACTTTGATGACTTATGATGATTTTAAAATTAATATAAGGCAATAATAAGTTACTGAAAAGGAGTATTCATTCATTTGGTCAAAAAAGTTGCAGTAGCTAAAGCGAACATAATTAAGTAATTATTTAACTGTGTAAATTTATTATTTTCTAATTTCTTTATATTTAATTTAATTGAAATAAAATTATAGTAACCATAAAAGTCAAATGTTAGCAACTAAATTAAACATTAATATTATGACTTAACAGGTGATTTATGACATTGGCTTCCAGGCTTCCAGGCTTCCAGGACTGTTAGATTTTACTCCTAGAGTATCTGAAGCAAAATCCAACCACCCAATAGCCCGGAAGCCAATATAATATATCAACTGGTAACTTATTGTATTAATCCGTGAAAGCCTACACAATTTAATATATCAAACTTTGCTTTGCTGAATAGACTATACGATACTTCAAAAAGAAAACAAAAGGAAATCAGGAAAAACAAACACTACATTCTCATCTTTTCATACGATTGATATTTCAGCCCCCCCTTGAAGAATCCCCAGTGAAAATGAAATAAATAATCGGTTCGAAACCTCTGCATCTCTCTCTCTCTCTCTCTCTCTTTATATTTTTTTAATATAAAATTGATTTGACACGGGTGACCGAGAACCCTCGAAGAGTAATATTTGATACGTACAAGGGAATACTTTCTTATAAATAGATGTACGTGTCAGTCGCCCCCTGTCTTTCGCTTTCCTTGCGCGTCGTGAAATATTAAATTTATTTTTTGCGTTTATATCGCCCGGGGCTTGGTTGCGCTCTCATCCGAAGACCGGCGAACAAACAAGAATAGATATATTAATTTTAATGCCGCCCGCTGTGTAACAGACAAGTTGTGACGTGCAATAATGAAAGGATTTTCCTAGGAAAGGGGGATTAATATTTATTTTGTTTTTGTATATAATAATAACAATTGTAAGTCATTACTTTATACACGGTTTGAATATTTTTCAATATGGTTTAAACAATAATTAAAATCCTTTTTTAACATTTTATTAAGCATTGGTAATAATGAGATTAATTAATTAATGTTTTTTTTAACCAGTTCTTAGAAAACACAACATAATAAAATATAAACATAATAAAAATGTAAATAGAAGAGAGTATTTATTTACTTGGACAGGGTTGTTTAAATAAATTAGTTAAAAATGTTTTGAAAATAATTAATAAATTATTATCACATTTAACATTTGATATGCAACAGCAGGTATACATTACGTAATTCAATGTCAGTCGGGGTATTTGCCCGGGAAGTAATTGTTTTAATGTGCATTTGTTTAAAATACTTATGTAACATAAAATGTCACAGAGCTAAATGTGGAAATAATTTATTGATTAATTTCAAATCATTTTTATTTAATTTAATAAAAATGTATAGGCAGAAAGACCGATGGTCGATAGCCGTTTTCTAAGGACAACGTATAACGTATTATAAGAATTACATTGTTAATTTATTGTATATAAAATTGTTTGCAGAAATAAAGATGTTATATATATATAAAAATGTATTTAATATTAATGAATATACAGTAATCTCTTTCTACTAATCCGATTAATTTTCATTTTGTTTTTATATATAATAATAATAATTTTCAATTTTAATGCGGAAAGATCACTGGTCGATTAACAATGGGATCGCATATCCGATTACCAAAGCATTTTTACTCATTTTCAATTACATTAAAATTGAATACAAGGATTTTTTTTATTTTATTAAATTTAGTTTCGGCATATCAAATAATACACACTTTAAATACGTTTTCTAAAAATGTTTGTTAATAAAGTTGTTTATATATAAAACGAAATTTGAAAACAATTTATATTATTGAATAATTAATTAATTTCCCTTTAACTAATGCAACTTTGTGACTTACATAATGTAATTATTTTAAAAAAAACAAGGCAAAATTGTACTAATGAGGGATACATTTTCGTGCAAGTGGCAGTCGTTTTTTCAATGAATGTTTGTTAAACATGATATACTCAGCATTCTATTGAATACTTTGGATTTTGTAGTTTTTAGTAAAGTGCATTACAATTTTAAATGCTTGGCTATAAAAAATATTTTATTAGGATATTTATAAAATTCCTTGGTGATTATTATTTGGGTAAAAATAAATATTTCTTGGTAAATATTTTTATGATATAAGAACTAACGATATGACTGGAATGGAGGATTTTCCTTGAGTGGAATACTCCAGCCTTAATATTCGTAGCAGTTTTGTTTAAAAATATTTCCTCCTCTGGCCATTTTCCACCGAGCGAATAATCCCCAAAAGACACATACCAAACAATTACCCTCGATCTCTCCCTCGATTTCCCCTCCCTCTTATCTACCGAGTACTTCGGCCCTTAACGAGAATATAATGGCCCCCTTACACGGTAATGAAGGACCTGTTCGTCTCTATTACGGGATACCGCCGTAATTCACCTATTTACTTATTTATCCTGCTCCCGCGTTAATTCTTTCAAACACGTAAATGAAAATGCGATTTGTAAATAAATAATCCCGTCGAATTTTTATTTTTCTCTTGTTGATTATTTTCATGCGATGAAATTAAATTAAGCGCAATGATCGAGTGATGGCGTAACTGGATTACGGTTTGTGTTTGGGTTATTGGTCGCCCGGCGCGTTCACCAATTATGTAATGTCATGCGGAGTTATGTGTTTTTCGAACCTGCGAGTGTTTCAGAGAGAGAGAGAGCGGGGATTCAATTTTGATAGATGTCCCGTGAGTGATTTATTTTTAAAAATGAATTGTGAACGTATGCGCTTTATCTCCGCCCGAATCAATACGTAATATTTTTTACGTAAAAATTCTATATATAAAAAAAAGCTTGTTGATAAAAATTGTGTTTATACAAGGTGTGGCTGAAATTATTCCTACATTTCAATTTTCTACTTGAAATCCTCGAGATAAATAAGGGGGGGGCGTACGTTTCGTAAGCAAATGTACATAATGCAGTTTTCAAGCGCCACCATATGGGGAAAACCGAAGTTTTGTAGTGGAGACTTAAAAAAATGGCGAATCTGACTAATTTATAAAACTATATATAACATTTTCAGTACTAGGTTGATGAAAATCATCAGCAACGTCATAAAAGGCTATTTCACAGTATAGGATTTAAAAGATGCTCTGGGGTTTTCATCAAGACGACTGACATTCTGCCGAATCAACAAACACACTCCTTGAAAATGTATACCAAGGATTATGAAACAAAGATATTTAGCTGCTGTTATTATTCATAACTCCTCCACGGCCTTACATTACATAACAAAACATAAATATAATAAAAAATTGTGAATATCACCATCGGATATTGGCTAAATTTAAACAGTTTTTTTGTTCCATGTTTTTATTTTAAGTTGCCTGATACGTCTTTCGATCCGTTACGATCATTTTCAAAGTTAAAACTAATTTTAATTTGACAAATCTACAGAAACTAATTAAATGATAATTCGGCGCCAATTATAATGTCGGTGTTTTTGGTTGCATTTTGGTTATTAAGTAGGAAATGCCTCTTGCTGATGACTCGTTTAATTTATGATCCCTCTAATAGGTTCAGTTTACGATATTTTCATGGAAAAAAGAACAACTTATTATATTTACCCAATAAGAAAATTTGCTTCCATCAAGAAAGTAGCAAAACAAGTATCGAATATTTCACTATATCTTTCTACTAATCCGCATAATTCTTCATTTTCGTATACATATAAGTTTTAGTCTATCGATCAACGAGAGGCCTTTCTGTCCTGTGATAAATTTATGATGAACTCAAAGAAAAAATCTATACTATCTAGCTGAACTGCCCTGATGATTCCCATAATGAATTGATGAATAGTGATGGGGGGATGTTTGTATTTAGGAAGGATATTATGTTAGGATTACGGGCAATACAGAATTTTGTAAGAAAAGGTTATCAGGATTATTTTCAATTTTTTGGCTTAAAGCCTAATATACGCAGGGATGTGGATATATTATTAATAATTTACAAGAATGTCAACTGTTTTAATCTCATTGATTATTAATATTTGGTAACGCTCTGTTTAATTTAAACCTAATTATTCGGGACACGAATATTAAATTTAATTCAACACAAATATGTGGAGTGTTTATATTGCGCGGTCCCCATGAATTAATTAACTCTAAACAAAAGCAGCCTTCAGGAATAGTTGCTTTGAAATTTTAATTAACGCTCAAGAGATTGTTATTTTTGTTTTTTATTTGAAACAACGCGTAGAAAAACACACCCCACAATTAAACAGCCGATGTATTTAATTACATTAATTAAACCCCAGGCGGGATGGAATAAAGTAAACAGCCGGATATTAGCCGAAACACGAGAAGTTACTTAAAGTAATAAAAACCTTTTCCTTCTCTAGGATTAGGGCGTTAGAGTAGGGGGGCACAATGGAATTCGTGGACATATTTTATTTATTAATGGCCGGCTAATTGAACACGTCGCAGAGCGTGGGAACCACCCTTTCAAGCTGATTGAGCCGCAATTCCATTCCGGAGGCGGGAGAGGAAAAAATAAATAAATTGGGCGGGAGGAAGCGTGTCTCGTAATTTCATTTTGATAAATAATATCGCCGCGTGGGAAAAAAATCGCTTTTGTGGGCTAAATGTCCGCACCAATTTTTCCTAGAATGAAAGCGAAGCGGCGTGTACCCGCTCTCCTCCCTTCTCTCTTTCCCTCTGTCTCTCATTTTATTTCGCAGCGTCGTTTTTCATCAGCGGCCACAATCAGAAATCGAGGGGTGATGTGATTGCTTTTCACGCTCCATTCAAATCACGTCAAATTGAAATTGTTCTAAATCGTGTTGCGTTTGTTCGCGTTGAATGGATGGAATTGAATATTCATTTATGCAAAAAAAGTACAATAAATAATTATGATTCTTTCAAAAACTGCATCAATTATTTAGTTGTTATTCTTTGTGTCATTTTTCTATCACCTACTTCTTTATTCCCAAATCATGTGTTAAATCTGTAGAGTCGCACATGATGGATGAACATCAAGATTAGTCAATTAAAAGAACTGTAGTCGTTTCATCAGCTTACTTTAACGTTAAAAACATGAATTTAAAAATAATTATTCGGCAACGGTTGGAATCATTCTATCTTCGTTGCCTTAGGCCCCTTGGTATCGCTCTGGGGCAGATAGGGAATGCTTTAACATCCTGAAATGGTATAAGGGTTCTTATAATATTTACAAATATTTTTATGATTATTGCATGGGTGTAACCAGTCGACTAATGTGGGGTTTCAATTCTAAATTTTGAAATATAATATATAATTCTGCTATTCCTTTCGAGCAGAAAAAGTTAGCAATGGGAAGGTTTGGATCTTTAAATCCTCTCTCCAGTGGCTTCTGCTATGGATTATTTTGTGCGTTCTAGTGAACGCATGTAGACAAATATCTTTCTTTTTAATCTGCGAAAATTCCAGTTCTACTACTAAAATATTTTTTATATTTATGCATCCATTACAATATGAAGTATTTTACGTATTGTTATAATTAAAACAAAATAAAACTGAGATGATTCACATTGTTATAGCAATTTAAATTACAATAAAATTAAACGAAGAAAATTATATGAACAGAAATTAATAATTCCCTTTTTCCAAATGCAAATATTACTTACACTGTAAGTTTTTGACAAATATACTTACACAATTGACAATTGCTTGTTGCATATCAGTATTACTGTGAATTGCAACGTTTTGAGTCGAAAATATGAAATTTACCCATAAATCATTATTATAAGGTTATCTCTTTTATCAGTACAGTTCTGTTATTTTTTTCAGGAGGTCGAGTCCATGCAATTTTTTGTTCCGGACCTATAAATCCGCACATTAGGCGCGTCCGTCATATCATTTTCATCAGGGATTTTGGTGAAGATGGTACGTAAAATGTTAAACAAGCCCTTAGGGCTTACAGGTCAAAGCTGTACTGATGAAGTATGAATCCCGAAATACGGGCCTACAAATGGTCTTGTAATTATGATTTATGGGTACCTTTCATTAAATATTTTCGACTCAAACCGTTGCAATGCACAGTAGTACTGGTATGCAACAAATATCTCTTATGTATTGATGTTTGTCAAAAAAAAATAATAATTTTGAGTGTTCATTCCTCAGTTTGCTTCAATTTTTAATTCCAATCATATGAGTTCAGATCGGCCCATCATTAATGGCACACAAGAATAAACTATTATTACGTTTAAGAATTTATTATTCAATTTTGCGGTTTTCGTGGCTATTACATGTGAGAAATATTAACTTTAACGGGTATGTTATTAAATGACATCACATTTTATTTATATATATATATATATATATAATAAAATTTCTTAGACTGTGATGATATAAAATAACGTACACATTAAACTCAATATTTCCCTTACAGAATTGCCCGGTTCATTTATGTTTCCTTTGTATTCATATTTTATTCGTGCCATTGCCTGCCTTACCTTTTTTTAATATATATTATTTTGTAAAAATAATCTTACCAGGACAATAAAATACGAATTGATAACCTAGACTGTAGCTGGTTTCATTTCCCTAAAATTGCAGACAATCCCGACAATTCTCGGTCGGTTAACAGAGCATTAGTATGTGCTTTTGCTTTTGCTTGCCCTACAATAAAACTCTTTCAATTTAGTTAGACTTTTTCAGCGCCCAGAAAAAAAATATATCGGTGATTTCGAATAAGGGATATATTTGTAGTTCCGTTTGCGATTCAATCTATTTGTATATGTACAGTCCGCGCAACCCTAATATGAACTGTCTTTGATAGTCATGGTATTTGTTACTGAAATACAATCCTATAATACTGGCTTTGTCCAGTGGTATTACAAAGAGAGGGAAGGATATTGAGAGCAGTAAAATTACTTTCATTATTGCCGTTTTGTCGAATCGGTCTTACCTACAGTAAATGTGTAATTAAACAATTAAATGAATATAAAACTACGAAAACTATTTAATAAGAGAAATCAAACACTGGTAAAATTGTTATAGAGTTATTAATATTTTATTGCAGTCATTGGCTGCTACAACACTTTCCAATCTTCTTATCATGGACGAAAATTAAATGTCGCTTGTTATAGGAATTTACGAACTCTTCCCAAGCATTTTCAATAACTTCCCAGAATTGATCGCGGTTTCTCGGCCTGAAGTCGCTTTGATGTTTCTTTTTGGCTAAGAAGCCCCATATATTTTCAATAGGGCCAAATCAGAACTTCTTGCTGGCCAAGGCAAAACATTTATGTTATTGTTGTTAGCCATCATCTTACTATTTGAGCCGTATGAACTGGAGAATGATCCTGTAAAAAATAAATTATTATAAGTATTTAACGAGTATATCGTACTGATTTATTACAAGTTGAGAGGTAAAATTGTCAACAAAAATTTCTCTTCCTGATGATAGAATGTTTTTGTAATGCTCAGCTGTTAATCGCCCATCAATATGCTAACACATTCCAGGAACATTAACGCTTACCTATGTCAAACACTGATGCAAAAATAGTACCTATGTTAGGTACTATTTTTCCATCATAATGCTCCTCGAATCTTGAGTTTCTAGGACTATAAAATATTCCAATAGATTAGTGGTAAAATATTGGAACGTCTTTTCATCGGAAAACGTTGTTCCAAAATTCTTCCCCGTCAATTAAATATTCAAACACAAACTGAACTCTCCTGTACTTATTTCTTCAGTTAAAAAACGGTGCAGTGCAGTTTTTTAAGCCAGTTTGTTTTAAACAAATTTGAGATGTTCTGAGATGTCCTGGGAATTTGCTTCTTCTCGTGCTTTCACAGCCGTTTCAAGGATTTTGACGGACATATCTACGAGAGCATCGTTTTCATTAGAGACATTCCCTACTCCTTGTCTGAGGTGTTTTCTCAGTCTATGTTGTTATGTCGTTTTGTTATAGTTCTAACCGGGGTGGGCGCACAATTTATATTTATAAAAAAATATATATTAAACGATTTAAATTTTGTATTACGCTGCGGATATTATTTAGTTTTTTTTAGTTGTAATTAAATTGTATGTATGGATAAAGGCCATGCGATTTCAGAAAGTTACGTACGCTTTCCACTCCAGATTGTTTAGTCTGCAAAAAAATGAAGTGGAAGAAATAAAAAAAGGAAATAATAAAAATAAAGAGAGATGTTTGTGCTGTTAAGTGATTGTGATTCCCAACCGTAATTAGCCAATACCATACGTGGTAAATTTATTTCACTATCATAATAATTTCATTTAGTTTTTGTGTAAATTAATTAAATCATAATATAAACTGCATTCTCGGAGGTGGTTCTTTTAGCGAGTTTTTTTCCAACCTTTCATAGCGAATGCATAGAACTACACATTTCTTTGGTTTAAATAAAGAGCAAGAGACAGATAAAATAATTTATAGCACGATGAGGCGTTTGTATTTAATAATTGTTATGTTATTTTATTTTTAAGAGAATATCCTGCCTTAAAGGACTTTATTCCTGCCTCATTCTAAACTCATTTCATGACTCTGATTTAATTGCAACCCGATAATTTTGTACTCCAGGTTCGATACTTGCGTTGCAATTAAATCACAACGTAGGGCCTGAAGCAAATTATAAATTTGCATAAAACCACAAGTGGTATCATTTCAGTTTCTTAATTTAAAATATGTAACTTTTACTTACATTTAAATCAGCAGCCACTAAAGACCAATTTTCTTTAAATTTTGCTATAGCCCTCGAAATTTGATCTTTATTTATATGCAGAGGCATTTTAGGAAATCATTTAACAATATTTTTTTAGAGCTGTCAAATTTAATTGCGATGAACGACTATGATGCAAAGTGATAATTCACCATAAAACTGTGTCGTTCATATATCGGTTGCGCCGACTATACTAATAACATATTGACATTAAATTATTGCAGCAATATATTGGAATAATTTACGCTGTTTTTTTATAATTAACTTATATATTTTATTCATAAAATATCCTTAACATTTTCGTTTCTCTCTCATATAAAGGCCTCTCTGTGACAAACTTAATATTCTTACCCACCTTATCTTCATTTTACAGTAATTTATTTCAAATAGATCCTTCAATGTTGAATAAACACCATTAAAACTCTCCTTTACTTCCGATCTAGGGGTTCCACAATATTCGCCTCTCTCTCCACTCCTTTATAATATATTTTGCTCAGACCTGCATCGTCCTAATCCATAATATTTAAATCCTTTTAAATACATCGATCAATTTGATGACGATACCGCCATTATCTCACATGATACCATCATTGCTCTAGCAATGATTCGCAAAATAGAAAAATAATTAAAATTAAAAAAATCACAACTCCAAAACTACAAGTACAAAACCAACGATTTCACTTGCACAAAACCAAATTTACTCATCTCTTTATATAAAATATTTTGGATTTACTTTTCATATTAAAAAGCACTTATAGATCATTAAAAAAAAACGATAGGGAAAATATTCGGCAAACCTAAAATAAAAACCAGCTTTTTTATAGGTAAAATGAACACAATCGCCAAAATCTTTAAAATGAAAAAAAGGATGGATACGTTTCTATAAGAGGGTAATAAATAAATACGGATCCATTTTTTTTTTTTCATCTATTCAAATCCTACCCTAGACCATATACAAAATAAGGAGCGAGCATCTCTGAGAATCCAAATAAAAATTCATCACTCCCCAAATTCCTTATATAATCTTTCGAATGAACGCTTCTATGATACTACCCTTATAATCCTGATAGAGAAACGCCTTTAAAAGAAATAGAAAAAAAATAGTATATTTTTTTTAATTTCCTCCCAATCTATAAATTCTGTATACACTTAAATTCCACTAAACTCCCACAAATACTTTATTCCAAATTATCGCATAATTTCACCCATTAACGACGGACGCACGATAAAATCTTTTAATCGTTAAGACCTCGAGTCGATAGTGATTTGACAGTGGCAGGGACAGTTACAAACGAATAATCTAATAATAGCTATATTGTAAATACGTATTATATACTGTAAATATTAATATTCTGTCAATATTGAGATATTGGATTTCTTTTAATCCAATTTATTAAAAAATAATATAACAGAAATACATAACATGAAATGTCGATCCCTGCTTGAATACGCAAGCACTAAAATCGACCTAACTTCCTAAGAAATCTGGAAGTGAGCGAACGCTCAGCGTTTAGGGTGCTTAAAACAATGAGACACACTAATAATCCTCTCGACAACCCTTCGAATACATCCCTCGACGAAATGTGTAAAATTACCCTCATTAAACAGAAACTTGAAACCCTCTTCTTAAAATTTGTCATAAATCCCCACATAACTTTAATCACCTCTGCATTCGGCGTAATCTGAATATTAATCCTAAATGTACCTCATTGACAATTCATCAATACATTTGACTAAATTTTGAGAACTTAGACAAGAAGTTAGAAATTATGACAATTTATTAAAACGACAAGAACTGGATAGAGACAGGTAAAAAGACCGACGGTCGATAGCCATTTTCTGAGGCTTAACAATTTGTAAATGATTATATTTATATTATGTATAAATGAAAAATTATATAATATAATACTAAAGATTTTTAATATATATAATAAATATCAAACAATTTTAATAAAAAAAAAATAAACCATTCTTGTTTAAAATGTGCTTTAACTGTCGTCAAATGGGTCAAATAATTTAAGAAAATAATTGGAACTATTAACATACGTCAGTCATTAAATAGTATTAAACTTACTATTTTCTAAGAAGGTAAGATTTTCCTGAGATACATTCATATTAATATTTTTTTATATAAACAGTCAACGTGTCAGAAACTGAATTTGATTTTAATTAGCAATCAAACAAAATAATGACAGAAAGGCCGTTAGCCTATTGTTGTTATATTTCATTTAAAATCCATTAATTTGAAATATTATATATTATTGTATAAATACTGCATCAAAATAGTATTAAAGATGTTTAATAATACTCTATACAGGGTGTCCGTTTTAAGAGCTCAACCATGGGGATCGTGATTATTTAAAGAGATACGAAGTCAGTTAAATTAGGGCAAAGTTAAGCATTTTCGGGCTTTGTAAGATGCCGTTTTAAAAATTGCAAAATTACGAATACATCCGGAAATATCCGGAGAAAAATGAAATTTTGGGAAAACCTTTTTATTATTATATAGACTTATTTGAAGAGGTAATTGAAAATGACTGACAAGTCGTTATAAAAACTTTTTCTCCTATACAACATGTCAAATTTGGAATCTCCGAAGTTTATATTTTCCGGAACTATAATCAACTTTTTTTAAGGGCGCCATGTTTGATTTTTACATTATTATATTCACTTTTTTTTTCTGGTTATGATGATGTATTATAAATTAATAATCGGACTAGCAGTTTGGAGCAAATATGAAAAATACTGCTTTTGCTAAGAGTGCCTTGTGAATAACATGCTCCATTTGGAAAAAACGTGGCGCGTTCACCATAAAACGACTTATGGTGAACCGGGATTCACTACTGAAATTTATTCTTTGCTTTTAAGAAAACAAAACAAAAAAAGTTTAATAAATGAAACTTAATTTAATTTAGCTAGCAGTTTGAAGTAACCCTAAAGAAATCTATGTTTGTACATTGCTTTACGTAAATACATTTTTTTAACAAACTTTTGCAACTCAGACAAAACAGAACCCACATAAACTCTATAATAATAAAACAACAATGTTTCAACACTCCCCATCCACCTGTTTTTACAGCATCTTGCGCCAGACGTTTTTATTGTACAATAAACCGGAGTCCATTTATCTTTTGATCATTAAGCATGCCGACCGATTTTTTTTCTCCTCTTGTTCACTCTTCTGCATTCCACGTTGCTCTTGTTTCACTGTAAAAATCAGCGGATTTCATTTTGCGAGCGCGCGGGGGAAGGAAGGATGTTTTATTATAATTTTTAGAGCATCTGGCGCGGCAGCCGGAGGGACAAGATGTTTAGAGTTTTACGAGCGGACGTAAACGACGAAATGAATAGAGTAATTAGCCCTCTCTCGTCTCGCGGAAAAGACGATTTCCATTTAGTGACGAGACTGTGTTTGTCCCTGTTGCAGCTAGAGCTAGAGTTCTTTAGAGCGGCCGGGGGGATTAATGGGACGTTTTATCAAGTTCATAATTCCGTATTTTACGCGACTAGGTTTTACGATTTAGGGGGATGTTTTGTTTTATTTTTATTGCCGCGATAAATGGAAATGTAATTATAAAGACATTTCGGGTTTCAAATTACTAACACTTTGGTATTAGTAGACTTAATTTTTCAAACTGCTAGATCTAAATTGACAATGACAAAATAAACAGGAAATGTTCTTCAAAAAAATACGTTTTTTTTTTCTACTTCTTTGCATTAAATTTTATCGAATAAAAAATTGCATTATACAATTATTCAGTTGCATAACGAATAATTGTATTAATTTTGTATCAAAACAGTAATAAAGATATTTAATAATAATCTATAGTGTATTCATTTTAGAGACAGAGTTTTGAAAAATGTCTGTATGTGTGCCTGTGTGTTTCCGCGATAGAGCATAAACGGATAAATGGATTAAACCCAAACTTTATACCTAAACTTTTTATAACAGTGGAATGATCTGAAAAGCTTTTTGTCAGAATCAAAACTCATTGAGTGCAACTTTACTCTTAACGATTTTTCATTTTTTAATTCAAATAGAAAAATGTTTCAAATAAAAATTGTAGACCTTAAAAAAATATTTTTTGTTATAAAACTTTTATTGTAGGACCTTTTGTTTTTATTTTATAAGCGGAAATCTTCTTTACGTTGACTGTGAAGACTTTAATTATTTAAATAATTATTTTTATGTTAAATAAAATGTCAAAGTGCTTTAAAAGACAACAATTCATTTTTTCAATCAATAATTTTTCCTTTTCTAATAAATTTTGATTCAAAAATTTAGTTGGCCGAATTCACCGGGGAAAATACCATGATGGACATATCACCGTTTTTAAAGTACTTACGTAATGTAAGCCAAAAAGAGATTTATTTACTGACTGGATTTTCTACGTCATTAACACGTCAGTGACAAACTGATTTCTAATTTATCGTTAGTGTGATAATGAGGCGTTAGTGACGTCGAAACTAAATAAATTTCTGTTATACAAAGAAAGAATAAAAGTGTTTTCATTGATCGAATTAATGTAATATTCAATTGAGTATATAAATTATTTTCAATATAAATAAAAAAACAAATAAATATAAATTAAATCAAATAAAAAGAATAATTTAATTTAAATAAATATGACCAATAAATACTCTTTTAGATTATTAATAATCTCTCATTTAATCTGCGATGAAACATATTTTAGTCTCTAAACAAATATTATTTTAATTTATAAAAGCCTTGGTTTCTTTCTTTAACACTATTTCCTTTTTAGTAGAAAAAAAGTGAAACAAGCCAAATGTTTTACTTATACAGCTTATACATATTTTAATAATTATACGATTTGAGTAATGTTTTTATATTTATTGTTGCTAACTATTATAAGCTATTATTGCTTTTAAGTACAGTGTGAGTGATACAACAATAAGTTTAACATGAAATATACAGAATAACATTCAAATTCTATTGCATAATTACGCATTATCGATTGTAGCAAAACGTAGTATATATTCCTGTAATTACATGTGAAATGTATCATTCCTTTGAAAATGGTCTAAGAAACTGAAACTAGTCAGGAATAAAGGTTTAATATTGTGAAACAATACCAAGGTTAATTCTTTAATAGGTTCAGACCTGATTGCAAATGTATGATAAAAGCTGATATCGGACCTACATAGCTGAAGCGGAGCGCGATATTATTATATAAATAATCTTAAGGAGATATGGAACTTAGTACGCTCCTCTAAAATCCCCACAGAAATGCATTATAAGCATATAACGTATTGCAGACGTAATGATATTGTGAATTATTTTGCTATTTAATTCTGTAATATTTACTCTGTAGCTACAAGTGCCATGCACTAACAGTAAATTCTTTGATCTCTCAAACTTTTATGAATTTAAAGTACTTGCTGCTTTTAATAAATATAAAACAATAAAGGCGCTCGTGGAAATCAACTTCCTAGTTTCTTTATACAAGACTACAAATTCATATTTGTGGCAACTCTAGAATCCCCACTGAAATGCATTAAGGGTGCAGTTTAGACGAAAGAGATAGCTATATAAATATTGGCAATCACTAATTTGAGTTTGCTGTTGTGATCAATTAACAATATTGTATTATACATTAAAGTAATCTTAAATTAAGCAGGATTTTCATCAGATAAATACAAACTTATTTTAATGTTTAGTTTATCAGAAAAATAATTATGAAAAACAATGAAAATTGATCAAATTTTTAGCAAATTTCAAATTATATTTTTGCTAATAAAAACTTGTGTAATGAAATATTAAAGGATTTCACTAAATTCTGCACTAAAATAACTTAGCAGACATGACCTATTAATTTCATTATATCTTGCAATGTTCTTTTCTAACTTGAACTAGTAAATTGACGTAATACACGAAAATTAACGATTTATTTTTTATTTAGACCGATACTTTATACTTGGCAGATAAAAAATGTAAATAAATATTTATATTATGAAATTCAAAAGAATGCCTCTTTTTTCAAACGATTATTACCATTTTACTATATAGCTATTTCTTTCTACTAAACCGCAACCTTAAACGATATAACGTATAGCAGATGTAATGATATTGTGAATTATTTTGCTACTTCATTCTGTAAAATTTACTCTGCACCTACAAGTGCTAATTACTCTGAACCATGCACTAAAAGTAACTTTTTTGATCTCTCAAACTTTGATGAAATACTTACAACTTTTAGTAAATTAAAAAACAATAGATCCGCTTGAGCAACTCAACTTCTTAGTTTCTTCATAAAAAAACAGCAAAATCATATTCATTATACCACTAAGGGTGATCATTAACCTAGACATTCAGTTACAAACTTTTCTGAATTTATTTAAACGTGCATGTTTGACTCCCGTATACAAGAAAGGCGACAAATCGAAGAAATGTAATTATAGACCGATTACCATTTAATCTAATTTTGACATAGTGTTCGAACAAGTGTTGTGCAGATCCATGTACAATCGTATACGATAATCAATTTCTCCACATCAGGATAATTTTATGCAGGGTAGGTCTGTCGCTTAATATATTAGCGAATCATTAGAAATGCCTTGTCAGACTGACGTAATATACACTGCTTTTGCCCGCGTATTTGATGGCGTTCTCATTTAAAATTTTCAAGTTGACCCCCCTACCGTCCCCTCCTGTTGGGCAAGCGGGACATTTTATTAAAATCCGATTTCCCACTCAAAACCATGACGATTATGATTCGACATACTTTTCGTTAAAATGCTTTAATTTCAAGATATTCAAGAAAATAATGTAAAATTGGACACCCTGTATACTGTAAACAAACTTGAATTCTTTGGGCTTGGACAACTTATCATGAATCGAACCAAATAAGAAAGATCACCTGATATATGTGAGGAACTATGAGTCTTAGAGCTTTCAAATTAAAAAAAATATATTGAAAAACAGACCACGAGAAAATGCTGCACATTATTTTCAAATTTGCAAATTGCCCGATAAGGGGGTGTAATGAATGGTCAAAACGTAATACTATAATTAAAAAAATATTCAAATAAAGGTTTTCTAAAAGTACGCTTATTAAAATCGCGATGACTTTATGAGTAAAAGAATGTAAATAACTTTTCAGCCTTACTCTTGAAATAAAGAGTAGGGAAAGGTTCAATTTTCAATTTTTCAATTTCACTTTATTAACGGAATCTTCATTTCAAAATTATATTTATAATTACATATTATGACTTTGGACCAATAAAAAAATCACAAACTAATAGATCTGGTGACCGTGTAGGCCACTTGAGGTTCCGAAATTTGCAAAATGACGTGACCAGGAAACATTTTTTGCATAATTGGAGTCTATGACAATTCTGCGAAGAATGTTTCCCAGTCAGTGTAGCAGTGTGGGAAGAGGTTCCGTCTTGCTAAAGCTACATTCTTCGAATATTTACACCAACATTACTAAGTTGTTCAAACTTATGTAATATCCGTTGATTACTATATGATGTAACAGTAACTGTCAAATCATTTTCCTCAAAACAGAACGGCCCAAAAATTCCAAAGGCGCATACTGCACACTACACAGTAGTTATTTCGCTATGAAGCGGTAATTAGTTCTTCGAAACTCTCGCAAAAATCAACGCCTGTTCCAAAATTTCGAATCAGAAATTTTTGTACGAATTGAATTTTGTAGGGATGCAAGTGTAAGTCTTTCATAATGCGGCGAAAACTTATTATTATTTTTTTTTTCGAAATATTGAGTGCTAATGCTTGTCGTTTAGCAGATCGTTTAGGACTTCATAGCATAGCTGCATTTTCAAGTGTACGTGCAGAACGAGTTCTTTCTTTCGGATTTGCTCTGGAATATGAAGCAGTACTGCGAAAATTGTGTACCCGCTCTTTTAATTGTTAATCGAACAGGATCTCGCGGATTTAAGGTTGCGGTTTAGTGGAAAGAGATAGCTATATAATAAAATAGAAATAATCGTTAGAAAATAGAGCTATGCTTTTGGATTTCATAATATGAATGTGTATTTACATTTTTTATCTACCAAGTATAAAGTATCAGTCTAAATAAAAAATAAATCGTTAATTTTCGTGTATTACGTCAATTTACTAGTTCAAGTTAGAAAAGAAAATTGTAAGATATAATGAAATTAATATATTATGTCTGTTAAGTTATTTGAATGCAGAATTTAGTGAAATCCTTTAAATTTTCATTGCACAAGTTTTTATTAGCAAAAATTTAATTTAAAATTTACTATAAATTTGATCAATTTTCATTGTTTTTCATAATTATTTTTCACAGAAATTAAAGATTAAAATAATTTTTAATTTATCTGATGAAATTCCTGCTTATTTTAAGATTATTTTAATGTATAAAACAATATTGTTCATTGATCACAACAACAATCTAACTCAAATTAGTGATTGCCCATATTTGTATAGCTATCTCTTTCTTCTAAACCGCACCCTTAAAGTAACGAATAGACGCTGAGTGTTTAGAATAGAATTTATGAAATTGAAGGATTTCTTTTTAGTGTACAACACTGAAATATAATTTAAATTGATTAAATATAAGTGAAATAGAAACATCTTTTATGGGATATGAACCCACGTCTCCCAGGTTTCTAGCCGAGTATGTTACCAACTACACCACGGAGACATATGACGACAAAACTCCATTCAGTGCTTTAAGTTCACTTATAATCAGTTTATATGGACATTAGTGATGGGCTCGAAGACGGTACAGAGCGCCAAGATGTTTCCATCTGAAATCGAATAATGGAATAGAATTGCAAATGTCGCAAATGTCGAATTGTTATTTTTAAAATAAGCTTCAACCACAAACGAACGTTGAATATTAAACTGACATTTTTCGCAAACACTTTGACGACTGTGCTAAATTTCCATTTATCTCCAATGCATGGGGATTTGATTAGAATTTATTTCTTATTACATTATGAAACAGATTTCAATATGGATACTTTTTACTCTGCTAACGTACTACACAAGTACAATACCCTGTATTTCGGCGGTAGCTTGTTTATAGCAAATATATTTTTGTTTTGTTTCTTTTATAATTTAATTAATAGTATATACTTTTGTTGTTTCCTGCAAATGGTTTAATTTGTTGGGTACTAAATTTATTATTATTATTGTTTAAATATCTTTACATAGAATGACTCGTCCTTATCAATATTTTGTCGTGTGGCTAATTAATCTCCTCAATTTTGAAAAAATGAGAGACGCAGCAACAAAATACACATTTACTCCACTCGACACCTTATTCGTGAATGGCATGTTATTTCGTTAATAAAAAGTAGTATACTCATTTTTGTTTCTCATTTTTTATTTTTAATATTTTACCTGATATAAGCTGGACAATGAATTTTCAGCCGTCCTGTACATCAATTTATCTAAAACTACGAAAAATCACACAGCAACAATAACTTTCGATCCGTCCCGGCGACAATCAACTTTAGCGTTTTATTGTCCGGATTGAATCCTCAGTAGACGCAACTGTTGCGAAGAAATTACAAACATGTCACCGCCTAAACACTCACAATAAAACTTATTCCGTGGCGCGGAGTTTCCTCCGGTTCGGTTCGACGCGTGATGGATGATGAAAAGTGCGCCCCGGCGAATTTTCCCGGTGGCTTTTAAATATTTACCCCGCCATGAATATGAAACGACAATGGGCCGGGGGATCCATCTGGCAATTTCGGAAATTCGCCAACGGATCAAGACAAACGGCGCTGAAAATATTTTAGTGAATTTACTTAAATGTGTGCGCGTTTGGAGCGTAATCGTGTTATGTGGAAATGCGCGGTTGGGAAAATGTGTAAATGTGACTACGAAAAAAAAAAAATACTTCCTGGATAGATTTTTATTAATTACTACACAGAAGAAGAACATGATTTATTAAAATAATACTCATAGACTTCGCAATATATTAAAATATATGGTATATGGTAAGTGTATTTTGTAACGATGAAACGGATACGTGGTGGTATTTGAGGGGTGAAGAAAAAATGGATGTATGGAAGAAGAAAAAAAAAATAGATGAGAGAGGACATTGCTGGCGTGGAAATATTGAAGAGGTTAAATGAGGAAGGGGAAACAAAAAGAAAATATTAGATTAAGGTTTATGTAAATTACGCAGTTTGCGCAATTTGATATCAAAAGCAAAGATATTAGCAACAATAAATAAAAATATATTTAACAGCTAGCTTAAATAGACAACAAAAATACAGAATAAAAACTTAGAATTAAAAGTGAGATTTAACGAGGATACGACGGAAGAACGTGATGTTGCTCATTTCAAAACACTGATTCTCTTGTTGTTAGAAAATAGAATACAACTTTTACAAAAAACGGTAAGAACATGAGAGTATTAAACGAGAAGAAAATGTGAAAAATTTATAATTTAAACAAGAAAGGAGACACTTTTGAAGGCAAGTTTTTTGAGGTGGTTAGGGTTTGGAAATGGTTCCCAGAAGGACGTTTACATCTTTTATCCCCTAACCACCTCAAAAAACTTCCCTTCATATGTTTCTCCTTTCTTGTTTAAATTATAAATTTTTCACAATTTCTTTCTTAATCCTTCACCCGAGGATTATCTCGAATTGAGCCTAATTACGCACATTCGACTCGACATCCTTAGTAACTCAAGAAGAATTTAACAATAGTTTATTGCCTTTCAGTCGTATCCAAAAAAAAGTAATACACAAAATGTCAATAAAATATTTAATGAAGTTTATATCGAGCGTATAACAAAAATCGGCGACGAAGTTGGCATTGGAAATCTAAAGTCATGTCTGAACTAAAATCACACCCGCACGCGTAAAGTACTGGTTGTCATGTTGAAAAGAAAGTTGTCAATAACCCCTAATTGTTTAAACAAAACCAACATTTCACGCGTGTGATCTTAGTACAGACATGTTTCGAGGCTTCCAATTTTTGTTATACGCTCGATATATATAATTATATAATATATATAGATTTTACGTTATTTTGAGAGAATTAATGCGAATAAATGAAATGTCATTTTTTATTGAAATTTATTTTTAATACAAATAAAATACACCGAAAGTGAATGCATTTTTTAAATTAATAAATTAATTAAGTAATTATCAATTGGAAATGATTATTTTTTTTTTAATAATCATTAGATTATTGAATGTTTATTTTAAGTAATTAAAATATTCGGTTTAATTTATTTTTAAATAACTGATTTTTTTCCATTAATTTACTTTTGTTTGTTTCCAATATTTTCTTTTATTTGTCTACGTATTGGTCCTCATCCCCTATGGCAGCACGTCCATTAGTTAAAGGAAGAAAGAGCACAATGCCCGCAGAACGGTAAATCCGGGCTTAATTGTGATTTTGATTAAATTGTAAAAGGTCGCCGGGTCCCCAATAAGGGTTCGATTAATTTTTAACTGAGTTTACCGGAGGAAAATAAATTGGAAGTCGCTTTCTTCGGCGGAGCACGTCTTCCACCACGGCCCGCGCGTAATTGGAAATATGGGGACAATGCGGCGACCCCTCGCAATGATTTTATTTTAATGAAACAACGGATACACTCCGTGTATTCTCTCGGATTCAGATACCGATATAAAAGATTGTCCTAACTTTATTAAGCTCATCTCTGCTCGATTCGATATAATATGAAGCTGGATAATGCTGTTTCCTTATTCTTTAGGGCAATAAATATCTATGGAGAATGAAATATTGCACACCTTTTTTTAACAAATTCATTTTAAATATTTGTGGATTTATAAAGAAAATTACAATAAATAGAAGCAACCCATCTCGCAATGTATGACATAATACATTGCGAGATGGGTTTGAGAACAATCAAAATGAAAATAAAATTTTGGAACAATTATTCTTCTAATGGAGAAGGAAGAAAATTTGAATTAGAGATGGGATTTTTTATTTTTAATATGTAAAATCATAACAGCTGAAAACTCAAAAAGCTTATTATGTCACACGTCATTGGTTGCGAGATGGATTGCTTCTATTTATTGTAAAAATTATAACAAGATATTGGATTTTTTATTAATGTAAAATTATAACAGTTACAATGAAAATGGAGTGGTGTTCATTTTCATTGCAAGTATTATAATTAAAAATCGCAGCAAGCCATCTACCAGTCTGTAAATTTTCCTGTCAAACTGGAAATCGTTATGATCCAAACATAAATTTAAAAACTCTTTTCATTTCTTTTATGATTAAATTGTATAAAATAATTTTCAATTGCTTGGTAATTATGGCTGTAGAGGGAGACTTTTACCTAAAACGATATTAATTTAGCGTTTTGTCGAATTATTAAATCATATTTTAACAATATTCTCGCTGATTTTATTCAATATATTAAATGAACAAGCAATAAAAAAATGAATAGGTTTAGTTAAAAGTTTAATTAACTAAACCTATTCAATTTTTTATTGCTTATTCATTAATTAAATTAAATGAATTGATAAATTAAATGAATAAGCAATAAAAAAATTGAATAGGTTTAGTTAAATGTTTAATTAAGTAAACCTATTCATATTTTTATTGCGTATTCATTTAATTTATTGAATAAAATCAGCGAGAATATTGTTAAAATATTTACAAATATTATAAGAGGGTGCATACAAATATGACACGACCGGTCTCATTCGTATGGTAAGAATAAATGAATAAAAATAAATCCAAAAGCCCCTATTTTATACCGATTGCCAAGATTCGTACTAGGGGCTTATGGATTTATTTTAAATAATTTACTAATAATCCTCAGGAATTTAATTTGTACATTGTTTCAGGGTTGCTGTGAATTTTATTTACAATTTATTAGTGGGGTTCCTTCTAATTATTTGAAAGATAGATGTATGTACATATTAGTATGTACATTTTCTCTAGGTAGTATTTTTTAATTAATATTATAACAATATTTTCATTATCCGCTTTCGTTAATAGAATATCATCTTTTTTAAATTATTTTTTTAATGAAAATTGGTTTTATTATACAAAGGTTGTGAATGATTAATACTTTAATGTTTCTTAATTTATTTTGCAAATATATTTTCAGTAAAATTTTTATCTGATTCAGAAGCTATATTATTCGAAATAATTTCGGATTGAATTCCAGCAGATTAAAATGTCGAATCATTTAACACATTGGGAATATATTTTGAACCTTTCTCTAGTAGATTCTTTTCATGTATTGATAAGTTTATATTGGATACGTTTTTTTTTAAACTAGAGTAGAATTTAATATCGCCAAGATCGCCAGTTTTGTACGTTATTTCTATTATGCGAAGTGTATTAAATTTTTCCAGTTTTCTTTTCTGCCTTATGTACTGTTCGTCATCGATATTGTTGGCGTCTTCTCTGACACTGCTGTCTATTATGTCTAGGTTTATATGGTCGTTGGTGTAGATTGTCATATATTTTAGTTTTAGATGTTATCTTTGGCACATGTTGTTAAACCATATATGATTCTTTGATTTTTTAATTTGATTAGTATTTTCTGTATGTTATTGAGAATTTCTGTACCAGCACTTACTACATTTGTAATACGTTATTCACTTATCACGTGATGAAACATTTTGAATTTCTTGATAAAATCGCAAAAATAGAAATATTCGGAAGAAAATAAACAAATTTGTGAAAGAGTACCAAGTATTCTAAATCTAATTTGTTTCTTAAATCGAGCTGTGTTTATTATATTTCGTAACATTTCAATTCGTATGACGATTTTTATAGAACGAAGTGTGTTTTATCACAGACTATGAACAGCGTGTAAATATATGAATTTTATAATTATTTTTTTTTCAAATAGATTTAAAATTTTTATACGGTTTATGAAAACATTTGCTACTTTTCCAGTAACAGAAATTATTATTGGAATAATTATGACATATTGTTTTTGTATATACGTTTTATTTCATCAAGCTGGATGATGAAATGTATATTTTTTTCTTGAGTATATTTTAGATTATTGTAATTTGGCGCAATAATATCTATTATATAATTTGTTTTTTTTGTTTTGTTCGAAAGTATAGTCTCGTCGTTTTATAGTATTGGGGGTGTGCATAACATTTTTGGTATATATTTGTATAACATATTTTCATATTATTAAATAAAATATTTTTGTGGTTTTGTCTGTCTACGGAAAGTCTGGTCTATTTGCCAAACTTGTTTCGTCCGTAATTATAGTCTTGTAATATAGCATCATATTTGGGGTGTCTATAACAATTTCATGTATATATTTGGAATACGTTTGGTTAATTCAGTGCCTACTAAAGACACAGGCCGGAATGTTCGAGTAGGGAGGACACCCGCCGGCTCATCTCGCGCATGCCTCTAATGTGAGCGGGCTAAATTTTAACAATTATTTTCAGAATTCAGTTGTATTGATAAATTTTTATTTTATGCAAAAAACTATTCTAAAAAATGAATAATTAAAAAAATAATGTATTAAAAAATTAAATTATATTAACTATAAAATATGGTATAATTCCAAATAAGGCACATTATTGAATACGAGCGAGTAATGTTTCCGTCACGACGGTCTGCGGGCGAATTCACGTGAATTTGGAGTCTCCAGACTCCGAGATTTCTTATTTTCCCACTGCGACATTCCGGCCTATGTCTTTAGTTGGCATTGGTTAATTTTATTATCTTGTCTATGTCTATTTGTTATTTGAATATGTATTAATTTTGCAACATTATTTGCAATGGTGTATGCTGTTTTAGCAATTTGCAGCCTGGTATTGTGTGATCAACATATTCTGAATGAATGTTACATTTTCGAGATTTATATGATAAGAATATACAATAACTATATGGCTTTTAAAATAAATCGTTTCAAAATTAATTTGAATTTAAACTTAAATGAAAGATCGATTTTATTTGTTTTACTTGATATCACTTATACGACTTGAAATGAATTTATACAAATTAAATAAATTCGTATTTTTTTTAACATAAACGATATATATATACATATATTATCAATAATTTGAATTTAAGCTACAATTATCTATAAATGTTGTGGATTAAATATTGTGTTGAAGTTAATTTATTATTATTACAGTGTCGACTCTATCAGGCAAATTTTATGGAACGTAATTTCTAAAACGAACAGCAAATTAAAGGACACACGCCCGTATAATAATCGCATACTCATATTAAATATAAACCCGTCGCCTTTGCTTAATTCACAACAGGCATGCATCTATTAATATACGCCCTGAACAAAGAGACAATGGATAATCTCCCCCCGAAATGTCAGTCTCCGGCACGGCATTAAGGAGGTCATTATGCGAGGCTCAACGGGAACATACCTAGGCGTGAAGTGTCGCGTGCCGGGGATCGATCCGAAACAGGATCGGATCCAGGACCTAAGACAACCCGACAGGGGCTCGCGTGCGCGACTCGGCTCGTTGCCTTTTCCGGGCAATCGAATGGAAAAGAGCGGGGGGCCGTTTTGTAAATATTTAATCCGCTCGAGTGGAATTAGTCCCGGCCAATTAATCGCACAGCCAATTTTCGTGGGCGCTAAATGAAAATGGGAACGATTTTATAAAACGCCTTGTGAAAAATTAATGAATAAATAATTCAATTTTAATATATGAAGCGCTTTTATACTTTGTTTGTATAGCTCGGATCGTTTTATTATTGGCATAGTTTCAACAACCTTAGCGTGTCATTATAAAAACAAAAGTGTATTTTTTTTAATTAATTACAATGTATAACAAAGTAGAAGCCTCGACAATTAACTAAAATAAATAATTGATTATTATATGTGTAAATAAATGCAATAATAAAAAAAGACTGATCACCACAAACTATGATTTATTTATAACAATATCATAGTTAAAATTGTGAATCTCAAATTAAAATGATATTCATTCACTTGGTCACAAGTTGGCAGATAGTCTTATGAATCTCATTTTCTTCAACGTAGACTTTCTTTATAATGTGCTTATTTTCAGGGATAAACATGTAACCTGAACTATCAAGCTTTTAAAATAAAAATAAAACATCTTCTAATCAATAATAAAATATAATATAAGATAAATTAATAAATTAAGGCAGAAAGACCGATAGTCGATAGCCATTTTCTGAGGCTTAACTAGAGGTTTATGATTGTAAAGTAAATATTGTAATGTAATTTAACGTATTTCTCAGAAATAAAGATTTTCTATACATAATAAATTAATTAATAAATAGAACAAAAATAAAATTAAAACTCCAATGTGTATTCCTTAATACAGTTAGCCCGAGATAGAAGGAATGCGATCCAAAATTCCCAAGGCGAGGACAGGGAAGGCAACGATTTCTGCAAGTGTTTATTTATATATGTATTGTACTTAATTGATTTTCTTCTCGTAGACTTTCTTATTAATCAAGTAAACACATTAATAGGTAAATCTATGTTGAAGAAAATGAGAATCACAATTTGAATGAAAGGGATTGGCTGAAATTTTTCTTTCTATTTTTATTTGCATTCTATGGCAACGTAAAGAGAGAGCATAGTTAAGGTTGGTAATTGGATAATCACATATCGCAACAGCAATGTGGATCAAAATTAATCAACGAGAAGAGAATTAACAAAATAAGCACATTAAAAGGAAAGGGTATGTCAAAGAAAATATTAATCAAAATTTAAATGAAAAGAATTGTCTGGAGTTTCTTTACTATTCTTATTTATATTCTATGGTTTTGTGTTAACTCTATTCACAATACCATGGAATATAAATAAAAATTGTAAAGACACTCCAGACAATTCTTTTCATTCAAATTTTGATTAAAATTTTCGATTTGTGATTGGATAAATCGCAACCGCAATGTTCACCAAAATTATTAAATCACAATAAAATTCATTCCCGAGTAACAGATTTAAAAGAAAAACAGAGCACAAAAAGAAAAACAAGTAAAAGAGACACAATGATACATAATAAAATCGGAATCGTTACAAGGTGTTTGGTTTGGGTATTTGGGTCGCGCGATCCGATTCGGTGTAAGGTGAGACGAGCGAGAGCAAAGGGTTCGTATTTATTGCCCCGGGGGCGAGTGAATATTTCATGTAAAGGCTGCAAGGACCGGAGTGAAGATTGTGGTGGAAAATTGGGGGGTCGGATGAAAGCCATCTCCCTCCCACTCCAGCTCTTTATGTTGATACCGTCGCCGTCAGGTGAAGGCGGATTGATTCGAAACTTTTTCCCGGTGATATCGGGGAATTGAAATTTCACTTTGAGGCGACGCCAAATATAGATTACCTATCTGCGAAGGCAAACATGGAACTATGTTTTCCCCTTTCTCACCGCGTCACTGGCGCGTAATCTTCTATCTTTTCCGTAGATCGAATAATGCAAACAAACAGGGCTAAGATGTCGGGCGGACGCGATCGGATTCAATTTATGCTCAAATAACTCTTTATTAGCTCTGTCGTTTGCTTGTATCAACGATGATATCAGCTGATTTTATTGTTATTTTTTTTAAACAAAAAATGTGTCGTGCATAAAAAAATGTGATTCTTTCTGTAACTTTATTTTCGTATATTGCAGTTGTCAACCATTGGTAATTATGGCTAGATAAAATTCGTACCTAGGACGGTTTATTTAAAAAGATTCACATATGCATACGAATTCGTATACAAATTTTCAATTATTTATTAATAATTACTCGACACCACTAATATTTATATGCTATTAAGGATGCATTTTAGTAGAAAGAAATAGTTATATTCTGTATTGTAGAGGCTTCTACTTCGTTATACATGTAAATTTCACAATAAAACACTTGTTACTTTGTTTGTATAACACACGTTATACAAACAAAGTAATAAATGTTTTATTGTGAAAATAGCTATATGGTTATTTGTAATCATTAATTCTTGTTACCTTGACATTCTGATTAATATACAATATTGTATTATACATTTAAGTAATGCTGAAAATACAGGAATTTCGTGAAGTCATATATAGTAATTTTTTTCTGAACAACTACTATTAAAAGCGATGAAAATAAGTCATATTTTCGTCAATCTTTAATCTATATTATTGATTACAAAAACGTGTGCAATGAAGATTTCAATAATGTCTCAAAATTCTACATTCGAATAGCTCATATTCATTGCCTTTTAATTTTATAATATCTTACAACTTTATTTTTTTACTTTTAAATTGAATAAAACAACTGTTTAACTTTCAAAATATTATACAATATTATATAATATTTTGAAAGTTAAACAGTTGTTTTATTCAATTTAAAAGTGAATATGAACTTTCAACAATTAACAGCTGATTCAATTAATTATTTATTTTTTTAATATGAACTAGTGAATTTAAAGCCAATTTTCTTATTTCCACTGATTTTTTCTACTTCACCGATAAAAAATATAAAATTATATTACTATTACAAAATCCCAGAAACTGATTATTTTTTATGTCCACTTTAATAAATAAATATCTCTTTCTACTAAACCGCAACCTTAATTTTCAAAAAATGTCTTACAATTAGAAGCGCTGTAATATTAGCTGAAAATCTAATGTAACATTTGTAACGATGACTAAAGCCACGTCTCCCATGACAAGCAAATAATTTAAAAAGAATTACCGACAAAATAATATACGCATGACTACATATAAAACCCCCTTCGCAATTTTTAGCATACGATCGCAATCTGGTAATAAGGGCTTTAAGAATTGGGGTGTTCCAGACGATTTAGTGCTCAAGTGCTCACGATGTGTTTTCCCTGTTGTATTGCCTTGCTGATTTCCGGGTCTTCTCTCGAATGTATTTTACAGGCTTTGTTATTATTATTACTAATACTAAATCTCTATTATCTGAGAAAAATATTACATTGTATATACTCTCTAACATAATGTATTAAATAAATATTTTCAGGACAGAAAACGACCTCTTGTCGATAAAACCTGCATGTATTGTAATTATTTATGTTATATAGTTTTGTGTTATCTATATTGTCTGAATAATGATGTTTGTATATATTTTCATAATAAGAGGCTTGTTATATTGGATCTTTAATCCAGAAAAATTAAATATTGCCATTGATATTAAGGCACATATCTACCAACTTTGTTTCAACAACCGTGATTATCTGCTTAAAGAATTCTTGTGGCTGTTACTTAAAATATTTTTTACGGCATTCTGTACTTTTTCGTCCGACCGAAAACAATTACCTGTTAACGTTTTTTTAAAAGACCCAAAGATGTGAAAATCGCAAGCAATAAATCGGGACTCTATGGTGGGTGCTGTGTAATATCTTCTATTTCTTTCATTGTTGATTTTTTTTACTATTCTGGAAACATGAGGCCGAACATTGTCGTGTAGCGCAATGGCAACACGTGAGAGCTTGCCCGGACGTTTTCGTTTTATTGCTTGATGGAGCTCGTTCAAAGTGTCATTATACAGGTATGCGTTGATGTGCACTCTAGATTCTGTAAACTCTATGAGCAAAAGTCCTTCATAGACTTTTTTTAACATGACCTTGCCTGCATAACGTTGAACTTTAAACTTCTTTCGTGGCGAAAAATTTGCATTTCCATTACATCGATGACAGTGAAGGTTAAAAATAATTACACTAAGATTTTTCGCCAGCAATTATTGACGAAAGAAAGTAATTACGTATTTACCTGCATTCCCTGAAATGTTGCAAATATAAACAAATTCGCAAGCTTTGGTGGTCCTCTGACAAAAGGTGAAGAACCCATTGAGCACAAACTTTGCTGTAACCCAGTTTGTGTACGACAGTATGAACAGATCCTATACACACACCACCAACATTTTCTTAAATTCTTTTGATTGAAATTCGACGATTTTCTCTAATGAGGCATTCCACACATGCCACATTCCCGTCTGTTGATGCAGTAATCAATCGGCGGCTTATTATTAATTTCCGCTCTTTCACTCTTAAATTTTTGAAATCTTACCTAGACAGTTGGATACGCAACTCATGCTCTCCCATACACTGCATATGAATTTGCATTGGTTTCAAACCTACAGCTTACAAAAATTGAATGACCACACGCTGATTATATTTGGACATATTATTAACAACAAACGTCATTTTAAAATCACAATACTCAAAAGCGCTGTCATATACAAATGATAGAAACTGATCAGTGGAAAGTTTATAAACACAGCCAACATTGCAAAACATCACATCAACATTGAGTAAATTCCCAAATAAGGGCTATCGACCATATGTCTTTCTGCCCTATTATAATTATTATTATTACACAATTGTTTAAAAATATGTATATAAATCTTTCACTTATAACATTTTTATGTATCACTTCTTAAGAATTACGACAAATTGAAAATAATCGGAGAGAATAAAAAAAGTCGAAAAGAATAATAAAATCGTAAAATATACCAATTGTATTTGGTTCAATTATCAATATTATTTAAAAAAAAAATCCATTTGAGTCTTTCAGCAACAGTAAATAAATGAATTAAATAGCTCTATATTAAATTAAATAAAAATTTATTTGAAAATAATTAAAAAGTATTCTTACATTTAGCTCTGTGACTTTTGACTTACGTTACGTAAGTACGTTAAACAAATGCACTTTAAAACAACTTCCCGGGTAAATACCCATATCAATAAAATATTGCATAATGCAACAAATTTTGATCCGAGGTGAGGTTTGTAGGGCGCTTCGACGGCAAAGGTCATTCGCGAACAATTTTTCCGAGAAAAAATTTTATGCAAAAGAACCTAAATATAAGATCATCTGAAGACACATGTTTCGGAATCTATGCCTCGTCAGTACAGCTCTGCCTTACATAATTTAAAGATTAGAATAAATCAATTAAATTAATTCAACTATAATCAGTCAAATTAAATCAATTATACTAAATCAAATTAAACTAAATCGATTTAAATTAAATTAAACCAAATGAATTCAACTTAAATCAAAACCGAATAAAATTTAACGAAACGAATTGAATCAAATTAATTAAAAAGAGTGAACCTTACCAGCCGCGTGCTATGATAGTAATAACAGGCAAAGCAAGGACGCGCATTCCTGCATTGTTGTTATAGTAAATTCACAAAAAAAAACTCCTCTCTGCTTCATAATCATTTATTAATTATTTTCAAATCAATTTTATCTAATTTATTTAAATAACTGTGACCAAGGGAATGAATACTCTTTTCTATTTATACCTCTGTATTTACAAAAAAAATAATTTGATGCAAATTAAACACACTAGCTATGTTTGATTATGTGTTTAGGCACTGAATCGATGTTCATATGCGTTTAATTAAATTTTAAGTATGGATAATTCTGAATCTGATTAATCAATCGTGTGACACTCAGTGGTTCAAAAATTCGTGCAATAATTTATTATTAATTAAATCTTGCCCACCCTATTTACGATTTGAATCACATTTGATTTTATTAAAAATTATAATAATACATTTTTTCTTGCAGCGAGTCTATTCGTTACACTATTATTATAATTATATTGCATATATTTATAGTGTTATTAATTATAATGTTGTTTCATCACTTATAAAATACAGTTGCTGATTCTACCAACTCCAATATGTGGAGGTTTGCTTTGAGTCTACAGTGTCTAGACACATTGGTTGTCATTCTATTGCGATATATATTTGAATCATTTAGAATATAGAACTAACTGTAACTTTCATTAGCTGCATACAATTTATTTTGATGGATATTTGGGATCTTATACGCGTCAAATCTGAGTTGGTAGATAGAACACATTACAAAAAAAAACAGCATCGTATTGAAGTTTGAGAAACAATGCTTTCTGACTATGAAGACAAGAAGAAAAGTATGATTACAAGATATGAGACGCTGCTATATGGTTACGGCTAGGAAACAACCGATCAATTAATAATCATGGTAAAGGTCAACTAAATTAATCATGGACAATCAACAAAATCGCACCCTAGGTCAAAAATCAAAGTCATATTGACAGTTTTCTTTGATTACCGTGGTGTGGTGCATTATGAATCTTTTTGTCAAACTCTCAACAAGGAATATTATTTTAGCATATTTCATCATTTGCGTGAAACAAATCGCCGAAAGAGGCCAGATTTGTAGAAAGAATTTTTTTGCACCCCTCCCTAGCATTGATTTTACGTGAGTTTTTTTTTTTTGTCAACTAATGCAAAACATAACTTTCGACCAACACCATATTCGCCTGATTTAATTCCGTGCGACTTCTGGTTATTTGCTAAACTCAAAACACCGTTCCAGGGACACCATTTTTAGTCGGTTGAGGAGATGAAAGCAGAATCGAAGATATTGAAGGTCATTTCGGAAAATGCATATTTGGAGTGCTGTCAGTGTTGGAGTTGTCGAATTATTAGTTTTTATAGTTATTGTGTCATCATTTTAGTTTGCGAGTTCCAATATATTTGTCACATTTAGTAATTTTTCTAAGTATTCTCTCCATCGTTTAATAATTTCATACATGCAATAAAGGTTTAAAAGACAAACTTCACGAATATTTTAATTTATTTATTTCAAAATAAATCTAAGGGTAGTCTAAATTAATATTAAAACACTTAACTTTGTCTTGTCACTTTTTTAACCTTGATGTTCTTATAGCTTGGGCTGCTTTCTTCTCTGGTATTGTGGATACGTTGTAAATTAACGGCACTTAACATGAATAGGGTAAAATAAAGTTAAGTGTTTAATATTATTTTATAAATATGTACCACGATCCAAATCTACTAAATCTAAAATTTTAAGGTATTATCCATTATGATCAGCTACATTGTAAGAGTTCTCCCCTACTAAACTTGTAATATTCCGTTTTATATCTTACCTTTAAATTTTAATCAATTTTTTTACTGTATCCCTCATCCTCACCACTTGTTTACCAGTTTTAATATACCTATATACAGAGTTTGACGAATTTCAAGCAACATTTTTCAGTGATGTATGGGCAGGAATCATGAACGGATTGTAACGTATTATAAAAAGCCCAATTGATACCCTTTATAATGCCAAATCGTTTAATTGGTGATGCTTATTTAGAATTTGTGCAAAAAAAATACCAGAATTGCTGGAGGAAGTAAATCTTGACGTTCGACTGCGAATGTGGTTACTTCACGATGGTGCACCACTTTTTTCCAAGAGGATGGATGGATCGTGGAGGGGACCTAAATCCTCTACACTTTTATTTTTGGGAATACTTGTAAAGTTTGGTGTACCTAACTGAAGAAGAGTTGTGCAATTATATACATGCTTCTGTCGAGTTCATTCGACAAAATGCTGGTTTACGCCAACTTGTGGTTGAGGATGAATTAGATGCGCTCAGTTATGCATTCAAAAAGGAGGAAATCACTTCTAACAATTATACTTCTGTTTAAGTTACATAATTAATTCTATTAATACAAAAAAATAACTATATTTTTTTAATTTCGCATCACTACACATCACGATCTGTAATTATTCAATGATCACCCTCTATAACTCGCCTTTTTTTGTAAAACTCAAGTGACTACAGACATTTTTGCGAATCTTAAAAAATGTTGTTTTATTAATAAATAGTTGTTAATAATCTCTATTTCATCATTAAATAAATTAAATAAAAAGAATTTGTAAATAATTAACAAAATATTTCCTCTTTTGCATCTGTAATATACTAATTGGTTAATTATCGAATTTTATTGATCATTGCCAGAAATTTTCCTTGTTTGATTTCATTGTAATTATTTTCAAATTCTTTTTATTTAATTTATTTAAATAACTGTGACCAAGTGAATAAAAACTTTTTTCCATTGATATTCTTTTTCATGTCTTAAATTGATACTATAATTTTAATTAATAAAATTTGTAATTGCAATATCATATACAATACATAACTATTATATTTATATAAAAATCTTGATAGACTAAATTATACATGCCCAGGAAATGCGTAACTAATTCTCCATAATAACTAAACCAAAAGCATATGTAACTGAATTTATTCAAGTGAATGCTTTTTATTTTATAAACCGAAAGCTCTCTATGTAAAGCAATTTTGTTAAATTTGTTTTAACTGTTCGGGCGCACTCGTTCGTTTTCCAAAATTACCGTCATTATTTTTATAACGGTCCCGCCCGTAACTGCATGACTGCTGTTTGGGGATTACTTTGCAAATTGACAAACGCTAACTGTAATTGATTGAATTCGTTCGCGTTAATGTTTCAAAATGCCGAATTGATTTTCCGCAATAATCCATCTACGTAACGGCAAAACTAATTTGTCGCAACCGTTCCGGATCATATTAAATTCAGTTTCGTCAAAGTGTTTGTTTGTGGTGTGATCAAAAGTGTAATTATAGCAACTAAAATTATTTTACAATAAATACAGTAAATACAGGGTGATTTTTGACTATTACGCTTAATTACGAGGAATTATTCTTCAAGATGTGATGTGATGGGAAATAAAAAAATGTAGTAATTTTTTTAATAACGGAGATAACTAATTATTTATTTAGAGATTGGTGAATTGTTATAATTATCGCATTGCTATATCCTTTTCAAGTGCAACATGCACAAGCTTTATTTAAAAGGGATCATTCTATTCGAATAGGATTTTGCGAGTGGCATTTCTTGGAGTAAATGCCACTCGCAAAATCCTCAGGTACATCAGAACTTTATTTAAAATATTTTAGTTACGAATGAGGCAATTTTTATACGTAACGGAATCCTTAATTTTGAGACATCATTGATTTGTTTTTGTATATATAATCATGTTTATTGTGAATTTATATATATGTCTACTATTTTGTATTAACGGTTTAGTTCTGGGAGCTGAAATGAATTGATGAATTAAGACGGATTTTAGGTTTCCATTTAATGCATAAAAGGTTTCCTAGATGATTGAATTAATGGAAAATGTTTGTGATAATTGCGTTAACCTGTGTGATATTGTGATAACAACGATTTATTCCTTATAGAAGTATGTTGGAAACATTACGCAAGGGATTGTTGGAATGTCGAATTTTTGTATGGACTCTAAAGGCTTAAAATTGCTAATAAATAATAAAAGTCTGTTTAAATTTTAATAATGGGGAAAATGAAGTGTATTTATTTTTTAAATTAACTTTCCACTTATCTAATTGTGAAATGGTATATTCAATAATTATTATATATTTCAGTTATAAAATACATGATAATTATGCAAAGTATTTACTGTTATTATTTGAATTGATTGAAAGATTGTTTTTATTTCCTTATGTTTCTTAATGTACTCAAACAGTTAGTCTCTTTTTAATTAAAACACTAACTATATTATATGATAGTGGGTTGCCTAAAGACTGATTTAATTTATTGCCATATTTGTTTACTTTCTTGATTTTTTTCTTTATGTTTAAAAAAACTAACTGCTTTTATTTTGCATTAAAAAAGTATAAAACATAAATCACAATAGTTTTATACATTATTAATGAAAAATAAAAGCAGTTAGTGTTCATAATGCGTCGGTGAAGAGTAATTTAACAATGCTGTTTTATATAAAAATTCTAGCAAACATAGAAATATTAAACAAATTATGAAACTTAATAACGCTATAATAGACTAATTATCAAACTGTTACATAAAAGTACAAAGCTCCATATTTAATGCTTAAGGAAATTAGCAAATTACAATAGCTAATTTAGTCTTAAGTGCAGTTTTCGCGCAAGTTGGTTTTATGCGAGCCACTTGAAAATTCCATTACGGCTCTTCCCCGTTCCCCGCCATCATCCAATTTGAACGTCTGATTAACTCGAAAGACTGACGTTTTCCTAATTACTTAATTGAAAAGTTAAACAAAAGAGAACGCAATTGCCATTAGTGGATATTGCAACAACAAGAAAATACGGTCTTAATTAGTTTGAGTGATTTAACTAACCGGAGAGTAAAATTAAATAACATTTAAAGTGCTGAGTGATTTAATAAAATGTTCAACCAACATTCATCTACTGTATTGATAACTGGTGATGGTCTTTCGGACCTCCTCAGGCCAGTGTGTTCCATGTACAATGCCTTGATGAAGGTAATTGAATGGATGTTATTATCTGATGTAAATCATTTAATTGGAAAATAGATACATATGCTGAGTAATAATTTCGTTTTTTTTTTTGTAATTCATTTCTCTTTTTGTGTATTTTAATAAATAAAACTGTTTAATAAAAAATATTGTAATTAATAATCTTCTGAATGTAAAGCAATACATTAATCAAAATCCTTAATTTAATTCGCGATACGAATTTTATTCGTAATGAATGAAAAAAAAAAGAGAATTTAGTACGCTAAGTACAGAATGGTATAAATTGCGTACTACTGTTTCCTTTAGTAGCACGCAATTTGAACCATCCTGTACATAGCTTATTAATTTCTCTCTTTTTTTTTCATTAATTGAAAATAAAATTCAGTTATTACACTGTGCCATGTGTAATAACTGAATTTTATTTTCTCAAGCTCTTTTTTCAAAACAAACACAACAAAATTTAGCTATCGTCTTTTGTTTTCAGGTTATAGCCAATAATTCAATATTTTCCATTTTCAATTATTACTAATATCATATATCATATTTATTTATTATTTTATGAAAATGAGATTACATGTTCTTTAAGCACTTTTTCAATGAGAATTCAAAGCAATTTATATATTGTAACGAAAGTGAAAGAATAAACTGGAAAGATCACTCTAGAATGTTCGACAGAGCGCGCGACTGTAAAAGCGGCATCAACGAAAGTTCCGGAAAGATCGAGAAACAAGCACGCTATATAAGCGAGCGCTAGTGGCGCTGCAGGCAGTCATTCCGAGTCAGTCTATTACGAACGTTCGAGTGCTCAACATCTCGTTGAAAATAAATAGTGACTGTGTGTTATAAATAAATGTATTAAGTGTATTGTAAATAAATAAATAGACATTGTGTTACTTATTTCCGAGTCTGATGAAACTCGATTTCGTAACAATATTTTCGTTATCTGCATTAATTTAAAAGACATAGTACAAAGGTGTATTTGTTTTAATGCAAATCATAGTTGACTATGTTTTTAATAAATAGGTTTTTTCTCTCTCTTTTTATTTATAGACCATGTTAGAATGTTTACTTTTCTTGCAATAAAAATTACACGCAAATACATAGGATTCGACAGAAAGAACTGTGGTCAACAGATATTTTCTTAGGCTTAACAATGTGTAAATGATTGTAATTGTAATGAATTGATTGTAAATATTGTAATTTATTCAATATAAATCTCAGAAATAACAAAATAATACGTATAATTTTCGATTTAATAATACTTTTGTACTCCTTGAAGAAACGTACCTTTCTATAAATAGCGTAAAGTTCTTGCAGTACAGGAAACTGAATTACTCCGAAAATTTCTCCGGAATTTTCCAAAGGATGCACCGCTTTTGTGTGCGGCACTCTCCGAAAATAATACACCGAGTTATGCTTCCATTCACCTCAATAAAACTTTACGCTAAATACTCTTTTGTTAAGCCGGCGCAAGTTTGAGTCTCAGCTTATAACTTCGCTCTATATATCCCCTTCCTGCCTCCCATCCCTTTTGTCTAAATATGTGCGAGCACTATCATTTAATCCCGCCAACTTGTTCCGCATTATCCCGAGCGCTACACAAAAATAACGAAAGCAACAGAATGAAATTAATGCGTCTTCCGTATTCCGTCGTCTTGGGTCTGCCGCTGTTGAAACACGGGATAATGCACTTAATTAATGAACATGCGAGGGATTAATATAAATTTTGTGCTTAATTATAGTTGCTGTTTATTGTTGGAAATTTTATAATACAGAGTATATTACAATTAACTTAACTAACCATCTTTATTCAAATGTGTATATGTATGTACAATAATATACAAAAATTAGGATTATATTCTGTAGATGATGAATCGGCTATAGATATTACAATTATTTTCCTCAAAAACGTGAAATAGATCATTGAGAAAAAAAACTGTTATTTTTTTTTTGCACCACTCACACATGGGTCTATCGGTTTATCTTTAACCATATAACTCAATAACCTTTGTATATTTGTAATTTTAAATTTGGAGGACAATCACACCACGTTTAACCTGCGCGTTACCAAGACGGAAAATGTCACTTAAGTTTTTTTTTGGTTTTTCTAAGATGAAAGTGTAAAGCTCTTACATTATATATTAAATTTTAAACTTTTTAAATTAAACGCTAGTAGGATAAATAAAAAATATAGTGAAGCAAAACTAAGTATTTAATTTAAAAAGTTTAAAATTAGTCAAAAAATGTTTCAATAAATGATCAATGAGAACAAATTTGAAACCGTTTATTAAAACTTACTTTCAGTATTAATTATATATAGTTTTATATAATATATAATGGTTTGGCGTTTTAATTTATGAACTGATGAGGGCTGTCTCAATTGTATAGCAACAGTCGAGTTGCAATAAGAAAAAACAGAAATTAAATTGTTATTCCTTTTAAATTATATTTACATTTATGAATTGTAGAAATTTTCAATGTACAAGATTGAGGTATAATTTAAATTTAATTAAATATAAAAATATGAATAATAAAAACACTCATTAAATTTAAATTATACCTCAATTTTGTACATTGAACATTTCTTCAATTCATAAAAACAGAAATATTCGAAATTTAGTGAAAAAATATTTTATATTACGAAGATTTTACAACGTTGGGATAAAGTATGTTTAAAACTGAAAGGGTCGATATCTTTGTAATTTTGCTGGTAAATGCAAAGATATACTTTTTTAATAATACACTTCCGGTTTACCTGGAAATACCCTCTTTGTTTTTCATTTAAATGGATAATAATAATAATGAATTCTTTATTTCCAAATTAATATTAATAGATGATTTTCGTTTTTGTTTGATTGCAAAGTGACCATCAAAATGTATAATGAAATTATTTAAGAACGATTTACATACATTATTTACGTCTTCATTGTTTAGATTATCAAACCATATTTCCTGAGGTATACAATCAAGAAAGCATTTTATGTTATCGTCAGAAAAACATCGATATGAATAAAGAATGTTTGCTGTGCATTTTTCTTTTAAATCTAGCATTAATGTTAGTGTCTGCATCATCAAGTGATTCTTGATTAGAAATGTCAGTTTACGAGCTAAAAAAATCATTTGCCGGAGGTTTTAATTTTTTACTTCAATGTAAAGAAATCTGCAGCTGAGGCTCATCGAATGTTTTCAAATACTTATAGTAAGGCTATTAGTGTCAACTGGTTTAAACGCTTCAGGAACCCTGATTTTCACGTCGAAAATCGGCATGGCGGTGCAAGAGAAAATATTTTAGAAAATGCAGAATTGGAGGCATTATTTGATGAATCGTGCCAAAGTCAAGAAGAATTGGCTCGCTCATTAGGAGTAACTCAACAAGCAATTTCAAAACGATTAAAATATATGGGAATGACTCAAAAGCAATGGAAATAGGTGTCGTACGAGTTGAAACCGAAAGTTGTTGAACGGCGATTGTTTGCTTGTGAGCAATAGCTTGAAAGGCAGAGACGGAAGGGATTTCTGTATTGTATTATGATTGGGGACGAAAAATGGGTTCAATGCGATAACTCCAAGCGAAAAATATTATGGGGATATTCAGGCTATGCTTCCACGTTAACGGCCAAACTGAATTTTCACAGCTTCAAAGACATGCTCTGTATTCGGACGGACCAACTCGACGTAGCTGTCAAAACCAATTGAAACAATCACAGGCGACTCTAATAGAAGCAAACGACCGCAATACAACGAGAGACATAATAAAATGATTTTACAGAATTACAATGCTCAACCCCAAGTATGTCTTGACCACTATCGCAGGTCAAGATATACTTGAAAACATTGAAATGGGATGCCCCACCCCACCCGCCATATTCTCCAGACATTGCTCCATCTGACTACCACTTGTTTCAATAAATGGCATACGATTTGGCTAACCAGAACTTTCGGCCGTGGGAAGAAATAAGAAATTAGAACGATTCGTGGATCGCATCAACAGATGATCAGTTTTTTTCAACGCGGGATTCATACACTGCAAGAAAGATGGAAGAAAGTAGTAGCCAGCAATAATACTTTGAACCATAAGTGTGTAACCAGTTTTTTTACATTAAAGTCCTTACTTCGGGAAATAAACGGCGGAAGCAAAGTTGTATACCTAACATATTATAAAATTGTTGGGTACTTTTATTTAAAACCATTGTCTCAATATTAAAATCGAGGCAGATAATATATGTACAATTGTGCCTATAAAAAATGCAGTAATTCATTTAGCTTATTAAAAAAATAGTTCAATATCATAGAAAGCTATCTATAGAAAGAAATGATATATTTTACATTTTTACTTTCCCCGGACCCCCTGTCCAAGGGAAAGTATTGTGATCGTGAAAATTTTCGAACCGCCAATTTCAACAAATATGCACGTTTTGAGGTCCCCTGAGTCCATTCCATCGAGTTTTGAAAAATGTCTGTGTGTGTGTCTGTGTGTCTGTGTGTTTCCGCGATAGCGCCTAAACGGCTAAATGGATTAAGACCAAACTTTATATCTAAGCTTTATATAACAGTGGAATGATCTGAAAAGCTTTTGGTTAGAATCAAAACTCATTAAGTGCAACTTTACTCTTATCAATTTTTCATTTTTTAATTCGGATAGAAAAATGTTTCAAATAAAAGTTTTAGATCTTGGAAAATAAATAATTTCTGTTATAAAACTTTAATTGTAGGACCTCCGGTTTTCATTTTATAAGCATTTATCTGATAAATTCCCTTAGAGATTTTAATTATTGAAATAATTATTTTAATGACAAATAAAACGTCAAAGTGCCGTCAAATTCAACTTATCATTCGCAAACGCCTCCAGTTTGCAAAAATGAAGAAGAGTGTGGAGGAATTATTTTAACCTATTGTAAGGTAAGAAATAACACACTTAATTATAATATTCTTCTAAATACTCGGGTTTAACTTTAAAAGATAACAATCACTTTTTTCTATTAATCATTTTGCTTCCCTATTAAATTTTCTATCAGAAACTTATTTGACCGTATTCACCGGGGAAAGTGCCATGATGGACACATCACCATTTTTAATTTTGAAGCAAACAGCATAAAACGCAAAACTTTAGATTTCTGCTTAAACATCGAGCTTTAATATGCCGTAACTAGTAATAGCATTATGAGGATATATTGCCACGCCCCATATTTATATTGAGGTCGGCAATAAGAGTTTATTAAAGAGAAATTTGTTACATGATTATTATTAATGTCTTCTTAAGACTGCCAATATTCAGAGATACACACTGTTATTAATTCGATCACACTGGTATTTAAAAATTGCACATTTTGATTATAAATGTTAAATTGAGACAAATCTTTTTTAGCATACGAAACTGAATCTAGTTTTTTGTAGTCGATGGTGCCTTGGATTCCTTTTTTCTGTTGAAAAATCTTGAAATGCACACTCTTTCTGGCCACAGTTCGGCTGTTTTAACTGTATGTAAATCGGATGGCAGCACTGATAGTTAAAAAGCGGAATAAATTGTAGGATATTTTGATTGGATTCGAATGCAAGTAAAATTGTTCATTTTATTGTTTTTTAAATGATTAAGTAAGTAAAGCTGTTTTTCAATCGTAAGTATATATACGTTTTGAAACTGACATACTGTATTTTCTTGTAAACAATCATTTCCTTAAAGTTTTAGAGAGCAATGAATTTTGTTATTATCACAACTTTTATCGATTTATTTAATATGGTTACATTTTTTAGTAAAAAAATAATGCATCATGCGACTATTTGAAAACCCATAAATTCTACTGATAATTTGGTTTAAAGTGTTCGTTTTCAAGTGTTCAGTTCACTCGTCCCACAGATGTTCTAAGTAAAAGAATGTTGATATTATTTGGGTCAAAATTCGTACCCTTCTTATCTGCCTTTGTCCTTAAGTACTAGAAATCAATTAAAAAATACAAAAATATTTGTAGAATTGCCCTCTTTAAAGCACTTGATATGAAATCGTCATTGAGAAATATTTTAAGAAAAATAGTCAGTATGATTTTCGCTCTCTAATGTGCACCTTAACGGTTTTTAATTTTATATGGACAAACTAAAATTTAATTAAATATAGTGAATATTTAGTGTTTTTACATAATAGTTCTAGTTCTAGTGATATTTAGTTATAAAAATATGGCTAATTATTTAAAGTGCGCCTATCGTGATTGTGGCGCGAAGAAAACCGAGGATGTACACTTTTTTACACTTCTTATAAATAACAGCAAAAGATGTGATCAGTGGTTAAAAAATTGTGATAATATGAATCTTTATATTTTGTCCGAAAAGAAACTTTCTTCAAAGCGCCTGTGTAATAAACATTTTCGAGCAAGAAATTTTACAAATTACTAGACTATTAAATCAGCAATTCCAAAACCATTTGATAAAGTATTCGGATATTCGGATTCCAATTCAAAAGTTTTAAAGCCCATTCGTATATTCACCCGAAAATTGGAAGAGGATTTGCCATCTACATCCAAAGAAATAAGGTATTTAACTCCAAGAAAATCAGCTCGCAAAAAAAATTCTATCATGATAAAAAAAGCATTGAGACGGAAATATCTGAATAGTTGTTCTATTCTTAAAAAAAAGATAGACAAACAAAGAAAGTTATTGAAGCAAGCTCGTAAAGAAAACATTTTATTGCAACAGAAACTTAAATATTATGAAACCGCCAAACTTCAAACATCAAATCATCTTTCTAATGTATTTATTAAAATGTTGACAAGAAGAACAAAAAGGCAGCCATGGACAAATTCTGAAAGAAACTTAGCATTAACATTGAATTTTAAATCTACCAGTAATTATAAATATATGCGAAATATTTTTAAATTTAATATCCCGGCTACAATAACAAAGATGGTGTCGAATAGGTCAACTAAAAACTGGTTTAAATGAATATTTTTTTAATAAGTTTAAATTGAAAATAAACACCATGAAAGATTTGGAAAAGGAATGTGTCCTTCTTTTGGATGAAAGGCACATAAAAAAAGGCTTGAATATAATTCATACCTTGATATTGTAGAAGTATTGCGATTAACCAGTATGCCGGTATTCCAATCCCTACCTTTATCATATAGCTGCATTTATTTTAGTTTGAATTGCTTAACGTGGATAGATTTCTATTATATGTGGAATTAAAAATTGAGTGGTGTAGATTCATGCTCGATTTGTTTATTTCGATAAAATAAACAAACCGAGCATCATCACTGTTCCTTCCTTCGGATCCGATATACAAATGAATTGGGAGGGGTGGGGAAACCTAGTAGTTACTCTAAATCACACGCCTGCTGGGTGAGCCACCTGACAGAGCCGCCCCCTGACTCCGCACAGCTAGCGTGAATACTCTGGTTAGTCCTTACTTTGTGGTACTACCGATGTTACCGGAGACGTGCACAATGTAGAGAAGCTGAATATTTTTTCTCTTATTTTTCTATTGACGAGAATATTAGTGGGAGGACTGTGTTAAACAAGGAGAATCAAATGAAATGGAAGATAAAAGGGATACTGGCAACAAAATGTTTAAAAACGGTTATTTACAATGGAAACTAAATTGCATGCTAATAAACATTTCTAGAAGAGTCCTTCACGGTCGCTAGTAATTGGAAATAACAAAAAGCAATGCTTTTTGTTATCTGCTTATCTGCTTGGGGACTCGCATTATTGAGACGCGACAGTCACAATTCCTGAAAGCGTAATAGTCATTTAACGTAAACACGTCATTTTAGATAACCTGTAAGAAAAAAAAAATCGAATGGGCTAATCAAACGTATATAATTAACAAAAAATGTACATCACATTGATTTTTTCCTCATTGCAAAATTTGTTTTAATAATCTTCGTTATATAAAATATTGTTTCAGCAAATTTCGAATATTCCCGTTTTCTCTTATTGTAATTCGACTGTTGGCATCCACTTGATACAGTCCTCATCAGTTCATAAATAAAAAACGCCGAACCTATATTTACTCCACCCAACTACAAGAATCAAAGAAACTGCAAATGTACATCAACCATTACGTCTTTCTTTTATCTAATGCAATCTGGGAAAAATCAAAGGAACAGAGATCCCCAATCAAAATAAACCGGGACGCGACATAAAAACGGGCTTTGTTGCGACGATCACGGCCCCCGGGCGTTCCGCCCACCCTTGCTTGGACGGGTGGGCGGCGGAAGATGCGCCCCTTGAATCGATACCTACAACCCCCAAGAATTTATATCTATATGTGTGTCTGAGTGTGTGTACGGGTACAGGTGGAGGAGATAAAAATTGGGGTCGCCCTCAGAGCGCGGTTCACTTTTATGTGGAGCGTGTCGGGTTTGATCGAGTCTTAAGGGCTCGTAAAGAATATATTTGTTACTCTGCGGAGAGAAAACTTTCTGCATCGATAAATTATCCGTGGATGATTCGAATGAATCTGGTTGTTATTTTGAGAAAGAAAAGGAAAATCAAAAAAATAGACAATATATATTACTAAAGAACGATTTCAAACAAGATATTACAGTTCTTCAAAGAAAAATTGAAGATTTTCAACAACAATAGTAATCACAATCATTATCTGTATTTTAATAAGATATTATAGGTATTACAATTTGTACCGGTTTATAGAAAAAGTAGATGGTAAATTAAATAAAATTAGTTATACACACAATGTAAATAAAATGAAATATAATTTACGGAAATAATAAAAACACTTCGTTTTATATTATTATTATTTCTGTAAATACCATTTTAATAATGATTCACCAAGTGATAAATGAGAAAGTAATTCAAGAAAAAAAGTCACATTTATTTTATTTAATTTACTTTAGTACTCATTAAAGATAAGAAATAATATAAGTAAGTAAATAATATGTATACTTAAGAATGTTATAAACCACAAAAAAATGATATTAAAATAAATATAATAATTAAGAGCTAGTGCCATCTATTCCCTAATTTCATGTGGCATCGTCAACGATTTGGTTCTAGAAGAAATATCAAACACATTAGTTATCCTCACGCTAGATGAATGGTGGATGAACATTTCATTGAACTAAAAAAAATATATGAATACACAAAATTACCAATAACAAATAGTAAGATATGAAATAAGTGCGAATCTATTTTATTACGTTAAAGATAATTTTGTAAAACACCTTTAATAAACTTTAGTTCATATAAACCTCTCATCATAAATTATCCCATAACATTGTAACATATTTTTATTTGCGAAACGAGCACACCGACTTCATGATTTTATTAGTTAAAACTAAACCCCGCAGTCATAAACTATGGCGCAATAATTTTGTAACACAATACGGTAAATCTAAATTCCCCGACATTTTACGGCCCAATAAAATCCTCGCGGACTTTTAACCCTGAACACACGCGGTTCATAAAACCCGAAAGCGGCAGAAGGGAGAGGGACGCATCGCGAAATTACAACTCCGCGGCGCCCGTTCAAGATTGCATTAATTACTTTTCAGCTTCATTACCTTCAATTATAGGGCCGGATTTACGGTTAATAAAAGATAATGTCCGAATGCCTACGAGTGGAATTATTAATTTTTGAAGCGGCGCGTGGGTTACTATAAATCCGGACTAATGAACTGGAGTAATGAAGCCCGGCGCGCTCCGGTTGAATGAAAATTTAATCGGCTCGAAAAGTGGTGTGGGGAATTTAGAAAATTTCACACTGCATCGCGGAAATTATTATTCTGGATCTATTCAGGTGTAAATGATTTTGATTCGAGAATTTCGTTACGAGTTTTATAAAGTGATGTAAGGATGTTAAAAGCCGTTTTTTTTATTCGTTTTAATTTAGCTTAATTCAAAAGGGGAAGATGTATTTGTCTCGACAGAACTTTAAAATTAAAGAAATTAAGAATTTAAGGCATTTTCATAGCCATTTTCTGAGGCTTAACATTGATATGAAGTTATCGAAGGTTTTTCACGGTTATCTATTGTTTTTCATACGCCATAGTGGATGCGCCGCACAGTGGGACAAAACCTAAGAAAAAGTGATCATGAGCCTGAAAAATAAAATATTGAAAAAATACATATAAATGTTATAAACATATTGTAATACACATTATGCAATAGTTTTAGTGAAAATTTGTTGTTTGGTGACGGTATTTATAATAATAATTTGCAGTAATTTGCAATAATGTCAAAATAAGGATTTTATATATTTTTTGTTTTAATCATATTAGATGCGATAAACGTTATCATTTATTGATGAATGTTTCTATACTAATATTTTTGAATATAAATTTATATTTTTTTTTCATTCGTATATTTTTTTTAACCAATCGCACAGCTCCATTTATAACATTAATTTTTGAATTGCTATAACTTCAGAGAGGGATGAAATAATTTATAGAAATGATAGACAATTTAATATATATTCATATCGCCTTTTTTCGATCTGTGACCATGCGCAACCCTCAGACTTAGACATAAAAAAGTATGTTGCAGATCTGTTGTCTGTATTAATAATTACATAAAACATTCAATAAGTTTGTTTTTCTTCATAAAAATGACCGCAATAAACATTTTATATCGAAATCTTGAATAAACTAACAAGTGCAGTAGCGTAAAATCGAATTTCGAGCCTATTAAAAAAATACAGGGATCTTTATTTCATGCTTCCTTAAAAATTGTGTGCTGAAATGTCATCTGTCAGTAGAAATAATGAAGTTACTTGGGCATCTTGTTCACGTTTCTTAAAATCAATACAGCAATTATGATTCTTAATAATAATTTCTTTAATGTAAGCAATACTATCACAGCTAGTGTATAATGGGTTGGACATATGAAAACAATAATATGACGTCTCTTCAAATTAAAAAAAAAATGTTTATTTGTTTGAAATAACAAACGCATTGTTATTAATAACAAACGTTGTAGTAATACACATTTTCGTGAGTTCGAAATTAATGATAATTATTTTATCCATAAGCGAATAAGAATATTTAATATATAAATATGCAATTAATATGAAATGGTATGAAATATTTAAACCAAATTATCATTTTATTTTATTTTGCCAAATTAGATCTTAGCAGATTGTTCTTCTATAAGGAATATATCCTTAAGGGCATGTCAATAATGAATGACAAAATTATAGCTATAAAGAATTATGCAAAAGAAAACGGAGCTATTGTTAAAACAAATGTTGCAAAGTAGTTCCTTATTGATTTAAAAAAAAAATATTGGCTCGCCTGTACACGCAAACATAGAACTGCGAAAGAAGAGAGTGGTACGTTGCTGTATACAGCGTCTTTGAATCTGAAAAAGGAGAGTAAATCAAGTGTAGCAAAAGCTGTAAAAACATTACAAGAACATAAATAGAAAAGAATATTCGTTCACTTGGTCACAGTTATTTAAATATATTAAATAAAAATGATTTAAAATTAATTAATAAATTATATCCACATTTAGCTCTTTGACTGTTTTTACATTAAATTTTTCTCGGGTCAAAATTTGTTGCATTATGCAATATTTTATTGATGTGCAACAGCAAGTGTACATTATGTAATTCAATGTCCGGCGTGGGCATTTGCCCGGGAAGTAGTTGTTTTAATGTGCATTTGTTTAAAGTACTTACGTAGCGTAAGTCAAAAGTCACAGAGCTAAATGTGAGAATAATTTATTATTTTCAAATATTTTTTATTTAATATATTACAAGAACAATCCAGAAGCCAATTGAGAAATAATGACAGCAAAGAAATTTAAAAAAAGCATTAGCAATTTGTCTCGATTGTGAATCCCAATACATTCGATTGAAGCAGATTGCGTCAGATTGCGAAGACAACAGTGACAGCGATGACGAATTAATTTGAGAAATCAGACCTTGTTATGATTTGATTAATCTGTTTTTGTTATATCAATTATACTCTTTTTGTTTTATACTCTTAGGAATATTTATTTCATTCATCTTCTACTTTAAATTTTCCAAACAATATAGGAAAAACTAAGATTAGTTTTCTCTGCATATTATTTGTATATAAAATTTCCACAGTATAATATTATTTCTTGAGTAAAATTTATTATCTTAATTTAAAATGTGAAAAAATAATTTCTTAATTCTCTAACAAATTATTTTTGCATATATGTTTAAAATTGCACCCTACAAGAATGAAAATCATCTCTATTTAAGTAACTGTGATAATATTTATGTCTAAAATTTATATAAACTTGAAATTTAAAATTAACAAGATCTATAACAATAATAATATATTTATAATAGGACACCCTGTATAATTGAAAATATTTTTTTTTTCAAACTATATAATTTTGGGCAGACATTTTTTCCTGTCTCTGATAATAGCTGAGATATCTTGCGAGAAGCTAGTAATGGGGCACCCTGTATTATAGATAAACCATAAAATGTTTAAGAAATCCAAATGATTAACGTTTATTTAATCAAATTATTATGATATTAACTCCGTATGAACATTTACCGCTTTTGACAACATGAAAAATCCCGATGATCACTTTTTCGATCGATCTGTCCCACTGTGCGCCGTGCAATTCGTGGTTCATCCACGGATTTTAATTTGCATTCATATTAGCCTATTCGTAGAAGTCTTAAAACTTATTTTGAATAATACTATTATATATATAACAATCTTTATTAACAATTAAGTTTACAATAAGGTAACAAACATTGATTATGTATATCACACAAAAATTAATTAATTGTTAAATGGCTATCGACCAGAGGTGTTTCTGCCTAATACTATTATTATTTTCATTACAATTTTTAAATTTTCTTTCTATCATTCACGAATTTCAACATAAAATCGTTATTTCAAAGTTAAAAATGGATTACTTTCGTACAGTTTCAATTTGATTTCTTTATCTTACAGGGTTACTAGATGTCTTAACTTCCATCTCTACTAATAAAAAAGTGTAATCCCATTTGACCCCATATTTTTTATTATTACTATTTTTTTATCATCCACGGTTTTCAGTATAAAATCGATCAAACTCAAATTCCAGAAAAACTCACTTTGGTTCACTTTTAAGACTTTGAAGTTTGATCGATTTTACGTTGAAAACCGTAGATGATTTAAAAAAAATAATAATAAAAAATAAACTTTTTTATTGGCTGAGGTGGTTTAAGACAACTTGTAACTATCTAAGACAAAAATTGATTTTAATGTGCGCCGTTTTGGTTTTCTTGTTGAAACTGTGAATGTCATTTTTTTTTTAAATATGGCAATAATAAAAAATAAAAACGGTTTTATAAGCCATTTTTAACTTTGCAATTTACTCGATTGTATGCTAAAATTCGTGATGGCTGAAAGAAATTTAAAAAATTGTAATGAAAATAATAATGGTACTATTGAAGGGATTTTTAGGACTTCTACTAAAAGGCTAATGTAAAGAAATGTAAATTAAAATCCACCAGGGAGTATGCGCTTGGTCGAAAAAACCGTGGCTGGAAAATAGTGGCTAACATATTTTATTGCCAAGTCGGGACGGTTGATTGTGATCACTCTGCATATTTGTAATACAGGGTGTCCCACGACTGCTATAGCTTGGTGTTGCTGGGGTGATTTCAAGTAAAAAATGTTTAAGGAAAATACACCCAAAAAACTATCGTAACGAGCATTTGAAATTTTAAATAAGTAGTAGAAGAAATTCCATACTAATTTAAGGAGTGACTCCGGTATAATTTTTGGAAAATATCGTTTTTTTACATAAAATGAAAGCTATATATGTGTAGAATATGTGTGTGTGTGTATTTCGATCCAACAACTATTTTCGTTGCTACAGTGTTTTAAATGCACCACCGTCCCTAGCGTTGTGGGTCTCCCCGGAATACGTTTCTTTGCGCGCGTTCAGTATGAAATTTTTCGGTCCGCCATATTGGATCTGCCACATTCATTTTTTTTCAAATCTGACCACAGATTCATATTCAGCGACCCGATAATCCGTCATATTGATGACCCTTTGAACAATTTTCGCCGAAAGTTTCGACTTGCACAGAAAAACTATTCCGCAAATTTTAAACGCGTTTTTCTCGAAACTGTGGACACTAACTTTTTAATCGTTCAACCAATTCAGTTCATTCTTTGCTAAAATTAAAGAGAATGTAATTCTTTATAGAATAAACCAAACTGTCGGTAAAATTTGAAAATTTTAGATTTTTAACAGCGTGCCAAAGTCAAAAACTCGGCCGAAAAAACGCACTTTTTTTCCAAATGTTCACCATTTTGTATTCCTTTGAGTGTTTATTGTTATTTTAGTTCATTCCATTCTTTGTACTATTCACTTCAAAAATATATTCTTTCCTTTTATTTTAGGTGACAAATTACGATCCCTACGATGTTTGCAGATTTAAAAAAAAACTCCCAGGAGAGCTGCTATATTGGGCGACATTCCGCTTTCTCAGAGCTAATATAAATATACGTGTAGAGCAAGAACAAATAAACATTTTGACATAAAACAGATCTGTAAGTCATACCAGTTCCGTAGAAAAAAATCCAAAGTTTGTGTCAAACATACCGGAGTTCCCCCTTAAAGACCATTAAAAATGTATTGAGTTGGTTGCTCAAAATCTCCACTCTGTTGCTGTATACATAGTCTAGCTCTTTATAGAATTGAGCTGGTAGTTCTCCTAACAATCTCAGGATCAGCACGAATATTTTCTGCGGCATCCATTATTCTAGCTACTACTTGTTCTCTGTTTCCAATATTTTCTGCGTTAACTAAACTTTTCAATCTTCCCCATAAAAAGTAATCTAAGAGATTAAAATCTGGCGACCTTGCTGGCCAAGGAACTGCCGAACCTCTTCCAATCCAGGTCTGTTTCAACAACTGGGGATTTTTATCATTGATTTTTTAAGTGGTTGGCTAGCGATTGTCAATGTGACACATAAATTATAATAGGTCAAACAAATTTAGAACTTCACATTTAATGAAACGTTGAGCCACCATTCATCTAGCGTATGGATAACTAGTGATGGCCATTTCGGTTTTTCGAACCTCATCAGTCTACTGTGTTCCATGTGCAATGCCTTGGTGAAGGCGACTGAACGAAATTGTGTTGGGGTTATATAACCGATATTAATCATAATAAATTAAATAAATTAGGCAAAAGGTGGCGCTTGCGTCGTCTTTAATTTATTATGATTAAAATTTAGAACTTTCTCAAAACTTAAAGCAGATTTTTAAAAATTCTGTAAAGACAAGTAGCTTTTATTTAATTAGTAACTATTATACAGGGTGCAGCAGCGTGATTTCCTTCTTTTAAATGCGTGCCATTTATTTATTTAGATACAAAGGAATACAAACAGGACAAGTCCCAAAATAGTATCCTAAAAATGTAATCGGTTGATTTCGTAGCGGAACGGTAGTGGTCTCGTTTGAGAGTCGAGACTATAATGTTTTGTCCCGAAACATACATTCTGTGATCGCAACCGAGTGTATCATTCGGAATCGCTTTAATTTAGCTCTGTTGGTCAATGTCCCGGATCGGAAATCAATTGTTATGAAGAATTGGAGTCTCGAACTAGATCAACTGGGACAATAAGAGCTTCAATATTCCTATCACCACGGCGTTCTGCCTTTGAACTTTACGATCGTTCTGCGAGGACCATTGTTCTTGATGATCTACATTTTCATCCTTGTGCTGGAACATTCTTATAAATGCCACTTAAATTCTTGAATGAACGCGTTTGAAATTGCTCTCAAAGTTTTTCCAGACGATGCTACTTTTGTTTTTTTGAAAGCCTAATTCCAAATTTATGGATCCTTCAACAACTAAAACATGCGCTACTGGGCTGACACCAATTCTCTAGAATTGCATCAAATTCTTCCTGATGTTGAGAGCAAGTGGTTATCTTTTACAATTGATTCTACTTGTGAATCAGAGTTACTTAATATTATAACTAAACTTCCTGACACAAAATCTGCTGGAGATGACTGTATACCATCGTTCTTAATAAAAGATTGTAGATTTGTTTTTGCAAATCCCCTCTATATTATTATTAACTTAGCTATTAAAACTTGTGTATTCCCTAGTGCACGGGAGTTTGCAAAGATTATTCCAGTTCATAAAAAAGGAAACAAACATGTCATCACTAATTATTGGCCAAAGTTATTTACCATAATAAATTAAAGACGGCACAAGCGCCATCTTTTGCCCAATTTCAAGTAGCATCGTCAACAAATTGGGTGTACAAGGTAGACGACCGAGAATCATTGAAATTGGCGCTTGCATCGTCTTTAATTTATTATGATAAATAACTTTGTTTATACAACACAACGTACATTGTGTTTTGTGTGATGCAAACAAGTCATTTATTTAAATATCCTTTATAATAAATTTTAAGCTAGGATTTTAAGATAACATGAGAATAATATTGCCCTAACCTAAAAAATACACAAAATTTTTAAAACGTTAAATTTGAAAGTTCATTTTGAAAAAAAAAACATACTGTATTTGTTTATTATAAAAAATAATGATTTTATCTACTCCACTTTTAATCCCTATATATTGACTACCAACGCGTTTATTACAATTTCATGAAACACTTGCTCAAAATCTCATCCCTTTATTCCGCGACCGAATAACGCCATTGTTGTAATTCACAACATAATTGTGAAATAATATTGACATGAATGCAGCGCCCTATTTGTATAAATAAATGCTTGTGTGCGTGTGAATGTGCACAATCGAACAACAGGCCATCGTGCAAATATTAAAGGTTATCGATGAAAATATTTACCTGGTGTTGCTGCATGAAAATAAAAATTATTCGTTAGTTGCTGGGAGGATTTGTTTATTTCGGCGCTGCATTAGTTTTGCATTGTTATTTACTTTAACTGACATACGAGTTTTATATTTATATGTATATATAATAAACAATTTGTTTGGTTTTCAATTTTAAATTGGTGAAATTCTTGTTGATGAAAACAAAATTTAACTATATGTTTTTTATAACACTCTGTGAGTTTATGATGTTTCAGTATTACAATTTCAAAATACTCACTTTCAAATGACATGCACCAATCGCTAAAATTTAAATTACAATATTGAAACTTCGGTAAAATAAGGTTTTATTGTCCTCTAAGAACGACGAAAGTTTTCAAAGAAAAAAAAACTCAACTGTTATGTTTTTTTGTGACATTGTTATCTTCAACTTTCAACATTTTCTTCCTAATGATTAATGATTTTCTGCCCAGAAAATGTCAGTTTATTTGATTGTCAAACTGTCAAAAAGACGCCTTGTAATGCTCCCAGTCAAAAATTTGCCCATATCAATGATTTTGATAGGCGCCGAATTATCGGTATGAAAGAGGCGGGTCTCTCATTCCGAGTTATTGGGAGAAGGTTGAATCGGGACCACACTACAGTTCCTCCGAAGAAGGTATTCAGAGGCGCCGTCCTGCTGGAATACCTGCGCTAAGAAGCAACGCACGTGAAAACCGACTTCTTATGAGGATGGTTACCAGGGATTAATTTAAAACAATAATGTCGATTGATGTGGATTGGACGAGAGCTTTGAACGGACACTTGTCAATAGCAACTGTTTACAGAAGAATTTCTTCATTCATACCATCCTTACCTTCGGATTCCATTAAGGTTTTTTTTTGTAATTTTTGACTCAAAAGCACAAAAAAAACATTACCGCAAAAATATTTTATTATTATGTGATAATCATGAAAGCCACATCAGTTTACAGGCTACAACGTATGGTCGAGAAAATGGAATAAATTTTATTTTCCCTCACACACAAGCAACTGTTAGATGTAGGAGTGTTTGGGCCATTTGAGTCAAAGTTGAAAATAGCGTTCAATAATTGGCATATGATGAATTAAGGAACAAACAGCATGTAGAATATTCCCAAACTGGTTAAACTTGCATGTTTGAAATCTCTTACAGCGAAGAATACAAGTGGATTTACTAAGCCAGGTATATGGTTGTTCAATGAAGTGACCTTTAGCGATGAAGATTTTGCTTCCACTGACGTGTATACTTCAAATAATTCTGATAACATTCCACCTAACCCGGAAATAAGTTCAGACGCTCAGAATCTGCGTCGTCTATTGATACTTCTGAGCTGTTACCTGCTTCCTTGCTTCAAAATCTTCAAAAAATTATGACCGAAACTTACAAACTTTCCACTTCTACAAATGAGACTCAACCTGAACCAACGAAAACACCAGAAGTTATAAGATCCTCTACTACAGTTGTTAGAAATAGAAAAACCAATAAAGGAGGAAAATCGGGTAAATCCCGTTTATACACAGATACACCTGAAAAAAAATGGTGATGTGTCCATCATGGTACGTTCCCCGATGAATTCCGTTAAATACGTTTTCGAATGAACATTTAAAAGTAAATAAAAGTTAAAGTCGTGTATTTGTAAGAATGTTATAATTAAGTTTATTTCTTACTTTACAAATGGCTTGATAACATTTCCATACATATTTCCAAAAACATATAATTTCTTAACCGTTTTTATTCGGACAACACATTTTGAATTATTGCAGTTTGAAATCATTTTGACATTTTATTTGTCATTAAAATAATTATTTCAATAATTGAAGTCTCCGTAGCCAATAAAAAAGATTATAAAAATATTTGTTTATTTTTAAGGGAATTTATAAGGTGGACGAAATTCTTCCGATTATAAAATGAAAACTAAAGGTCCTACAATAAACAGTTTTTAACAAAAACTATTTGCTTTTTTATGACTTACAACTTTTATTTAAAATAATTTTCTATCCGAGTTTTCATTCTAACCAAAAGCTTTTCAGATCATTCAGTAATAAAAAACTTAGGCTAAAGCCTAGTATAGCACCCATCTTTGCAGCGTGAAGCATGTACAATACAAAATACGGCCACGAGATGGCGATAAAATTTCGAATGTACCCGTAAAGGGTTTTTTTAAATGACTTTCGCAATTTCATTATCTGTCACATTGTTATTCAGAAACCATGGAACAATTTAATATTCAATTCTTACTTGTGGACCTGGCTGATAAAAGGGTTTTTATTCAATGGCTGATGAATGAAGATTTAATTGTGAATGAGAACGAGTGTGATAAATGTGGAAAAAAATGAGACAAAATGAGATAAAATAACATAAAAGAACGATTTCCTTAAAACGGGTATCAGGTTAGGTAATGTTTGGGTTTTGCATAGATGAAATGATATAAAAGCGTGATTCCCTCAAAAAAGGTGTCAGGTTAGGTTAGGTTAGGTGATGGCTAGGTTTTGCATGGAATAAATGAAAGTTTGGGTGGGTAGCAATACTAGGCTTTAACCAAAGCTTAGATATAAAGTTTGGGTTTGGGACACACACACACAGACATTTTTTCAAAACTCGATGGAGCGGACTCAGGGGACCTCATAACGTTCATATTTGTTGAAATTGGCGGTTCGAAAATTTTTACGATCACAATACTTATCATTGAACAGGGGTCCGGGGAAAGTAAAAAATGAATTAGAAAGAAAGACATATACAGAAAGAAATTAAAAAAATGGTGATGTGTCCATCATGGCACTTTCCCCGGTGAATACGGTCAAATAAGTTTCTGATAGAAAATTTAATAGGGAAGCAAAATGATTAATAGAAAAAAGTGATTGTTATCTCTTAAAGTTAAACCCGAGTATTTAGAAGAATATTGTAATTAAGTGTGTTATTTCTTACCTTACAATAGGTTCAAATCATTCCTCCACACTCTTCTTCATTTTTGCAAACTGGAGGCGTTTGCGAATGATAAGTTGAATTTGACGGCACTTTGACGTTTCATTTGTCATTAAAATAATTATTTCAATAATTAAAATCTCTAAGGGAATTTATCAGATAAATGCTTATAAAATGAAAACCGGAGGTCCTACAATAAAAGTTTTATAACAGAAATTATTTATTTTCCAAGATCTAAAACTTTTATTTGAAACATTTTTCTATCCGAATAAAAAAATGAAAAATTGCTAAGAGTAAAGTTGCACTTAATGACTTTTGATTCTAACCAAAAGCTTTTCAGATCATTCCACTGTTATATAAAGCTTAGATATAAAGTTTGGTCTTAATCCATTTAGCCGTTTAGGCGCTATCGCGGAAACACACAGACACACAGACACACACACAGACACACACACAGACATTTTTTAAAACTCGATGGAATGGACTCAGGGGACCTCAAAACGTGCATATTTGTTGAAATTGGCGGTTCGAAAATTTTCACGATCACAATACTTTCCCTTGGACAGGGGTCCGGGGAAAGTAAAAATTGAACAGGAAAACGCTAAACAAATAAAACGGAATTTGCTGGATCTTAATTCAAAACAAAATAAAAAGGAAGATAAGAAAATCGAAAGCTATTAAGTTTCAGAGGGATGTAAAGGATCACAACTAAGCTTGTGAGAACTTTCTACATTTTTGGTTGATTTCGAAACCGATGAAGATGCTAATAATTACAATACCAATACAAATGTTGATGTGACACCAGAGAATATCAAAGATAATTGTTTTATTGTAAGTTTGAAAAGAAAACTTCAGTTGTTCATCTCGTGGGAAAGTTCTCAGTCATTATTCGCACACAGAGCTGAAAGTATCTTATCTTCGAAAGAAACCGAGATCATCATGGTCATTCGTTTTCCCTGATATAGAAGACATACATTGTTTATATATCAATGACGTCTTCCAAAGTAACAACCAATTGTTCAATTACCTTCTTAAAGTTAAATTGCTGAAGACTAATTACAAAGATGTCATATAGACTGACTGTAAAGGTTAGAATTATCAATAAGTAAACTAATTCTTAAGGATTTTTAATTTTTGTTATTTTCTACGAGAAGAATTTAAATTAACCATGAGTCAAGTTAAATATTATTAAGTTAGTTTTAAGATTATTATATTTTTTGTGATGTAATAAAACCTAGCAAGTTTAATAGACGTTTCAGTTACCCTGTATGAATCACTACATGGTGTACGAAAGTACCCCATACGTGGGGTGCGTTCGTACAAATATCTTATAAAAAGTGGTATAACACTTTAACCTTTTAATATAATAATTTCAGACGTTTTTATAATTAACTACGATATTTTGATTACACTTATGACCGTTTGCACCGATTTTACTTAAAGGCCTCCTTAGTCAAGGGTTCCTTAAAATTAAGGATTGCACCGCTCATATAAAATCTCCACTTAGTTAAGGTCTCCTTAATTGGGGGAAAATATAGGGATATGTCAGTGCCTAACTTCATGTTGTCTACGAAAGCGTATTATTCTCGCTTTCTAACCTTGAATTCATAGAAAAATATTATTATTATTTTTTAAATCACAATTATTTCGAGTAATTATTATCTTTATAACATTATAGTAATCAGAAGAAACTTCAACAATATATTTATTTAAGAATGTATAAATTTCATCATTTTCTTTAAAACATTATTGGTTCGCTTTCTCTATTTCAATCGTTATCTATACATTTATAACGTATAGGTTGGAAGGAAGCGTTAGTGAAGTTAAGCCGCCAACATCAGGGTCTTAATTTTAAGGAGACATTATACATACTTGAACTATGCGGTACAAATGGGCATTAGAAACGTTAACCAGATAATTGAAATCAGTTAATAATAAACAGAATAACAAAATTATAGAATTAAATTGAATTTATATTCCTTAATTTATATGCAGTGCTTCAAATCCACTTATATTCAATTTATACAGACATTAGATAGATGTAAAAAGTGTACGTACGGTTACGACTTTCCCGTGCATTCACTTAAATCAAATCAAAACTACATTTGTTTTTTTTAACACTTTTAACTGAAGTTACAGTTATACATTCAAAGTCTTTGCAATTTGCATTCTCAACAGTAATAACTGTGAAAATTCAACGTCCCTTCGTTTCCATTTATTGTGTAAGAGAGTAAAAGGATTAACAAGTAATTTATTTGAATTATATTTAATAACAAACAAAAAGCGTTATAAGAAATATGCTCATCAGACTAATTATACTTCCTGGTATTTCTAAGCTAAACCCAGCGTCAACAATCGGAGCTACATATTTATCATCGGATATTGGCCTTATCGTTCCGCACAAATGTGGGTATTTGTCGTTCTTCACTGAACACTCCCCATCGTCCTCTGTTTTATATAAAGGCTCGCCGTTTACATTTCCCGCAGGCATGTAATTGCAGTGGAAGTCATAAACGTGCCAGCCCTTCATCCTATGCGAATACAACTGCGCACAACCGACAAACACAGTATTCGCCCAAACCATCGCCGTGAAATGTCCGATTTTATAATTAGTATCTGAATAACCCACCAGTAGCTGAGACGCCATATCAGCCGTGACGTCCTTAATTTCATTAAACCATCCGTTTAACCCCCTCTCCCTTCCGAACTTAAAAGACGATTCTGCCATAGACGCAAAATAAGATAAACTCTGTCCCATCAATATGCCTTCCGACGTCGCACTCAACTTGTCATGCTCGAATACGCAACCCTTTATGTGACAAGAAATGACGAATTCACATTCCTTATCGTAGGATATTACCTTCATGTTCGCCGCTTCGGGGAAATTTTTATCTTGGTACTTCCCCGAGGCGATTTCTTCGCGACGCTGGTTGTGGAAGTCCACCACGAACTCCCGTTCCTCATCCGTGAGTGGTTTGTAAGGCTTGCCGCCGTCACACGCTGAAGAGGTTCTGCATTTTGTAAGGCATGGCGTGTTCTCGTCGAATGGTTTGCAGTAATCCTCGACTGTGATGGAATGGGTTAGCGCGAGAAGACATAAAATAACGGAAATTTTTCGAAAACCCATATTGACGTTTGGAAATTTGAAGTTAGAAGTCAGGCTAGATCCATTTTAAATCTAGTCGCTGTAATCATAGACTAACCAGATAGAAAGGTTAAGGTTGCGGGTTACTAGAAAAGGATAGCTATATAGTAAAACGGAAATAATCGTTTGAAAAAAGAGCCATTCTTTTGGATTAAATAATATGAATACGTATTTATTTTTATCTACCAAGTATAATGTATCAGTGTAAATAAAAAAAATAAATCGTTAATTTTCGTGTATTACGTCAATTTACTAGTTCAAGTTAGAAAAAAAAAGTAAGATATATATATTTTATTTAGTCTTCCATTCAACAAATTACGGTGCTAAGAGCCCTATTAATCGTATGTGTTACGCAAATATGCTATTTGATGATGTAAACTTTGTAATATTTTCGCCATCAACACATCATTTTATAAGATGCTTGAAATGTATATCTCTGTCCAAATTATCAATTAATTATTTTTTTTAATCTAATGTTATAGAAAAGTCCGTTGATTGTTTCTGTCTGTAATTATTGTAAGCGTAGTAAGCTCTATATATCTGTTATTTTTACATTTGTATTTATTAGATTTAAGCTGTAAAGTTTATGTAAACATTTGTTAAAAGGTGTATACCCTAAATAAATATAATGCAATTAATAAGTAATGACTGCTAAGTAATTTAGTGAAATCCTTGAAATTTTCATTGCACAACTTTTTAGTAGCAAAAATATAATTTAAAATTTGCTATAAATTTGATAAATTTTCATTGTTTTTAATAATTTTTTTTTTTCACATAAACTAAACATTAAAATAATTTTTAATTCACCGGATGAAATTTCTGCTTATTTTAAGATTACTTTAATGTATAATACAATATTGTTCATTGACCTCAACAGCAATCTAACTCGAATTAGTGATTGCCAATATTTATATAGCTATCACTTTCATCAAAACCGCACCCTTAATGTAAATTTATTGCCGCTTCAGACAAATCTTTCTCTTTTCTACTTTAATATTATGATATATATTTATTTCACTCTAAATGTTTGATAATGTAAGAGGGCAGTACTATATAGAGTGCATGCATTGGCCGGTTTTTTGAAGTTATATAATATTTTATTGTTATAGAATATGAATAGATTTAATTCGTAACAGTTTTCGAGGTAATAACATCAAAAAATGGTGTTATAACAAGGAAGGTCAGTCTTCCTTGTTATAACACCATTTTTTGATTGGATATATTTTTTTTTAGTTTGGACTGCAGAGTGCCCGTTCATCAAAATTAAAATTTTGAATCACTTTCTGATGGGAAATTTAAAGACTTTTTCAATTCCACGTCGTCTTCTTCACATATTTATCAATTTGAAGCAATATTTACATTGGAATATCGTCTTTTCACACAACTTTTAACAAAATGTACGAAGTAAAATGGCAGATAATTTTGATTTCAATTGCAATCAGAAAATAAACAAAACAACTCAGACGTATTAATGTATTGAATTTCTATAAAGTAATATATCTATTACATTTTACTCTATAATATATGACAACTATAACGTCGATGACGAGCAGCACCACCTGAATTCATCAATACACAGGACAGACAAGTATTGTTCACACAATTCATCCATATGTTAGAAAGAGAAAATGTGGCAGCAAGTTGACATATGAAGTTGGGCATCTGTTTAATCTGTGATGTAAACTTCCTTTTTCCGGTATTCCTGATTGTGGATATTAACAAAATACAGAGTGATCAACTATGATTGAAGATTGATAGGTAGGCATCCAAATGGGCATATTGGTACAAGTGATCATATGAAAAGAAAATCCCTTAGATTGTCATTGTTGTAGCAAACTTCCTTTTTCATTTTCTAAACAAATGTTAACTTAACGTCTTTATTATTATTATTATTATTTTCAAATACACTTTAAGGCTGTTCGGGACTTATGTTAGTTATCTTTTTTTTTTTCAATTGATGCTTTAAGTTCGTTTAAGGTATGCATTCGATTTTTAAAAACGCAATGGTAAAATAGCTCACCGAGTTGCCTGAGGAGGATCCGTCAAATATGGAATTCTCTTGATTTAAGTCTTGTAATCTCAATGGATGGTTATTTCTGGATCATGCAACTATCTTGATCCCTTTGCACCGATTTTGGTGATAAATTTTTATTTGTTCTGTCTCTTAGATAGATTCTAATGTGATGGCGTATTCCCGCATCTTCTGAGTTCACAACCAAGGTAGCCCCTCGACGTCCCCCGAAGTGGAACACCCAACGGGTCAGCGCTTTAGCTGATCGCTCAGCAGATATCTGTCGTTCGACTTTCTACGATTAACTACTTGTCTGTATCTCTTTATCAGCTTATAAAAATCAAGGATGATATTCCTACTCTCTATAGATACCGACTGGATATTAACGAATTTAATAAAAGCACTAATAATTTAATTTCGATCTTCATATAACTCAATCAATCAATTTAAGATATTGAGAAGTTTATCCGCTTTAAAACCCATGACGTATAATTATTCTAATAAAATATAAATGTTTCCTTCCTATCAAAATTGTGTATCCCACGAAACTTAAATATTCCTCAAAAATATAAACACGCTCCTCTCACAATTGACCAATTCATTACTGCGAACAATTAAGACAGTTCAGTTATTCTGATGCACATTATTCTTTATTGTTTAATAGGAAAGCTAATTAATAAACTAGAATAAAAGAAGCAACAAATGGATTGGGGTAACACAGTATTATAAAAATATCGACAAAGTGCTTGTTTGAGTAAGATATTGGATTTTGATGTTGGCGGCCAAAACGTCGTTGCATATTTTGTGTATCTCTCAAGGACGATGAAAGGAATTTTTAGCCAGATTTAAAAATTCCGGGTTATCTATTTTACCATGAATTATGTTGGACACAAAATTTGTGCAACCAATATTCCTTCTGTGGCCAAGGGATATAATATGTGCGTGATGATAACTCACAATATTTATTTATATTGTTACGAAATCGGGTTTAATCAGACTCGGAAATAGGTAACACAATGTTTATTTATTTTTTTAGTATAAACTTAACACATTTATATACACTACATTGTCGCTATTTATTTATTACGCGATGTTGAGCACTCAGACGTTCGTGATAGACTGACTCGGGCTGACTGATTGCAGCGCCGCAAGCGCGCGCGCTTATATAGCGTGCTTGTTTCTCGAACTTTCCGGAACTTTTGATGACGTCGCGTTTACCGTCGCGTAGAACGTTCTAGAGTGGTGTTTCCAGTTTCTTCTTTCACTTTACATAATATTTAGGTGAAGACGAACATGGAGACACCAATCCGCGAAGGTTTTCAAATTATTTTGAAGAATAGCGACGTCATTTAGTGAATTAAGACCATCGCAATAATCTAAAACAGGACAGGTCAGCGTACTCAGAAAATCATTAAAGAGAAGTGAGCCCAGACAGGAGCTCTGTAGAACAACAGAGGAAGAAGTAAATTATTTAATTAGTATTATAAAATACGTGGCAGGAACGATTTGATAGATAAGAACGAATAAGATTGGTTACTTCGGGTACCGCTCCTAGTTAGTAAGTCACAATGTCATGGTTAATTTTGTCAAGGGCATGACAAAAATCGCTATAAATGACGTCAACTTGACAACGAGCACCAAGTGTTTCAGTTAGAAATTGGGAGATAGCTAGTAGATTTATTGATGTATATATAACTGACATGAATGAGAGATGAAGCTAGAGACATCTCTAAATTTGTTTTTATGTAGGACCATTTCGAATATTTTAACGAAGTTTGATAGTATACCAATAGGATGGTAATTATTAATAAGAGACGTATCCCCTTTTTTAATAACTGGACAGAGTGGCACGTTTCCATAGGTTGGAGATATTACAAGAGGTTATAGCGCGAATTATTATAAGACAAACATGATAGGCAAATAATCTACAGTAGCGGATTAAGAATCTCGATATTTTATCATCTTCTGCAGTTAACTTATTTGGAAACCTAGACATTATAGAAATAAGTTCCGATTCATTCACTTTACTAATCTGAAAAGGCGAATGAACAGTAATTTCATTATTTAAGGCTGTGTTTATATTAGAATTGAAAGTAATATTAAATGCAACAGTGAATTTATTTGCTATATCGATGGGATTGGTGAACTCTTCACGATCATTGCGTACTGCACCAGGTATATGACTAGTTCGATGCGCATTTGAAACAAACTTCCATAAATCAAATAGGATTAGCTTGAGATTGAATAAAAAAAGTAGTATGCTTCGTCAAACTAAGGTTTAATTATTGAACGCAATCTCTTGAATTCGAAAAAGAATTCTGTTTTGTTAGTACTTAGCTACACCTTTCTCTAGAAATTTTTGTCCTTAGGTTAGATTGAATTTCCGATATGAACCATGGGGGTAGTTTTGTTTTTATTGTTTACACATGTCTGTATAAAATTGGGTAGAATGTATCGTAAAAAATTTTCAACATTTCATCAACCTCAACAATGGCTTCCCTACCACTTCAGGTCCTTATATAGTGAAATATAATTAGCCTTGCGGAAATTAATCATTTTATTGTTATTGCCAGGAAAAAGTGCAGACAACTTTTGGATCTCTTGAAATAATTATTTCCAGTGCAGGACGATAGCAATCCTCATAAACAAGTGGTACATCAGCATGTGAAACAAATAAATCAACGTTATGGTTACATAATACTAAGTCGAGCAACGCGTCAGAATTATTGCGAATTTCATAGGATTGTTTAAATTCAAACAAAACAAAAAAACTCTATAAATAATGAATTCTTTAGTTCTTGGAAACACATTATTTTTGTTGTATTGGTAAATTAAAGTCTCTAATTAATAGATACTTTTTTGTCAAGTAAGTAAACCTCCAAAAGTACCACACAGTGAGTGTATTATAAGTCAGATGGAATGTAGACAACACTAATAGAGAATAGCTGTGACTAAAAAATGATAATTTAGTTGTACTATTTAATTGTTTGAATTGAGGTGTTTTTATATACGTAAACATTTTTTTAATGTTCTTTTTAAATTTATTATATTGAAAATTTAATTTTTTATTTGAATAATCTTTAATAAAAAACAAATAGCATTATAAGAACTTATTACACTAATCATATAAATTGTAGTTCTAGATATTTCCAAACGAAATGCAGCATTTTCATCCGGAGGTACATACTTATCTTCAGACAATGGTCTTATGTTCCCGCACAAATGCGGGTACTTATCGTTCTTCTTGGGACACGATCCATCATCCTCTGTTTCGTATATAGGCACAGTAAGACGATTTCCAGGAGGTTTATAATTGCAGTAAAAGTCATATATGTGGAACCCTTTCACCCTGTTCGTATACAACTGCGCACAACCAACAAATTCCGTATCCGACCAAATCAACGCCGTGAAATGCGCGATCTTCGAATCGCTCTCATAAAAACCTTCCATCAACTTCGTTCCTATATCACGCGTAATGAGTTCCACTTCATTAAACCAGCCATTCAGTCCTTTATCCATTCCTACCTTCAAAGACGACTTATTTACATTCCCATAAGCAGACAAATTCTGTCCCATTAATTGTCCATCCGTTGTCATCTTGACTTTGTCACGTCCGTACATGCAGGTCTTTATAAGACAAGATGCTACGAACTCACATTCCTTGTCGTAGCTTAGCACCTTCATGTTTGTCGCAGGTGGCAAATTTATCTTTTTGTACTTCCCCGAGGCGACTTCTTCTCTCCGCGAGTTGTGGAAGGCCACCACGTACTCCCGTTCTTCATCCGTGAGTGGTTTGAAGGGTTCGCCGCCGACGCACCTCGAGGATATTTTACATCTAGTTCTGCACGGGGTGTTTTCTTTATTTACTTTACAGTAGTCGTCGATTGTGATGGAATCGATTTGCGTGGAAATGCACAAAATTACGAGCAATTTCCGAATATCCATTTTGACGTTTTAATTTGAAGTTTAATACTGAAATGACAAGACATTGATTGTACGCAACCATAATAGATCGTAATAAATGGAAAACGACGCAAGCGCCCAATGTCATGTGGCATTTTATTAAACCATAATAGATATTTATACAAAAATCAATGAAAGTGTTTGATTGCAAGACGCGGAGGCTACCTGAAGAGTACGAGGACGCGAGCCTCTAAATCACGCGATAAAAAGCTAAAATTAAGAAATGTCTTCAAATATCCCAGCATGAAATGTATACTGGACACTGTTTGCGGCGCAATTCAACAACTTTGTTAATCAATAGCGGTGCAGACCTAACTGTCCTCAAAAGACTCGATGGCTGACGCTCATGTAGTGTTTCTAAAGGGTATATAGATAAGTCAATCTTGATCTCGGTAAAAAAATACATCATTTCTGCAGATGATATGGATGAAACCCTGATTCAGCAATAGATACAAGCATTTCTATAAATTCTATAAATAGATGAAGTTTCCAGTAGTATATCTGAATCAACAAAACAGTGCCTCGACACATGTGTCAAATAATGATAAGTGTACCATTAATATTAACATTTCTTGTTAAATAACTACAATAAAATTTAATTCTTGTTCTTTTGTAAAACTGTTTTTTTTTTTGACATTTTTTTTGACTACGATTGTAATGGGAGTCTTGAAAAGGACAACCTTCAAGACTCAATATAGCCTTGAAATTTCATTCGTGAATTACGATAAGTTATCAAATTTCACTGCTTGCTGGCTGTTGGTCAGGTGTAGGTCGGTAAATCGATTTGTTTATTTCGGCCAATGGCCAAATAGCTCAATTTATTTATTTATTTCATTCATTTCAAAGTTAATACAAATTTTAAGTGATTGGCAGGTTGATGTTCTTCTTGATAAATTTAGCCGAAACGATATTAGACTGTTTGGTCGAGGTCAAGGGGCTGGCTGTACCCACCCATATAGAATATACTCGAATTTAGAGGTTTGTATTTGATCGTAACTCGTAATTATTGATTTGGCAGTTAGTTTTCTGTGGCTTTAATGATTAGTCTTAATTCTGGGCACTAGATATGCCATTCTCCATTAACTAAAAATGGGTGCCAATGGATGCTTCTCATATTCTTCAATATTTCTTATCAGTTTAGTTCCTATGAAAATAAAAAAATATATACATATATGCATTTTTGTCAAAACTCGTGAAGCTCTTCCATTCCATTCGATACATCAAATTACATTCTACTGGTGAATCATATGGTTTAATTGTAGTCGAAAGAAAGACCTTGTAAGACTGTTCATGTGCACAGCCTACCAAGTTTCCAGCTAATAAGAAGTCTCAAAGGGCTTAAGTAAGCAAATGTTTGTGGTGTTCCCTTCGCGACGCCTACAGTCGTGAAGGGCACCCAAAATCTAATTAACCCGGCATAAGATTTCACACAATATTGTTTTATGGACTTTTAAAACTATTTTGTGGACATTTTTTTAAGTTTTTCGAAACAATTACCAATTTTTGGCGACAAGAGTGTTCTTATACGACCGCGTTTAATTTCAGCATACCTGTCAATAATAGTTAATTTCCCTGGTGCAGCGTCTCCATATTGCTCATCATGTCACCATTTTACTCTAGCAATATTTTTCTCCATCACAAAAATGTGTTCAATCAACACACGAAATTCCTTTCTATCTTCTTTGTCTTGAAAATTACAAAAGTGAGCTGACTAAAACGACTGTAACCTCTAAATTAACAATCATACAGGAATGAAATGTTGAATCAGTTGTTGCTTGGACCTATATGTACCTTGGTCCTATGATGTTTTTGACGTCACCTGTGGTACTTTATTTAAATTTTCGGAATAATTCGTTCATATGCCGATATAAATGAAAAAAAAAAACATAACCTAAAACGTAGGTATCAGTTTCTATTTGTCTGTGATCACCCTCAATCTGCATATCACAAAGTAAGTATTTTAATTGCTAATTATTTTCCTGTCACTAATAATTTTTCAACACTGACTGAAGAAAATTTGTAAATATTAGCCTCACAATCATTATATTGACCTCGCCTATCGATAAGTGTAAATAATTATTCTTCTAGTATTCATCTGCTGTACCTTAGGCCCTAGGTTCAAGTCAAAACAGTTTCTATTTTGTGTTTTTGTATGATATTTTTGAAATAAGTCTACTCTATGCGTATTTTAGGCCCAGTTGCACCAGAAAACTTGAACTCAAGTTCAAGCAGAACTGCAGTTGAAGTTGACAGTTCTAATTGTTCTAAATTTACTTTGAACCTGTTCAACTTGGGTTGAACTTTTTTTGGTGCAATTATTACAATTAGTATTTATGTTTAACATTGGTTAAAACATCATGCCTCGCAGCGCATCAGGGATTAAATTATTGACAGACACCAAAGCTGTGAAAATGGCCAATACCAAATCAATGACGATTTATGCTGCTTCAAAACAATTTAACGTTTCGAAAACAACGCTACTGAGGCAAGTAAAGCGATTTTTCAGTCTGGAAACATTTTCATGCAGCCAAAATGATAATGTAAAACAAGTTTTTACGGAGGAAAAGGAGAAAATACTGATACACTATATAAAAAAGGTAGGACAACTTCATTTTTGGTTAACATTAATATAAATTCGTCAATTGGTGTAGAAATTCACCAGGAGCAACAATAAAAGTTTCGATGAATCCTGGAGCATTTTGACTGCGTTCGTTTCGATCAAAATATAAGGATGAGATATCTTTGAGGAAATTAGAGGCCAGTAGCTTTGCTAGATCAACGGCTTTTAATAAAACAACCGTGGCAACCTTTTTAAAAACCTAAAAGTGATCATAGATAAAAATCAGAATTTTCTGCCTTTACCATAAGAAGTTATGGCTTCAAAAGGACTTAAAGAGGGACTAATGTTACTATGGTTGCTACCATAAATACCAGGGGTGGGTTTATACCACCAATGCTTATCTTTCCACGAGTCAACTTCAAACATTTTTTTTTGTTAAAGGAAGCCTCGCCCGGAACCACAGGTATAACAAACCCTTTAGGCTGATCTAATAAAAAAAACATTTTTTTTTTTTGGCAATTTTACAAATTTTTCTCTGATATACTTGATCCAGCAAAGACAATCCATGAATTCTTTTAATGAATAACCATGAACGACTGCAATTCAGATTGAAAAAGACAATGGTATGACATTACTAACGTTTCATCCCCTTACTGTCATAAGATACAGCCACTAGACCAAACCGTTTTTGGTCCTTTTAAGATTTATTGATTTATTACAACATTGCTATGAATGAATGGATGATGACACCGGGGAACATATGTATACCTGTTTCTATTTATAGCGTGGTTGAGCTGGTAGGAAAAGAATAATTTTGATCACAGTTCTATTCCCAGTTCCCCTTTCAACATCTTATATATTATTCATAATAAAGTAAAGACGACGCAAGCGCCACCTTTTACCTAATTTCAAGTGGCATCGTCAACGATTTGGGTCTACAAGGTAGACGACCGAGAATCATTGTTTCGTCCACCTAAGGAAGGCGAACTTGTCCTGTTTATAAAATTATGAAATTAGGCAAAAGGTGGCGCTTGCGTCGTCTTTAAAACAGTGTTTCGAAGATGAGTGAAAATAGATAGTTGTGGTTGATACAGCGAGAGAGAATGCATGAGATGACAACCAGACTAAAGAAATAGAGCAGACAAAGTTTTCATTTTATAAATTTTAATGCTGTTCTAGTTTAAAATATATTTACCATACTTGATTGCACATATAGATTATTTCGTGTAAACTGGTTCTTCTAAGCAAACATTCCCCAACAAAGACCAAATATCTAAATTGAACCCAACAGTTTGTAGGGTAATGATTTGCTGTATATTTAACAAGAATATTTGTTTAACATGAGAATGAATCCATTCTCAGAAAATAAATCTGGTCTACGATATTACCTTGTCATCTGTCTTCCACCGCAAATTCTGAATTTTATTATTCACCGTTAGCTGCATCATAGTTTAATTAGGCGTACAATTTTTCAGATAATTTATTCTCGGAACAACGGAACAACAGACCTTACACACTTTACACTTTTGAAAACAGATAATGAAGGGAATTTTGTGTCATAAAAAATTACCTTCATTATCTGTTTTCCAAATGTGTAAAGTTTGTTGAAAATAATAATTTTAAGGAATTACTAAAATTACCTAGATTATTTTTGTAAATAGGATTTTCCCATTGTTCGGGTATTTGGCGTTCTCATTATAAATTCAAAAACGCCGATATTCGCATAGACACGAAACAATACTTGTTGTCCCGAACCCGCAATAAATCTCTCTGAGTTCAGGTATGACCTCAGGAGATTGGGTGATCCGTAGGTCAGTGCTCCACAAAAATATTTCTCTTTAAGGTTTAAATTAATTTACATTTGATTTATTTCACATTATTATTTTTTTTTTTCTATTTAGACGACTTTTTTCACATTTTAAGCAAATTTCAAGAGTGAATTACAAAAGAATCTTACAAGCTTATATATCATAAGTTGGCAACTGATAACTGACAAGCCTATATATAATCAAGTAAAAGGGATTTTAAGATTGAGGAATTCCAAATCACGTTGTCGTTGACGGGGTGTGGAACAAACCAAATGTAATTTAAATTAAACCTTCAACAGTAATTGTTTAAAATGTTTCACTAAGTGATAAAAAATACTACAAAATATTTCATTTATTACTTTTCTCATGGGAGTTGCATCCCTGAGGACAGAAATATTGATCATTCGAAAATCAGTCGCGACACAAGTATCGTTTTTATGGTAGATATTTTTTTTTAATTTTAAACCTTAACTTTGATCTGAGTTCAATTACAATTTCATCACTTGTTTTACATTTTCCATTATTAAATCAGTAAATTGACTTAATAAATAGTGTAGGTAAAGTCAAGCCAGTTTTTTTTTTCTTTCAATCAATTGTTACAAGTTGTACGAAGAAGTGTCGGACAGAAAGGAGTCAAGGCGAAAGTGCAGCAAGCAAAAAAAGGCAAGATTTTTTTTGCTCGACATTTGCGTAGTCGTTGCCAACAAAGCAACCCCGTAATAACCTCTGTAATATTTCTCCAAATGAATACAATAATCTTGATTTGGTTGACTCCATTGATCTAAATATAATGGATTTAGATTTTGGTTTATCTCCAAACCTCTACTTGCTTGCAACTCTCAGCTCAAATGATTTTTATAAATGCTTGCGTAAAAAAAGAAAAAGAAAAAAAAAACGTTGAATTAACATTCGATTCCAATAGAGTACTAGTAAGTAAAATAATTTCTAAATACACTTTTAGCTTTATTTATGTAATTATAATACCTTTATAAATTATAATTTTATAATACTTTAGTTTCAAAATGTAACTCATCTCAACTTATTAATTATTTAAGCTTTGTATACTATTAAATTTTGAGCTATAAATTATTAAAGTGTTGATCCCAATGTGGGACAGCTGAGATGGTTCGGACATGTGTGCCATATGAAAGAGGAAGAAACTGCCGGAGAAGGCCGAGAAAAAACATGTAATAACAGTATAGAGAAGAAGCAGAAAAAAAACAACATAGACTCGAGGCACATTAAACAATTAACTCAAGCATGGAGAGAAGAATATAGAAACAGACATTAAACATTAACAGAACTCCTCACACCTAAAGGTTGAAATGAAAAAGACTAAAAAATTAACTTAATAAAGTTATTACAAAACTAAAATATTAATATTATTAAAGTTGAAATTTTTCTTGAATGGTGAAAAAGAATTTGTATATATCTAACAAATTGCCTATTATCTAATTACATCTTACTAATTAGATAATAAGCAATTTGTTAGATATATAAGCCACCTCACATTCTGTTTCACCATTCAAGTACAATTATTGATAATGTCCACTTGGTGGACGAAATAATGTACATTTAGTAGTATAAAATAAATCAGTGAAGAAGAAAGGATACTTATTTTATTTTTACATTAATTCAACTCATCTTCACGTAACTCCAAACTCAACGTAATAATTATTAAAATTATTACAAAACTTTAATAATTTATGAGTTGAGATATTATAAACAAACTTATTAGGGATGTTATGCTTCCAGATATTGTTAAAGCTTTACTTTCTTCGTGATAAGGTACTTCATATTTATCATCCGCCAAGGGTCGAATGTCCCCACACAAATGTGGGTATTTCTTATTCTTCTTGCACGGTTTTCCTTCATCAGTCGTTTTGTATATAGGCACAGTAAGCACATTCGACACTGGCAAATAATTACAATGGAAATCATATACGTGCCACCCTTTCAACCGTCTCGAGTGTAACCGCGCACAGCCAACAAATTCAGTATCCGCCCAAACCATCGCCGTGAAATGCCCAATCTTCATACCCGTCTTATAATAACCCTTCAACAACTTACTCCCCACCTCTGGCGTGATGTAATCCACTTCTTTAAACCAATTGTACACCGCTTTATTAATAGCCCTCCTGACTCTTTTCTCTTTTTCATCCGAAGCGTAAAAGGCCAAATTTTGTCCCATAAACTTCCCTTCAGACGATAGTCTCACTTTATCATGCTCGAACACGCATGTTTTTATCATACAACTAATCACGAACTCGCATTCCTTATCGTAGCTCAGCACCTTCATGTTTTTAGCCTCGATCAGGTTTCTGTAGCTGTACGCTCCTTTGGCGACTTCTTCTCGGTGTTGGTTGTGGAGTTGCAATACGTATTCTCTGTCCGCGTTCGAGAGGGGTTTGTAGGGTTCGCCGCCGTTGCATGCCGGGGAGCGCTTGCATTTCGTTTTGCACGGGGTGTTTTCTTTATTCGGCGTGCAATAGTCCTCGATTGTGAATGATTCGATTATCACTATGAGATGCAAAATGACTGATATTTTTGTAAAACTCATGTTGACGTTTCAAATTAAATAAACACATATTTGAGAATAATTAATTTTATAAAATTGAATAAGTAAATGATTTGTTTACCAAGAAGTAGTTAATTCAATAAATGTTTATTATTTTTTAATATACTGAACATACGATATATAACTTAAAAACTATAAGTTGCTAAAGAGAAAATAATTAATTATCCAATTGTCATATTATTTTGATTTTTTTTATTTAATTTGATTTAATTTAAAAAACTGTGAGCAACTCAATAAATACTCTCTTTCTATTATTGTTGACATTTTAAATTTGAATTTAAACTTTCAATGAAATATTGAAATACGGATTTTTGTAGTTTTTCCGAATGATGTCACGGGATTTTAAATATTTTGAAAACGAAATCATGGATAAACGTGCGTAAAATAAACGAATCTGAAGGAAACTTACCGTTTGATCACAATTCGCATTTAAAGTCCCAATTTTGAGGTTATAATTGATCCGATTTTCGACTAAAGAAGCACATTGCGCGTATAAAGCGCACATATGATAAAATTATATTCTAATTTTTGACGAAAGTTAATAAATTTGTAGTGTTTTTTTTACTCATTTACTCAGCCAATATCACGATTGAAAAATCCCGTGACACCATTCGGAAAGATTTCCCGGATTTTTACCATTCAAAGGTAACTGTTTTGGGGGAAAACATCCAAAACCTATTTTTCCCGATTATAGCCGCTTTTAATCTTCGACATATTTATAACTTTTAAAAAGAGTGTATAATTAGTCCCTGACTAACATTTTTTTCTTTGTTTTTCAAAAACCCAAATAAAAGGTTTTTCATATTGACTGATAGACGCAGGAGGAAGATTTTTAGTGCATTTGAGAGGTTTACACTTACATTTTTTTTTCATAACTTAGCTTGAAAGTTGAGATGTTTGTGATTGATTGTTCGTATATCTACCACAATAAGAAGCATTATTCGACACTTACAGAGGAGATATCGAAGAGTATTTATTATTATATAAAATAATAATTAAATAAATAATAAACATCAAAGAATTCTAATCTTCTTAATGTTGGTTGTTGGTTGTGGAGACTTTAATTATTTAAATAATCAAAGAGTTCATACGCCCTTCGTCCACGGAGCCACTGAAGATGCCGAATGTATTTGTCAGCGAAACGTTTTAATTAAACTCCAACAGACCACAGCCTAATAGCCCGGAAATCAACAACTCTAATTACATTGGTCATGAAAGCCTAAATAATTTGATAAGCATTATTTTGGTATACACCGCACATATTTACACCTTCATTATACTAAACCACACTTTAATTCAGTTAAAACGGCATTCAATTAAAAACTCAGCGAAGGTTTATTCGTCTTTTGATCCAAAAGTAGTACTTTATTAATCAATACAAACCATAGAGGGCAAACAACCTCTACAGTGCTCTACATTTTCTTTTCTTTTTTTATTCGAGTTACAAACGAGGAATAACCTAAGTTCTTAGTGGAGATACTCGAATTTTCGAAAAAAAAAAAAAAAAATGCAATTCTAATCAAAGGTAAATAATAGTAGCAATGCTTTTTGCTAGCAACCGAAATCGTGCTTTCACAATGTCGAAAAATGTGATAATTCAGAAATGAGACAATTCTAGTCAGTAACGACATACAACGGTAATAATTTTTCCAAACGGATTTTATTATCTATAACTAATGTAAAATATAATGTTGGTAGTTTTTTTTAGATTTTTGTTTTTATTAAAATATTTAATTTGTTTTGAAATAATGTAAAAATCAAATAACAGTTTAATTAAAATTCACACATAATTTTAATTAAACTGTTATTTGATTTGACTGGGTCAAAGGGTCTCGGATCTAACCAATATATGGCTCCAAAAATTTCAAATGTGCTATTGTATTAGGTAATACCAACCTTCAAAAGACGAATGTCAATCATGGCATTTCGTTAAGTATTTTTCAAGATATTGAGGTTGAAGAGACGCTACTTTTGTGAATTTTTAAATAATAAATCAAAACGAGTTTAGTGTGTGTTTTAACAAAATACTGATATTTATAGGTTAAAAATACCATACAAGCCCGGGAATAGCTTGAAAAATTTTGCCGGGAAACTTATTAGTTGAAAACAACCTTTTGCCAACAGTATGCCTATTTCAAACGTGACCGTATGACCACCGAAGGTGCAGAACGCTCCAGAATGCCAAAACAGATTACTGCGCCAGAAAACATTAAACAAGTTTAATTTGTTTCACAAATAAGTGAAACAAACTAAGTGTTTTAATTTCAATTACATCATCCTGAATTAATACAAAAATGTTTCACCACGGGTTAAGTGAGAAATGAATTAAACATACATTAAAAAAGTGTTGACAATTGTTATGGGTGATCGCAAAGTAAAATTTCAGGAGATAGCTGACATCCTAAAGATATCAAAACATATTGTGTTCAACATTTTACTCAAAAATTTAGGCATATTTTTTTTTTGAAGTGGGTTTAGCTTTTGCTCACAGTGGAACAAAAACAACAACGAATTAACGAATCTGATCGTTGTTTGGAGCAACGAAATGATTTTTTGAGTCGATATGTGACCATGAATGAAACATGGATTTACCACTACACCGACAAAAAATCCAACAATCGGCTGGCAAAATTGTGGCATTTTTATTTTGGTATATGCATGGAATTTTGTTCATCGACCATCTGAAGAATGGCCAGACGATCAACTCTGACTATCTGTGACGAGATCAAGCACAAACGGCCTCAAATGGCAAGGAAAAAAAAACATTGTTTCGTCAAGACGTTGTACAATGTACTGAAGATCTCAGAAACGATCAGAGTGGAACAGGTGACTGGTTATTAACATTATTTAATTTGCTTTGTTTTTCGAACAAGTGTAAAAATCGTACATAAAAAATGAGATAAAGCAGTAAAAATGTTTTCCCTTTTTTTCTTTCTAAAGTGAATAGAACAAGCTTATTAATTGCAGGATTAAACCACATATAAGAGGTGTTGCATTACTTTTGACCTCCAGTATATGTGTACAGATAATTAAATAAAGACATTATTATTAGTAGTAAAAGTACAACTTATTTGATATTACAGTTTATTGATACCCCAAAGATCGTTGATTACCGCAGCGGTGACAAAATAAATTCGCCGGGGAAAAATGGGATGGCTTCCGTTGTGGTCGTGAGTGTGCTGTTTCTACTTTTCATTTGGGTCGCTTCTTTGGAAACGGCATATGAGCATATGAAAGCGCGCTCACGCGGCCGAAACAAGTCACATGCTTTTGTGTCTGATGATATTATTTTTTTATTTCAAATAGATTTATTACTGACAATTCAAAATTTCGCTGTTCTGTCTATCTTGCTCCTACTAGAAGTTATAGGCATTTTTCTAAACATCAATTTGACGATAAAATTTGACAAATATTTTTTTATTTCAAAAACTATAAGAGTTATATGGACATAAATCCATATGAGTGGTAAGGCAATTGAACGGGGAATCTAAAAAATATATACAGCGTATTCTACAAGCTCTATGACAGACTTTGCCAGATGATAGCACTCATAATTATATAATTATTTTGTTAATGAACAGGAATCCGATTCGTCTTTGTTTAAAAGTTACAAGCATTTAAAGAATCATAATAAATCAACTAGGCTGATAAATGAAAATGACAGTTGCTATGACAATAAATATTGTTAGTTAGTGTCATTTTAATAGTACAATATTTGGTACTTCGTGTAAAAGTTCTAAATAAACAATGCATTTATTTACCATTGAGGAATATGAAGATATTGTGTTTGTATATGGATATTTCAATGAGAACGCCAGAGAAGCAGCTCGAAAATACCGACGCAGATATCCAAATAGGCACCAACCTGTCAACACGGTGTTTAGTGCATCATTTCGTAGACTTCGAGAAGCAGGTAACCCCGCTCCAAAGAGGATCATTCGTCATACTGAAGTAAATGTACAAGATGAAGAAAATGTAATAGATGCTGTCCTTGTAACCCTGCAGTTAGTGTTCGGCGTATATCTATTAACGTTCATGTATCACCGAATTTTGCATGGCGTGTATTGATCAGAGAAATGTTACATCCATTTCATCGCCAAAATGTACAGGCGTTGCATGCTGGAGATGCCCATCAGCGATTAGAATGTTATCGCTGGTTACTTCAACAAGAAGCACACAATGATAGATTCATTACGCTCGTCATGTGGTCTGATGAAGATTGCTTTACTAGGGACAGCATAAATAATAAATGAACATGTATGGGCGTTGCAAAATCCACATGCAATAAGATCAAGACGATGTCAGCAACGCTTCAGTGTCAACGTTTGGGGTGACATTTTCAACAATAATCTATTACAAGTGCATGTTCTAAATCATAGTGTAAATGCAGATCTGTATAGATATTTCTTAGAAAGCGACCTTTTAGAATTTTATTATATAATGAAATAAAACAATTAATGAAACAAATCAACTGTATTTTTCAAATTATTAATATTGTGATCATGTTTCATCAAGTGATTAATGAGAACCATATCAAAGACATTTAGAATTTATTGATGAGGTACCACTTAATATTATCCAAAATATGTGGTATCAGCACACCGACGTACCACCACATAGAGGAAGACAAGTTGCTGCTTGGTTAAATGAACATTTCCCAAATAAATGGATAGGTCAAGGAGGTCAATATCATGGCCACCTCGTAGCTCCGATCTCAATCCTCTGTATTTCTATTTATGGGGACTCATGAAGTAGCTGGTCTACCATGTTGAAATCACTATCCATCAGCAGTTACTTGAAAGAATTCAAGATGCAGCTAATCAAATAAGGAATGATCCAAATCTCATCCATTGCGTGACCGAATCTTTAGTTCGTCGATGTAAGGCTTGCTTTCAGGCGGAGGGTGTACATTTCGAATAATTTTTATAGCCTTAATTTTGTGATTTCCATTTAAGTTACATTTTTATTGTTAATAGGATCATACAAAATTTTCAATTGAACATGAAGCTTAAGTCCGTTTTTGTTTTTCAATATGACCAAATTTAAGATGTTATTTTTTTAGAAGTGGGAATGGGAGCCGAACGAAACGACGAAGCATTGAATATGAAGCTTATAAAACTTCACACTCAACGGACGAATGGTTGGTGAATTTGAAGTTATCCTCACAATCCTTAATGTGATAATGAACGCAGAGCATCTGAATAATTAATTTAGAAATATTTAAGTAAACAGTGAATAGAAAGCGACGACAACGTGTTTTGTTTAGTTTAGCAATAAAAATAAGTTTATTTTTCCAAAAGAAAATACAAATTTTAGTACAATATACATACACATGTATATTTTAGTTCTGAAGGGCAATCTTCAATATCTTTAGGAAGTATTATTACATTCAGTATTGAATTACTTAGGCGATATATCAGTTAAGATTTAACTTATATATTTCATAACTTGAGTTAGTATAAAGGAACTGATGATCGTAATTTTACTTTCATATATTTTTAATCCACTACTCTCTTCCAAATAGGGATATTCATATCCATCACTAGTCATTGGTCTAATATTCCCACACAAGTGCGGGTACTTCTCGTTCTTCTTACACGGCTTACCTTCCTCTCTCGTTTTATATATCGGCTTACCAATTACATTCGAAATCGGAAGATAATTACAGTGGAAATCATAAACGTGCCACCCTTTTATCCGTTTCGAGTGCAACTGCGCACAACCAACGTATTCAGTCTCAGCCCAAACCAACGCAGTGAAACGATCGATTTTTTTATCCATTTTATAAAATCCTTCCAGCAGTTTCGCCCCCATCTCTGGCGTAATGTCTTTCACTTCATTATACCAATTAGCCACACCTTTATCAATCCCTTTCCTGATCTTCTTTTCCTTCTCCGAAGAAGCGAAATAAGCTAAATTTTGTCCCATTTTTTCTCCCCGCGACGACAGCCTGACTTTATCGTGTACGAATTCGCATAACTGTATGAAGCAGCTGACGACGAACTCACATTCCTTGTCGTAGCTCAGGACCTTCATGTTCGTGGCGGCGATCAGGTTTCGGTCTTTGAAAGTGCCTTTAGCGACTTCTTCGCGGTATTTGTTATGGAGGTGTAGCACGTATTCCCTGTCATCGTCTGTTAGGGGTGAGTAAGGGTCTCCGCCGTTGCACGCCGAGGAGCGCATGCAGTTTGTCGCGCACGGGGTGTTTTCTTTACTAGGCGAGCAATAGTCCTCGATTGTGATTGAAGCGATGGGCGCGAGGAGTTGTAAAGCGAGGAGGATTTTTATAATAGTCATCTTGACGTTTGATATTCAAATTTTCAAAGGCGTGCTTATAATTAAACGTATGTATTAAGTTAGAAATATTTTGTTGTACGATACTTTTGTAGTGATGTATGAATTTGTATTAATTGGCTCCAACGAAATGCATCCATATTGTATTTTAAAATAAAAAAACAGTATTGAGTTAAAACTGAATGGTTGCAATTTTGAGACGTTTTGAGAGTTTTGAACAAAAATAACATTTTTCTTAATAAATTACGCTCAAAAATTTCACTTCAATATAAAAACACCCTGTAGATATATTATCTTTAATTATAAAATTTATTACACTCATGAATCACGCCGTTGGTTAAATGTATTTTATTTCCGCGCCGCATTGTGTGGCTCTTTAAACTTTCGACGGTATTACGCAAAAATCCGCGGAGTTCCCTCCTGATATATGAACATCGGCCCATAAAACTTTGAAAAACAGCACGGCGAAAGGGGGCTAACGGGAACGTGTGAACTTTACAGACCCACGCCCCGACTTTTACTTCCTTGCGGAATTGAAGGCGTAAAATTTTAAGGTTCCTCATGAATCATTCGCGCGGAAATAGGTCGCGATAAATGTAGTAAGCCAACGGAATACGTTTTCTTCCTCAAATCAGAATAATTCTCGTTGATTATTGAAATATTTCATTTTCGAAAATTCATGATCATTTTACATTAAACACTGATTCTGACTATCATGTATTTGTTGGATTTCACAGCAATTGTTTCATTAATATCATTATCAGGAGAAGAAAATTAATGGTTTTTGTGCCTAAAATGAATTGCAAATCATTTTTTTTTATTTAAGTACAGCGATAACTATGACCTTATCTATTTACTAGCACGGAACGGGTGTTATATGATTTAAACGCTCAATGATTTCAATAAATACGAAATAACAAATGTTTTGTTGTTTTGTATTCGACCACAAATAAATGAAATAAAAAGAAATATGAAAATAATTAATATCAATTCAATAATCATTTACTCTTTAACATTTGAAAGGAATTATTTATTTTGAATGATAACATAAAGCGCCATCTTTTGCGCTCTTTATTGTTTTATATAAAAATTAAATAATTATTTCTTTTGAGCTTGTAGTAGTAGTAGTAGTAGTAATTTAATTTTTAATAATTAATTATTTTTAAATTTCTTATAATTTCTATACAGGTTTTTGATTGAATTCACTTGGTTTGTTTTACTGATATTTTTTTTAAATTTATTTTTGACTAGTTTAGGATTACTGCTATTTTCAAGAATAATGGCATTAAGCCGAAACTAGTAGAAAATAAACAATTTATCATTAAAACAAACCATGTGAATTCAAATAAAAAAACTATATATAAATAAAAATGTTTGCCAAGTAATCTTGTTATTTCATTCATTTTAAATAACTGTATCCAAGCGATTACCTTTTATATTATTCATAATAAATTAAAGACGACGCAAGCGCCACCTTTTGCCTAATTTCAAGTGGCATCGTCAACGATTTGGGTCTACAAGGTAGACGACCGAGAATCATTGTTTCATCCACTAAAGGAAAGCGAACTTGTCCTGTTTAAGCAAACAAGGAAAACAAAAAAATGTGAATTTTATATTATTATTTGACAACTATTTAAATGTAATCTTTTTTCTCTTAAATCCCTTGAGAAATGATCATTCCATTCATTGTGACTAGTGTGTGGTATGCACTAATTGAATTCAACTAGAATAATTATTGTTGACACTGACTGGAAAAATAATCAGTTTCCAACAATAAAATATATTTCTCTTCTACAAAGGTTAGTAAATATTCCTCTGCATAAAATCGATTAACGATTCTATATAAATAAAGGGTGATACCCTCTTGTAATGCCATAAAATTATGTTTTGTAATAAGCACGTATTTATTATGTATGATAGTCCTAGTAATTTTGGTTTTTGGTTAAGTGGTAAATGTTATTAAATTTAAAAATATAAAATAATTAAATTACATTAGCCACGACTTTCATATAAAACAACGAATTAAAATTAACAAATAAATTTTAAAACTGTTTCATTTGCGAAATATGATGTATAACGATGTAGAGGCTTACCGTTAACAATTTAAATCATAATCAGTCAAATTAATGGAAAAAAAGTGACGTTAACACTTTTTCTATGATTATAATTTAACATGTTTTTTTTTTAAATAATTATTTAAAAATTGTACACCGATTTTAAAAGTTAATGAAGTATCGTTTTTCATAGATTTTTTTAAATTGTGAACATATTTTATTTTTTTAGATTTTTCTTTAAAACGAACTGGGAAGCAGGAATTTGCATAAAATTGTTATATGTAAAATCCCTATGTGTAGCTGATCCCGTCATAACCAAATATAATTAAAAGAAACTAAATTACGTTACATTTAGACTATTTAACAAACCTGTTATAATTTCATGCCCTTACCTGAAACAAAGAAATAATATTATGTTAATTAAGTACATGTTTGTAATAATAAGTATACAATATAATTAAAAGAGAAAATTCAATAAAGTATTTTCTATTATTAATACATTTAATGTTTTATAATAGGAATTTGTCGAAATTATAGTCACTCTAAAAATTAACTCCAAATAGAAGAATAAATTGAATTTAAAAATGTGGAGCGTTTCAAACTGAGATTTATAATTAAAATATTTTTTCAATAATGTAATTTTGAAATCAAACACTTTGCTAGTATCACGTACAAAGTGTTTAGTTTCAAAATTATATTTAATTTTAAACATGTATCACAAAGTAATGGCGTCAACCATCCAATATAAAATATTTTTTATTCGCGCTGTAGCAGCAGGATAGTCTTTTCGTTTTTAAATTTAAACAAATATACTCTAGTGTCTAGTTAGTTTAGCTAGTTGTTTTATAATTATGATAAATAAATAATCATCATGTGTGGTATATTTGTAATTCCATTAAGATACATGTCTGAGTGTTTACTATTTAATTGGACACTTAATATGAATTTTATATAAATTATGAATTACTAAACCAAATAATGTATTCTACTAATCGTCGCTTAAATATATTATATTGCAGAATAAAGAAATTGAGAGTAAATATTTTCATGTATTAGACATAAGTGTCAAAGGAACATAAGTAGCTCTATGTTTTATTTTATGTAGTAGTTACTCATTTCGAATAGTCCTCGAAGGAACAGTAATATTTATTAAAGCAACTAAACCACTACACAAAATTTTTCTATTTATGATTTCATTAACAAAACACATTTAATGAACATCCTCTGCATTCTAATCGTAATATAATTACCAAATAAGCCGGACATATTGAAGTTGTGATCTTACAAGTGATCGGAGGAGAAACGTTTAATAATATATATATATATATATATATATAAGGGATAAATATTGGCCTTATTGATAAAATTATCAGCATGTGGTATGATATATCATTTAGGTATGTGTGATCCTAAATAGTAAATTAAATACATTTGATGCAGACTATAATCCAAATGAAAGGTATTCGATTTTGCTGAATTAATAAGGCACGGTCGATAGTTTATTCATACTGTGATTTCAGAATATAATTTCGTAATTGATTCATTCAGGTTTAGTTTAAATTACCAGACTACCTTAAACAATTCTCAGACAGTAGTAAATTTAAAAAAAATATCTCAAATTATATGCATTATATTATAGGTTGATATATGCATTTTTCGAAATACAAGAGGATAATGTCTGAAGATCTTAATACAGTGTCCAATTTACAAAAAATAATTGGTAAACTTCTACTTTTCGAGTGGAAAACCCTGTATATTTTCACATTTTGGATTCTAAGAACTTGTATTAAGAATTATTTTTTGTAAAATTTATAATTTTTAAGTTTTAAGTTATAGAGATTCTTGATCTTAATAATATTGTTCCACTTACATAGAAATACAATCATTGGAACCAAATGGCTAAATCAAAAATAAATGACAAAATAATTAAACAGAATTAAAGTAAATGATAAAGAAATGTAATATTATTAATTTACCAATAGCTTATAACTTAAAACTAATACATTTTATAGAAACAATAATTCCTACAAAAAGTTCTTAAAATTAATATGAGAATTCAAATATATAAAAATGTATAGGGTGTTCCACTTTAAAAACAAAAATTTACCCAATTATCTAAGTAAATTATACTATATATTAAAAATTTATTAAATGTTTATGTCCAAGAATATTTTATTTAAATCCTTCTTTGAAGAAAGAAAACGGTTGGAGAATTATGTACGTGTTCTGGTAAAAAAGGGATTTGTTTACTTATAATAAAATTAAACAAGGAAAAAATAATGATCAATAAAATTCTATCGTTTTTTCTAATTGCAAAAATTACTTACACTGTAAGTGTTTAACAAGCATATATTGAAACAACTACTTCCCGTTTACTCCTATGATAGATAAAAGATTAGGAGAAATAGTGAAAACGCCGGGCCACAAATTCCGGGAATATTTTTTTGTTTGCAATGCTCTGGCTCCTTCTGGTGAAATAATTTGTTGCGAGACATTAAATGACTTTTTAATTATTTATTAAAAGAAATAATTGTTTAATACTATTCCAATATAATTTTCATCATATTTGAAATTCAGATTGTATTGTAAATAATTTATGTTATATTGCTTTGTATTCTCTATATAGTCTCAATAAAGATGTGTGTATGTATATGAAACAAAAAATTGTTAATAATAAAATCAAAAGTGAAAAGTGCATGGTATATATTTCTTATTATTATTATTAACAATAATAATCAATAATTCCTCTTTCCTGAATCCAATATTCAAACATTCATTTCTAAAAGACAGATATGACATATAAGACAGTGACTTTTGTCTGAAATATCGATGGTCGATAGACATTTTGGTCTGAATTAAATAAAGTAAAGTATAGTATTTTATCCTATGTATAAATACGACTATAAAGATATTTGTAAATTTAATCAAAAATATTAATACCAAAATGTAAAAATTAATAAAATGGACAAAATTAAATAAAACAAAATAAAACATTATAGCTATTTAACAATTGATTAATTTGTGTGTGATATAATTCATCAAATTTTTATATGTTCTTGTTAACTCGTTATTAAAGATTGTTATATATATAAAATCATAACGGGCATAAAGACATATGATCAATAACTCAGAACAGACAAACACTTTCATTTAATTATGTATACCTAATGTTTGTAAAATTGTATGTAATTATAATATTTGTTTATATATGAAATAAAAGCAAAAAACACTCTCTGTAAATAATAACGTGTAATCATGTTCTTCAAATATAAATGAAATAAATAACGTTTAATTGACGTAAAAAGATATTTATAAAAGTAAAATTCGTGTTTAAAATTTATTCGCTATTATCTCATAAATACACTTTAATCTCGCGTAAAACTTATAAAAAAACCAACCGTTTAGTTAAAATGGGCAATTTGTATAATAAAGTGTAATTTAATGCATATTCCTCGCCGCTGCGGGGGTGCCTGGCGGTTGTAAAGGGCGCCGTCGAGGCCATCGTGGATGATCGGGGGGACGATAGTAATTAATTAATGATGGTGGGTTCAAATAGAATCGGCGCGAGGATATCTTGGAATGCAAGGCCCGGACTTTACGATTAATTAATGTTGTTCGGCGGCGATTATCCCCCGAGTGGAGTGGATGCGACGAACGGATATCTTATTGTCGTTCGGGGAAAAGGGAAGGGGGAAGGTTAAGTTCGTGCCGCAACTCGTTAAATCCTCGACAATAAATTTATCCCACATTAGGGATTCGACGAGATTATCATAGATTTTACATATTCAATAAGGGCAGATTGAACAAAAACCAACAATTGATGCTTTAAACTATACACGGATTTTTAAATGCTCTGTTTTATGATTTTAAAACGTTAGGTTGAGTCTTTAGACTAAACATATCTAAAGACTGAACCAAACGTTTTATATTATGTGGTAATCTATTGTACATTACATTAAAACTCACTTTAATATTAATACGTGATCATACTATAAATGTTTAATTTTGAAAGATACCCACAATAACTTATTTAAATATATTAAATAAAAATGATTTGAAAATAATTAATAAATTATTGCCACATTTAGCTTTGTGACTATTGACTTACTTACGTAAGTACGTTAAACAAATGCACATTAAAACAACTACTTCCCGGGCAAATACCCACGCCGGACATTGAATTACATAATGTACACCTGCTGCTGCATATCAATAAAATACTGCATAATGCAACAAAATTTTGATCCGAGAAAAATTTTATGTAAAAACAACAAAATTAACGTTACTTAATATAAGGCCATCTGCAGACACGTGTTTCGGGATCTATCCCTCGTCAGTACAGCTATGCCTTACATAATTTAAAGATGTTAAAAAAATCAATTAAATTAATTCAAATACAATCAGCAAAATTAAATCAGTTATATTAAATCAAATTAAACTAAATCAATTTAAATTATATTAAACCAAATTAATTCAATTTAAATCAAAACCGAACAAAATTAAACGAAAAGAATTAAATCAATTTAATTAAAAAGAGCGACCCTCACCTGCCGCGCGCTGTGATATTTGCCCGGGAAGTAGTTGTTTTAATGTGCATTTGTTTAACGTACTTACGTAAGTAAGTCAATAGCCACAAAGCTAAATGTGGAAATAATTTATTAATTATTTTCAAATCATTTTTATTTAATATATTTAAATAATTGTGACCAAGTGGAATAAATACTGTTTTCTATTTATATAACTTATTTAGTTAAACCACGGGTTAAGTGAGAAATTAATTCAAAATTTAGTTAAACTCATTCCATTTGATTATCAGTACCCAGTACCTATATTTTCACTTTCCCCGGACCCTATCCAAGGAAAAGTATTGTAATTGCACAAATTTTCAAATCTCCAATTTCAACGAACATGCACGTTTTGAGGTCCACTGAGTCCATTCAATCGAGTTTGACATTAAAAATGTACCATGGAGAGAATACAAGGATAAAAAATAAAATAATATTAAAAAATGAAAATGTCATAAAACATTTTTATCCGTTAGTGCAACTTACAAATAAAGTGAAAACAAAGAGCGTCTGTATCGTAAGTCATTTAACTTTCGACCCGGACCGGAACTCGGAACTCAATACCCTACACATAACTCACGCGTCCACCCAATAAAAAAACAGACCAACCCCCTCCCCATTCCCGAGGCACGCGCCCATTTCCGTTCGGTATTTCCAAAGATAAATCATTCGCGAGTATTTCGGGCGAGTATATAAATTTCGTAATTTTCCAGTTTTCCCCGCGCTATATTTATCATCCCCCTGCCCGCCCGCGTATAAGTTCCCGTGGGAGGTGTATCTGTCCGCGGGAAGAAAAGGGGGGCGACTCGAATTCGATACCTGTGGCTTTATTCCGCGCTGAAAAGGGAACCTCGAGAACTTTTCTAAGTACATATATAAAACCGCTATATAACGACACGGGGGTAACTTTTTCACTTCCGGAATTCACTTCCCCCGAGAAATAGCGACGCTATTACACCCGTAAGTATCTGGTAATTAAACTTGAAGTTTCCTTTAAAATACAATGGCGTGTACTTATTTGGATTTTTTGTTTTGTTTTTAAATACTTGCTAAATGAAAATGTTAATTAAAAGAAAGAAAGATTAAATTAATTTGTTCAGTGAATGATTAATATTGAATAAATCTTATATGTCCATGGATCTTAGAAAACTACGCTGTGAAACGTATCTGGAAAATTACAACCCCTCTCCAAAATCACCCCTAGAAAATTATTCCTTGAAAATCATATACAATCATCCACCGCAAAAAGCACTCCCCAAAAATTACTCACACTCTTACTAAAATGTACTTGTTATTCATATTAAAACGTATCTGAAAAATCACAACCCTTCTTTAAAATTACCTCTTCGAAAAACCACCGCTGTAAAATTATTCTTTTAAAATCAAATTAATCCACCTCCGCACAGATAAATTATCCGTATAAAGCACATTATAAAAATAACACATCTTAAAAACATAAAGAAATCAGCAAGGCCGCAAAAAATGTGGATGTTGACAAATCGTCAATTACGCTCTCTCAATGAAAGTGAATTACGATTATCGCTTTTACTACAATAATTGCTAGAAGAAATTTACCTAGACAGATCGATTCGCTCAATCATTGCTCGAGCCGATCAAAAAAAATCGAGTCGATCAAAAAGATCGAGCCGATCAAAAAATTCGAGCCGATCAAAGTGATCGAGCCGATCAAAAATATCGAGCCGCTCGAACAGATCAAAAAGATCGAGCCGCTCATGAAGATCGAGCGGCTCGATCACCTGCAAGGATCGTGCAGTCGATCATTTTTGATCGATCTTGCCCATCACTAGTAAAAATGTACTTTTGTAAGAGGGCCTTTGAACAGAGAGGCGACCTGAAGTCGGCACATGTGTCGTTTGAAATATACCACATGGCCCGTACGCCCGCCATGGGGATGAATTCGCCCTTTAAAATGCGCCCGGCGCCAGTTTTCACCAACTTAGTTTTAGTTGCGATTCCTTCGAATACATACGCATTTCAAAAAGATAATTTTTTATTTGGTAACTTACTGACTTATTAAAAAATGGGTATACGAAATAAGTGTCGCAAGAAAGTGACGTTTAAAAAAAAAGAAGAAAAAATCAAACATCCATTTCGCAAATAAACAACTAAGAATAAATACGTGCAAAGGCATTTTAAACGATATTATAGGTAAGGTACATTAGGTTATATTGAATATTTAAATAAAATAATATTTCAGTAACACTCAGTATCCTTCTCCAAAGGTAGGCAGTTTAATGCAATCGTTATTGTACAGGGTGGTGCCTTTTGGTGGTGCCACATATGGAACACTTATTTATTTTAACAAAAACCGTTTTTGTGATCCTAGCTCAAAAAATGTACTTTACTTATTAATTATAATATTAAGCGTTGAAAGTTACTAAATAAATCAGTTGTTCTGGCGCGGCCTACTTTGGTTAAAAATTCTATACCAAATTATTTAATCAAATGCAATTTTGGAGAATTAATTGATGATAATAATAGCAATCGTAAAATCTGTTTAAAAATAAATTATTAATATTAATATACCTTAATAGAAAAAATAACTTCCAACCCATTCCTGGTGAATCGAAAACCAACTCACCTCCACCACTCACTAATTACCACTTGTTCATAAACAAAAATAAATCGCGTTTTTAATTATTAATAATTTCTAACGTTAAAAATTAAACCGGAATAGTGAACACTGCGCGTTTTCGGACGACTGAATCGAAATACAAGAGCGCAATTATCGCAAATCAAAAAGAAAAAAAACGATCGAGAACGCATTCCTGAGATAAGAAGATTCGTTGTACCTGGATCCTGGCGCACAGCCAAGAACATACCTATTTAAATTGTTGTATTTTCAATATTATCGCGTATTAAAATAATTACAGCTTAATATTTATTTACTTTTTTTTATTAAATTCTCATTTGTCCCGTGGTAAAAAAATATGTATGAATTATGATGTATTTTAATTAATACACTTGATTATTCGTTACACTAAATATTTTATACTTGTGTTCGCGTAACTTTCACAACTAAATAAATTAGTTGTTCTGGCACGGCCTACTTTGATTGAAAATTCTATACCAAATTTGTATTTGAGATTAAATATCTCAAAATGGGTAAACGGTAGCTATTTAATATGTTATATAAAAAATGAAGAGTGATTAATTTTCTATTAAAATAGCATAAAAAAATATAAGGTGTCCCATTTAAGTAAAAAGAGAAAACAATCATTTTGCGTATTGCTTCACCTTATATATAAAAATTTGTTTTAAGAGAAAAAAAGAGTATTTCTTTTATTATTAAGTATTTTTGCATTTGTATGGCGTTGACAGAATGTTCGGATATTTTTAAATTAACTTTTTCTAAAAACGTAATTTTTAAAGACAGTTTATTAAAATATTAATAAATATCCATACAATATATATATTTTTCAAAATCATATGCACCTACCTTTTGATAAAGTACAGTAGTTATAAATATGTTTATTTAAAATCAATAATTTTTACTTATTTGTATTTTATTTTACTAAATATTATAGATAAAGCAATTGATTTGTCAAATGATAAACTAATTGAAGTTCTGAAACACACCCAAACAATTATGTAGTTTTTGAATCATCCACTATATCTGGTGCAATAACTCATAAAATTTTAATGCCAATTTAAAATTCTTTGTCAAATTAAATTTTTATAATTAATATTTAATTTTTAATATAACTAATTCTTATAGCGCTGAGTTGTTGGTATAATAGTCAGAGAAAATAACATGTATGTATAATAATATAACATAAAAAAGGTAGATTTTAAAAAATATATATTTTTACATAAACATATCTTGTAGTATAACTTATTATTTTACCATAATTAAAAACTGAATTCGAATTCGTTCACCTTATCAAAGCGGCATGTAAGCTAGCTGTAATAGCAGATGATTCAAATTGTCTGGCCGCCGAAATCCGATACTTCCACAAGTAAATAAACTGAGCGCGCGCGCTCGCTTGTTGTGTTTAGGAACGATTTGTTGTTTTAAGTGTAATAAAAAACATATCGAATTATAAATATGAACGGAAAATGAGTAAAAATCTAGTAAGAAATAATTATTTATTATAAAAAAACTAAAATCAAATTAAAATTGTTGATCGATATGAGTTCTATCTCCACTATTAAGCTCTCTAAACGTACGCATTTTTATTAAGAAATCCCATAAGAAAGCTTCAAGGTCGATTCGCAACGATGCCTCTTAATGAGTGCATAGTACTCGAAATATATATCTAAATATTAGAAAATAAAGTGTGAAGAAAGGATACAACAGTGTTAATTATTTTGATTATACTCTTCACGTAACTCAAAACCAATCATCGTTGTAAAAAATTATAAATATTTTTGTCAATTTCTATCAATGTTGCACTTTAAACAAACGAACGATTGAT